>CM032875.1:40134219-42534219 GCA_019176425.1 Megalops atlanticus | reverse complement strand
AAAGTTTTTAACATGATTTATCAAAAGTATCTGGACTTTGCATGGCTTCATAACATTAGTTCCCCAGACACCTATACTGTTCAATAATTTCATGCTAATAACCATTTGGCAATGCTTGGATGTGCTCTACACTGTAGAGTGGCTATTGCTACCGGGCTTTTTGGAGACCCAGTGGGGGTGGCAATGTCAATATCAATATCAGTCTCTGACCCCCTATTCCATGAATTACTGCAAGTTAACACTACCACAACACTGACAATGCATGTATATTAACTTATTTCATATTTAGCCTATTTGACTCTGGACTGCAGAACAGAAACAAGTTTGGTGCAAAAGCAGCTTAACTTGTTTGCTTGTGCCTTTTAGGTATCAAGCTATTTTGTACTGTCAGTGATAGGTTAACATAAGAGCATGTATTGAACATCTATAGGATATACAGTGCCAGTCAAAAGTTTGGACACACCTACTCACAGAAGGGTTTTTCTTTATTTTTCCTATTTTCCACATAATAATATTAAATAATAGTAAAGACATCAAAACTATGAAATTACACAAACGGAATTATGTAGTGACCACAAAAGTGTCAAACAAATCAAATCTTATATTTTAGATTCTTCAAAATAGCAAAAAATATTTTTTAAAATTAACTTTTTTTTTTGGAAAGACATTCATACATAGGCATCAACTTCACTTTATATTTATCTAAGAAACACACTTCAAGCATTTAAGCATAATTCTTTAGATCAAAATGTCTTTGAATGAATGTTTCCTATTATCTTCATCAGGTGTGTCCAAAAATTTGACTGGTACTATATATTGGAGATTGTAAGTAAGAAATTTTCAGGTATTCAATGTAGGTATCTGTAACAGTTAGCATGCATGGAGAAATTGGACAATTGTATCTGAAAAATTTTAAATGTGACAGAAAACTCATATCCATGCAAGCACTTATGCAATTATTTCAGGGGCGGATGAATATTGGACGGGAATGGTTGTTCTTGCATACCTGTATGTTGTAGGAACCAAGTGAACTGCATGTTTGAACAGAGAGTTGCTTTGTGGTTTTGTCTGTTCAGCTTGATTGAAAAGGGATGAACTCCCAGCACTGTATCCTGTATTTACAAAGGCCAGTGGATTCAGGCTGGGAGTCACAAATGCAAGCTGCTGTTGGAACATCCATTCCAAACAACAATGACTTTTTTACTGTAATAGAATCATGTAGAATTAATAGCACTTTTCAGCAAATAATATGAACAATAATTGCCTTTTGTGTCCTCAGCAAGCACTATGCACTCCACTGCTGATAGCACTAAGGTGTTTTAGCAAACAGGCTTGAAAATAATATTGCACAAATTTGGTGGAATTGAATGAGGAGCTGTCTTGTAAACTAAAGCAATCAAGGAATGAGCGCTGTAATTGCTGTAATGAATCAATCATGTAGCCTTGGCCATGTACTGAAGGGAAATAAATGAGATGTCAATGCCTGGAATATAGGAAAATAATAACCTGAATTCCAATCACAGGTTGGCTGTAAATACAACCATGCATGCATGCATTTCTATAGGAAATGTCACAAACCAGCACCTACAACCCCTAGACAACAGTGAGAAGAGTGTGAAAACAGTGAGTGGCAACATGGCACTGGCTCACCCGATGGTGTGTTTACCCTGCCATCATTGCCATAAGCTGCTTCCTGCTTTTTTCCCTGCATTTTACCACTGTGAGTTGCAGTACAAATGAGGGCAAGGTGGCTGTTTCATTGCAGTATCTCCTTTCAGTGGTAATGTGAAAACCCCACATGCAAGCCATGTTTCTGAGCTGTATGATGGCACAGCGTCAGCTTCAGTCAATGCAGCAACAGAAAGGGTGAAGGTGAGTTTTTTTACCCAATACCTGTATACCTGCCCATTACCTTTTTTGATGTTCCGCTCTATATACTACAGTACACATCAAGTGGACACATAGTTGTACTGGTAAGTTATACTGAGACATGGAGTTTTATACATCCTTGATGTTGTTGTGGATTCATGAGAGATGATTCCATTTTATGAGTGAAAATATGGTATAGCTTACTAGAAAGATTCATCATAAAAGCAAGCCTCTCTGAAGTGACAGGATAATAACTGAATTCTGCTCAAGTAGTGCTTTAGCGTTGGCCTGTCTTTGGCAACCGTGTCACTGGTGAGACTTTACATGTGCCAAATTAGAAAGAAAACTGATACAAGCCATCAAGGGAAAATAGAAAGGAAAACAGCAAGCAGCTTGAAATTGATAAAACAATTTGAAAGAGGCTTTTTGAAACCTCACACTTCTTGTTCCCTCTGCTGCTCTTGATTATGTGATTTGCAGTGTGATGCACCCTAGAAGATCCGGTGAGAATGCCATGCAGTTACAAAATGTTATGACCGTGCTTAAGTAATTATTTTTCAATATTAACCCATTTCTGGTTTGAACAATACTCTTATGCACATACGAGTCATATGACACCAGGCTGTCCACATTTCCCCTAAGTGTGCCGCCTTGTATCTTAAAGGGCCAGATGTCTGAGCTGAACAGATGCTGATGACTTCGTAGCTCAGTCTGTGTAACATCAGCTGCCCTCATGTACAATCTCACACTGTGTGAATGGCTTGTGTATGCAGGTGGTATAATGATGGCCAACAATGAATGAAATGAACATGTGCACTTTTGTGGGCTTTATTGTGAGGGTGATCAAGGCCTACTGTAAGCGACAGTCTCGTTTTCAACATGGTCTCATCAGGGAATCTCTCCAGAAGGGAGTATATAGCGATTATTTGGTTGGGTCCCGGCAATCCTTTTCAATTATTTATTTTTAAATTATGTCCTGCACTTCTGCACTGCACTGTGCTGGATCTGGGGTAGTATTTTTAGCAACGTCCCATTTCTGATTAGATTTGACATTGCCTGTTCTATTCTCGTTCCTTTCTGTGATTAGACAAACACTGATGAAAAGATAGGCGCTAAATTTAACAAGGTTGGAAAATGAATTAATGCCATGCACAATTAATGACTTATATACTGACTCTAGGCACCACATTATTTACATCTTTTGGCAACAAAGCAATTATTTGCAACTTCCACTGGTCAATAATTTCCAATGAAGCTGCTCTATAGTGTCTTTGCTGTAAAAGTTTGTGTGACATTTGTGCTTTAGTAGAAAGTAGAGGTAGAAGTAGAAGTAGCTTTATTTGTCACATGCATGTTGTACAGAGTACTTCAGCAGTGAAATGTAATTGCAACACTCCGACTGTGCAAATAAATGACACACAGCACACCAGTAGAGATAAATAAAGATAGAATATAAAAAATATAAAATAGAAGTATGAAAGAATTAGAAATATACACTATTTACACAACAGATACTATGTACAGAGCAAATGAAGAGTCCTGAGGATATAACGTGACATACATGTTATACAGTGAGGTAATCATGATGAGCAGCAGAAAGCAATAGCAATAACAATAACAATAAACAAAGTGCAAACAAGACAGTGCAGGTGTAAGGAATGTTTGCTGTCCATATGGCCTGTGCAACATGGAATATAAAGTGTCTTGCTCGGTTCTATATATAATAGAGTAAGTGGCTAAGTGGTGGTGTTTATTGTCCGTATGGCCTGGGGAAAGAAGCTTCTTCTGAAGCGCTCAGTCCTGGCCATCAGTGAGCGGAGCCGCTTCCCTGAAGGTAGCCACTGAAACAGTTTATGGTTGGGATGGTGAATGTCTTTGATAATCTGTTGTGCCCTGAACCTGCATCGCCTGATGTAGAGGTTTAAGTCATTCTAATAGACTAAGAAAATGGGAAAATAACTGACATGGAAGGAAAGGGGGAATATTCCACCCCACCCCTCATTTCTGGCTACTTACATCACTCCCTTCAGCCGCCCCTTACCCCGTCCCCCACCTGGTAACCATAGTGCCTCCCTCCCACGGGGGTGTAACCCCTCCCGACAGCATCTGTTGAGGGCATTAAGAAAACAACAATGATGCAGGCTGGGGTTTCATTGCCAAAGTCAAATAATCTTGAAACCCATAGTTTCAGTAACAGGCCAAATCCTTCCATTTGACTCCTGTGTACCACATTCCAAAAGGAGGAGTCCTAAATGGAGAACATAAAGAAAGGATCTCTGTGGGGCCTTGTAGGAGAATGTTGATGCTATCAGCTAAGGATGAGATTCTTATTCAGAGCTGTATAATCTCTGTGTAATATTTTCTGTTGGGATTTCAGATCACAGGAATAGTCAACATTTATGGGAAATGTCATAGGGTATCCAGGAATATTTTTCGCCATGAAACCTCATAATGGTAATTGCAACAACAGTAGGACATTTATATCATGCATTTACTCTTACTCAATCTGCACTGTCTACTGATTTTGGTGTATCATAGTATAAACTACCTAATGACTCTCTGTAGGTACAAATTCCTGGCAGTGTTCTGTTTTTTTCTTGGTGATGCTCTGTTTTTGTCATGCAGGACATGATTGGTCCAATGAATGAGCTGCCACCAGAACATTCAGAGACAGTGTCAGTTCAAGAACTGAAAATTTAATGGAATCTTTCCAGTTATATAAGCAGATAATGTTGGGAAAGTAATACTAAAATTGCATAGAAAGACACACAATTTAACATTAAACTTGCACTTGTCTTCAATACAAGATACTGTATCATTACTTCATTGTTTGGTTATATTATTTATGTGGTGGCAAAGGGCATTAGGGAAGGAAGTACCTTGTGATCTTTTTAAAAGTGAAATAAATGTATATTTAATTTTTTACAAGAGAATAGCCACGGTGCATGCCCTCCATGTTCACTGCTGGCTAGTGCTGAAAACTAATTGGATTTCTATGTTCACGCAAGATCAAGACGGATAGTATTTTAAGTATAGAATGTGCTGCAAGGTTTGGATAAACTGCAATCAGTGGACAGATATGCTATGAGAGATTGATCAATTGGTCATCACAGCAAGCCAGAGCAGGTGCCTGATAATGCGGCTGCAACATCACACTCACAGACAAACAGAGGAATAGGCTGCAACTGCTGTTGCCTAGCGAGGTGCAGTCTATATTTATCCAATCCAAAAGAGATGCAAGGCCGTTCGTGCAGCTCCCCTGGCATGCTAGTCTGATCCAGAGAGGGGACACGGCCTCTATAAGAGATCAATCACTTCTCACCATGATGTCTTCTCACAGTGGAGGAAGAGAGGAGGGGGTCAGGCTAAAAGCCCAATTTGCAAAAAGGAAGCTCAAGCTGACAGGAGGAATAAAGAGGGTTGAATGTTCTTTATTTGCCAGAAGTGGGATAACAAACCCACAAATGTGCAGGACCACATAGCTGTATCATACCATTGTATCAAGTCTATACAGTGGTATGAAAATATATTGGGGGTCAGTGGGAAAAGCTTTTTATGTAGATTTCATACAATGTGGGTTGTGTTTCTGCATTTAAGACTCTGCAGTCAGTATTACTGAGGTGTCTC
Organism: Megalops atlanticus; assembly: GCA_019176425.1. Taxonomy (NCBI): domain Eukaryota; kingdom Metazoa; phylum Chordata; class Actinopteri; order Elopiformes; family Megalopidae; genus Megalops; species Megalops atlanticus. The sequence continues at coordinate 42,528,723 of CM032875.1, read as the reverse complement.
TTTCTAATGGGAGGTTGAGGGACTTGTAATGCTTGTGTATTAATTGTTGTGAGCCATAAACCCTTGTTATTCCCTTTGCCCTTTCATCAAATTAGATTTCCATCCCTTGAATGCCTGAATGTAAAAATGAAAGCCTCCTCAATGAAACCATGGGGAAACAGGAAGGATCCTCTGAGATGAAGATATCAAATATCTGAAATGTGAATTTCCAGACACCAGCGTATACAAGATGTTAAACTGTATTTCGTCCTGGATGCATCCATCTGCTAGGCAAACAAACAATGATGAAAGATAAGGAGCAAATCATTCCCATGGTTCCCCTCTTGACCTCTTGTGCCTTTAATACTGGTGAGGGGTGGTTACTGATGAGATCCTAAAGGCTTCCCACATGTCCTTGGGATTAATCAACATACAGCTGTCCAGCAAATCTGCTTTATCAAGTCAGTTGACAGTAAGCATGGAAGTGACTTGTGAATGATGCTCCAGATTTCTTAATGGCCATGGAGCTGCAGGTTCCATTCAGAACAGAATAGCAAGTGTGCTAGCTGGGGGTGTCGGACTTCAGGTTCTTTGGCTGGACCCAATTCATCAAATGTGGTCCACCAAATGATTTTACAAATGACAAGATAATCCAAAACTAATAATATTTGCTTCTGTATTAAAGTACAATAAGACATGATCTAGTTGTGACTTTGTGGCTTGTATTTCCAGCCTCTGTTGATTCATATTTTGATTGTTAAAGATAAGCATAATGTTAACCATTTTCTGATAATGCTAAATATTATCACTATTGTCTCACCATTTATGTGCCTGTTTTGATTTTGCACGTTGACTCACCCAATTGCAAAAAGCCATTGAGAGTAAGCCATAATTGGCTTGGTAGTGGAACAGGAGTTTTAACACTACCTACTGTATATCATACACATTAGCCTTGGCAGATATCCAGTTCCAAACACTTCTGTCCTCAGTTAGTCAACCTCTGGTCAGTCCTCATTTCCAGCACATTGCTTTTGCCAAAACCAAAAATAAATTCATAATTACAATAATGATACTCTGTGGACAGAACTGGTCAATTTGCTATTCACACAATTTCTGAAAAAGCACAGATTTTGGATACTGTGTTAGTGTATCTCAAATAGCAACAGTATTTGTGGAGTACATTCTTGGAACCAGCGACTGTGCTGAGATGCAGGTCCGTGCATCGAGTTGGTTGGGGGACCACGATTATGGAGGATGTTTATTTCCTGGCTGGTGAAGCGTAATGTTCTACAGTGGAAATTTTGGTGCCTGGATGTGAAAAAGGGTGGATGTGTTTGTCTCTGCTGGTGAGCGGAAAACACAGGGACTAAGTCCCAGTAGAAACGCCTGGAGCAGATTATTCAATACTCAGTGTTACTCTTCATGTGGTACAAAAAGCCTGCTAGGGATGCCAGCCGGTCAAGGAAATGAGCTGTGTTTCAGGAAGGACTGCCTCAACCTCTGCTTCCCCACCTGCTAAGCGAGTGCAGGTGTGAGGTGTATATGACATATATTTTCCATGCTGTCTTCTTGGAGCGAGGTGATTGGCCCATCGCATCAGTTCTGCTGTATTCTGGAAGTTGAAGCCTGGTAGACAGTATCATTGTTGTGATAGAAAAGTGTTCTTTATTTAAGCGTTTTCCATCACAGAGCTGCCAGTCTCAGCACCCGTTTTGCATCGGAAGATGTTCTCTTTTCTTCAGCTCCGGAGTCACCAGGGACGGTTCGTCAGAGGCAGCGGGGAAGAACGGACCCAACAGCCCCTCAGAAAACCAAAATCGTGAAACCACTTAAATTCTGACGAGAGCTGCCGGTCCTGAACTACAGTCAACAAACTCTCCAAGCTGTTCATTTAAATCCATAGAAATGAGCTGAGGCAGATGGGGACAGACTCTTTCTCTATGAAGGCAAACAGACACATCATTCATCTTGTTTTTTTTATTTTCCATATAAGACCACTCAGGAATGCTTTGTCCTGCACAGCATGGTGTGTCTGACTTTCCTTTGGTAAAATGGTAAATAGATTCAGCACGAACAAACAGTGTGACAGGACAGACATGAATTGCAGGTCTTATGCAAGGTGCTCAGTGTTTTTAAGGAGAGTTTCATTGACTCCTCATTGACAGATTGTGCTTTCCTGCCTTCTCTAGGGTACCGCACGCCTATCTGTGTGTGTGTGTGTGTGTGTGTGTGTGTGTTGTGTGTGTGTGTTTGTGTGTGTGTGCCTGTCTCTCCCTGTGTGTTTCTGTGTATATGCCTCTGTTAGCATGCAGGTGTGTGTGTGTGTGTGTGTGTGTGTGTGTGTGTGTGTGTGTGTGTGTGTGTGTGTGTGTGTGTGTGTGTGTGTGTGTGTGTGTGTGTGTGAGTTTGACTGTGTTTTTCCTGTGGCTGTGTTTTGGCTGTATACAAGGAAAAGGTGATATAGTTTCAATCACTTATAAACGAACCATAAAATTCAAATGTCTGCCAAGGTTTATAATTTGCACACAGTTGATGTAGTGCTTCAAAAAATTAATCAGTTGAAACCTCCAGTTGTGGGATGATGCATTTCCACTGAATCTCAGGAGCAGTGGGCTCTGCCATGCACTGTTCCTGAAAATATCTTGGAGATAACGGCAAGGAGGCTGATAAGGTCCTTTATCATCGCTCTCTGAGGAGCCTGTGGTTAGCCATTGTCATTTTTCACTCGTCCCCTCTGGGAGGATGTCATTAGAGTATGGCAGAGAGAGCCGTGTGACCGAGAGCACTGTGGGGGAGGCGAGGGAACGCTCAGTGCTCAGTTGCCCCCAAATGTCATCATAAGGATGCAGATGCCGTCAATGCATGATGACAGATTATATGAAATTAAGTCTGTGGTGGAAATGAAGGGGTTAACCACTAACCTGCAACAACAATATAGGATTAAACACCAGAGTGTGCTTTAACCAGAGATAACTGCAACACATTGTCTGAGACACCTCAAACTAGCCACTATCTGCTGTGGTGGTCTCCCATTTGTTTTAACTATAGTAATTATGGTGGCACTGACTTAAACCGGCAATGAAAATGACAGGAAAACTTAAGGAACGGCCAGCCATGCTGAAGCCGCTCGCAGCAAAAGAGTGAAACCTACGATGGTGAATAACAAACAATGCCGGCATGGTTTTTTCCGTGGAAAAATCTGTTCCAGCAGCCCGGGACAAAGACCCTCAGCATGGATGTCCGTCACTGAACGCCATCTGTTGAAGTGACCTTTGTGGCACAGTGTGGATGCTTTTTTCTGTCCCCCATCCCCTCTCAGAGCAAGGGGAAGTGACAGGGCTACCCCTCCAACTCTCCTGAGATCCTCCCCTGTCATTTCCTACCTCTTTTCTCACAGGGCCTGTAGCAGAAGATCTGTCATGTAGGCGAACTCCTCTAATGGCTGCACCCTCTCTCCCGTGAGGCGTACATCCCCTGCCTCTGAGTGCGGGGGCTGCCCCCATCGGCACAACGGTCAGCTCAGATCACATCTGATATGCCTGAGTTTGGACGCCAAGGGACAGCAAGATGGCGGACTTTCTCATTCGGCACTCCCAATTGGGGTGCTCTCCTGAGCCTTGTTTAGGGGGTGAGGGGAGTATAGGGTCAAAGGGCATACGACGCTGGCCTGACTTACCCTGGCAGACTGGACGACTCCAGTTACACAGTGGGATGCCCGGTGCAATCTATTTAATTACAGCTAGGGCTCCGTTACACGCAGGAGCAGACGCGTGTGGGGGGAAAGGGCCATCAATAATGAATCCGTCCCTTTACCGTTGACAAAAGGAGATGGACGCGTAACAAGGAGGCAGTATAATGAGACCCATTAAAAATTGATTATAGTGAATGGCCTGCAGGGGTTGGAGACAGATCCGACTTGTCAAGGAGCATGATGCTCGCTCTCTTTTTCTCTCTCGCTGCCTCTGCCTCTCCCTCCCTCACTGCCCCTCAACGTCTCCTTCCCTTCTTTTTTTGCTCTTCCTCTCCCTCTCAGGTTAGAGGAAACCATGGATTTGCGTGGTGACTGTGAGCATCTCCATGCCACGCGGACTGCAGATGGAGTACTGTGTTTGCTGTTAAAAAGGAATATCTCCCTTCTGCGTGCTAAAAGGGGTTTTGTTTAACTGAAATAAAATATTGACAAAATGCAATTAAAAAACACAGTGTTTTGGTGTGCTCTCAACAAAAAAAATTGCCAAAAGGGTCCACTGAGTGGTATTTACACTTCAACAAAATCTGGGTTTAGGGGGATTAGTGAGGAGCTCAGCGTGAATTAAAATCTTTTTGGTGTGTTTAGCATGTTTAGTTTTAATTCTTAACAAAAAAAACATTGCCAATTTTATTCTTTTAATCCCTTTTCATGTTGTAAGACAGGCTTTTTATTCAGGCTTCTTTTTTTGAGATAAGAATGAAGCCGAAGGGCAAAAAAATCACATGCTATGTACAAATGCAAAGGAAGGAGGTGACCAAAACAAGGATTCAAGGAAAATGCAGTCTATTTCAGCCTCCTTTGACAGAGAGGCAAGCTCTCCAAGGCAAAGCTAAATTCAAGTTTACGTGAACAAATCATGAAATTGCTTTATTATTGGAAGGTTTTAGGTTTTATTTTCACCAAAATATATTTTCAGTATCACGTGGACCTCTCCTCAGAATTATAAAGTGTTATTTTGTTTTCCTTGCTAATAGTTGCAATATCATGATGAGTAATTGTAACTGTATTAGCAAAAGAAATAGTTGTCCTTCCTACTTGCATCACCTAAATGAGGATGGGTTTCTATAGAGAAGACCACGTGTGTGAATCAGTCTCATTGGCTGGAAACTGCAGGATGAAAGTGGGAGTGGAGGGAGAGAGAGAGACGGGGGAGAGAGAGTGAGAGAGGGGAGCGAGGCAGAGAGAGTCTGAGAAGACACTGCCTCTCTGCTCTGCTCAACCAGCTTTTCAGTAAGAGAGGGAGAGGGAGGGAGAGGGAGGGAGCGAATGAGAGAGAGAGAGAGAGAGAGAGAGAGAGAGAGAGAGAGAGAGAGAGAGAGAGAGAGAGAGCAAGAGAGAGAGCAGATACATTTCCAGAAATGCCAGTTGCATGGATTGTTTCTTCTCCTGTGCGCAAGTTTTCACCCTGGGAGTGACGGGCATCGGAGAGCTGGTGGCACCTGCCTGAAGAGTGACATGCACTGAGGGACCCGGGTGGAGCGAAGAAACAAGACCGCGGGGTTCTTCACCTGGGCATGAGGTGAAGGCACGCTGGGCACTGCACAGGGGGACAGGACCTCTTTTAAATGTTGTTTCACCTCTGATTGGAAACTGCCCTGCAGCCCGACACCTTTGCCCCTCTACCCCCTCCCCCTGTCCCCACCCCCAGCTCCTTGTTGGACCCCTTCTTCTTCTGGGATGGAGTAAACCTGCAGACCCTGGCATTGTTACTTTACACAGGGCAAGATGCCGGTGATGAAGGGCCTTCTAGCGCCCCAGAACACCTTCTTGGACACCATCGCCACCAGGTTTGATGGCACCCGTAAGTACAGCACCTCCCCACACATATTCCCTGCTCCCTTGCTCACCATAATGATAAGAATCAAAGCAGCAATGCTGTTTTGTGTTTGTATTGCTATGACTGTGTTTGGCTCTGAGATAATTGTGCAGTAACAGAATGGTTAGTTCCCAGGCAATTCTGCTCTACTTTTGAGTTTGTTTCAAAACAGAAAATGTTGTGTTTCTGCTTTAGATGCTTGAAACCCAGAGGGGTTGTAAAGCCAGCGTAACTTTCTTTCTGATCAAACTGTTATTATTCTGTTGTTATCATCACAAAGAAGATAAAAAATATCTGCCAGAGGAAAGCCAAGTGGTAATATGAAGATAGATGTCTCGCTGCTATTGTAATGTTCAGAGAGCAGGGTCTTAATAAACCCAGTTTTGCAACACAAACCAAAAAACTAAGTTATTTTAGTTGATCAGGTCTTCTTATGTTGGTTTTGGATGATCTACTAAAGATCTGTTCTGATTCATTTAAATCTGAAGCCAATAGAAAAAAATACAATGTATATGTAAACCCCTCTGACAATTGTTCTGAAAAGTAAGGCAATTGCTCATTAATTGCGCTCTGTCACCCTAGAAACTAGAATCTTGAAAATCAAGTAGTCACGACAGCTTTGTTGCAGTGTTGATATTGGAACAGTAGTTGTGTTAAACTGTTAGTGTTTCAGAGAGACACAATGAATAGTGAGAATTCTGCGTAGGAGGACTCTCTTGTTTGTACTGGCAAAAAAAAAAAACTCATTGGAGACTGCAGCCATTTGCCAACAAATACCCTGGGACTGAAGTGTTTGCTTGTTGTCGATTCTCATCCGTTCTTCAAACTGCTACTTCTGAAACAGACAGATGAAGTACCTCCTTTTGACTAAATAGTTTTCTCAGGCATCCTCACAATGATAGGACACACTTTCTACAAAGAATTTAGAGTTATGCACATGTGTGTGTGTGTGTGTGTGTGTGGTGGGCTAACAGATAAACAGAATTACAGTAAGAACTGTATACGGTATAGAAGTGTGAACCAAAAGGTGCTTTAGCTACTGTTCATCGAAGGGTAGTCTTTACAGTGTGTACATAATTTGAGACACATATTTTAATGCTGAGAAGCATGAGAAAACACAGATGCACTTTCAAGATTTGCAGGGATTTTGTAGTGACTAGATTAAGAAAGCAGTGGTCATATTTAATTTCCACTCATTGAATTGCTGTGCCAGTTTTATAATGAGTTTATGGCTGACCATACAGAAATGCAGAAGGGCTTGTGTTGCATTACCCAAATAATGATCAGTCATTGTACGCACATTTATCTTACTGTGCAGCCACTGAAGAATTATGGAATGATTGGCAGTACTGTAGCCGGAAACTGTCTGAAGCTTTTTTTTGTTTTTTTGTTGTTATCACAACTGAATCTATCCACCATCATTTTCTTGAAAGATTTTTTTACAAGATTCACATCTTTCATATAATTTCAGGCACCACTATAAAATCAAAGTGTATTTATAATATATTTTGTTCTTTTATTTCATTTTTCATATTTATTCTTAGTATAACACCATTTTTTAAAATGAAAAGAATGTGGTTGAGAGGGGAAAGTATTGGAATCGGAAACATCAGAATTGCTCCCTGAGCATTTTAAGACAACCTTTTCTGCTAACACACTTCTCTTTCCATACACATGCACAAGCTCACACACTCAGAGCAACATTTAGTTGAGGTTATATAAACAACCACAGAACAAACAAATTAGTTTCCGGCTGGGATTAATTTCCCTTGTCATCTGTGGAAATGATGTGGGTGTGTTCATCCACGAATGATTTCTGTACTTTCCTCTCCTATCACTCTTGAAATCCCATGTGATCCTATCCATTGTAGGGTTTAGGGGTGCTGGAGACCTTGCCAAGCATGTCTGACCCCGTGAGTATACATCATGGTGTAAAAGATTTGTATTCACCTCATGTGTGAAAATGTTTATAGCTTTAAACCAATAGTGTTTGTACTATGGCTGTTGTCCTTCATTGTAACACTGTATGTGAAGCTGCCCGTGAACACCAGGCCATGGCTAAGGTTTTACATCAATTTGAGGCACCTGCAGGCAGCAGGCAGCACAGTGGTCATGTGGCAGTGTGGCGGTGGAAGCCAGGCAGTCATTGTGTGGTGGGGTAGGGAGTGGGGATGGCACCCGAGACTTTATTGGTTCTGTCAGGGAATCCAATTATCAGGGCTCACTGTCCTGCCACTCATTAGACTGGGCCGTGCCAGTGGGGAGATTGCTGAGGCTCAGAGCTTCTCAAGGACATGGGGAGTGAGGAGCTCTTCGACTTGTTCTCCTAATCGAATCACACCATGCTCATAGCCAAGATCTCAGAAGCACAGAGCAATAATATTTGATCCCTTTATTGGCTAATGTAGTACAGAGAACGAGGAGTGACAAAGGGAGAGAGGGAGAAGCCCTTTGGATGGTTGACTGAGGAGGGTCAACTACATTCTCGCCATCTACTCACCATCTACTGTATACTCTTGAATTCCCTGTTCTCTAGACACAAACACATACTCACTGCTGTATGAAGTGGGGATTTTGTGCTCACAGCAGGACCCTTTTCTATTGATATTGCTAATGATGTTTCTCGGCTCCTCCACCCAGATTTAGTGATTTTGATGTGCGATCCCTATCTAATAATGATGAATGTGGCAAGTTGCCCCACAGCGATGGAGTTGCTGGTTCCGCTGCAGCCAGGAAGCCATGCAGGAGTGGCCCCAACGGACGTGGGGTGATGACCTCAGGCAACCCTGGCCTAATCAAGAGGCGTGTGTTCACGTGAGACCTTCTGCAAGCTGTCACGTTCAACTTTCTTTGGGCTCTGAAACATTCGTAAGACCTGGCAGTAGATTTGTTTTTTTTGAAAAGTGGCTTGATCAGAATGAACAACCTTGCTTGTTGTGAATACCGACCCTGTAGCGCAGACCACACTTTGGAAAAAAGCTTCAATCTCAAGTTAAAACCAAAAGGGAGAAGAAAAGCTTGCGAAACATGATTGAGACTGGTACACTGGGACACACCCATGGGCAGTGCCATGGTTTTGGAAGTGCATAGAACCTTTTATTTTTACAACCTCCCCCCTTCCTTGACTTTTTTTGTATGAAACCCACTGTCACAGCCATGCACGAGGATGAATTTGTTATGTTCCTGAGTAAGTGTGGTACTGAACAGCATACAGTAGTCCCCCATTATCTGCGGGGGATATGTTCCAAGACCCCCAGCGGACGCCTGAAACCGTGGATAGTACCGAAGCGTATATATACTATGTTTGATGGGTGGGTAGCGTATACAGCGTGGATAGGCTGGACAAAGGGATGATTCACGTCCCGGGGGAGGGCGCGAGATTTCATCACACTACTCAGAACGGCGTGCAATTTAAAACTTATCAATTGTTTAATTCTGGAATTTTCCATTTAATATTTTCGGACCGTGGTTGACCATGGGTAACTGAAACCACGGAAAGCGAAACCACTGTACACTTATCAACTCATTGCATTAACTGCATCCTAGAACACAGTTGCATATATCAAAAAGAGGGCCTCGTGCATTATAACATGGGCTACACACATTATAACACAGGGTATACACATAGTAACACAGACTGTTTGCACAATATTGCAACAACAGTGCTTTCACATCTGTCCATCTGCTGCAGTTTCACCCTTCAGCACAGCTCTGAAATCTGTTCCAGTGCATAAGTTTCCTCTGTGTTTTGAGTTAAGGGGTGGTGGTGTTTTGTTTTTTATATGCTGCGTTCAAGTCAGTTTTGCTGGCTAAACAGCCTGACAGTGGGGTTTGGGATGAAAAGGTTTGCAAAGAATGCAAAGGTGAATGTTTACCTTCTCTCACCAGGTTAGGGGTTTGAAATATACTCCAGCTACCTTTACCTCAGGAGAACATTTTTCTTCAAAAAAAAAAGTTTTTCTTTTATCTAATAACCTGTCTGTAATTGTTGATAAATATTAATAATGTACGTTCATGAAAATGCTTGGCTTTGTTGATGGTGTATTTGTAGTTTTTACATTATTATTTACATTAATAGCACTGTATTTATTATCATAATCATTGTCATTATTATTATCATCTTTCAGTGTTCATTTATCTTCCACCTGAGCTTCCATCTGAGCTCAAAACAAAAGTAAATACAACAGTAAAGTTAATTTTATGTCTATGTCTATGAATAAATGAATATATAACTCCAGATTTTTTCCTAGTTTTAGCTGGTTAGATGCACTGCAGTGTGCTTTACCTCTGGATGAAAAGATGTAGACCAGCAAGACTAAGAATTTTGGTTTAATGGATTTGCTTGCAGCTACCTGGAGGTGTTTTAGAATTTTATCCATGCAGCATGAAATCGATAGCTAGTGCAAACTAAAGAGATTTTATTTTTGCAGTTTCAATATATCCTTTCAATATATCCTGCCTTTTTATTATAAATAAACACTGTAGTGTACATAGGAAAAAAATTAATGATTAAACCCTTTTTGCAGTCACTACTCAGCTTGTCTTCCATAGTTTATGTCCTATTTGGCATTTCAACACAGCACCAGGGTCTTTTGAGACATAAGTAGTATCATGCTGTAGTAAGATGCCATACCAAAAGTGTGACAGGAAGACACTCTAGATAACAGCACTGAACAGAAACATCCAGCCTCTCTGAGGGGATGTCACTGGTCACAAATCCCAGTATTCATATATTATTTAATGGAGATGGAGATGGATATCCCAGAATTCACAATTCACAAAATGTTGGACATAAAGAAACAGCAGATGAAAGCTATTCTCCCAACATTCTAGGGGAGGCTGAAAGAGATTATGAGTGGTGAAGAAGAGAGCTACATGATGCATGATGTTTTCCAGACAGATGGTAGGGTCCTGTACTGGAGAAGCAGGAAGTACACATGTTTATTTTGAGGAAGGTGACCCTCAATTAGTGGATTTTGATGATTTTGGTGCAGATATCAACAAGGCACACTAACGTCTACAAAGAGATCTATGTAATGTAAGGAAGATCGGTGCTACTTCATTATAACACTAATATGGAAGCTGTGAATGGCATCAGGATGTTGTGGTGGAGGGAGATCAGAAATGAGCTAAGGACTGAACCCTGTGGCACTCCATTGAGAAAGGTTTGGGGCAGAGGGGGAACATCACTAATAAAATTTGGTAAGAGAGGTACAACACACAGGAGGAGGACCAACTCAAGGTAATGCATGAGATCATTTTTAATAAAAGAGCCTGTTTGAGGGCTCATGGTGAAACCACAAGGAGAGAGGGCAACTGAGGAAGAAGGAGGTAAAAGGGGGAGGTTGGGGGCTACAAAACTGGAAAAGGCTTTGCAGAAGAGGATTCAGCTATGACTGAAGGAGGGAGGCAGAGGTCGGTGTCTGTGAGGAGAGAGGGGGAGGCAGGTAGCGGGCAGACAGATGGATAGAGACTGGGTGTGAAGGCTAGAGTGAAAGGGCTAGTGTGGCAGAGATAAAAGTTGATGATAAAGATGGATGACAGACAGGTGAAGACAGGACAGCAATCTTGAAGGAGAAGTCCCGTTGCCTTCCTGTTTCGAGACTTAGAGCATAGGAAGAGATGAAGATGTTTAAATAGTGACGAGGGGCAGAATGGTCCTGAGGTTCATGTGTGAGAAAGCACATTACAGTATAAGGATTAAAAGCTAAACTAAATGAATTTGAATGGATGAATAATGAGCCTCTCATTTTGCCTCTAGCAATGAGAGGATGATGTACTGCATTCTGTCTCAGTGCAAAAATAGATGGGTGATGTGAAGGTGATATGAGAAAAAAACATATTAGGTTAGATCTATTGCAGGTTTTAAACTCCATCCATGTCTGCTGGTCAATAGCTCTGTATTTTGAATATGGAGTTACAATAAGATTGAAGGTTTTACAATGCTAGGATGCATTCATTGGTTTTGGTTGTCATTGGTCATTGGTTTGTCATTGGTATGACAATCAGCTGATATAATGGCCATAGTGAAGAGGTTAGCCATCCAGATATTGTACAGATCCATGAACTGCCAGTACTTCTATGTACCATTGATCCAAAAACGAAAGCCCTGAGTACCTGACCCTGTTTTAAACAAACAGCACTTTTTACATGTTCACTTGTGTTGAAATAACACAAGTCTCCACCAGCCAGTGGCTTCAGTCCCCAGAGTTTTTCCCAACTGTACGTAGCTCCATTTTCTCTCTGTGCCCCAGAGTCTCCTTGAAATATCCAAATGTTTACCGGTTCGAAGTACAGATGGTATTTTATAAAGCCATCCCCAATTCCTAAAACCTAATTTTGTATATGCCATTTGCATTTGATTGTAAAAACATTATTAAAGGGATATAATAGTCCACAGTGATAAACATCAGCTGACTAGTAAATGTCTGTGTTTGGTTAAAATATATGATTGCCTATAGCATGTAATGCAAGTTTGGCATGCAGTACCCTTCTCATAACAGATGGTAACAGGTAACAGTTGATAGCAGTTCTGTTGTATGCAGGATAAACATTGAAATCATGCTAGATGTGTTATCTAATTAGATTAATTCATTACTCCCAACACAAACCTTGTTCTGCTGCCTGTCCTTGCATGTATCACAGCACTGCGCTTGATCTTCTGTCTCCCTTCCGGCTCTTCCTAGTTGGAAGGTGACATTGAAAAATTTGGGAATAAGCAGATAGGCACTGCATTCTGGTGACATCTCCATTGTCTTCACAATGTCATGCAGGCCTCGAACTGTTTTGAATTAGACTGGCTATCATTCTTATATTACATTGACATATTTAATTGCAAATGAGACTTTGTGCTCATAATCTCCGTATTCTTTGTTTATGGCAAACAGAAAATTCTGGAGGAGACGTTATTATTTTGCCAGATTAGAAAAACAGATGCCGAGATGTTGTTATATTAACTGTTCCACAGGCTATAAGACCACAGTATTAGCTGTAGTCACACACCGTATGTCAAGACAGCCGATACTGTCAAATCTGTGCTGTGAAAGAGTCTTCTGTTGGGAACATTCAGATTAGTGTAACAGTCAAACCATTATTATAGTTCATCTGTTGGTCAGTCACATCAATTGATCTTGAATACAAGTTCATAGTTTGATTCCAGGCCTCCCATGGCACAGTATTTAAGTTAGCATAACAAAGCCTAAAGGGGATCTGAATGAGCATGCTGCACTTGAGCATGGTAATTGTATGCTTCAAAAGCACAATCATTAAATCATGCAAATGCTGAGCATTAACCCATGCAGGGCTGATTTTTAATTCATTTTTCCTCCTTTTCCACCCAACTTTTAGTAGTTGCGAATTATACATTTAGGCTCCTCCCCACCGCAATGACAACTAGTGAACTCAGAAGTGCAACGTGAGGTGCATCCAATCCTCAGATACACAGGCACACTTACCTTGACTATTTTCTGCACTACAAGTCCTACAGTGCACCAGGAGTTAAATGCCATTGGAGGATATCCACATCCTCCTGAGTAACTCATAGGCACCCAAGCGAGTCCTAGGGTGCTGAGAAGGGAGTGACTAGGGGACCCTGGCCAACTTACCCACCCCTATCCCCTGTGGAAAGAGGCCAATTAGTTCTGCCAATGTGAACTCCAAGTCATCGTTGGCAATTAACAAGAAAGGCCATTTTCAAACTCAGGCTGTGGGAGCCCTATCCCAGGCAAAATTCAAAAAGATTTACTTCCATTTGAGAAGGAGAGAGGAATGATACAACAGTCTTCTCCAATGACTGGGATCTTATTTGTCCTGGGGGTCTGCTCTGTTCTTAATGTCAACTCTCACTCAAAATTCATTATTCTATTTCCCATCTGATGCATTATTATTGGTGTAATGGGTCATTCCCTCCATTATTGAATTAAATGCATTTTAAAGACTAAGGTTTATTGTTGGCATAGTGGTTTAGTGCTGGGTGATTACCTTGTCTCCATGTTCAGTTTGTGTATGCGCATTTAAATTATTCAGTAGAGTACTGAATGCTACACAATGCATGCATGGGAGCATTCACAACACTAATGGCTGAGGGTAATTTCATGATTGAAAGTAACCGAAGGGCCTTTTACCAGTACATCAGCTGTTGGGGAGAGGCAATGGTTGAAAGGCATTAGCTGCAAGGAGGGATCAGTTGGACCACTGACTGACCAGATCTTTCACTCAGCACTTCTGGTAGAGGTAGCACATTGCATGGGTTGGCTGGGCTTGGAGTGAACCAATGGCTTAAAATAGCCTCTCTGGTTGCCCGGGAGACCATGTCTCGCGGTGGCGCTCAAGCGTTGACAGAGATTAGTCGCCATTTCTCCACATGTATCCACAGACAAGACATCAGTCTGATTAGGCCTGTTATGTCACTTTAGCAGAGTGCTAATAATGTCAGTGGTGGAACATCATTTTCCAAACAATTTCAAAGGGTTTTCAAAGGGAAGTTCCTGTCGTTGGATATATCAATAACATTTTGTGTTGCCGAGAAAGTTTTCAGTGACAGCGTGATTGCAGGAGGCATTAAAGGAGAACATGCATAATGTTTGTGTTGATATTCTTCTTGTGCTTTGCTCGGGGATAGGTTAATGTTTGACTTATCAGACTGACGGTCTGTGGATAGCTTCTCTCTGTGGATAGCTTCAATTTAATTACCAACTTGGGCTTTATATGTCTGTTTTTTCTTTTAGGGAAAAGACAGCAGTGAGCTATCCCTTTTGTCATTTTTTCATACTGTTAGAGCATGTCCCTTTTTTCATTTCTTTTAAAAAGTACAGGATAAAGACACTATTGTGGTTTGGATATACTGGTTTGGATGTGTTTTCTCCTTAAAAGGCATCTTTTCTTATGTGTCATTCCAATCAATAGATAATGAGAGTTCTTCCAACATTCCAGTTCTAAAGTGGTTAAACACAAACATTTTTTACACTGGTTACCTATGGTAGATCATCAGATAATATACACTGATTACTGATCACTGGGGATTAGAGGGGAAGAATGTTGCATGACAGTCCAGTACAGAAAATGACACTATCCCTTGAAGTCAGAATAAGTCAATGATTTCTTCCTGATAGCGGACCAGCAGGCTCTTTGTAGCTCTTGATTATGTTAATGATGACTGTCATGTTTTGAAACCCACACCTTTCTTGAAAGCGGAATCTCCTTTTCCATCATCTTCATACATAGACTTAGTATAGTATATGTTTGTTACCTTTCAACAGCTTGTTTTTCCTTCATTCTTGTAAATTATCTATCATATTTACCTTAAATAATTAATTGTTATTATATATAAAATATAATTATAGTAAAATACAGTAAATATTTTATCACAATATCTTCTTTCTGGAACATCAGGGACCGCCACTTTTCCAGCTATTGGTGCAGCCAAATAGGGCAGAATACTTTGAGGAAATTTTCCTAAGGTAAAGTTTTAGTTAACGACCAATGACATCAATTTTTGGAAATATGACCAGTAAACATTAACATGACACCCAGTCATCTTAAATACGGTGTTTATGAAACTAAAAATAGAGTGGAGTTGTAGTCATGTGTGTGTGCATATTCATGCCTTTCAAGAACAATATGAATTAAAAAATGACAGTGTCTTGCTCTAGGCTATGCAGGCAGCATATACTGAATATTTCATATACAAATCCATATACTAGGAAAAAACTACCATTATGTGTCTCAATGGACTCAGATAGGATGACTTCTGATATATTACCAGGTGGTTTGTGACATGTGGGCCACGTCTCCCAATGGAGGTCAGGCTGTGTTCTTAGTCTTAGTGGAATAAGCCTCTGGTCCCCATTAAACCTGAGAAAACAAATGGCAGCATTTAATGTGACTGTGCTCTCTCCCGACTCATCCCGAGTCTTAATGAGGATAATGACCACAACAACAAAGACAGATCCTGCCTCTCTCCGCCAGTGAATGTTCCAATGGATTATGCCTCAGACATCTAGAAGTTAGTCCCCAGATTCAAAAACCCCTAATCGTAGAATAAACATGCAACCTGTTAGGATAAAGAAGCCAAACTACCAAGCTAACAGCGGAACATGCATCCGCCCAACACAGCTCGAGGGAAAGCAAGTAGTCACGCTGTAGGAAAAACCACTGGGGAGCCAAGGGGGGCATGGAATGGGGGCATTAGGAGAGTGAATATGGGAGGAAGGCTATTTCATTATGATTAGTGTTCAAAATAAATGCTGAATGTATTTGTGTAGGCTAGACTTCAGGCTATTTTGATTAGTCACCAACAGACAGCCCGGTTAGCAGTAAGGGGAAGGGAGGGGGAATTAGTTTCAGTTTAATCAACAACATGATATTCTGTCATACCTGTTCTGTGCTCAGTGGACATGTGCTTGAGACCAGTCCTCCCATTACAGCTCTTTTTTTTCCCTAAATCCTTAGAAACTGGCCTTGTTCACTGTTTTATTTTTAAAATTGATTTGTTAATGGACACTTCAGTAAGTGTAGTGGATTTCGGCTGATTAATAAGTAGCCGTTCTGTAAGGCCCAGGTCACTTGAGACTGTTGCGTGACAGCAAATGGCTATCAAGGTATTCATCAAGTAAACTCAGAGAGAGTGTGCTGGAGGATAAACCATCTAAAGGACCATAATTATGGTGCACTGTCTTGCTCTTCTTCACTTGGTAGCAGAGAGATGTGGCAGCATGTGGCTGACATCCAAGAAAGGATATAATTATTGAAAATCAATGGGGAAAAATATAATTCTGCATAAAAATAAAAAACAAATTTCAACAGCCTTTGTCCTAACCACGTAATCTGGGTTTATTATCGGCTAAGTACATGAAGAATGATAATGAATGAGGCAAGATGGGGAAAAGGGGAAGATTTTACTGCATGGCATGTGAATAAAGACATGATTTAGGGACAGATTTTGCTATTTCAGAAGACTTGTGCTAATTCAGTGACAGCACATTGTAGTTATGGGCTCAGCATTAGATCTGAGAGGGAGTCTGAGATATTCATGTATCATTTGTTCTGTGTACTTTTCATCTGTTGTAACAGAAAGTCATGAAATGTGCTACACAAAGCTAAAGTCAGAGATTTTAAAACTTTAAAATATCATCTGCTCATTTTCAAGGACACCTTTTGTTTGTTCTAACAGTTCTTTTTTCTAACTGAGTAATAGCATCCTGTTAAGACCCCAGTTTGACATTGTAGTTTTGCAGTGTAATTGTAATGCATCACTATGGCAACACAATATAGATGAAATTTTTAAGTTGTAATCTGTCATTTTATGGTGACTGTCTTTGCTACTTTCATTACTTGTCTTTCTTGCCGTTTGATTTATATACTGCCTCAATTTTCCAGAGGCCTTGAAATTTCTGAAATTGACTGCGGCAAAAGGATTGAGCTTCTAATTCACTTGAGCGTGATGTAATTATGATATGGCAACTACCGTTGGTGGGCATCTGCTTTTAGTTTGACTGAATCACACTTGACTAAGGTGTATAAATGACAGCATGCACTGACTTGTCTTTTAGTTGATTTCTCAATGTCTTCTGCCTTACTTCACTGTAGAGGGTAAGTTCAAATCCGGTTGAAAACTCTGGGTTGGACCAAAAAAAGCAATGTTAATTAAGTTACCTGAAATGAGCTCTGCTAGTTCAGTTGAAAACTCATTTTACACAGTTTCATTCCTCTTTCAAGATGAGCACCAGTACCATAGCTGTTCCACTGAATGCCATCACCAGTTCTAAGAGCAACCATGTGGCAACATAAACAATGTCCCCCAATCACAAGCTGTCCTAGGCTGGGCCCTTGGGAAAGGAAGATCCAGTGACTGGTATGGAGAGGTCCAATGGACAAGAGCAATTGCAGCGAATCAGAGGGACTATCCCAGCCAGGCCTCCCCAGCAGCAGCATTGTCTGACAGCTGCACACTGAGATAAGAGTCGGGTTCATTTTCGCCTGCCGCCTCTCTGAATGGCAGTGATTGACACTGCTTTTCAGCTCCACAGCTGGAACGGAGAGCAGGCCGAGGACGGTTTACCCTGCTGGTTTTCACTGTGACCTGCGATTTATGGTTTTGAAGACTGCACCTGGGACCAAAGAGGCATACACCAGCACATTAACACGGGCAAAACACAATGGATCAGACAGACCGTTGAAAGTAAGACTCTGGAATGCAGCAAAGAATGAAAACTGTGCAGAGATCTTGTTTCTCAAAATGTTTTAAATACAGTCATGTAACAAATAATATGTTTGCCTCCTAAAATCTAAGGTTACTATTTGTGCCACATCAGACTTATAATTAATAAAGCAGATGAGTCACATATATTTTTTATTTTAATTGTAACTTGGGGCCAGATAATATAAAACAATTGACCCATCCCATAATCTCCAAATGAAGCCCCAGTGCTCAGAGCCTCTTTTGTCTGGAGTGAAACTCACAACCATTTCACTCAGACGCTGGAAATGAGCATGGAGCAGTATGGAGGGTTAATTCATCCTTTTATTTTAATTGGAGAATGTTTCTACACATGCAGCTGCATTGTAACTCTCATTGTGTAGGTGACTCCTTTTCCAAATGCAAATGGTCTGCCCTTCATGCAGGGGACTGACAACAAATACTGTATAATGTTCTGGGGCTTCGGTCAGCAGACATCAGCTCTCTTTTTGGCCAACTGGGCTGGCTGGTACAGTTTGAGTTATTTCGAGGGTGAGCAGGTGGCGGTGGGCGGCATGACTCGCGGCTGTTGTAACCCTCTCCTTAAGAGCGCTCCCACCAGACTGGGAAACGAAAAGAAACTCTGATATGAAAAGAAGCTGAACACCGCTGCCATGGCTTTGAGAACATAATCTCT
Organism: Megalops atlanticus; assembly: GCA_019176425.1. Classification (NCBI taxonomy): domain Eukaryota; kingdom Metazoa; phylum Chordata; class Actinopteri; order Elopiformes; family Megalopidae; genus Megalops; species Megalops atlanticus. The sequence goes on along the minus strand of CM032875.1, from coordinate 42,510,305 downwards.
CCCCTCCTCAAGCACTCTGTGCATCTACGCTTTGATAGTTCCTGCACATCGCACATCAGGAGTCACACTTCATTCATTGTCTCAGTATGTATGTAGAGTTGTTATGCAGAGTTGTTTTTTTTCAAGGGCACAAAAGTTTATTTAAAATCATAAAATAAATGAATGTATGCATTTGGATATACAAAGCATTTATCAGGATTTTAAAGGTTATATGCTACAGCTTTGAAAATTACATTTACATGTTCTCAATGTTTGGCAGGTAACGCAAATGTGTGTAGGTGTTATTACACTGTTATTAGTCTCATACATAGTCCATATATGGTATATAGTCCAATCATATATTCAAAGAATATCCAGGGGAAACATAGAGCCGTAAATAATTTTTCAAGCTCCTCCTATACTGCATGACATCTGCTATTCAAACAGCTATACCCTAATATGATTTCTTTTGTACCATTCTGTGCTGAGCCCACTTTCATCTCTTTGTTCAGACAGACATTCAACCAAACACATCCTTCCTTTTAATTGTCAAGTACCCTTTTTCCTTAAAAGGTATTTTAAGCTCCAATAGATAAATTTGTTCAACTACACTTTTAAAATGAAGTATTCATAATTGTTCAGAGGAAGCAATTGGCCCTTGTAAAGGTGTTACAGGATCATATTAGAAAAAATGATACTTCATGGGGTCTGGACCATCTTGGACAATTTAAAAGAAGTGAATCTGATTGTAATATTAAATTAATTGTCATATGTGTTGTCATTTTTGTAACAATCATATAGCTGGTTCTGAGGATTGTTTAACATAATGGTTAAATAAGGTTTAGTTCACACCTATAGCTCTTTTTCTTTGTATCCTTGTTTTTCACAAGGTAACATTTTCACACTACAGCAAAGCCCTCTTTAGAAAAGGGAAACACAAGGACACATAGCAAAAAAAAGGGAAAGGGCTAAAATGGAACAAAAGACTCCAGCATTTTTAAGTATGGGAGCGGGGCTCATTAGAGAATGGATGGATCTCCTGACTGAAGTGGGCTATATTTAGGAGGGAAGGGTGACTCTGTTCCAAAATGAGGTCCTTTTAGTCAGAGCTTTGTCCCCTCACATATTCACTGAAATGTATGTTTTATACATACATGTATATATATATATATATATATATATATATATATATATATATATATATGTGTGTGTATAGAGAGAGAGAGAGAGAGAGAGAGAGGTGGGGATGCACAATGGCATTTTGTGACTGGGCATTATTGAATGTGCTTTCTTGCTTTTGCTGTCTAATTATAGAGTAGATGAAATATGTTTCTGGGTTGTCATGGGGACAGAGAACATACCCAAGTGATGGACTTTATCGTTTTATTTTGTGCAGTGAGCCAATGTGGGAGGTGAGCAATTAGTGTACAAACATATCCATGAACATGACGGTGACGTTCTCTTAATGTGTAAAGGAGGGCAATGCCCATGTGAAATGCATGTAACAGACACCCACGAAGACAATTCATGGCTTATCTCCTTCATGTGCTACTGGATTTAATTGCCTCAGATCAAAGAATCCCATTGCATAATTTTCCCAAGGGTATCGAGACTGGGATGCTGCATTCATTCCTGTTGCCTGCAGGAATCTCTGATATATAGACATCTGGAAAACAATCCAGTATTAGCACAGCATCAGCCTTCAACAGATTACGTGTGTGTAGTGCAGATGTGTAATTAAAAGATATGCCATAGAGGCAGAGGTCTAGGCATGATCTATAAGAGGATTATAGCCAAGACGTGTGGATTGCAAAATAATATGCATACTCCTTGTCTGATGGGCAGCACGCATGCTCTCATGCAGGAAAAGGTGTTTATGGCCATTTTTTTGGTAGCAAGCTCTGTGTGCATGTTAGTTTTTTTTTTCTCCCCCTCTGATCACCGTCAGACTTCTGACGGATGACTGCTCTTCAAAGGCTGGCTCTGATGTTCAGCCAGTGTGGATTCAGCCACTTTGCCCAAACCACGAACAAGGGACATATTCCCAAGGATGCACACATTCAGAATAATTAATCAACTAAACTTCAGTGCAATTATAACATGACATGGGATCCTGTGACTTCTGTCCCCCATTGCTGGACTAAACTGCAGTTTTTGTGTTAATTAATTGGTTATATAATTTATGGTCCCTAAGACATGTGTACATTGTTTCTAGAGGCAATTCTTAGTTCTGAGAGAGAGAGTGTGTGTGTGTGTGTGTGTGTGTGTGTGTGTGTGTGTGTGTGTGTGTGTGTGTGTGTGTGTGTGTGTGAGTCGGTGTGTGAGTATGACTGTGTCTGAGCATGTGCACATATGTGCTTGTGTTCTTTACTGTAGTCTAGTTTTGTATTGAAGTTGTCTGGTACAGTGCACTTGAAATGATTGCTGAAGGGTTGTCAGTCTGTTAGCACAGTGCAGTACAGCAGACAGAGAGTAAGCAGAATCGGAGGCACTGAGATATTATTAAACTGTGATTTATAGCCTCCCTGCTTTGTGACCCAATTGGGCGACAGATGTGGGGTTACTGTAAAGAACATGTGCCAAGATACTAAACCCTTGGGTAGAAAGAACTGAAGGAGAAAGGAATAAATAAGTTAAAGCAGATAGCTGGGGCCAAACAAAATGAGCACCAATGGTGTTTTCACTTGTCCAGATTGACACTGTTGCTTCTAAGAAATTTATTGGAATTATTTGAGCAGAGTCTGTAACATTCAAAACAGAAGGACAAACCTGTGCAAGGAAATTGCTTATCAGGAACCATTGCTGCTGGATTGTCCATTGCTCATCAGAACTGCCCCCCCTCTGGCGGTAGTGTTTCATGATAAACACGCCATGGCTGCAGCCAAGAGCTGAGCACCACAGTGTATTTCATCTGAGAAACCTAGGCTGTTTTTGAAGGGATCATTCCAAGGAGGGATAATGGGAAGGTAACTTATACACAGAGGTTGTGGAATCCACATGATCTTAAGCTACATGGCACAAAACTAGGTAAGGTGACACTACTAGGGAAATTGCTAAATGCAGTTATAAAGCTAAGGGGTATCAGATACTGAAGAATATAGCTAGTTTAACACAAACACAAAGTATTGTGGGGCCTCTTCCTGGTAAATTTAAATGGTAAAAGTGTATCTGTGAGGTTAGTATAACCAAGAAAATGCTAATTGACAATTACAGTCTGTATACCAGTAGGCTATAGTTAGTTGCCTGAAGTACCTGTCACTGATTCCTCTGTGTTCACTGACTTCCTAAAACATTCTTCATGGAGACCTCTATCTCCGTGCCACAAAGCACCCTGGAGCACTGTAACAGAACAGGCTACTCAGCAGAAAAAAAAGTTTTGTTGTATTCTGTAGCTTTCTGTCTATTGAGCACACTTTCATATGACCAGCTGCAGCTGCAGCAGTACTAGCTGTGGATCAAACCTGAATTCACCCAGGATGCCATTCCAATACCAAGGTTTTCAGTGTAAGGAGGACTGATCAGAGGCACTGGGCATTGTCTTTTCTTTCTGTAATTTTTTAAAAAACATTTTGTCAGACCCACCTCCAGCCAACTCCCTGTTCAGCCACGCCCACGCTCTGAGTCACCTGAGTATTAACCACACCTGCAGCAAATTCACCTAATCACCACTGCGGATTTAAGGACTGCAGTTCAGGTCCGGTTCCTTGGTGTTTGTGCTTTGCTCTGTTCCTGTTTTGACCTGTTTGCTTGTCTTTTGACCCTGCTTATTGTCTGGCGATTTGGATTGTTTGTTTGGGACTACTGTTTGCCCTCCAAGTTCTTTGACCCTGGCTTGTGTTTGGACCATTCTAGAAGATTCTGTTCTGGATTTGTGGACTCTGTATTAAAAGTACTGGAGCTCTGCACTTGGGTCTTCTGACTCTTTCGTTACACATTTATTTAGTTATCTGTATAGTACACAATAATAATATAACAACAATAATATAAAATAACAAACAATAACAATATAACAATAATAACCATCACCTTCATTATCATTTACATGACCACAATAATACACATACATTGTATTTACATGCGTCACCCTGCAACCAATGGGTGGTGTGCCAATCATGTGGCGGTAGAGAGGAAATTTCCAAGTTTTCGAAGAAAAGTAGAGAAACCAGCTAAGAATAAGGTTTACCAATGGCGACAGGAGACCTGTGGTGTTTTTATTTTATCAGTGTTTTAGTTTGCCAGTTTGCCAGTTTTTATGGCAAGGGATCTCAGCATGCTTGAGAATGCTTGAATTGTTCATTCAGAGAGCATGTTGCTTAACAATTCTTTGGCAATAGCCTCCATGGATTATTGTTATTTTCTTATCATAAATACTTAAAAAATGCATTATCTTTTCCCTAATTTGCTGCTTGGAATAGGCATTTGATTATTCCTACATGCATACAGGAGTAATTAATGGAGAGTCAACAGCAGGAGTGTGATTTTGACCCCTGCTGACACAGTTGTTCATGCAGAATGGCCATTTATTCATAGCTCTGAGAAAAAAAGGGACTGCACTCAATAAATATCTCATTGTCATTAAGGAAATCCTCTCTCTTCCTTGCGGTCCTTTAGAATGAAGCAGACCGGAAGAATGCTCCACAGGCCTTTAGGATGGAGCAACTTCTCTGATCAGCACTCATTAATGTGACACTGGAGCTGCTGCAAACAATCAGTCCATGGCATTTATTTGTTTTTCAGTTCCCAAGGTTCAATGATTAATATTATTGGAAAATGTACTCTGTCATGCTCTTCAACTGTGTTCTGATCAAGAGTTGTTTTTGTTTGAATTTCAGCATTACTAAGATAACTTTGGATACATATCCAGGTCCACACATACACATGCTGTTTGAACATCAGAACCAAACCGAACCTGACATACTGTATCACTACAAATTAATACTGGAAATTGGCAGCGTTTTTGAAATTATATGGGATTCTGATAGGTGTCTGTCACAGACAAGTACAATGAACTACTTTGTTGTTTTTGTACGTCTCCAAGAAAAAAATGTCTTGATCAATATGTATATGAAGCACCATGCTCATATTTTTATGGTTGTTTATTATTTATTCATTAGTTTTTGTTGTGTGTTTTTTTGTACAATTTTTAAGAAACCAATGTATTGTTACATTTTAAATTGCTCACAAGCACAGTTTGGTAAGCAAATTAACTCATGATATATTTAGCAGTGCAGCCTCACTAATTGTGAAATGGGGTATGCTGACAGGACATTCAGTCTTTGGACTGTTAATCTTTGACATAAAGTATGAACCAGTCAAAACACAGTACATCACAGCTCCCACCATTACTCTCCCAAGTCAAAATTAACCAAAAGGGGAGGGCACACCTATTCTTTACTTGATACTGCCAAATCATGAATAACTGAACACTTGGTTAATTGGACTCATGAGGCTGGAAAACTCAAATCAGTAATGAAAGGTTGAGTAATAACAGGATGATCCCAGAACCTGGGCCGATAATCTCCAGGCTATGAGAAGGAAATCAGAATTTTGAGTCCATCTTAATGCTGCCAACTTGTCAAAAGCAGTCGTACATGAGATCTTCCATTGGGTGAAATCTACCCCCCAGATGTGAGCCAGTCGCTCCCACAGTGCATAGCGTCAAGCAGACAGCTTGCTAGGAGCGGAGGATGACTCTCCCTGACTGTTGTCAAGGTAATGGATGGGGCGGGTGCATTTTCTTATGTAACTGGGTTCCTAAGAGGCTGTTTGTCGCCACTCAAAACTCTCCTCTCTTCTATCGGTTGAAACCACTCTCAAATCCCCGGAGGATTACTTCCTGTTGGAGACGACCAATTAAAGCATTCAGTTGATGATTTTGCAATAACAGTCCGCGATTTTCCTTTGTTGTGCGCTTCATGCCCATTCAAGGGTTAAGGAGGGAACTCCTGGGATTTCAGCATCCATCTGCTCGGTTTAATACCCCTGTATCCCTGCCATTTTTTCCTGTTGTTAAAGAGATAAGTCTCAGATGTTTTTTCAGCATCTTGAACACTAATTCCTGCCTCTCATGTTGGCTGTTTAATTTGGAGCGGCGTGTGGCCCACAGCCTCATCGCATCCTTTTGCCTGTTTCATCTTGGTGCACAGCACTGTTAAACCCTGCAGCAGTGGCAATATAGCGCAAAAAAGACATGATGAAGTCTGTGCTGTGTGTTTTTATCCAACATAATCCCAGGCTATCATTATATTCTGTAGGGTTGTCCATTTTGTACAGTCGTATTGTAACTTCAGGGCAGCACAACAACGCACAGATACAGGCTGAAATGTAATTTGAACCATTACTGCATCGTAATGTAGTAAATACATGGTTTCACAGTTGGTGTGTGAAATAAATAGGTGAGGTGTTACAGAGCTGTGTCCCCTCCTCCTTCAGCACAAAGGCATTTTCCTGCAAGAGGACAAGTGTCAGATTGAAATGCTGCGGTAATGATACCATTCAGTTCTACATATCAGGGATGGAGGTGTCCATGTAGAGCCTGGAGAGGCCAGGTTAATGGGGTGTCTGTGAGTGACAGGCACAGTCTCGCATTAGGAGGGCTCGCCTTGTGGATCTATGGGAGGATGCAGCGCACTGCAGGAGTGAGCGAGCCTGAGTGGGTCAGACGGGGACAGGGCTGTGGATCAGGACCAGCAGGCCAGCTGTTTGCATCACCACGGAGCCTAACTGATATGTCCTTTAGAGCCGCCAGGAGGGCTAAATTTAGGGTACTAAGCACATCCCCGCTGCTGTGCCAGAGGAGAGGACACGTGCATGCGTGAGTGTATGTGATGAGTGCGATCAGTGCAAGTAGAAGCCAAAGCATGCATTCGTATGTGTGTGTGTGGGACACAAAATTTAAAACAGGCACGTTCAAACATGTGCATGTGCAGAGGTGTGTGTTGTGTTTCTGGGTCATCGTCTGACAGGAGCTCCGGAGTTTTCTAGGCCTCCTGCAGAGAGAGGTCCTGACTGTGCAGGCAATGGCTTGTCACTACTTGAGTTGCAGAGTAAGCAGCCCCCTGTCCTCATGTTTGGAGGTCACTTCATACACCCCCACACACACACACACCCAAACACATACAAACATACACACACATGCACACACTTACATGCTGGGAGCAGACCTCCCCACATCATCTCCTTGTTTGACAACTTTGCTGTAAAATAGGCAAAGGAAAACCCCATCACCAGGCTTCTCTTGCAATAAAAGGTGCAAGATTTCTCTCTCTTTGTGGATTCTGGAATTCTCTGCAATGTGTTCAGCAAGAGACCTCATCAGGCTTGGGCTATGCACTGTGTTCTATCATATAGCTCTGTGAATTCCACCTGGGCTTTCACTGACAGAGGAAGGTCTGATAAGGGTTGAGGAGGAGAACAGCAAAAGACCTGTTGGCAATGACTGCGCTAGCGTGAAATTATTTAACATCAAAACACAAACTCACTTAACACAGGTTGCTTGATGTGCATAGATTAATTTGGTAGCAAAACTGGTGAGCACTAATAGGATCTGGCAGTACTTTTTAAAGGCAAATTCAATATGTAGCCTTCTGCCCACATTGTTTGCAGCCATGAGACACAGGACAGCCAAACACAAGGATGAGCATCAATTATCCCTCAACAGTGTGCTTGCAGCCAAATGAGATTCTCTGCCTCCCCATTGTATTTCACAGAAGAGAGGAACATTTCTCATTGAAAAGGGGATTGAAATGGTCTATGGAGTGCGTGAGAGGAACAAAACAAATTCAGCGGTGCTCTTGCCACTAGTACACAAAAGGTCCAGCATGCACACACAAACACACACACACACACACACACGCGCACACCCACATGACTTGACAAATGTGTAGACTCACACCAAAGTCCCTCTTATTTTATCACACAGGCACTAACACAAAAGGATATGCAGTGCTTTGAGACAAAGAGAGACAAACTTCAACAGAGCAAGTCTCAATGCAAATGGATAAATGAGGTGCTGAAGCACTGTGATTTAAACTAAAGTGCCTGCAAATGTCTGGCATCTGGAGTAAGAGAGTGGGAGAGAGAAAGTGAGGAGGTTACGGGGACATGTCCAGAAATACCTAGCCTGTTATGAGTCATTTTATTATCATTTCACACGCTAAAACCACAGCAGCAGGGAAATAGCACTTTGAGTTATGTTCCTTGTTTACCTCTTTGCTCACTGTTATTTACAAAATTGATATGGAAAAAAACACTGATCACTTTTGAGAGTATAAAAAAATCAGGCCAAAATCATATCAGCTAGTTCCAGTCAAAGCTGACCAGCTTGTTGGAAAGAAGCAGGAATACTGCAGAAACATCCTAATCTACTGTATATTATATGGAAAAGCTGTTGCTCCAGCTGCTGTTTGTGTACCCATATATACAATTCATGTATTGGTTTTTCAGTGGAAACTCTGCTGCTGCTGTATTTAAAAAAATGTGTTGCACAATTATTGGTAGCTGAACTTCTTGAAGTTTTCATCCCACCTGCAGCATACACCTCATACATATATATGCACTTTTATCAGGGGTAAGGCCAAGTTAAGGCATCTAAGGGAATGGCTGTACACCCTTAGAAATGTGAATATGACTATTTTCATAGGTTATTTAATAAAACAAAAAGATCTTCATGAATCATTTTTCCCCGTTTGTCACCTTTGGGCTTCCACAGACAGCAACTTCCTGCTGGGCAATGCACAGGGGCATCGTGGCTACCCTATTGTGTACTGCTCGGATGGCTTCTGTGAGCTTACTGGCTTTGCGCGTACTGAAGTCATGCAGAAGAACTGCAGCTGTCGCTTCCTGTACGGGGCGGAGACCAGCGAGCATGTGGCCATGCAGATGGAGAAAGCTCTGGAGGGGCGAGAAGAGTACCAGGCTGAGGTGCAGTTCTACAAGAAAAACGGTGAGCCCAGTGTGGGGAACTTGAGCTCCGATTGTGTTTGTGTCCACCATCCTTTACACCCTTGGTTTCAGAGGGTAACCCCTGGGTGTGTCTGTTAGCCATTGTGTTCATTTTGTTTTTGAATTACTTGCTTAGAAGCTTACTCAACTAAAATACATTCGTGATATATGTACAGATGCTGTCTGGGGTCAACTTAGGTAGTTACGGCAAGAAAAGTGTCCTGGAACTAGCTACTGATATTCATCAAGAACTGGGCTTTGTACCACCGATGGGGGTAGCTGCTACTGTGCTGGGCTGAGGTTGGACAGGGGCCACTGTCTCTGTCATTGAGGTCACTGTGCACTGTAATGACATTGCTTGTTAAAGACAGTTGGAGGCCGTTACTTCACTAGAAGGTAATCAAGATGATGTGCACTCAGGGGAGATTTTCAAATTTGAAAGGGAAATTGTGAGATTTACACAGCCTAAGAATAGTTTACCATCACTGACGTTTGTCTTTGAGCTGCTCCTTCACAGACAGTCACCTTGTGAAAACTCGGTACCTCGGGGACTCTAGAGCATGGCAACATTTGCATGTTCCACTGGGAGACCCAAGAGAAGCTCCTAATGAGCTGGCAGGAGTTCAAGCCAAGGCCTGTATATATGCAACTTCCCTCCCTGCCAAGATGTTCTGAGCTGAGCCTTAATAAGCCAGTCACCATCAACAAGAAAAACCTACCACTTAGGCAAGAATGTGGCAGTCTTACGATGATGTAACGTCTGCCTCATGGCAATTACTAAAATCATTGGGAGTATCTAGGGGACCAATATTTGTATTTCTTGCATATAAAAGGGAATTCAACCAAGACATTAACAATTGTTATGTTTTTTCTTATCATAACAGTTGGCATACTTTAATATGCCAAATTCAGCTTTTAGGTTCAGAACCAAAGAGGGTCATCTGAGGTGCCTGTATCACTTGGAGAGCCCTCTCTGGTTCATTGTTTTATGGAGGTTTTACCCTTCCTAGGAGTTCACCCAGCTAATTTCTGTAGACCCCTAATGACCCAACAGCCAACATATTCTTGTTTCTCAAACATTATGGGCAGATGTAAAATAAAGCTAGGTTTGGGTTGTGGTTAATATGACCACACCACTCAAACCACTGTAGCCAGAGTAAGTCAGGCTACCTTACAGTACTACAGTGCATCCACAGCCTTTTTTGTGTTATGAAATTCTGCATTTGTAATGGAGGTCTCCTGATTCCATCTACAATTCAATTGCTGCAGCCACCAAGGGCAAAAAGCACTCCAGTAAAAACTGATATTGAATGGGGAAATTCAATCAGGCAGTGCTTTGTAACAAAACACAGAAAAGGCAAAAACAGAGAGCACTTGTACTCAGCAACAAATATTGTCAAATTAAATACATTTTTATTCAGAATCAATAATAATGCGCAGGTTCTTAGGTCACAAGAATTTTACAGGACTGACTCCCCTCCAAGGTAGAACAAAGTCCCCACTTCCTGTTGCAGGAAGTGAGAAAGACTATCTCCCTGTGTTCTGGATTCAAGAATTGGCTCAACTGTTCTTAATGTAAGGAACCAATGTATCCATTCAATGTGGGCAGAATTCCTTTTTAATTGTTTTCTACATAATATGCACAAAATACTTTCATAAGTGTTGTGCTGTGGAGTGTGCTGGAGATGGATATTTAGAGAATTTATTTGTTAAAACATTTTGAAATGGACTTAAATTTTTGTTTGTGTCCATTTCAGGGACTTCCTTCTGGTGTTTGCTGGACATTGTACCCATCAAGAATGAGAAGGGCGAGATGGTGTTGTTCCTCTTCTCATTCAAAGACATCACTGACACGCATGGCAAGAGCCACCACAATGGCAGGAAAGAAGGTATAGTTGGAGAAAAAGCGGCCGCACAGAGTACCACAGCTTAAGAGAGAGGTTAAAGTGCACTCATTTATCTGACTGTGACCACTCTCTGTTGTAGAGGACAAGAGGCGGAGCAGGAAGACCAGCAGCTCTCACTTCACGGAGGCAAGAAGGCGGGGGAGGACCGTCCTTTACCACCTGACCAGCCAGTTTTCCAAAAGGAGCAAGAGCGAAGTCAAGCTGAGCAGTGTGAGTACTGACCCAGGATCACACACTGACCCCTGATTCACACTGGTTATGGCACTCTACATGCCAAGCACTGTGATCACCAAGGATCAGGAGGGGGAGACGTGACACAATCAGTGTCTCTCCACAGTTTGTGTTGATTAGTCGATTTAGGCAATTTGAAGCAATCTGCACAAGTTCTTCATGTGTACTCCTTTCTCTTTATTTCAATTCAGAATTCATTTAATTGCCATTATAGAGCGTAAGTAGGTTTAAGTGTCCCTCAGGCACTTTGTAAATGGGTGTTCGTGTAAACGTGTGATGAGTGATTGATGGGTCGATTGTTAAAGACAAATTCAATGCAGTGTTTCTGAATTTCCTGAAATTTAGCACAGCTTTCTCAGGGTAGGTTGTTTTTTTTTTAATCTGATATTAAATATATCTGATTGGTGCAAGCTATGTCTGCCTTGAATGGGCCCCAGTGGAGCTGCTGGGAGATTTGCACGTACTGTACATTACATGATGAGACAAGGGCATGAATTGTTCTCTTTATTCCAAGCAACTGTATTTGCCTCACAGAAATTCACAGTAAATTGGACTAATCCTATAGTAAATTGGCCTGTCCCTGAGGACACCGTTTTAAGAGTTAGACTAACAGACTCATCATTTGCTTACTTCAGCAGTACGGTTTTCCACTAAGACTCAGCTCTGCATTGTGTGCCCAAATCTGGGGCTGGCAGGGACGTAGCTGTGCAGAGGCGCCAGCAATAAGCCGCCTGTTGCTCGGAGACCTGAAGCTGTTGCTATGGAACAAGGGCAGAGGCATTCAGCCAGGAGGTTCACAGTGGAATGTGATTACATCATCTCTTAAGGCATCACTGTAACTGTCACACCTGGGTGACACTGCTGACAATAATGCATGGTGGAGGATCTCTATCATCCCATTCCTCCGTCTCGCTCTGTCATCAATGATAGACTCCCAACTCTGTGTGTTTGCTTTGGCACTAAGGATAGCCAATGTCTCACCATGTTTTCATCCCCTCTGATTTCTATGGCCTTTTATTGGATTAAGTATTTCTGCCCTCCCCACCCTTTATACATACACCTACTAATTATCTGTAGGTCAGAAATCTGCAGTGTTCCTCAGTCAGAGGTTGGAGTAATAGAAAGTAAAGTATTCCAACTCTCCTATTAGCTCATTGCAACAGTGTGACCATATGTATCAATTATGGGTATGAATTGTGGTGTAACAGAGCCAAGAGCAGCAGAAGGCAGGCCCAGGTCAGACAGGGGACAGTGGCTGTCCTAGTACCACAGGAGTCATTCTCTGATTCAACAGCAAGGCTTCAATGCATCATCCTCCTCCATGTCCAGATATGTGCACCACTCAAAATACACATATTCAGGATGTATGTCAGTTAGCTTCACATTCATAACACTTACCTGAAATACTTGAAGTGTTTTGGGAAAAGTTATGCACTTAATAAACTTTGCAGTGCCAAGACACAATTGAGAAATGGTCACAGGTGGTGGGCATTTCTATTAACAAAGTTTTCTTTCTGTGTGTTCGCTGTCTGTCATTTCTCATGTTTGATTCAACCATGGAAAGCAAATAGCAGAAAAATAAGTCTAGAATGGGAACATCTCATTTTTCCTTAGTAAGAAAATCGGGCTCACAAGCTTTTATCTCTCTTCTCTGCTGAGAACAGCGACTAACTTGCATTTAAGATACAAGAAACATTTAAGTGGGGACAGATCATTTGAAAAGTGATTGCAGCTTAGCAGTATAATCCACTCAGTATTTTTTCAGCATCTTTAATGCCTTCATGTTAGTTATCTTCAGTGTGACTAAATGCCTGTTTATTCAGCCAGTGTCGACTTGATTTAGTTGGCTGTCATATTGGGTCATATTGAAAGAGATATTCTGAACAAGAGTTTGGTTATGCTCAGATCCTTTTTACACGTGTGCAAAGGTGATTCATCCCACAGTGCACACCAAAACACTGACTCAAAAAAACACAGACTCAAGTTATAGTGCACAAGGTGGTCTCTGGGTAATTGTAAACAAACCGTGGTGCAGTTCTCCCTCTGTGTTTGCTGGTGTGAAATCGATCTCTTTCTTTTTGCTACGGAAGCTAACTAGCTGTGATGTAACAATTGAAGTCACTCACTCTGAGCACACGAAGGCATAGTTTTTGCTGATGACCTTTATTGACCTGTTTCTTTTCCCATCTAACATGAGTTATGTGACGAATATGATGCATCGATGTGACTGAATGCCTGTTGCAAAACTGTCAAGCATCAACTCATAAAAAAGCACAAAAAATACCATGTGTACAAATTTTCACATGCTATTCAATGGACACGTGAACCTGAAAGAAATCACTGAAAAACACAGAGACTGAACAAGAGGTGAGGTGATGAAAGGCATGTGTCCAAATTCACACACAAAAATTAAATGTCACATCTATGTCGTCCTGTGCAAAGCAGTTCCATTACAATGAAATTTTTCTTGTGTGAAACCAGCGCAAAAAAACATGAAGAAAAAAAAAAGATTCACTCAACCATGTGAACTGGACGGAAAAGCCACCTTAGTAAGCATTTCTGCTTTTCCTTTAATAAGGAAATTAAATGGTGTCCTTATTTAGGTGGCTAACTAACATTCTCCCTAATCAGTATCCTGCCTGGTGTTCACATCTGCTGTAAAACAGCTGGAAGTGTAAGGTACATAAGGTTAGTTTGTTTTCTGGATTGACACATCTGCAGCCCCGCAGGGCAGTCTGTTTCTTGTGTCCTCTGATTTGTCATGCTCCAGTGTCCCATAACATGACCATGCTCATTTCAGATAGGTGGACAATAAAGGTACACCCTGGAGGAATCACAAAGCTTCTTTAAGCACTGTTTTGTTAAAACCATCTTGCTTAGTTTTACTGCACAGCTCCACTGTACAGTAAACCAGGTACAGTGGAGCCTAGCTTTCTGTGCCTCAGGACGTCCCACAGAAATACATGAGTCAAACTCCACACAGCTCAGCCAAAAGCCCAAATATGGCCACCCCTCTCCCAGTTCTTGGATCAGGGATGATGTCTCACCAGGCCACCCCTCTGGCTGGGGGACAGTAGGCACATTTCAGGCCAGCCCACCTGGTCCTTCCTGAGTTCCCCCTCCCCCGCGTCTGTCCTCATCCTGCGTTGCACTTCCGATCCCACCTGCAAGCAGATGGTGCTGCCGCGGAGACGCACCACAAAGGAGCCGCAATGTCACACCTTCTCCTCTCGCTGCGTTTCTGAGACTGAACAACACCACAGGAAAGACACACGCTATGTCTTTCAACTGTCATTTTTTTGCTCACAGCACTGACAGAGGCGCTCTGTAATTAAAACATATAAATTCATCATCCATTGCCTTGATGCCCAAAGGTCAGCATTTTTACTAGCTCACTTATCCAAGACTTCTCAAATTCATGAGTTTATAAAATCTCATCAGTCTGAACTGGCATGTGATTTTATCTGCTGCAGTTTTGGTAAATAGTGCCTCTGGCCAAATGCAAAACAGTTTGGTCACGGTACATGTCAGCGCACCTGGAGGAAATGAACAAAGACAGCAAATGGGACCAAATGGCAGTCAATAAACTGTGAAATATATTTTGCAGAGGAATACTTAGCTGATGGTGATGTGATGGTGATGGTGGCTTGTGTGTGTGTGTGTGTGTGTGTGTGTGTGTGTGTGTGTGTGTGTGTGTGTGTGTGTGTGTGTGTGTGTGTGTTTGTGTGTATGCACATGTTTGGGTGAGCACATGTGTATATAGATATGTGTGTGCACATTTCTGGGTAGTTGTGCACATGTATATAGGCATCTGAGTGCTTGTGTGTATGTTTGTATGCCTACTGTATGTGTGCGCACATGTATGCATGTGTCTGAGTATGTACTCATGTGTATGTGTGTGCATATGTATGTGTGTGTACGTGTACTGTATGTGTGTTTGTATACTTGCATATTTGAGTGTGTGCAAGTGTATGTGTGTGTGCAAATGTACATGTATTTTGTGTCTGCATGCATGTGTGTATATGCATGTGTATTCATGACTCCACATGCACGTGTGTGTGCGTGTGTCTGCATGTTTCTGCGTGTGTAGTGTGTGTGTGTGCGCGTGTGTGTCTGCACGCATTTGTCCGGGCGTGTGTGAGGGGATGGTAGGGGGAGCAGGAGCCAGCTGCTCCTCACAGTTCCTTCTGAAGGCTCAATCTGTTACTAAGATTGCGCTGGGAGTCAGGGCTGACATTCAGAAGCACAGCACCCGCGGCCACCGCAACTGCTGCCCAAGCACCCTGCTTTATTAAATGCATTTTCAAGCACTGGGAAAAGGTTCACGTATACCACATGTGCCCAGGGGCCATGCAGCCATGCAAGGCAGTCCCAGCTATCAGTTCATTCATATATGGTTTAATGTCAAGTAAACATGCATCTGACTACCATTCTTCATAATTTCTTTCAATAAGCCTTCAACAGACCCAGAGTGAGTTCTGGGAAGTTATTAAACTCCCTCACAGCCATAGTGAAAATCCATTATCATTCTTTATTTTACTATGGCCAGTCACTGGAAACTTGCGGCTATTTTGTGCTTGATGGATTTGTATCTGACTTGCACATGCCAAAATCTCACATGCATAGATAATGTCTTGGGGACCTCTGTGTTGGTGCTATTGCTCTTTTACTCAAAGATGAGCTGCAGGGGGAATTGTCCAACCAAAATGTATGGCTGATCCCCTTTGATAGCAGATGTTTAGAGCGACTCAAAGTCACTCTTCTCCCTGCAGTCACAGAGGGAAGCATGAGTTCCAGTGGTTTTCAGAACAAACTAGCATATAACTATTCTTATTGCAGATGTGTCTATTTAAAGTATATGACCTCTATAAGAAATACTGTTACAACCTACATTCTGGCTCAGAATTCCCCCTTCCCCCACCTCTCACAGCTTCAGCTGAAACAGGTCTGACAAGAGCGCTTAGAACTTTAGAGACAGTATGGTACAAACACACAACTTGTGTGTGTGTGTGTGTGTGTGTGTGTGTGTGTGTGTGTGCATGCACGTATGGGTGAGTGTGTGAGAAATAAGCTCTGTTCCAACTGACAGACCTGTAACGGGATAATTCTCTTCCTTGAGGCATTGGATGGAAGAGAGAGGAAGACAGACTGAAGCAAAACAGGGGGAGATTAAAAGAATATGAAATGCAAAAAGACATAGCTCATTCAAGGATGTGTGTGTGCATGTGTGCATGCATTTGTTTGCACGAGTGTGAATGTGCCCAACTAGTAAGTGAAAGCAATGTGAAAAGATAAAAGATCAAAGATAAAAAAAAAAACTGAGGGAAATACATCTAGCAGGAGTGTTTGGCCTGTTAATTTCCAAGCACGTCCACATGATAGTCGCCTTTGGAGCATGACAGGTGCCATTCAGAGAATTCTGTGAATAAGACGAAGGATGCAGCTAAATGGTCAGATTAGCGCAATCTGCCTCCATAAACACATCATAGGGGCTACATTCATGAAATGAGCTTTGGTGTGTGTTTGGATCTAACGGCGCAAACAGAAGAGCACAATTGCAATCTGCTCTGCCATAGGGGAAGGAACTGACAGCTAGTCATTCTCTACCAGCGAACAATGTTCAAATAATAAGCTGTCTTAGAATCAGTGTGTCTCTGAATAGAACGAAGCAGCACATCTCTATTCGCTGAGGCTGGCACTCTGCTTGTATTCAGAAATGTCCTGTGCTTTGATCAGCCCCTGAGCACCTGTCCCTGAAGATAGAGGCCTGACAACAGTGTCGGGTTAAAGAAGCCGAGTGTCAGAGCAGTAAATGCAGGGCGACTTCAGCCTTTCAGACACACTGCTTACCAATACAATTCACAGGACACTTCCCGGGGCATATAACTGACAGATTTACACAAAAAATAACCATCACCAATAATTTCCAGGTGATTGGCAAGTTGCAAGTTGGAACAGCCGCAGCTGACTAGTGTAAAATTCAGAGCAGAGTTGAAGCATGGTAAAATTAATACAAGCCAGCATTAACTAATTTTGTGGTGGGGTTGGACCGGTAAAGTAAATTTGTATTTTTTTATTTTACAGCACAAGAAAGTGATTAACTGCTGCTTGCCAATCTATAGCGATTAATAGTCCTGAATAATTTATTTAGTTTAATGTGTAGCAAACATGTAGACCTAATTGTATGATTGCAAGGGGTTTTAAAAAGTAATTGCAGTGGATCCTGAGAAGTGTTTGCCCACAGCCAGCTGGAGTCCATTAAACCTCCAGCTCAGACGTTGCCACCATGAGCCAGAGGCAGTGAAAGCCAGATTAGTACCTGTACATTTTGGTGCTGACTACATGCACAAACCCATATGAGCATAAACAGTATGAGTTTGCCTTTGTTCCTGTTGCTCAGATCTCACAGGATCAACTCAACGCAATTGTGTACCTCTCTTATGATACGAACACATCTCTTGGTGAAGAACATGAAAGGGCTGAAACTGTCAAGGATCGAAGATGAATGAAGTGTGTTCAGGCTGGTATTACGATACAGGACATCAGTCTGCTGTAATAGCATTGTTTTTGAGAGTAAATGAGATGACAGCTTATTGATGCAGGGACACAATCAATGCAGGCTTGCAGTCAGCTGTCAGACCCTTCACAGATCCCCGTGAGTAACAGGTTGGATGGCAGTCCACTTGCATACAAAGTACATGCAAGTGGTCTGATAACAGCAGACAGGATCAATACGATGTAGGTCATTGAATTAGAAAAGTGAGAGAAGATCACACGTATGGTATGTAGGACAGCATTTGAAAAAGATGGTAAGTGGTTGACCTGGGAAGTACTTTATTTCACATAGAGAGGTATGTATTTGATAAACAGTTGCATAAAATTTCTGGATGGATAATGACCAAATTACAAAAACTGTCAATACAGAAAAACTTTACCATGTCATATTCTACCAATACATTACATTAGTGGTATTTAGTGGATGCCCTTATACAGAGCAACTTTCAGCAGCAGTGCCCCAGTGGGGAATCGAACCAACAGCCTTTCAGTTACAAGCTCTATTCCTTACCACTATGCTACACTGCTGTATACCGCCTCTGTATTTCAAAGCTGGTCCCATGAGTCTTTTAAACTCAAACCATCTGTAAACCTAACCCTGTCACCTGCACTGATATAAATGGATGACGTCAGACATTCTAGTATGACCTGTGTAATAGGAATGGACTGCAGCAATTTGCACCTCCTGTCTCAGAGTGACATAAACTTGTTTCATTTTATGTAGGTTTATTTCTTATTTGGAAATGTACTTCTACTACTCTTAGTGCTTCCTCAAGCCCAGTATGAGAACACAATGTTATGGAATCGCACACCAGGCCATCAGTTTTTCTTTTCAAACCATGGCCCTTTTCTATACAGCCTCTCTGAGCCAAGAATCACGTTACTGTGCACCATCCCCTGTTTTTTATATAATCTACGGTAACCCATTTTCAAATGAGTACTCTAGTCTTGACCTGGTTTTTATGCAAGCATGAGTGCATTAGTATGGACTGTCTAAGAGACAAGGATGTGATATGATGTTCAGTGGAGGTTGGTTCCTCTGGTGTCAGACAGATCATCCGCTCAAACCGTTCATGTGTTACATTAAACCAACCGCAAATAAGTGCTGCCTCTCTTTGCTTCCACTACTTCAAAGGCCCTCTGTCACAAAAGGAAACAAGTCATCTGAAGATATTATTATAATTATTATCATTATTGTCATTTTATGTCAGTTTGAAAATGCTACTGCTCAGGGCAAATTACAATGGCTGAGATAATTACAACAACAGTGATATTAAACAATGTATGGAATTTTATTTATTTATTCATGTGATTTTATTTATTTATTCATTTGATCAAATAAAGAACATATAAAACATTTTAAAATGGAAGTACAATTCACATGGAAGCAATTTAATACAGGGAAGGGTAAAGCTGAGGAACTGTATCTTCCTGAAAAAAATAATGGGTTATTAGAGGACAATATGATGGGTTACAAGAGCAGGGTAAATTTAAGGCATTCTCAGGTGTGGGTAGGGGGAAATTAGAGTGTACAGAAAATGAAGAGGTAATGATTAAAGAGGTGTGTCTTTAGGAGACAAGCAAAGGAAACGAGAAACTTCACAGTTTTGCTGTTAGTGGGTAATTCATTCCGCTATTGAAAAGTTATAGAAGAGACAGGTCCACATTTATCAACAGTAGAATGTAGGTGGATGTAAGACTGCAGATGTCGATGGGGGTTTGAAAGGGAATGTGTGAATAATTGGTAGAATAATAATAAGAGGAACATGGTTAAAACAGCAGTGAGCAAGATTATCTTAATTTTGTTTTAATGTCTATTATTGATATTGTTACCCATAACCTTATCTGCCTCATTGAAGTGCTTACAGGGAGAAAGTGATAACTGAACAAATGCTTGTTACTCTTTAAGATGTACTGTAAGGTTTTCTGTAAGGACCTTTGAAAGAAATGCCTTGTCACCCGTAAGCCTTCATGAAGGTCCCTTTGAGATGTTAGGTGAGACAAATTCTTTTAAAAATCCATCCATCTCCATTTAAGCAGGTCTGGAGAGATTTGGGTTGGAAAGTCTACATTTAGAGACAATGTGCTTGCTGGTTAACTAGAGCTCAGAATTGCTTTGCCCAATCCAAAGCTGGACTGGATAGCTTTGAACTGCCCACCATGTGATCCGCTGGCCACGTTGCTGGCAAAGCTTAATGAAGTGCAAAGATCAAATGTAGTTTCTTGGGCCTGAATGACATGTGGCGGTGTTGTCCTTCTAATCATTGAGATCCTGTGGGCGAACGGAGGAGAGGTGACTGGGGGTGATGTGACCCTTGTAATGTAAGCCAAATTAAAAGATAGCTTTTGCTTTTCCTGCAGCTTTCTGAAAGGGGCAGAGGCGGTTGTTATTTAAAGGCCTGTCTCCTGGGCTGCCTTTAAATGAGTGTGGCAAATACCCTGGACTTTGGAAATGCAGTGACAAAGTCGGAAAATGGTGCTCTCCTACACAACTCAGGAACTGATCATGCAATGTTCTCTTCACTCTCCCTACTTATTAAAACCACACATTATCCGTGGCTATTGAAGACATGCGGCATTAATCAGCGGGACAATCTCCCGTTTTCCACAGTGAAAGAGGCACAGATGGATTTGTCACTGTGCAGCACTTTTCTTCGCCCCTCGCGTGCAATCACCAATCACATCCTTCCAATTATCCTGCAGAGCAGAGGCTCTCCAAGCATTGGAGACTCATTAAGGAGATTATCCGGGAAAATGGCACTTGGCGGCTTCAGAACGTATACAGGGGAAATTCAATTTAATACTTCATTACACTGTCGCCTCCGCCAATGCCAGTTTTCTTGCCCCTTTTAAGTCAGGGGAATTGTTTTGAGACAAAAGGACCGCTATCCACTCTCCACTGGTCGTTTCTGCTTTGTCATAGATAAAGGCCAGGTTCTATGTTTCCAAAGCCTGCAATATTACATGCCAACTGCTTGATAATATTGTAGATATTTACATGACGCTTCTTGCATTGTTCTTAAAATGAGCCGCAATCTCAACAGAGTGTTCCATTAATCTTTGTGTCCACAGTGATATTACATTCACTTATTTATGTTTTTCAATTCATACATTGAATTATGAAACATCCCATCTCCTTTCAATGTATTTCCCCAGGAATTTTCTGTGGGACAGGAGGATTGACTCTCTCCCTTTTCTTGTTGCCCAGAAAATGGTTTTGACAACTGAAGCTTAAACATGTTTATTAAAAATTACCCTGAATGTGTGGACAGTTGGCAGGGAGCACAGCCATAAATAATCATGTAGGAGTAATCTTACCTCTGGAAGGCTGCAGTTTTTTGTGTGGGTTTTGAGCCTACAGAAAGTGGAAGTTTGGCAAGTTCCCTCAACATAGCCATATCGTGAACAGCTGACTCAATGGAATTTTGATCCCACTGGCAAGATGTATGCCTTTCAGTGATTTCAGTAATTGTTGGCGCAAACAGTTTTAAAGTGTCTCCACTGCCATGTTGTATTTGTCATCTGCTACAACCAAAATGTACAATTGTAAAATAGACTCTAGAATGAATGAATGAGAATCTCTCTCCTTTTAGCGTCTGCAATTTCTTCTCTAGAGCTTGTATGTCATTTTCAAAAGCATGGAGCCATGCTGTAAAAGGGCTCTCTAGGAGATTGCAAAAGATGCACCACTGGGTTCGAGTTTGCAGCCTTCATTACCAATATTTTGTGTTGTAAAATATTATTCAAGGAAACCTTGTTCTATTGTATTATCAATCACAGTCCTCCTAAGCCTCATTCCCACATGTTGACTCTTGCCTACCCCTGCTACTTCCTCCTTCTCCTATTCCTTTGCTACCCCCATGCTTTCCCTTACCTATCTCCACTCATTTTGCATAGAGCACAACAGTACCTGATTGCTTAAATACTGAAGGAATGATTGCATGGAGAATTTATAAATTATTCCAAGCAATAAGTAAGCAAATTATTTAAAAGGTGCTGCTATATCTGCAATTTTGTGGCCTTCCAGGTATAGTCCCCGGATCTAAATGCAGAGAAAAGTGATAGCGACAATTTTTGTAGTTCTCAAAAGTTGTCTAACAGGGTTTAAACCCTAGTGGATATGTCACATTAATATGTGTCGTATTAAATCAAATGAAGTTTAACTACAGGCTTTAACAGAGTAATGGAGACTGCATGTTTTTCCAGTGTTTTCACAAGTGATATTAGTGCAACAGGGTAACATTTTATGGAACACTTGCTTTTCCAGAATGTGTTCGAGAGGCCGTCACTCCCAGAGTATAAGGTGGCAGCGGTGCAGAAGTCCCGCTTCATCCTGCTTCACTATAGTGTCTCCAAGGCTCTGTGGGACTGGATGATCCTGCTGGCTACCTTCTACGTAGCTGTTACTGTGCCCTACAATGTGTGCTTCACTGCCTACGATGACTTGGATTCCGCCGCTCGCAGCACCATTGTCAGTGACATTGCTGTGGAAATGCTCTTCATCTTGGGTGAGAGGCCTGTTTCCACAGTTTCCACGCTATTGTGGGTTTGTGGTGGTCCTCCCCCCAAAGATAAAACAGATTAAAACACAGGACAGCAACAGTTTTTTGTGGTTGTGTTCTAAGAGAGTGAAAGCATTCACATTAACCTCCAACAGTAGAAGGCTTCATTGGGGGATACTAGAGACCACAGAGACAAAAACAGATGCCCCCATTTTATACAATGAAGGATCCTGTAAAACCGAAATACATTTGTGGTCACACTATAGCTACTAAGGATTTGAAACCACAACTTTAACACACAGCATACAGGTACTTTTGGATTAGTCCCTCTAGTGGGCCTCAGTACGCTAATGAAGATAGTGGTATTTCGCCTTTTCTATATCTGAGTCAGAAAAATCTAGATTTTTTACTTTTATTTCAAGCCATCTTTAAAGCACAGTTTTTCGGAATATACCGTGTATGGAAAAATTATTTAAACTGCAATCATATCAGGGTGGAGGACAATTGCTATATACCCTAAGCAATGTTGCAATTAAACCTGTCATTACCAAACATCGTAATTTGTTATGTTCATTCAAATTGCTGCCTGACGGAGGTTATCTTCCTCCACAGATATCATCCTCAACTTCCGCACCACCTATGTTAGTCAGTCTGGACAGGTGGTGTATGATGCCCGCTCCATCTGTATCCACTATGCTGCCACCTGGTTCTTTGTGGACCTAATTGCTGCTCTGCCCTTTGACCTCCTCTATGCATTCAATGTCACGGTGGTGGGTATTCAGTCTGTCATAATTTCACATGCCTGGACTGTGACATGATACACAACACCAAATAACACACATCCGCACACACAAACAGTACACATAAATACATACACACATAAATGCAAAGTCGTAAACTGCACACACCTCACATAATGCACACGTGCGCACACACACGCACACACACAGACAAGCAAACACACACACACACACACACACACACAAGCACAAACACACACACACAAGCACAAACACAAGCACAAAAAATACTAAAATATGTGGGAAAAGTTGTAGGTCTTCAAACTGCCCACTGCAGTGTTTGTGTAGTGGGCAGTTTGAAGACCTACAACTTGTTTATTTCACTTTGTCTCAACCTGTTTTTGGCAGTTGTCCATCTTATAGACAAGAAATATTTCAGACCCCTGATTGAGTTCAGTGCAGCTCTTTTGTTCAGAGCAATTGACTGCCAAGAATAAGCACACCACCCTCCACAGTTTATTTGAAATATGGTTTCTGGTGTTTGAAAAATAACAATTATAGTTCCTGCAAGCTTATATCTTATCAGCTTTTTAAAATTAAAAACCACATGTTTTCACAGAATACTGGAACTAAATCTTCCCCAGACCTTTATGCATTATTGCTTTCTAGGCTAATTTTCTCTAAGCAACCTTATTTTGTTTTTAAGAGAAGGTCAGCCTTATTCTTTACAAGTGAATTTACTCAGTGGAAGTATTGAGCACTTCATTTTACTGGCTGCTACCTTCAACTCATTTTATAGGTCCCAGAGTTCTTCATCTGTCTCACTGTTCTGTGGGCTCTGATAAGCTTGTACGATCACTGGCTTCCTGTCTGTGTGTGTTTTCTGCCCCAGACATCTCTGGTCCACCTGCTGAAGACAGTGCGTCTGCTCAGGCTGCTCCGGCTGCTGCAGAAGCTGGACCGCTACTCCCAGTACAGTGCCATGGTTCTGACTCTGCTCATGTCCATGTTTGCCCTGTTGGCTCATTGGATGGCTTGCATCTGGTACGTCATTGGCCGCAAGGAGATGGAGAGCAATGACGCTGACACCTGGGACATTGGTGAGTGAAATGGGGGATGCACCCTCTTGCTATGTGACTTCTGGACTTCCCTCTCTATCAAGGTTATACCTGTGGGTATGAGCAATGATCAGATTGAAAGGAAAAGCCAGTGCATGTTCTCAGGGTCCACAAAAGCATTTGTGGTCTATTTCACAAGTGTATATGGTTGAGGCTTACAATATGGTGAACACTGCACAGACTTCCCATTCGTCTTAAATCATTTTCCAAAGTTTAGTGACAGAGCCACAGTGAACTAGAATTGCCCATCCCTGGGATTAGAAAACTGCCTCACCCTCCAGCGACTAAATGATTGATACGGCATTGTGTTCAGTGGCACCTGCCCAGCAGGAAGGCAACAACAGGACTGAACTGCTGCCAGATTTTTAGTTGCTATAAACATGAATAGAATTTTCACCTTTTGCCAAGAAACTCCCGGAGTGAGGTAGCCAGGCATGATTGCTCTTCACCTTCCACGCTCTGTGTTCCCATCACTGTTAATTGCAGTGACCTGTTGGGTAGTGTCACTGCTTTGCAATTAGTACTGGGCTTGAGGGGCTGGAGTGGACTCATCAGATTTCTACAGTTCTCTCCTGGGGGGAGATTCATGTCACAGAGAGTAATTAAAACAGGGCCTTGTTTATTCCCCTTTGAAAGAACCTAATTTTGGCCATTCCCAGGTGGGTCGCCTCAGCTTTGCCAATGCCATTTGCAACTGGCCTGCTAAAGCACCTCTCACATTAATTGTCTGTTGACACCTGTTCTGTGTGTTGAGGATCTGAACCATGGAGCAGCTTCTTGCTGTCCAGAGTTGCTGGACACAGCAAGCATGATGTGGCAGCTTCAGCCTTTTCTGCAGTTCTCATCTTAAGAGCCTTTGAATGTAAGCCTCCAGCACTGTCATCTTGATTACTCTGGAGTGCATTAGCTGTTGAAGGGGATCAAAGGTTTCTTCCTGTGTCTTATTATTCTTTGGTCCACTTGTGAAGCATGTCTGGAGTGGCTCAAACTCTGTAGTGATGGCAGGCATGTGATAAAGTGCACAGATTCTCAAATAATTCATAAAGCCTCCTCTCCCCTTCTCCAGGTTGGCTGCATGAGCTTGGTAAGAGGCTGGACACCCCTTACACTAATAGCACAATGGGCGGCCCCTCGGTGCGCAGCGCCTACATCGCCTCACTCTACTTCACCCTCAGCAGCCTCACCAGTGTGGGCTTTGGCAATGTCTGCGCCAACACAGACGCTGAGAAAATCTTCTCCATCTGCACCATGCTCATAGGGGGTAAGTCCAGCATGGCATGGCACCAAGGGGCAGCTCACCTACACCCGCCTTAGAGGAAGCCTCGGTGCATAGAAAGGCACTCCATACAAACGCCTGTCAGGGCTTGTACTTTAGTATGATCTGTGACTCTTCAGAGCTCCTGCCAAGTTATTGCTGAACTAAAATTCCTATGAATTCCTATGATGTTGCACTCCACAGTACAGTACCCTTTAGATAACCAGTCCAGGAAGGTCTCACTGTTCTACATCCTGGGTGGGGCCCTGTGAGCACCTGACTGAGTGCCATGTGTCCTCCTCAGCCCTAATGCATGCGGTGGTCTTTGGCAATGTGACGGCCATCATCCAGCGCATGTACTCACGCCGCTCACTCTACCACACCCGCATGAAGGACCTGAAGGACTTCATCCGAGTGCACAGGCTGCCCCAGCAGCTCAAACAACGAATGCTAGAGTACTTCCAGACCACCTGGTCTGTCAACAATGGCATCGATGCCAACGAGGTACAGTAAAATATTTTTTTTTCTGAAAAAATGACTGAAGCATTAATAGCACCCAGCATAGAAAGGGGGCTGGGTATGACCAAAACCAAATTCCATGTCCAGCCATATGTAAAACAGTATCACCTCTTCCAGAGACTTCAGTTATATACTGAAAATCTCCATGTATTTCTGACCAAAATAATTTTGGAATAAGCCCAGCATTTTCACTCCAAACATGTTTCCTATTTTAAAATACTAAGTAGACAGAGTTTTGAGCACAAACAGAACACAAAAACGGTGTACGACGGGCAAAAGGAAAGAATATATGAGCATGTATATTGCTTTGGGTACTTATGGCTGAATACACATGTTAAATACCATCTTGTTTCTGTTTGCTCAACTTTTGGCACTAAAGTAATGCCACACGCTCTATAATTGCAGAGATGAGTGAACGTTACTGTAGCTTGATGTCTTGAGCTCCAGTGTGGGAAGGGGTAGGATGTCTTTCTCTCTCTCTATTCTCATTTTTATTTTCAGACATTATTACTACTGTGTTAAAGTGGCAAATGTGATATAGCATTGCCACACTGCCAAAGCTGCCAAAACACTTCTGCTAAAATTACTTTAACTGATTATTACTTTATTTCTTTCTCTTGCTTACTTATAAATTACTTATTAATTTATTAAAATTATACATTAAAAATAATAATAAGTTAAAAGCTATTTAAGCACAAATATGCTTAGAATTCATATTGGGATATGAGAAATGCATTATAAAAATGCATTATAAAATGCACACAGATATTTCTGGACTTGAATCTGAATTTGCAGCAATGGAACTGAACACTTTTTTGAGATGAAAATGAAGTGGGACATTGTTGCTGATTATGACAGAGATTCAAGGATTCAAAAGGAATACATCATGGCAGATATATCACCATTTACACTCCAATCAACAGTTCAAACATAAATTATTCACTGACAGGAAGTCATGAACATTTCAGCAGGTAATCACTGTAGCTAATTCTTCTTGTCAGTTGTGACTGTGAACTTGTGAAAATCACATTAAAGTCCTTTATGGTTGTATAAATATTCTCACACATATTAAAGCAGATGCTTACTGGTTTCAACCTGCTATGTTCGAGTTGGAATCTGATCCTGTGACCTCCTGGTTACTTTTGCAGTGACCTGATTACCACGGCACACTGCTGTCCTTATGAAAGCTGGTTTATTGGGTGGGGTTAGTGGATTTCTGGATCTCCACCTTCCTTTTTCCAGCTCCTGCATGACTTCCCCGATGAGCTGCGTGCCGACATCGCCATGCACCTCAACAAGGACATTCTGCAGCTGCCCGTCTTTGAGTGTGCTAGCAGGGGGTGTCTACGTTCCCTCTCATTGCACATCAAGACCTCCTTCTGTGCCCCTGGGGAGTACCTTATCCGCCAGGGTGACGCGCTGCATGCTAACTACTTTGTCTGCTCTGGCTCCCTGGAGGTGCTGAAGGACAGCATGGTGCTGGCCATCCTGGGTCAGTCTGATTAATTCCCTCTCTATTATTTCTATTAAAGCTAAAATGTTTTCATTATAAACTGTGTAAAACCACTAGACAGTATATAAGCAGTTAAAAACCTATTTATGTATTGTTTATAACATATTCAGTGGAAAGCTATATTAAGGTATTATTGCTGGGCTTTTCGGTTGCACAGCAGTAGTGTTCATAACCGCTTCAGGCATCATTACTGCTGTTGGCTGAGTTGAGTGCCGGTATACTTCAAAACCTTGCCTGAACTTTTATCTTTGATGCTTTACAGGCTGCATAGAGCCAATTAAATTAGATGTAAAGTGAATTTCTGAATCAAGACAACAGCAGACTCCAGGGCAAGACATTTTTTTCCTAATTATTTTTATCCAATTGCTTCCATTCCAATATGCAAAATGTCATCTAATTACGGCTTAGCATGTTTTGAAGTCCCAACACAAATTGCATGAAACTTGTCAAGGTTCCTTTCTTCCAAGAAGTACTGCTATACGTCCACATCTACCAGTTCTATGTTGTTTCATGTGTCATATGGTGCCCTTCATTAGACAGAACCATGTGGGAACAAAATATAGATTTATTTAGATTAATTTATACACACTGTGTGGAATATTTGTGTTCATGTCTGACCAGAATACCACCATATTCCTGTTCTCTATATGAACTCCATATCCTGAGTTTACAGACTTTCACTAAATAAGATGAACCCCATTGCATAAAAAGCCTGAATGAATGGGGTAAAGTCTTCTACAAGCACACAACACTAGGTGAACAGAATGGTCAATGGCAATAGCACTTTTTGTTGGCCTTAACTGAATGCAGACATTCACATCAGATGTTCGACTCCACTGGCTACCCTCTGCATTTCAAGACAGAAGTAACTTCAAATACTGAGTATACAAAATATGGAATGTGCTCTTGCTCTTGAATACAATTTGACATTGGGAGAGTATGTGAAAAAGCAGAGAAATTTAAGATAAGGGACAAAGGAAGATCAAGGGAGGGATGTGTATCCTGAAATACACAGGATGGCCAGCAGAGTCTGACCTTGTGATCTGCAAAGGTAATCAGTTCAGCATTCACCAAGTGCTGATGTGCCATAAGCTTTATAAGGAGGTATTTCTTTCTGTCTGACATACTGCCCTTGTTCCAGGAAAAGGGGACCTGATTGGGTCAGACCTGCCAGCCCAGGAGCAGGTCATTAAGACCAATGCAGATGTGAAGGCTTTGACTTACTGTGACCTTCAGTATATCAGTGTGCGGGCGCTGCGTGAGGTGCTGGAGCTGTACCCGGAGTACGCCAGCCGCTTCACTGCTGACATCCACCACAACCTCACTTACAATCTGAGAGAAGGCAGTGAGGCAGAGGTGAGACTTGCACACACACATACAGTATGCACACACAAGCACATCCTCACATAACACACATGCACACAGACACACACACATACAGTACATATAAATACATACATTCACACAGAGATGCAAAATGGTAAACTGCACACACACCTCACACAAATGCACACTCACATTATGCATACGCACAAACACACACACATACAGGCATGTGCGTGCGCGCACACACCCACACACACACACACACGAAACAAGAATGTGAACAAATTCATACACACATACAAGCCTTTACAGGGCAACAAGTTGGGATCAGAATGGAGACACCTGATCACTTACAGCAACAAACACATTCACAACAAGCATGAATGTGCAGTCCCACTTACCCATAAATGTGCAAAAGCTCATACTCACATAGGCATGCATTAATTTACGGTGGTAAATATGGGAAAACGGGACTTTAAAAACATACAGCAACACCCTATCACACTGATACTGGCGCTCAGTGTGAAATAAAATTGTGAAGCATCAGCAGCATGAGCAGAATCAAAAAGCTGATGCCCCCTGGAGGGAACGATAGAGTTGTCCTGGTTGTGTGTGGGTGAATGCTGGGGTCAGCATGACTTGGCAGGGAACCTGCGGGTAAATCTCCTGTAGTGGCCCTCAAAGGGACACAGGGGGGTAGGGCAGAATGCTGTACTCCATAATGAGACCAGTCACTCCCCTCCTAGCCCTACCATAGCCCTGCTGCCTGACCCTCATTGCGCATCTCCTTGTGTTACATCCAAGGGCTTAAGAGTCATGTCCACAAAATAGACACAGTACAGAGACCACACATACACACACACACACACACACAGAGAGAGAGAGAGAGAGAGAGAGAGAGCGAGAGTGTGTATACACACAATAAAATAATGCAATCTTCCCATTTTCTAGCCTTTTTACTCCTTCAAAAATACATGCAGCCAATTAGAACCACAGTCTGTCATCAGTATGTATTTAGAAAGTGTCTTTAAAGAAAGCTGCTGTCTGGTCTTCACAAATCATAAATAGATGGTGTAATCTTTCATAGAAAGTAATTGTTTAGCTAGCTAATTATCATTGTATTGGATCATTGTTTGCTATACAGTATCTGTATTCCTATTTCTGTGATGTGTTGCCACTTTGCCCCTCAGTTCTTTCTTGATTACAAGATGTTGACACATTCATAATTCAGCACACTATAAGGGAGATGTTATGGCCATAAAACACATTCTATAATTGCATACATTTAATCGCATTATTAACCGAGAAATTGTTTTAATCAATAGGCTACTAGTATTTCTTGGCTAATGATCTTGTATCCCACAATCCATCACACAAGTTCATTTTAATTAAGAAAATTATATTCACACCTAAAAAAATAACACTACAAGATGATAATGACGGCATTATTGCTGATTTACCAGTGTCGATTATTAGTAGCTACTGCTTGCATTGATTATTACAATGGTTCCTCTATTCAATGAAGAACAATACTGGCATACAAATAATTTTATTTGCTGACTAGTAACTGCAGAAAGCTAACTTACCTATATTTAAACTTTTGCTGATATTATCAATTTCGTAGAATACAACACACCTGCATGATAACATTAAGCGTATTATTTTGACATGAACCACGTTCGATTTTCTACATCCTAAAAGTTATGGTTTTAAGACCATGAAAATTTCATTCAGATATTCAAAGGAAATAGCCCTTTCATTCAAAATTTTGGGTATTCGGCAGTATCAACATAAAAGAAAACGTAAAAGGTCATGTAATTAGTCAAAAGGATGAGTCAAAATATGCTGGGGCTCGACATAATAGCTGGGGCTTCAAAAGTTCTGGCAGTGGGACAATATTGCAGAAGCGACAAAACAGCAGCGAAAGGGCAGGACTTTCAACTAATGTAAATTAATTTTCTTCTTTGTTTGTGTTGAGAAATGCTAATCCTCGAAAAACGTGTAATCTGGTATTTAGTTTTGGGTTATCAGCAATAATGTTCCGGGCGCTTCCCTGTTACCATCTGCTACAAGTGTGGTCTGGCGCGAGGCCAGGCGTCCAACGGAGCAATGACAGAATGAAGAAACACTGCAGAAAAGACACGGCCTCTTTCTGCCTCTTTCCCGCCCCGCTAAAATACTGCGATTTCTTCAAACGCAGCAAAACCAAAAATGAAGAAAGTGCTTCTCAAGAGGACAACAGCGCACCGGTTGTAGTCTCTGAGCTCGCCAATCTTTTAGTTTGAAGCTACGAAAGGGAATTGAAACTTCAACAGGATGGTTTAATGTGGGTTATCAGCGGCAGTTCAAGTACAAGGACTCCTGTTCCCATTAAAAAATAACGTCACAAAGGTTAAATCCGGTCATGTTCGTTCCTCACTTAATCTCTCCGTTTACCTCAAGATCATTATCGGCCCACTTCGACATCAGTATATCGAGGACTCCAACCAGAAAAAAGACCACATTTCTTTAGGTCCTTTACTTTCATACATTGTTTTTTCCAGTACACAGCAGAACCACCTGTTGGCTAAATTTCTGCGAAAAAAGACGAGTGTGTTTGTATTGAACTGCGTTGGGATGTGTACACTGAAATTACCAGCACTATGAAATGTACCGGCACTTTTCAAGATATCATATCATAGATTTTTTTTTCATTATTATTATTCACTGGAACCCAATCGCGATTAACGGCAAAGCGTATCTACTTTGAGTTATGTATTACAAATGAAGGTAAAGGGGTGAAATGGGCATTTCTGCCATTTTAACGGTTTTTAACCAATTTATGAACCAATAACCTTCCTCCTGTTTTGTATTTCCAGGGCCTGACCAGGTTCTCAAGATCTCCTAGGCTCTCACATGTAAGTTGTAAAGGGAATCTGGATTGGTTTTGCTTTTGTTACCACCTATACAGCATTGCTCTTGCCTATGACATGTATACGACTCCAAATGACATAAAGCTCCCAACTTCCTTTACCTCCACTTTATTGGATGCTCTCTTTCAGGGTAACACTTGGGACAACAGATATGTCCTTAGTAAAACATTGGAGAATATTTTTCTCTGCATAGAATTTAAATGCCCTTAAATTAGTTTTGCTGGTGAGAGAAACAAATCACCAAGGTGACTCATTTCTCAAGGCTTGTTTAGTGTAACAATTCTCTGAGGAGTAATGATTACTTTTGTCTCTTAGACTTCCCCTCAAGGTGGGAACTCATTTGTGATGGAATAATGCCCCACATGGTTTTCACAGAGCATAATTCCCTTAATGCTCACCTTGGATGCAGAACTGACCCATCTCTGTGTTAATGACTAAAGCTGACACGCAGAGGAAGCCTGTTCAGTAAGATGCTTTGATTTCCAAAGACATCCACTGGCATCCAGCTCATCCAGCTCATCCAGCTCCTGTCTGCTTTTTTTTTGTACCTGCCTAGAAGCTTTACATTATTCTTACACAGCATATGCTACCAACAACATCACCATAATTGATGATGGTGTTTGGTCAGGCTAATGGAGCCCTGAACCTCCTTTACTCAGACATGTCCAGCAACTTCTGCAGGCTCAGGGAACATGGTACTCTAATGCTGTAATTTCCCTGTCCTATCCTCACGGTGGAAACAGCATCTCCTCGTCACAGCAATAACACTGTTAAGTACTGTGACTCAACTCTCAGCCACGTACAGTCCTGTTACTGTAATTGGGAGATGTCTGTGTAGCTCTGAGGCACAGTCGTGCTCTCTGGCATTTCCAAAGAATGTGCCACCCAGTAGGAGAACATCTAGCCAGGATAAATTAAACTAACAGAGACATTTAATCAAGAGGAGAAAAGGGAGTGATTGGTTCTGAACATGCATTTCTCCATTTCGTTATTTTTCTGATATGACAATACACCTCTCCATGTAGATATGCAATCCATTGGCTTCCTCGTTTTTGAATGTGTAATCCCCTTTAGATTGTGTTCAGAGTTCAGGGGGACAGAGCAAAGAAGTTGTGGGAAACATACTTCTCTGTATGGTGGAAAAACTTTACTCATATATGGTCAGTATTTCATATATGGGCAAGTATAAATATAGTTTGGGCGTATAGATTTTTGACCCATTTGCCTAACCAACAAGTGAGGGAAAAACTTAATGTGAACCCTGTAGTAAATGCATTTCAACATGTTATCTTTGACATCTACAAGTCAATGCAAGTTTCGGTATAACAAAGCAGGAATTGTAAAGTCTATGCTGACAGGCAATGAAGAATGTTGAGACACTCATGTTCCTAATTGTTTTTGTCATTTTACAGAGTCTGAAAATTACATGTGACAAATGTAATGTAAAATTACATGTCACAAATTACTGTGAAATGTCTTTTAGCCAAGCTGAGATGTGTGCAGAAATTATTATTAATTAATAATTGTAATGAGTCTTCCAGTTGATTGTCTTGTTGGGTCTTTTGCACTGTGATATAGACTGGAATATTTTAGAAGAACTGTACGCCATTCCATTCATCTCTAGAAAAGCCAGTATGTTAGAATGCAGCTTTGAAACTTGAATCCATCCATAGTTATGCATTTTTTTCAACTGTGCTCAGAACCGTTTAGACCATGGACCCACACCGGAGCACAAGCTTCCCTCCATCGTAGAGGCAGAGGCTGAACCTGAGGAGTACTTCCACCTCTCTCCAGCATCCAAGTCCCGCAGGAACCTGATGCTACCCAGCCTGAGTAGCCCGGTGCGCCGTACCTCCCTGGGGAACCTGCTGGGGGATGAGCTGAGGCAGTTCAACGCCTTGCGCCACTGCCGCTCCCCAGCCCGGAATTGCCGGGGTCGCAGCCCCTCCCCCCAGCAGCAGCCCAAGGAAGAACCCCAGCGTTCACCTGCCCTCTCCCGTGCTCCACCTCCCACCCCCAGCACTGAAACCGGAGCCTGCCGCAAGCCTTCCAAGCTGCTCATCCCCTCCCTCAACTGTTTTGGCCCGCCAGACCTTAGTCCCAGGTATGGCAGGTTAAGAAGTCAGCAATGCCCAACTGAACTTATTCTTGGCTCAGGGCTAAATTGAGTTTTTGAACATTTCAACAGCACTCATTGAAGCTTGAGGTCTAGCACTGTGTTAACATCTGAAGCCTACCTCTGAATCTGCCTAGCACAGATGTACAGATACAGCCTACCTCATTGTTGGTATCGTCGAACTTGGAAGGAAAGGTTGACTGAAATTTGTCATAGTATCTGTTCTCTTTGGCCCCAGTATTATTATCTAAACAGCACAGAACTACCTATGTAATATAGTCAAACCATTCTTCATTTCATATAGATGAGAACACCTGCACCATTAAGGTAGTAATTGGATATAAATGAAAAAGCCCTTCAAACAGTTAACCACGGATATGCACAAACCTCCAAACTATTTAGACTTGCACAATTACTCTTGTCCAAAATATAATTCAAATAATGACAATTGAATCAATATCAAATGCATGATATGTTAGGACAACAATTTTATTGAAATGGCTGAATAATTGCCATTCAGTCAGTTACCCTGTGGTACTCTGTGATGTTCAGCCAATTAGGACTGGCATAACATACAGTATGTATGTTACACAGAAGACATACAGAAAATTGAGCCTGTGCCCTTCAGTACAGGCTAGTGACATGAAATTATCTTGCATAAATTGCATGGTCATGGTGAGATTTGCAATTACAGGAGCGCCATAATAATGGGAAACAAAGACATTGGAAGGGACACACTGGTACATAAAATCGA
This sequence comes from Megalops atlanticus, assembly GCA_019176425.1. Lineage (NCBI taxonomy): Eukaryota > Metazoa > Chordata > Actinopteri > Elopiformes > Megalopidae > Megalops > Megalops atlanticus. The sequence goes on along the minus strand of CM032875.1, from coordinate 42,475,935 downwards.
ATGCCAATAGGTCTAGTTAAGATATTAATTCTTCCTTTTTCTCAAGTTTTGTAGTATAACTACAGAAAAAAGGAAGAATTAATATCATAATTTAAGCCCGTTAGGATTTCATGTAATTGAGTAACATATCCATTTGCATTGAGTATTTGTTTAAGGTTTGAAGACATAGGTAACTGAAATGCTTTATCAAGGTATGAGTAGATACAGGATACTGTGAATAAATGGTCTGTAAAAAAAAGTCTTCCTTAAGGGTATTTCATCCCCTCTGTCCATGCTCTTATCTTCAGTAATATGGACACAAAGTTCTGTTTTGCCAATGTGTCATAGGCCACACAGGCACAATTGGAGGTAATGGTGTATTTTATTTCTTTGGTGTACCTTATTTCTCTTTTCACACCAAAACTAATGACCACTTTAATTCTCAAAATTGTCATGCATGGTGCACAATCACAACATGGAGAAAACACTTGCACCACTAAGTCTGCTAAAAGGTCTGAACAGATGTATCTGTGTAAATCAATCTGTTCTGCAAATTCAGCCTGGTAGAGAAGATAATAAAGTGAAAACATAAAAAATCAAGACAGGCCAATATTTTTTCGTGTCTTTTACCACTTAGTGGAGTTTGTTTTGCATACATTCACTGGTTCTTGTCTATCATGTGAGCAGGCATTCACCGGACCTTCATCAAGCCAGTTATTATTACAAAAAACACAGTGTTATTTGGTCTCATTTTCAAACAAAATCCTAGTGCAATTACATTCTTTATGTTAATTATTCAGTACTGGCTGGCCCTTCTTCAAAGCTGCATTGTGGAAACTATTGGCATACAAAAGGTGGTTGTTATTGGTCAGTAAAGGACCAATTTCTTTTTTTTTTCCTTATGGTAGAGATATTCCAATTTAACAGTGTGGAAAAAAACTCTGCCTGGGTCTAAACTGGGCTTGGAGCTGAGGTGCAGACATAGGTAACGAGTGAAGTGTTGTCTCTTACTTTGGGGGAGAGTAAGTCAGTATCCTCTTCTGCCTCATTAGTATCTGTTTTCTCTGACTAAATGTCCATTATCTGAAGCCTTTCTTAGATTCACAGAGAGTTTTCCCCTTTTTGCTTGCAAGATAAGGAGCGTCTTCCCATAAAATTCAAGATGCCCTTTCACAACTGAAAAATACTAATCTCTATGTATATGTGATTCATTTCTTACATGCACCCCTTGCGAAAGAACATGTCAGTTAAACTAAGGTGTGGATTTGCAAATGAGGCTTAGCAAAACATGACCTAAACTAAGATTGGGGTGCACAGTGTTAATCTCAGTAAGTGAATGACCACAGCACAGATGCATGGCCTTTTTCCTGTAAATTGATGGGGTGTAGATGCATCCTAATGAACATCTGCACAGGAGACAGACAGAAAATGGAGGCTTGACTGTAAGTTCAGGATGGTGACACGCTATCGGTTTCTGTGCATCTGAGCCCCCGTGGGGCCAGTGCCAATGTGTGTCTGGCTCCTCGTCTTGCCCGCTCCCTCTAATTGGAAAGACTATACTGTTTCCCTTATGCTGCAGGGTGGTTGACGGGATCGAGGACAACGGGCGCACATTTCACTTCAACACGGAGCGGACTGGGGCCAAGGGCAGCGCAGGTGGCGCGGCAGAAGGTAACCGAACCGCTGGTGAACTTGCCGTCTGCAGTGATGCAGCACTCAGATGCCAGGTCCACACTGACATACAGCACTACATAAGACACTCACCAGCATTATGGAGCAGATAGTCTGGCCAACAAACTCTGAGTTAACGTCCCAGGTAAGGCACTGCTGCTGTTTCCATGATGCACAAAACATGGTGGGGTAAGGTGTCAAATGACAAGTTAGCAAGATGAGAGAGGACATTGATGGTGTGTTGATGAATGGAAGACCTCCAGATCCACTTCTCAAAAGGCCCTCTTCCTGCCCTTCATCCCCACAGATGCTAGCCAAGTGAATGCCACTCTTCTACTGGAGACGGAGGAGGTGAGACAGAGTATCAGCCAGCTCAACAAGGAGGTACGTAGGGAGTTGGAGCATTTCTGTTGAACATCCCCATGAAACACTTCTTAAGTTTTGTGGTAAATCTTAGGTTTAAGAACCAGTTCATGGTCTTATTAAACAAGTCATGAAGATGTTAGAACTTAATAATTAAGTATTTTTAGATGATAAACAGATGGTGATAAAGGATATAAACAGGATTTCCATTTTTGGACCAAGAGAGATAGCATGTAAACTGCAGCTACTTGTTCATGAAAATTACATTGTAATAATATTGTAAAAGCTTAAACATCTCCAGAAATGCAGCAAAGTTATGCAGATGTGACAAAAAATATGTACTTTGTTTAAACGTATGCAGTGTATTACCTGTTTACCACCAAAAAGGTAGTTCACTTGTTCATTATTAACAGGCAGATGTACTACTCGCTCAATAAAAAGCTAAATAATTTGCCCTTTAAGATAAAATGTTACCTAAAAATGAGCGTGTTCAGAATCCCAGATGACTGGCAGTTCCCTTAATAAATTCCAGTACATTCTTGCATCTTGAGTCTCTTAGGAAAACAGTCTGGTAGTTGATAAGAAATGTAGATGAGCCAGAGGAAGCTGTGTTTGAAGGGGATGAGAAATGAACAAGGGTACTATTCAGGATGCTCCTGCAATGCAGATGAAACTCAGGAGGAGCGCTGAGTCAGGGATCTTTAAAGAGCTGCTGTGCTTCTCCCCCCTTCTCTCACCCCATTTTCTCTCTCCCTCTCTGTGTCTATTTCCTCCTCTATTCCTCTCTCTGGAGGTTTGCGTATCTAAAAACAGGCTGCTCCTGACACAGTTTCAGAGATGGGTGTCAGGTGTAATGTACAATGTGCAGGGTACCGGGGCGAAGACTCTGCATGCTATTACTGCTCAAAGTAAGAGCAGGAAAAAGTCTTAGGGCAGCACTATAGGTGGGCAGCAAATGTGTTGTGTTATAAACTTACTTGTTGTAACATTTAAAGTAATGATGGTCCCTTGATGCTGCCACTGTCAGGTAGGTGTATCCTCTAATGACCCACTGACATGTCTGGTGAAAACCTGCTGGTGCCAGTTTTGGAAAAGTTTGCAGACTACATTGTCTGTTCTGGTCACCTAACTCTGGCTTAGTCTGCCATTGTTGCATGATTTCTGCTGTCAAACTAAAACAATTCTGAAATGATCATGACTGCCTGATGTTGACTGTGTGCTTAGTTACATAGCACACTTTAGAATCATGGAGGGAAAATGAGTCAGGAGCTAAGATAGTTGTTGTTTCCTGATGTGTTCATCTATTCTCCTTTTATAGATGAGCCACTTGAACCAGGAAGTGTCCCAGCTGAGCAAGGAGCTCCACCATATGATGCACTTTTTGCAGGCCCATGTGACAGTACAGCACTATACTTCCACCCTCTCCACCTATCCCTATGGTGTACATGTGGTCTCCAAACCTGCTGCCAGCAGCGGCATGGCCTACAATGTAGCAGCTGGCCTGCACCTGCACCATGAGCCTTTGAACCTTGAGCCTCTCGGCCACACTGCTGGAGGGTCGTGGGGCTATACCGGGGCCCATGGGAGCACCAGCCTGGCCCGGGCAACTGTTATGGGACAGCAGGGGGAAGCAGAGCATTTCCACCAGCCCTCCAGCCCCAGATCCTCCTGCTTGCGCACGGACCCAGCAACCAAGCAGAGCTCAGGCCCTGCCTCGGGGAGCACCCCAAACTCCCCATACATGGCCCATCAGAAGCCTCAGACTGGCCACTCCTTGCTGAGCATCAGCCCAACTTTTCAGGGGTTTGCCACTGGCCCAGCTCCTCAGGTGGGGTATGGAGGGACTGCTGCTGCAATCCCCAGCAGTTCCTCCAGCAACCTCAGTCAGTCCCAGTCAAATCTGTGCAAGACCCCCATCAGCTCTGAACATACACACTCACAGTCCAGTATACCTACGTCTGCCCACTCCTCACTGGCAACTGCCAGTGGTTACCCCCACCTCCATGTGTCCACCAATCCTATTCTGCATTCTACTGGCCCCAGGCAGAGCGAGCCTGCCATTGGCTCTGGCTCCCTCCACATCCTGGACACCCGAAGCCTCCTGGACATTCACCATCTCCCTGCTTCCTCCCGCTCAGGTCCCGCCCCCATCCCCAGACAGTCGTCACTCACTTCCCAGGATTCTGGTCCATCCAGACTGGATGCTTGCGACAGCGACCACCCATTGGGTGACTCGGCTGGGATAGAGCACATTAGTCTGGAGTGTCTGCTGGGTGGGTCGGGATCCCTGGACAGGAGGGACAGTGAGACGCCAGAGTCACGGAGGTCCAGTATTGGCATTCAGACGCTTGACACAGAGCCCTTCTGGAGTCTGGACATGGCGGAGTAGTGGCAGTGGGACAGACCCTGCTGTTTAAACTAAAGCTCTCCCAGATGCATGGGGCAGCCTGGTTTACAACCCTGAAAAGCAACATGAGTGTTTGAGGTGGTCTTTTGGAATTTTTTTTTTAAATGTGCATTTTCCTTTTTCGGGGGTTTTTTCATCATTTGGAGGTCAGTCAGGTAGCAGGGTTGTCCCTGTCCATGTGAACTGCAGCTCTTCTATGCAAAAGCACATCATTTGTGCACCCCAATTTTTTGTTTCTGTGTGTCTTCATGGAACATACTCATGTGAAGTTTAATTTCCTTCCCATCTGATTATCAGCCAAGGAGAGGTCTGTGTAGTGAGTAATGTTGGGAGGCATTTGCATCCTAACCACTAGAAACAAACCTCCTGCATTTTATGTTTTAATTATCTTGGGGTTCAATGGGGAAGAAACGTACTTGAAAAGCTTTCTCAAAAAGATACCCATTTAGCTTGGTCACAGTGAATTATTCAAGAAACACAGTGGAGGTCTTCGGTGCAGCAAGATACTTCATTATTTAACTGAATAAATTATGAGACAATTAGCGCTTGTTGTACTGCAGTCCTATATTAGAAGCAAATGTCAAATGTTTAGATACCCTCGATCAAGCACTTAAACTCTCTGCCACCCTCAGTACTCTCACCAGTAAAACAACTTTATTGTAAAAATGCCACTTATTGATATTGTCTTACCTTCTCACATGGTGAAGTTCCTCAATTCTTTTTTCCTAAGGAAAAGGTATCCAGCTGAAATGTGTTTACATTGTGAAAGACTTGGATTGTACGAAGAACACTGGCAAGAGCACTCAGTGAACATGAGCAGATTCACTTCATGTTCTCAGCACTCTCTGAATGACACTGGAATCTTTGGTTTTTCTATGTAGCTAACTATTGAAATGCTCAACTGTATGCCTTGTAAAATGTTTTTTTTACATATATATAATATATATACACAGAAATATTTGATATGTTTTTAATATGTGAATTGATGGAACACAAGGATGGTTTTTCAACAGAGCAAGTTTTGTATTGGTGAATTTCATTCCCCATCAGCTATTCTGTCACAAATACCGTAATTTCAGGCTGAAACTGAGTTTCAACATACACAGCAGTATATGCCTGAAATCAGAGATCCATGTGCTATGCAAATCAATTGGAGAGAGTTTCGGCACGAGCACCCTGTGGCCCTAAAGTCACTTGATTCAAATTGTGCCCAGCCTTCCTTGGTTTGCAAGTGTAATGTTTGGTGTGCACTAAGCGTGCTTTCCATTTAATAACAAAGCACTGGCATTTGTAGTGTTACATCATAGTTGTCACTGTGCATTGGGTAGCACACTGTAAGTACACTTGTCCTTTTCATCTCTTGTCTCCTTTAGTCTGCTTCTCCCAAACAAAACGACACCACTCACAAACAATTACCAAAACATATTCCCATCTGAGCCAAAGTCCCTTCTCAAGGGGATTTCATGGATTAGATTGTCGCCCTAATATTTCCAAATGACCACAGGATCAAATCTGTTAAGATCGTGTTATTTTATGACCTGCTGGGCGTTTAAGACAAACTGCATGCTCGCATGCCAGCACGACGGACACAAGCCCGAGGAAAGCCGTCAGCACAGGTGGCCACTATATCTACAGTAATTAATGGCACGTAAAGTTTCTCCTTTATTGTCTGACTATGATACATGCATGAATGATTTAGAGGATGTGCGCTTGTTGGGTAGTTTGCTTTCTAATACCTAGATTCAGTGGCAGTTCAACTGCAGCTTTGACTGGATTTCAGAGGTTGTCACCTCTTACACAATGCAGCTTCTTTAGCTTCTAGAATAAGATGGTCTCTCTGTATGAGATGTTAGGTTTATTCTCCGTAGTAGGCTCTGCCATGAAAAAAAACAGTTCTGTAGTTAAAAACAATGTCTCCTTTTTTCCTCACAAACTGAGAAAAAAATATCATGTGTTACAGTTTTCTCCCAGCAGTCACACACTATACAGTTAGCAGAATTTGGTAAATACAGACATAAGCTGTGTTGAAGGCCTCAAATAATGGCTGTTGAAAAAGACAGTGTTTATGCAAGCTTGAGTTTGCTGTCCACTGCACAATATATAGATTTAACAGTTCATGGAACATGATCTTGGCAAAACAATGGAACCTGTATGAAATCTTACACACGGCTTGCACACACACTTGTTGAAATTCCCCCCAGTCTCATAGCGCTCCAAAACAGCTCCCAATGAATGAGAAACTACAACAGAGAACCATCCATCTTGCCCTCAATTTTTACAGATGGGGGTAAAGTTTCTCTTACAGTCCACACAAAAAATGAAAATAAAATGCCCCATGAAAAATGGGCAAGGAATCTGTTACTTGTTGAACCCTTGTTCAGAACCAGCACGGACGAGAGGAAAGCAAGGGTTGAGTCCCTTGGGTTTGTTGTACATTTTGGTGACCATAGAAACAGGTTTCAACTGGCCAAGTGGTTTTGAAAACCACTTATTTGGATGTTGTTTATGTAAATATAAGGACATATATTCAGGTTCCTCAGACCCTCAAAGCAGCAATAGCAATCACATATCTGCCCATGTTGCTCATTATTCTGAGTTGAAGGTAGATATCACGTCTTGATTTAGGGTGCCCCCCTTCCCCCCCCCATTTTTTATACTTTTAATTTTGTACTTATTTCATAATCTGTAGAATTTATGTTGCCATTATTTATTTTATTAAGATAGTCTGAAAAGCTTCTTTGCATATTCTTTGTTGCTCTAAAAAAGCTCAAACTTAATTTGATGAATACCCACCTGTTCTATTTCTGTCCCTGTTGTTTATAAGATTCCCAAGTTCCAAGGGCTACAGCCTTGTAAAATTTCTAACAATTGGAGGTGATTATCAAGTATGATTGTACTGGGAGAACAATCAGTCAGATTATGTGGTCGTTGTGAATTGTTTTTGGGTAAAAACATGCATACACTCAGCAGTGGCAAAATCCAGGCAGCCATAAAACCATTTTGTGGAGGTTATGCTGTAAGGTATTGTTTTAAATACCATCATAAATGTTCCTCAGATAGCAGATGCATTATGGTATGCTCTAGACAAATCTGATTGCAGCAAATGTCTCTACACAACAGTCAACAGCCTCCAAACATGGTCCAGATGGATTTCATTAGAGATATGGAGGCGTCCACAGAATGCCCGCGGGACACTTGTATGTAAGTGTCAAGGCTCATTTATTTTCCTCCCTCACTAAAACTTTAGACTGCCAGCAAGCCTGTTCCACTGATTACAACTATTTATCCACTCATGGCCTTCACCTGCAGGTCTCATGATGCCAATTTTCAATAGCACCTGAAATTATCATTTGATAACATATACTCCAAGGTAGGTACAACATAAAGTGCTGCTGGGACAGACAACATCCCTGATAAACCATCAGATGGTGCACTCTACAGAACCATTTGATAATACAATACTGCAGGATGTTGTTTCAATGTTGTCTTGGCATTTCAGTGATAATTCTAGAGATCAGCATAAATGCACAGGAGCAATGGTTAATAATGGAAACATGTATCACTTGTATTATTTCTTTGGTTGCACAGGGGAGCAAACAGCCATTTCAACTGCAATGCTATTGTTTAATACCCTAGATTGATTTCCAATATTCTCACCCATTCTTTTAACTACCACAGTGTGATATTGCCTCCAACAGGATATCTAACAAATGTTTTTTTTTCTGCTTTGTAATGATTTCTCAGCATAAAGCAGAGGAGAAAAACATACATGTAATTAATTCTCTGACCTGGTTCAGCATCAATTCGCATGAAAACCACAACATTGAATGTTCCTTGCTGTTCTTTATTCAGACTTTGAGCATGCTGTATGAACAATGATAATAATAATAATAATAATAATAATAAAATATCTACTTTGTTATTAAATTTGGACTGGTTCATTTGTTTTCCAGGCATCCAGAACAAATGAGACAAAACCATCTATATCCTGTCTTTGAATGTATATTTTGTGGGGCATGATTCTGTTCACATCGTATTTTCCTCCTGCACCCTGGAAACAATCTGATCAGAGGTGGTCTGTATGTCTGCCACGTACCTGTTGAGGTACTCGGCCAGGGAAACACATGATCACCGAATGTCTGGTGCACATCATTCTCTAACTCAGCATTAGTCAATTACCAATACACACATGCCTGTTCCTGTCACCCCAGCCCCTCTAGGATCCAATGTCTTTCCATGTATCACGTTCCCACATCACCTTGAGCAGCTGTCACTTTCCTCATTAGTTTTTGGAAAAGAGTTTCAAAGAGGCTCAGTCTAAGTGGCAGACTGAGCAAGCAGCCTTTGTGGGAGTGCGAAGCGGGGGTAAGAGGTGTAGTTATGTACCGTATGTTGTTTTTGTCATCCGATAACTTTACATTTTCACCATCCACCATCTGAGATCACCTGAGATTAGTGGCTAGTTAATGAAAGTGCTTTATAATGTGTCTTTAGGTGAAGGTAACAATTAAAATATATTGGACTTGATGTCCCTGCAGGATTCTGAAAATATTAACCACAGCTCTGGGGGGGTTTGAGTTGAGCCCCGCCATTGCCACCCTGCTGGCATGTTGACACTCTGCGGGAATTGACTGGGGAAGAAAATAACAGTAACATGGTGGAGATGGTATCATCCTCACATAGGTCACTCACCCCAATCTACTTCCAGTTTAAGGTTCATACATATGTCATCACAACCCACAAATTCTGTGAAATATCTCTATATGTGGGGCAAATACTGTCTGCCTAGTAATCAGAAAAAAGGAAGTCGGCAAGAATGTCAGATTTAATTGCTAAGAGGCAGAGCAAGAGAAAAAAATGAACATCTGCTCCCTGTAATTTAGACTAACAAGCTCCAGCTGTCTGCTGCTTTGGTGGAAGTTCTTCCTCTATCCCTCTTTTCTCCTTAAGTAAGGATGAATTAGGTTTGCGTAGGTGAGATGGCAGACAGGTATGTCAATGTTTAGCGCAGTACAGGTCATGTGGTGCTGAAATAGAGCAGGACTAAACCTTTAAACACCAATCATGGTGGATATTCTGTGTCAGATTTCAGTAAGGTTTTTAAGTGTACTGGAAATGACATGACAACATGGCACTTGATCACCATGGAGAACCTGCAAAATTCAATGTTTTCAATTCAAAACTGACTAAAGGTAGAGCACTCTGAAAGTAAGACTCATGCTTAGTCTCATTGCATAAAATCAGCCCACTTCCAGAACTTTTGACTGCCAGAAGGTCACTGATAAAGAGTGAACAGTGAAGTCACATTGATAGGGGTTTATAACTCACTCAATGTGCGGCTGGCAGGAGACAGTGGCTCCCGCTTCCCTCTGACTGGCAGGGATGCCGTGAAAGGTACAGGAAAATCCATCACTTTTTTACAGCTCCTTTCACTGTATCTCTGGGAACAGGAACCAGAGAGAAGGGCAGAGGAAAGGTGTTGCATTCCTGAGAAGGCATGGGGCACAACGAGGTGGAGGGGACAGATTGTGATGATAAGGAGGACTAAATGCTATGTGGCTCTCTTTAACAACACCAAAAAATGTTGTTTATATTTTTGCATTTTTCTCCCTTTCTCACCAAAATTTAGCAGTCACCAATTATGTATTTAAGCTTTTCACCATCACAACAACAGCCTCTGTACTCATACAGGAGTGCGGGGCTGTAATGTCTGATATATATGCATGTCTACCATGACTATTTACCACACTATAAGTCCCACAGTGCACCAGAAGACAAATCTCATTGGATGATAGGCACTTCCTCCAGGCACTGTGTAACTCATAGGCTCCCAAGAAAGTCCCAGTGTGTCAAGAGCTGAGCAACAAGGGGACCCTTGCTGAGCTACCCACCTATATTCCCAGCAGAACGAAACCAATCTGTTCTGCTAATGTAGACTCCCTGTTTCAAACCAGGGCCATAAGCCTCAGCCTGCACTTGATCATGGCCCTGGTTGTCATTCTTCACACACAGCTTGCTTTGAAGCATCCCTTGTTTGATTCTTCAACCCACCTCCCAGCCTACACTACTTATTTGTAACATTGAACACTGAAGGCAGTGTTTCCAAGTCCTGTCCCTGGGGCATCTCCCTAGTGAGCTGGTTTTCTCTCCAACTGACTTTGAGTTACTAAGCTGAACTGAGTATTTACATTATTACATTATTGGCATTTAGCAGACGCTCTTATCCAGAGCGACTTACAATGTTATCCATTTATACAGCTGGATATTTTACTGAGGCAAAATTGTGGGTTAAATACCTTGCCCAAGGGTACAGCAACAGTGCTGCAGTGGGGAATTGAACCAGCAACCTTTCAGTCATGAGTTCTGCTCCTTAACCACTATGCTACACTGCCACCCCTTTTACTGCTTATTTAGCTGACTACTGATCTGGATTTAACATTTCTTGGAGTTGTGTATTAGAAGTCTCCTGCAGAAGAAATGTGTCCTTGGAGATATATAAAATGATGAGTAAAAGTATGTTTTTAACTTATTTTTGTTCATGTGTACCTCTTTAACAAATTGAAATTACACATTTAATATTCTGTTTATTTCATGTTTTATTTTTTAATGAAAAGACATACTATATAACTACACATCAGTTTAACAGGATTTACAGCCAAAGACTGGGAATAGACATAATCAGCATTTAATAAACAGCTCAGTCAAATGACTTTAATGTTAACTAGCATACACAGTTGATCTCTATGAGGAGGACTGGGAAATATTGCACTAATGTGCCTGTCTAAGGGGACCAGAGAATAACATACATCATAGAGCATTAATCTATGTGTGTGGCAAATAAGTCCAGTTTGGCTCCATGCCCTGTCTTTCAATAAAGGACAAGTTAACAGGCAAAAAAAACAGCCAAAAAGTTAGCGTAACAGCATAGTCACACAATGATAAACTGGGTTGCCTAGATACAGTATTTGAAAATGGTCACATTCAGCAGAATGAGTCTGTGCCTTCAGAGGCAGGTACATTACTGAGCGCAATGGTGTCTGCCGCAGGTGTTCCCTCAGGAGACAGCAAGAACATGGAGGAGGTGGCACTGATCATCCATTCCCAGAGAGCTCCAGGAAAGAGAAGGTGTATGTATGTGTGGAGGGGAAGGGGGGAGAGGGACAAAGACAAATGATTCTGCCTTAAACAGCTCCTCCTGAAGACTGGGAGTTCTGATTGGGAACAGAACTGCAAAGCAGGTACAGTACGATGACTGTTATATAACACCCAGGCCTGGTCTCTTGTCATCGCATCTATTTCAGTTGCCACGGCTGGTTCTGGACAATCTTGGAGTTGCGCTGTTATGTTGCTACTGATTGAAACATTCATCTGCTGAGAGGCTGATGGCCAGTGTAAATTGATTGTTCCAAGGGGCAATTTTGCAGTGTTTCCTACCACTGTGCACTCTGAGGATGTCTGAGGATCATCACAATGGGCTGCAGAGACTGACGAGAACAATGGAAAAGTGATCATGTGATCCTGCCTCGTTTATAGATCCTCAATTCTCACATTCCCAGGTGACCTTTCTGGATTCCTCTTCATTTCTCCCATGCAGATTAAAATCAGGTCCTCACCACTCGCACAGTGGTGGCCTATTTTCCTTGGAGACAACTTGCTTTAGTCTAACTTTAACTTTAGACAGTCAGTAGAACATTTAAAGGCTTGGATTATGGAAGTTGTAGAAAAGCTAATGCAAATTTTGCATGTTTTACCCTGTCTGGGGAGAGTGGATATTGAGATGGAAAGGCCCCTGCAACCTATACCCACAGCTCTCTGAATAGAAGTCCAATGTCTTTTATCATGTCAATTGCCTCTGCCACTCTATGCATCTATAGGGATCTTAAAGTTTGGATAGATACAAACATAATGCAGTGCTACCACTATAATTCATGTAAATTATCCACTACAAATGAAAATGTTAATTTAACAATGTAAAAACAGAAAAGCAGTTATTTATCAGAGATTGCACATTACACTATGCATTTGCTAATACAAGTCAGTAACAAGAAGAGCCTTCAGATGTAGGGTAACACTGTCCTCTGCAGGACTAAACATCTTCATGCTTTTTGTGCTCTTTGAGCTTGGCGGTCTTTTGATATTTCTGATCTGAAGATTTATAGCGCCACCCAGTGAGATAAGAATGACAGCACCCCAGCGTTGCAGCTCCTTATCAGGACACTTCTGTGTATTCGGTTTAGACATATTCATAGACTTTTTTAGTTTAAATGGGAAATAACTACTCCCCCAAGTTTTATTAAATATAAAATAATTCAACAACTTTTCTGTTTCAATGGAGGCTGTGACATTGCCACTTTCATAAAGTTTGATTTAGCCTTACCGTAAATTTCTATACACTTTTCCTTGCCAAATACCTGGACATCATTTAATAACATCCAAAAGACAGCTTGAATCAGAAGTTTTTTTTTTTTTTTTTTTTTTTTTTACATTCTGTAGCACCTATGAGTGTCAGTGGCATCAGATCCAGCCCCTATGCTTCTGCACCACCAAGATGTGAACCTCTTCCTGCCCCTACTGCAGCAGTATTTACCTCGCTAAATCCAAGATGTAAGTAAAGAATATCAGACATATGATTGCAAGGATAGAACTCACAATATGCTAATAACCAGTAATTTTATTTAAATAAAACTTAAAATAAAAATTTATGTGACTCTGTGCTTTTCAGAGGGTGGGGGAAGACGTACGTTTGCAGGCACAAATGTCTCAACATAGTACCATGCGCTGTCGCTTATGGTCGTCGTAATCTTCGTCCAAACGGTTCCTGTCTTCAGGGCTACCACCAACTTTATTTACTACATTTCCCAAAGTAATCACCAACACGTCTGTCATCTCCGAAAACGATTACATCATGTCAATGAGAGATCGCTCACCTCACAACTCATTGGTTTTCCAACTATTCTGTCAGGAAGTAGGAGGTTCCCGGAAGCTTATTCCAGAAGGCGGAAGCAAAGGCCGTAGCCTGTGATGAGGAATCACCGACAGCCGAGAAAGTGAAACAGCGAAAAAATCTTTCAATAGAGGCAATCCGGGGATTTGCACACATAAGAACGGCAGGAACTTTTCATTTATTTACTGCGTATTACGGTAAGAAATAATCTCTGAGAACAACGTTGGGTGTTTCACAGCTAACGTTACTTAGCTGGCTGTCCAAAAAACAAGTGTCCTGTGATCATTGCTCTAAGCAGTTAGCTAGCTAGCAGCTGGACTGTGGAGGGTTGGCTTGGAAGCTAGCTATTTTATGACATATGTGCGATGCTTTCTTTACCCTTCTGGTCACACACACCTTTTCAGAAATATTTGATCAGTCATTTCTGAAAACACGGTAATTAATGTCGCCTTGCCAGTCAGCAAACTGACAGTATTGTGTCCTAGCAATGTTTACGTGGAGAACGTCCTAACTGGCTAAGCTTAGCTAGATAGCCTTAGCCAAATAACGCTATTTGGCAGATCTAAATACTGTAATTTGACCTGTCCATTTAAAAAACGTTAACGTTAGATCAGTAGCTGAATAGGTAGTTAGACAACTGACTTCGCTATTCCGCTGTATTGCATTGGAATAGCTCATTTACTGTGGAAGGCGGACACTGTTCCTGTCAGCTAACTAGATAAGTGTTATAAATGGTATACGGCACTGGCCTGAGACATTTGTGTAGTCTAGCTAGCCGGGCAATTAGCAAGCCGTACTACTAAAATTACAGATTGCTATGACGTTAAGGTCTTATCGAGTGATCTGGACGGACTTTGCTTGACTTGAGATTGGATTGTAAATCGAATAAAACAAGTTGAGAACAAATGGACTACGAGCTTGAGCTTGACCATGACAGGCGTGGGTCAGTTATGCCGCAGTGATCGTTATTCTCATTTCTAAATAACCCTAGTTTGCTTTGCTGGGTAAATTGGGTCGGCAGGTATGTAGTCCGCCAAGTCACGGGTTGGCAGGGCATACCCCATACCTGTACAGCACATAGAGTTCGGCCCTTTTAGGGATTTACTACAGATATTAGTTAGCTATGTTAACGTCAGTGTCGCTGAAGTGTAAGGAATTTGAAAGGCCTCTTGTTTCTTCTCCTTGTCGAAATAAAAGCGTTGCCCTATAAGATGCGGGTTTGCACGCTCTTATGTCCATGTAACATATATTTACTGAGCTTCTCCATAGAGGTAGAGTTGTTTTTAAGAGCATTGCTGCTCGGGCAGGCTACCTGGCTTATCCATACAACAGTAACCTTTTCAGTCATACCTAGTGAACTTTTAATGAATAACCTTGGATCACATGAGTTTAGAAAGTTTCCCATCCTCTGTTATGATTCACTAAATTATGAAACGGTTGCACGATTTCTCATTAACTCATTTTGTACCTCTCTGGCACATTTTGTCGAATACAATAGAGTTGTATTAATCTAAGATCATTTGACTAAATCAACAGAGCACATTACAACGATATAGCCTACAATGCTGGAGTTGTTACCCATCGTTGCCCATATTTATCTTTTAGCTATAATTAATATTTACATTTTAAGGATTGTGTTCTTTGGATCAAAAATGAATGTGTGTTCATGGGTGGAAAATATATTTATCCATCATATCTATTTTCTTTGCACATCAGAATCACAATATTCAGACAGAATGTTAGAGAAATGATCAGTTTCTTTAAAACATGGTTTGAATATACTCACCGAGAACATTACACAGTGAAACCACCATGGTCCAATTAGTCTGGCAGTTAGGATTTCAGCATGGGGAGATGCTTCCTCTTTGTACTCAGTTGATGAGTTCATTTACTGAGAATTTGGCAGAGATTTGCTATGCTTTCCATTGAAAGTCTTAGTCATGTGTCCATCCTGGTAGCAGACCAGCTAATGAGGACTTTCAGAAAATTGTGATAGATATCTTGGATAATTTCTGAAATGCTCACTTGGATTTTCAGTGGATCAGAATTGGATTTCCAGAAGGTTACACTGTGTTTGTCTTTGCAGATTGACAAAGCTCAGGTCAGTAGCAGTTTCGTATGAGTTGTAAGAATGTGGTTGACTGCTGACTTACACATAACAAATTCAAATCCCAGATGGCACTTTGCATGAATTTCATAGCTCATGTACCTCACATGGATTAGTGCATTACCATGCCTGTGTAAACGTTTTGTTTAAAAAATGCAAATCACGTGGATTGACTGAGCTTGCTCACCATTACTTGTCTTACTGTCGCCACTTTACCTGTTGATGTTGCTACTGCTACTCTTTTATGTCTGACCTTTCAACACAAGGTCTGTGTAATTGTGTTGCCTGTAAACTCAAATGGAATTTTAACCTTGTGGTTTGAAGAGATTTAAGATCATGCACATCAGGTTTCCTTGCTGAGATCTGTGCTTTTTGTACTGGAGTTCAAATGTCGCTGGAGAAGATGGTTTCTGGTGTAATAATGACATTTTGGAATGTGTGTAAAGACTGTCCCTAGTACTATGTCACTCCCTGTTATTCAGTAATTTGTCTTCTGATATGTTGTATCTTATCCACCAAATGCCAGAGACCAGAACTTGTAACTGCATTTAAAAACACTGGAAGCCTGCTAAAGGGAAACATAGAAATTGAATTGTCAGAGCACAAACCCACCGTGCACCCTCAGAGCTTTTTTGTCTTTTTTTAAGATAACAATACAAGTAAACCTATTAGTATATTTGGTTTCGTTTCACACTTTCCTTATGGCATAAAAAATTATTGTGACTGTACTGTCAGGTGTGCAGTGTATGATTAAGGAAGGCCTGGTGTTTGGTGGTGACTCACTACCCTGTTGAGTTGTTCCTGACACCCTGGCTCTATTAATGCAATAAATGAGACATTTCCTGGTTTCAGCCTTGATGCAGACTGTGTGTGTGGAGTGCAGGTCTGTGGTTGGAAGGCCCAGCCCACTGGCTGTTCAACCCTTGACACTGGCTCCCTGTGCAGCATTGCAGTCAGCAGCCTGTTCTTATCTGTGCAGGACAGGAGGACTGTATGTATCCAGGCAGGTAGACCAGTCAGAAAATGAATGTGTGGTGCACATACAAAATTGGGCACTGACAAACCATGTGTCTCATCAATGCACAAAGCATCGTTCAGCTTTGCTTTGTTTTTTATTTTTAGCCATTTTAGGCTTTGTTTGCATCACTGTTCATAGAGGGCTACCTGTACTGTATGTACAAGTAATGAAGAGCTCAGTAAATGCCTTTATGGCATTACAAAGCACCCTACAATGCTGTCCACATCCCCTTATCAGTGTTTCTCCACTTGAAAATTTGCAGTGAAAATCTCAATTCATTTGTCATGCATTGCAGGTCATGGCATCGTGTTACATCTGTTCTCTGACTCAGTTGAACATTGTCGAGGAAGAATTCACAAAATGAACATGGCTGGCTGTCTTGGCCTATTTAAAGTCATTTTTGACACTGTGCTTCACAAGATAGACAGAGAAGCGTGAGGCTGGGTGTTGCTAGATGCATAGGTTCTGTATACTGATAAAAACAGGCCCCTTATGGCTTATGTATAGTATAACCAGCTTATTATCAATATGGATTGCTGTGGAAGCATGTCGATGTCAAAGTTTACTGTTAAACACTTTTTTCATCAAAAAAAAAATGCTGATAATGAGCCAAAGAGTTGGTTGAGATAAGTGACATGAAATTTGGCACATTACATTGTATGGCAAAAAGTGTGGCTCAAGGCAACACCATGACCCTAGGCAGCCTACCCTAACAATGGACCCCTTACATCAGGTATGGTCTTGGTGAGGAAATGCTGGCAGAAGATCATTCTGGATGAAATAAGCATTTGTCAGGCTTCAATTGTCCTGCTATATTACTAGTTTTTTCTCTCTTTCTGTCATACTTTCTCTCTGTATTTTTCAGCACTTGTCAGCACTTGAGCACTTCTTTCTAAAGCCAACTAATGTTTTGTAATGTAAACTTTTTGTTCTTCATTGGATTACCATTTGACCACTGTTTTGCCTGCTGTCTGTTATCAGCATTGAAACTAATATTCCTGTAGGTCAGGCTAGAAAATTTAGGCTAGAATTGGTTTTAATTTATGCACAACTGCAGAGGAACTCAGGTGCTGAGTGTAGCCACATTCAACAGGTTCATTGTGGACAAGTTTGGCTGTCACCAGTTTAAACAACTCTTGATTATGCTTTCGAAAAACAAATATGTTAAGGATTTCTATTGATTTGTTTGGCTGTACTTATTTTCTTGTATTTTCAACTGTCTGTCAGAGTCTTAAGCTGGAAGGATATGACTTGTGGCTGAAACTGTCTGAAAATAAATACCTGACATTTCAAACTACCCCCTTCACGTGATTAAAATATGCTTTCCTTTTACCTTCTCATAACACAACCCTCCCCATCATTGTCTTTTTCTGCATTAGTAATTAGCTTAACCTGATCCAGTATTGAAATTGAGCTAATCACCAGTCAGATGTGCTTCATAGTTTTAGCTGTACCACCCTCAACATTGCTCTGCTCCTGTTTGTTGGCACTTGGAACAGTGTGCTTGTCATGACCTGCAGGGTTTCTGAAACAGCTCCTGTGTTTACTGAAGCATGCAGGCCACAGCATGCTCTTTGAACCAGAATAACTGTGGTAATTAGGAAATAACAATGGTGTTCTTGTATGTCTGAAAGACAACCTATCCAAAAAAGTCCACGTAATTTTTCCTGCATGTAGATGTTGGGTTATGGGTCATGGGCCATGGGAATTCTTTTGAGTCATTCAGAAGGCACAGATATTTTCAGAATGGTATGAACACAAGGTGTAGCATGTCATTTTCAGTTTCAAAATAAACATTGTAAGCTCTCTAAATCAATCTAAAACAAGTGCGATCACATGACTCATGGAGATAGCAATACTCTGCCGCAGTGTAGATGGTAGTGCTGCACTGTATTTGAACATAAAAAGGGGGAAATGCAGAGTCAAGTTTGAAGCATATAAAACCAGAAGACCATAGAAGTGGTCTTCAGCCAGTTTGATCTCTTCCTGAGGGGGATACTTTCAGGAGGGTGAGCAGAGGCATTAAATGGGAATGGTAGTAGTTGTGGGGTTCAGGGCTGTGAATTTATTCTGTTGTGATATATGTGTGTATGACTATTCAAAGTGTTGTGCTTCAGTTAAAGCATTTGGATTTGGTCAGACCTGTGAATTGTTGATTCTGTATATGAGCTCCACATTGTTTGCTTTAAAGTCTGCCTTGCCCAACTGTAATTTTTAGACACAAGTGTTTTAGACACCCTTGTTTACCCAAATGATATTGTGTCGTCTTGCCCTCACGCCCATTTGTTGCCAGAATGGGAGAGAATGGAATTGCAGTGGTTCTCTGCCCTTTGCAAGTGTCAGTCACTGCAAAGGCAAGAGAGCACAGAGGAGACTGCCATGAATATTTCATACTGTCTCTAGCTGCTGCTTTACTGACCCACTTTGCCTGCAAAAGCCTCCTGAGACAAGATGCCATTAAAAGTTAAAGCATAGCCTGGCAAAATGCACTTAGACTCTTGGCTTACTTTCCAATGAGCAGAGCCTGCCGTTTTCATCCAGTTTAGTTTGGATCTGGATGGGAAAGGCTGGAAAGGCTCTTGATTGGATTTCCTTGTAATGTAGTAGACTTGCAGAGGCATGGGGAACAGGTGGATGTCATGGGTGAACATTTACAGTCATAAAACATCATTGCTGCCCTGGGGTAAGACTGGGGCAGTGAGCCTTTTTGTGTTATAGGTATATCTTTTAATGTTAAGGTGAAGCACATGGATATTTGTGTGGGCTGTTGTATCACGTGACACTGAAGATATCCAACTGGAAAAAATTACATTCCCCTTTCCTTATTAAAATAATTTTTTAGAAGCTCAAGACTCAAATCATTCTAATGTCAGAAGACTGAAGTGATTAAAAAAAGAAAACTGAGTGCAATATGGATAATTGCCAGCTGGTTGTGTGTTCATGATGTTGATTCTGTGCTTGTTTTAGGATCCTTTGCCAGTCATCCCAAGATGATATTATTGCAGGTCATTTCTTTAAAAAAGGTTTGGATTGGACATGGTAAATCTACTTCTAAACATATGGAGTGACATCTGTATTTGTATAATTCCTCTTAAGATTACTTAACTGCCTGGTGAAGTGACCTCTGTTTTGGTCTCTTCAGAATAGCCAGCAGATCTATGTATGATTTTGGCAAGTAAACAAAGGGTTTGACTGGCACAACAGCATACCAGTCATGCTGGTATTTTTTCATTGTAGCATTTCCTGTTGCAGCCTTCATCCTGCAAAATAACCTGATTGCCTTGATTTATTTCCTGCTTTTTGGATAGGCTATGATTTTGCAGTTTTGACCCTTTGAATCTGTAGCCCTCAAGACTTGTGTCAAAGCTGCTGCCTGTGCACATTGTGTGGCAAAGGGAAAGATGTTCCTTTGTTAATTCAGTTTGCGGAACTGCAACTGGTAAGCGTCACAGATCTGCAATAAAAAAAATCCTGAAAACTGAGGAGGTTGTGCTCCATGCAGAAGTTCACTTAATTACGTGACACAGCAGTAGGCTTACTCTGAACGCATCCTAGTGTCTAGAAGCCGTCTAGTCTGTTCTGCTGCTCAGTAGCAAAACCCTTTCATGTGGAACTGTGCAGGAATAATGTCTCAAATTGTGCCATCACTGATGCAGTCGCTCCACAACAGACCATTTCACATCCTGGACTTGATCACCCATCACATGGTGAAGATGAAGTCCTGCTCAGGGGCAAGCTGCCAGTGGCAGCACTGTTTTCCAGTTTTTGCTTATCGTTTTCTTCCCTGGCCTTGCTTCCACCTCACTTTTACTCCTGGCCCAATCAGAATCCATCAAGTAGGGACTGTCCTTTTATCAGTTGCAGCTGAAGACACTCCCCAGTTGCAAAAACACAAGAAGAGTTACTTGTATTTTTTCCAGCATTTCATTCAGTAGTTCCTCAGCAGGTGACACAAACAGTGTGCTTGACCTTTTGGTTTGCTTGTTGTGTCTGCAGAACCAGCCCTGTCACTTTCACATCAAAGGCTTCCAGAAATTTGATCAGCAAATGGTGTCATCTCATATTGGCAAAGCAATGCAAAGCTAGTGCAGCTGTGAGGTAGGCCAGAGTCCAAAGGTGCTCATTGCACTCTGAACAAACCTACAAGTGAGCCTTGCCGCTGAAAGCCCTGAGTATGGACAGGTTTCAGGAAGTTCTCTCTGTTTTTCTTTGAGTTGTTTCAGGGAAAATACTTTTGGTCTCTGTTCCTGTGCAGTGATGCTGAATAAGCTCTTCCTTTAACCGACACTGTTTGGTTTAGGCAGAGTTCGGAAAGGGGACTGCAGCAGTAACAGGACAAACATGAAAACCAGGTCTGCTGAGTGAAGGGACCCTATTTCTTGCTGTAACAGAGTAATATTGAATGGCACTCAACAGCTACCTCTCACTTCCTCTTGAGCGTGTTCGGCTTTGACCCTGTTGAGGAGAGAGTTAGATTGAGTTGTTTCAATGTGCTATGGTGTCTCATTTGCATCTAGTTGAGGGTCTTGAATGATACAGCAAGGGGTAGGTGATTTGAACCCAGTCATGTCATGGTGTATTAGCAGTAACAGGTAATAACAGTTCATATTGCAATATTTAAAAGGTTTGAGTGAAGGTTTACCTTCTGTAATTGTGTGCCTAACTATATTAAGACCAAAAAGTAAACCTCACATCACAGTGGAGCAATTGGCAATAACATGGATATTGAAGGTCATATCATGAGCCAGAGTGATTTTAAATGACATGTTGCTAGAATTATTATCTACAAGGATAATATTTCTTCAGAGGTTGTTTTTGCTGTTTTTAAACGCAAACAACTGAACAACACATTTCATAGCTGATGCATAACTTTTCCTTTATTCTGTGTGGTCTAGTTTGTGTAGTTTTTCTGTACTCTTAAAATATTGCCATACAATCTCGCATTACTCCTGTGTCTTCATATTGTGGTTTACCGGTATAGATTTTATGTCGCCCGCCTGCAGTTAAACTTTTCCATGGGTCTGTCTCACTTTCCGTCTCACAGTTTGCTATATTGCAGATGGAGAGCCATGTTCAAGGTCAGAATGTTGAGTCTGTTTTGTAAATGCAGCAGATCGGTGATGGTAATTCCCGCCAACGTTTCAGGGCTCGCTGTGTATAAACATCATTAAAAGATAAGCTAATGTACACCTTATCCACCTGGCTGTACGTGGCCTCATTGCCCCTCCTTGACAAAAGTGTAAAATTGTGAGTCAGAATGCTGTGAAACTGACTGCAAGCTCCAGAAGAATGGACGGAAATGCTAATTTCCCAAGCAAATGAGTTTGTAAAGTGCAAACTTGACCTTTATTCATATCAAAATTCAGAGGACATTGATGTGCTGCTCATTCAGTGTTAACATGTACATTTTATAAAGGGATCTGTACAACTGAATAGACGTGGAGCAGCAGAGAGAGCAGGATAGGGGAGGATTGGGTATTAAGTGCTGCATGGTCGATCCTGTCCTAGTACAGGATGCAAACCGCTGAGACCAGTGTCTCTTACGGTGCTTGTGTAGAAGGGGATGAGAGAATAGGATTTATCCAGTCTGTTTAGAAGAGGCTTCCTTTCTGTTGCCCAGGCTCACACATAGCCTCTGTGACACTCTGAGCTGAACATGGACTTCCTCATTACACATGGAGTAAATATGTGAATTACAGTACATCTGGAACAATTTTGAGTAGTGCTGAGTGGAGTTGTCTTGTTCACTATTGCCCTGACCCTAGTTAGTTCTGTTCCAGGATGCATTTACTGGTGTTGCTGTTCCATACAGACACTAATCTGGGTCTGTTAAGTGATTGCTCTGTCAATATGTTCTATGTATCAATAGCTTTGTCAATATTTTCTATGTAATATTGTCTATGTTTCAATAGCTTATGGCTCTTGTTTTGTGTTCCCAGGTTCCTTGGAGGAGTGCGCTTTCCCCTTTGCCCGACCCCGGCTGGCCCAGCCCTGCCCCACCGCATCCAGCCAAGCACGTCCCGGCCACAGTTTCATCCCCATCCCTGCACATTCCAGTGTGCCACACTTTCAGCCCTCTCTCCCAGTGTAGCCTCTGCTCAGCTCCATGGCGGGTCGGGGAGGACCGGCGCGATCCAACGGGCCGGCCGCAGGCAACAAGATCTGCCAGTTCAAACTGGTCCTGCTGGGGGAGTCGGCGGTGGGCAAGTCCAGCCTGGTGCTGCGCTTCGTCAAGGGCCAGTTTCACGAGTACCAAGAGAGCACCATTGGAGGTGAGTGAGTGCAAATAAGGCCGCGTCTGCTTCACTGTTCACTGGGGAGTTCTCAAGCAGCCTGGGTGTCAACTTCTCTGCCTGCTTTATGGGTCATATTAAACATCCAGCCCTTATTCTATAGGGTAGGATGCATTATAAGGGCCAGTGAACTCCAAATACTTGAAACGCTTTGAAGCTTTTTTTATGGTGCATTTGTTTTAAGAGTAAGATGGCTATCTGTGAAACTGTGATGTCATCTGCTGCAGCACGTTTGCGTTGCAGAGCTGTCCTATCTCTTATCATCTGCAGGCAATGCTTGCATATAAGGTGTCATCTGACATCTGTTTGTCACCTTCATGTAATCTTTTTTTAAACAATTTTTATGTTACAGAATGTTCGCACTGTGGTACTTATCGGTAGAGTGTATATGATTCCCCTGTCTGAAACCACAGGCTTGAAATGGATCAAACTCAAATGCACCGAAGTAGTTATTTTCATCTACACATGCCAGTAAACAGTCTTGCCTGCCTCAGAGCCAGATCAGGAGACTGGGCGGGGCAGAAAAGCTGGTTCTGGGCTGTGCAGAGCTCACCTGACTGCCTCCTTAGCTACTGTGAGTCTGGGACAGTAGTCTCCATTTATTGTGGAGTCTGGGACAGTAGTCTCCATTTATTATGGAATCAAGGATCAAACCCCAGAGAAATCGGAAGTGACAGCGAGGCTTTGAGAGTCCTTATTAAAATCTGTCTGTGCTTAAATTCTTGTACTTCCTTTTGAAGGAAGGTGAGGTGGAAGAAGGGGAGGCCTTCAAATGTTTGAGCAGGAAGGAAACTGGTCAACAATGGAGTTTCCTGTCTGATTCAGCAGTGGTCATGTGAGATGGTGACAGGGGAAATGGAGAGAAATATGCTCTTTCTTAGTTTTATAAAAATGCTCGTTGAACCTTCATTTAAATTAGAATTTAAGAAAAATATAATGAAACAAGGTAGAGAAATGAGGGGATTTGAGGAAAAAAGAGGAAACCAGAAAACCATACCAGCCTGTTAAAGGAAAATAGTCAGCAGATTTTTTCCCCCACCACTTAAGCCCAGCATCAGCAGCCTGGTCAAAGGTCATGGTGCTGTGCTGAGGCCTGAACTCTGGGAGAGATCTGCATTCCCCACTGTCATGTGACTGGTGTGCCACACACTGAAGGGCTGAGCAAGTAAAAAGCTTAGGATCACAGGATTAGCTTTCCCACCCTCCCTCCCCCTATCAACACACACACACACACACAAACACACACACACACACACACACACACACACACACACACACACTCACACTCACACTCACACTCACACTCACACATACACTCACACTCACACATACACATACACACACACTCATTCTCACACTCTTCCTGTGGGGAGGAGTGTTGTACTGGTGTGAACATTTTATATTCTTGTCATGAGTTGTATTTGTTAGTTCAAGTTCCATTTGTGCAGATGGATTCCAGAAAAAAAGAAAAATACATTCCAAAAAAATCATAGGTTGAAAAGCAACTGATAAATGGAAGAAGAATTATAAAAAATGGGTTATTAGAAAAGTACTAGAGTCAGGTCATTTGAATCACAGAAACATATGAGAGCAGGGAATTCTTTCAAAAATATTTTGTGTCTTTATAGTGCGAGATAATAAGAGACCACACAGTTCTTATGTGGGCGGGCAGATCATTCCAAAGGAAGAAAAGGCCGACCCCATTCACATTCATGAACTGAGAAGTGAACGGTCCACTATTCAACAGAAAACCAGCGTAAGAAGGCAAAACTTATTAGCATGTGGCTCGTCCATGTCTCTTGCATTTTATTTCAAGATGACTAGAACAGGTTGCCTATTGTGATCTGCTAGTGGGCTCTCGAAAGGCATTGCGTCACCAGTTAAAGTACTTCCTTCCCACCTCACATCAGCATTTGGTTACTTCCTTATTGATGAGCAACACAGAAAACATTCTTCACCTTAATCACACTAACCCTTGGGAGTAGGGTGAATGTTATCAAAGTGGCTGTGGCTCCACAGTTCAATTACATCTCTATGATGCTCCTAGTGAATATTCCCAAATTGGTGTTTAAACAGTATGACAAAATTGTTAAAGATTTTCTTTGGGAGAGGAAGAGGATTAAAATGAGTGAGATGTTTTCCCAAAGGTGCCCTGGGACTACCAGATGTAAGACTATATAATTTATTTTTTATAATTTTTTATTAAAACTGTCTAATCATTGGTGCGATGTGGATACGGGCTTGAACTGGGTAACCATAGAGAGGGATCTAGCATTACCATATCCTCCCATCAACATTCTTTCACAGCGGGCAGGGAACCTGGTGAATCCAAATCCTATAGTGTCCTACTATATGAATGTATGAAGTAAAATTCACAAGATGTTTAAAATGTCACAGTTCAAACAAGCGTATGCCTCACTGTGGCATAACCCTGAATATGAATAGGTAAAAGAATGGTGTACTGGAAATGGTGGCAATCCAAAGAGGTAAATACTGTTGGTGACTTGTTTGAAAATGGGGTGTTTGTGTCGTATTTGGAGTTAATGGAGAAATGTAATTTCGGAGTAAGTGGTAATTTCTGGAAATTCTTACAAATAAGACATTGTATAAATAGTAAATTCCATTTCAGTGATGGCCCTCTGATTGAATATTTCAAGTTACCACATATATCTGTGTTGGAAATGTCAAAAGGAGATGGGAACTTATTTGCATATGGTCTGGGAGTGTTCTTTGGTCAGTCCATTCTGGTGTTAAGTTCTTGAATTTCTTGGGAAACACCAAGGGTTGTCACTGCCCTCACAACCCCGGCTCTGTCTTCTGGGGGCTGGGGGATAGGGCAGAGGTACCTAATTTAACTAGCAACAAATTTACCGTCATGATAGTGGGCATTATAACAGCAGCTAGAATTATATTACTTTACTGGAAATTCTCCAGAACTCTGGACTTGAAAGAGTGGATTGATTCAGGAGTGCATCATATGAAAATATGCTGGGAAGAATTAATGGGAAGCATAAAATAAAGGAGACACAGGATTATTTCTGGCACCATGTACTATATAACGAAGTGCCAAAAATGTTAATGGGTATGTTCATGTCTTTTTCAAGTTGCATAATGTTCCCTCTCATTTTATTTCTTTTGTTTTCTTGCCTTATTTATTTGTCTCTTTTGTTTATATAATGAATTGCTGATGCATAGATTGCTGCAGTGTACCTGTTTGAATGTGTAAAACAATAAAAACTTGAATTACAAAAAAAAGAGTGATGAAAGAGTTACTGCTGAGGTACAGTGTGAAAGCACTTAGCCTTAGCTGGACTGATGTGAATTCCTCAGATAGGCCTTCACGCCAGAGAGAGAAAGCAGCAACTGTTTAGAAAATGGGGAAAAAAGATGGAAGACAGGGTCTGCCAGTTAATGGTGATTTCAGTGGACAAGGGGGAGTGTTGGTAAAAAGGATGGATTGAAGATGAAGATCAGCAGAATGGTGAACAGAGCAGAAATAACAAGGGTTTTAAGACAAATATTGGCAGCAGAGAGCCAGTGAAGGAAATGAGCTACAGCAGTAATGTCATAGAAGCAAGAACCAGAGAAGTCCAGCTTTGCCTTTGAGTTTTGCTTTAGTGGAAGGAAGCGTACACAGTAAGGAGGAGGGAAGCAAAGAAAGAAAGAATTACAGTAATCAAGTTGATTATAACATACCATTTCATTTTGTCATCTCAGGAAAGCAATGTCAAAGAGGAATGCATGACATTAGGCCAGCATTGCTCTGTTGTCCCCATGAATATTGCAGCAGGGGATAGTAAGGATTATAAAATGTGACTAAAGGGGGACTGCAGTGCTCTACCGTCTGCTTGAATTGCAGACGGACTGAAGAAGCAAAGCATCCATCATTTATTGTACATATCCTTCCTGACAAGCTGCTCTACCTCTGCGCAGCAAGGATGCCTGGTTTACAGAGGCAATTACAGTCACCCTTACCTTGCCCCACACACACACACACACACACACACACACACACACACACATTATGACAAATAACAGCTGGGAGATGTGGGGCATTCTAGGTCAGAGACTGAATTGCCTGTAATGAGACCTTTCCCCCAAAGAATCAATCCTTCTGCACCATTATTTCTTTTCAGTCTTTGTTAACATGAAGGTCACAGAATTGTCCCATTTAAGGGCAGTGATGTCCATGTGAGCGTGAAGGCAGTACTCAGAGCAATCGAGAACTGGAATCATAATTGAAATACGAAATAAATGTTCAAAATTATCTTTTGACTCACACTCAAAATATGTGTGTATGGAAGGGACCCTCTCATATATGCTTGACACTCCATATATTCTGTTTTTGTCAGTGTTCCCTTGACAACACAGTCACGCATGTTTGCATGCATAACTGTTTTCTCTGAGATTGTCCCCTATGGTCAAAATTAAGAGCAAACTAGAAGCTTGCCAGATCAGACTAGAACTGGGGTTTCTGCTTGAATATTCTCTCCACACAGGTTTGGTCTTAAGACAGGTCATGCAGTCATTAAAGTTACTGCCACTTTAATGTTGGTGAATTGCAGTGTAATTTTCAGGTGTAGACTTGTGCTCCGTCCTAGAGATATTCAACTTTTTAAACCAGCTGCTTAATTATTAACAACGATTGTCTTCCCCAAGATGTTATTACTTCAGTGACATCAGTTAAAGTTCTGAATCAGCTTTCATACTAATAGTGTCATGAGTCATATGCACAGTCTGGTGCAGAATGAGTAACTTTTGCAGTTCTCTGCAAGTGTTCACATAACAGAGCCTTCACTGACTGTTCTGTTTAATGTCCTGCTTTCATGAACAGCTTCCTTGTATAAAAGCACTGTGCTAGACTGTTGGTGCATTGACTGTACATATTTCTGTGTTTGTGTGGGTGTTCCTCTGATGGGAACTGAAATGACCTTGATGGAGACTTTTTCCACTCTGAGTACCTTGGTAACAGGGAGAGAGGAACTGCAACCAAAAGCTTGGTCCTGTTGGTGTGACTCTTTACTTTTCCAGTGTGTAGTACTAGAAAACATTCACTAAGCAGTACATAAAGAGTGTAGATAGAACCACAAACCATTTCTCTATAACAATGGTGTCGACCGTAACATGGAGCGCAAGATTCACTGCAGTGTGGAGCTGCTTCCTTCCGACAATGAAGGGGCAGAAACCTTTTTGAGACTTGCTGATGCTGTGCGTTCTATTCATTTCTTACTTGCTTTCTTTTTTCATATTTCTAGCTGCCTTCCTCACACAGACAGTCTGTTTGGATGACACAACGGTAAAGTTTGAGATCTGGGACACAGCTGGCCAGGAGCGATATCACAGCCTGGCGCCTATGTACTACAGAGGGGCCCAAGCAGCGATCGTGGTCTACGACATCACTAATACAGTATGTTACCTCTTGACTCTACCTCCGACCATACCTGTTGAGAAAGATGGTACCTCACAGAAGGATCATTTTGCATGGACTTTGGCTAGATTCTCTGAACAGTCCAGTCACATATCTTGCAGAGGATTCTTCTTAGTCTGAAGGAACAAGGGAGAAGTGATGTTAACATGGAAAAATGAAAATGTTTCACGGAAACCTTTTTATACTCTGTGGTCGACACTTTTTTTCACCGGGTTACCTAAACCTGCCAGTTTAGTTAGCATGCATGGAAGCAAGCATTGTCCAGCATATACAGTTTCCTTTGGTCAAGGTGAGCAGACAAATAACACCACAAATTACACTTTAAGCCCAAAGAATTTTCTGAAAATAATTTGACAGTGAACTTCGTTAATGTTTTATGAACTTCTATACTTCCACACACAGCAGGCCCATTACAGAGCAATACAGAATGGAGAAAAAATTATTTGATAGTAACAAATGACTTGTTAGCTCCCCTTTTTTTCCATTTGTGAGCTTATATTTATTATCAGCAATGTATGATTAAACTCACTGTTATAGTGTACACTATTCTTTGTTCCAGTGTGGGTGTACTCACCAAGTGCGCTTTTGGTATGAAATTGTGAGTTTGTCAGCTTTTCAAAGGAGGTTTGTAGCCTTTTGCAGCTGACCATACCTTGCCCCTGGCCACCACATGCTGCCTCTGGCTTTTTCTGGATTTTTTTCCCCTGCTCATCACATCCCCACCACCATGGGACCATAGAGGTCCATTCTGCACAGAACCTGCAAACCTTGATCCAGGCCCCTCATGCCTCATTAAGCCGTCATGTGAGAGCAAAAAGTTTCTCATAAACTGCACCACTCACTTGAATGACAGTGTTTCTTTTTTTAGGCCATTCAGTTCCATTAAGCAGCAAAAAACATTTTCGCTGTAAAGATACAGCTCATTCCAACAGTATTTGTTCCACATAAGGTAAATTTAGGATTTGATATGTGTTCTGGGAATCTTCTTGTTTCATAAGAAATAATAAAAACAGTTGCCCCTGTTATTACTGACAACACTGTTTGTGTTGGGCGGGGGTTGTTTTCTTAGGATACTTTCACACGTGCAAAGAACTGGGTGAAGGAGCTCCAGCGACAAGCAAGCCCCAACATTGTGATCGCCCTGGCAGGGAATAAAGCTGACCTGGCCAACAAGAGAGCCGTCGACTTTCAGGTGTGGCTCCAGATAAAACTCTCGCATGCAACACAAACAGTTGAAGTACTTGTAGGTTTTTTTGTTTTGACATTAATGCCATTTTTGTTTTGTCATTTATTAATATTTTCAAACTAAAATATTTCTGTGTATAAAAGTGTTTTTATGACTAATTTAAAGTTAGGAACAATTTGTTGCAGGAAGATTGTAATGGCTGGCATTAGTATAGTAAACCACATGATCAGACATGTGTTGATCAAAGTGCAGACAGCTTGTGGGTTTAGAAACCAAATTCATTAACCAGAAAACTTTGTGGGCTTGAGCATGTGTGAGTATAATTGTCCTTCTAATTAAGCTGTGTGTTCAGAATGATTCTTTTACAAGCTTAATACATTAGCATTTACAAGTGTGAGCTGGAATGACCTCCACCATCATTTCTCTCTTCTCAGGAAGCACAGGCATACGCAGATGACAACAGTTTGCTTTTTATGGAAACTTCGGCCAAGACTGCCATGAACGTCAATGAAATCTTTATGGCCATAGGTATAATCCGACTGAGTCTTTTTATTTAAAAAGTACATGTAATTTACCATTCATATATTTTAATGTGGGTGAGTCTGCAGATGTGAATGAAAGTGTCACTTTTGCTGTAGCCAAGAAGCTGCCGAAGAATGAGCCACAGAGCGGGGCGGGAGCCGGGGGCCGGGCCAGAGGAGGTGTGGATCTGCAGGACACCACCCCCCAGAGCCGGAGTGGCCAGTGCTGCAGCGGCGGAAACTAACGCACCGAGCCAGCCAACAACAGACCGACCGACAACCAACACCACCAAGACAAAACCAACCTCGAAGGATTGAAAAGACCACAACATCCATTCTTACCAATCGCACTTAACAGAGCCAACTGCTCGATCTTTTTTTTTCCTGTTCTGTTTTGAGCAATTTTTAAAATCATAAGCTGGAGGGATTTCTGCAAGCTTCCCTCCCAATCTCACAAACTCGCTCTCTTCCCCTTTTTGGTTCTACACAAAATACTAATTCCAGTATGTCTTAAGTCACTTTCTAAAGGAAAAGTTGTATCATACCTCCCGCTCTTGCCGGCTTTCCTCAGGTGATGGGTGCATGTAGCAACTGTAATTTTATTTTCTCTCCTGATCATCTCTGTGCCCCATCCACCCCTTTCATCCCTTTGGAAAATGCAGGAAGAGGAAAGGAGGAGGTCTTTTCCTTCCAGATTCAACTATCTTCTAGATTAATATTATTGTTGTCATTATTACTACTGCTGTTCAGGCACAAGCAAAGTAGGATGTGATTTGATAGGGTAAACATTCAGTGGTTGAAATCACGTAATGTACTGGAAATTCAACTGTATGCCTCGTGCATTTACAGTCATCATTACACCAGTGAGTCATTTTTTAACTTTGTTTTTGAATCTGTATGATACAATGTTGACAAAAAAGAATAAAAAAGATCAAGTAAGATTTTTGTTTCTGACCAAAATTGCAATTATGAGTATTGAAAAATAATTTTGCTGTATTTGTATTGTATGTTTCTCTTCAGACATGTAACCAATCAGTACTTATTGTCAGTACAGTACCTTCCCAATATAATATATATTTTGTCTCGATATATAATTTTGTAACTCAATATAATTTTTGTTTTGAAGATCTCTGGTATTGAGTGTACTAGTTCTGTCTTTCTGCTCTTTTTTCCAGAATTTTTTCTTTTTTAACTTTTTTTTTCTCCATTAGGGGATTATTTTGACCAGTGCTGTTGTCGTCACTAATGCCATTAATGACTAGCACAACAAAACATGCTGTCTGAATTGTGGAGCAGCATCCGATGTAGGGGTGGATGGACAGAGGCTCTTGTGGGGCAGTCTTTGACCCATTTGAGGGGATATTGTTCTATGGTATTTAGTGGGGGTGGGGGGTAGAATGGAACAAGGGAGAAGGAAAAATGTTGTAATTTTACCAATAAATATGGAGGGAGGTATCAAGTTAAATGTTGTCTGCTTAATTGTCCTCACATGCACTGCTCTTTTAAACAACATGCCAGTTTGTCTAACAGGCTCCTGGGAAAAAGTCCAAAGATAGTGTCAACAATAGCCTAAATTATGAATACATAATTTATATCTGGGTGTGTTCATATACATCAATATACAGTATTGGGGCGTATATGGTAATTAACCTGTGCAAGTGTTGGGTTACAATTACTGCAATTTCAAAGTTCTGTCTTCTGGAGATTGGTAACAAAGACAGATAAAGCTTACTGATGGAAAATTTCAGAAATAGATTTTCTTGCTATTCTGTGTTTGCAGGCTTGTGAAGAGGTTAAAACAATGATTGGCAAATTATTGACCTGCACCCAAGCAAACCACAGTGAGTAGGATGACTGCACCAGGGCTCTCCGAATTCCTCAGATTCCTGCATCACTGTTTCTTTCACTACCCTGTCAGTCTGCTGCAGTCCTGTGACAGGCCACTTGACAGATCAAGCTTGTAATCCTTGTTCCCCAGTCCTGGTCTGGTCCTACAAGGGCGTCTGAGTGGTCCCGTCATAGCTACAACTTCTGGATGACTGCTTGACTAATGACAGTTTGGCGCTCCCAATATACCAGTTTAAGTGGTTGTTCTCATGGCACGCATCACAAATGAGAAGCGCATAATTTCATTTTTCTTTTTCCCAGAAAAAACTGATACTAACCAGTGTTATGCTGACCTCTACAGATCGTAATGTGTATAGTCGTTTATGTATTTCTACTTTGTATTTTGCATGCAGTTTGTTTTGTGTTTAGTTTATTTCTAGAACATATAGTGGTTAAAATAAAAAAAACTATTTATATCGAATACCAGAATAATCAATTTCGTTAAATTAATGTTTACTGGCTTTAGGATATTTGACTGCCAGCGATTCAGAAAACGCGGAGAGTAGAACACTACAATACCCGAAATGCTGTTTGACGCATGCGAGTTTTTTATTTTAGCGAAGAGAAGGTCCTATTAGATCCCATAAACTGTATTGTGTGCAGAAATTTGGGTGTGCAGGCGGTTGCTGGTATGGCGGACCCATCTACACAGGCCCTTTTACAATCTTAGCCTCAACAGACTCAGTCCAGCGGGACAGCTTGGTGCAATTCAATGCCTGTATCAGCCAATAGTCATGGCGGGTCTCAGTCGGCAACAACGTGCCAGGCAGAAGAAAGTGCAAGTCCATGCCTTCTCAAGGGCGAAAAAGCTTGAGAAACTCTCCAAAGTAGCTAGATAGCTACTTATCTAAAGTACGTCCTTGAAAATGGGATGGAAGTCATCCTTCTTAACGCCAACCATGGTTCCAACAGGGGACCTTATGTGCTAACTACTGTAGCTAAATGCTACCGACCCATTTTGCTAAGAGCTGGCTAGCTAGCGGTCCACCCTTACTGTCGTAAAGGCTGCTGTAGGCACAAATAATTCCTCTACGTTAATGAATTAGCAAGCTCACTTATTAGCCATGCCACATAGCAGCTATTGACGCAAAATACAAATTTTGCACAGCCTAGATAGCTTGTCCTTTGTGCATAAAGGTAGTGTTTATCTCACCGTCAGTGTCATTGCAGTTAAGTGCAACTTCCATGCAATTCTGTATGTATTCAGTAGGATGTGCAACTTGTGAAAATATTAACCAGCTTGCTAAATAAAGTAAAATGGTCACATCCACAACTGCACACGGCTACTAATTCTCTGTGATGAGTTGTCTAGCCTTTGCTGTTGTATCTTATTGCACAACTTTTCCCCCCAAATGCATTTCTGAACGTTTTTGAATCAAGCCCAAACCGTTTTCTGTCTACACTTTTCATTCTGCACCAGCTGCCGGCTAAATGCTACAATTTAACTGCAAACATGATATTTTCTTGGTGGTAAGATGAAGCTGGTGCAATCATCTCATTTTTCACCATTTTCACATTATAGGTCTTTGATAAGGGACAAGCAGGTACTACTGTGAATTACGTTAAATGAAACGTTTTCTACTTTTTGCAATTCACAATGGATGACTATTGTATTATACTGTTCAGATTAATACATTTCTGAAAAAGCCCATAAGAATGTCAAGGTCCTGACTATGCTACACTTTGGACAATGGATATTGGCACAATGATTCACTTTAGGTTAACAGCAATTTTTTTGGTGCAGTTTTGAAGGATTTGTCTGGGGAAAATACCAGTGATTTTACTGCCATGGATCTTTCTTGCTTTGACAGCCTTGATTCATTTTCTCTTGATTCCTGCCCCCCTCCCGCTGCCGCCACCACCACTGCCAGGCCCGCGACTCATGCAAGTGCAATGGTTGGACGAACCTCACAGCCACACTGGCATTCACACTGACCTTCAGCAGCAAGCAGCCAGTCAGTGTGAACCTTGCCACAGCTGTGGTCATGCTCTGGGTACCCTGACATGGTGTTTTTAGGGATACTGTCCTCAAGTGCTTACTGGGTAACGTGTGTAAACTGGTTGACATTGGGTCAGCTGACTCTTGATATGTCTTTAGGGGCAGACTATCTACCTAGAACCAACCAGCCTCTCTGTCATTGCTCCTAATGTGTCCATTTTCAAATTCATAGTGGTCTCCGTATGAAATGCCCTCAGACTGTAACGTGACATTATCACAATAATCACCACTGATGTTAATCTGTTATCAGATATAAGGAGAAGATGGTAGTTCATGAAATTAAATAGATAATTTAGGGCTCATCTGAGGGAGATTAGACGAAGTAAACCTAGGAACACTACAGAAACTGGAGCCATTTGAAATGAAATGCCCAGTTGGTTTCAGGCTACAGTTTGCATTCCCAAATGGCTGACCTGTTTCATGCAGGTGCGTGTTAACATATTGCACTCAGCTGGTGAATATCTCAGTTTAGTCACCAACCACCACTATCCATAGTTCTCTTGCTCTACACACATTTAAAGACATTTGCATGAATTGCATGTAAGTCTTGGTGATAGGTTGACCTTAATCTTAATGATAATCTAAATCAGTGTTTAAAGACTATGTCCTTTTCACTCCTGCCATAGGAAGGAATGCATATATATGGATTTTTCCTTCAGTGTGAAATTATTACAGCTAGTTATCTCCTGCCTGTTTTAAAATTTCATCTTGAAAGTGTCATGCTGGTTAGTCTTTCTAATGATTTCATCTCTTCATTCCTCACTCCTTTGAATATCCCCAGTCTGGTTGTGTGTATAATGTATTGTATAGAACAGGAGCGGTGTCACCTGATAGGCTGTGCTTCACTCTGTTAGGGTCTGCTCATGTCTGGGTGTGTCTGTTCCCATGTTGCTCCACACGTGGCCTTGCTGCTGCCATGTCCCCCAGAGCAACAACAGCTTGCCACGCTGTGACACTACGCAGGTGTTTGGTTGCAGGCTGCTCAAGTCCATTTTCACCATGGCTGCTGGAGAAGTTTTGCATTGAGAAAGACAGGGTGCTCCCTGAGAAAGGCACCTCAAGGGCTCACACCTCACAGAATGGTGAACAAAGAAATGACTGGACACTTCAGCTAGTGTGTTTGTACATGGCACTGCAATATGAAAGCATGTTTAGCTTGTGGCTAACATTTTGACATTATAGGTTTTGGTCTGTAATTGGCACAGCATTGCTGCAGTGTTACAGAAGTATTCATGTTGCATATTGTATGGCTTCAGTTCATTTAGTCTAAACATCAACAGCAGTAGTGATGATGCTATAAATAAAACGCAGTGATTGTTGTAGTTTATTATTATCATTGTTTATAAGTATATAAGTATCATTGTTTTGATTATAAGGTTGTTTTCATTCCATTATCTGTTTGAGGTTTGTTGTTTCATCTTTTTTTGAGGAGGTTACCCCACTATCCATTCAGATTTTTTGCCAGTAGATGATCCATCCCTGAGCATCTGAGCCTGTTGGAAATACATGCCTGGATCTGCAGATGAGGAAACTTGCTCTATAGTGAACATTAAGGTGTGTGTGTGTGAGCACGTAGCAAATTAGGGGCTCTGAATCCATTCTGGAGGAGGAGATTTGTGGGAAAAACTCATCCATCTGTGAGGCAGACTTCACCATGTCCACCTCAGAAAGGACACAGCTAGGAAACCCCACAGGTAACCCCACATCAAGTGCATAGATTCCTCACCAGCTGTTTCTTCTTGACCAGGTTAAATGATAAATAATACCAGTGCCTTTGAGCTTCACTGAGAGTTCATTGAACTGTTAATTATTTTCTGGATTTTTTTCATATAATTTATTGAGCAGTACAATTACTGCACTCAGGGACTGCACAGTAAGGCTTCTGTGTAAGAATATCTAGCTGAAGGCTGGTTTAAGCTAATAAAATGACAAAGTAAAATTTCTCAACTTACTCCTGGTAATTGCGAACAAGACTCAGCATGGAGGAGTTCAGTGAGAAAATCATTTGAGAAAGTCCACTCCTTTCAATGTCCATATGAACAAAATGAATGGTATAGTTGAAAAGTCCCAAATAAAGCCTGATATACCAAATATGTCCATCCATGCCTGTATCAGATGCATAAAAGCAGTTGTTGCTGTGCATCAGTCCATTTCCTGTCCTGGCAATCCAGGGTCCTCAAGGTTTTAGAGATGCATTCCAACCAACCATCTGTGAATCAAGTTCCCATCCACTGAAAGGTTCAAGTTAAGTGGTTAAGACCTGAGGAGGAATGAATACCAGAACTCTGATAATAGCACTGTAACAACTAGGGTTTGCTTTGGAGGTGTAATGCTCATGTTAATGAAGGCGTATTGTCCTTGGCTGTGATTAGCCCTGCCACTGTGTCCAGCGCTGCCTCCTTCTCCAAAAATAACAGTTCCATCTCATCCATTGGCTACATGAATCTGGACACCAAAGTGTCAGAAGCCATGCCAGGTCAACTACCTGCATGTGTTGGTGTCTGCATGTGTGGAGTTGTGTCCTCAATTACCCACATCCCACCCCCAGTGTCATGTCAGTTGTCTGTGGTAAAAGGGGTTAGGGTAGAATTCGGCAGAGAATACGTAGCTTGACAGTGACTCCTGAACACCTGAAGTTCAAGCCATAAATGAGAAGCTCTAACTAACACCTGATCTCCGCTGTCCCTCAGGAGAAAAGAAGAAGCTCCCAGAAATGCTGACCCTGGAAGAAGAAAAGAGGATCCGGGTGATGGGTGACATCACCGTGGAGATGGTGAACGAGGTCATGATGACCATCACTGACCCTGCCACCATGCTGGGTCAGCACTCTGCCGATGAGGCTGGATGAAATTAAAACCAGTCCAGTAACAGGTTTGTGTTCTCTGAGAACTCACATTGCTTTGGAAAGTATATGACTTTTTTATGATTTTTAATCTGATTGAAGCATATTCCAGTCTATTCTAGTCTGCCATTGTGTGTCCGTCACACACAATGGCAGTGATGCATTGGAGCTCCTCTCTCCCAGATGAGTCTGTTGTCAGCTAATGTGGCCTGAGATGAGACTGCCAGGCTGTAGGAGAGGTGGGGCATCATCAAGTTCCACATCATCAGGAATTCACTCTCCCAGAAGTCCAACAAGGTGGGCCTGCAGAACGACTTCTCCCACCAGCTGCCCTGTGTGCTTAAGGAGTACATCACCAATCTGGTGTTTGACCGGTGTGTACAGCCCCAGACCCTCTAAACTGCAATACAACCATACAGTATGTCTGTTGGCAAGTATTTAAGGGAGGGAGCTCATCCTCAGATAGCATTGCAGTGTCTCTGATTTTCTCTTCTCTACCCAGGGCTTTACAGATTGTCTTCCGTGCAGTCACATCCAATGAGCAGATCAAGGTGCATTGTATACCCATCATTGCAGTAAAAGGTTTAATGATACAACAGAGAGCAGAGGGAGCAAAAGCAAGCCCAGTCAAGCAGGAAGAAGTGGGATACAGCTTCTCTCTGTCTCTGTCTGAGGGACTTTGTCATAGTGTTTTTGTCAATCCTTTCAGGGGTATGGCACCCAGCTGATGAATTACTTCAAGGAGTATCCCATCAAATATAGCATACTTCCTTGCCTATGCTGATGAATAAGCTGTTGGCTACTTCAAGAAGCAGGTACCCTCACAAACCTCACACGAAATGGAAAGTATAGATATATGTTGTCTTAAATTCTCAGAGACCTTTGTGGTCATTTCACTGTGGCCTTAATTTTGACAGGGTTTTTACAAAGATGTCAAAGTGCCAAAGAGCTGCTACATGGGGTACATCGAGGACTACAAAGGGGTGACCCTAATGGAGTGTCAGCTCAGTCCCAGAATCCCCTACACCACGGAACTGTCAAACATCATCAAGAGGCAGAAAGAGGTGGCTCTCTAAATGTCCAACACACTGTATTTGAAAATTTTGAATGCATAAACGGAATGCTGTAATGAGTCTCACCAAGTCAACGTGATTGAACAATTCCTGTGTCTCTCTGTCAGTGACGCACAGCTTAGTTCTGTATTCAGTGTCCAGGAGCACAGCCGTGTTCCAACCAGGCTTTCCCAGGTCTGAACCCAAAACTGTCTCACCTGTGTTTTCAGATCATAAAGAAGCTGATTGAAAGGAAGCAGAGCCAGATTAGGAAGGTGCACCTGGGCCTGACCTGCTTCAAGGATGGCATGAGGCAGGTACCTGTGAAGAGCGTACCTGGCATCCCTAAGCCACTGCTCTTATGTCATATACTGAGCACTTGCTGTGATCGTGGATCAGCTCTTCATATCTGCCTGCCATGGTTCTCACAGGCAGTCTGTTTCTCTTCCTCCAGGAGAGACTGGATGGAAACCTAGTGGGAAAGAGATGAGGTGGGTAGTTTTTTACATGAATGGTTCCAAGTGGTCAATGGTGGCATTTTTTGTTAGAGCGTGGTAGAACAATGGAGTCATACAGATAAAGTAAGATGGTAATGGGCTTGGAGGAGAGTGTGAAAAGTTTGCTTCTACTCTCCAGAACTGGTAGCCCCTCAGTGCAGTCATTGAAGGCCTGACACAGGATTTGCCCTGACTACCTGCTGTTTCTTATTTAATCATTTTCCCTTGTTAATGTTTATTCTTGTTTTGTGGCAAAGAGTTAAAAGACCCAAACCTGTTTTACAACATGCTAAAGAACTTACTGGCCCAGAGTAAGGTAAGAATGCCATGACAATGCTTTCTGGGTGAGGCTACAACACAAAGTTTATACTTTGAGAATTGTAGTGTGGTAAAAATGACTCATCAGCAATTTTTTTCAGACACACCCAGATGCCTGTCCCTTCATGGAGCCGGTATAGAAAGCAGAGGCACCAGACTGCTGTGAAATGATTTGTTTTCCCTTCAGTAAGACAGACATCCTTTTGCTTTTTTCCTACTACTCTAGTTGAGTAGATTTCTCTCCACTGACTGTGCTTCTGCCCCCACACCCACACACACATACACACACACAGATCTGAGGACCATGACAGAGCAGTTGAAGAACAGTTACTATGTGACCAAGAAGCTTTTCATCGCTGACCTGCAGTGCATCATCATAAAAAGTAGAGAGCAGAACCCCTCAGACAGAAAGTACTGCAAGCGCACCAACACACTGGAGAAGTACTTCTACTTTAACCTGAAGGAATGCGCCCTGACTGACCCATGAGCACCAGGTACCACCTTCAGAAACGGTCAATGACACAACAGGGGCCAGGATGGTTTGGGGGTAGTGGAGCTGGGACAGTGAAAGCCTCAGTGCAGGTCATTTGATTTACAGAGCCAATGATGTGGCATAGATGTAGCTTTTGCTGGGAGGACAGGCAATACAAAAATATGAAGATCCTGTGGCCTTTTGTGACTGTTGGGCATTTGAATCTTCAAAGACACTACTTATTTTTTCTTGATCGTGAGTGTTATAAACTGTTGTTCTTTTTCCCTTTTTGTGTACCGTTTTTTTCCTTCTGTATTTGTGAACAATGCTTCACATTGTACTGTGCAACACGGTGTCAAGTTCTGTTGTTTACCCTACATTGACACAGTGAAGGACCTTGCTGACTCGCACCTGTTGTTTTGGGTGTTGCCTTGACAGTTAATCCTCACATCAATGATGACAAGTGTGGTCTGCATACTTTGGAGATGGGGTCTCAAGACATTCAATAACAGGGTTCTGTAAACTAGGATAAGTATCGATTCAATGGAGAGCTGTTAATTGAACTATTGCTCAATTTAGCACCTGTGGTATTGTGTCTATGCATAGATGGTTTACACAAGAAGATCAGCTGTGCATCATCTGGTAAGGGCTTAGTTGATATTCTTGTAATGAGAAAGAAGGATCAGAGCATTCAAGTAGTTGTCATCATAATGTAGGGTTGGGTGAAATCAAGAATTTACCATTGTCACATCATCCTGGCAACAAACCAATGTTTGATGTTAACATTTTCCAAATTTTCCTAATCTGTAAAACATAAGAAGAAATGATAATCAATAGAAAACATTTATTCACCAGTCAAATTAAATAAATGTTAATCACTAATTATTCTTAATAATTTATAAATTTTCTTAGTTTGTTAAAACATGGCAAATAAAATGCCATTGCTCCAATTCATTACTTTTTTTGTTTCTAACAAAACGGAAGAGGGAACCTAAAGATCTAAGCTACATTACTCGTCGTCTTTGCAAGCGGCAAATTTCCCTCAATTTCCTCAAACAGTGCCACAGGGCCTCTAAGAGTAATGAAAATTATTGCATAATGTAGACGATAAGATGATACTGCAAACAAAATTTTTTTTTTCTTAACATCGTTGATGTGAATGTAACATTGGTAGTGGGGTAGCACATTCCCAATGTCCAATGTCACTGTGTATCTGCACAACCCTATGTTAATGTGCTGTTTCACACAATAGTTATTGAGGTTTGGACTCATTGGGACATTTCAGCGCTCAGGAGCATTAATCTCTGCTTTACATCACACTTGAAGGACAGGATGTAATCACTTGAGGCATTTTGTATTGTAACGCAGAGTTGCCAGTCGGCATCTTTCGCATTTGATTATTTTATTGCATTCATTACTTGCTCTGTGGACTTTGCATGGTAAGCAGCACCACTAAGGAAGGCACAGTGTACAATGGCTTTGTTCAGAAATGTTTTCCTCAGAAATACAATGCCATCATTTCAAATATTTGCAAGAAGCAGGCAACATAGAGATAAGTGCTTCATGGAACTTCAAGACATTTGTTGTTCCTTTTCTCTGTTGCTCTGTTTTGTGCAATTACCACTTTTCTCTTTGGATGGCTTATTTGTCAAACTGTGCTTTGGAATTGCAGTGTTTGTGCAGGTTAATAAAATAGAAAATGTATTGTGGGTTCTGGCTCCAATTGAAAGGACCTTTTGTTTACTTGTGTAGAGACAGATCGATTGTACAATGACGTGGTATGATAATTGTGTTATTGCAAGTTTGTGTTGATTATAAAAGCAGTATTCCTGTCTGAGACAAAAAAGTCTGATCTTCAGGGGGGACAAAGAGCACTTTCTTTTCCTCAAATGGGTGGCCTTTGACAGAAAGTTCAAACTACCACCATTATTTTCAGCTGTGCAGTAGCTTTGGCTGCTCCCCTCTTCCAGTGGACATTGTCGCGATAGGCACAGATGCACAAACCGTTGCTTAGGTTTGTTCCCTTTCAGTAGTAAACCACAAGCGAGTATCATGCAGCATATTCATATCCATGAACAAGGTAGGTATCAGCATATGTCATAAATATAGTGGTATTGAATTTAAACTACCACAGTCAGCATCTCACACAGGCATCCACTGGTTCTTGACATTTTTGGAAATCGAATATTAATATTCATGTTTTTCCTTGGTGGGTTTTCTGCTCAAGTGTTTTTACAGTGTCATTTGTATAGTTTTGTGGAATTTTGTGTACTTGAAGAAGCTTTAGAAGGTGCAGTGACATCAAACTTGATATCCAGGGCTGGTCACTGTCAGCTGAACTTTCTTTTCACATGAGTGACCTGTGTCTCCCATTGACTCATGAGCAATGCAGGGGCTACTCTCTAAGCTAAACAGGCAATTAAAAAAAAAAAAAAAACATTTCTTGTGCTATTTTATTATTTTTTTCTTTTTTTTTTGTGTGTTTGTGCTGATCTTGAGAGAGAACTCTCTTACTGTTGGACCAAATAAAAATATGGGTGTGTGGAGTGTCTTGGGACTGTACAACAGTGTTCAGATTCTTGTTTGAATTTGCTCAGTGATTAAGCAGGACCACATTAAGGACCTCTACTAACTTATTTCCTCTGACTAATCTTACATACTGCCTACCAGCCGGAGGATGTTTTAAAATCTGTAAACAAGCCCTGAAAATGTGCATTTTTTAAGATACTTGTCTTAGAAATAGATGCTGTGAGACCAATGATACATGTATTATGTATCAAGCACTGTCGGGATTTTTTATGTGGTCTGACTAAATTATTGACAAGTCTTAAGTATGGGAAGGTTTATAATGTAGACAACACCTAAACAGACTTTAACAAAGTGACTAGCACTTAGTTTCCATTTCCCAGTTTCATGGCTACATATCAAAGAATGGAGCCCCTTTCAAGGGGGTTCACTTCATTTCACAGTGAGAGTTAACTGTGCTGCAGGGGTGTAAAATCAATATGTAGCAGTTGTTTCAGAGACGCGAGGCAGTAATCCTCTTGTTCAGTAAGTTCTGGTAATATCCTGCAAACCAGCACATTCTTATATCGCTGATTTTTGAAGTAGAATTAAATCTGCAATTAAATCTGTGATTTATTGTGCTATGAATGAAGCTTGTCTGCTGTCCTGTTTTTCCTGAGTTTCCGTCGTCACTTCAGCATCAAGGTTGGTATTCGGAACCCCCCCTATTGGGGCCCACTGCCAGTGAACATTGTTCTTTCTGTTTCGTTTTATGTCAAATGGGCAAGTACTTTAAAGATAAAAGGCAGCTGTCACTGCTCCAGTTCTCAGCTGTTTGCAAAGCAAGCGTTAACTTTAGTGTTCATGAAAACTTAGGAGCACAGCAAGGTGAGTTTGATTTCTCAATGTACTGTTTTTCATTTACCCTAGACAAAGTGAGAATGGAAAGTGAGATTACATTCTGCTACATAACGGCTAAAACAGGACTTTTTATCAACAGATGCAGGGGCCTATTTCACTTTATTAAAGGTTAGCTTAATTGTAAATATTCAGATGTTCATTGCTATTCATTGACAGCCATAATCTTTTAGTACTGTACATGCTTCATGTGGTTCAATAACACATCAGGTCTTTATTAATCTGATATTGTTATGGACCAGCTCATAACAGTGGTCTAACAGTACCCCACTGAAATCCAAAAACATCACCCCAAGTTATCTTGCATTTAAAAAGACGTAC
Source organism: Megalops atlanticus (assembly GCA_019176425.1). NCBI lineage: Eukaryota > Metazoa > Chordata > Actinopteri > Elopiformes > Megalopidae > Megalops > Megalops atlanticus. The sequence goes on along the minus strand of CM032875.1, from coordinate 42,433,207 downwards.
ACTGCCTCTGGAGAGCTGAAGACACTTATTTATGAATCACTGTCATATTATTGCATGATGATTTTGGAAGATTTTCATATCATAATCCACATTGATTAGAAAAAGGCCACTGACTGCGAGCTCTTCAGTATCAGGGATAAGGGGCCAGCAGGAGAGATCCTGCACATCCTGTACCATCCCAGAAAGTTTTGAAAAGTGGTATACCTGTGGGGAAAAAAGGCTGCAAATATGCCTGGGTAGGCTGGAGAGATGTGGTGCATGTTCTCCATAGCAGGATGGCAGAGCTAAGCCTGCGTAAGTACCAGGAGGAGGTAGTGCGGCCGGCTCTGGAGGGCAAGAACATCATCATCTGGCTTCCAACGGGAGGGGGAAAGACCCGCGCTGCTGTCTATGTGGCCAAGAGACACCTGGAGACCAAGCCAAGGGCCAAGGTGGCTGTACTGGTTAACAAGGTAAAGATCTCGGCCACTAACACTACCAGCAAAATGCATAATTATGGTGTGACTCTCTGCCACACACTTAACCTGCTAAAATGTCAGGGGGGTCTTGAAATGTTTCCACATTAATGTTCTTATTTCTAGATAGTTCTAGATAGCTGTCTTTCCAATGTTTGAAAATTGACATGTGAAACGGTTAGTAATAGCAACATGATCTTAAGGCTGCTTTCCTGAGTGTTACATTATAAAGTGTTGGTCCTGTCCTACATTTACATTTACATTTATTTATTTGGCAGACGCTTTTATCCAAAGCGACGTACAAAAGTGCAAATAGTGAGCAAACAACAGGCACAAGAGCAAGATGTGTACAGGTCATATATAAATGACCTGTACACATCTGACCTGACCTCCTCATCATTATGATCTTCTTTACCTATTACTGTGGTCACACAAGAGAAACACTCCACATTATTTTTAAATATTAGCTGATCAGGAGTTATCCAAGTGCTTGTATCACTTCTTTTAGTGAGCATGCCTTATCTCCTCTCATTTCAGTTCATGTTTGTTCTTTGGATGGCTTTGATGTGCTAGTTTAATGTCTCATGTTGCCTAGGTCCACCTGGTGGATCAGCACTACTCTAAGGAATTCAATCCCTGCCTGGGGAGGCAGTACAATGTGCTGAACATCAGTGGTGACTCTGCCCACAAGGACTTCTTCTCCAAAGTGGTACGTGACAACGATGTGATCATCTGTACAGCCCAAATCCTAGAGAATGCTCTGCGGAGCACTGAGGAGGACAAGCACGTGAAGCTCACAGGTAAACAGCATCACCCAATAAATCTGTGATTGGTTGGCCATGGGCTTTCAACATTTACAACATGGTCTGTAAGAAACCCTATTTTATGTTAGACTTCTCCCTGCTGATCATCGATGAGTGCCACCACACCCACAAAGAAAGTGTCTACAACAAGATCATGGAGCGCTATGTGGAGTCCAAGCTGCAGGGTGAGCGGGGGCTGCCCCAGGTGCTGGGCCTCACGGCCTCGCTTGGGACAGGGGGCATGCGGACCCTTGAAAAGGCCAGAGAGCACGTGTTGCAGGTGTGTCCCCAACCATCCCCCCACCCTTAATCTGGGTGGCATTGGGTATTAAGGTATTAAGTTATTTTTTCTAAGGGTATACCTGCTGGGTGTCCAGTAAGTAAACGTAGTTTATCTTGAAATAGTCCACTGATCTACATTACATACTATGCACATTGTATATTGCACACAGAGGTCCAGACAACATTAATTACAGGTAAATAATAAAGGAGTACTCACAGGTGCTCTCTTCAATATTATATATTGATTTAGATATGGATTAGATCCATAATATCTGTGGATTAGATATAAGTACTTCTGATACATGTTGTCTGTGCAGAAGACATTCTCAGAGTCTAGCTTTCATCCCTAAATTATCCTCGCTAGGCATCCTGTTTCTGCTGCATTAAACCCCTGATCTACAGGGTTCTCCCACTGATGGCAGTATTCCACAGGCTGTCTTTGAACTGCACTGTCATCCATTTCAGCTTGCATGTATGATTACTCAGATTCGGGGACTGTCTGTGAAGTGCATTGCAGTGACATGGGCAAATTTACATCTATTGTTATGCCATAATTGCAAAAGCTTGTATGATGGCTCCCGCATGATGGCCCACTTGAAACACCATCATGGTGCGATGCCTTGTAGATTACACAGCCTGGAGGAAGTCAGTTCTAGAATGTCTTCAATGCAAAAGAACTCCTGTAGCCACCTCAGTGATTCTCACTAAGGACGAATATGTGCATGGCAGATTTGTGCAAACCTGGATGCTACAGCCATCATGTCTTCGAAGGAGCATGTTGGAGAGCTGCAGAAAAACGTCCCCAAACCCGTGAAGCGGTATGACATTGTGACGAGGAGGCAGAAGGTGAGGTATTTACTTTGGACAAAGGGAAGATCTATGAAGGAGAGTTAGGATTTTGGCTTGACTCCTTCTAATGTTGTCCAGCCAAGGTCTTTGTAACACCTGAGCTCTTCCATCGCGAATAGATTTGCATAATTGTACCTTCTGGCTGGTGTTGAGTGACTGGTAATGATTAGGTCAGAATTATACTCAGCAGCATGGATCATACTGTACATGTCCTGAGGAAAAAAACCCCAGCCCATACAATGCTTTGTATGACAAGATGCATCAGATACACGGAAAACTGGAAAATACTATCAGAGAGAATGCTGTGAAACACCGTTGTGTGTGTAGGGTGGCATTTTCACAGCATATATAATTGCAATGGCATATATCATTAAAGTGATGTGTAATTATTTCTGCAGGAAACCCAAGAAGAAGCCACATCTCTGTGCTTAGGGCCGTGATATTCCTTTTTAATTGTACATCATTGTCAGCTTTCGTCCACTTGTCCTCTTGCACTCAAAACATAGTTTGTGGGGTTTAATACTTTAGAGATGTTGTATGTCAGTAAGCCTGTTCAATCTGGACAGTGGGCTTGAAAAACATGAGGTGTAGCATTTTTAAAAAGTCAGACGCAGAAAATAAATTTCCTTGAGGATAGTTTCACAATTTTTCAAATTTCAAATGCTGGGTAGGTATGCTTGAATTACAACTTGAATAAAAATGACTAAATTCCTTCAGAGGCCTTAGGTATGCTACCTGTCCCATTTTTTCTCTGTTCGTCACATAGTCACACCTCTCCCTATTTGAATAACCACAGGACCCTTTTGGGGACCATTTGAAGAAGATGATGCATATCATTCATGACTTCATGAAGGTGGATGGGATCAGCAGGGACTTTGGCACACAGGACTATGAGGCAGAGGTGGTGCTGCTGGAGAAGGAAGGTGAGAGGGACAGCACTCAAAGGTGCAATCCGAGGTGCTTTTCAATGGGAAATTTGTCACAGTGCGATAAAGAACATTTGGTGTAAGGGCCACACAGGCATCTGGATGTCACCAAAGTGCCTTTGAATGAGTAAAAGATAAAAAGTGCAGGAAACATAGGTCTATTGATACAGCAGCCTTTCTCTATTTAAGTTTATGTGAGTTATGTGTGGTTGGGTCATTGATCACAGAGGACTGAATGATGGCACATTCTCACATTACGTGCCCATCAGCTAGAGGCGAATGACGTGATGACAAAATAGAGGGTCATTTGTTTGTCATGTAATGTGTGATGTGGTATATGTTGTCATTAAAGTAGCAATGGTGTGGTGTGGTAAGTTCAAATTACCTGTGGAAGTGGTGTGATCTCATGGGGGGCGTTGTGATGTCACGGTGGCCAGGTGTTGCTAATACGGGGAATGGTGCGTTACTCCAGGGGCAGTGCGGAAGAGCAGGCTGATGGCCCAGTGTGCACTGCACCTGCGGAAGTACAACGATGCGCTGCTGATCAACGACACCGTGCGCATGGTGGATGCATTCAGCGTGCTGGATGAGTTCTACTGCAGCAAGAGGGAGAGTCGCATTGGGCTGGACGGCACAGATATCTTCCTGTTCGGCCTCTTCCACGGTAAGGTAGCTCTAATGTCTGTCATTAACATCCTCGTCTGTTGACATAATTTGGTATTGTTGACTAATCTGGTATTTTCAGAGAGAACTGCGGGTTTTACACAGAGGACTTAAAAAATACCCTAGATCCATGGCACATGTCATTAGGTTTATAGATGGGAATTATGCCAGTATTTTGTAACACTACTGTTGTAGATTGAAATTATAGATATAAATCATGCAGCAGTCTTTACTATTACTATTATAGATTGTCATAGATAGAAATTGCAGATTGAAATTATACCACAGATTTGTGACTCAAATTTGAAACTCCAGTTGTAACTCCTTTTCATGGCATCCACCTGGTTCCCTCCATCCTCCTCATCCTTTTTGTTATTGCAGAGCATAAAAGCAAACTGCAGACCCTTGCAAGTCAGGCCCAGTTTGAGAACCCCAAGCTGAGCAAACTTGAGCACACCTTACTGGAGCAGTTTGGGGAAAAGAGGGGTTCCAGGGGCATTCTCTTCTCTAAAACACGGAAAGGGACCCAATGCCTCCACAACTGGATTTGTGCCAATCGAAGACTGCAGGCTGCTGGCATCAGGGCTGCTATATTGACCGGGTCAGGTAATCTGGCCAACTGTATGAGCCAGGTATCTAGTCACGTGACCTTTTCATGCCATGATCACATTCTGTAAGCAATGTCATTTTTCTGGTTCCATCAACACACGTCACACTCTTCAACAAGAGAAATAGTTAGCTCACTACACAGTTAAGCTCTTATCATCACTAGTCATATCATGTTTGTAACAGACCCGCATACACAATGAAACACTCTCAGCGCCTAAACCGTTGCAGCAATCTCGTCTGACAAATAAGCACCACCTTCCAGTCCTATAGCACCTGTGTAACCAATGCCATCCAAGACTGAACCCTGACCCTTTGACAAAACCATACCATAACACCATAAATTTAAATGGAAAAAGGCATTGGTCTATTGCATTGGCAAGTGACAGAGCTCCTATGCTCTTAAGCAATGTGACCCTCTGTAGCTGACACATATATACATTGAGCCCCTCAGTATTAGTGGTCTCGCTAATTCACGGGACCCAGTTGAGCTTTGCATCAGCTGAGTATTAATGCAGACCCTGTGTCTTTCTGCCCCTGCTATCTAGAATGAACAGAAGCAGACCATCAGTCTGTTCCGCAGTGGAGTGCTAAACCTGCTGGTCTCCACCAGCATTGCCGAGGAGGGCCTGGACATCCCAGAGTGTAACCTGGTGGTACGCTATGGGCTGCTGACCAATGAGATTGCCATGCAGCAGGCCAGTGGACGTGCCCGTGCTGAGGACAGCGTCTACTCCGTTGTGGCGCAGGCAGGGGGGCGGGAGGTAAACAGGGAGCGCACCAATGAGTACCTGGAGGAGCTGACAGGGAAAGCCATCGCCGAGGTGCAGCGTATGGCACCTCGGGAGTTTCAGAAGCGGGTGAGTGTATGAACAGACTCCGTCCTGCTGGTCTGATTCTGTCTGTGCATGTTTGACTCCCTGTGTTTTACCATCCCTTTCTCTGTTTTTTATCCCCTTCTGTTTTGCGCTGTCTGAACAAGTGCCACATCCCAATGTGTCTGCGTCCCAGTGTGTCTGTGCCCAAGTATATCTGTATCTCAGTGTGTCTGCGCCCCAATGTGTCTGCGCCCCAGTGTGTCTGTATCTCAGTGTGTCTGTGCCCCAGTGTGTCTGCGCCCCAGTGTGTCTGTATCTCAGTGTGTCTGCGCCCCAGTGTGTCTGTATCTCAGTGTGTCTGCGCCCCAGTGTGTCTGTATCTCAGTGTGTCTACGCCCCAGTGTGTCTGTATCTCAGTGTGTGCGCCCCAGTGTATCTGTATCTCAGTGTGTCTGTGCCCCAGTGTGTCTGTATCTCAGTGTGTCTGCGCCCCAGTGTCTCTGTATCTCTGTGTCTGTCTGTGTATGTCTCTCTCTCACTCTGCGTGTGTCCCTGCCTCAGGTTGAGGAGCTGCAGAGGGAAGCCTCCATTGCGCGGCGGCTAGCGGAGCTGAAAACTGAGGGGAAAAGGGGTCTTTACCAGGCCGCCGGAGTGCGTCTCTGCTGCCGGCTCTGCAATGCTCCCGTCGCCAACGGCCACGAAATCCAGACCATTGAAGGTGCACACTATGTCAACGTCAACCCAGACTTCAAGTGAGCACACAGCCTTGAACTTTCTGTCACCTGCAACTCATCTCCATTTTCTCTTCACCTCACCGTTCACGATAGTACATAACCGGGCTATTAAAGGGCCTTGTACCGAAAACAGGAGCCTTTAGTCAAAGCTGTGGGGATTACTCAGTGTGGAAGAACTGCATTTTTCTGAAATTATACTGAGAAGTATTTTTACATGTTCCTGTGTTGTTGGTCTGTGTCTGTGTCTGTGTGTGTGTATGTGTGTATGTTTGTGGTGGGGGTCGGGGGGTGGGGGGTGGGTCTTCAGGAGCCGTTATCGTCTGGGTGGACAGATTGTCCTGCCGAGGACTTTCGAGGACTGGAGGCCTGGGCGGAAGGTTAGCTGCGCAAAGTGTGGTCAGGTGAGCTTGGAGGCTGTGCGCCAGCTTAAGCATGCTCAAGTCATCATCAGGCAAGGTCATTCTGGAAAGCTGAGCGCAGCCGCCAGTCGATATTCCATGTCGGATGATAGTAAAACATCCTGCACTGCACCACTCTGGCATGAGGCTTCATCCCTTTGCTAATTGTGCTGGTCCATAGGTGTGACTCTTTGGTGCCTCTCCTCAGCTCAAATATGAGCTCTGCTTGTCCTATATTTGTTTATGAGCGTAGTTCTGGGAATCTTTTGCATCCATATGCACACCGGGATGCCACTATGTGCTTCCATAGCATGCAGCTAGTTGCAGTTGAAGGGGCAATATGCTTGCTTCCTAATGGTCTATTTTTTGCTTGTTCTGGACCATTTGCTCTTCGGGGCCCCTATGTTATACCTTGCTTTTCCCATCAGTATTCTTCATTCTTGTGTCTCATGCTTTGGTCTGACAATAATTCCTTTGTCCTGGCTGGATTTCGTCCATCTCTGATTTTTGTTGCATACGGTTTTTCCCTGCCATTTATCTGCCCTGAATATAGCCGGCCATCTTTTTCTTTTTTTTGCACATGCTGTCTATGGCTGCTGCTAGGTAAGCAACTTCCACATTCTGTGTTGTTTGGATTGGATCTTTGGATTTGCTGTCATACCACTGAGCTGTGATTGAAAACTTCTTCTGCATGACAGCATGTCTTTTACCCCAAAAGGCAGTGCTGATGTAAAAATCAATCTGCTACCCCTCCTTCCAAAATGTATTGTGCTTCAATTGTGAGTGGAGATGGTAGCTTGGCTGGGAATGTGCATGACCCTGGACTTCGTCCTGTGTCTGTGTGCGCAGGAATGGGGCATGGAGATGATCTATAAGGATGTTCCTCTGCCAAACATAGCTATCAAGAACTTCGTCCTGGAGACACCAGGGGGCAGGGTGACAATCAAAAAGTGGAAAGATGCCTGTTTTCGCGTGGAGGAGTTCCAGTATTCCAAATACTGCTACAGAAATTTCCCTAGTCTCTTTAGCGGAAGTGATCTTGGATCAAGTTAATCAGCAAGCTTCTGCTTTCATTAAGGGGCAGCTGTGTTCCTCCTGACACTGTTCTATACATGGTACTGGGTTCTCAGTGGTGAAATGCTGTTTGTCGTTTTTACACAGTACACAGTCATTATTATCATTAGTTATAGCTGTTGGGGAGGCATGATTTTTAGTCACGTTTTTATTTGTGTGGCTCATTTTAATTTCTTAGTTGGCTTTTATCTCACAATATTGTCCTTTCTCACATTGTCTGAAAACTGTAAAACTGCAAACAAATCATTCATTAGATAACACATTTCAGGCCCAGGGATGTATTTTGCATGAACTTGTCTAACTAATGAGTGAAAATGTCTAACAAATAAGTGTATGAGTCCTACAGAAATGCAGCCCGCATATGTGCTGCAGGGTGGTGTGGTGGTTTTAGCTCTGGATTCTTCCCCAGGGAGTTAAAATCCCAAATGGGACTTAAATGCTATACCCTTTAGCCAATGTATGTTATTACATTTTTAGCTCAATTCTTCCAGTAAGTACCCAGCTGTATGAATAGTTCACATAATGTGCAAGGTAAAAAACGTCGCTGTCGGTGAGCCAGGATACGCGTGTCTGCAAAGGAAATAAATGCAACAATGTCAATAACACAAATAAACTGTCTGTATGCTTACTTCAGACCTATATCTGACCAAAATGAGAACAGGATAGGTTATTCTTATGTTGCTAGTGAGGTGTTTCTGCATTGAGTCACTAGAAATATATAGTCACCACATTGAGAAGTGATACATTTTTTACCTGAGTTTCTCACAAAGGAGGAATCCAATACAATAATTAGCTTGTGAAATTGGAGAGGGCCTAACTGTCACACTTTAGGCAGTATGTTGCGACAGCACATGAAGCCCCATTGCACAGTGACCTGGGTAAAATTAGACTGGCAGCTTTGTTTATGCCTAAGGTCTTTTTTCCCATGTCTTCTCCACAATGGCAACCATGCATGCAAAGCATATTAATTGGCATAATTCTGTTGGGCCCGCTGCTCTGAAGAAATGTTCACAGACACCACACAGAGACGCCAGATTAAATGTATTTATTGCCAGTCAAACTTTGGTTGAGGTGCAGAGTTTTAAGATGACTTTTTAATATTCATTTAATTTTCACTTTTCTCCCCTACTGAATGTTGTGCCACAGCAGTACTGTGGTCTATCCAGCAGCTAAACATGTAGTTTGTGCCTTGAAGGCTTATTTTCCCATGGACATATTTATGGATGTACATGTCATGTACTTAATGCCACTAGATGTCACAGTTGTGTAAGATCAGCAGTCTCCAGCTTCATGAAAAATAATTGTGTGTGTTTATATTTTCTTTGCCATCACTCGCACTGTACATTTTACCTGAAATCTTCCAGATTTTCTCCTGGATCTCTCTTGGATTTTAAAATGAATAACTGTATATTTCCAGTGAAAATCATTGATATATTTTAAGTTTTGCTATTTTGCATGAATTCATTAAATGAAGATTGTTCTCCTCAAATGTATGTACCTATTATTGTTACAACAGTCTTCAGCTAAAGTCATAAGGATTTGCAACAGATTAAAAAGTCCAGCAAGGTGATATGTCACATCTCCCTAGAGAATTCTTAATTTAGTCTACACTCTGTGAAAAGAACATGAAACGGTGACTTTTGCAATCCACTAGGTGGAGCTATATGTTTTCTGAACAAGAAAAACTGCCATCCGGGTTTGAGGAAAGGATGGCTCTGCATTTGAAATTCAATGTCCTTCTCAGTGTGTCAAACAGAATATATGGTGACATAAACAAGAATGGCTCAGCAATGACTGTCACAAATGAAAGGGCAAGATTGAATGTAGATGTGAAATAATACTGACATGAGGAATTATGGCAAGATTTCTAGAGGGAAAATGTTGATCCAGGCTGCAGATATAGCTGTGTGTTCAACAATGTTCTATGTTGCATTCTGGTCTGCCCTTGTGACCTTTATTTGAGCAGGTTGAAGCTACTAAGGTTGGGCACCCAACTACAGTTGAGTTTGGAAATAAATTCCTCCAGAGTCATAATTTAATTGTCTTAAAGACGACAAGCTAATGCTTTGTGATATGTCACATCCGGGTGACATATGCTACAATTGTAGCATAAATAGTTGCACCAATGCACCAATAGTTCTCCTATTGGTGTTTGATTTGCGGTGTACCTGGAGTGTCAAATATTTTTAAACAGGGTGATTGTGATCTCATTTTGTATGTGTTCTGTAAGAGGTCAAGAGATTTCATTTACTTAATACTCAGTAGATGGTTCCTCTGTGTACGACTAAACATGGAGCAAACTTAGATTCAACAGCTTCCAGACTACAAAACACCACATTCTAATTACAGACTGTGGTGTGCTGTTCTGAACAAATTTTTATTTATTTATTTATTTTTTTACTTTTATCTTTTTACCTTCAGACGGTTTCAGCTGGTGAATTTGTATCCATAGATTTTCCACAGATTTGTGATGGACAGCAGTTTCAAAGCAGATTTGTGTGCAAAGGGGCAACAAGTTCCATCAGTAACACTTTAATTTTCTCAGGTTTCTCAGCATGTTTCATGTCTGGAAACTTGAATCACATCCACAGTGTTGCCTTCAAGGGCTTCTTCAAAAATTACTGTGCAATCAGTCGCCAGTAAGCAGCACTTAGAATTGGGGGATCAGTTTCCTCAGGTGCATGTCTTATCCCTCATGTTGTGTCTCATGGAGATGGTTTTGGGCCTGATTGAAGAGAGACTCTTCAATCAGGAAAATGGTGTCTGAACTTATTCTGATTTCTGTGGCATGAAGTACAAACTCACCCCCTGGGGCAGGATGCCAGCCCGCTGATGAGCCACTACCAACAATCCAACACTTTGATGCCATAAGCTAGCTGGTGAGCTTAATAGGTATACGCATACTTGCTTGCTAGAGTTTTATGGTAGATTTTAATAATAAACAGCTACACAGTTTACTAACTTCTCTAGATACCTCTACATACATTATACAATACTACAGTTGCTAAACTATAAAATAACTATATTATTGTTATATATATTGTTATATCATTATATTTCATTCATTAAATTATATATAAGATAATTGTAGCAAATGTTAGCTGGCTAGCATTACTAGCAAGTAAGCTACTCATAATAACACTGAAAATTGTGCACAGCTGGGTGGCAAAGACATACAGCTGTTTTGCTGTTCACATGAAACTCTTTCTCACATAGGGGAGATTGACAATGGGAAGCTGATTCAGTTGTTTATCTCACAAATTGACCATCAGCAGAACAGAGCTAGTGAACATTAGGAGTGATGAGTATCCTCTTTGTCATACATACACAGTAGAATGCAATTAATAATTTACTATGTAATGCCAGAATGCTCTGCTTCATCTCTAAGAGTTTTAGTTAGTAACATTTTACAGTAAGGTCCAGTTAATTAAACAATAAATCATACACATTTTAAGGTTAACATTGAATTATCTTGCAGTGCCTATTATTAATATCAGTTCATTGCTTTGTTGTTCCTGTCCTGAAGTAGACGCTGTTCACCCCTGATAAATGAGTTGTGAACGCTCATTGAACATCAATGGCATTAATCATCAGTTGATTTGTTTTGCGGTGCCTGTCCTGAAGTAATTTGTAAGGGGTAACCAAGGTCTGCTGTGGGAGAGGCACTGCACTAAATTTGAGTAGTGTTTTAATAAGGTAATACTTAATGGTTAGTTTGTGTGATCTGAGCACAAAACATTACTGCAGAATGTGTTCTGTATTGTTGATGATTTTTGGCAAAATAGGGAAGACAAGCATTGTGCAGAGTGCAGAAAGCTCAGGGAATATGAGAATAAACAGACAAGAATGCCACACAGGCAACTTAAAAAAGAGAGACTTTCTAAAGAGGCTCAAAGGAGAGAAAATAGATCAGAGACAGTTGCAGGGTTTGAGATGGATGCCAGAGTAGTGACAGCCAAATGTTTAGACTGGTGTCTGTTGCACTTTCCATCCCGGGATCCAGTGCTTGCTGTGAGAATGTTTCCACTTTAATGCCACCAAGAGCAAGGACAGAAACAGAGTGATGGTGTGTGAAAGCAGAGCTACAGGTACAGCTGAACTACAGTTTTCCCTGTCCAGCCTTTCATAAGTCTGTAATGACAGTCTGGAGAGCTTTACAATAGCCAGCGGCCAACAGAGGTGCTGATTTACAAGGAAGAAAGCCAGGGCAACTAAGCTTCATTTCATGAGGAGCCCATGTTTGAAAACATTGCTTTTAAATTATGAAGAATTTAACAGTAAACTAACACTCAAAAAGATGGACTAGAAATCCTATCTCTAAATTGATACTGACAGTAGTAAATGTATAGATCAATATTTGCAGTAATGTTACCTTAGTAATACATTTTTAATAGTATACCTGATTTTTTGCAATATTTTTTTCTTTTGCAGGTATACACACCCACATGCATGCACACACACAAATAAGAAAAAAAATCTCTCCCCCTGAATAGCTTCAGGCTAGAGTTGGCAACCCTTGCTACTCAAGGAACTCAACTCAACTAGGAAACATATTCATCTGAAAAGAACATCTGTGTTGACACCACAAAACAAACGTTTTTTTTTTTTTCCCAGTGACATCACTGAAATAGCAGGTTCTTGGATTTTTCCAAACCAAGTGTCTCTGGCAAGAGGTAAAAATTACCTATGTTAAAAAAAGTTTTCAAAACATAATCACACAGAGCTTTAAAACGGTATTAGTGTCTTCTCAGAAATGTGATAATTTTACACAGATGTTTATCTCTGAGCATTTTTGCAACACCTCAGGAGAAACACTATGGCCCTTGTGCAGGGGGAGGTTGAGTGCCAGTCGCCATCCCTTCCATTAACGCTCTATCAGTCATGAAGGTCAAAACTGTTGGCTGTGGAAGTTCAGCTTATGAGTGATTCTGACTTTTTTTGTTCATTTTATGTTTATATGTCTAATTTATTCAGCAGCACCAGAGGAGAGGCACCCTAATTAGAGTTGCAGCATTTTGGTGAGCTGAACTGTAGCAGGAAAGGGCCTGCAGGTGGCCCAATGACACGTGCTCTGGGTCCTCTGTTAATTAAATCAGTATGGTTCTGCTTGGCATCTCCGCTGGCTCCCTCCCCTGAGTGGATAGGAAAGGGGGAAGCTGTGCTGACTGTGATGGTATTGTACTGTTTCTTTCCTCTCCCTAACATTCACTAACCAGATCCTGACCCGAGCTCAACCCTGCCAAGGCCCTGCTTTTCTTATTGCTTGTCACTAACAGAATTTCAAATCCCCAATGTCTTCATTGAACAGCACCACCTGACTCTGATACCATTGTCAACTGTTAACCAAGGTCGAGGCTTAAAAGTCCTGCTACCATGGTGAGAGGGGCTAAGATAGAAAGTCCAATGTCAGACCTAGCAGGTTATTCAGATGCAAAATTGCATAAAGGCCGCTACCATTATTGTTATTGGTTTCAATGTATTAGACTTGGTGTACTTTGTACTAGAACTTTGGCAGATTAGTGTTGCTCTCTGTTTTATATTATGTTTCTACATAATGCTAAAAACTGTTTTTATAAAGGGATTATGTGAGGTAACAAATACTATAACAGAGATTAAACTGCAGATGAAGCATCCTAAGCAGGAGCTCATATGAAGATATGCCCTCTAGCAAATTGTTGAGCAACACGTAATAACTCCCTGAAACACAAATGCATACATATGAACTACTTTCAGACATTAATAGACATTGGAGAGTGTAAGCAAGTGCAAAACTAAAAACAAATATGAGTCAGGTTTTTTACAAGTTCTCCCTACTTTATGAGGCCCTTTCTGTTACCATATCAAACACTATTAAAACAAATAACACTTTCTCTTTTTCTTTATAAAATAAATAAAATAAAGAATAAAACAAAACATCATGATTATGTAATCTTTGAGAGCCCAAGGTGTGCAGTAGATTTTATACAAAAGATATGTGTTAGCAATATCTTTGAGAATACATTTTTAGCCCAGTCAATACATATATACACCAAAGTTTTTGCTGTTTTGGTATATTACAATATTATTTTAATTGTATTTGCAATATATTTGTGGCTGAACAATGTATTCCTTAAGATATTATAAAATATTTCATTTTTGTATGGTCATATACAGGATCGCTGCTTTTGCACAGAGGGCATGTTTGGGAGTGACCCCGGGACTCAGTGTCAGTCCAGTCCCAGAGGACACCTCCTCCTACACCATCACTGATTCGCAAAGACCAGGAAAATCCCCATGCCGACTAGCTGCTCTCAACATCTGTTGCCTCTGTTTGGGTCACTGGTGTCCGATGGAGGCTTGACCACGTTCTAAGCTTTCAAGTGACGCAGGCTGGCATTTGGTGACTATGTGCGCCCTCACCAGGGTAGCTTTCTTTCTGATACGTTTCACATTAGTTTTTTAAGTGCGGTTATTTAATACATCTAAGATGTAGCCATACAGGCATATATTTTTATGTATTATAAAGCACATTTATTATAACTGAAGTATTAGCAGTAAACCATTCCATGTTGTTGCATAATGAGTCAGTAGTGCCAAAGCTACCTAGAGTTTTCAGTTCAGGCAAGAAGGAGATGAAAGTAGTAAATAGTGTAAGGCTCTTTAGTGACTTTAGTGACTGGTTGCACTCTTATGAGCTCTCTGTTTCATAGGCTCCCTAATCCTCTCCTTATTGACAATATTGTAGCAGGTTTGTGGGTCATGTTGTTCATTCATGCACACATAGAGCAGCAAGACTTCCTCCCTCCAGGAATGTCATGCAGTTTTCACTTCCGTTGCTAACAGATGAGAGTACAGGCGGTTTACTGTCTGGTTTCATATGGGATTTGGACAGGAATAAGCAGTGTTGATCAATTGCTTTGAGCACTTGAGCATAATCCTTAATGAAACATATTACCTATGCATATATTTTTAAATGCGGTGTCTACAGTTTACATTAATGTATCCATATTGTATATTTCACATTTCTAATGTGTGAATGCAATGTGTTTATACATCCATGCAGAGACACATGAAGAAGCAGCTCAAACTATGTTACAGCTCTGCTTTTTCCTGGTTGGATTCCCAAGGCCTCCTGCAAGGTTTTAACATCAATCTCATGCGGCTGTTTGCATCCAGCTCGCTGCGTGCTGCTAAGTTCTTCCTGTGAAACGAAGAGACACTTTATCAGCGCTGCATCTCGTCCCAAGGCTGCTGCTCTCTACGAGGACTTGTGATCACCCTCAGCTGACTGAAGACATTTCATCTCTGTCCTCTAGTCTGGCGAGCGTCTCTCTCTGAACCGGCCGCCCTCGTTCCGTTCTCGCACATGTCTCTCCCAGCGAGGCGTGCCTGCGCTGCCACCCGACTCGTCTCGCGCCGTCACAAACAGTTACGCCACGCCGACGGAAGGCTCCCGACAGCCGCTCAGCCTCCTAATCATGTCTGTAATTAATAGCCCGACACCAGGGGGCTTAAGATAATTCTGTGCACATTAATTGCAATTAGCTCTTTTGTCCCAATTATGGAGGCTTGTTCTTTGAGTGTGCCCTCCCTGTGATGTGAATAGAGATGCAGGAGTGAAGGGGGAGAGGACTCTGAGAGTGTGTGTGAAAGCGCAGGGGGACAATAACAGCTCAGAGAAAACCACAGCCTGTGGTTTGACATTACTATGTGCGGCCTTACGCTGAGCATCAGAGTTAGTGACAGGCCAGGTGACATAAGCAGAGGAGTGAGGGCCTCAGTGATCACCAGAATTAATATAAACACATATTTTTAAACCTGGAACATATAAGATCCTGTGCGTTCATTTGTTCAGCAAATTTAATGGCAGATGTTCACTGAATACCTGTTCATGCCACTTTATAAGATGCACTGTGCAAGTCACTCTGGATAGGAACATCTGCTAAATGACAATAACATAGTATAATGAAATGAAATAGGCCATAGGGTCACCAAACCGGTTAAACTATTTATGTAGTTTCAGACATGTACAGTATAGCATCATTGGAATAGTGCACTGCTGTTTATTCATTTTTATTGGGTGGCCACTGGGTATTCGATTTTTGGGCTGCATAATCGTATCACATTTCATTATTGTGTCAGGGCTCAGGCAGGGACTCACGCACAGACAGCGAAGACAGGTACACGTTGGGTTTATTGAATCCAGAGGGCAATCCAAAATCAGGGTCAAAACAGGCAAAGTCCAAAACCAGAGAAACACAGCGAACATTCCACAAATCAGATCCAAAAATCGAAAACGAGAGAAACAGGCAGAGCAAAACGGAACCGGCAGGCAAAAACAGAACGAACAGCGAGTAGTGAAACAGTAAACTGAGACGAACTGGCAACAAGACATGAAACAAGCGGGGTATAAGTAAGGAAATGCTGATGAGGAGATGGAATGCCGGTGCGCAGGCAGGCAGGTGGGGATGATCAGGTGATCAGGTGGGCGGAGACAGGGCGGAGAGCAGGGCAGGGCTGAACACAGGGAAAAACAAAAGCACATGGACAGGAAAACACAACCAGCTAAGATGCCGCAGTCCTGACATATTAGCATTTAGCATATACTCTTATCCAGAGCGACTTACATAGGTTACACTTTTTTTTTTTTTTTTTTTTACAATGTTATCTATTTATACAGCTGGATATTTACGGAGGCAACTGTGGGTTAAGTACCTTGCCCAAGTCTACAACAGCAGGGAATTGAACTGGCAACCTTTTGGTCACAAGTCCTGCTCCTTAACCACTATGCTACACTGCCGCCCGTCTTAAACTGTACACATTTCCTCTCATACAGTGCAGGCCTCATGTGAAAAGCAGTATAAAGCATTGCATTGCCTCGTGGGGCTGCAGTATGGTAATGTGTTGTCAGTGTGAGCTTTACAGAGAGCCCCCCCACCGGGCCTCGCTCAGTGTGTACCCTTTAAGGTAACCTTGGCATTGGAGCGTAGCGGTGACTGAGCTAAGATCCATGTCCTTCATCACGCTCTGTCCCAGGCAGGAGTATACACAGCCTCTGAGGGCCCCAGCCATCAAGCTGTCAGGAAGAGCATTTGTATGCTGCCATAGACTAAACTTGTCATGCTAGTCCCCCCACCCCCTCATCATAATACACAGAACTGCAGGGCAACTTGACTTTGCACATTGTATAAGGTTACATGCATGTAAAGCGATGACACTGGCACTACATGGTGCACACGTGCTGTGTTCTGCAGAAAGCATTTGCCTTCATCGACTCTGAGGCGGGGATTCGTTCCTCGTGGTGGCATATCAGTTGGGTAAGAGCGCTGCACTCTACCTGTTTTTGAATCCTCACCTTCATCTCATCATTATTGTCTGAGCCCAAAACAATCTCTTCATCAAATATAGATCTGTTTCCTTTGGAAGGGCCCGTGGCAGGGCACAGATCCAGCCCTGAAAGATTAATGTGGCCTCCCTCTTTATCTAAAGTGACTGCCACGCTGTGTTTGTTTTTCCTTGGTGCAGCTAAGAGCCTGGCTCAGCCTCAGAAGGGAAGGTTCTGTGGATCTGCCCCCCCAGCTGATGTACAGTGAGTGAAAGGGGAGGGGGGGAACGAGGCAACTTAATTTTCCTGGAGCACACGTGCTCCGAGGAAGCGTAAAAAGAAATCCATTTAATAACACGTCTCTCAGTTCTCCTATGCTAAGTGGAACTATCTCCGCCTGACTCCGCCACGGCAGCATAACTACAGAGGGAAGAGTTAACAAATTTAAAAGGCTATTTCATGCTCTAATATCATCCAGATAAAAGGATGTGTGTTTTCCCCGGCAGACGCGGAGCTTTGTTCTGCTGTGGGCTCCCTCTTTCTCTCTCTCGCCTTCCTCACTCTTAGAGTGGACCAGAGAGACCTCGCAGCAGATTAGGGGCCTAATCGGAATGAAACAGATTCACTGCTAACAAGTTTCCTTAATTACTTCCTTTTGATTCTGCTTCATTCTGGAGCTCTCGCCACTGCTTTTGAAGTCACTGAATAGTGACCCTTGTCCAGCCCAGGGAAAGCAGACGTTTAGGCGGAAATCTCTCCCCTTCACCTCTGCCACAGGTTCAAGGCTTGTGTTTGGTGGTAGAGATGCTAAAATGTGGCCAAGACAGATTCCACATTGCTTCCTGAAACGAAGGGCTTTGTGGTCATCGAGCCACTGCATTTTTACTAGCTGCTGGAGACTACTGTTCCCTCAGTTTCTTTGGGCTGTTGTGTTGTGATGTGCACATTTCTAATTGACTTGTTTTGGGAAAATTATTTATGGTTTGTTGTAAATGGAGAGGTAGCACATTCAGTGGATGATTTTATATCTGTGCTTTTGGTGTGTATGAGGTCTGGGTTCATCAGCATGGTTAAAGCCTGTGGAACAAGCTGACCTTGACATTCAGGTTGAAGACCATAAACATCATGGTCCTGTGAGCTCCATTCGCACTCCTCTCATTAACTGAGCCATTCATGTGCAACCTCCACTGTCTCTCAGGTGCTAATCCTCACTATTTATAGCTCATAATGACTTCATTTTTGTTCCTTGATTTCAGTGGAGGGCATCTGATTCAAAATTGCCTGAGCTCTTTCAGCTGGAACTCTACTGATTCAGTTAAAGTCTGCACAAAGGCAGGGAGGGGTTCCTTCAGGGGCTCTCTCGGTAAAGTAAGCATGTCATCATTGTAGGCTGGCAGCATATATGGAGGTGGCAAACTTGAAAACGTGGGGTATTAGATTTGATTGCAATAGCAGTATTCTCCATCTTAGGGAGCCAAAGCTGTATCTGTTGCACTGTTTACAGCTATGTGAGAGTAAATGAGTGGAAATGTGAGAGCTGATGTAAGAGACAGGGACAAGATTACTCATTGAGAAACAGGTCTGCTGAACCCCCTCTCCCATGTAGTGCAAGTAGGCCCTACCTGTAGCAAATCTTGCATTACACGTATTGATATGTACAGTCATGCAGTGGCACCAGTCCCAGAGGAGGTAATCGCATCTTCGTCAGTAGCAGTTAACTGTGTCATTGACAGCAGTGAGCAGCAAAAACAGGAGGAAAGAGAACATATGCATGCTGGAATAAAAAAGCCGATTGAATAGCATTTTGGGTATGGCGCTGTGTGTGGAGGGACATTACTCGTCCTGTTTTTTCCCCCTGTCTCCCTAAAGGAAATTTGTTTTATTTCAGTACTTTAATCATCCCTTTAATCTCCCTGGGCAATGCAGAGCGGATGGAGATTAGGCTGGAAAGTGATTCATTGACAATGGCGTGTCCCCCATTCACGGTTACCTAAGTGGGCTGATGTAACAAAGTGGGGGTGGGGTCTGTGCAAACATATGTGTGTGTGTGTGTGTGTGTGTGTGTGTGTGTGTGTGTGTGTGTGTGTGCGCGAGCATGTGCATTTGGGCATATTTGTGTGTGTGCATGCACGGTATAGGGGATTGCATGGAGTTTCCATCGTACAGCGTGAGGCAGGCAGTAATAGTGTGCTGATTCGCTGTTGCTGATTGTTTCATGAAGAAAGTGAAGAGATTCTTCCATTTGACATCATTCCTGTCCAGCATATATTTGTGCAGTTGTTCTTTTTCAGGAAATGTGCAACCCTAGGGGTATTTAGTCATTTTCCTGGGAAGGATTTGGGAGTTATGGAATACATGTAATGGAGAGTATTCAGAGTACTAAAACAGAGCTAATGTTTTTTGTTTAAGTTACTCATTTAAAATGAGTTGTCTGGTTACACATACTTTCATGAAGTTCAGGAGAATAGTTCTGAGATTTCCTATAACCTCAAACAGCCATAACCCAATTCAATGCCTTGTATATCGTATCACTGTCCTTGTAATTATTGAAGCATTGCAGGTTCAAGCACTCCTCCCAGTCAGCCAGCAATGTTTTGCTATTCACAACATTTTGCCTTTTTTCATTGGGCACCACTTGAATTTGATTGCATTTCATTTAAAAAGTGGTCATCTTGGCTGTGGCAAGGTCAATTATATTGTTGAAAGCACCAGAAACATTACATGATACAAGAAGAAACGGTGAAACATTGCAGTTAATTGCATCATCTAGAGATGAAAAACATAAACACTTGACAAGAATGTTTAACATATTCTGTCAAGTTGAGCATATCTGACGATGTAAAATTTTGAAGAAATTTTTTAAAACAGAATCTTTGGTTCATACAAAAGGTATTTCACTATAAACTGAGAAACTATCTGAAAATTGTGAAGGTGCATTTTACCCCTCTGTTGTTTTCCCATAAGTTAAATAATATCTTTACAAACGTATTTCATTAACAAAAAATACTTTGTCGTGGACTCAACATCCAAGTGATTGTTGCTGAAACGACCATGTGTTACAGTTTACCTTTGTAGCCTATATCATACTGCTAAATATTGATTTGCTAATTGCTTTATGTGTACTGTGAAAGTACAACTTGCAGTTATCATATGATCAGTGCATGACAGTTGAGTAGGGAAGAGTGTGAATGCAACAGTTTTGTGAGCTGCAGCACAGTGTAGGTGGGAAGGACTCATGTCTTAGTGACCTCTGAGCAGACAGGTTGTTCAGCAGGGAGAGACAGTGCAAACCATGTACCTAACTGACTCCCCCAGATCTGTTCTTTTCCAGTCCACTTGAGTAAATCCATGAGTAAATTCTTCATTTAAGGAACCTCCATCAGAAGTAAATATGGGTGACACTTTTGGGTGACAGTGCTTTGTTTTCAAGTAACAATGAAGGCCGTGAGGTAGATTTTTCAACATGCACATGGCATCATCTGCAGCTCACCAGGTCTTACAGTGGCAGTACATTGCAGAGCATTTGAAGATTACAATGTACACAGATTTTCCTGATGACAGAATTTTTGTAGTTGTGATGTTGTTTTTAGTTTTTGTCTTTTAGTTTCAGTTATTGTAAATATGTATCTTTATCTTGTTAACCATTTTTGGAAGTCTTTTCTTAACTTTTAGTTCCTTGATATACAAAACTGCTACCTTTTTTATAATTGCTTTAAAGAAATATTGAATAAGAATCAACTGCATATAGTGATCAGAAACACTTAGACACAATTCCCACACTAACACACTGAAAATACTGCTCGTAAAAATCAGGAAATCCACTCATCACTTGATTTGATTCAAGAATCAAATTTATCAAAAAATCAAATAAAACATTTAATACAGTATCCAGTAGGCTGCAGTTGTACATAATTTAAAAAAATCATTAGAATTTGAATACTTTTTTGGCACTAGTTGCCAAAGCAACTAGTATGTATAATATTTATGCTGTACCTTCTGTTACTTTTCACTGCAATTCTAATGTTGACAAGGTGATGTGTGTGTCATTCCAAATGATTGAGATTTAACAGGTTTGTTAAATAATAAATACACAGTAGAACTACTACACTAGACACAGTCTAATGACGGCGGCGGGTGAGCTGGAAACAGGGGAGGCTGAAACATTACCTTTAAATCTATCATTACTTTCAACCTGTTCCCCTTTATCCTCCTTGATTAACAATAACACAAATAATTCACAGAATAATTGACACCAATACGTAAATAGAGTAAATGACTACAGTCGCGAAACAATGCAGATTGTCTGTAGTTTGTGTGCTATCGCGAAAGCTACAGCATGAGATTGTTTAATTAACAAGGAAGGCAATTTTAATTATTAAGTGGCAAGTAATCCCAAAGCTTTCTCTTAAATGTTTCACATTATAGCTTTCTTGTGTTACAAAATTCAAATTACAAAACGGAGCTAAATTTAGTTAGATCGATTTAAATTACTAAGAATAAACTTTTAAGTTAGGTTGAGTGCAGTGAACAATAACATTTAGAACACAGACCTCACAAAAGCTGTGATGTATGTGAGCATTTAACGTAATTTAAATCGATAAACGCCATCCTTGTATGTTCCATACATTATCTACTGATACTGCTGGACATTACATGAAAGTCAGGTGCAGCAAATCATCCAAAATAATCTAGTTACGTGACTGGATTTGAATAATATAACAAAATATATTTGTTGGAGGGTTACTCATGGTGGAGAGGGTCATCAGGGTAAGTGGAGAGGGTCTCGAGATTCTCCAAAAAAGTACCTTTTGTTTATTTACAAGTGAAGATCCTGGAATCCCATGCAAAGTTTGATGATTACACTATGTACAATTCACAGCAAGACACTAACAATATACAGAAAAGACAAAACAAAACAAACAGGAAGGCCCTTAAGTACTTGTAGCCCTTGCCCATGGGTCAGTCAATAAAAGGTACAGGTAGGGTATCTTTGTACCATAGACAAGATTCAAAATACATAGTTTTCATGAAGTTCTCTAACATTTGAGTACCAAAAGTTTACACTTAAATGATGACCCTTATAAATACATCAGAGTTAAATTTAACTTCCCAAGAAATAACCAATTGAGTTAACATATTTATCCACACCCCCCAATGGAATGCCCATAATGGTGTCTCTAAAAAGATATTTTAACCATTACATTGAATACATTGTACTGTTTGTGGCATAATACAAGAAAACAAGGTGATGTTGTAAGGCCTAGACCTCTTCCTTCCAAGACATGGATTTTATATTATAGATTATCGAGGCAAGTAATGAGTGTCTCTCCCAGACCTGTTCCTTTTTATACATGAGCTCATCTACATATTTTTTAAGTCCAATGTGTAATATGTAAAAATATGTATATGTAAAAAAAAAACCCTGAGCACAGGCATTTTTGTTATAGTTAGTGTCTAGTGTTAGTGTTATTCTAGTTTGTGTTATGTTTTATGGTTATGTGCAATATGAGCACTGGTTGTCAGGGGTAACTGATGTGTGGAGATGTGTGTAAGGTGGAAAAGGCAAAATGAATACCTGATGGTAAAACAGAGACTTTGTTTGATACTGGGAAGGGTTTGATTTTAGTGAGGTTAAACTGGGGGTGCTGAAGATGAGCTGCAGTGTAAAAAGGGGGCACACACAGTAATAGGCTGGGAGCATTTGATACTGCTGTATGCTGTCCAGGGTCTCCCATCCGCCAGCCAAAAGAGAACACAGTAATGAAGCTGGCTCATGGTCTCCTGTTCAGATGTGTCCATCTGCATTTGTAATTTGTGATGACAAAAGGCGGTGCAGGGATCTGTGCCTCAGTCCTGCAGTGCAGCTGTGCAGCAGTTGCATTCTCTGCTGTGGGGAAATGTCGCTGGCTTTAGGGCTCAGGTGGTTTTCGTAGCTTTGTAGGAGAACGGACTGGCTTGCGAGAGCTCTCTCACCCAGGTGTGCAGAGAACTGTGTGGGGGAGGGAGAGAAAACAAGACCCCAAACAGCTGCTTCTCCGCCACCCACTCGCCTCTCCATCCTCCAGGACCGCACCACACAGGGGAGACGCACTGAGAGGGGGAGAGGAGGCTGATGTGGGTTGCAAAGCCCCTCGCACATACTGGCACAAACGCATACATGCATGCATACATACACACACGTACACATTCATTTGCATGTGCACATGCACATATACATTTACACACGGACACACATATACACATACACACATACAAGCAGTGGCATATACACGGACACAGACACAATCCCACATGCACAAACATGCTTGCAAGAGCTTGCACAGGTTGCAGCCTGCTTTTATTTCCTCCCACTGTGCAGAGCCGCCCTGTGTGGAGTTTGGTCAGGAGGAAAATGATGGCCCTTTTAAGGCACAATGACTTCTGACCACTTGTGTGCCATTTCCAGCTCACCCCCTCCAGCTCACTGGGCTTTCAAACCCCTACACACTGATGAGATTTGCCTGTGTGGTGTGTGATTGTGTTTTCCATCCTTTCACATTTTCCATTTTAAAACAGTTTGTCGTACATGTGGAACACCCCACATCTCGGAGATCAGAAAAGGCTCGAATGTGGTCAGGACAGAGGACCATAACTCAATGTTTTATAGCCTTTCTTAATCAACTAGGCAAGGTTTGCATCACTTGGACTTCTTTTTTTACATCGCAAAGTCCATTTTTAGAAACAGAGACTATTTTTCATGTCTTTTTCGGCCTGTCCTTTGCTGACAGCTTGGACATCAAGAAACAAAAGCTGCCCATTTAGTGTGAGGCATTAGAGAATTAGCAAAGACAGACGAAAGTACTCAAGCTGTAGAACTGGCACAGGCCTTTACTTTGAACAATAGAGGCCAATGATGAAGCAAAGTTAAACTGCTTCCTCCTCTTTTCCAAGACAAAGGAGGGAATTCATCAAGACAGGATGGAATCAGCTTCTGTTGATTCTTTCCACTGGCAAGTTAGTCAACCTGAGGTTGTTTTACTTCAGTTGTCAGGATAGCTGTCATGTATGTATGTGCAAGTTTTGGTTGGGTAGAGTTGAGCTACACAAGGCAACAGAAGAAGATGGGCATAATTTGGATAAGCACATATTGTTTAGGCGAGGAGTAGGGCTTGTAATCCAAAACATGGCTGGTTCAATTCCTAGATTTACTATTGTTGTATCACTGGGCAAGATACTTAATTGAAATTGCCTCAGTAAAATATAGCTATATAAATCAGTTGTATAAATGGATGATACATTGTAAGCCATGCAAGTTGAAAAATGTAAGTGTAAACTGCAAGTGTCTAGCATCTGCTGTATACAAGTATATAAATGGTTTGTAACATTGTATTTATGCATTATCACACATGCTTTCTGCTACTACTTTGCAATATGTTGGTTTCATGTCACACAATAACTTTGAAAGAGCACACTCTTTTTAAATTCTACCAAAAAAAAAGCACAGGGCCAGCTTACTTTAGGCAGGGAAGGAATCACTGGGTGGCATTTGTCTTGCACTGAAGTGAAATTCCCCCCATGATCATTTAAGTCCTACACAAAGAAAGTTGCCATCCAAAGAGATGCAGGAAATCACAGTAACCTGTATGAAGGCTCTTCCCATGGACACAGCCTTGACAAAACGCAAAGTGATGAAAGAAATAGACTGAATACATGTATCTCGGTCTGCTAAATAAATTGGACCATTTATGATTCCTTTGAATATGGAGGAGCCAGGTCAGTGAAGCATGGTAATAGCTTTAGATTGTGGGGCTTTGGGTAAAGGGGTTGGGGGGGGTTGCTTTTTGACATCCTGGGATGAAATGCCTTGAGCTTTTACACCTGCCCAGTCCCGCATCCTGCGCCTGCTGATTGCCAGTCTTAATGGAGCAAGGGGAGGCAGGGCGCAAGAGCAGCACTTAGAGTTCTTTATATATTCTTCATTGGTACTTGTAGGGTTGCTAGTCTGGCATGGAGAAACTACAGAGACAGGGAAGCAGGCTGTAACTTCTCACACATTGCCAAGTCGTGTGGTTGTGTTTTCCCCAAACATTATGGCTGGAAGCATGTGGTAGGTGGGCGGCAGACATGGCCGGGGCTCCTGGAGTGGGCGTTTGTAAATCTGTGGGGATTATTTGTGAGAGATCCCTCCATTTGGGACAGACTGAGAGTTCAGGCATGAGACCCGCCAGCTCGATTTGGCATCACTGCAATCTGCCTATTTAAATTTACAGCATTTGACACCACCCTGCCGTGTTTATCCCTTCCAGTTTAGGAGTGTTTATTATATATTTACTTGACAGGTTTCCAATAGTACATCAGCATGCAATTCTATAAGTGCCCATGCGTTACCAGTAAGGCCTAAGCAACAACAAGGAATGCAATGGAGCAATGCATTTGATATGTAAAATAATGGACAGTGCAGTACAGAGAAAGACAGTGGGAGGAAGCAGTCATATGGTAACATGGGCGTGATGAAATTCTAATACTGGCTACATTTAAAAAGTTAAATATATATATATATATATATATATATATATATATATATATATATATATATATATATATATATATATATATATATATATATATATAGTTATATATAGATATAGATATATAGATATACATATATGTGAATTTTAGTGTGTGTGGTCACATCTCTCTTGGTACTCAGAGATTTGACAGGCTCTTGCATGTTGTTAGATATGGTCCTGTTGAAGACTTTATTGTTGTCTATGCATAGTATGATAACAGTCAAATAAGATTTGAAAACATGGTGGATACTGCAGCACACACACAACTTCGGTCTATCCTAGCTTTTACCAGACACAGCCAGGATGGTGTGTGCCAAGCTTCTTCCTTTTCATTTTTGTTCTAAGAACTTGTTCTTTCAGTTCACCACCTGACTTGTAATGTCCTGACCTGAGTACTTGACATTACAGTGGCCAGGTTTTTAAAAGCAACTTGTAACTGACTGTTGGATTTTGCACAATGCGATTTCTTATGCTGTTTTTAAGAAGCTTATTACTTTTGAAAATACAGAAAAATGGTTTTCATCAGTTTTCAAAAATAATTGGGTTGTATTCTTTGGCCAGATGGAAGAACCACCTGTCGACATACACGGTAGCCTGGGCTGGCAGTGAAGGTCTCTATCATTAGAGAATATTGTATCTACTAAAAATGCTTTCAGCACATAAAAGTTGTACTCTGTAAGTCAGTACTTGCAAATTAGGCCTGCCATTCAAATCATTGATGTCAAAATGAAGCCAAGTTGCACTAAACAATTTCATTCACATTACTTCACACAAATGGAACAAGCACCATTCTAAAGCAGTACAACCCAGTGTTTTCTAAACCATCTGAATGTGGATGGCCATCTCAATATCAATGCAGTTCAATAAAGTAAATTGTATTTAAAAATGTTCAAATAAATGAGAGAACACATGGATAAAAATGATAAGTGAGACAGAGGAATTATTTGTTCAGGTCACAATTAGTCTCTCCTGACTCCTCTTGTGTGAAAAGTATCCAAGCTGCTGAAAGTGCCCACCTGTGGAGGTGTGCTGTGTTGTCTCAGCTCTTGAGAGGAAGACAATGTCTCCTTCTGGTTTGTTGCATACTCACATGTTGCAGTCTTTTTGTCTTGTTATACAACAATTGATTTTTATTCAACCAAATATGCTCACTTGTGTGCCATGTCCCCTTAGTTATCAGTAGAACGTGCTGTTTAACAATTATATAATGGCTTGAGAAAATCAGATCTAAAATTGGGCCAGGACCCATTCTGGTTAATTTGTGTCTTTATTCTCACATAGTAATATTTGAACAAAGGGGTATGGAAGTTAACATTTTCTGAAAACCCTGCAGGGTCTCCACCTTAAACATCACTACTCTAATTGCATTCTCTTGATAGTCAGAGGAAAGTAGACCACTGACAAAATGTATTTGCCATAAATTAATTTTCATCTCTGGAATAGCTCGACCCATTTTGTTGCTCTTTGTTCAGCCAAGTCCTCTTGTTCTTAAATTAAATTAAAGACTAGCCCTTGGTGCCTACATTACTATTTGCAGAAAAGAGTATTCATCATATGTGCTGGAGAGCAGGGCGCAGATGGAGAGAAAGAGATGTGTTAAATCTTGTTGCTTCTTTACATTTTTCGATGCCCACTCCCAGATGTTTAGTATTCTATTTTTCTGTTGTTGCTCAATTCCCTCAACCCCTCAGACAGAGAACCCATAATTTGTGCTGTTATAGATAGAACTGAAATCATAGGATTTACAGGGACTAAAATGGAAGCAAAGAGGGAACCCATCTAAGGCCTACTACAGTGGTCAGCTGAAGAGTGTGCGGTTAGATCTGCCTGGGTTGGAAGTTTAATTTAATCTCACACATTCAGTGGTACTCTCACATCCAGAGACCATGAGAACAGGCCTCATGAAACTGTGGGTTTCAGGGTGAATGTGTGCAGGTTGGCAACCCTGTAACAACCCTGTAACATGCCTGAGCAATTAGGATTCATTAGTCCTTTCTTGGGTGTGGACACACCATACATTATTACATTGCTTTCATATTTGTGAAGATACCCCTTATCCCGGACAGATTACATAATTTACATACTATCCATTTATGCAGATGGATACCCTTGTTACTGAAGCTATTTAGGTTAAGTGTCTTGCTTAAGGGTATAACAGCAGTGTCCCCTTGTGTCCCAACAGAAAATCTGTTCTCATTACTCCTGTTTTACCAGCTCACAGTTGACTTGAATATTTAAATGGAAAATAGTTAAGATCCAAAATAGAGTATCTGTTAGGTAGCAGCATGAGCCAGGCCTTATCTGAGTACATTATTTGATGTTGATTATTGATTTAAGAATTTAAAAGGCCTATACATTTGTGGTTCATGTCACATGTCTCATCTGGTCAATAACTGGATTGATGTTACCCTGTTGTTTATATCTTGCCTTTTTGTTGCCTGATAATTTTGTAAAGAAATTTTGTAAACCATTCTGAATCCTCTGCCAACCTTAATACAGATATAATCTCTCTAATGTTTTCTGTTTTTTATTTATTCGTGCAGGTAGGTTATTTGAGGTTGTGTTTGGGTGAATTATTGTTCAATATACTGCACATTTGGACTTTGGATCGTTTTCATCCCTGCATTGTGGACTCAAGTTGACACAGCAGTTCCAGGTGAGGCAAGCACAACCAGGTGAGGTCTGTTGTAAACACATATCGTGCAGGGACAGGAGCCAAGTGAGTCCTGCTCGCATTCGCACAACAGCACAATTTAATCTGCTTCTCAAGGTCACAGTGTCAGCTTTGATGAAGTCGCAGGTCAGCATCACACCTTTGAGGCCACTGTAGTCCGTGGAATATCGACCCAAAGACCTCCAATTGTTAAGGTGCAATGTGCCTGGGAATAGCTCAACAAAGCAGGCCTGAAATTCTGAGAAATTGACGTTGAGGATGGCACACTTCAGCCAGCCAACCAGCCAGCCTCAGCTCCCTGTGCTTACCAACAAGGCAGGCATCTGGGGAGAGTCAGAAAAATCAGAATTTCATGCTGAGAGCATCGGGGCAAGGAAGAGGAGGGGCGGAGGGACTGCAGACAGCGCAAGGAGACGGGTCTTTATAATTGGATCTGTCAAAACCCTTTCACAGTTAATGTGCAGCCGTCAACAAGATGTGCTGCCACTCGCCCTCTTCAAGGCTCCTTCCTCCACGTTTATTTATCTATTTCTGTATTTGCACCGCATCCCTCCCCTTCCCCTGCCTCCCCCTCAGCATTCTGAGCCATGAGCCTGCATAATTATTTATATATTTACTCATCCAGCTCCAGTCCTCCCTGTGTGTCAGCACCTCCGACATCCCTTCGCTCTCTCACTCCCGGAGATTGACAGCGCATTGGCCACACCAAGCCCCGAAAAGGTTGTCAGTCAAGTGCAGCAAACCTCCTGCACGCACCACGTGTGCTTGCATGCTCACGCACTGCTAGAGCCCCACTCCATCTCTCTGTCCCTCCACTGGGGGTGTGTGATTCAGGACAAGGCAAAGATGTGTAGGATGGGTAAACATTGTCTTCCCACTGGGTGTGTGTGACATATCCTGTGTCTGGCATCAGGGAATAGAAGTAGTTATATTTCCTACAGTTCATTTTAAACACCTTAGTTATCCCCCCTATTTCTTGTGTTCTGCACACATGCTGAAGTTGGGACATAATTAAATAAAGGTTAATAATGTTTTCATTGTTCATGCACTTTAACAGATATTATTTTTCTTATTTTTTCTTTCCTCTAAAATGTTAACGCTGTTCAGCTGACCAGAAATTGTGGAGTAAACATAAAATACAGAAGAACTAAAGCTGAAATGGAAAATAACTGGCAGTATTTATATCGCTGTATCTTTTATTCCTTTAAAGAAATTAATATAGTGACATACCTTAGCATATATGCATCACTGTATTAGCTTGCGAACATCACATAGCGACCTAGTTACCAGGCCAGCTACAGAGGTAAATAACTGCTGCTATGTTAAACAATACATGATTACTTCGTTTTCACCTGATGTTGGTATTTTGTACATATTTTTCTGAACATTGCCATTGAATGTCGATATAACCACATTTTTTCCTGGAGTCTGCCATTGATAGTGTGCCTTACTTAATAGGTACCATACTCTTCTCTGTTGTCAAGACTGCTGGCAACTCCAGAATTTCCCAGAATCTTGTCAGTTTAAATATGTTGAAAAGTCTCAGATTAGCGATGATGAACATTCTTTATGTAGCCTGCAGGACTGAATTTGTCAGTTTATGTAGCTAGCTACCAAGAAAGCACAGTGGGTTATGATTACTGTACATTTCAGATGTGCAGACTACATTGTACACAACATCACATTGTTGCCAGTAAGGACCAGGGCTATTATGTCATGCCAATGGCTATTCTGAGTCCACTCTAAAATTCCTTGGAACAAAAAAAGTTTTCATGTATAACATTGAAATTTTTTACAGTTTCAAGGAGCAGCAGTGAGCAGTAAGTGCATGCAGCTGTCTTGGAAATGTGGGAGAGAAAATTACTATTTCAAAGATTTAGAAAAAAAACTAAAACTAAAAACTGAGATTTTAGTATTCATATTATTCAAAGTATTCAACCCTTCGTAATTACAAGGTTAACCTTGCTTAGGTGCAAGATATTGTCTTATAAACTCATCCAATTTATTGATGTTCTCCACCTGTGTAGGACATCACCTGTTTGGATCACCTGTTTTGAAATTACTTAATGTGCATAAATACCTTCCCTCTCTATAAAGTCAAACAGTATGGTTGGATTTTCCATTGAACAAACCAAAACAAAGAGAAAAGAGCATTGAAAGCAAGTGAGGGATATAATTGTGGAGAACAGAGCTCAGTGAAGTCCATCATACAGAAGTGGAAGAAATACGGAACTACAGCCACACTGCCTAGGGCATGCCACCCCCTAAACTTAGTCGCCGAACAAGAATGGCACTTGTTACAGAGGCTACTGTGATGCCACTGCCACTCTAACCGAGCTACAGAAGTCAGTGGCTGCAACTGAAAATGATGTCCATGGGTCAACAACCTCCAAGCTATTGTACAAAAAGGGCCTTTATGGAAGAGTGGCAAAGAAGAAGCCCCTAGCTGGAAAAAAGCACATGCTTGCCTGTAAAGACTTTGCAAAACGTCCCTTGGAAGATACTGCAAAGATATGGCAGAAGGTCTTGTGGTCCGATGAGACTAAAGTGGAACTTTTTGACTCAAACACGAAGCAGTATGTGTGGCTTAAAACTAACACTGCACATCGCCCAGGAAACACAATCCCCACAGTGAAATACACTGGTGGTAGCATCATGTTATGGGGGTGCTTTTTAGCAGCAGGGACTGGCAATCTGGTCAAGATTGATGGGAAGATGAATGCTGCACAATACATGGAGATTCTGGGTAAAAACCTACTCCCCTCTTCTTCCCCCTGTGTAAGGGGGGGAAGTTTGTGTTTCAGCAGGACAACAACCCAAAGCACACTGCCAGAGCAGCACTGGATTGGCTTAAAATGAAGAAAATTGATGTCCTTGAGTGGCCCAGTCAGAGTCCTGACATTAACCCCATCAAACATCCGTGGAAAGGATTGAATTGCTGTCCACTGCCACTCCCCAACTTACCTGGTACAGTTTGAGCAATTTTGCAAGGAGGAATGGGCTAATATTGCTCCATCAAGTTGTGCAAAATTAATAGAGACTTATCCAAAAGACTAATGGCTGTAATAGCTGCAAAAGGTGGTTCACCCAAGTACTAAAAAAGGGGGATGAATGTAGGGATTCAAGGCACTGTATGCAGTGTCTTGAACCATTGAAATAAATTTTGCAGTACATAGTTGTAGTGGTGGAAACCTGTTTTGTAACAGCAATGTACATGTTAAATTGTGAGATAATGCAGGGCAGCACTGCAAATATATATTGGAGATGAATGTAACAGTCATTTACTCATCATAACCTCTGTATTGAGGACCACTGCAGTAGCTCACAGAATTATCTTCACTTTAAATGGAAACAGTGAGGTTCATGATTACTGACACGTGGTCCCCTCATGCTCTCTGGCTCTCGGATTGTTCTTTCCGTAGCTGGAAAATAACCACATATCCACCCTCTCACCCCCACACTCCTTACACACCCCACTGGATATTGAACACTCTTCATGCTGGGCCCATGGAAATCCCTCACTTTCTGTGCAGCATTAACATTGACACTGTTTGCAGGGGTCAAACTGACTCATAAAGCCAATGTTTACATGCTCACTGGTCCCAATTGTCACTGAGCCAATGGCAATTCCTCTCAAAAATAGCATGACTGGAAAAGAAGGATGGGGAAATTTTTGTCCATAGCTGAAAATACACGTTACATCGTTATTAATAGCTTACCCATTTGGTAACACGTAAGAGTCTGAAGTGCATTAGCATAGTAGTGTGATACATGCACGCATTATTAGATCCTTACCTGTATGACTCTAATTCCAATGCAAACAGGAAGGTTTTTTGTACACTTCAGAGCAGTCTTGCTCGGTGTCAATGCCAAGGGCAAGCATGATGCATGAGTGTAGCATGAGGGGTTTGGAACTACAGCCCCCAAGGTGTACAAACACCTACATTCTCTCTCAGTGCCACAGCTCAGGTGTTCACTGTATGCACAAAAACAACTCTTGAACTCCTCCCATTTTGTCCGACACACCAAATCTGCCTCCCCTTTACACAGTTTGGAAATTTGTTGGAGAAGTCAGGAGAAAGGTTTTACCAATGTCTTCTTGTCTTTGCAGTCTACTCTGTTGGACTAACCTTGCAGACCCTGTCCAGTAACCCCTAAAGCTGAGGTTGCTGATTGCTGTGGGGCTGACTGGGTGCTGTTATTAGTCTACTGAGCCAAACTTGGCCCCTTTTGCATAACAAATGACCCTTTTGCAGGCATGTTCTGTTGCAGCCTTTCTTTTTTAATTTTCTTTCTTTTTTCCTTGAGGAAAATTTGGCATGTTTTAAATGTTGTCTTTTTGGCTGGCTGACTATGTCATCCTCAGTCACTGTTGCTTACTGAAAACATACACATACATACATACACACACACACTCCAGACAACACAAAAAAGACATACAGGACAAGGCATGCATGTGCACACATTCACATCAAAGCATGTTTTCTCAGTGGAAGCAAAGTTGAAGGCTGAAGGCATTGCTGATGACCATCCCAGACATCCAAGTGGTCAGACCCTGCTTGGGTTAAAAATGTTTGTTGTGTGGAAATGCCTGGCCTTTGGAGGCCAGTTCCTCTGATGTCGAGAGATGCTGCTGTGCAGTGTCTCAGTAATGTCTCGTTATGCTGCTACACAGTGGTGCTTGCAGTTGCAGTCCATGAAACTGCCATCAAGGCACTGAGGGAGAAAGAAAGAGAAGTAAATACTGCCACATCTCAAACCACTTAACTTCATGGGCTTTTTACTTTCTTTGCAGAAGGACTCTGTACTAGTGTGTTGCCATCTCACCACAAGCTGGACATTTGCGCATGCATTGATTCTGTTCCTCATGTTTGCAAACTAGTAATTTGTTGCATATGCATTTTTTCTTAAGAATGTGACAAAGAAAAAATATTCCCATACATGTTCAGAGCAATAGTTTTTCCTTTCAATATTTCATTTTTCCTTGTTACTACCTGGAGCAAAAGACAATAGATAGCATTAATTAATTCCTGAAGGGATGATTCAGGAGGCTGAGTGTGAGTTGAGTGATCAGCCTAGCAGGTCTTGTGCTTTGTCTCCTCACATTTGAAAAGGTTCTGATTATGTTAGAGGAACATGATACATCTGTGCTCTCCCATGTTGCACTCCAGAGGAGAATGACACCTTTAATGGAAATTATTCATGGCAAAAAAACAGTCATTTGGACAACTTAAGTCTGTCTTCCTGTCTTCAGCACTGTCATGGATTCAGGTGTTTCAGATTCACTACAGTCGTCACAGTGGAGACTTTGGAGGATGTGTGGAGACATTTCTCTCGTACAAGCCCTTGGCTGTTTGAAAGTCTTAAGCTTACACCGCTTGAGAAGACACACCAAGAGTTTAAACATACAGCAGTGTTTTACCCTGAGGCCTTGAAACTAATGAATGCAAAAACTGGACGTACAATAATAAGGTATATTACAGAAAGAGTACTCCAACTGAGTGGAGCACTGGGCTCTTGGACCTGAGGTCTGTGTACTAAACTCTACTCAGCTGGGACATTACTTGATCAGAGGGACCTTCACTTTGAAAATCCAGCAAAAGGATTGTAAATTGCATAAGATGTAAATACTGTACAGCTTGTGCTGCTGGATAAGTATGTCAACTAAGCAGATTAGTAATGTAATAATGCAACAACAGCCAGTGTCACATCAAACAAGATGCATGAACTGATCTTATTTGTATTCTGTTGCTCAGACTCACTTCAAGTGCTTAATTGACAGTAACTACAATGAGAGAGAGAGAGAGATGCAGATGGTGTGGCCGAGTGTTGATTGCTGCTTGGAAAGGCAGGTAGTAAATGAGGTGCTGGAATGGTGGCATGCTAATCACTTATCAGATAAACAAAGATGGGGGTAATGAACATCAGGGGGGCCCAAAGAGTCATCACCAAAAAGAGGAATGCCAATCTAGAGTATGAGGAAACAAGCAAGCAAGCTGCATTCATACAAATAAAGTATATACCAGTACTTTGTCTAATGTGCAGATGTTTGCAGAACAGTGTTTTAAACTCTGTAATACCACCCTGCTATGAGTAAGGCATCTGTGTTCTTAGACGCTGTAGCTACTGTATCTCAGTAATTATTATTGTTGCACATTCTTTATGCTCTCTCTCAGTCTATTGTGGTTCAATATGCATGAAACTTGCAGGAAGGTTCTACAGACTTGTGGGGGTATGCTGAAATGAGACATCTGACCATTGGGTGTTCCAGCTAGCTTGAGCTTAATTGCTAATCAGTGAAATAATAATGATATAATATCAGCAATGGAGATGAGAACTACAACAACATTGATGATATCTGTTCAAGAATTACCATGTTTCAAGCAAGGGGAAAGTGGGGCTGAATAGCACTGTGTAAATGGCTGCCTGTGTTGCTCCAGTGGGGGGTTGGGGGGATGGATGTGAGCATTCTTGGAAGGATACACGGAAGAGCTGCATTAGAGGAATTACATGGATAATTTGGCAAAAAGGAAGAATTTTTCTGACCTGTAATTATACATTCTTCTGCTCATGTACAATAAGATGTATTGACTCTTAAGGGATTCATCTGACCAAAAATGTCTGTTTCATTTGAGTTTGTATTTGTGCTCAAACCAGGTTGACCATTATTGACAATCTGTGATGTGATCACAAACCCAGGCTGAAGAGGAGAAACCAAATAGTTGCAGAGTTGCAGACAACAGATTTTTGTGTAATATAAATAGATACACTGTACCAAAGGACATTTTGTGTAAAATGTTGATCTTAAATCTTTTTAAAGACCTCAGTCTGTGTTAATTCCAGTAGCAAATACTACTGGGAAAGTATTTTTCTCAATCACATTTGTCCTCTAACTGTCCTTCTCACTGTTGTGTCCTCCAGACACATTTATCACTCTGATATTCCGCTCAGTCACAGTCTTGTGAAATATATTTGCTACCAAAAAGTGACAGATTTAGAAATGTACAAATGTGGTTACTGGTTGGTTCAATGTTACACATTACAAAGCGATTTCATTGTACATCTGGATAAATCTTGCATTAGACACTGGGATAATTTATTGGGTGCAACCAAACCATCAATCACCATTTGCATAGGATCTGCTTTCCCAATGTGGCTCTTAGAATTTGCCCTTAAATGCCACAAAGCTTTTAGTTCATAAATGAGTATGTTGTGGTTACCCTAGCCTTTCCTCTACAGGCCATGAATCAGTGGCTTCAGAGAACAGTTAAGCAAGGTTTACACTTGTTAGCAAGATACATGTTAAGATACATGTTAGCAGGACAACCACTAGAAAAGAGTCTGCTTTTGTTGTAGCTCTGTAGAGAGAAATTATCATTTGTTGTGAAATATAGTCACAGAGACCTCAATCCAATCATAAAAGTGACATTAATGAAATAATAATGTCAGGACTTGTAAGTGGAAGTCAGTTTATTTGGTTTGTCTGACATTTGCTTTTTCAGTTCAGAGGTTGAATGAATGGGAGAGGAAGAGATCTGTGGGTAAATCAATAATCTGGGTGTATATAATCTAGCTGTGTGCCTGAAATGAGAGGAGGGAAGACGGTTCCTGATTGCAGAGGGAGTTGATTGCAGTGGTTTTCCAGTAGCTACAGTGGCATGATGGCATGTTCTGATTATGACCAGTGAGGAGAGTTAGGGAGTAGGAAGTACAGAATGTGTACAATGTGATTTACATTAAAGTGTATTCTAACTTAAAGAAAAGCCCTAAACTGGAAATACACAAAAGACCCTCCCATTACATAACACATCTCTTCTCACACATGGCCTGCATTGATGCTTGGAAATCACAATATAAGTTTCTCTATAAAGTATACAATGTACTGTATATATGCTGAATTTAGATGACAGGAAAAGAGTATGACCCTTCTTTAAGACTTTTACTGTCAAGGAATGTATTTATATTTGTATTATTTTTTGTGACCAGCTACTTTACATTACATAGCCAAAAATTCAACAAATCTGATTGAGAACTATTCTCCAGTAAACCACTGAACCTACAGTATGTGCTGTAGATTTTTGTGTCAAGTTAGGCCAGTTATGTGTGGACTATCTTAGTAATGGATAGAAAGAGAGCTCAAAATTACTGCTGGCGTGTCTTGATCGAACAGCCCCAGGGCTGATGAATTTTTATACAGCCTCCTGCCAGGATGATGTGGTCAATTGGCAATATATTTTTCTTAGAGGTCCTTCTTGGAGTGCATGTGGCTGCCATCTGTCACTGAAGAGGGACCACTTGCTGCGAGACATGACGGGGATCTGTTATGTATGCTAGCACAGCAAATCTCATTGCAAACCTGGAGTCTGCTGCGCACTGCAGAGGGACTGGGCTTGATATGGGCTGGGTTTTATGGGGAGAGGCCTAGACTGAGATTGGCCAGGATGAGGATTGGCCTGGATTGGGACTGGCTTGTCCTTCTGCCCTCTAGGTTCTGTCCCCACAGGATTTGGCCTAATTTTATTACTGAAATTAATCAAACCCTGAAAGGAGCAGAATGGTCCAAAATCAACCAACAGTGAAATCAGCTCAGGTAACCACCTACCCCTGAGCTATGAGAGTAAGTAGTAGCAAGTAAGAAAGTAGGTGAGTTATCACGTGAGGGTGTGTCCGCTTAGGTGTGGAGTGGGATGAGTGTGGTTTTGTCTCTGAGGATAAATACTCCAGGGTAAATGTATGTTCTCTGGCTTTAGTTGCCCTGTATTCCCCTTTATTATTTCATAGGAGAGGTTTAAAACACTCTCAGATGGCTCTGAGCCTTAGCTGCAAACCCATTAATGAATCAGCAATCACAGATAGCACTTTGGGTGTGTTATGTTAAGATGTTGGTTCCAGTCAGAAGTGGGTTTCCTTCCTTCCTTGTAAATTACTGTGAATTACTACATGCATCACAAAAATGCTACAGAATAAAAAGAGGTGTCTATTGTGAAAGTATGTCTGGAAGGAGCTTTTATTTTTTTAAGTTCATTTCAAACTTCTTGTTTCATGCAGGTGGTAAAAACAAAGTTCTGTCATCATTGCCAGAGGAATTGAAGGAACTCTTCCTTTGAGTTCAAATGTCAAATTCCTTAATTTGTTTTTCAGCAATCCTACAACAAATATTTCAGCATTCCAGCAAGGATGTGCAATTTTGGCACGGTGCATTGGAGCTGGAACAATTAGTACTTTTGTCCAAAGACAAAATGGCAATGTTAAATAATAAACTTATTATTAGTAGTACTGTTAGTAGTACAGTAGTAGTGGCAGCATCAGCAGCTGCAGCAGTAGCAGTAGTAGCATGTCAGTTAGAAATTGCTAACAAAAGTCTCTCCTTGAGTCCCTCCAGTGGCTACTGGTTGCAGCAAGGATCAAGTTCAAGACCTTGCTACTAACCCTTAAGGGACTTAACAGATCAGCCCCCCAATACATACAGGACATGATAAAATTCTACAAGCCTGCAAGAGTGCTGTGCTCTGCTACCTCGGGTCACCTCCAGGTCCAGAAATACAAGGGCAGCATCTCTCGAACCCGCCTCTTCCCAGTACTGGCTCCACATTGGTGGAATGAGCTTCCTGTTGAGATTCAGACAACAGACTCCCTGGACGCCTTCAAGGAAAAACTTAAAACTCATCTGTTCAAGCTGTATCTGTAGCCTACCCTCCTCCCTATCTATGTCTATCCATCCTATTGATTTCTATTTTCATTAAAAAAAACTCCACACTAGCCTAGCACTTAACTACTACTACGTGTATTACTGACCTCTTGTAATACCTTACGATATCTACTTAGTATAGTGATGCACTTATTTGTAAGTCGCTCTGGGTAAGAGCGTCTGCTAAATGATGTAATGTAATGTAATGTAATTGCTGTTATCCAGGGGTACTTCCAATTCATGAAACACAGAATACAATATCTAACAAAATATTGACTTGCTGTTTGAATAAAACAAAATTTCAAATTGAGTCTTTGCAAGTGGCAAGGGAGTTAGCATGCAAGCAATGTAATCCAATTCAGTCTAAAAACAAGCTCATGATTAACATGGCAAAATTATGAATTTCTGCAGGAAGAAAATCATTGGTAATTTTAAATATACAAGTGCATTCAAGGCATTAAATGAGGGGTGAATAGAAGAATGAAGATTCAAGACAGTGCCAAGGTATTGTTTAGGAGTCTACAAGATGATGGAAAGTAAGAGACTCTGCAGTTTTAACATGGGTGAGTAGTTCATTCCATTACTGTAAAAAAGAAGAGAGAATGAGATTCAGCAAGAGGAGAAAAAAAGATAATGAAGATGGCACATACTGAGAAATAATAGATTAACACAAAGCTGAATGTTAACACAGCAGTAAGCAAGAGTAAGAGCTTTGAAGCAAATTTGAGCAACATCAGGGTGCCAGTCTGAGGTGCAAAGTGGTGAGAGACGCAAGAAAGAGAAAAAACAAGCTGTAGCAGAATTATGTGTAAGCTGAAGACAGCATAACACATGAGCAGAAAGGCCAGCAAAGAACAACTTAGTGTTTGAGTCAAGAAATGACCAAGCCTGAATTAGGAATTGTGTGGAATGCATTATCAGAAAGGGAGACATTTCCAAAACTGAACAGGAAGCAGCAAGTGTGAGTGAGACGAGGAGGAATCAGGAGTGGCTCCCCTCCCCCTAATAAATTTTTAGGAGGAGGAAAAGGGGATAAGGGTCAACAGGAGATGGTGATGAGCAGTGTGAAATGAAAGATCAGGTCTGAAAAGATCAAGTTTAGGATGGCAGAAACACATCCAAGAGGGGACGTCTGATAGATATGCTGAAACTGGTGGGAAGACTGGAGAGAAAGCATTCATCATTTGCATAGAAAATATAACCAAGAGAAGATATGACAAGATGCAGTCACTGGATTAAAATAAAAAATTCAGAGTAGCAAATATAAGCTTGTCTCAGTGGAGAGGTCAATGTGCAGAGGGAGACTAC
The DNA here is from genome assembly GCA_019176425.1 of Megalops atlanticus. NCBI lineage: Eukaryota > Metazoa > Chordata > Actinopteri > Elopiformes > Megalopidae > Megalops > Megalops atlanticus. The sequence goes on along the minus strand of CM032875.1, from coordinate 42,394,076 downwards.
CCAGATAATTGAGAACAGAAACAGCAATGGAGGGAGCACTGAAACGCAGATCAACAAGAATGAAAAGAGTACAGGTAAGAGTTTCCATTAAGAGAGGGGAACATAATCCAAGAAAGACTGCTAGCCATTGTACAGACATCTGATCAACTTGCTGGTGCTTTCAAACAACAAGTGCCAATTGTTGAACATTGGCATTCCTACTGTTAGTGCTAAGTAACTAACATGACATCAGAGACAAAGTGGTGAAAGTGCTGAGTCTGGGGGGATTTCACTGTTATGCTCCAAATGCATGTGCAACCTTTTATTAATGTGCCTACAGTGTCAAGATGAAGTTATCCCGGATACATCGCTCTCCCACTGATTTTATCCTTACGACAGCAAAATCTGGGGAGAGGCCTCAGTCTTTAGAAAAGCACACCATTGTTTATTTGATGTACTGCTGCAGTTTACTGCCAGTTATAGAATAGTCAGTCATTATATAGCCATCGATCCTGTTGAGACAGAAGAGGAAAGCATTAAAAGTGGGTGAGCAGTCAAATGTGGATGTGTATTCTCAACTGGAGAGAAAAAGCTGCAATGTTTGAGCAGTCTGAGACAGTTCTTTCATATCACCAACAGGGCTCAGAGCCTGTCTTTCTTAGGGCAGGAAATATGACTTCCCTGGCATTATAGGTTGACTCATTCCAGTGCTTATTATCTGTGTAAGACTGCTGTGCAAGCAAGCAGCAAAGACAACAGACTGTTTTCTGTACTTCTGCTGGTGGGTGCACCCCCGGATATGATGATTCATGTGATAGTCTTCTGGTTCCTCCTTGAATTTTAAGTAATTTTCATGTTGTGTGTCAATAATTTATTCTTTTTCTTCATATGTAGGAGATTTTTGTCAGGGCATAGAGTACTTCAGAATGTCTTTCTCAAAACAGGAGAGACAGGAGGAAGACTGTATACACTTGGTTAAATAAATTAAATGGAGGAGGTATATTTTCAAAGCAATTATTGGAAGCTACCTAATTTGTGTCACAGCCAGAAACTTGGAAAGATTTGTGGTAAACCTGAGTGAGACTTTTCTGAAAGACCTTGTTCAGTATGTTGATGGCAAATACATGCGTGGGGTGTTACCTCAGGATGTATTGGCTTAGGAGTTAGGTTTTGTAATCATACGGTTTCAGGTCTGAATCTTGGGTGGGGAGTTACTGATGTGCCCTTGAGCAAGGCACTAAACTTTCATTAAAAATTCATCTTTATGAATGGGTTATAAGTGGATTATAAGTCTCCTTGGATAATGGTATCTGGTATGGAATGTAATGTGTAATAAGTAGCTTTGTCTATATATCCAGAGGTTGTTAACATGTGGTTGCTACACATCCCACAGTGCTGCTTTCTACAGCTATATATGGAACTAGTGGATACATACATAGACAAATATATGAAGTAGGAGCCTGCTCCCTCTCTAGTACCTCACTGACATTTAAATAACTGCAGCCAGGCGGTGTGAAAAATAAAGCAGAGTGACATTCATCTTTCCCTGTCAATCGGCAGGAACGGTGCAACATGGTGGGTCAGTGCACTAAAGTGGGTTTATTCTGGCGGGAAATGGCTATTTGTGTAGCTGGAAATGGAGTGGGTCTTTCTAGCATTTTCTCTCCCCTCAAGGCAAGTGTAACCTTCAGGAGAAAACAGCTATTAAAAAGAGCAGCGTAGAAAAGATCAGGAGAGAAAGAATGAGAAAAGGGACAGGTGAAGATTGTACATGTGAGAACTTGTTTTCAAATTAAAAAAAGGAATTCTGAAAAAACTTTTCTTTTTTCAAGTAAAGTAAAATGTCTATCCATAATGCTTCTGTAAGGCTGATGTTGCATTTGTTGTGCATTGAACTCTTGAATTGAACTGAGCTGATATAAACTGAGGACGCACAAAAAGAGTTTTAGGATATCACAGTCTTCAGAGAGAGATGGGGGATTTAGTACCCGTGATGAGTTACATCCATGTTTGAAAGCTGTGATTCCATATACCTTTGCACCTTCAATCAGAGGACTGTTATTTTTCCAAGCAATTCACACAGTCCCACAGCAGGCAACTGCCATGGGCACTGGAAGGTTGTCTAATCCATAATCCCTGTTCTCACTGGGCTGCCAGGTCCCATATTGTTCAGAAAGAACAACATTACATATTTCTGACTTTCATATTTAGGACTGTGAATTTCCAAGGGGTTTGTTGAGGTAAAAATGAATTGCTGAAACATGCATCAAATTAATGTGAGGACCTGAAGAACAGCAGCAATGGCCTTTCTGAGAGGTGTACTTTAATGTATTCAGATGAACAGAGAACAATCCTAAAAGGTATCGGGTTGCTGAACCACACAAGAATCCCATCTAAGTTAAACAGAAAACTGATAAATATGCACAAAATTACACATTAATTATTATCAATTCATTTTTCCAGTTGCAAAACATTGCAGTTTATGGAAAGCTACATATTGAGTGAAAAATAATCATTTTATTTATAAACCTCCAGTGCTGTTGCATTTCATTAATTTTCAATTGTTTGTATTGAAGGATTAACATTGAAAATGACATGGAAAAGTTTGTAAAATAAAGGATTAGCAGAATGAATTGGGTTATGCCCTCTGATTTTGGAAACTTCTTTTTCACAACTTTGCTCTTTTTGAAGCTTTGAATTGGTGTGAACTGATTAAATTGCATTAAATTGCGCTGCAAGGAAATTTCAGTTAAGACAAAAAGGCTGAAGGCTGTCTGGCAGAACCTCTATGCTCCTTTTCTAAAAAGGTTATACACACACTTCTGATGTGAATCTAGGATTTATAATGTGTGGTTTGCAACTGCTGCCACTGGTAACCACCTAACCTTGACACACTTTTCAGCATGGTTTGGCATAGTTACATGTATAATGGATACATTTTAGAGAGCATATTGTTTAGCTTAATTAATGTATTTTAAATGTATTTGCATATTATTGGGCTGATCAACATACATCTCAATATTTTACAATATGTTTCACTTTCGTGTGGGATTTGTGTGAAGACTATTTGTTGCGATCTGCACAACAAACACCAAGCTATGCCTTTCACCAGCAGCATCAATGACATACATATTCACAGCAGCACAAGATGGAAGTTAGTGTAGACACTGAACTAGAGAATATTTGCAAGTTTTTCTCAGTCTGAGAAGGCCATGAATGGGAAGTGTAGTTCCAGAGACCGGAGGAAGTGTTTATCCCTGGCACTTAGATTGACCGATTGTATCTCAAGCACAGTTAAGCCTCCCTAATTAGGGTGCGGATCATTTCCGATGAATGATGTGTTTGTTTGAAACTTGCTTGGCTGTGCTGTGCAGGGATCAAAATGCCATTTTATTTACTCTTTTTTTCAAGACACCATTTGGTGGTTGATAATAGAGCAAAGTTGTCAGTAGGCAGAGCTAAAATAACATCAGGGGTAGGGGAGGCAGCCAGGTTCTAGCTCACTGAAATCCACTTCGTAAGTGAGCAGTCCTCTGGAGCGTGTATGATCTCCTATTCCTGGTTGCCATTTTACAAATGTAACATATTACACAATATCAGCGACAATGTACTCATATTATTTGAGATCCCAGATTTTGTGTGAAAACAGGCTCATTACACAGCTTTCAGCATGCATTTCTATGGATTTGTGCATTATTCCTCTCTTACTTCTGTATATCATCTGTAAAGTAAGTGTTTCCCATTGGATTAAGTTTTATGTATTCTTATTTCAATCATTTTTGTTTTTAAAAAATCTTTCCAATACCAGTTCCAACCATGCTTCCTACTCATATTTCAAACTGCTATGAAATCCTTCCGGTTTCCTACTGAATAATCAATTTCAAATGCAAAAGGAAACCAGTAGAGGGGTAGGTAACCTAACTGGAGGCATGCCCTTTCTAGGACTGCTCTCATTCTCCAGACAGTTGTGTTTTTCATCGTTGGCAGAAATAGTCTTGGTGATAATGTGGCAGAGCAAGGTACCTTTAGTCCAGCCTATGTGCACTCCTACTGGTAGTTTCAAACTGCATCCCCTGACCACAGGTTAGGATCCAGAGTAAGGCCTACTGCAGTGTTTCCCAAACCTCTCCTGGAGTACCCCTTGTCCTGCATGTTTTAGATCTCTCCCTGCTCCAACACAGCTGATTCAGATGATCAGTTTGCTATTAAGCAGCTTCAGGAGTTCATAATGAGTTGATCATTTGAATCAGCTGTGTTGGAGCAGGGAGAGATCTAAAACATGCAGGACAAGGGGTACTCCAGGAGAGGTTTGGGAAACGCTGGCCTACTGGATACTTCACTTACCAGATTCTAATGTTGTTTTGCCTGGTTTGTTTGGGAAGACAATCTCATTTGCATATAATATTTCCAAGTTTAGGTTTTAATGTACAGATCATTAAGTTGTTTTTATGAGTCAGATTGATCTGATTATTTCCCCATGGTGCACTGTGTTGTCTGGTTGTTTCAACACACAGTAGATCAGCAAGCCATGCCAGAGGTGCCTGTTCTTCTGCTTTCCTTCATATTCTTACTCTTTTGATCACAAGGCCTTACCTGTCCACTATAGGTCCTGTTCGGTCAGGGCTTTTATAAATAGCCTCTCTGTTGCCTTAAACCCAGTCAGGAAACTATGAACTATGCTTCATACCTCCATCTCCAAAGGCCGTCTTGTGCCAAGCAGGGAGACTGCCCCTCCAAAGAAAATAAGGCTGCCTTTCCGTAGCAGCTCCTTTGTGCAGCCTGTGAGTGAATCATCTGTGATTTCTAACCAAGATTTGTATGGAGAACCAAGGCCAGGTGTGCAGATGTTCCCCTGTTTTTGCAAATGCAGGCATGACCTCTGGTGTATTTTTTATAATGTACAAGTTCAAAGAGACTCATTGTTAGCATGGTCTGAACCAGCACCTGACTATATGTTCAGATATCCTCAGCTGAGCTGTCAGTAGCCCTCCAACTTTTAGCGATTCAAGGCTGCGCTATTGAATCTACTGCCAGCAGAAGCATATTCCATGTCTGTGCTTAAAAGCATTGACTTAACTCAAATTGAAACAGCAGTTGGCAATAATGTTTCTTGTTTTATTTGTACTTTTAAAGAAGATTTAGGTTTGTGGGACTTAAGCTTCAAGCCTGAAAATCCTTAATTTTATGTTGCTGGTGCACAGCCTCCATTTCAATAGGTTTCCATCTAAGTTGCACAGAAATCTGTCCCATTTCAAATCCAGCACAGAGCTATTTAATATGTAATGGAAGTCAGTTATACTCTGTGTTCCCATCAAATTCAGATCAGTTCAACATATTAGTGTTATCAAACTGCTGTGAAATTGGAGTCTTAGTTTTACCACATGCAGGGCAGCTGTGATGTAAAATCTGGGATGGATCTTGATATGCTGTTCGATGGGAGTCTTGTGTCAGTCCATCCCTGTAATCATACCAGCCTGGGGTGTAATGGGCACTTTTAAACATGTTCTTGTGGTTTGCCAGTGAGGCAATAAGTCGCTCTCCTGTACATCCCTCCTAGCCCTACTGTAATGTGTAATTGATACAATTCACGCTGTAAGTGCTGAGAGTTATCTGTCATGCCTCTTTACAGACATTTAATTATCGTAATCTGCTTCAGCCCAATAAAGCATAAACCTGAAGAAAATGTTACACATGAGCCTGTGAGTTCCTCAGATCAGACCTCTTCAGTTTCTGCAAAAAATACACATGCAGAAGGTATGAATTGCAGCAGCATCTTTTGTAATGGATTCATACCAATGGCAATGTCATTTTGTTACTGTGTTTGTTTGCAATCTGTCTTCCCAATCAGTGTGATCAGCCCGATCATTTAGCAGGAGGAAAGTCACCACAGCATATTACCATTTCACCTGTGCAACTGATCACTTAATGCTATGCAATATTGTCTTAATTGATCCAAAGTATGGACTCCTCCTGGTTTTCAGCATTGGTGATTTAGGGACTGGGCTATGCCTGAGTCAATAATGGGTTAGTTTAAATAATTACTGCTTCCTGTCTGAAAGATGGGAGCACTGTCCCGAGGTTGTGGTCTCACTCCTTGACTGGGTGCATTTTAAAAAGAAAAGGGCCCTTCCCATCCCGATTAAACTCTCACCACCCACTTGTGTGAATGAGAAGCAGGTAATTGCCCTCCTTCTCTGGACCTGCTCAGCCTGCCACACTGCACCCTGGGCACAAAACACTCTGTCAGGAGCATACATCAAAAGCCCATCCATCGTACCTGCCTCCAAGACACCCGATCCACCAAGTGCACCCAGCCTCCTCGCCCTCTGTAAATGATTATTCATTTGGAGGCAGTCAGACAAGGATGAACTTGTCAAATGGAGCTCATTCCATATTGCTGTCATGAATATTGATTGTAGGAGGATACTGTAAAAAGAATCCACTCTGTAAAAAGAGACATGCAATGGCAAAAAGAGAGGAACTGGATCCACAAAACACACACACTGTAACCTTGCAAAGTAATGCTCATGATTATTTTTAGACTACTGTGGCATTTAAACAGGCAAAATAGCTTGACATATTTTGTTAAATAACGGGATTCTTTAAGAAATAGCTAGAACCATGTCTATCATAACAAATCAGGTCCATTTTGTTTGGTATATTTAGACTTCTCTCTACTCTCGTAAGGTTGGGTTGGGTGAGCTGCCCATTATTGCATGTTCTCAGAGCAATTACTTGGCCATTAGCGACTAGGATGTAATTAGCTTCTTGGTAAATTCGACGTGCAATTCTAATTAAAAGCATTGCCTGGGGTTATGGAATACAAACTTTTCACTGGCATTGCAGAACTGGCCCAGGAAAGGATGGGAAATGGCCTCTATATTGTTCTGGGGGGAACCTGAAATATGAGAATTAATTTGATGAACTAGTCATTCCCCTACAAGAGTAGAGGAATTGAAAATGAAATATGACACCCTATGCCAGTCATCACAACAAAATTTGCTTTTGCATGCAGCCAATGTATTAAACACGTAAGTGAAATAGCAGGGCCTTGTGAAACTCTCCCATTTTTTTCTTGAGTTGTGGTGAATCTGAAGGCCTGTGGCGTATTTCAAATGGGGAATGAGAGATGTACTATCTCCAGTATGAGTTTATATAAAAAAACGAAGTCTATTTTAGATGTTCCTGATTTGTTGTAAAGGTTTTGATATGGCTGTGGTTTAGAGAAAACAAGATGGAAAAGTATTTCCAAAAATAGCTAATCTATCATTGATTTTAGGAAGTATTTCTAATATCACCATGAGGACACACACTCTGACTTCTGCTCTTAATGTATTTAATATCTTAGCAGCCAGAAGTCCACTGTAGTTATGCGACCTGTTTTCCTCAATGCTTTTACAAAGGCCTGGGTATAGCATATGTCAAACCTTATCAAAAACCATCCATTTGTCACACACAGTACATATTCTCCAAAATTCTTGTCATGTGAACTTATGGTTCTGATCATAGATCAGAAGAGAATTTAACTTTATCTTTGTTACAGTAATTCATATCTGATTGATGAGGCAGATAGCACACCCAACAACTGTACCATCGGAAATGATTTTACAGAGGATGATGGAGTGTATTGTAGTTATCTTCCTATTTGCCATGGTATCCATTCTGGCAAACACTGCTACATCCTTCCTTTTTCAGAATCAGACCAGAAAATGTTCCAGGAAGGAATCTGTGAAGAACCTCTGATGTGTGGAATACAGCAGATAACAGAATATAAAATGTTCATTGAAATGTAACAGATAATTCAACATGCAACACAGAACAAAAAAAGATAGCAATAATGGAGGACCCCACATCTATCGTCCAGTTGTTTTTAGTACAGCATTTTTAGTCCATTTTATGTGCCGTCACTCAGGAGATAATCAAGAGCCTAATGCTCAATTATTATTTTTCTTCCCTCTGCTCTTTTTGCTCCTCTCTTCATCTTTTAAATGCTCCATTTAGACAGGGAATTTAAAGGCAGCAATGAATGGAGTCCGTATGCCTGCTTCAAAGATGGTTGCTATGGAAACCAGGTAAATTGGAATCACAAAAGAAGGAGGGCTTTTTAAAAGATAAGGTACATTTTTATTACTGTGAATTAGAATGGAGAAGCATGATGGGTTCAGCCAAAAATTCCTGATAATGTCCACTAGCTACAGAAAAATATGAGTAGTTCTAACTACAATTAAGCTGTTGTGCATCTGTTTGTACATGCATTGTATTTGCATCAGAGCACTTAATAAGTTCAATGTAAGTACAGTATGTAGGCCTCTGCAACCCAGGACAACCAGATATGAATGTATATATGGAAGAGATAAGAGGATCATGGGATAAAATCCCATCTAGGACTCTGCTGTTATTGATAAAACCTCAAGCAAGACAATTCACCTCCAGTCACATTCCAGTTGGGGATAAATAAATATTACCATAAAATAAGGCCCACCATATTGATAGTACATAATTGAAATGACCTGTTTTCTCAGAATTACTGAGTACAGTATTTGTGTTCCTATGAAAACTGTCAACAATGCTTTCCATGCTACAGTACTCTGGTATGGTCATAAAGTATTGGCTTTAATAAGGGCAGTTTCTTATCAGCTGCAAGTTTTTAGTTGGTAAAGCAATGTTTCATCTTCTTGCTTGCCATTGAGGCTTTACAAAAGGATATAACATTTCACATACTCAGAAAAATATCAGTAATGGAAGAGCCAGTGCTGCATGTGATTAATAATTTACAACCATTGATTACTGGATGTAATCCATACGCTTTTACTGTACAGATGGTAAATCAACCATTGTCTGATAGTTACACTCATCTCTCTGCAAAGTAGCATAATACAATAAAAATAATCTGCTGGACTTTAAATAATTTGTTTATACACAGGTGCATTGTCTTGTCAGAACATTATTGTCGAAACAGTTGGCTTGTTGAGAATTCAGCAGAAAACAAATAAGTAATGTAGCTCAAGTCCAACATTTTTAGCTGGCATCAGACTTGTGTACATGAGCACTTCAAAGTAATCATAAAATCCTGCATTAGGAGCCCTGTAAATAAATAAATATATTATTTTAAAAGACCAAAATAATATTTATTTAACAATTTCATAATATAATATGAAATTGTTTTCATCAGGTGGCGATTTTTGTCAACTTAAGACAGCGCTTATGAAAACAGAAGTACATCTTTGAGCAGAAGATCTTTTGGGCAGAAGTTTTCTGGCACCTACTAGAGTTTCTTTTTGGCATTCAACCCACAGTTTCCATTATAGGTGAATGCAGAGCCATCCAGCAGGGTGTTCATGAGCATGATTAAAAACAAGTATGGCAGGCCAAAAGTAGTAATAGTGATAATGAATGAGTATAACTGACATCATGGAAGTTTTGTGATTCTGGTCCACACCCAAATAACCTACCACTCCTCATACTGCCAACATATGAAGTTTGATAACTAAACAGCAAAATGAAAGCTGTTTCGTAGCAGAGGAGTTCTTGATGAGTATTATCTTACACTCTCTTCGGTTGCTGTGTACACTCAGGATTTATTTTTATGAGCCTTCCCGTTGGTCGAGCAGGGTGCCAAAGTACTTGCAGGGAAGGACATAGCTCAAACTCCAAGTTATGTTTCCACAGCGCATCCATCAATGTCTGCATGACAGCTGCCTTGTGCGTGCGGGACAAAGCTCGTGCGCTAACAGCAGCCTGCTCAAAGTGACCCTGAGACATTTGCTGCTGAATGTGTACCAACAATTTTAATGAGTAGTCAATTGGCCTACATGGCAAAAGGGAGCCTAGGTTAGACGGAATTTAGAATACTGGCATGGGACGATGGCGTCCTCATTTTTCTTTGCCCCGACCCTGTCTTGTGTTTCTGTAACTAACTGAGTGACAATTATTTGCTTGTTTGTAAATGAACACCAGTATGTTTTACTATTAGTACCTCTGCTAATTTGATGCCCACACTTAAGAGCATATTATGTTATCAGCTGGTTCGCAGAAGTACATAAGATTAAATGGAACAGCAATATAGCATGCCAGAGGCTTAGAATGTCACTGAGTCATCATTGGAGATTCAGTTTGATTCTGTATTATGCTCTAGTAGCATTCTACATATAGCTTTTTCATTTTGTTAGCCATAAAAATGGCAATGTATGTTCTTAACCACAAGATACATGGGTTTTTAAGTTTTAAATTACTTGATCACATTCCCATAATCTACCAATCAAAGTTTTCAAAGTCCAGTTTTACCAAATAATCATCTCGAAAGTGGATTATCATCCTATCTTTCTTAAAAGGTGACCATCATATGAATTCCGAAATTATTTACAATAGCAGGACTGTTTATTACCCCTGCTAATTTATATGAATCGCTCACTTAGTACGACTACAGTTGTTTCACTTTCATGATTTGCTATCTAATATGAATTTTATGCTCCGTTCATAGTGAGAAGGTAATCCTCTGTAGCCACGCGCCCGCTACAGCGTATTGATCTACTGAGGCAATGCCGTCACGTATCCAAAATCTGTATGTACAACATATTATTGCTTCCTCATTTATTTAGAAAGTCAAACGACGCATTTAGAAGGCAACTAAATTTGGAGTGAATAAAAGCGTGAAGCAAAACAAAAAAAGACTATTTATTTCAATGAATTGTTTGTGCATAAGGAGTTTGTCGGAATGGAGCGTGACTGTGTTGTACAGGATGCGCGGTCCCGTTTCGTCGGTAAGAACCCCTTCAGTTGCGCGTTACCGTGGAAGAAGGTGTAGCGCGCGCTGCCGGTATGATTTCCAAAGCGCGATCCCGGCGCTCAGCTGTAGCCGTTCAGTTCTGTCACATTACCACGAGAGAAATGTTGGGCACAGACGACCACGGAGAAATTCAGAAACGAATCGGGACAGGTAGGCGTGAAATTAAATATTTTAATATTAAACATGTAATACGCTTAACGTTTTTATAATGAAAGGTTTAAATTAAATTTATGTGCAATAATCACAAGTTACTTAGTTACTCGCTCACGACGAAAAATAACGCTTTTATAGTTGGAGTATCAAATTGAAAGGCACATTGCTGGACCAGTGCTCTCTCCTGAACGTTAATTATCTCCTGAATGTACACAAAATCTTAAATTTACGACTAGATATCTCATGAATTCAGAAAACGCTTCCGCATTTAAAAAATAATCTTGCTTTCTCTCAGACGTTGTCAAATTGACATTTAAAGTGCCAGGTGTGAATTATTAGAAGAGTCTCAATTAGACAAAATTTCTAACGGGCACTGTTGTAGAGCGAGCGTTTCCATAAAGTGCGTTACAGTGTGCAGCGTTTCATGGCTCTTTAAAACTAGTGAGTAAGAATTAAATAAAACTTTCCTCCAGCCAGATGTTGTACGAGTAAACTTGTGAGTCTGACTGTCCGCATAAGGAGAATACATTGTAATTAGATTAAGATTGTATATAGCCGCATACTGTTAGAGCGAATCTATTGGTGTGGCTCTTTTTCACTGCCTTTTTAGAAAATGCGTTTTCTGTGATTAATGTACCTTGTACCGGCCTGCTGTTGTGCATTTTATTCGCATCGCGGATCGTGGACAGCAGACGGAGAAAGCATCACTGCGGCTCATGAAGTCGAAGTGCAAGTCCATCTTCGGTTGCCAACACGATTGCTTCTGCTTTGATGGTCTTGTTACCTTGCTAGGGAATTATGCGTGTATCTGCGTGTATGAATGGGCATTATAACAAAATAACTATTTGCAATTACTTTCTTGTGACATATTTGTCATAAGACATATTTGAACACTAAAGTGTCTGGTATGACACTTTTTCCGTAAATGTAGCGAGTTTAAAATGGGAGATGTATAAGGCATATAGAATACGAATAGCTGAGGAGACAGGTGAACGAGCTATAGTTTGGAGCACAGTTGTCGTGAATGCATCTGTTAGACATACATAGTGTATACCCACGCACATGTACTACATAATCGTTTAGAAATGTTGCTTCATAATCTCAACAGAGTAGAAGGGTTTTCAGAGTACAAAACTAAAACAGATTTTGGGAAGCCTTTTAGCCACATATAATTTACAGTTGTTTCCTGATATTGCATTTATTTGTTTATTTAATTATTATTTTTAAAACGTATTTATTTTAAAAGAGACAATATTGATTTTGTCATATTCTACACCCTCCCCCTCTTACTGTGTGTGTGTGTGTGTGTGTGTGTTGGGACGTTGGGGGCATGTTTTTTTGTTTCTTTGTTTTTGTAATACATTTAAAGCAGAGGATGCTACAGTTTTTAAAAGAAGCTCACTTGTCACCTTGTTATCTCGCCAGCCATCTTTAGACAATGTAGGCATGCCGGCTGGCAGTCAGAGAAATAGGCAAATACTCCCAGACAGAGATAAGAGTCATGCTTTGAAGATGGTTCAGTAGGCCTATTTCAATAATATTATTTTCATTTATTAGTCCTCAGGGAATAAAGAGATAAAGCATTTTCTTGTCATTTGCAACATGTTTATTTCTGTCTTGTAGGCCTGTTTTTGAAAAATAGACTGCAGGTTTTTGATGTCTCTGCCATCAGTGGAGGTTAAACAAGTCTGGTTGCTGTAGACAGATTAGGTTGGTATAAAATAGTCCACATTTCAGTTAAGTTCTCATGCGTGAGTGTCAGTCACCGTTCCACCAAGTGGAGTGTCACATTCTCAAGGACAGCAGGGCTTAAGGTTCCTATTTGTAGCTTTGTTCTAGTCATTTTATTCTAGTATTTGTAGAACTTGTACACCAGTTGTTCCATCTAAAGAAAGATCTCATTAGTAGAGATACAAATTTATATGTCAGCAGCTTATAGTAGTGCATTCATGTCCGTGTTGCTTTTAGGGGTCAAAGTTTGCCAGTCATGTAGAAGCAAAAATGAAATTCCTTCCCAATTTCCCTGGGGTGCATGACACAGAGACTGAGTGCAGTGCTAGAAGTATGTAGCATGATTTCTATGGGTCAGTGATGACGGGCTGCCTTCCCTGTTACTTTGGATCGTCTATCAGACGTCAATGCCCGATCCTGCACCACAGACCCAAGCAGCACTGGGAGCAACGAGTCTAAATCTGTTTACTAATGGCAGCTGGGAACATTTCAGTGACTGTCAGCTTGGTGCATACTATTGGCTATGGTGTTATTTATTTCGGTTTGGGAGGCCTGAACAACCCACCTGTGCACTATGAGAATAATGATAAATTACACACCATGATGGTGTTCAGTGGAGGAAAGAAAAATATTTGTTCTGCTCTGATTATGTTGAGAATAAGTTTGAGCGTTTTGCAGTTGTTAAAATTTATGTACAGGAGTGTTGACTGAGTGTGTTGCGGTAAATAATGCACGTGTTGAACACGGTTTGTTAGGGAAGTCACTTGTTTGAAAGTGCTGTTCTTTAGGTCTTTTGAGGAAAGTGTATAAGCTAATGTAACAGAAGCTGAGTTTAAGTGTAGGTCTGCAGAGTAGGTGTATAGGCCCTGTGTCAGAGCTGCCCATGGAAGTCTTCTCAACCAATAAGAACCAGAGTGACAGGACATTCCTTGTGATTTGGGCTCTAGTCCACAGGGCAACAAAAGCAGCCCTGTGTGCCCTCAGCCTGCACAGTCAATTAGTCAGCGTGCAGTTCTGCCCTTGGTCTGGACTGGAAAACGGATCCAGGTCAACCTGGAATGTTGATCCAGGATGGTTAATCACCTTCCACGCCTTACTCAAATAAGACTGACCCCTCCTCTCACTGAAGCCTTTACAAAGAGGATTCTGCTTTCATCGGCACACAGTCCATTACAAGTAGACAGGCACTCTCCCAATGGTGGTGAATGCACTGTTTTACCACCAGTCAACCGGACATCTCCTTCAGTGACAATAGAACTCAGCAGAATTGCTGTTAGTGCTTAGGTATGCTCTGCAAAAAAAGAATTAATTAATATTTAATCAGCTTTCCATTTGACAAAAAGCTTGCTGCCCTTCAGGATTGCTTCTTTGAAGAGGTAACCTGGATTCATAATCTTTTCAGGAGTGGATGGTAGATATATTTGAAGTGCTATGTGCCTGTACTGTTAGATTGCCTACCAATACTCACCAAAGGTATTTTAAATCAAATGATGAATGAGAATGGTTTCAAGTAACATCCTCGCTAGGTAAGGAAATGACTGATGCAAATGATCATGTCAAACGAAAAAGAATTTGACACTAACAAAGTCTAAAGAATCATTAACCAGTACAGAGGAGAGTGAGCCCTATGTCAGCAAGGCCAGGGTAAATTAATTTTGACAATGTGGGAAATATATTGCTGGGAGTGGCAGAGTCCTCATTATTCCACTAAAAAGCGAACACGAGTTAAATCACCTTCCTCCCTCCCACTTAGACTCCAGGACTTAATTGTGTATTAATCAGTAACAGCGAGGTCCTGGCGTGGGTCCAGGGATGCTGCTTCTGCATCAGGCTTAGAGGAGCCTGGGCTCAACTCCTGTTTCTGGGAGTCACTCTTTCGGAACACGGTATCCCTCTACATTGAGATTCACCACTACCTCTAGCCATAGAACAGTGGGCACAGTATTATCTGAAAAAGAGAAAGGTATTTTACAAACTGCGATGTTGCCTGGGTTGAGCACTGTGGTGCAAGAAAGTTGTTTTATTGTATCGATTTAGAGCTGTGCCTTTTTCCAGACTTTAACTTCATGATTTAAAAGGCTTATATCAGATGGAAGGATCCATCTCAGGCCATGACTTAGATGAATCGGCCCCAGTCAGCCCTCTGCCCTCTTCCCTCAGGTTTTTGACGGAGTGAATGGGCCAAAATCTCCAATCATGAACTGAGGGATTCACAGAGATTTCTCTGCTGGTGCTGCTCCTCGTTCCACCGTGAGACATTATCTTTGTTATGATCTTAGATCCTGGCCTTTGGGCAGCAGTCAGTTGACCGTTTCCAGCTGAGAGCAGTGGCGGGGTGGACCACCGACAGGTGGTCTTGCACCCCATCATTGTTAAAAATAGTCCAGCTGGGTTTTTGTTCAGTTCTGACATCACAGTAATATCATTTTCAGGCATGAATGAGAGTGATTAACTATTTCAGATGACTAGCCTTTATGCTTGAAAGAGCCCTGTGGAGTTGGGAGTTATATCACCTTGCATTCAAAGATGCAGTTTGATTTGAACTCATCATTGAAACATACCTGGTACATGTTTGTGTTGAGGAAGAGGGTACAAATGCCATAAAGATCCCTCTAGAAGGAGCAGGTCAGCTGTTTGCCAGTGTCCTGCATGTATATTTTGTGCAATGTGATAAAATTGCTGCGAATCATTCATGCTGTTCCACCAGTGAGGAGACCATTCTGTCATTTTATTGTGCAGCACATGTAAATAGTGGCCTGCAGAGCTCAGAGCCCTGTGAGAGAGAGAGGTTCACGAGGGACCCGCGTGCCATTGCGCTGAATAACATCATCTGACAGGTCCAGGAGGACACAGGTGCTGTGCTGTGAAGGTCTGCCTCGGACCTGTCTGACAGAGTGAGCGAGGCAGCCATTGACATGCAGGCCTGATGTTACAAGGGGGGGGGTCAAGGCGATGTTAGCTTGCGAAACCCGGGCGAAACAGCAGACACGCCAAAATCTGTGCACCAGTGGTCCGACTCCACTCAAAATAATGGTTATCCAGTTCTGTGCCAGATGCCAGTCAAATGCATCAAGCAGGAGGAGAAACAACCTCACAGAAAGTCGCACTGAGGTATTGAGACAGTGTATTAAAACACTGCCACTAACACACTGGTAACTGAGAAAGAAAACAAAAGTTCCCCGATGATCTTTGACGGAGACGGCCGGGGAGAAGGCAAGATGGAATGCACTGTTGTCACAGTGAAAAATCACATCCTACCCCCCCACCGCCACCACCACCCCCACCCCCTACTCCACACCCTCCCCCAGTGCCATTGTTGAAAATAAATTATAAGTAGGGAAGGAGCTGAACAGCATACAATGGCAGACAGGCTCTGTGCTTCTGTTCTATTAATCAAGCGCTTTGTGTGGCGAGTTGTGTTTTCAGTGTGCCTCTGGCTGACTTCACAGGAAAACATTTTAAACTAGTGTTCTTCTCCTGCAGAGGTGAATTGATTCATCTCTGCCGGGATTCCCAGGGCTCCAAAAATTGCTTGTTTCCCTTAGTTTTTACATCTATATTATATGTATTTGTTTTTCCATGCCCAGCATAAGGAGTGTAGTACATGACTGCTACTGATAGAAGGGAAACCTAATGGCACTTCTTATTTAATTTCTTCTTTCATTTCTTCTTTCCTGCTTCTTAGTCTTTGTCTGATGCCCTAGAAATGTGCATTTTGCCCCTGAGTTGACATGTCGTGTTAATACCAACCTCTTGCACAGGGAAAAGACACAAGTCAATTAAAATGGCATCTGCTTCACCTCTACCCCTAAATGTGATGACACCTAACTGTTGGACCTCAGACGGAGTTGGGGCACAGCTTATATTCCCAACAGCTGCACAGGGCACGCATGTTTTTTTTTTTTTCCAGTGAAATGGCACCTTCCCCCCCAGCCGTGATGACTGGCACTCCTCAGCATTGGGATAAAACGGGAACGGGGGCAGGGGGTCCGGCACTCCGTGCAGCCCGTGCCAGACTGGTGTTTCAGAATGCTCTCTGTATCCAGCTGATAGAGAGATGGCGGGGTCTCACGCTTCCACCTCCATGCACCACCTCCTCCCTTTCCCTTTATGCAGAGCAGAAGAAACAAAACAGAGAGGCAAGTTTGTTACTGGCATAGTTTAGAAGGAGGCTTTAACACAAGAGGAGTGTTGACCAGGTTGGGCCAGCCTCTCCATGAAACTAGCACACCTCCGGGCACTGGTACCATTGGCAGTTGTAGTCTCAGCATGGGCAGTTGCACACCAATCCATTTCAACCAGGCAATTTCACAAGCATAGGTCAGTGTTGTACTTTTCACACTCCCACACAGTTCATAGATCTGTGCAATATTCCCACCACTGCTACTGCATTATGACTCTCTGCTATGTATTGGTTAAAACTCTGTGAATGGTGGTACTTCACCGCATGTTTAAGTGTTGTCAAGGCACACGGGCCTGTCCTCACCAGGTGTGCACAGCATCTCTGCTCAGGCAGACTGGAACCATGTGGCTCCCTTCTGACCTGTAAATAATGGCAACTCACAAGCCTACACCCTGAAATATGTCTGAGTGTGGTATTGCCCTCAGCAACATGAAGATGGGCAAATGCAGGGAGCTACTGACACGTTTTTTAACATCCCCCACATTCAGTCCATATGCAGACTCCCTGGAGCTAAAGGGGACACGGGAGAGGGAGGCCATTTTGTTAGCAGGAGGTCCGCTGTGACAGCAGAGGCACACTGCCACCCGCCTCTGAGCGCAGTTGACGCAAACGACTCAATACAGACAGAGTGGCCGCGGGGGAGCTGAAAGGAGCATGGTAATGTCTCCACAGAAATGTGGGCTTCCAGAGGGCTCAGAGCTAATAGTGGTTTGGGCACAATTTTACAGTCAGCACTGCAAAAGAAGCCCATTATTCCAGCAGCTGTTTGCTGCTTTTATCTTATATTTTGGTTACATTTAGTTATACATATTTATGGTGTGCTCTGCTTTTCATAAGGTTTTTAGGGCACAACCCTTCAAGAACTTTATGATTTTAAAAATTCTTTTGGTCTTTTGGTAAAACACTACTCCTATAAATGCACACACATTTTTTTTCCATTGGTGCATTAGACACATTAGACACAAGAATTATTGAATGATCAATCATGTGCACTGTTTTAGCTAGCAGTGACATACTGAGTGACTCTGTTTAGCTAATTGGTGGCGCCGTCCTGTTCAGGCTTGTGCTTCCTTATTAAGAGATCAAGTACCTAATGAACCTAGAGTGCAGGAACTCTGAGCGTGTCCTTGCTGCTCACCCACACCTCCCTATAGTGACGCTCACACTAGCTGTAGTGTTAGGTGTTCACACACAGGGGCTGCCTGTGCCTCTTTCCTGCTCCCATACCTAACATGGAACAGAGGGCCAGTGTGCATGCAAGACACACCTCTCTTGCCACAGTGGCCTGCGCCTGTTTTCTGAGAGCATGAAAATAAAATGTGCCTCTTGATACATGTCACATTGGAAAAACAAAAACATTTTGCCCTTTTTAAAGATATTGTAAGCTGCCTGTATTTTTTGTTTGTTGTTCAGCCCAATGTACTGCATTTTCATCAGACTCCAGAGTGAAGTTTGTCAAAGTCAGTCAATTGAAACTGAAATGCTTTTATTTTCAACCCACTGTTTAGTGAGAATGATGAATGAAACTGATTCATACAGCACTGAAGCCATGAAATTGGATATTTTTCAGTACACATGTATGGAACCTATCATGATATTGAGACTTTTTGTATGCGTGTTGTCCAAAGTGATTTTCTTTCAGTAATTTTTCCATCATAAAGTGCTCAAAAATCAGAGGTAACATACAGAATAAAGCAGTCGTGCATGCTTTATTTGTTGGCAGACATTAGCATTGCTGCGGGTGGTTATTTGATGGTTAGGCCTCCGAATGTGTGAGCTTTTGAAGAGGGATTCTTGTGGCTGCCTTGTGGCAACTCAGGGGCAATTTGTCCATCATGGTATGCACATGCATTTGGATTCAAAAGTAACTGCCCGCATCAATGTTGGCACACGCGCGTGTGCTGTATGTCCACATGGACATGAGTGTTTGCGCACAAGCACGTGCTCGCGTGCCTGCTGAGTTTCGTATGTATTTCCAACGGTGAGGAAAGGGCAGCAGCGCCATTGTGCGCATGGTGACAGGAGGACCACAAAGAGAGGGGGCTTAACGAGGCTCCGTGTGACTCTGTCCTGTGGCAGCCCTGTCTGGGGCCTGACGAGATACCATCTGTTCAGTCCCGCTTCCAGGAAAGCGCACTGAAAGCAGGAGACTCCCTGGACGTGCAAACACCTCATCAACTCCTCCGTCTGGCAGTGAGATGGTGATGTGTGGGCTCCTGGGCTGGATGGCTTGGAGGCCCTTCCTTCCCCTTAGACAGCGTTACATCACTGCTGCTCCACTCTCTGTAAAAGGTCAGATTAGATGAGGAGAGCGGGGTCCATTCTGGTACTGAGAGACTTGAATGTGGGCGGTCAAGCATTCCCTCTTTTTTTTCAATTTGCTGCCCGTCAGAGCACTATACCTGCCAAAGTAACGTTACAATGGGGGCTTCGGAAAAAGTAACAAAAAACAGTGCTCTAGAGGTGAACTAAGTCAAAAATAACACTTGCAAAGGTGCTCTTTAGAGAAAGGGAACTATGGTCTTGAACAAAAAAATGAAGAAATGCCTGATGTGCTATGTGAAAGTAAAGAGGTGTACATTTCCAGAAGCAAAGCCAAGAAACTCTTCTCAAGGAAGGCATATGTTCAATAGCTTTTTTTGTGTTGTCAAATCCATTACAGGACAATTAAACACAAAAATCTACAGAATGCAGGGTCCTCATGTTCACACACTGAAAAACTAGCCTACCTAAAAACTGTACCTAGCAGTGACAAGCCCTCTACAGGATATAATTGCCAGCACGATGCCGAATCTGTTTATAACTGATGAGCTGAATAATAATAGACACCTTGAAACTGGGATAAATCAATTAATCAGTTTGCAAGGTATAGATTCAATGTAGCGGCACAAATTATTGTGCTTATAAATAAACAATTTGTGTAGTAATTTAAATGGTAACTCAGCAATGGAACTGGGATATTTGTCGTCAATGTAATATTATTCTTCATGGACACTGAAATATGTACTGCATTTCTTCAAAGTGCACAACCTCAAGACCCTTTTTATCTGTGCAACAGAGCAGATAGTTTCTCACATTTAGTCCCCAGACATCTATATGCAGTTTGAAGGAAGTCCTATCCTGGTGTATTTGAGGATTGAGTAATGTGATAGTGACAGGAGGTGGGCAGTGACCTTGACCCCTCTTTCTTATTCTCCACAGTGCTTTACAGCTCCCACTCCTGTGACAGGCAGAGCTGGTAAACTGTTAAACCTTGAGGAAATAAAATGTTCAATCAGCTGTGTATCTGACCAAGGGAAGTGAAGTATCTCCCCCCTGCCTGCCCACCAGCACCACCAATCTCCGCTTCCACAGACCAACCTGTGACCTTAGTGCTTAAAGGATTTTCTTTGCTACTACATAAAGGGATCAAGAGGGCTACAAACTTGCACATTGTCTCCGGCTCTAATTGTTTTCCCTGCCAGATTATGCCAGATAACGCCCGTCTCCCTACCCCCCCCCATCTCTCTCTCACTCATAAGAACACTGCCACGTGGCCTGTGTTTTGATGTGAGAACTGAGGATCCCCTCCCCTTTGACCCCTCATCGAGCTCCAGTATCAGGCTACTACTGTGAAGGTGAAAGGGGGCAAGCTCCCTCCCTCACCTCTAAAGGAGAAACATAACATCATGCCCTCTCCTCTGAACTCTCATAGCCATCATTCCACATGCTTGTATGCATGTCAGTGGGTGCAGATACAGTAACTACTTCCCACTTGCTCTGTGGGAATGCTCAGCATTCTCACATGTATTCAGCTGATGCCTCAGCCATCTGAAAGTTCCAGCTTAACTGCAGGGTTTATTTCATTTCCAACTGATTGCATTGGGACAAAAATATAGTACCAGTTCACTCCCTGGATTGGTTCCTACATACCAAATTGAAATGGTATTTTAATTGAGAAGGTAAAAAGAAATTATACATTATTACAAGATTGAATCTGAAATATTATTCAGTCATTAATAAACATGATTACAGGTTTGATGAACTGTAAGCCATCTCTTGATTTTTTTTGTCAAAATGTCCCAAATCATATGAAAAAAGAATATATTAAGAAAACATTTTAGAGAATATATTTTTAGGTCAATAGTTCAATATGTTTAAGATATGTAAATTATGCCATTTTGGTATATTGCAATTTCTTTCCTTTGTATTAATATATTTTAAATGTATTTACAATTTATTATTGGGCTGAACAACATATTTCTCAGTATATTACAACTTATTTAATTTCAGTATGGGATGTCATACAAGTTTAAGGTATTCTGTTAGTAAGCATTTCAGAATGTATATGAGTACTGCATACTGATTTGTAGTGATTTGTAAGATGAGGTTACAGAGTAAATATTTGTCTACTTAGACATAGACATACGTAAAATAACTGTGGGGAAATCGTAGCTTCCATACATAATTCAAAAAGTCAACAATTTTGAATTAAACCAAAAATATTTAAATTTGCATTTATGATCCCACAGATATTTTTTGCATATTTACTCAGCTGAGCTGTGAATCTAAAACAGCACCTAAGTATATTTGATATTAAGTTACCTCTTCAACTATTTCCACTTATATCTTGATGTTTCTGTGACAGGTGGTAAACAGGTATAAAAACAAATAGCATTTAAACATTTCTCAAATAAACCATTAATATACAACTAAACAATGAAGGACCTGAGACTTGATTCTTGAGGAATCCCTGTTCATGTTCAAGGTTATTAATAATTAATTGTTCACTGTGTTGCAGTGGTATTTCCCAGGCTACACTTGTTATATAAGTATGGCTCAAACCATAAACTGAATTTGAAGTGTGGTGTTTGATTGTGTGGAAATGGAGGTGACCAATTTGAACTGAAGTAGGTAGTGACAGAAGAAGAGTGTGCCATCTGTACCAATGATTGTTTATTTGCATTTTTATAGTTGTGCTGCCCTTTGCACATATACTACCAACTTCATGTTTTTCAAAATAGGGTCACTCCCTTTCTCATAGATTCAGTGTTCAGACATAATTAAAATGATTCGTTTATGTTTTTGTGGAGTTTTTTGGGGGAATATTTTGTTAGCAAACTAATTTCAGAGTGACATGGATCAGTTTGGATCACCATTTTATGTGGTGAGAAAGTTTCACTTTGTATGATTGCTGAAACTGTTCACTGTTTTGAAGAAGCAGAGATACCAAATTGAATTTCTCTCCTTGTTATAATCTTGCTTTTTGCCTCAAGCTTCCAGTCTCCACTCTGCTATGATATAATCCAGCTTCATGGGTTAAAGGCAATTAAATTATGCTGAATAAATAAAAGTACTCTGAAAACCTGAGAACACATGTGAAGGGCAAAAACATTTCTCAGAAAAATAACCAATCCTGTGTGGGTGCCAATTTCATTCACCCTGATGAAGGACTATTTCTCATCATCTTGGTTTTTAAAATGTCCCCCAGGGAGGTTCTGACGTGTACAGCGCTGTATGTGGTGGGCTGCAGGGATCTGTTCTGCTCACGCTCCAGTTACCACACAATGCAGTGTACTTGCCTCTGGGAGAGGCCCTTGGGGCAGTGGATGGCCGTCGAACAAGCGTAGGGGCCCGGGGCTGGTTCAGATGGTGGCACCACCTGCCCTGTTTCACTTTGGAGAATGGACTGTGGTTGCAGAAGGGCAGTCCTTGTCCTGTTTATCTTTGTGTGCTTTCCAGTATGTCTGCCCTCTGCTTCAGCCATTATTATCTGAGCATCTAAAAATGGAGGAGAAGAAATTAACCAGTGTTTTGCTCTTATAAAGAGAACAATTGGACTAAGTCCCATGCTGTCATTCTCCATTTAGGGTGTTCACTGCCTATTATTTTTAAACTTCCTGGATGTGACAGCCAAATAATGGCTACCAATGACAGGACAAGATCTGGGTGACCATAAGCCCCGACATCTTGCCAAGATGAAAACACCATCATGCTGCATATTTGAGATCATTTTTTCACTACATCAAAAATGTTAGATTGCCCTTGATTAGGGCAGCTGTTAAGCAAATGTAAGTGATTATGATAACTTAAGTACTACATTTTGTGTAGCATTATGTATTTATGCTGTACAAATGAAGCAGCCCCTGTTTTCCCAGGTATTGACAGCTGAAGAACCTTGTTCTAGTGATTGGTCCTGTGCTTGTGCATCTGGTTGTAATGTTTGTTGATGACTGGCCTATATGTGTGTTAATGTATTTTAAATTACATATTGTTAATGGCTGTGAACCAGGCCATTGCTACTGATTGGAAATTAGATTTGCAGCCTGTTCACACAACTGTTAGAATGAAGAATGTAGATGTAGATGGCCCCTTCAGAAACAGGTAAGTAACATGGGGGGATTCAGTTTAAGCTTAAGCAATAAGTGTTGGAAAGGTCTAGTTGTGATGTCTGGTTGTTGTCTCAGCCACAGTGGATGGTTCTCTGTTGTAGGTTATTATATTTCTTCAGTTGGTCACACTTTCTCCCCACAACTGGATTGTGACTTAATTCTCCTATCAGAGATGTGTTGCAGGAGGAATAGTTTTGCTTTGATTAAAAGTGAGATTACAGCCCTTCATGTCTACTTTGATTAATCCCTCTGCCTGTATACATTTGTGTGTGTGTGTGTGTGTGTGTGTGTGTGTGTGTGTGTGTGTGTGTGTGTGTATATATATATATATATATACACACACACACACATATATCCTCCCCGCCAAGGCCAAAATTCAAGGCGTACTATAAAACAAACTTTTCTCTTAGATGGAACTCATACAGCTCCTGGAGCGCTCTGAATAAGGGAGTGATGCAGATCCAGCTGAATCACTCACAGCAGATTGATGGTCGAATCTCTTCCTGCTTTATTTGTTGATTCTTTAAAGTCCAGCTCTGCTCACTCCATCATTCCCCCAGATTTGAGTTCTGCAGAGAGAATCCAGTAATTGAAATGGATAAAAAGCGCACGGGCATCTGGCACTCGGAAGTACTGTGCTGACAAAGCAGAGCAAGATGGCACAGTTTGAGATTATCACCTCAGTCAAGGCCTAAACGTACCAGCCATCAGAGGACATCTTTGAAACACCCAGCACCTGCTCTTGGCTCATATAACAAAGCCTTGATTAGTTTGGCCCTGTTGCCATTGTAGGATTTCTCATTCTGCCAGAGAAAAGGTCAAGGTGATTAACTCTACAGCTGCAATAAGAGACAGTCAAACCATTCACTCACATCACCATTATTTTTTGATTTTCTTCATGAGCTTTATATCACTTGTTTTATATCACAAAGTTAAGCTTGTGTGTCAGTGAGGCTCTCCTTTCCTTTTGGACTCCATTCCTCACCCAAGAGGAGACTGACTGGAGCCTGAAGTATGTGTGCTTTGGACTCCCATCATGTTTGATGAATCAGTTTTATGGATTGGAATATTTGGCTGACTGTTTACAGTCAACATACTTCTCAGAGACAGTATGCCATATTTAAAAACATAGTTAAAAATATATATCATGTGAATTCGTATAAATGTTTAATTCACTGACTGAAGCTGTCTAAAATGGAGCATGGAGTTCTTTTAAACACAATTTGGTACTAGGGTTAAGGATTTGCAAGGCTGTCCATAACTTTAAAACAAAGATGCTCCACTTTATTTTTGCTGCACAGGGACAGTGTCTCTTCTTTATCCCATGCCTGAGCCCATAGTTAATTTAATTAACTGTTAGATTAATTGGTCAGATTTAACCCCTTACCCTTGAAGATATAGACCTATAAACCCCATAAACCCTACTGGACATAAGCCGTTGAGGCCTGGAGATGTGCATGCATGCCTTAAAACAATTTATTTCACAGAACACTACCCTGTAGCTGCATTGAAGTGGGCACAGAGTGAATCTCTGGCATTTTAAAGCTCTGAAACGCCTCAATAACTCCTTCTTAAGAGAGAAAAACAACATTTTTTCTTCTTTTAAATCAGTGTCGAGCTGTGAAGATTGCTTTACAGGGATCAATATATATCTCCGTAATGAGAAAACAAGCCAGTTCAATACTAGTCTGCAAGGTGTCTGTAAGCACAAAAGAAAAGCAGCAGTGTGTGAGCCCCCTTGGAGACTGGATCAACTCATCTCTCAGTGACGCAGACCTCTATCATCCCCCACCCAGCTCTGCTGCACAGCGCATCCTCCTGCACTCTCAGGGGCTGCTGGGTGTCTCTGGGGCTGCCTGGGGTCAGGAGAACAAGCCTCTTTGGTGTGGTGGTGCTGTTTGACATAGGAACAACTGATGGGCCATCTAGATTCCCCCTAGTCAGGGTGAAAAACTCCACGTAAATCCATGACTCTGCATGCACTCAGGATGACATGATAGTGTGTGCAGTGGTGCAGGTGGCACAATGAAATAAATTTGAGGTTCATAATGATGAACGCTACAATTCTCTTACAAACTTTTGTATATGTCTATGAGTGTTTATGTTCCTTTTTTTCAACAACAAGTGTATTTTCCATGGCCTATTTTTTCATGTGTACAAAGATGTGACTTGATTATATTAAAAAGAAGGTGTTTTTAAAAACCAAAAATGTCATGACCAACATCAGAGTGCAGAGAGGTTACATTACAGTTAATATTAAATTATAGTATGACAGCTATATGTGTACATTGTTAGCTGCATTTAATGACATTTGGTTTCTTTCATTTCAGACACACAACGAGTGTAGGTTGAGAGAGGACTGTTGGTTTTTAACATCGATTACATTACAGGAAATGATAAAAAAAAATCCACCTACAGTATACCTACTAGTGTCCATGGGGAGTGGGAAACAAACTAACCTCAGTTTTGCAAATCAGCATTTTATGTACTTGTGAGGATAATCTGTCAAGCTCAGATAAGCACTGGGATGTGAGGTATGACAACAGGGTTCTTTTACATCGTGCCTCTGAAACAACCTCCCCACCCTTCTCCAACCTGTTTAAAAAAATCCACCTCTATTTTGAGGGGGCCTAGGGACCTTGTCCCACATCACAGGGCGGGGCAGCAGCCTCATAGAGACCCCCCTGTTCTGAGTTCCTTGCTCCTTACAGAAGGTCTCTTTCTTCCCGACTTCCTGTAAACACGGCCACAGGCTGCAATAGCAGAACCTCAGGCTCAAAAAAGCCCATGTAAACCAGCCTGCTCCTAAACAGGGTACACAGAGCCCCCTGTTCTCCATTGGCTAGGGATGCAGTTACACAGCCTGCCTTTTCCAAAATCTGGAGGAGGTTAGGTGTGAGAATTACAGTGTCTTATACACCCAGAGAAGACTGACAGCTACAGGATTATTTTTGTTTGTTCATGTTCTCTTATGCCTTTTTCCCCTACATCTTTGAGAAATGTTCAAACAGGATGCTGGTGTGCCAAGGTTACCCCTCACAAAATCTCTGTGTTCACAGGAATGGGGCCATGACTTACCCTCTGTATGAGTGTTCTCGATAGCATCTGTGTGACAGAAACATCTGGAGGACTGCAGAAGATTTGCTGGTGCCACTTGCCCCTGGCATTCATGGGTGGGGTGTGCTGCTGTGGTGGCATATGAGGAGTGGATTGTGGTGCTACTGTCATGTGAGAGTGTGTAAGGGAAGCAGGTAGGCCATTCAGAACTAGATCTGGAGTGATCCCTAAGGAAAGAAAGAGGGAAGCACTTCAAACTATTCATGCCTGTATCAATAAAGCTCACAGAGAAGCCCTTTCAGTGAATGGAAGACAATTGCATCTGTAACTTTAATTATCATCCTGAAAACAAAATCTCTAAATAAAAAGCAGGCTGAAAGTCTCTGTAGCTCAATAAGGTAAATTTCTCTTAGTTAGTGAAAACTGCCCTTATGGTGAAACACTGCAGACTCTGTGGCCATTTACAGTCCATCTATAAGTCTGTGAATTTGAGAAGGTTCCCTGGTTGCTAGTGGCACATCTCTGCCACAAATCCTCTGCTAAGAGCCTGACATTGACCCAGACCCTCCATAGCCCAGACAAGCACACTTCAGCTCTCCTCTCTGTCTGAAACGCCCCCTCTCTCTGGCTGGTTCCCGCGGTGATGGTGAGATGAATGAGGAGAAGAGGGGGCGTTTTAAGAGAGCAACAGAAAATGTCTGAAGCCTGGAATTGCTTTTTTCTCAAAGTGCAAATCTTTCTCCTTGTGAAAGTACTTTGCAGTTACCCCAAGGGGTTCATATGATTTTTTTTTTTTTTGCCACAGTTTACTCAACTATCAGTGGGGTTCATAATGAAATGAATATGTTATTGCAGCGTGAAGGTGAGTCCACAGCAATGGGCACAGATGATTGAGATGATGGCTTTTGTTGAAGTTGTCTGTTCAAGTGTGAAGCCTCGATCCCAGTTAAAGCTTTGTTCAGTCGCCCTTCAGTATCCTGACCTTTTTACGTATTGTACTTTTTCAGTGGGTCATAGCTGTCACTGATTTGAAAGGGCTGTATTATTTGAAGAGGCTGACGTTTGTTTTTCCCATGGCCTCAGCTTTAAGGGTACACTCATGAAGCCATGTATATATTTAGGAATGTCAAAGAGGTACTGTAAAGTCTTTGGATATTGTGTGTGGAATTTCCCTTGGGGTTAGCAAGTAGAGGGGTACACTTATTAAGGCCTGTGGGGGTCATTCACTGGAGGCCCTTTGAACAGGTTTATGTTCTTATGTTTTTTTTTTTCTGTAAACTGATCAAGTGATTAAGTGATAATCTCAGTGTCACTGAGTGTGGATTACAATCGACCCTCTGTATTACAAGAAAGGGGAAGGGTGTGTGGTGTTATAATGAGGACAGCTCCTCCATCTCTGAGTGGTTTATCTATGTTTAGATCTATCCAGAAACAGTATGACTGGATAGACGCATACCACTTGATCATTACTTTTTAGACAAGTGATCATTATGGATTGATTTTGATTGTATTTCTTTTTCTATACTGCAGTGAATATCTGCCTCTGGCAGTTAGATTCATAGGTAAATAAGTAATAGAGCCACAATAGAGCTAACCTGTTTTACAAGTAGACATTAGTTTGCAGCAGTGAATGATTGTAAATGATGGTGAAGCAGTAATGTATTTTTCAGCATAATGCAATCTTCTGTAAGAATGAAGGTAATGTATCTGTGTTGTCACAGTGAAGCCACAAAGTTAAATTACCACAGAAGTTTGTGAGGTGTGCAGATGGGTGCACAGCTACCCACCAGAGCTTTTGTGGATGTAAGCTTCATGCGTCAACTAAGTACTGTTGTGTGGATTATTACACAATAGCAATGTCTCAGATGAAGAGCCTTGTGAGACCCTTTGTTAGATGGGGAAAATGAATAATTTAGATTAGATTATCACACAGTTGCATCCCAGATACTGAATATCACAAAAGCATTGACCTTGGCCTAGTAAGTGCAATGTTAAATCTGACTAAAAGGCTTGTTTTCCCAATTGCTTTCCCACAACAGAATTTTAAAATAGCAGTTGTCTGACCCATTAAGGAAGAATTAGACCTACTTGTTCACATAACAACTCTGCCCTTCGTATACACTCTTTCATTTTAGTTTTTAGTGCAGTGTGAGAAAAACTGAAGGACAATCATTATTGATTGTTACAGTCATGCTTTGTGCAGGATCTGTATAATGGGGGGTATTAAAAGAAATAGAAACCGCTGCATACATACACTGCCTCACTTTTGTGGAGCAGGACTCGTTTGCAACCTGCAACTTGTGAAAGGATTTTGCAGTTTTTCACTGGGAATATTATCTTCCTCCATGAGTGATAAGCTCGCTGCATGCAGATTGTCCTCTACATGCCTCACTTCATTGGCCTGCACATCCTGCTACAGCCAGCACTGGGAGCAGTGATGTGCCAGTTCAGTTAGACTTCAGAAGTGCTCCCTGTCAGGGATGTACCCAGGAGGCTCAGCTGGGTCCAATCAGTTGTTGCAGGCATACATTTACTCTTGGACTGAGTTTGGCCTGATGGTACCAGATGGATGGCAAGCTCGTGTTTTCTGGGATCCAAGTCATTTCCTGCAGCTGGATGATAGTGCACTAACTCAGGAAGGGGTAATAAGAGCATTCACAGTTCCAGGTCACATTTTGGCGTAAATGTCTGTGTGCTTGTGTGTCTTTCACATTGATTATTCTTACACAGTATCAGTATGAGGTTGTGCTGTGCTTGTCAAAGTGTTTGCTTTAGGTGGATCTCTCAGTAAAGCCACAGCTGTCCCACACACATCTGGGAATATGTAATATCCATCCTGCTCTTCATGTTGCTGTCTGCTTCCGTGTGTCGTGGACATCACGTGCAGCATACCCCTCACGATTCCACATCTGATCTCAAAAGAGATACTGAGTGACCTTTCTTAGCCTTATTTACATTACCCATTATATGTGATGTCTGCTGTATACCACAGTTAATACATAAATAGCTGGCAGTCCACCCTAATTACATGGGATGTACTTTTCCTCAGTCACGGGTAAATGCTTCTGAATGAACTGAATCCCTTTCATAATGAGAGAGACATGCATGTTCATCTTCATCAGCTTTGATGATGATGTCACAGGACGAAAAATCAAGTTCCCCAAGACACTAAGTAACAGTACTGGTGCTCAGCCATATGAATGCAAATACAACCTTCCTAAATCAACATAATAAAGCCAGTTTTCTCTCCATTACCTGAAGAAATGAGCCAGCCGGAAGTTTCCCAGAACCTGGATCCCTCAGTTTAATGCAAGCCATCACAAAGCGCTGAAGTGGACAGAGAGTATCGATGGTGACATCACTGTCGCCCCCAGCTGTCCCCCCCAGCTGCCCCCCCTCGCATTAGCTCCTCCCCTTAGGTGTCCCCACTGACCTTGAGCTTCACACTGCTGGCTCAGGATTCACTCAGCCGCCTCGCTTCAGGGAATGTGGCTCCTAGAACACCACCGCAAATCCCTATGAATACGTAATGTCGGCGCTGTAACACAGTATTAATATTTGCTATGGCACTCTCTTACAAATACACAGTTACAGGTGCCATCTGCACAAAAACACAAACACGTATTGTTACTCTTTTGCTGTCAATTTCTTTTTTGTCTTTTTTTTCTATCTCATTGCTAAAACACAATTTCAGTACTCAAAAGACATTGCTCTTTTTGAAGTGCTGCGTCACCCTATCAAAATAGTGTCAGCAGTAACTCACACTAAAACAGACTCTTTAAAACTTTATTTGTATGTATATACACAGCCTTTGGAGTGCTGTTTGCACATGCTTGGCTAAGGTCTTGCAAATTAAAGCAGACTGCAGAAATAATTTTCCATTCACACCCCAACAGTGCTTGTAAAATAAAAATAAATAAATAAATAAGAAATAAAAAAGAATTTGCAGAGTGATATAATGCAAATGTAAAGCCCTAACTGGTGAATACTCAGTATGATTGATAAATTGTGCATTTAGAGTACTCCAGTTTAGAAGGTTTTTCCAAGCACCTGAATAACCCGCAGGCATGAAAAACCACATTGAATGGTTAGTTAACCTTGCATCATTAATCAATAATGTACTGTACATTTGCTTGATATGCAGTGGTCTTATCTGATCTATCACTTTAGCTATACTGTATAAGCCTTAAAACACCAACAACTAGCACTGCTTCTTCATTTGCCTGCCCTGGTCCTGGAAAACCATCATGGGTTCCAAATTCTCTTATGAGTCTTCCAGAACTCATTAAGACTTAATAATTGAGCCAGTCCCAGCAATTAAGAGCACGGATGACAAAAACAGTGGAAAGCATTAGAGCATTGTGTCAGGGCTTGGCCATCCCTCCAGTTGACAGCCAAATGAGCGTGCTGTTCAGCTGGTTCCATGGGAATGTGTGATGGGGTATCACCAGCACCTGTTCAGTGGGCACCCTCTGCAGCCCTGCTGGAGAGCTCAGATGGTGGACTGTGTGTGAGCACTCCAGGTTCACAGAGCAAAGAAAGTGCACCTGCTCCACATACCGTTTCTGCAGGTAGTTTTCATTGTTGAAGTGCTCCGTGGGAGGACATTTCACTGGGTGAAATATCTGAGTGGCAAACCTCTTCTATTTTGAAAGGTTCACTGCAGTGGCTCCCCGGTAGGTGCTTAATTGTTATTTGTCTGGAGCATTACACGTATTCCCAATCATACTTGGTGTTATAATTTTCCTTATTGTATCTTGGATATGTGGAAGGACAATGGCAAGACAGAAAGAAAGAAGAAAAGGGCCCCTTTTTTAGCCATAGATACGGTAATTTTGACTGCCAGTCATCAAGCTACAAATTGCACCGGCTTTAAACCAAATAGCAGCTCAATTATGTTCTGACAGACTCAAATGATGGGATCTTAACGATGTGGAGCGAGAGCTACCGAGCGCTTTGTCAGCCAGCTTTTTATTTTCCCATCTTGTTGCTCTGTTGACATGGCAATGCAAGGAAAGTGGAAACAACTGTGGCATGTGTGTGTGTTTGTCTGAATTCTTATTATGTGGTGTCTGAAGTGGGATGCATTTCATTCACAGCTCCAGCAGTGCAGGTAGCTTTGTCTGTGTGGAACTGTAAGTGCAGGTGTCATTTGGACATCTATTAACCTGAACCAGTTTCATTTTTCTCCACGAAGTCTCCCAGGAGTAGTCTGCTAGAGTGCGCCATGTATAGAAATGTAGTTCACGTTGTCTCAAGTGTCACCTCAAATTGTGTTTTGTCCTTTTTCCTCTTTTCTTCCTCGCAGTTGCCCACCCAGAGAGATCGGCTAATATTAGATGGGGGGGGTTAATTGCTGTGGGAGAGCACGTCTCAGCTGACTGTGGGCTAATTAGCCCAGGGACTCTTGATTGAGCAGAGGAGGCCTCCATCATACTGGAGATCAGCCACACAATTACCCTCAAGTGTTAAAATTGTTAGCTGCCCCACAGGCTCTTCTCATTCTGCATGAATGTGCACACCCTTGTCGAGGGGCTCATTTGTGAAGTCTCAGGGTGCACATGTGCCGAGTTAGTGGAAGTGATGATGGTCTTTTACTGTCGCAGAATCATTAGGGGGATTTTTACAATATGTGTAGGTGAGGTGTAGGCATGGACAATGACTGTCATCTGTGGTATCTTTAGTGGCACTGTGAGGTAGGGAAAGGCAGGCTGGGACTGGTCAACTCCACTGCTCCCTTGTGTTCAAACCTGTTGCCAAATTTCCAAAAATAACACCTCCCAGCAAAACACCGCCTAGCCCCCCAATGAGTACAACATGAACAGAGGGAATATTGACGTAATTGGTGATTTTCTCTGTCTTCTTCACTGTCATCTTAGTGTGCTCAGCTTCCCCTTCCAGCTTCTCATTATGTCTCTGTCAGAGGCGGTGGAATGGCAGAGGATGCGAAGGAGATAGTACTCAAGTGTGTGCTGTTGAAATGTGAGCAGCATGCATGCATTAACACAGTACTCATTAAAGCAGCAGCTAATGAACGAGTTTGTAAATTACACCAGACAATCTGTGCACACTCGGGCGCTTTGCATAACAAACCTCTGAAAAACAACAGCAAAAAGAAGGACACGCCAGCGCAAAGCCATACATCACAGTCAATGGCTTTACCCAGGACAGTCCGCTCTCCATGATCTGCTCTTCGGCAGCATGCCGGGGCTGTGTGAGTCCCCTTTCCAGCAGCTCCTCACTGCCTGTAGTAGATGAGGCCAGTGGTACAGGTGGTCCCTGGCTTGGGTTGTTTGCACCTTTTGTTACTGTTATTACTAATGTGAAGATGAGTTGTTCTAATTAACACAATTCCTGTCCTTAATTAATCTCCCAAGTCTTGTTGGCACGATTTATTTTCCTAGTGTGTATAGCTTGTTGAAACATTTCCAATGCCAACAAGAGATATAATCACCAAACAAACAGGCACATGAAAGGAAGAGGCAAGAAATATTTCTGTATATAAGTACTGAGTGGGAGTCTCACTTAGTGACAATGGGATGTGTGTCTGGTGGAATATTAGCGTATCCTTGTATTGATAGTGGAATATTTTAAAGAATGTTTGAGTTTATTCGCTCTATAATTTTGAGAACCGAGTTTTTGGCCAAAATGTCCTGGTATGTGTTTTTAATTCACTTGATCCTAACTGAAACTCCAGGAACTGGAGATGCAACACAACCAATTCCCAAGAATAATAAACACAATATTTTCCTCTGGGCATGGATTCTGTCTTAACATAAGCTTCAGCATTTAATGCTAAACTGTAAGCTCCTGAGTGCATCCAAAAAGCTCAATTTTCATTTCATCTGACCATGAGACATGCTTCCAGTTGTCATTCAGAAACAGTCTGGCAAATTGAAGTTTTCTCTTTTTGTAGCTTTCTTTCAAAAGAAGCATTTTCCTTGCAATCCAGCCATGAATACACCATTCAACTGAATGATTCTTTTTCACACTTTGTACCCTGAAGATGCCAGTTTGTTAAGGAGATCTCAAATTGTTGCTCATGAATTTACTTTTGCCTCCAGAAATACCTCCAGTTGTCTCAGAGCCCATACTGGCAAGATGGAGATGCATCCTCTTCCTGGCAGGCATTTGCCACTTCATGCAAACATGGCCATCTTTCATAGCCATCTTTCAACATGTGAAGGTCAATGATCTACAGTCTTCAGAGATCTCTCTGACCTTGTCAGGGGTATGAATAAATATGGAGGATAGAGTATGTGCATTTGTATAATTGTTTCTTGTTCTTTTCATACAATAATTGAGAGAATATATTTTAGGATTCTAAACTTGTGGGTAAGAACATTAATAATAGTTTGGTCTCAGTCTGTCTTCTGCTATAGAAAAATAGAAGAGTCTAAAAATGCTGATACAGCACCCTGCTATAGTCCTAGGGCAGGGTGTTCATGTCTGGCATGAGGTTTTCCAATAATACACTGTGAATTCACATTGTTCTGGCATTTCTAATGCCTTTACTGATGCTGGAGTTGCATAACAACAGATGACACACTTCATTTTCACACAGCTCATGAGTCAGGCTTCAAACGGCAGGATTCTTTAAAGTGGGACAGCAGCGTGCTTGTTTGTTTGTTAGTTTGATTGCTTTTAAATCCTCTGAATGAGCACATCTAATTTAGCAGCCTGACTCAGTTGTGGGAAGTCATCTGACAGATATGTCCACAAAGCTCTGCAATGCATTATGGGGAATGTTGCAGGAGTGAAAGGGCTGCTTGTGTACAAATCAGATTTATATAGATGGATCGCAACTGAAAAGGGGGTAGGATTGTTAGAACAATCTGTCTAAAATGGATAAGGAACTGTGCCATACCCACCCATATGCACTGTGCACACTGAGCACATCCAAATAGTTCTTGGAGTTGTGCCAACAGTCAATCCAACAGTCATGATGTGCCTCACATCTCAAATTCCTTTGGATGCCACTTCAAATGTCCTCATGGTTACACCTCTGTGACATCAGTCCTTTTGGCCATCTATCCCCCATTTAGTCTGGGGTCAGGGTAGAGATCCTGGGTATCAAGTGGTCTGACACACTAAACTCACTCACTTAGACAAATGTATCAGTCTCTGTCAGTCTTCTGCAGCTCTCATTTTAATATGTCACAGAGATTAAGTTCTCTAGTGACCAGATCCTCCTAAATCCACCCTGAGATTTCTCTCAAAGCAGCCAAGCCCTCTCATCTAACAGCACAGTGCAAGGCATTAAGTGCCAGCATAGTTCTTTACGTGGTGCTTCTAATGTATTGGGACATGTTTTCATGCAGAGTGTATGTACATGCTTGTTAAGGTGATCTGAGTTAGTAGTTTTTCTTCTCTGGTGCAGTGAAAGTTGTCAGAGTATTTTCTGTTATTCTCTGAGTCACATGAGACAGGGTAGTTGAATGCACTGCCTGAGTGTAGCAGCATCACACAACACTGTCTTCCCATGTCCCAAGGGATCCCTCTCCCCTGCCCCCAGCTCCCTTCTTCACAACCCTCCCTTCTCCATTTATCATTTCAGCTTTTATACGTTGTCATCAATTCACTCTCCCAGCCAGAATCTCTGTAAATGCGCTCCGCTCTCAGCAGCTGGTCTGACAGGCAACCATTTCTGTGTGACTGTGCTTGCTACTGATGGCAAGATTAGAGGGAAATCAAAGAGCCCCTGGGATTTGCGAGCCAGTTGCTTTGATGGGCCCTCCAATGGGTAGGGAGCAGAACCAGAGGTAGGCAAAGCAGCACACACTAATGCCACCTAGGCATGTACACCAGTTCACTGTGTGTTACCAGCTGTTGGTGGTCTGTCAGAGGTCTTTATTCTGTGTTCTGCATTTAGTTCTCACTGTGTGGTCACACATCCTCTCATATACATAGAGCTCATGTTTTTTTTTTTTTACATTTACCAAATTGCACAGCTGTTGAGAAGTGTTGATTTTCAAAGCTGATTAGACACTGATTAATCAAATCACAAGGCATTGCTGTTCAGATCTCAATAGGAGTTTTATTCTGTTATTGTTAAATTTTTACATTTAAAAAATGATGATGTTATAAATCCTGCTTAATGACTGAACATACTGTGAATTTGATCATTAAATCATCAAAAAGAATAGAAATACCTTTGCTGTGAAAGGCCATTTATGTATTGGTGTTTTGTATTGGCATTGATTTTTGTAACCATTTTCTGGCTTTCCATTACAAAAGCGGGGAAGAAAAATGGTCTGGTGCATGGATGAAACGACCAATGACAACATGAGGTCTCTCTCTGTCGGCTGTAGTCCCAGTGTCCAGTGTCCATAAAGTCAAATTGGGTAAACCCGACACAGGGACCAGTCCTCATGAAGCCTAGATACTAACCTAAGAAGCTTGAATTGAATTAAGGGACTGTGTCCAGACTTTCATTTATCTGGTACTGAATATCTCATTCAGACCGGCCATCTAAGGTTTGCATAATCAAGCGAGGTATTTTCATATTTTCTAACAACATGCTTTTAGGGATGTACAATATGCTCTGTGCTTGGTACACTATGAGGTGTGTTTAGCACAGAATGGGTTAGGACAGTATGCGAGGTCCACCCTGATACTTCATATTT
The DNA here is from genome assembly GCA_019176425.1 of Megalops atlanticus. Lineage (NCBI taxonomy): Eukaryota > Metazoa > Chordata > Actinopteri > Elopiformes > Megalopidae > Megalops > Megalops atlanticus. The sequence continues at coordinate 42,358,190 of CM032875.1, read as the reverse complement.
TTTTCAGATGATGTAACTTAATATATAGAGAATCCACAGTTCTTGGTTGGCCACTTCAGAGAGTGCAGGGGGTGGGTGGAGGAGACAGTCTGGGGTAGTGGAGTCTGTGGGTAGAGGAACTTTATGTGCAGCGAGAAGATAGTCATGGCGTAGAAGAACCGGACATTGCACAGATGCCATAGCAGCCTTGGCAACAGCTGACACTGATTTCCGCTCAAAATACAGATTTGTACAAACACAGGTTCACTCTGAAGCACACACCCTCACACATACTCTCTGTCATTTATGTACTACATGGACAGACACTCAAATGCACGTGGATGGGGGGTGATTGTGTTAATTTCAGTTAATGTTACCACATTACACCATGTAGGCAGAACTCGCATGAAGGAGTAAAAAAAATGCGCAAAAGGAGAAAGAAGATGTGACAGTCCTCTCTTATTGTGTATCACTCTGGCCATAATCAATTTCTGATTTACCCCTCAATGACTGATCTAAAGAGTTGTTTGTTTGTTTACTTTTTTCATGGTAGCCCTTTTCATTGATCAGGTCATACCCATAAAATCATTCAAAAGCAAATCTCACACCTGCCTTTGTTAAAAATACTCTGCAAGTATGATCAATCATGACCCCCTCCTAAAAGGGACTGCACTTGGATGACAGAGCTATTAATTATCAATGGCCTCCAAACACTTGTTGCTTTTTTCTGACTCTTGACAGAGATGCAATAACCACTTTGGTTAAATTGAAGTTATTCTGTGTATGTGTGACTGGCACGGCTTTTAAACCAGACCTCTATTTAAGATGACATTTCTGTCTGCAACACGTACACTGTAGTTGGCTTTCACACCACTCTGCAATTTGTGAAGGCTGCAATTACAGATCACTCATAGAATTAAATTTATTTCTCTGGTGATTGTTGCACTTATTCTGACATTTCTTCTCAGCTTTGAATGGACAGATTCACAAAATATAGATCCACTCACAAACATGTCAAATCAGATTTTAAGAATGATTTCAAATGTCAAAATGTAAATTACAGTACATTAAGTAATACAGTGATTCATCTTTTTTGTTTGGTATGTTTACCCCCTGCATTTTACTTTTGTGCATATAGCTATATCTCCTTGAAAGAATCTCCCCTAGCTGGGAGAGGGGGATTGACATATGGGTAATGGGGTAATGAGATTAGCAGCGTATATGGGTGTGTTGATGCATGGGTCTGGATTAATCTGGGCTCATCCCAGTTACCCACCCATCACACAGAAAAAGAGAGACCAGATCTGGTCATTGGGGTGGATATGTACAAATTGTGGAGTTGTTCTCAGGGGCTTCTCTGCATTCTTAGATGCTCAGCCTTAATATCAACAGCAGAGACAAGCAAGTGTAACTGCAGTTTGGGCACCCTGGAAAGGCACAGATGTCACACTGGCCCATTGAGTAGCAGAGTAGGTGTGGCCCCCCTCCTCCTTCCCTCCTTCTGGCACACCAACCCGTTCCTGCCTTGGACTGGAGTGGTTCCAAGCAGGGGACAGTTGCCTCAGGTTCCCGCTGGGAGCCGGCAAATACCTCCAATTAAACTAATTTCACCAGGGATCATAAGTAATTATGAGTGGATTTTAGTCCTGTCTGGAATCAAACAGAGCAGAGTGATAGGGGCAGAAAGCTTTATCTCCTTTCATCATTCCTACAGGTAGAGGGGGTATGGAGTGGGGTGGAAGGTGGAGGTTGTGGAGAAGAGGGAGGAGACAGTTTGGTGGGTGGTAGAGGAAGGGTGGAGGAGGAGGTTGGGGGAGTGATGATATAATTTCTTCAACCAAAACAAAAATCAGATACGCAGTTACAAGGGACACGGCTACTACCACCTCTGTGTTACTGTGATCCTGTCATTTCAAAGTTAGTGGTTTGCAACCTCAAATGTAAATCAGCTATTACTCTTATGTCAGAATACAGCCAGGGATTCTGTTTAATATTGTCTTTCACACAGAATTCCAGTTCCATTGCATCCCATCCCCCACTTCTAAAAATCCTTAGAAAAAACTGGATTCTGGGTCACAGTCCAGGCAGAGCAAATGCAGGCTGTTAAGCAGGCGCCTCTCCATTGACTGGCATGTTAATCAGGAGGGATTATAGCTCAAGTGAGTACAAATATGATGAAAAACGTTTTAAATTACGCATTAAGCTCCCCCTGTAATCCACCAGTTTGCTTTGTTTGCAAATGTCACCTACAGCATCCTTCCTCTCAAAAAAAAAAAATAGAAAAACAACCCACTGCTCATTATATGCCTGTACAGATGACTTTAGGTCTGCTACTATGCATTAAATGGACATGATAATTCAAAGCTGGAGGGGTTTGGGTGTTGGTGGTCACAGGTTTTGGTGGGTGCTTCCAGGGTGATGCAGGGCTTTATGATTGACAGCTCATCAACACATCTGGCCCGGCAAAGCTGTCTGCTCCTCTAAAACTACCAGATTAGTATCCTTCAAGGGCAATTACTGTCAGCCCCAGCAGAGGCAGTAAATATCTTGACAGGAGCTGTCTTTGGGGGGGAGGAAGGGGGTGGTGGGGGTTAACCCTGCTTTGTCTCTGACCTCTACGTCATCAGCATTCCCCATCCTCCACGTCTTTTATTCCCTGTAGTGTTCCCATCATTAGCTGCTGGTGCAGTGTACATTATATTAAGAATTAAGGAACAATTCTGGGTTTGAAAGATGTTGATGGGGAAGGTAAGTGCTCCCAAATCCTTTAGTTAATGGAGGTTTGGTGTACAAAACCAAAAAATATTAGCAATAAAAGTGATAAAGAATGACCTTAAGAAAACCTGCAAGTTTCTGACAGCTATCCATCAAATGTCAGATTTGAAAGTTTCTTGTCCTTCACGATGAGATTTGATTTGTAGCTTAAGCCCCTGTCTGCACATATAGACCTGGCTGGAGCTGTCAGGAACTCAGGACTGTAGTTAAGTGCACACATTTCCACTCCAAAGCTCTTGGTGCTGATGGAGGAGGTGAGAGAAGTGCTGTGCAATTATTTTCCTTTATGGAAGGGCGGATGGATAATTCCCTTTCACGCAAGATTACATCTTCCCATCTCCCCTGTTTTATTCAATTTCGAGCCGCTTAAATATACTCCCAGTTGGCACTGTGCCTCTGAAGACAATCACTCTGCTGCCATTAAATTAAGGGCAGTGATGTCTGAGTCTGTGCCTGTGAGTCTGTCCGTCCATCTGAAATCAAGCCTTGCAATCTTATTCACAGCAAGATCAAAAAAACTGCAGACTGAGCTGATCAATGGTAGATTCACTGACCTGTTATATATCTTATTTTAACTAAAGGGAAAAGAAGACTTTAATCATTACAGTAGAGAGGCATTTTTTTCCTTTCGCCTGACATCATGGCTGTATTATGAATGCAAGTGTAGGCAAAATCACAATAATCCTGCTATTCATTATTCTACTCTGTGGTTCTTTCAGTGAGCTCTTGTGTCTTTCTGTTGGTTCTTTCTTGGGAGTTGTAGTTTTTCTTTTGTTCAGGATTACCAATAGAACAGCAATGATCTAGAACTGCTTTCACTGTCTATTGTGATGTGAAAAACCAAAACATTCATCCTCTAATGATGGTTCAAGCCCAATATGATTAGTAATGACTGTAATACCAAAATTAGTGTCAGTACAAACAATTAGCAAGCTGTACCAAGCCCTGTAAAGCCCACCCCAATTTGTTGCCATTTTTTTAATGTCATGTTTTGCTTGTTTAATAAAGTAAGATGCCTCTTCTGAAATGTATCTCTGAATCCTCAGACCCTTGTCAAATGATTGGAGCATATTTGCTCCAGCTGTAGACATTCCTGGCTGAATCTCAAACTGATCTCATGTGTGTCCACATGCATCCTGACAGCACACTTCAGGGCTTCACTGTAGCACTATGACAAGCATCAGAGAAAACTGTGCAAACATGTGCTCATCACCTCCTCCCCTCAGCTGAACATGACAGGGTCTCATATCCCAGTCCTCTCCACACATATGCACCACAGTGCTGTCTTAAAATCCTGTCTGCAGTTGGTAAGGCTGGCATTGGATTGCAGTGTAGCCTCCTTCAGTCCACCGGGAGGACGTGCATATTGATGGCTTTCCAACTTGACATTTCTTTGATGGAGTGCGGTCTGATCTCAGATGGAACAGCAAAGAGGCCCCCTCACAGGCAGTTAAAGCACATCCTCTCACCCTCACCATACATAATGATTTGTGATATTTCCAGTAACCTCTGGGTGGTCTTTAAGCTCTTTGCAGAATAAATATTTCACAAGCATACATTGCAATATCCTTCAAACAACCACCATATGATATGTTGGGGGTGTTTTGTGTATTTCTTTTATGGATTGCACACAATCACAAACTACATTACAATTCATTTATGGAGATGAAGGTGATTTTTCGTGTTGAAAAATGTTGCTTCAAAAAAAAAGAAAATTGGCCTTTCCCAGAAAACCTCATCCAAGGGTTCCTGTGTGAAAGATAAAGACTCATTTGGATGTCCTAGCCACAAGAACACCTTTTGTCCTTCTGAGGTACTGAGGTATGACCTTATTCCTTGGAAACTTTTGCTTAGTAAGATGTAAAATGTGGGGGAAAATGGACAATAGAACTCACCCTGGGGTGTTCAGTCACACTGAACTTCATGGCACAGCATGTGATCCTTTATGAAGTCTCTCTGACCTTGTGTCTGCTCACTGTCCATCATGCAGTTGTTGTGGTTAAATCAGCACACCCAGCCATTACCATTTCTGAAGAGATGGCACATGGGGAGGATTAGAATATTCCTATTCACTACAGAAAAAAAGCTATAAACCATAACCTGAACTGATATGAAGCTCATGCAAATGCTGATGAATTATTTCAAGCATTTTGTGTTCTATTTATTCAAACCTGATTTTAAATTAATGTGGAGTAACTCCCACCCATCTCACCTCAAGTCAACGACATGCAGTCAGGGTAATCAAGGTAGGCAAGTCTGCCATTTTAAAAAAAAATTAGTTACCATTATTCACAGAGATTCATTTTGAAATTTGAGTATTGAACTGATGTCCACAAGAATCATGTAAATCCAACCATTCTTGCTAAATCCAGAATGCATCTGTTAGGATAATTTGAACCGTTTTAATGCTACAATGTTTTGTTTAAATAGCCTAAACAGTACACTTCAATTTTGTATTCCTTTTGTTTTAGTTTGCACTTTGTCTATGTCTGACTAAAACATTGGTGAAAGAATAAACATTGGATTTATGGCTATAAAATGTGTCAAATGTTTTGATAACCTGGTGTTTATGAGGTCTTTTTACACCGAGCTTTATACATCTGTGTATGAGTTTATGAGTGTATGAGTGTATGAGCTGAGTTTATCCACTTTTTTATTAACCACAATGCGACTGACCTCCCTCACGGCCAGTAGGATTTCCATGCCATGACGTTTCAAGAAAGTGCAGTCTCAGCGTCAGAAAGGGTGAGCAATCACTATTGCTGCCACTCAGTAGGGTGATGAAGCTGAGCGGATGGAACACTGAAGACTACAGTCTCTCCAGATGGCTTCTCCCCTGTGGCTGGAGCAGACCCCCCCCCAGCCACTTGGCGAAATTGCCTGATCCTTGTGCCCTCCACAGTTGGCATACAAAATGCACTTGAGCTCTGTTCAAGGTGTTAAACCGAAACATTGCACTTCCTTTACTTTTTTGTCCTTGTCATGGCTGGATGCTTTCCCAGCCCACCCTCTATGTTGTTAACAAGGTGTGCGGTGCGTCCTTTTGGAACCTGTGACAATGCTCCTACCACTACTGCACAGTGGTGCATAGATGCCACATGCAGTATAGAGCTTTACAGCAATGCCCATGCCACGGAAAAGACAAGGGCCAAGCGGAGGTCTCAGACTATCAAGCCAAACCCTCGCCATGTGCTGGAGGCTAAAGCAGGTGCTGGGCAGTTTCTGTCCACAGTTCAGCTGGGGTAGCCGAAATGGAGCATGGCACAAGACATTTGTCAGATGTGGATAAATATTTAAGCAGCCCAGCTGTTCTTATGGTCCCTACCCTGAGGATGGATGCAGACGCTTGGGTGTGCAAGAACACGAGGGTGGTAGGGAGTGAGAGGAGCGCAGCAGATCGTATGTGATGTAATGCTGGCCAAGGCGGTGAGTGGCAGGAGGCTTTAGCTGCCTCTAGAGTACTTGGCAGTAGATTAGTACAAGGTAGAGCTTTGTAATGAGTTTGCTTTTGTAAGAGATCATTAAAAGATAAAGGATACTAGAGTGATGTTCAGTCCAATATGGATTAGCACGGAATGCCCCACAGGGTATGTCGAAGATATTGTTCTTTGTTTTGTGTGATTTTAACTGCACATTATCTGAGGATTACATTTTATGACATTGATCTGGTCGTGTTTGTGCAGCCTGCACTATATTTCTTCTTACTTACCTGAATACCAGCCATAAAGCCTCATTTCTTAAAATGCATTTGTAATGATTCCTCCTGAGGTGTCATTTTCTGTAATAGATACTGTAAATAGGAGTACTTATGTCCATGTGGATTACCCATTTTAATTGAGCTGCAGTTTTAGCAATGCAGAAATTCATTGTTGTGAAGGCCCAGGGATTCACATGTCAAGCAACATAAAACACTCGTCTAAACCCCCACTCCAGTCCAATAGGTTTTCTTTTTTTTTTACTCATTTCTTGCCAACAGTGATGTTACATAGATGATCAATGACATGAGTAAGATGGTCAATTGATTATCTTTGGGGGTTCTGCTTTCTGTCTGTCTCTGAGTGGCTCAGTTAAGTGTAAATCTGTAGCTGCATGGTGAAGTTTCTGGTTGTGAAACTTGAGCAGCAGTGAACCCGTTACCACTGTGGCAGACAGATCTCCAGCCAGAGTGAGTCAGTAGTTTTTGAGGAGGGAACAGATTCACACTCAGACTCACACCCCACTGTCTGTAGCACAAGGAAACACATTCTGTCAATACCACTCTGTCATAAAACACTGCTGCCGTTGCTGCAGTACTGTAGGTAAGAAAGCCTGATATGTGGCTTTATGTTTATCATCCCAAAGTGCTTCTCCTGTTCCCCTGCCCCTTGCTTACTTTCTCAGTTCATTTCCCCATAATCAATGTCACTGTTATAAAAAACATTATGCTGTCTTACAGAAGAAATAGCCATTGCTTTAATTTTTGATTACGTAATATAGGTGTTTATGTGGTTTTCAGTGATCATCTAAGAAAAGAGTACAACATCTGTCACCATTTAAGTCGTAGTATTGGTGCAAGGTGTATACAGCACCTACAGTATCAAGCTGCATTACTTGTTGCAGTTGCAGTAATGTTGTTGTACAGGATTGTTTAATAATATTTTAATGTTACAGTACCATGTTAATCCTCTGACATGTCCTCTTGCATGATGTCAAATGTTTAATACAAATTAATAATTAGACTAACATTTTGAATGATGAAATGTAGATAGTCATCACTACAATATTGTTATTCTGATGCTTTTTCCTTGACTGGACACTTAATGAAACTGCATATGTATTAGCAGCCTTATGTAAAATAACATTTCCATGGAAAAAGAAAACAATCAGAGAAGAAAAACAGAAGCAACAATAAACATATCTGCCATGATTCATGCATGATTCAGACTTTTAATTTCATTTTAGGTAGTTTCAAAGAATACATCTGAATGTTTTATTTTCCACTATTGTGGAAGTTGTTTAGAAGTTATCCGTCCAGTGCAGATCAGGTCTCCCTGATATGTAGTTGTGAAGAATACATTCATTAACCTTGTGCGACAATAACGACAGTCTCACTATGACTATGAGAATGGGCTTCATTGTCAGTCAGGCAGTCTCTGGCACAGGACGTGTGTGGTGTCTGAGGTTTTGTACACACTCCTGTGTTTGAATATGACTTTTATGCTCCTTTGCTCCTCAGTACACTATTCCACACACCTACTACAGTATCCAGGCCAGTTTCAATTACTTCTGCTCTGATCAACTGTGAATTATGACTGTTATTACAGCTTATGTTTCATTTTGGCATGGTTGTGAATATGTACAGATAAATAGGCCATCGGCATGGTCTAAGATGCACATGGATGTGATAACAAGTGGTTGGTGTTTTGCTCACAAACTTGCTGTCAGGATATTGAGAGGTACTAGGCTAATTAGTGCCACTGAAGCAAATCACTGTTTGCGATGCCTTCATAAACACATAATGCTTAGATGTTCACTTGCAATGAAGGCTGTGGCTAAGTGGTACAGTATGTAGTCTCAAGATCATCGCTGATGGCTGAAAAGCAAAAGAGCAAAACGTGTGTTTTTAGCCATGTTGATAGTGTTTTTCTCATGCACTTCTATTTGCGACCATGGCGATGTATTCTGACTCTTACTTACTGTACAGTTCTCATAATGACTGTTTTTTGGGGATGAATATGGTATTGCTTAATAAGATAGTAGCAAAGCTGATGCCTCTAACTCAAGACTATCATGAATGTAGCTACATACCACAGTATTCTACCCAAAAATTATAAATGTATAAAAACACTGAAAGTGTTCGGTGCTACTTTTTCACTAACAGTGTCCCCCACTCCTGTAATGTCCAGGTGACGCCTGACAGAGCCCTATCAGGATGGAACCAAAGATGAAGACATTGAGGCATTACTAAATGGTTCCTGTTGTCAGTCCACACATTCACATAGTTATTTTTTACAGTGAGTGGCCCACTAATCCCTCTGCCTCTATTCTCCTCTCCTGTCACTTCCTACTGAAACAGTAGATTCCACATGCCAGAACATTTGACAAGTAAATAAACCTGGATTGTATCTAAGGCTCTGTCGCACAATAAAAACAGAATGTACAGTAGCTTGTGCAGTGGTGCTTCTTTTGTTTTTAAAAAAAGTGTTGTATAAATTGTTTTTTAAAGAGAGCCATTGCCAAAAAATTATGTTGATTAAACTTTTATAATTTTTTAGTACAGGCTCAGTGGTTAGCACTGTTGCCTCAGAAGGTCCTGGGTTCGAATCTGGCTGTCCCAGGTCCTTTCTTTTCTCCCCGTGTTTGCGTGGGTTTCCTCCGTATTCCTCCCACCATCAAAAGACATGCATTTTTGTCAGTGCCCCTGACCAACTGGCAAAAAGAACTGGAGGTGGTCCCTGGGCGCTGCACTGTGGCTGCCACTGCTCCTGGCTCCTGGTGTGTGTGCTCACTGCTGGTGTGTGTGTGTGTGCTCACAGCTCACTGTGTGTGTAGGATGGGTCAAATGCAGAGGATGAATTTCCCCATGAGGGATCAATAAAGTATATGATTATTATTATTATTATTAACACACTCTGAAAATTGATTTTTTTCTCTCTTTTTGGAGTAGTAATAGGAGAATTGTGTTTCCTTTTTCATTCTTATGCAGTGTCTGCTGGTCAGGGAAAGGAACTTTAAGAGTATAAGCAACCAACAGTGCTTAAGTTTATCTGTAGCTCATTCATAAGAACCTGTAGGGTGTTGTGATACTGCCCCAGCTGAGTCCTCTGCCACACATTTAGGAGGTGCACTGGGGCAATTTATAGCAGCTGTTGACAGTCAAAGCACGACAATACCGAGCAGAGCCTTGGGAACAGATTCAAGGGACTGAGGGCAGAAACAGGAAAGTGGCTGCTCACACTCAGCTAGTACACAGACACCCTTATTCAGGTCATTGTTTTGGCCTAGCCTCAAAGTGTTACATGTTGTTATGAATTGAACTACATTTTATTATCTCAGATATCGCAATAGCTTAAAGTGAAGTAGATTTGATTGTCTCAGACTCAAGATGAGGCAGTACACATGGATACAGACCTTGTTCAGTTGGGACAAAGGCCACATGTCCAGGATCAGTTTTGCGGTGGTGGCACACCCCAGATTCCAATACTCCTCCCTCCATGGATCCCCATGAGATAAATTGTCCATACTATTCATAACTTGCTCCACCTCTATACCTCATTCCCCCCCGCGCTCTCTGTCCTTGGATGAACAATCTAAGCGACCTTCTTTGTGCTCTGGCTCACTATCTCTCCAATGCTAGGGTGCAGTCCATTCCCTTTCCTGCTAGGAGAGCACAGTATTTCAAGAGCTGCTAGGAACTGGGGAATCAGGTTAACAGATTGTCCTCACTGGAGATAAATCAGGAAGGGATTTGTCATGTCGGTTCAACACAAGGCCATTTGCGGGTTCATATATATTTGGCCAGAATCGCAGCCAGAATCACTTCACATTCATCTAATCCCTCACTCTGGTCTCAAGAAGTTTGTCTGTCTCCCTATCAAGTTTAATTTATACACAAACAGATGGACTTTGAGATGCTCATCTTAAATTTTCTCTGCACTGCCAATTGTGCATCTCATCAGGGGAAGCACTGATGTGAAATGTCAGGCCAGGGGAGTCTTAGACAGAGACATGAATAATGTGACAAGGACATATACAGGGCACATGATGTGAGGTATTTGCAGGCTCACAGAGTTGTCAGACCACCCATTGGAACATGGGAGCAGTTAAATATCTCAACAGGGAAAAATGTTCTCAACAGAGAATTTTTGTTTGTGTACTTTTTAATATGTAGTCACTCAGTTTACTAACACAGTATGGAAATGGATGGTAACAGAGCCAATGTCATGTACTTTAAATAGACAGGAAAGAAAGTGAAGACAAGAGTCCTTACAAAATGCCATAGAGGAATGAACGCAATGCTGAGGAGGGGTGGGATGGTCTTCTGAAATCTGATTGTGTTGATTTTGTTGTAGGTCTTTGATTGATATCACTAACCTCAGTGGCTGTGAGAAATCCCTGTCTACTAAAGGGGGCCATCCTTTGCCTTGCAAGGGGTTTGAATAACAGTCGTGTTCTTGGGGTCCCTATCCATCCCAGTGTAGTCCATCGCGCAGATGGTTCTAGTTTGGCTTGAGTCCAGGACATGATAAATTAATCATCTCTCCCTCTGACCAGACCAAAGCTGAAAAATCAGCAACACTCTCTGCCTCCACTACTCACATTATGACACACAGAATTCCTTATTCATCTAACTGCACCCTGCAGAGGGCACAGTGCTGTTCCAAAGAGGGACACTTTAAATCTTCAGCAATATATGACAGTATGTGATTCCTTTTATGGTGTTGGTAGAACTCATCTTTATGATATTAATAGCAGTGTAATTATTGTGGTAATTTAAATCGAATCATTTTATTGTAAATGTCATAACTAATTAGTGCAGACGTGCACCATAACTGTGAAGGGCCCATTAGGTCTGGGCAATAGCAGTGCCTGCTACTGTAACTACTCAGCCCATGCTGATTGTGTTATAGCCTGATGATCTTAGACGAGGCTGTTGTTAGAATGATCCTAAATGAGGAGGAGCAGGCCTGTTTTTCAGCGCAGCTCCTCTCCCGCAGCCCCTCGGTGTGTGAGCGAGACAGCAGGAGGGCTTGGCAGCGACGCGGGTCCCTGTGTGTCCATACCGAGTGCTACAGATGGTTCTGTCAGCACACATTCACGCACTCACTCTCACCACAGCTGGGCCTAATGGCCCCCCCGGGACTCCCTGCGCTTAAGGAGCACAAAGCCCCAAGCCTGGACAGGGGGTAGGCTTGGTGCAGACCCAGAGTGTTGTCTGCAAATCTGTTTTCATGTGTGTTATGTTTTTTGTGGTGTCTAGAAGGGGGATCAATGAAATATGATTAAGTTCAGAAGTCAGCCACTTTCCTTTGTAATTTTTTAAAAGCTTGATCTGCGAATTTTTGGAAGGAATTGAATTTGTTGGCTGTGCGTACTGTGCATGCACAGTTACAGCACTGCTACCAGGTCAGGGAATTTGGACCCCCTGAGTGACTGTGAATATAACACCATGGCATCTGTCTTGTGCACAGAATATCAGTGCTGTTGAGGTCACTCTGGGTCACTGCAGCAGAGCGCTGCTACTGGAGGTTTATTCGGTGTAACACTGGGAGCCCCAGACCTGTAAATGTATTACACTGTTGAGAGGAAACTGTTGGCAGTGGAACACAGCCCTCCTCCCTCTGTCCCCATGCAGTGATGGCATCGTGTGTCTTCAGCAGATCAGCACCACTACTGTCCCCCCCACCGATGCAGCATCCACAGACTACACCAGAAACAGAGGAGTCTACATTACCACAGGAGATTATGCATATAGAGAGACACCCCTTCATCATTAAGGTGAAGTGAGGGAACACGTGCAGATACTCAGAGATTCCAAGATCCAGATTTAATAAACGTTTTCTGCTGTGCGGACCATGACTTGGAATACTAAATAATGTAGTCTTTCACCTCTCATGACTGTCTGCTGTTGTGCTTTCCTCCCACATCCCTCCAGCCCCCGTTTGCTGTGTCACGCATTGCTAATGCCATCAACGTACCCTTTAATAAACAGCCCCACTGTAAAATTATCACCAGCTTTATGAAAGACGGGAGCCATGCTGCATTGTACCTCCCAGACCCTCTCGGATTGCAAGGACATCTATCTGAAAATGGAGATTACATTTACTGTGATATTACAGGCGGGTCATTATTTTTATACTGCCTATAATATGACATTAAAAAAGTCATGATGTGGTGCTTTAAGCCTTGTTCTCACATAACTCACAATAAAGGCAAAGTGTGCAAGATGCAAAATTGTTTGACTTTTGTTAAATTGGTGGCACAGACGGTGGTAAAACTGTCTCCAGGGATAGTTAATGTCAGTCATCCCAGGGACACTACTTTGTCCAAGCTGCCTTTGCAAACTGTTAAATAGGCAGCCAGAACTGACGGATGAAGCATGGGCTGTTGAAGTGTGCAGGAACTCTCACGCATGAGGTCTGATGGAACAACTGCTCCCCACACCTCATCAATCTCACATGCTGCGGCTTCTCAGATCCAGGGCCCATCATTCGTCACATTTCCCCTAACGCATCCAAATTGGTCCTCTTAATTTGAGCAGCAAGTGTCGTATGTGTCGATGCTTTGCAGGAGAGGATGATGTTTAATACTCTTTGTATAAAATGCTTTAATGGCACTCAAAAGGGCTTGAATATGGTTCACTGAAATCTCTGGTGGGGTTGGAGATCCATGCCTGCTCTCTGTTGACGTTTATCGTATGTTGTGTCGTCCCCAAGTGTGGGCATTATGGCCATTATAAAAGACAAAGGTAGCTGGTGATTATAGCATGGGTGCAGAACATGAAGGAGCCAAAAGCACACATAAGTGCCGTTAGAATAGTGGTATCTCTCAAACCTGCTGCCACTTTGTCATTTTTTTGGTGGATGTTGCATTTAATCTCCCAGTGGAGGACTGTTACCTGGACTGGGAGGACTTGGGAATGGACATTTAGTTGTGACAAAGGGATACCAAAACCCAAAACCAACGCATGCAAGCACAGTGTGCAGTCAGGTGGACAGTAAAACAAATGCACACAAAATTACACTGACAGGCTCAGGCTCTCTCACAAAAACCTCCCCATAGTCAGTACACAGGCATTCACTTACACATAATGCAGTGGATTGAACCCACTATGTTTTATGTGTCATTGTCCTAAAATGGCCTTGGCATTGGCTACCTTCATCAATGCAGTGCACATTTACAAGAGCATTGAATATATATAACTTCCTGAATCATTCTCATCCCTATGTTTAGAGCAATTCCTCAATGCCTTTTCATATCCTGCTTTGTGTGATTGTGATGAATGACAACATTATTGTAAAGTCCAGGATCACATTAACGGTATCCAGGCGCACACATCTTTCAAACAAATGTTAACTGGAGGGAAAAAAAAATCTGGGCAGTGATAATATTCTAAGAGGAAGCCCCTGCCTGCATGAATCTGTTTATGAAGTTAGTTAAGATAAGAGGGGATTTAATGTTTCAATTCCCCCCAGTCTGCCTGTACATTTTCCAGATATCTATCTCTCTGACTTCTGCTTCCCCATCATGTTCCTGTTGCCTTCTGTGTGTTCTACTGCAGCTGGAGTCGCTCAGCAACCCAAACAATATGTTCCTAAATACTGTGGGTACCTAAATAATGTGGGTAATCCTTCCAGTAAAATTACCTCTCATCCATCTGGCCAGGCAGGGGGCTGATGGGTACATTTGATATTGGAGATGAGGAGCATCTCTGGGCCAAGACTAACACCTGCACTGATCCAGCGGCCACTGTATGGGTCAGCACCGAGATAGCCTGCCCACTGGCCTCAGCTCAGCCTTCCTGTCACACACATCCACCCCCCCCAGAAGAGCACAGCACAGTAACACCTTAACCTTCTTGTCATCATCTCTCCTTATTCAGGGACTGAGTGTTGATGAAAAGAATGGAACCTGTATAGGTTGCATTTCATTTCAATATGTGAGGTATGTTCATGTTTGGGTAAAAAGAAAAGAACAACTGAACAAGCACAGTTTATTCCTGCTGTATTTCACCGTATAATGTTGTTGCTCACTCAGCAAGTGATTCAGTCAGGGAGGGACAGCACTGTTTGTGGGGCTGTTAGTCAAAGACAAAAATCCAGAAAGAGTATGAAAAGTTTGATTTCTTCCCAGCTGCATTTCACTTTACTTATTTTTAAGTATTTGGTGCATCTCCATTTTAGTTTCAACCAAAGAACAAGATTCTTTGGTCAGTTAGTCACCTGGATGAAAGATGTTTGACTGATGTCAGATTTCTTTTAATATGTGAAAGTGTAGTACCTGAAACTGCAGATGTTGCAGTTGCTAATGGACTTTAGCCCCCCTTGTCCTGCACAGTGTAATATTCTCACAGGAGATGCAGTAGGCCAGACCATTTAGAGGTGTTTATTTTGCAGGTGTTTAACTGCTAATGGATCGTGTAACCAGCATATTTGCTGGCCTGTGGCTGGTGCCATGTTAAAGCATTGGCTTAAGTGCTCCAGTTTGTCAAATATAATACAACTTGCCATTTTTCAGCTTGGTAAGCATACTGCGGTGAGCCATCATTGCTTTTTTGTAAGGAATCTTGCTTTATCAACGTAATTAATTCTCTCCCACTGAGATAATGTCATTAGTGAGATGCTGTGTTTTGTCTAATGCAATCAGCTCAGTACAACAATTACCTCTCCTGTGATTGCATTGGGTGGGGAAGAGGTAGCCACACCACATCAACAATCTGATGTTATTTTTTCTCACACTGTTGTGTGTGTGTGTGTGTGTGTGTACTACCTGTATGTGTATGTACTATGTGTAAGATGAAATACAGATACCAGGAGAACTGCATTGAAGCATTGGTTGATTTAGCTGTACAGTATAGTGAATACTGTATTGTATTGCACACATCCAGGAGTTGTTTGGGTAGTGAAATACATATCAAGTGGTTCAAAATCAGACCTTGACCACTTTGCATTTGTAGGCTTTGGTCATGTATCACACAGTAAACCTTTGTCTCTTCTTGCAGCAGATGAGGCTTTTGGCAATGGGCCACAGAAGGGGAAAGTAGAGGAAGCAATGCGGAGGCAATATATGGCCTCCACATAATCTTGATTCACCACTCTTTCATGTGCTGCTGATAGGACAAGCACAGTAAGAGGGAAACATGCAAAAAGCATGTTCAAACACAGGGTGATCATGAACAGAGGGGAAGAGAGGGAGTTGGGACAAATCTCACTGTTCCACAGTGCCCTCTTGCTCTTGTTCCTTTTATAAGGTGGCGGATGCTGTTGACAGGCATCATGGTGGGACATGCATGTTCCTGGTGAAGAATCCCAGGGAGCTAGAGGTGTCTGCTTTCACCAAGTACCCCTGCATTCCAGTCCCCCCTCCCCCCACCCCTGAGATCAGTGGAGAACCACAGATTCTCATAAGGGCACCATCTTCACTGTACTGGTACACTTCCCTGTATGAGAGGACATAGAAGCCTTTCCAGGAAAAGGTTGTTTCCTTTAATCCCTGAATAGTGAGAGGCATCAGCTCCTCCCTTATGACCCTGCTATAATTAAACCATAGGTTGCGATGTGTATAGGGGCTATGGTATTGTGTAACAAGAGCCCTTGAGATTGCAGAATTATGTGGCAGCCTTTTACAGCGTGTTCGAGTGTCCCTATATCTCTTTCGATGACACTGGGCCCTTTTCCTGGCGTACATCTCCTTTGGGGAATAACGGTCACTCCCGGGCTCTGAGCTCAGCCTCGTGAAAATAGAGTCAACTCCAGGACATCTGTGTCCAGTGTCTGCCTCTGCAGCACAGGGGCGACCTTTCCATTTCCTCTGTAGGGATGGCCCAATGACAAGGCGCTGACAGATGGAGTCCTTTTTCATCCAGAGTGTTTGGCTAATCATCACATAGTGCTGTTGTGCATTCGCTCCACGATTACACTCCATGGATGAGGACAGGCTGCATGTCCAAGAACATGATGTTTGTTTTGCCACATGGCTGTCTCATAACTGCTCCTTTCTGCCCCTCTCCTGACGTGTACGCTGTCATGACAAAACGATGGAAAACGACGGAAATTACAGACAAAAATGGCTAGTAAGCAGGTGTATGACATCCATTTCCTTTTTGAATAGACCATTCCTTCTTTTTAGGGAATTTCTTTTGCTTGCAGTGGCAAAATAAGATGTCAGGTGAAAATTGGTTGCCAATTTTGCATTTAATCCAGTCTATGCTAGTATGTAATAGTCTTCCACATCCACCATTCTCCTCACTAATCTCTTCCCAGAATGCACTTTAGAGAAGAGCAAGCGATGACAGGTCTGTGGTGCGTACTTGTTAGAGGCAGTAAAAGACAATGATGTTAATGCAGTTGTCAGTGTCTAGGTAATGTGTTGTCCGGTCTAATGTTACCTCAGACGCATGCAGGGCTGTCACAGCCACACCGTAAAATTTAAAAGGCAGACTGAAGACGCAGCATTATAAATCAGCCCTTGACTGGCAGCCATTATGGGGTTTAATGGGCTGATGAGGTCCAGGCAGGGTATGGGGCAGAGCGTTGTACTTCTCTGTGACTGTATGCAGAGCAGAGAGAGGATGATTGTGCCATGTATTGGTAGGTCTCTGGTCTGGTGCCAGACTGGCATGCCTGTGGTCTGGAGAGAATGCAGGCAATTTGGGTGCATCTGCTAGGCTAACTATAGCATTCTGAAATCAGAAGAGAAGGCGGGGGAGAGGGTGGGAATGCATGCAGGCAGGTGCACTATCCAAGGGGGTTGGGGGGTGTTAGAGTAGAAACTATTTTCTGGCTACCTGAGAGGAGGGTGAGTTACCCTACCTTTGTGGACACAATGCTAACGCGTTTGTGTTTTTCGTGGACAAAACGCGTTAGGGTGTTATATGGTTTCGTAATGAATTTATGCGATTCATAGCACAAAGGCATTCTGTCTACGGAAAAAGGTCTGTTACATTCGGCGCCCCATACAGTTGCTCACAACTAGTTCTGCGGTGTGGAAGGAACCAGACCATTTCCAGGTGGTCCAAAATCTCACAAGATACTGTACACTTAGCACTGCTTCATGTGTTCTCTCTATGGGAAGAGCTCCTTAGAGCAGTCTGTCTCCAGGCCATTCTTCTTTTGCCTGAAGTGAAAATTTCTGTCAGGACTGCGGCTTCTTAGCCTGGTTTGTTGTTTTTGTTTTCCCCTGTGTTTTTGTTTTTCCCCTGTGTTCCTGCCCTGTCCTACTCTCCGCCCTGTCTCCGCCCACCTTATTACCTGACCGGCTCCACCTGCCTGCCGGCACACCTGCATCCCATCTTCTTATTAGCCTTACCCCATATATTCCCCGCTTGTTTCTTGTCTCGTCGCAAGTTCGTCTCAGTCTCACTACGAGCGTTTTTTTTTCCCCCCTGTTCTGCCTGCCTACCTGTTTTACTGATTTTTGCCTGTTCTCTCGACCTTGCCTTTGGATCTGTTTTTGGTTTTGTTTGCTGTGTTTTGCCGGATTGTGACCTTGCCTGTTTTTGACTCTGATTCCTGGACTGTGTTTTTGACTTCATTAAACCTGTTTTTTGCTACCTGCATTCCTGTCTGTGCCCGAGTCCCTGCCTGAGTTGTGACAATTTCCATGGCTGTGCTTGGAATGTCCATTATCCCCTGTGAAGAGAAAAAATATTCAGAGTCATAGTGCTGCCATTGTGAAGATATACCTTGGATTGTGTTTATTTACTCAGATACAATGTTGTTGAATAACATCTTATGTGTCTTTAGTCTGAGGAAACTGATCCTGTTGGACCAAGTTAAACCCAGATGGGTATAAGCATATGGATCCCTGGACCCCCATCCCAGTTGCTGACAGTGACGCAAAGTACCCATCCATGTCCTTTTAAAAAGCATTCTGTCACCTCTTTATGACAGTCAGCGTGAAGGGGAATAAAACTCAAACTAGGGCCCATTTCAAATGTGTGTTCTTATTCATTAACACTTAAAATGACCTTCTGAGAGAGTGGTATGGGTGTGGGTATGGGCCTTGTATGGGTCTCCGAGCCTTGCTGCCAAAAGACATACACAAAACAGCACATTTATTTGGGGTGAATTTGTGCTGCACATACGCAATGAAACCTTCTTATATATACACACACAGACACTCTCTACGGCTAGAGTACTTAGGACAATGAGCCAGGCTGACTCACTGTAACACAGCAGCAGCTCGTGAATGTCCCTATGCAGTGTCAGTGTAATATCTGCAGTATCAGCGTACTGACCCATAAAGACAACAGTAGTGTGCTGGCAGCACTTTCTTTGGGATAAGTAGTGCATTCTGACTGATGGTTCTGAATTTGTTGTACTCTGCACCCTGAATGTATGCACTCTGTTCTTTTTTAACATTGTGCTGGGAGAGAAAAAACGTCTATTATAATTGATATAAACACTCTGGTACGTGCATGGCTCTTCTGCAAAATTTTGTTGTTAAGTCTATTGTAGATCAAATGCTATCACATTGCCAGGGTCCTGCATAACAGGGTAGATGTAGTGGACTATCATCCTAAGCGGAGAAAAGGTACCATCACGTATCCCTCTGTGTGTGATCTGTACCACAGAAATCAGACACACACACACACACACACACACACACACATACACACACATGTTAATACACCCAGTGCTCTGATGAAAGCCTGTTTAAATTTCCTCTGACGCACAGATTGGCTGGTGTACAAACACACCGCGTAGCCCAGGCAAACACTACCTTGCGCCAAGCCAAGCCAGGACTCCTGCAAGCAGAGATTAGAAGAGAACATAAATTCATTTGGCACATCATTATTTATTTATTTACTTATTTATTTATTTTTTGGTCCCCTATTGATTCAGAGAAAGACACTCACCATGTTAAGGAAAAGCAGATTTGCCAATCCATTATGTAGCCTGTTAATATCTATAGACCTGGGAGTAGAATTAAGCAGTTATTCTTCATTAAAAAAATACATTATCAGTGATGATGGTGGAGCTTAAGAGCAGATGTGATTATAATGACCCACAGCCCCTCTGTATTGTAACATAATGGTAAAAGAAATAATGATAATAGTAATAGACTCATAATGATAATCACAATGAGTCCTAAGAGCTCTCTCTGTCTCTCTCTCTCTACTACTCTCTCTCCCTCTCTCTCTCTCTCTGGAGGGATTGTATAGGTGGACACACAGTTATTGTACTGAATGGGGGCTGAACTTCACATTGATTCCCTGAGTGGAAAGTAACAGCAAAACGAGTGGAGATCCCAGCAGATTTTTGGCCTTGTGATTGCAGTCTCACAGCTCTATTCCCCCTTATTAAGACCATGCCAAGTGGGTCTCTTAATGGCAGGCAGGGTTTAGCAGGGAATGATAAACGGTTGGGAATTGGCGCATCCATCATCCCAGTACTCGCACAGAACACCATGTGTTGCAGCGGGTACATTTGTGTGAAGGAGAGGGGTAGGTAACAGGTGCACAAGACACAAACACACACACACACAAGTAATAGGAGTAACATTCCAAAATTGTGTATTTGTATTTATGTGGGGTCAAAGGGGAACTATTTATGTGTTTGTGTGGAAAAGGTCACCTTGTGTGTGTTTTGGTAGCATGCCGCAAACTTGTGTTGCCTTTTTCATGGTGCTATTCAGTGGTCTATGCCCTGTCTGTGCTGTCACTCACCAGTATGATTTAGGAGGTGTGGATATCTGAGGAGCATTTGTGTATATTTAGACGGCTGGGTCAAGACTGCTATTTATTTCAATGCCAATGGCTTCTACACCTCGGATATTGTGAGCTGTGTGTGAATTGCGTTACCGTCAGAGGGTAGAGAGAAAGGTATTTTAGAAACCTTGTCCTGCTGGATTGTAAATTTTGATTTTATTGCTCAGGTCCATTGGCAGGGTGGGCCTCTGCTTTCACCAAGAAATCAGACAGTGACTAATGACCTTCCTGAAGGGGTCTCATCAGAAATGCAGAGGGGCAATGGCAGGGCGGCCGTATGTTGGCAAAACTGCCTGACTCCCAAACCAATCACCCAGTCCACTCCACATCATTAGCCATATTCAATCAGTACTGCTGGTGCAAGTGTGAGAGGCACTCCATGGGTTAAGGCGAAACCCAAGACAAAGATTACAGAATATGATAGTCAAATCTGAATTGTTTCTGGAGTGCAATGTTATCTATTTTTTATGATCTATGTTATATGCTTTCATCATAGCCTCAGGGTCCAAACATGCTCATCCTGGAAGGCTGCACATTTTTTGTCATGTTGAACACAAATAATCTTGGAACCAGGCTTCTGAGTGGTTACACAGGCAAGGCACTCGTTTTGCATTCATCATGTTTTCTGGAATGTGGCGGAGTAAATCAGCTTTGTGTCGCCAGGAATATGGGTGAGCAGGTCAGCCAGGGTTTCCCTGTCTCACCGCTCTCAGACACCCTGTGATCCATCAGGTACCTGTGTCAGGTGCCAGGAATCAGTGGAGCAGTCTTCTAATTGTTGTTCACTTCACTGTGGTGCACTGTGTGACTTCTGGAGTGAAAAAAGCTGTGTGCTGTCTGCAAGTGCACTTGCTTCACAAGTGTCCTGCTTCAGCATTGCTGTACAAGAGCAGAGGTTGTCTTGGTGAGATGTGCCTAATATACAATTGTCAATTCCAAAATAGGTTTGCATAAAGGAGGAAAGTAGGAAAAGCATAAAACATTCACAGAAGCAGTAGTGCTGATGCTAGATAAATAGCATCATGTCACTTATTCCACACCAAGGTACTAAACTGCAGACTCATCCTTTTCAGGGCTACCATCTGCAAACACTCTTTACTGGGAGGCCCTCTAGTCACTATGTAGGAAGAAAAGAAAATTAAAATTGTCACATTGATTAAAATTGTTTGTGATGTGTCAAGGTAAAAAATTGACATATGGATGTTATTACAAGGTTCGTCACAGTTTGATTCAGCATTATGATCTGTGTGATTGAGATATACAGTCTATGACTGGGATCCAGAGAGGCCCATGGTTTTGTGAAAGGATGGATGCAGGGGTTGTTGGGTAATGGAGGTTAGGGTGGGGTGGTTAGGGGTCACAGAGTACAGACATAAAGAGAGTCTTTATGTAGTGCCAATACCTGACTCTCCACAGCTTTTCAAAAACGTGTGATGGATCTTGAGGGTGAGCTCAAAGATTCTGGTTATGAAATGGACATTTGTAAGCCTGGCTGTTTTACACACTTTTGAAGTCTTTATATGTTTTCTCAAATATCTCTGGCACTTGCAATAAAAACACTGAGTTGGGCATATTTAAGACATTTTTGAAGGCTGACGCATTTACCCCTTTTCAACCATTTAGCTCTACCTTATATTTGTTTGTTTAAAAACTATGAAAGAAGCTTTATAGAGAACCAATTACTTTTAAAGCATCTTTCTTTTTACACCATATTTGACAGCAGTATCACGAAGTACCACAACTTAGTGGTTTCCCGTTATTTTATTATAATAGTAACAAATTCTTCAAAAATGGTATCAGATGACAATATAATTAATGTTGGCTCTCTGATTATAAATCAAAGCGGTACTGTGTGTCTGCAGATAACATCTGTATTCGTTTCTTGCACATTTCAATGGACTTAATTTATTTCTCACGTCCACAAGAATTGGATCAATAGTAATCTGACGCTCTGGTATCCACTGTACTTAAGGAAGGTCATTCCTCTGTTGTCTCTGTGCAGCAGTGTTATCTTTTAATATCGAATATAAAGGAGGCAGAGGCAGAAAGTAACACCTGCTCCCTGCCACCCAGTCACTGCAGTAATCTTGGGTATAAAGAAACTAATCTTAGGTAATAGGTGTTCAGGGCTTCAAAGAGCTCTGCAAGCTGTACCAGCATTTGTGACACTGGTTCTGGCTAGGCCTGGGATCGCCTGGGAATTCTGTCTTGTTAGGTGGGTATCAGGCCACAGAGAAGTTACCTGGAAACAGGTCTCCTCTACAAGCTAGCTGTGGAGTGATTTTTGGAGCTTACATTGAGAAAGCTCTTTTATCTTTGCTTCTTTGGTTTACATAGGATATCTTGTAGAGAAACTGGACTCTTGACTCTGTAAGACCTATATTTGTCCCATTAAATTGCTGTAAAAGTCATGTGACCTTCAGAGTTCAGTATGATATGGTCAAACGTCATCCACAAACTTCCATGTGTTCAGTATGGATTGGAACGCTTCTCCTAATGAATGTTTTAACAATGCTGTATAATTTTAGGCAAAAGTGATAGTGGTTTCACCAGGAGGTAAAACCAAGGTTTTCATGCCAGCTTAGCTAAACTCTTTTGTCCTCATGCACCTTTAAAGAAAAGACCATTTGTAGTACAAAGGCTTGCAGTCAGCCTGCATAGCTGTCTTTGCCCAGTCAGCCCCTGCAGATGCCCTGGAGCAGAGCTGTCACACAGAGAATAGATAATACTGCAGTGAGAGAGGGGGAGTTCTGTACCAGGGAGGCACTGGGGGTTCACATCATGTAAAAGGGAAATATTGCAGACTCAGCTGAGGAGACAAAAGGAGCATAAAAGAGACAGGGTGAGGGAGAGACGGTGGGACTGGTGGAGGGGTGGTAGGCAGAAAGAGCGTCGAGTCTGAGGCTTAGCGTTGTGAGGAGCAGCCAGGTTCCTCAGGTGGTTGGTGGAGGGTGGTTGATGCAGGGGTGTGTTGCATGGCCCCGTTAGCATTGGCTGTGATATGTTGCTGCGATCAGGGTCCTGTATGTACAAGGACAAAACACCCTTCTGCCAATAAGAGTAGTGCCTACCCCAGTGGCATCACACTGCACAATGTCCAGGAACATTTCAGCCAACAGGGTAATATTCTTTCATCTGACTGGGAGGATTCCAGACTTATCATTTATAATTATCGTCAGTATTAATGGGATCAGTGCTTGATCACATGCAGTAATGTCACAGAATGCAGAACAGAATGAGGCTAATGGAAAAGAGATAAAATCAGAAAGCAAATGGTAATGATAATTGGTATGACATGTACACATCTTTACATAAAGGATAGCTCACCTTAACCTAAAGCCAACATAAAGCAACACAGAAACACTAACATAACTACTGTATGTTAGAATGTGAAGCTGAGATTCTGACAATGGACATCAGGGTACACAATTCCAGAAGCAGACCAGCCAGTGAGCTTGATATGGCTGTGACTGCAGTACTAAGCGTTGGGTCTAGATGGCGCCATTGTGTGTGGACATTCTTTTCAGTGATATGTTTATAGCTACTGCAGAAGTGATGAAGGCTGGGGTTCATGAAGCACAGATGTGATGTGATTGAGGATGGACCGTCAGTGCTACTCGCACCACTGAGTTTTAATACCAGTGTTCCTCTCTGAGCAACAACTCTAGAATCAGTGTTCTAGACAACACAGTGAGATGCTCTGCAAGAGGCTGCAGTACCCATGTCTCATGCAAATCCCAGAAAAAAAGAGTCCAGTTTTTGTCAAGAGGTGGAGATATGATGGGTAGGATGATGGAATGGGAATGATGCTGGATTGTGGCAGTCACACCACTACCTTGTAACAGCAGGCATTATTGAAGCTGTGAAATGTGAAGCCTGCAGTTATTTGTTGCTGAAGACGAGGAGGAAGAGGGTGGAGATACACATATACACAGTTATATGATCTGCACAAGCTTAATGTGCTGTAATTTTAAAGTGTATTTTATACTGTATGTATGTGAGGGTGTGCTGTTTGTGAAAGAATAACCCATAATTTCATTCTAATCTAAGAGCAGTAGATTTAGTTTATGATGCTATAGAACCAATCTTATAGTTTGTGCCACTGGCACACTCCTACCATAATGAGAGCATAAGCTTGTGTTTTTCCTAGAATGATGGATTAAAGGGGCAAGCAGCAATCTGGTAGGGCAGAGGGAAGGAGACTGATGCAGAACACATTCAACGGCATGTTCTATACAATCATGTAAACCGGCCCGCTGAAAGTGGTGCACTTCCTCCCCCCTGTGGCAGAGTAGAGAAGCTCATCTCCCAGATTTCCTGGTCTGAATGTTCCGAAGCCCTCTGCTTGACATAGCTCCCAGAGTAGATACAAGAGCCTCCTGCGGGGAGCAGAGGATCAACTGCCACATGTTTTCACAACGCATTGTGAATCATGATTATTTTTACTTCAATATCATTTTGCTAGGTATCATATTTAATGCCGATTGTTTGAATATAATACTGAGAATTAGAGCAGCAATGTCTTATTGTTCCCAGTAAGATGATTTGCCACACTCTTCAATGCCCAAATATGGCCTAGAGATTAGCCCCATTTACTGCTGGATTGCCAGAATAAAACCACTATTGAAGTGACCTCTTCTTTAGGACAGTTTTGTAAGGTCATGTTTTCCCATCAGGCCTGGAAAACAAGTACTCCCTGAAGGTCTGTGATCATTGACTCTTGACCTTGTCCCCTTGTTCCACTTTTCCCCCTTTCCCTAGGGATGAAGCGGCCCTTCAGCCCCACCCCTTTGCTGGAGAACGGACACTCCTTGGAGAGCGAATCTCACGGAAACAGCTCAGAGGGCCAATCGGGGGTCCCAGAGCACAGGCCCAAGCGGGAGAAGAAGCACAAGACGTACACCCTGTGCGAGGTGTGCAACATCCAGCTGAACTCACCTGCCCAGGCTCAGATCCACTACAATGGAAAGTCCCATCAAAAGAGGCTCAAGCAGATCAGCAATGGCAAGTCCAGCGGCAGCACAGGTAAGAGAACCTTCCCGTCCAACTTTCTGTGCTGCTTCTGTACCTGAGGACAGTACCCCTCACACACCACATGTGTGTAGCTGTTCTGTTTAGGAGTCCTGCAAGGCCTCAACTCTTTCTTGCCATCTGAGCCTGGAATACAAAATTGACATCACTGTGCCCCTCTGGTGCGAACGGTCAGCAATCCAGAGCTGAATGCACTTCTCTAGGGAAAAGGGTAACAATTTCATTATGAATGTAGAAAAGAATATATTAGGACATAACAGGCAGTTAATGAAATGTTCAGGATGTGCTGCTGGTGGTCAGGCCTCACAGAGATGGTGTAGTGCATGTCTGGAGAGCAGTGGGTTTCTCTTCACACTTACATAAACACCACACTGCTATGCTGGAGGCACGAGGCAGAGGTGCCATGCTGAGAGCAGACACAGGCGTGGGCGCTGGGGAAACAAACCAATGTTCTCCAGAGAGGGGTTTCAGTGGAACTAAAGTGTCAGAGCAAAGCAAAACCTTTCATTCAGAGCCACAGCGGTACTGTCATCTGTTGATTTTGCTACTGATTATACCCTGGATAGAAAAATATACAGGCTCGTCAGAGGCGGGGTGAGAGTAAGGCCTTCTGGAAGTATCTGATCATCACATCATAACACCAGATGTTGTGAAAACTCTGCTTTTCTTCGGAAAGTTGCAGGTCAATTCGCTTGGCTGCAGGGTGAATACAGCCTTAAGGCTCTAACGCAGAATCACGCTTACATAAGGAATACCTTCTCACAGCAGGGATGATTGTGGGTAGACTAGATATTACTGATTAATTTACACTGTAATTATAATTTGTGGTTACATTTCATTATACAGTCACATATGCCTTCAGGCCATTTCTAGGAACCTATATCACTTAACGCTGTGAGTGAAATTAACATCCCACTTGTCACATACGTCTAGTGCTTTATTGCATGTGTTTCTGGTCCAAAACTGTCACCACCCCAATATGTCTTGCAATTGCACACTTCATATCTCAGAGCTGTGTTAGGCTGGTTTGAGTATGGATACTGTGCTTGATACTAGATGTACCTTGTTCTCATCACAGAGGGCCAAATATACATACAAATCAATCATCTTCTTTTCACTGGATTTGGAAATTGGTGTGTTTTAAGTTCATATTTGAAGTGAGCTATCAGCAGGTAGCCCCTTGAACCAGGACAAGGAAATCCTATTCACCTCAACAGTTTCGTACTCTGTTTACAGTAGTCAGCATGCTGGTTTTCACATGGACGTCAAGGCTCCAGTCAGGTATGCTCATCTGTGCTGTGTTGAGGTCTATAGATATACTGTAGACTATATGGCCCATGGTCTTATTGATGCTGATTTATGTTGGGGATTGTTAGAAATATCATACTTATTAAGGTTTTGTATTTGGTCCATCAGTCCTTCATCCTGAATTTGTAGCCTTTGCTGTGGTTGGGTGATTTTGCCTTCTGATCAGTGTATCTGAGGAAACCCACTTTCATAGCCATGTAGTTAGAGAGAGTGAAACAATTTTGACCCCTTAGTATGCTGACCTGTCTGACTTCTGACAGGAAAGACAGGACAAACCTGTAAACGGGGAACAGCTTGTGTTACTGCTTGGGTCTAGGCAGCAATGCAAAACACAAGGAAGCACTAAATATTAAGAGCCTAAAATCCTGCCTGTCAACCTTCTGTTTGCCTGGTATATCTCTATCATCTAACCCAAATGCAGCCTGAAGTGTGTCTAATGGTTCAATGATATGTGAAGCTGAGCCTTTGAGCTGCATGTCGTGAACCTCTGGACACCACATGAAGGTCTTAGCCCAGGCATTGTCTTGTACCAGCAGACCTAGGGCACACAGGGAGGTTATACATTCCTAGGGGCAACAGTTTGTATGCTTGACTTTAAGATTAATACGCCAGTAAAATAAATGTGTTGATATGAACAATGTCCCTACGGGCTCCATTGGTTATCAGTCTATTTTCTGCAGCGCTGCTGGCATCTCAGCCAGTAGGTGTGTGAGTGTGTGTGCATGTGTGTGTGCGCAAAGAGAACAAGAACGAAAGCTCCTTATCTGCACATGCAGTACAGCATGGAGCTTGGTGACCTGAAAATGAAAATAGGGTAGCCAGTGACAACAGGTTAACACTCAGGTAAAGAACTTCCATCCTCTATTCCTCCTGTACTAATTTCTGTCCTTTTTCATCTTTGTCCATCATCATTTCTCTCCCTCTGTCTTATCCCTTTTTACACCACTTTTACTATACTATCCATTTTACTGTATGTCATCCCTCTCCCACCAATATATTCTGGTATGTGTAATTTTTGAGTCCTCTACTGACTACCCTTGCTACATTGGAAGTTGTGGAGGGGAAGGAGAATTCCTTGCTGCAGTTAAGCAGTAATCACAATGCTTTAGAGGAGCTAAACGAATAATCAATGGGCATGTGTGTATCACACTCCCTTCTGTGACTGGGAGTGAATTTAGGTTGCAGACAAACACATTCTTGCCGCTCCACTGCCTTCAGTACTGCTGTAACTCAGTAAGAATAGGGCTTGGGTCC
Organism: Megalops atlanticus; assembly: GCA_019176425.1. NCBI lineage: Eukaryota > Metazoa > Chordata > Actinopteri > Elopiformes > Megalopidae > Megalops > Megalops atlanticus. The sequence goes on along the minus strand of CM032875.1, from coordinate 42,330,433 downwards.
TGCACACTCCTCTGATGGGCTAATGAAGTGTCAGGGGTGGTTACAGCATTGAGTGGTGCGACTGACAGTGGGGAATGGCTGTTTCCTTCCAGAGCAGCACCCCGCACAGCCATGGTGAGGACTACATGCATCCATAGACAACAACCTAACACATGGGGCTGGTGTTTTGTGTTTGCGCATGGTAAAGAATAGACTGCATGCAACAGCTGAATTGGATCAGACTGGGGCTTAAATTCAGCAGCACCTGGAAGGGAGTCCTGAAAGAAAGGTCAATTGTACTCCGATACAGTATGAAATTAAGACTCCGTATTGTATATGAAATATTTCAACAAGACCCTTTGCTCCAAACTCTTCTAATGGAAAGATGGATGGATGGATGGATGGATGGATGGATCCCAGGTGTTAGACTGCTGTGGTACGCTTCAGCAACAGCAAAAAAATCTGCTAAATGTTCTCGTTATTATTTATTACTGTGCAGCTGGAACTAAAGCATATTTAACTGAAGTGCAATGGTCTATAAGGTAAGTAACCAGGGTAAAATTGCTTACATTAAAGCATTGTTGCCCCTGTGGTGGTTCTGTTCCATTTCCTGTGATTTTTTTTTTCCTGGATTATTCACCAGTCTGCAGCTGTAGTCTTTTGATTTGGGTTGTGTTGGAGTGATTTTGTTCCAGAGGTTTAGACCTTTGAAAGTAATTTGTCCTTTTGTTTGTAGTTTTAATATAATACCCTGTTACAAGTCATGGGATAACAAGATCATTCTGACCTTGAGGCCTTCATCACCCTGATACCAAATGGCACAGTTTACTAAGGCTGTAGAGCAGTGTTTTATCCCTGGATGTGACTTCAGTGTGACAGTATTTTGTTCCCCTGGAGACCTCGCTTCTGTCTGCATGAGCATTGTTCTTCGCTTGGAACAATCCTGCTGGGACACTCATTCCAGAATACGAATAAAACCTTCTCTCTGTTAGCATGGGGTTAGATGGTGGCTGCTATACATGAACTTCGTTCAACCTTATACTGGGGTCTAACCACTGCATCCATATAAAATGGCATTGGTAGGAAGTGCTGCCCCTCCAGTATTGTCCCAGGGCAGTTTATGCTCCTCTAAGGCAGAGCGGAAGTCATGCCCCAACAGCAGGATCAGGACACGCGGATTCAGACGGGAGCCGCAGATTCACCCTGACACGAGTCACAGGCTGTTATCTCTCCTCACCTTCTGCTGACTCCCACAGGCACACAGTGCCCTCACATCCTCCACACTGTCAGCAGTGTAGCCATACAGCCAAAAGTCATATATTGTGTGTTCAAGGGGGCAAGAGTCGCAGTGTGGGAGTGAGGGAGGGGGAGTGCTGGCATGTGTGTCTTGACGTGCAAATGTGAATGTGTGTGTTAGAGGGAGAGGAAACTGGTTTGTGTGCCTGCTCATGGGGGAGAAAGAAGCAGCAAGACTCCATGTACCCTTAAGCAGGTGAAAGAGAGCAAGTCGGAGTGAGTTTGGCTTTATGTCCATAAGTTGTTTTGTCTGGAGATGATCAAATCACTCTTGCCATTGAGTGTTAGTGGACATGATGTGATAGGTATATGTCTATGTTATGTTTACATGTAAGGCACAAAGGTTCAATCAGACATGTGTTTTGTCTGTATGGATCTGCTGTTGTATACGCAGGGCCTCTCTGAGTGATAGGCAGCTCTCACTGGGGAACTAGGATCCCAAGTGAGATGTGTATGTGTGTACTTGCACGTTTGTATGTGTATGTGTTGTGTGTGTATGTGTGAGCACACACGCAATCTCCATGCCCCTGTGCATTAGACACGCAGGCTGCTTCACAGAACTGACAGTTCTGCGCCTGCTTACTCAGGGCAAGAAGAATCTGCAGGCTCAGAATAAATAGTGGAAAAATGTCTCCTCTGTTTAATTCTCACTGACCTGATTTCACTGGAGAGCAGGGTCTGTGCCTTTCGCTCCATGTGTGCCCACGAAAGCAGTGCAGGGATGCAGAGGGCCAACAGAGCAGACACTGTACAGCTGCAGACAGAGCTATGCAAGCCCCTCACCTCTCTCAGCACCTCACACTGTCCAACGAGAAATGGAAAGAGACATCAGTGCTCCCTCAGGCAAATATAACATCTAGATCTGGGATGAAAACGGGACATGTAAAACGTGTAAATATGAGTATACGCACCAAGTGACAACAAACTGAAAAATAAGATTGTTTGTTTTTGCGGGTGGGTGGGTGAGGGGGATGTGTGCAGGAGCCAGAATTCCACTATCAAGGGTAGGCTGATCTCCTTGCCACCCCTGCAGCCTCTCCTCCCTCAGTGCTGGGTTGTGGATTGTGGCAGCAACAGAATTGTAACTGTGACTTATGTTGCATAATCATGTATTGTTCTGTGGTTATGTGCATCTCATAGTCAAGTTCTTCCCTTGAGTTTGATTGACTGGGTGCCTGTGCTGCCTTCCCTGCTGTGTCCCTGCTCTGGTCTTGGTCTCTAACTTGGTCAGGTGTTGAATTTACATTTACGTGTGTTCATTTAGCAGACGCTTTAATCCAGAGTGAATTATAGAGTGCATACAAGAGAGTTAAGCTAAAACAGAGACAATACAAAACCGTAAGTGTGAGTCCATGAACTAGAGAGCGTGCCTCCATGTGATTGCGTGTGACTAAGGGGGCAACTGCATAGGTCTACTTTGAGCTGTTCTGTCAATAATGAGCTGCTAAGCTCTAACAGATGGGATGTCCAGATTTAATTCCAAGTTAATTGTATCGCAAAGGCGTGGAGAAAACCTGTTTTCTCTGGCAGTGTTGAGCATCACAGCCAGGCGTGGGCCCACCTCAAGGTCTGAGGCTGTGTACTTCACAAGTCAACAGTCTCCAAACTCCCTCCACAGCCACCTTAGAACTCGCAAATAAACAGCACTCTGTATCAGGGATCAATGCGGCAATACTCTTTAATTAGGCTCAGTAACACTTGGATGGAAAGCAGCTGTGCGCTTCCAAAATATTTTTAAAAGCAATTAAACGGGAATATATCCCACCACGCAGACCAGAGCCAGGGCAATGAGATTGTCACCGCTCACATACTTGAGATGCATGTAGTGAGACATCATGTCCCTCTTCAGCCCAATCTGTCGCAGGGGTATGTTGTAGTCCAGGATGACCCCTACGTGGGTCAAGTTAAATGATCTCACCATACTGCTTTCTCTCTCTCCCCCTGAAATGCCCTGTCTCTGAAGACAAATGCGGTTTTCATTGTGGAAAATTCCCTTATCTCTCCTGACTTTTATTTATTTATTTATTTATTTATTTATTATTTTTCAGCTCTGACTTTGTCATTAAAATCTGTCATGCCCTTTGCCTGTTCTAGCGTTGTATTTATCCTCCCTTTGCTTTTCAATAACGTGTGAAAAATTGGATTAAAAGCAGGGATTTTCCGCATGAATGCATCTGATGATCTGTGTTTTATTTTTTGTTCCACTTCGCTGACTTTTTTTTTCTTCTCATTATTCTGTGCTTGGGCTTGATGCCTGTGCCATAAGTGAAGGATGTGTGATGTTGTCTAATGTCTTATATTTTTTAAGTATTGATTACAAAGTGAATGTTTAGTCTGCCTTCAAGTTTTCACAGTCAGTCCTCTCTCTCATTCACCCTACTGTATTGATACATTAGTAGCAGCTTTGGGTAGTGATGCATACAGCACCTGGATAAAGGGGGTATTTTAGCTGAGATCTCCAGTCACCAAAACACCTTAAAATGAAACATTTCTCCGCTGCCTTTGAGAGAGGCAGACGCTCGTGTTCAGAAATTAGATTTTGAGCTGGCGTCAGTTTCATATGCTCTCTGCAGTGGCCCTCGGGCTCCCTGTGTTTGTTCACTTCTGATGCAAGGAAAAGGTCGTCCTGTGCTCTAATTAAGCTCACGCATCCCACTGGAGCTGGGGAACGTCCGGGGTGGGTTTGAGGGAGAGCAGGATGGAGCAGTGATGGTTGCTGGACTGCTCCTTGCCCCAGAGACAGCGATAGGGAGGTTTGTGTGCTCCTGCTCCTGGGACAACCCCACAACCCCCCCAACCCCCACGGAAGAGTCACAGCACCTAAGCCACTTCATGCCCCACACCTGAGCCCCCATCACAAGCTGCTGACTCCTTGTCACCTTGCCTCCCACATGAGACTTAGAATTAGACATCAAATAGGTCAAACATAAGACCATGATATTTCTTCTGCTATCATGTTTCTTGAAAATGAGATCATGCTACAGGAAGTGTTTTTCAAACCATACCTCTCAAGTGTTTTCACCTTGGTGGACTTCAATTTTTCAAAGCTTGAGAGAGCTGGTGATGATATCCTTGACATATGATTTGCAGAGCTAACACTATGTTTTAAATATATGTTCAGGTATCCAGTTACAGTATACAGGTAAAAGTATTATCTCTGTGCAGCCTATGTAGTTCTATAGGCCTCCATTTTGGCATTGTGATGAGAAGGAGCTGTCCTTGAATAGAGTAAGAGCATACCAAACTTTAGATTTAGTCATTAGAATTCATGCATGCTGACGACTGTCCTCTTGTGTGTCCATCCGTGACCAAGGTTCTGTCTGGCAATGAGGCAATTAAAGACTCATCCAGGCCCAGCAGTTGCCTGTGAATACAGAGAGCAGCTTTTGCCTAATACTTTGTGTATTTAGAAGTGAGAACTCAGACCTACACTTACCTAGCTGGTTACAATTTTTATTTTCTTATCTCTCTGTCTGCATGCCCTTGCTGTAGATCCCCAGGATTTTGCTTTGTCCTTATCTGTCATCCATGCTGGATGACTGCATTCAGCTTTTGGCCACAATTTGTCAACATTTTCTTTTGGTGTGCCCCAGACGGTCATATGATTCTAATGTAAGTGACCACACTGCAGGCAATAGAAGCTTGTATGTCCGCAGTTATGTCCATCAGTCAGCTTTCCAACGCATCATCAGATCTCTATGTATTTAAAGACACCAGAGGAGACCCAAATGAGGGACCTCCAGCAAATTGCCAGTTTCTCTGTCATTTTTAGGATGATGCTGTTTGAATTTTCTTTATTCCCTCTGTGAACAGTTATCCATATGAAAATTTTAATTTAGTGTTTATAAATGGTAAAGTACCTGTTTATTATTTTCATAGCCACCCTTGTTTTCTGTAACCTCCATGCTAGTCAATTGTAAACAGCCCTCTCTTCCATGTAAAAGCAGGTAAATATAATCCAAGATTTCTGAAATGCTGGTGATTTTCTCCCACATGCACACTATTTGTGCTCAGCATCCCATTGTATTGAGTCCTCTAAGGGCCCAGGTTTCCTAAGTGACATATTGTACAGTGGGGCAGAAAGGGGGATGAGATGGAAGGTGAAGTCTGTCATTTTCTAGGAAAAGTGCAGCCATTTATTGCAGTTGGAGACCACTTAATGTGTGTTTCTTGAAAGCACAGTCTGTCCATCCTGGACTCCATACTCTGTACACTGTGTGTGTGTGTGTGTGTGAGAGAGAGAGAGAAAGAGCGAGAGAGAGAGAGAGAGAGAGAGAGAGAGAGAGAGAGAGAGAGTGAGTGAGTCAGTATAAATACTGTGTGTATATATATATATATATATATATTTAAGCTTGTCAGTGAGTGAAACAGTGTAGCAATGTAGTGTGGGTGATGTGCTAAGCCAGTCCAGCTTCTTTCAGTCGAGTCCCAGTGATGCAGAACCTGGGTGGCTTGTCATAAAGAGCCATTCCAAATAACATTGCAATAAAAATATAATGCTGAAAACAATTTAATGGTTGGTGTGCTTATATAAGGTGAGAGGTAACATAAAAAGTAGTGCATTTTGGAAACCTGTTATGAATTGTACTGTGTCCTTTTGTGACTCTAACTGTTCTGAATTCTGCATTTCTGGGCTGTTTCAGGCACTGCTGTGGAGCAGTGTTATGTCACTGCCTTAACATGCACTTGTGCACAGTGGCATGTGTATGGAGCAACTGTACAGCATACACCCAACAAGCTTGGAGTTATTGCTGTAGTTAAACTGGAGAAGTTTAAGTGAGTTGACTGTACAAATCTGCAAACCATTGGTGATGCCTCAAATATGCCTCAGATGAACTCCAGCATGGAACCACATTCCCCTGCAAGTAACCGGGGGGCTTTGGGTGCAGCTGTTGAAATGTAGATTGGTTGAAATGTAGTTCACCAAGTTACATGCACATAAAATCTAAATTTGGAAATGCCTCACTTTTTAACAGCTTAAACCGTTTGACTTGTCTGTCCATCTTAACATTTTGTTGGTGGTGCTATGGGAGAACCTGACCTTGTGATTTATCATGCAGTAGAATAAGTGAATAGAAAGCAGAACGTTAAATGACAGTTCTTTGTTTTTGTTGAAATTGCACTACAAGACCCTAAAAAAGTTTGAAAAACTTCTGAGGAATATTTGGGGCAGTTTAATTCACTTGCTCAGTTTAATTAAATTCACATCATTTATTTGGACTATCTCTTGGTAGTAGACGGCAGACCCACATGTAGACAGTTGTAGGCAACAAGAGCAAGGTTCTCAGTGATTCTGAGCCCTCTCAGCTGCTTGTCTCCTCCCATTTTTAGTTGTGAAGAATAGGAAGAAAAGACAAACTCCACACAGACAGCTCTGGAGAGGCAGCAAGTCTTTTTTTAGATGCCCGGAGGCTCCTCACCAGTGACTTTCATTATTATTCCTTTATTAATTTATTTAAGATTTAAGATGTCAGGGAAAAAAAGAGTTACGATATGCAAATGTGATTCATTTTCTGACAGACATTTTTTGGTCTGCTGCCTCTCTAGCTCTCCGCTAATGATAAAGTCCAGAGGAGTGGTGGGGGTGCCTGTCCACAAGTAGAATGTAAGCCAGACTCCTGCCCACAGCCCTCTGAGACCCAGCTCAGCCAGAGCGAAATTGGCAGCCTTTATCGTCACCTGTGTCACACCACCTTGGACGTCATGCAGAATCTGGTTCAGACCGCATGGTTAGAGTGGCCAACTGAGATGTGCTACAGTATATGCTGGTTGGAAGATTCAGAAGGGATTTGTGCTACAACTAGGTGTAGCAAGCATAGGAGCATCATAGAAAAGAGGGGGCCTACTCTTCCTTTCATGGATTTCAGCTGGAACTATGACAATTTCTCTGATACATTTATTTTTTAGTGAATGCTACAATACTGGATTTACAAAAGCTGAACCAACAGAGAATGTTCAGCTTCACTCTGTGTCCTGCTGTTACTCCACCAAACTTGGCAAAGGCATCGTGATTGGATTATATTCCATAGGCTGGTCTTGTGATGAAAAAAAAAAAATATCAACATTCCCACATTAGTGAAATGACTAAGAATCTCTTAATCTTTCACTTTCAGCTCAGACCACCAAAATGCAGTAGAGGTTAAGGGATTTGCTTTAAATGGTGGATACATGGTACACGTTTCACGTGGCCTGTACTACTGCCAGGACACAGGGTTTATTATGGGCCAAATCTGCGGCATATAAATTAGGTTTAATATGCTCCACATCTGTCAGCATGCCACTTGGCAGCTTAATTTTAAAAAATGCAGTTCCGCTGCACAAATGTCACCAACACAGGGTTTCATCTGAGCCCCTGGCCAGCATACTGGACACACTCTGCCTAAAGAGAACCTGCCGTGAACTTTCCAGAAGTAGGGTCTAGTTTGCTGTTCTGTTTTTCTTTTGTGTGTGTGTTTTTTTTTTTTGTTTTACTGTGTTTTATGTGAGACAGATTAATGAGTGCAAGGCTCTTTGTTAGCTGAACATACAGTGTTGTGAAAAAGGCCAAAGCGGGTGCTGGACCGTGTGGCTGGAAAGAGACTGCCAACGCAGAGCAGGGCCTAGACGAGCTCCTCAAGGACAGGCACAGAGTCCGCATGCTGGCACTACCACTGACACAGAGCCAGAGGACCACGGACACACGCAGGCACATACACACAGACACACACGTGCATATTCAGAGGGGTGTTGGTGCGCATGCACAGCCAAACCAGCTCACTTCAGACACAACACTCACAATGAAGCACAAACGGACGCACTCAGGCTGCAGCCCTGTCCGTGCACAGACAAACACATATCTCTGCAGGGCTGCTTGCTGACTGACAACAACAGAGTTTGAAGGCGAGGGCAAGCCACGTTTATTAAAATGAGTGTTCGTTTAATTTAAGCACAAGGGTTGAAATTGTGCTCAATAATCCTATCTCACACAGCACCTCTCCCTGGGGAGGCTGGCCCCTTTTATTCCTCTTAATGAAGTGCGCCTTAAAATGAAAGTGATTTTAATAGGATGTAATCCAGCTGGGAGACATTTCAAAGAGAGAAAATGTTCCATCTTCCCCTCTGTTTCCCTACACACTGAAGTCTCTGCACCACATGCACAGTGTACACATTGCTTATTAACTGTATTCCTACAGCGTCTGTTCATTTGTGTCTGTATGCTCAGTGTTTACAGCCTGAAGAAAACCACAGTGATGTGACCTGTCTGTTATGTTTTTTACATTATTTGGGATTCATGATAGCACACGTATCCAGGGCTGTAAGCATGTGGAAACAGTGTGGTACACAGATTCAGGATTCAGAACACAATCACAGCATGGACGTATGCCCTGTATTATAGGCCAGCTCATGACTTCCTCAGGGCTACAATGCAACTTCTCGCACATGTATTGTTCTGTACAACAGCATCTGTTCAGGCTGATAACGGGATTAGGGCAGCCCCAAAAGGTCCATTGAATTAGATTTGGGTCTGTGCATTAGGCAGTATAATTATAACCGAACCCGCTCCTGCTGCGTCCCAGCACCATGGAGCCCGGGAGGGGTGAGAGCTCGCCTGCAGAGAGGATTATGAACCAGTGCTGAATTTCAGGAAGGATCTGCACCGCTCTGCATCTCCACCAGCAAGCAAACAACTGTGGCAGGACTGAGCTGCGCTCTCCTCTCCTCCACCTCAGCCAGCGCATGCTACCTCTTCGCATCTGTCTTTGTTTCGTTTCAAAATAAAAATTCACTTTGTCGACGCCCCCATCTAGGTAAGGCTGAGTATGTGTTGTAGAACTTTTAGTATGCAGTCATGCGTTTGGGATCAGTGATCCTCAGAATATTCACAGGAGCGGCCCTTCAGTCTTGGAATTGGCCATCTCATTACATTCCATGCGATTCATTTCGCCGCGCATATGAATCACTGGATCACATCAGACATGTTTTCTTTCTGTGTGCTCAGGAGTCTTGCAAGGTTGTACTGTATTTTATTGTATGGGTTGAACTGCAAGGTTGACTCATAGAAGGACAACAAAATATTGTATGAATTTCACACGAAAGACATGTTTACATATTTGGCTTTTTTTTAAAAAAAAAAGGAAAAAAAGGTTAAATAAATTCTGTTAAATAGTTGCAAATTTTGACCTGGCTGGCTTTCTGTCTTTTGTAAGAAGTATCTAGAAAAAAATCTTTTATTTTTGTCTTTCTTTACACTGAAATACAGTGTCTTGCCATCTGTGTTCTGTCTGTAGGAATGAGAGCATCTGATCCTCTGTATCAGAAAGCAGTCACCAGTGGGCAGGCGGAAGTAATGTAATCACCAGGGAGTCCATACTGCCCAGAGGCCAGCACAGGTGCAGGGGTATTTTCTGTTCCCAATGGAAACCTACTTGTTTTTGGAACATTATGACAAGCGATGGACAATCAAAAAAAAGGAATACACAGCATAGAGAATGCTTCTGTTTGCACTTATGTATGTTTACACTTGTTAAATGACATTTCCCCCCTATGAAATGGGATGTTTGTGGGAAATGTGTCCCCCCGTGGCATGTTGGGTTATTGAGAATGAATGGCACATGACCAGTTGATGCTGAGTTGAGGATCCAATCAATGATTACCAGGCTCGAGCATGTATTCCAGGCTCAGGGTGAGGATGTGTGTGTGTGTGTGTGTGAGGGAGAGTGATGACAGGGGGACAGAAAGATGCTATCACAGATGTCACTATCGTTGCTGTATTTTTCTGTATAATGCATTCTGTTGAATATGAATTAACTGCTGACTGTAGAAAAGCCCCCTCCCAACACAGTCACACCCACATGTGAAAGTGCTGCCCTCTCCCTTCTTTCTCCTCCTCTTCATCTTGCCTCTTCTCCTCTTTGGAGACAGGGGATTCATGTGGCAGAGCTGCCAGCTGGCACCGGGGGCACAGCTGGGCTCACAGACTTCCTCACGGGCCACATTAGTGTGAGATGGCTGAGTGGCCCTGGCGCAGTCATGCCAACTGACAGCAAGAAGCCGGCCCTCTGAACAGGGACAGGAGAGATGGCGTGTGGGGGTGCAGACCCCAGTGGCATCAGGGAGAGAGCTGTGCACCGGAGGGCTGTGTGGTAAATGATGGAATAGCAGGGAGACAGAAGGGCTATGCTAAAAGGGGTTGCGTTATAGAAGCAGATTCCTTTTAATAATTATACTTGACCTTTCTGTTGTGTGAAAATTAAGTGTATTCATGTTACATTTCCATTATATAATTACTGTTTAGTGCACAACAGTTTGAGCTGCCTGTTGGCAGCATCCACTCAGTATTCTCATCTATTTCTAGTGAACTCTGGATTATTTCAGACTGGTACACCCTGGGAGTATTCTTGCCATGTCTGTTATCATGACTACTTTTTGTTTATAAGTCCACTATCATCTTTATATTCATCTGTATTGTGTTAAAAAATGGTGTGGCAATGGCCTACTTTGAACTAAATTAATAAATGTTGGATGAGTTTGGGGTGTCGTCTGGCAAAGGTTTTGGGAAGAAGGGAAGCACAGTGGCCATGTTCATATGCACATTAATAATGTGATTTTAATGTGATTAAGACAATACTCCAAATTAGGCAGAAGCCATGTAAACACCTTACTTTGAGTATTTTATTAAGAGTAACCTCTTAATCATAATAATTATAATCACAATACCACTACTGTAACATGTACATACCTTAATAGCACTTCCATTTTTTGGATTAAAACAACACTTGTCTGAGAGAAGAAAAGAAGCAACATTTCTTGTGAAGACATTTCTGGTGATGCTTATGCTAGCTAGCCATTACAGACAAACATATAATAATCACGTTGCATGTTGTTCTTATGGTTACAGTTACTTCAACTGAATGAAAGTAACAGGAACAGTAGCAAGCTAGTTTGCAAGGTTACTCTGGGGCAAAAACCTCTGGCCCCTTCTGTTTCTAAGGTTTATTCACATTGTCCATTATTTACATGTAAATAATGGACATTCAGTCAGAAATGACTGAAATGGCTCAATCAAACAATTGTCTTCAATGCAGTAACCTCAATAATCACATTATTGTGTGCATTTAAAAATCAGTGAGACCAGGGAGGGAGGTAATACAGTATGTGTGAAGAATGGTTAGAGGAGGAGGTTGGAATCACTGAGTTCATGCATGGAGAATGGGAAGTGCATGTAATTCTGGGAACGTTGTGAGCAGGACTGCAGATGAAAAAAGCCCCTTACTCCCAATTCAGACACCCTCAGTCTTGCCCCCTTCCCTGCTGCTTTCATTGCATTTAAGGCTCTGTTCATGTGCTTCACCCTCAGTGTGCTTTGCGATGAATGCCAGTGTTCTGTCCGTGATGCTAATATCCTGGACATGGTTAATGCACTGTTTTACTGCCACAGAACCCCCTCTGACTGGATGCTGGCTGCAGCTTCTCTGGCAGTTAGCAGCTTAATTTGTACTTGAGCATCTGTGGTTGCAAACTCGTGTTCCCATTTCCTGCTGCGGCATCTCACAGGAAAACACAAAACACTCCCAAACCACTCCTTTTCGCTAAGAATCCAAGAGGATCCGTTGCTTCAAGAAACACTGGCAGGGATTACATCCCTGTGAAATTCCTTCATTCTCTGTACCCACTGCTTAGTTTGTATCTTTTCCGTAATGGAATTTAGTATGTGCCCACAGTACATGAATATAAAGTCATTGCTGTGTTGTGGCAAAGAGTTGTTTTGTTATTTTCTCCTCACTACATATTCTGAGTTTTGCTTCCAAGAGAGGCATGTTGAACATAACTGAGCATTGCATGTGTTCCTTCAGTTAATAGGTCATTAAAATCCACAAATATGTCTGTCATCACCTCCCAATTGTCTATGATTGGAATCGTCTGTCTTCTGTCCCAGCCTGGTCAAACATACAAACCTCTCTGAAAATATAGACAGCTTAGAAAAGCAGCTTTCTGCTTCACTTCAAGCAGGACTGTCATGATGAGCCACCCAAGGAATATGAATTTTAAGTTTTCTCAATACTATAGCAAACCAAGTAAATATATCCTTCTAGTGAGAAATTAACCCACACATGTTTCCATATAGCCCTTGCGTAGTTGTAGCTACACTATCACTACCACTCAGTCATTTATAATATGAAGCTTAGTCAGACTCTGACCCCATACAAATGCTGTTATTTCTGCCAGAGAAAAGCCATCCATAGTCTAATTCTCTCCAATGAAACAGTACTGCACTCTGCAGAAAATCACAAAAAGAACTGGGCTGTCATTTTGCAGTACAAACCCTTTCAAACAAACAGCTTGACTCAGTAGGTTGGACGCTTGGACACACTCACACACCCGCACACATGACAGTGGCTGCACCCTCCATGTCGAGCTCTGAAGTAGGCCATCTTTCAGCTGGAGTTTTTGTCATTTGGCCTCATTTAACTTAAACAGTGTGTGTGTGTAGGGGGGGTGGTTTTGAAGGATACTTGATCTTGTGTGAACAAAGAGGCTTTCCAGTGAAGAGGCTGAGTGCAGAGAGTTGAGATGGCTTTGCTTTAGTCATGTTTTTACTGGGACCTGGAGCGTAAAACGCTGGGTGAGATGAGTGCAGATGCCACTGTTATCAGTCACAGTTTATCCAGGGCCTCCTGGAGGCCAGAGGTGTGAGGGGGCAGCAGAATAGTGTCTGTGGCTCAGGAGCCATCCTATTGATCTGCTCCACTGGGCCGGCGAAGTGTTACAGGACTTCACACTACAGAACAATGCATACAGCGTCCTTCCTCCACCTCGTCATCGATTCTACTTTAGGCATGAGTGTTACTGCAAGTAATACGGGGACTGGCTTGTTGTTTTAGATTTGGGTATGTATTCCTCAATGTTTTTTTCTACATGGGGAACAAAGTTTGCTATTTTGTGATTGATAATATTTCCTCTTTCAAGGATAGGCTACATTACAGAATATGGTTCGTAAGGGCCCATTGCAAAAGTATAATGTTACTGCTGTAAAAAAGTCAAGGTTAAACATATCAAACACTCAGATCCAGAAACTAGAGCTGTATGCTGTTATTATTATGCAATTTGTTTTCCTGAAGGTTGACAGATACACTGTAGATGTAGCAGGAATACTGTGTGATGTTAAATGTGACTCCTGTTTAAATAGTGTAATGTGACACATCTCTGTGGATTGTTTTTGTCAGTACAGCTCACACGAGAGAGACCTCCATGTGTCCACTCCTGTTTATTTCCTCTTCTGCTGCTGTGTTGTGGGACCATGTTTGTTCTAACTGAGCTTGAGTTTACTGGAGCAAACATTATCAGAGCTGAAGCACATTAACCTTGTGCCGTGGTATTACAGAGCTCTGCTCTTCCTGCTTCGGTACAGTGTGGCCTAGGAAGGGTGTTCTTGCATCCAAAGTGATCCACGTCATAGCAGGTCCACAGTCTCACCACAATGTTCTTTTAACATTGTAATTGGGCAGTGTGATAACATTGTTATGGTTTTACAGAAATTAAATGCTGTTTCGGTCCAAAAGGACTCGCCTGTGACCACAGCTGTCACTTGCCATTAAACAGCGGCAGTTCAGTGATACCAATTAATGTGCATATTTATGATAATGCTTGACAGACAGATGAATGAGTGAGTCAGTGTTACTCTTGTCAGCCTTTAAATCTTTTTCATGTTGTATCTTTTTCCTCTTGAGGTGCTGGTAATAAGCACTAATAATAACAGCCTGTCAGACTACTGAAGCAGAGAAAGTGAGGTTATGTAATGGTGCGGCTGTGTGATGATTGGAGCGTGGATGTGGCAGGCGCTGCAGTGCTATGGGGGTGCTGAACAGGAAAGGGGTACAGAGGGGGACAAGATGATGCAGATGAAAGACGCAATGTTCGAGACGTGGAGCCACCACAGTACGTCATAGTGCTGTCACTGCTACAATAGTGTGGTCACACTAATGCACAAACCAAGAGGGGGGGGGACTCAGTGACAAACACACACACACACATACTGCTAAAGCAAAATAGACAGAGAGAGAGATAGAGAGACAGAGATAGATGTCCACTAAATTGCATACGTGCAGCAGTTCCTTAGGCTGTGCAGCCAGGTCTTGGTAATGGAATGTGGTGGGTGTTGGGAGTGCGGTCACAATCATGGCTTTAAGTGAAGTGTAAACCTGTCATTGTTTGTCAGTGTTGGATGTTTGCACTGGGATCATTCCACCTGACAGAGAATCAGAGGAAATACTGAGAGAAACCAACTGAATACCCATATGACTCCATGTGCTCAGAGGTGCCAGAGGTTTGTCACCAAGAAAGGGGTGGGTGGGTGTTGATGGCTGGGGGGAGTTTGGGGAAGCCATGTCATAAGCTCTAAAACCAGGTGCAGCCTTGGCAGGAGCTCTCCCTGTGTTTTTCCAAAGAGGGAACATGGAGGAATTATAATTCAGCAAAGCACTGTGGCTCTGGCACGGTGACAACACATACTGTGCTGAGCTGACCCCTGTGACTCTTTGTGATGTCAGCTGAGTGAAGAGGCCACCAGAGAACAGGTGGGCACAGCTCTTATTTTTGTTAAGCAACACAAATGCAGGATACACCCATTGCACGGAACTAGGACCTTTCATCACAATCCTGCGCTGAGGCACATAGGGAAGGGGCTCACATGGACACCCGCATCAAACAGGTTAAAGATTCACAGAATACAGTGGTGTTCCATTACTGTGCTGTTCCACTCTTTGTTTCCTGTGGTATGAGGCTCACAACTTATTTCTACTGATTTTTCACTCTTTCCTTTGTGTGTCAGGGCTGGTGGTGCTTCCAGGCATGAGTAAAACTCTGTTTTTTTCCACTGGCTCACTCTCAGCACATTGTTGCATTTCCCTCTATCTCTCCATTCTTCACTCCCTTCCCCATTCTTGCACTCACCACAGAGAGTAACTTCCAGTTGTTCCATAGTGTCATGTATGTATTTGTGCTACAATCTTCTGAGGAAGAAAATGCCTTTTTTACATCAATAGAACAGCTTTTCCAGTTATAGATATACCATAATGCTGTGAGAGGTGTCTTGGACTAGTGCCTTCATAAAGATGCTAAAATACCTACATTAGCATTCGTGTTATTTTAAGCACTAGTGATAATTGTAATCAACATTAATGCATACTACATTGTGCTATAGCCCTATTACATTTTATGAACAAGCACTAAAGTAGATTAATAATTTTTAGGTATAAGGAATGAAAGGCTGATTGAAGGCTCTCAGCTGGATTTCTTAGCCACACAGAGAGCAACCTTACTATGCTCTTCTTCTCTGTAACCCCGTAGCCCGTTTCAGGCACCCTTGAATATCCAGTATTTGACATTCTCATTCAGTCAGACCACACAGGTTAATATAAACAGGGTATGATTTAAATGATGATTAGCACAGTAGTTTGTGTGTTAACAGGTTGGGGTTCAAAACACATATTTCAATCAAGCCCCAGGTCTGTCCTGGTGCCAGTAGAAAGGAAATGTGCTCAAGTGATAGAGTCAAGGTGCTGATTAATGCAGGCTTAGAGAGACTAATGACAGAATCTGTGAGTCAATTCTAATGTTCATTCTTGAACCCTCAAGTCCTCAGTAAGGCATTATATCACCAAGCAATCAATATAGGACCCAAGGGAATGAGGAGGGAACAAGTTTTAAAAAGCGGTATTTTGTAAGGTACCTCAGAAATGATCATTAATCAGACACTGCTAGCTTAGTCTTTATCAGAGTATGACTACAGTACGTGTCTGAAGCAGGCTCGGCACCAGGAAGAAAACACAGAGGGGTACAATTTCAATCCGCAGGGGTGCACAAAACTCATAAATACTGTGTAGACAGGGGGATATAAGGAGACAACTGGGGGTGCACTGAGGTCCATATGGGGGTGCAGTTCACCCCTAAGCGCCCCCATAGCGCCGGGCCTGAAGTTTTCAGACATGCTAATGTCCTCATTGACATCATCAAAACTCTAATCCAAAAAAAAGATGCAGCATATGTACAATCATTGATGTATGAACCCATTTAGCATTGTGGTAAAAGGCTTTTTAGCAATGTGGTAATGTTGCAGCCCTGTGGATTGGGAGACCCAGGTTCAGCTCACAGCTCTGGCGGGTAAGATTGTCACCTGCCCTGAAAACCTCCATCACTCTACTCAGATGTTAGCAGTACAATGTGCCCACATGAGTTAGGATGTGGGAACACGCTTAATTAAAACGCAGGGCAGAATATTGATCATGCCTGTCACATAGGTTGATGTCACTAGTGAGAGCTTGTGGGAGGACATTTCCACCTTGATGAGTGATCCAGCCTTTTAGCAGTGTTCTCATGTCAATGCATTGTGGAATGGCAGACCTGGGCCCATATTCATCAAGCATCTGAGAACTACAGTTAAAAGTCTTGCTAACAGAAGGTTTAGGAGAGAAAAGGCTTTACTTCAGAGAAGGCAATGGGAGTTGCTTGTGATCATTCCCATTCCTATTCTCAGCAGAAAGTTAAATCATTTCTTATGAGTAGATTTCTGGTGATTTTTACATGACGTGCCACCAACAAGTGGTAGCGATGAGATTTTTCACAGTTCGTCCCATTTGTTAAGAAAGAGTATAATAAATGCAGTCGTTGACAGCAGTAGTCTTGTCATATCGCTGCGATTTGAGATCAAACATTTCATAATGTTGAATACTAGCAAATTAGTGCAGATGATTGCCATTCTTGGTCTACTTGAAAGGAACAAAATTTTTGAATTATTGAAACTGTTTGTGAATAATGTTTGTTTTACTTTTTATTTACGGTGTATTTCTGATTTCACCTGAAGATAATAGCCAAGGGATACCATATGTACCAACACAAGTCTGCAGTCTGCAGTTTGAATATACTGTGCTGAATTGCATAAGATGTAATGCTGCTGGCTTTTGCAGGATTCATTTGTGGAGAACGAGAAATCTCCACAATCTCCACCCAGAAAAGACTGCCAGACTGTCTCGTATTCAATATTTCCAGTCTGATGAGACATTGGAGTTCACTGTACGTTTTGTTTTTGATTTTATTTGTCATCCTAAAGAAATCTCTGGTCAATTACTGTCTCAACAGTAGTATGTGTGATCGTAAGAATCCTATAGACGATTGACTTGCATAAATATTAAATAATTGTGAAATAGTGTTTAAGTCATTTATGGGTTTCATATACTGCCACATGTTACTATAAATTCTGTAATGCAAAATGTTTGATCCTGGATATGGAGTCATTAGCCATGGCTTTATAGGTATCCCTTATCACCAAATAAGTGACACGGGAAGAAATTGTTTTAAAATAAAAACTCTCTGTCGCCAAGATACACGTTTCAATTACTTCTATTAAAGCTCTAGGTGGTGACGTTCTTCCACAGAAGGAATGACATGGTCTCTGATAAGATCGGTTACAAATAGAATACCCTTCTTATACTCTGATTTGTTTCGGCTCCGTTTTGTCATATGTAAGCAAAACATATTTGCTCTCCTGAAAAATGCATGCACGCTGCCTCGATGTAGTCACCTGTTGGCATCTCCTAACGTGTAAAAAAAGCGTACGAAGACTCCTAAATACCTGCCGAGATATGAGTTCTTTTAAGACTGTAGAATCGGGGGGAAGGATTAACAGTCAATCTCAATTATCCTGAGTGATCTTTTCCATCTCTTAGGACCTATTTCCTGTATTATTAATAGCCTACTGCTGTTTTTGTCATGAGATGTTCTGTATACTACCGAATAAAGCACACATGACAGTTTTTCGTTTTCCATCGGCTTTTTGACTGAGCTAGCTTTAGCCATCTAATCGACACGTTTATAGGCCTATTTTGATTCAAAATGTGACAACATCTGTCAAACTTGCCTGGATGTGGGAAGAGCAGAATTCGTCGTACATTATCCAAATGCTGAAATCCTGTGACCGGTCGAAGTTGAGATCTTTGCAGAAATTTATTTTCGACATATAATAGGTCATGTTGCAAAGTTTCAAATGCCCAATTAACTTGTAGCCTACAAAATTTTAAAAGCTGCATAGCGAAGATAGCTAGTTTCAGGTCGGTGTTAAAATGCGACACATTTTCACCGACATTTCATCCGCTTTTACGTGTGTCTCGAAGCATCCCTGCATTCATGTGTTGTATCGATGTTTACTGTCGGGAAAGCACTTCCAATATTTTTTCAGGGTGTGTTGTTGTTGTTGCTTTTACGTGGGGCAAGACACTTTTAATGGGGAGAGGGTTATTTGACATTATTTGAATCCATTAGACAAGTTCCGTACTAGGGTACATTTTGCTGTCAATGTTACTAAGTACTATTACTTGTTGAATTAAATAAAAACAACGTCTTACTAAAAATGTAAGAATAATAATGTTATAATAATAACAACAAATATAATATAATGTTTGAGTCACGTTTATGTTACTGTCTTAATGAAAGTGCACATTTTGAATGTATAGTAAATACAAATGTATGGTTTTGAACTTAATATTTTTTCATTAACTTAATATTTTTTCATAGCCCTCCATCAAATGGAAGCTCCCCAAATATTTGACCTCTATCGCCAATACTTTGTTATTCTTTATTATTTTATTTCACTGATATGTGTTTTGCACATACAGCTGGAAGAATATAATCAGATACAGTACACTTCATTTGCAAACAAAACAATACAGGTTCCCTCCTATTATAAATTGTGAAATTACATATAGCATGGATGACAAGTAGCAGAGGTTTTAATTCACTACTGAACTGCTGCTGGTGTTAGCAAAGCGTTTTCCTAGTGTAGCATACAAAAATTGAGAGTCACCAAGCCATACGTTTATCATTTGATGAGTAAAGGATATTTATTTTGTTGCTATACATTAAACCTCTGAATTTTTCTTACCATTCTATGGCATCAGTCATTGATAACTATTAAACAGAAAGAGAGGGTTAAAAGGTACAAAGTTAGTTGATTTTAATGAACTTGTCAAAAGCAGCCAGGGACTAGAGGTAGCTATCTAGCTGACTGAGAATGTTTGTCAAAACAAACTGTTTTGGTTATCATATAGATAGCTATCTGAGTGAAATTACACAAGGAGCAAGACAGAGCAGAGGGTCTGATGTGCTTATCAGTGTATTCTTAAAGTTAATTTAGCACAACCAAATGTGAAGTGGAGTGGACCAGTCAGAAGAAGTCAAGTACTTGCTATAAATTTAAACATTTTTAATCCGTTTATAAATAATAAAATAGTAACAGTTAAGGTTAATGTTTCATGGTAATTAGCTAGTTGTTTTATTAATCATATAGATATATTTTAAATATTAAAAACAATAACATCAATGTATACTTATGGTCCTTTATAGAACTGATATATGATGAATGCATTCCTCTTAGGTACCCTCTAATCTTAAGCTAATATTTTCAATATTTATTTTTAAAACACAACAAAAATGTTATAGCCATTATATATATATATAATTTTCTCCAAAAATTGTTGATCTATCAGCAAGCATGATTTTAGCAATCTCACTTTGTAATCATGCTTGTGCGTGTTTCCAAAAATATCCAAATTTCAAAATAAAAAATAAAATAAGTAGTAAAAAAGTAAATAACATTTTTTCACATTTTCAGAGTTCCTATTTTTATATGGGTGGATATCTGCTCACACAGAAAAGACTGCCAGACTGTCTCATATTCAATATTTCCAGTCTGATGAGACATTGGAGTTCACTGTGCATTTTTTTTTTTATTTTATTTGCCATCCTAAAGAATTACTACAATCTTTTATTTCAGCTGAATACTTTGGGGGAAAGGGTGCAAGGGACAGCTACAGCCTATAATAATGGTGCTGATCCTAATAAAAGTAGATATGAAGATGTGCCGGTTACTCTCATTCTACAGCCTCCCGTGTAGCAGATCCAGGGAATGATCTGCCTGCTCTTTCTCTGATCATAAAGCGGGAGGCAGCTGATGTTTTATTTATTTTTGGTGGTTCTTCTCTTTCCAGCTGAGGAACCATGACAGCATATGACAGAGATTTAAACAGAAATTGAGCCTCTTTCTCCTCTTTAATGTAGGAGACGCGAACAGGTGTCAGCGTAGTATGACACGTGCCACAACTTTGTATACTTGATGCCTGGCAGGGTTGTTTTATAAGAGGATGACAGTCCTCCCCCTTCTTGGCCTCTGCCTTTTGGTATGGAAGAATAGGCTCCTGTGGGGCCTCATTCCCAAATGTAGTACCATGATTAACTCAATCCAGTAACCCCCATACAAAGGCTCCAAAGCTCCTTGCATGTGGCCCATGTGTGTTTATCACTTTCTTTCTTTTTGAAATTGGAATGTAAATGAGGTTTTTCTCATCTGTGCAGCACCTTTACCATCACACTTTAAGTAGCTTTGTGTAGGCGGTTGACAAACACAGCGCCCACTGTATGTTTATAGATAAGCAATACCAGCGAGTATGTTTTTAGATTTAGTCCTAGAGGACATTTACAGTCTGGATGTAGCACTGCCTTGCCATGGCCAGGGTTTTTGTCACATTTATACTAACTCTAGGTATAACTTGACTGGGGCACATGGGGGAGGTAGCTGTATGGAATGTCAAGACTGAGACATTTTCATTTCACATAATACATATGAATAAACCAACAACCAAAGAAGCAAAACATTTGTGTGGTTTTTCTTCTATTGCCTTACAAACAAAATTGCATCAGTGGTCAAATGTGGTGGTGAAATAATGTCATTATTTCATTTTTCCCCCAACTACCAAGTGCATTTGTATAGGTGGTGGTAGCCACTAAAACCTCTACAGATGTCCTGCACAGGTGAGGGTGAGGACACTGAGACATGAACTGCAGATGCATAATGTAGTTGGGTGCTTTACAGAGCACTATGCATTCTTACATGGACAGAGGTGCTGATGTAGCTAATCGCAAAACATTAAATCCTAGATTTCCTCAAATTAACACATTTGATACTGTTATTTTTGTTGAAATATATTTGAATGTTAACTATTTGGCATTTCATGGCTGCCAATGTAGCTGTAGCATTCTAGAATTGACTAGAATTAAAGTATAGCAGTAGTAATCAGTCTAGAGAAAACAGCCACGTGAAGTGCATGCAGGATGATGGACAATTTGCACAATCATTCCGTCTTCCTAAGTTTCCATGTTTCATTAGTTTTCAACTTAGCTTCCACTTGAAGAAACTGAAAATCATGAATTGTATGCACATACAAAAAAAAAAAAAAAAAAAACTCGAGCACTTTTCTGTGGCAGGCGGTGAGATAGGAGTGAGAGACGGCTGACCTTTGGCACTGCTGGAATGAATTCAGGGTTCAGTACCTCTGCAGAAATTTAACACAAGTACAAACCACTCCAAGCTGCTGTCCATAAACACCTGAAGATACCCAGTGAAAACCAAGCCAATGTGTATTTTTTCCCTCCCATAGGACCTGTCTCACTCAGGCAGTCCTACTGGGCTACATGTGTAGCACCTTGCATGTCTGCCTCCTCCCTTTGCACTCTGCTCTGTTCCGTTTGTCCTCAAGCTGCTTATTTATTCTTACTGGAGGTGATTTTGGCCAGCACACGTAGGAAACATGTGGTGAATATTGCAAGTGTTTACAGTAATTAAAAACCAGATGCCACCATATCCAAGAGCTGCCATTATCAAACCAGGATTAGTTATAGCCCTCAACCTCAGGTGTGCGCCAGCTTCGCCCATTACCCGTGCCGGGCTACAATTTGTCATGCTCCCCTCTGCTGATCAGTCCTGTTTGACAGCCCACTCCAGCCAGCTATTCTAGACCAAGGCTGTTTGTTTAGTTGGTTTGTTTTGTAGTGGTAATGGGGTAGCTATTTAAATGGTGCATTTCAGTATTCACCTGCTGTAAAGCTACACAAAGGCAATGTTACTCTGTTTAGCCTGTGATGACATGACCATGGGCCAGGAATAAAAGAGAGTTCTGAAGTCGATGACGCTCATTAGATGATGGTGCTGTAACCAGCATTAATTCTGCTGAATGAACCGAAAATACTGGATTATGTGCTGCATCACTTCCAAGAAACCTTCAGAATATTTGCAGCTCATGTAAGTCTCCCCATTGAACTGTGTTTTATTTCAAGAGTTTTGTTCCCCTGGCTTACTATAGCATATTTTAATTAAAGGGGGACCAAAGGTACCAACATACCATCATTATGGTATTTCACAAGGAAATGAGACAGGGGAGCATAGCATAGACTCAAAGCTGTTAATGTTACTTGCTGAAAAAGCAATGTCATTTTCATTACAGAGGAAGCTAGAATGGAAAGTAAAGAGGAACATTAAAAGACAGTCAGGCTTGACAGATATTGATTAGAAGTGTCTGCTGGCAAATGAAAGCACGATGAACTCAACAGAGACTCCTGCACCAAAGTCCACAAAACATTTACAGAATAATTCTCACTCCTAATGCCTTCATTCACAAAGCAACACAATTCATATCCCTTGACAGACAAGCAGCCACCCTGTACAAACATTAGGAAGATAGTGAAAACCGAAAGGAATAATAATAGCAATGTTTCTTCTATTCCCAAAATGTTGCATTCGTTTGGCAGAGTGGAGACTGTTACTGGAAGCACCTTCTGAGTAACTGCCTTAATATTTCTGAACTGGCTTCTTTCCGTAACCATATTCCACATGTTCAAAGGCATGAGTCAACACAATAAATTCCTGTGGCTCCTGAGATTGCTGCCATGCTACAGTACAGGAGCCTGTGAGCTGAAGCTAACCCAAGCTTGTGCAGTGGTTTCACAGATCTCTCCTCCCTCAGGTGACGAAGGCAGTTAATATTCCAGACGTGGTCCCCATGTCTCGCGGCCCCCGTCTATCACTCTGGCCTTCTCCACCCTCTCTTCCTCGTGTTATATCAGCAGGAGCCACCACCCCTGCCCAACAGGCTGACACTGCCAGCGCGCTGCTGAACAAAACCAGCATTTTAATTGATTCACCATCCCTGCTTTTCTTCGAGTCCTCTTATCTACAGCACAGTTGGCTACTGTTCTTGTAATTTAGCTGAAGTGTGACTAGCCAACCCTCTCTTCTCCCTCAGCCTCCAGTGAACACTCAAGATCTCCAGTTTGTACAACAAAATGCATTAGACTGTTATTAATATCCAAAAAAGCCTTATTCATTAAAGCCACAACTGTCCATGATATTTTACAAAAGGCTGGCGCACTTGCCAGTGTGTCTGTCCCGCTAGTATTTTTCCTCTTCTGTGCTTTTCAAGTAAAAAACATTAGGCACCCATCAGACAAGGACGGACGCTCATTCCAAAGACAAATCTGTCTCTTGTGACCAAGCTGTGTCCAGAGCTCTTGGTTGGAGCAGCCTCTCTGGAATGGGCTAATGTGCCAAGAAACGGAGAGTTGAGTCTCACACCCCACCAGCCTGCAACCACAGTGCCCCCTTTCGCAGGCTTTCCCTGGCACAGCCATGGTACACAACTGATGAGAGGAGGGATTTTTTCACCACCTTTCTAAAACCCTGGGGTTGCACCTGCAGTCACAAACTGAGCTTCTGTTTCCCACATTAAATTACTCCACCTGAGGACCAGAGGGTGTGTTTCCAAAACGGTGTTCCAGATCACACAGCACTTACTCCCTTCCTCTGGCTCATGAGCAAGTGCTTTTTGGGATGGCTAGACATTGTTCATTTCACACTGAAAATCAACATGGTCAACCTGGGTGAGGGCATCTTCTAAGCAAATAATAATAATAGTAATAATAATAATGCAAGCCTTACGCAGTATTACTTTGCATGAAGTGTAATGGACTGAATGCATGCTGTATTCCCTTTCAACACTCAAGCTCTGGACCACAGTCACCCATTTTCCCTCCTCTGAAACGGCTGTGCAGCTGTTCCTGGCTTTGCAGTTAAACTGACTGAAAAATGCTCTTTCTCACTCCAACATTTCCTCTCCTGTCACAAGACGGCAGAGGGAGAGAGCAATTTAATCGTGTAATTAAACTCCTTATACACCCTCTGAGATGCGCTTTGGCACTGATCCAACACAGCTTACCACTGCGCCAAGCCTCCTCAGCCTGCCTCCATTCCTTTTATTCAGCACATAAAGAACTGTTGGCAGGGGAAGTCTACAGTTGTGGAGGGCCCAGCCAGGTGAGGATGTGACAGAGCACAGAAATCACATTATTATTTATTTGCTTAGCTGATGCCCTTATTCGGGGTGAGTCTCACAATGTTAACACTTCATCTCTTACATCTTGTGCATTTTAAAAGCTGTTTATACTGCTTTTTATACAGCAGTTTTCCTGGATTAACTGAATTAAATCACTTCTATCAACAGCACTGTCCCGCAGCTGTCATGTTTGGACTGTGTGAGGGCAAAGAACTGCAGGATATTAACAGTGAATAAGAGTAAAGCTTCCCATTGATACCTCTAATGAGTGCTCAAACTGCCCCCCTTAAGTGTGCACGCAGTCTGATTAGTGCTCCACCACTTCTTTAACAGCCAGCGTACTTCTGAATTGCTTATTTCTCTGTCTGTGGTCTCTTTTCCCCTTGCTGTGCTTTAGAGTGACCCCTGCCTGGTAGAAATGATGGTCCACACTGTGACATAAACAGGGCTATTTCAAAGTCAATGTGAACGCCCTCAACACCAAGGCTCAACATAACGATGGCCACCTGCAGTATGGATTATTCCTGCTTTCACCACCAGTGACCATGCCAAGCTCTTCCAAAAGACAGAGTTCAGAAGCAGGGACAGAATGAGAGTTACTGCTCAAAACGCCAATCATAGTGTATTCACTTCCTCTGCCAGACAGCTTCTCTGCATCCACGTATTATTCATGTGTATTATTTTAAGATTTCCATGAGATCAATCAAAAACATGTCTTCGTAGTGGTAAGAGTAAATTATTATTAAGATGGAATGATTTTAAAACAAGTTGTGGAAGAAGATGTAATGAAAGAATGAAGTGAGGAATGAAAAATGAACAGAAACTGATGAATAATATTCTAATTCTGTTTGCAAATTTTTGGTGTATGTGTGGGTGCCTGAGGGAGAGGGGTATAGAAGAGAAATCATCCTTTATCTCTGACATAAATAAATCAAATGGAATTGTTCCTATGACAGGTGAGCACATAGCCAGTCTTTGCTCTAGCCCACCACCATTACTGCACTCTACTCCTGAACCTGACTCTTGATGGTAATTGCTTCATCAGTCAATGAGCTGTCACAATGGGCTTGGAAATCAAAAGGTACAAACATATAACTGCGAAAGGTTTAAACATATTGTAAGATATTCCCTAGAGACATCTCTAAATCACACCTGTTTGTGTATTTGCCACAGCAGCCCCCAACACTTACAGAAATGTTGCTGGGGAAAATAGAGCGGTAGCTAATTTAACCATCTTCACTATTTGCCCTGTTCAGCTAAATATTGGCCAGCAGCTCTCTGAGAAAGAAAATAGGAGATAAGGAAAGAGAGAGAGAGGGAAGAGAGGGGGCTGGCTGACACAGCCCCCTCCCCCCTTTCGCTCTCCCTCCCCCCTCCCTCCCTTGTCTCCTTCAGGGCACACAGATCAACAGAGCATTAAGCTTTTAATTGAGGTGCATGTGTATCATTCTTCGGAGTTGTAGCAGTTGGGATCTGCAGGGATTCGCCACCGACAGAAAAATCAGGGGAAGAGAAAGAGGAGAGAAGGCATTCTGTTATTTTGGTTTTATTTATTTGTTATCTCCTGGAGCACATACCTGTTGTTTATTTCCCCCCTTTTTCAATTTTGGAAGAGGGGAACTGTTTGGTCAGAATCTTTTACTGCAAGAGACAGCGACAGAGTGAAGTCTGGCTCAACTACTGAGACCCACCATGCTGCTAGGTAAGCGGGACATCTCTGGGCATTGCAAGAGTGTTCTGATGTGTCCGCGAGTCGTCGTGCCTTTTCCTGATGGACACCGAGAAGTACATATGTCTGGGTTTACCTTTCTCAAAGAAAGCGTTTTGCTTGTGCACATCTATTAGAATATTACAGGTATTGCATTCTCTTTGCAGTTCTGACCGTTTTAACAAAACCGAACTACGCAAGTAGTGCTTTCCAACAAATTTCAGTAATCGCTGTCATTCAGTGCGAGACTGAATTTTCATAACTAAAACAGTGACGTCGATGTAGAGTTGCATTTGTCAGATCCTCAAAATGTGATTTGCAGGTGCGTAATTCTTATGTATAAAGTCAACCAAGTGTACATGAGGACGCGTAACGCTTGTCAATATGAGTACTGGATTTTCTCTCGGCAGATCATACTCGCGCGTTAGTGAACTGTGTTGTTTTCGCTAACACTGCTGCAACTGAGCACATTGTAATTAAAAAAGAAAAGGACGGCAGAACGGCTTTTACGAAATCACATACGTGAAACATACGTTTCCCTTACCACGAGTTTGTGTTTATCACCTGAAGACTCGGTACTCGCCGCCACTGCCTGCCTTCCAGACCTTCGGTACTTATTCCATGTTTCACGTTTCATGATCAGTTTCAAACTGCCTTCAAGTGGTAGTGGTGGAGTGTTTCGAGCCTTCAACCGAATGACCTCCATCCTTTACACCCAACCACTGATTCTAGCGTCTGCCGTTCCTCCGGTCAGTCTACTTGCAGTTCTGACACACGATGTAGGGACAAAGAGGAGCCTTGCTGAAGTTGGAGTCGGTACTGCTTAATTTGATGTAGTGGTGTTATTCCCTTGCTGTCAAATTGTTTACCATCTCTATAGTTGGATGAGTGGAATTTTTCCTTTTCTTTTGCTCTTCTGACTTCTAGCTTGTCTTTGAACTACTAAAACTTTGTATACAGCTCCACCGAACCCTGACATGTCAGGATTTAGGCAAATATTTACGGTACACTGAAGGAATCGCACTTTGACATTTTGACGCATTCCTGATGCTATATTTGTAAACCACTGCTAACGCAGCTATTAGTCATGTCAGTTTGTATTAATGAAGAACTAACATGATAATAAGCCCCCCAATTATAAACGTGACCTCTGCGGTTACAAAAGGCGTCCGACTTTTTAAATGGCATTTTTATGTTTGGGCACGCAATTTTGCTTGCTCTGACAGGGGGCCAGGTGATCCAAACAATGAACAATTAATCTGGATTGTCCGTGCAATATGTCCATCCAAAGAAAAATTAATTGTCAATTTGTCCCCTCTTACAAATGACTGTAAGTCATGTTCCATCAATTGCAGTTTTGAAACAGAAATGTTGACTTCTGAATTTATAACTCAAAACTAACATCAGTTCTTATAAAATCAATCATATATTGTATACAATACAAAGTGTTGAGTTTGTTAAGTAAGAACATTGATTGTTCTGCCGCCTTTCATTGATTCCATGGATATTGCCCATATCACAGTCTTCAGTAGTTACAGGAGTTCTCTTGGTTTGTTGATTTATTACAATTCGCTTCGGTTTACTCAACCGATGAAAACGGTTTCTCAAACTTATTCTGAAAACGACATATTTGAATGTAGATGTAGTGGTGTTTTTCTATGCAAAATTCTTCATACTGTTTGTCTGGGAGAGATTAGACACATGTCATTGGTTGATCCTGCTGACAGTTCTCTTCACTTCACTGTACAGCAGTGTTCTCCTTTTCCTGAATCAATTGTATTCCCAGTGGTTTCCTCACTGAAGTCAAACCACTGCCATGGAGATGAGATTATTTGAGTTTACCCACTGCAAACTCTCCTGTGCAGCTGTCTCCGTCTCTCCTCTTGGAGTAGTTTGCTGGAGGGCCACAAGTAGGGACGCTGGCTGTTTCATATTGTAGTGTGTATCACACGGGAGCATCTCTTCAGCACAAAAACATCACTTGCTCCTAATGTGTATTAGAAGTGTGAACACACCAGTGAGCTTCATTCTTTGAAGAGGTGGAAGTGTAACCCACCAGCAAAACCGTGCAGAGCTATGATCAATCTGTGTTTAACTCCAGTGTGCTCTCAGCAATACCAGGGCTTTAAAATGGCGTCATTGCATGCACCAGTGGATTGTGCAAATGAGCAGCATTAACGTTTGCATGTTATTTATTTATTTATTTTTAATGCCTTCTCACAGTTTGGGAGGGAGATGTGTGCAGAATGCCTGCAGCTAATGGGAATATGTGTCGCAGTGGGAATCATTTTTTCTGGGGGCGCGGTGACATGTACCCCAGAAGAGAGCAGACAGATCCTCTCTAAAAAGCATTGTCTGGGACATTCCAGACAACCAGGCCGAGGATGATGGAACCTGAGTGATGTCTTTCTCCATTACGATCAGACTAAGCGAGTCAACAGCTATGCAGTCAGTAGAATAGAATTGGACGTTTCCCATCACTTTTGTTTTATCTGGACTTGACAAGCTATCTTATCATTGTAAACACAGTTATATCTATGTTGTCTCAGCCTGGATTTGTTTTCTGTAGCTGTCTCAGGAGGCAAGCGTCCCCATGTCCTCAGAATGACAGCATGTTTTGTGTTGTCACTTGTGTGTCTTGTGTCCTAACCAGTGACAGAGTGTCAAAGGTGTGTCTTCCAGGGAGTCCTTGAGCAATGGAGTAGATAATTAGATGTTGTGAAGCAGCAGGGAGGGGGCACTTATTGTCCTGTGTCTATCTTTTGCATCAGGACGAGAGGACTGGGAGAATAAAGGAAAGGGTTAATTACTTAGCAGGGATCTAGGTGTGGTTATTTAGGGATTGGAAAAGGGGGCAGGGAATGCGGCATGCCCTTGAAAAACCGCAGGGTCAAGAACAGAAGAGAAGCAAGAATCTTCCATAGCACCTGTGTATGAGGTTCAGCTGAGCAGGCGCAGACACTCCAAGCCAAAGCCCAAACCTGTGCCACACTGAGATAAGAGAGCCTGCTGGAGATAGAATGCTCTCTGCTGTGCACAAAGAATATAGGAGAGAGGAGGGGGAGCAAGGGAGAGGGGTAATAGCCCTGTTACTGCTGTGTAGCCAAACAGATGTTTTTTCTGCATGCCAATATAGCTTGTTTGAATTCAAATTTTGAATTTGAGTCAGAACAAGACAGAGTGGAGTCAAAGGGTAATGGGGAGGGATTGGTGTCTATGTCAAGAAAGCAGGTTTCACATTGTGTCACGTGGCTACCCAGGTATGTGTCTGCATGTGCAGGGGATTAGAGTGAGTGGGAGAGCGACTCTGGGTAAGGAAAGTCTAGATGGTTTCAGCATGCAGCCATTCCATCCTTACCCCCTCCATCCCTGCTGCCTGTATATTTCCTTGCTCATATCCAGCTCTATTCTTAGTCCTTGCTACCAGTGACCATGGTGGAGCACATGCTCAACTTGTTGTCCAGTCCACAGACCACCACACAGGATGGACTGAGCATGTGTGGCTCTCCTGCATTGTAAATGTAAAGGGAAAGATGGACTAAATCAGCAGGGCTTTGTCAGGAGGCTGTGGTCTAGGAGGAACTAATCCCCAATTACTTCATCCACTTAGTGCTCCCAGACAGAGGACAGCCAACCAAGTGATGCATTAGCCCCCCTCCCACAAATTCCTTCCTGAGCTGGAAAATTTGTGTTCCTGGTTTAGATTCCATTGCCATGTTTCTGCTGAGAGCTGACTGCAGGTAGAAAACAGTGATGCTGATAAGCATGGCTCTTCTTCCATTTCATTGGTGTTTGTACTTGGATGTTCAGAGTTTTGAGTCTAATGGCAGTGGGTCACTCCCAATAGCACAGTCAGAGTAATGATTAGTTCTGTTTACCAAGGCATGGTTTACAGAGAGGTGAAAGGTTACAGCTGTGTGCAAGTATCAGAGCCAGCCCACATGCTGTTTCCTGTTCAGGTCTCCATCACAGGCTGTCAGAATGAGATCACATCTTTAAAATCAACACATCACAGTTCAAGCAAGTCTAATGTATGGTCAGGCCTCTTGCAGAACACCTGAAGTGATTTATGGCAAAAGGCATCGATAGGAAGTGATAACACATGCTTAATTAGCTTCCCTGCTGATGTGGCTGTGTGCTGGCTGCCTTTTCTGGATTAACATCCAGCAGAGATTGTGAAGACACTGACTTGCTTATACCACAGAGGAGAGATGGAAGTCTATGCTCACTGGTGAACAGTAGTGCTCTGTTACTTCTTATAGTGCACCACCAAACACAGGTGTTTGTTTTCAGGTCCAAACTGGGACGTAGACCCATGGATTATGCAGTTCAATGGACGTTGAATTAAAGTGAAATGTAAAATTGGTTTATATGGATCTGTAAAATAGTTTTCTTTTTCCACAACACAAAAGCTGAGTTTGAAGGAGACACAGTACATGTAGCAATTGAGAAGGCTGGTCAAAGGTCTAGTTGTTCAATTACTGACCGAATTTCTTTAAGAATTTCTGCTGTCCCTTTAAATGGCAAATCCTGAAGGCATCCTTTATGGTAACTTTTTGTATCAATCAGATATCAGAAAGTGTTTCTGTGCTTTTATGTATTTATGTCCATGTATTTATCTACAATTTGTTCATCAATCAAGTCCAGCTCATTAGCCACTGTTTGGACTGACATGCTGTGATGTGTAATCAGTGTGGTTAAATGTGAATGGGCTAGGGGTGTTATTCACAGCTGACCTGTGCACTATCAGTCAGAAATGGACTATGTTTGTTATGATGAATGGGTAGCAGGCAGACCATCAATTTTGTGTAATTTGTATCTATACGATAATCAAAACACATAGTTTGCCCTCTAAATTTATGCTGGGCTATAGTCCATGCTGCCTCTATGAACATTAATATGAATGATTTAGCACATACAGTGTCTGTGTGTGCCCATCTGTCTGTCTGTCTGTCTGTCTGTCTGTCTGTCTGTCTGCATGGGTTCATCTGTATGTGTATGGTTTTGAAAGTGGGGTTAACAGACCCCTCCCCAGCATAGCTGCTCCTTTGAAGTGAAGAAGACCACTTGTCCTTGAACCTGACTTTTTCGAGAAGAGAGGAAGATGAAAGGAAATGGGAATTAAATGAGGATGGGGGAAAAGCCGTACTCCACAGCCAACTCATCCATCGCATAGTAGTGCCTCAGTTTTGCCCCACGCGTTATCCTTGTAGGGTCATACTGCCCGGTCTGGGCTCAGCCTGAGCCGTCCTCCCTCTGCTCAACGACAGTTTCCCTCTCAGCACTGTTTGGTTAGCCAAGTGCTGTGTCTCCACAAACACTTCCTCCGGTAATACTCCAAACCTAATGCTGAGCGATGTAAAGAAATCATCACTTAATAGCCAGACATCAGCGACACGGCACAGTGTGCCCGAGCAGCAGTACAGTAGTTTCTCTGGCAGCCTTGAGTGGAGAGTGCAGCCCCTAATTTCATTCCCTGTTTGTCAGAGATGAGACAGTGATAAATGAGGGCCTGGTGTTGAGAGCAGAGTGAACTTGTCAACACAGAAAGGTTACCACCATAAAGTAGCAGACAGGAATGTATGGGAGGATGTGTAGATCAACCAAACTCTTGGTACGACAAGGAACCACAGAGCCCTCAAAAAATATTTTTTGGGGGTACGGCACATTATGCAGTGCACCAAATCAAGGCATAAGCAAACCACATCTGTATACATACATTTGTTATCCACTCCTTCATGATATAATCATAGATGTGTTCTCAAACAGCCCATTGCTTTGGAATTAATTAAAGTGGCCCAGAACAAGTGAAATAAATTGCTGTCTCAGACCCTGCTGTGAGTTTGAGTGAGCGAACACATGAGCAGCCGTGCCTTTAAGAGGAAGGGGAATTAATGTGAGCAGACACATTGAGCCCAGGGACAAAAAAAATTAACCTCTCTGCCTTTGAACGTGATGTATTTGAATCTTTGTAGCCTTCAGCCATGGGTCTTGGTGTCAGCAGTGAAAAGGGAGGAGGGCGGGCATTCATCTGAAGTGTTTTTAACATCAGTGTTGTGCACTGAAAGGACTGGCAAACTGCCCCATTAACCGGGCCTTGTGGACCTTCTTCTGCCTGTATTCAGTCATACAGCATATCATGTCATATGGAATTTCAGCCTGTGTTTTTGAAATGCAGACAATAATTGCTCTATCAGATGTATATTTATAAAACACTTTGTGTCATAATGAAAACCCACGGTTACCTGGTGCGTTTCCAATTGCTTGCAGGAGCAGGTGATTGATGTGGAGGAGGATGCTCTTTTGTGGTGGCAGAATAATGAAATTCTATTTCTCTCTCATGCCAGAATTCACTGAGAAATACATGTATATAATAATACAACTGCAGCAGCAGCTCAGCCTCAGACCCAGCATCATAGAATATTGTTATACCAAAAAGATCGTTACTGAAGCCAGAGCAGAGAAAATATACATGTCAGTTTCTCACTAAAACTGAATGTACCACCTAGACAATCAGGGTTGACCAGATGAAAAAAAAAAATTTGTCAAAACTCTTTTTAAATGATAACATTGTATTTTATGTGTTTGTCAGTTAATTTATTGCCGTTGATATGCAGTACACATCAAAGCATATTGGCAATTGGCTGTTATTGGTTACATCATATTTGTGGTTTATGGTTTAAGAATGGTTATAGCGGAGATTAAATTACACACTCCTAATGGTATTGAAAATATTTTAACCTGAAGTAGCTATGTCCTTTTTTTCCTTAACATTAACAAGCTAGCATGCTTACTAACAATATTCATAAATCAGTGATTGTTTTCTAGCAATACAGGGAATGTAACTATCAAGATTTCTGCTGGCTTTTTCTCCTTGTTAGCTAATGTTTTTTTTTTGATTACTTAAACAAAAGTTTATGTCAGTTGGAATGATTCTTTTGTGTTGAAACAGGATGATGAGTATGACAGTTGTCTAATGGTGCTTTGTAAGGAGTAAATGTCAGGCTGTACCAGCCTGAATCTGAAACCCAAGCCTGACCCAATACACACACTTTAATACACAAAATGAACTCGAGCCAAAGATGACAACTTCACCTGTTACCCAACCTGACCCAAACCCGACCTGCCAGGGGGTTGCTGGCACAAAATTGGTAACGATTACCAAACCAGTTACTGGTAATAATGAAGTCAAATCAAAATCACGGTCAGTAGCTTACATATATCAAAATCTTACAAAACAAATGTAAATTTGATTTTTGGAATAACTATGATTCAGAGGGAGCCCAAGAGTCACCTACAGTTGAAAAACTGTA
The DNA here is from genome assembly GCA_019176425.1 of Megalops atlanticus. NCBI lineage: Eukaryota > Metazoa > Chordata > Actinopteri > Elopiformes > Megalopidae > Megalops > Megalops atlanticus. The sequence goes on along the minus strand of CM032875.1, from coordinate 42,296,948 downwards.
GACTGCATATCACATTTTTCCAACAGATAGGCTACAGCATTCCACTCCCCTTCCTTTCTTTCTCTCTCCCTCTCTTGAAGGAGTTACTTTGTCTTCTCTGAGCATACCTAGCCTCTCCAACCCTGGATTCTCCACATTCATCTGTGACAAAGGGAATCTTTGAAGTGACTTATCCGTCCGAGCGAGGTTTTCAGTGCAGCGGAGCGGATGTGCCAGGACATAATGCAGAAGGGGCAGCTCTTAGCGGAGACCAGCTCTCTATCAGTTTGTTTCCCCCTTCTGTCCATCTCATTTTCTTTCTGCACAGTCCAATTTGAAGGCTTAGTCTAACGCTTTCACTCCTGTTTATCTCCTAAAGCTGCTTCTTTCATTCAAGTAAATGCTTTCTCTCTTGGTTCCTTATGAAAAGAGCGATAAGGGATGTCTTTAAACCAAAACCCATTGGCTGTTCCCTCTTTGTGAGTGTGGAGTGTTTTGAGAGTGAGTATGTGTGTGTATGTGTGTGTGTGGTTGTTTCTGTGACTATGTGTTTCTAGGATTGACAGTGGAAACGGGTGTTTATGTCCAGTTTATCTCAAACCTTTACTCACATTCTGAAACACAGAGGAAATTGTCTGATATACAATATGTAGTGAGTAATGTAGCTGTCTGCACATCCTCGCCCATGTCAGAGTGGCCCTCCCCAGCTGTTGCTATTGTGAAAGTGGCATTTCTGTAATGGTTTTTACATGATCTCATTAGACTGCAAATTCCTTGAGAGCACTTTTAATGGAAAGTGATTAAGTGAGACCAGTGACAAGTGCCTCATTGCTACGCTTCTTTACTTGGACTTGCTATCACTCTGCTCTTCTCTGTTTTCATAAGAGAGAACATTAACGCTGGGCGTAACGTGTGTGCGTGTGCGTGTGCATGTGCATGTGTCAGTGTGTGTATGTGCTTGTGTACATGTATCCTGGAGTCCTTTCATAGAGCACCACAAATATGAATTGCAGCAAAGTTATTCTCATTCCTTGGAAATGCACTTGAAATAGCAGAGCTCCCCAGCTGATGTATTATAATGATTCTGAAACACTGTGGTTATCCATTCTAATATTCACAGATTTAGACTGATCATGGATTGGAAGCGTATCTTTATGACTCGGTTGGCTCAGGGGGTCCCAGCTGTAACCCTAAATCCAACAGCAAAGTAGCAGCTAAAGTCTGTAACTTAGTTTCCTATCATGATAATTCACCAAGTGCAGAACTTGGCCAAAGTGCCTTGCTGCTGTAGCCAGGCTTTGACAGGGGAGTGCTCAGCTGTGCTTTAGTCTATGGGAACAGTTCCACTCCATTTCCTACTCAGACAGAGGGATGAGATCCACGATACAGCACCTCCTTCCCGCTATGGAACAGCATCAACTCTCACCAGACCACTCAGTCGCCTTGATTTACTCACTCATCCCCATCCCCTTCAAAGCCCCTTTCTGCTTGAGCTCTGAGAATCCTACCAGGGAACAGCCACAGCGTCTGAGCAGGGCTCGGGGAATGCAGCAGGGGAACCGTGTATTTGCCTGAATTTGTGTTACACAAACATCGTATCCCTATGAGTTTGTTTTTATTTTCTCTGAGGAATATTCTCAGGAGACGTGCTGAAACAGGCAACTTGTTGCAGCAGTACAAGGATTTATAGATGACACTTGGAAATGAATGTCATTCAGTAAGGCAATTTGTCTTTCATATATAATGCTGGATGATGTCTAAATGCAGTATCTAGTATTATACAGGATGTTCATCTCAGCACTTGTCTGATTGGGCATACCATGGTTGTATTGTACCCTTCAGCCTGGTCTGAGTCATATGTGTGTGTGTGTGTGTGTGTGTGTGTGTGTGTGTGTGTGTGTGTGTGTGTGTGTGTGTTTAATTATGTAAATATAATAGAAAGTAAATCAGTTGTAAACAGCTCAAAGTAATCTCAAAGGAAAAGGACTTGTGGGGAAAGTCAGTGTTACCACATACCCTAATGCAACTTCACTGATTTAAATTTTCAGACATACTCATTTTAATTAAAATTCAAGTTTAAAATTTCCAGCTTCTCTATTTTAAATGAAATATGCGCATACATTGAACTCTTTCCTATTTTTTCCATTTTTCTCTTTTGCCTTTCATTCGTGTTTGTGTTTTTGAAATTCCACATAGTAAAGCTTCTCTTCAGTTTAATCTCCCCATCCCCTTGCCCTTGTCCTCCTTGGCTGTGCTGTCTGTTCTCACTGGGTGTTGATCCTGAGGGTCACATTGCCTCAAGCAGGCGACTTAGGAGTTCTCCTCTGGGCTGGCTCTGCTGCACTGAGACATTAATAAACCATCCCTCTAGAGGAGTGGCTGCAAGAACAATGGGGCATCAAGTGTCAAAGTACAACTACAAGTAGTTCCATTTCCATTTTAAACCAAAGAAAAATGTTTATGAGAACTAAAAAATACTCAATTTCATGATTACATTTTTCCAAGGTTGTACTTTATGCCAGTGTATTTTCATCTGTGTCCCTGATGCTTTCGGTAAAGGGCCCAGTCTCTGCAGTGACCCCTGCTTCGTCATAGTGACCACTAACTGCATCATCATGGTCAGACAGACAACCATCTCATCCAGTGTCCCCTTTCAGGACACCCTTCTACACACCAAAAGTTTGCTATACAACACGTAATACAATGGTCACATGCAACATACAACCACATGTAGCATATTAATAGCAAACAGCAAATATTACATATTATATAAAGCAATACTGCAAATGTTAAAATACATGAGAATAAAAAAACTACTGGAAAAGTAGGTGGTTGGTTCCTGAAGCCAGTGTTTATTACCTATTCTGTTGTCTACACCTGTCTACTAGGCTGCTGCCCAATTAACAAGCCGGTAACCCCAGTGATCTTAGCTGTGTTCCTCTAAGTGGCAGCTTAGAGTGGCAGCCTCACCTATCTGTGATCTTTCTTGGGGATTTCAATATTCATTTACATAACCCTCAGTTTGATGTCTTGTACTGGTACTTCATTCATTCAACTTCAGTCTGGAGCAGTCCTCCCCTACATACAAGGCTGGCAACTATCTTGACCTTGTATTCACTAACAACTGCACCACAAGCTGCCTCAGAGTGACCCCACTTCAACTTTTGGCCACTGCTTTTCTCCTTTCCATTCCTGTTTTCAAGGGGGCTTACCACATCAGCTCCTCCACCAGTGGTCACAGTCCAAAGAAATATGCAGGACCTCTTACCCACAACTTACTCCGAAAAAGTGATTTCCTCCCTTCCAATGGTGGAGGCATTCCACAGCTACTAGTGGACACTGCAACATCATCATTACTATGAATGCTGTATTCCACTCTGCACAGCCTATGTCCACTCACATACAGGCTTCCAAAAGCCTCCTCTTCTAATCCTTGGTTGACTGAAGTACTGCATAACAACAGAGCTACATTGGGCCCAGCTGAGTGGAAATGGAAAAAATCAAACCTACTGACCTGGTTGAGTATCAGCACCTTCTCCCTCTCTTCCTTTTCCTCTGCCTTCTTATCTGCAAAACCTTCCTAGTTTCAAACTAAAATTCATGCTTTCTTCAATAATTCTTGGAGGTTATTCTCTACCCTTTCTTCCCTTCTCCACCCTTCCACTGCTCTACCTTCTTTCCTTAGCAATAATGAATTTGCATTTTACCTTGAGAAAAAAGTAACAGACATCTGCAACTCCCTACATCAGCCAACATGCTGCTACAGGTTCCACCACCACCTTGCCTGCTTTTGCAGGATTCTCAGCCTGAATTTCTTTATCTTACCTGTGGTTAACTCCTCCCTGACTTCTGGCAGCACTCAAGCCTTCAAACAGGCACTAGTCAAACCACTGATTAAGAAATCCTCCTAACACCCCTAACTGACCCAAAACAACAGATCTGTTTCCCATCTCCCATTTCTGTCAAAGACAGTACTTGTATGCAACCAGCTATCTCATTTCCTGACTCAACATACTAGATCATAACCTGCCTGGTTTCAAAGTGGGTCATTCAACTAAAAATGTTCTGCTGTCTGTCATCAAGGCTCTCAGCGTTGCCAGAGCTACCTCCTTGTTCTCAGTCATGATCCTCCTTGATCCGTCTGCTGCTTGATACAGATGACCATCAGACCTATCCTGGAAAGCCTAGCCAAACCAGATATTGAGGGCACACCAGTGTTTTTCTACGTACCCTTCTAATCGTTCCTACAGAGTACCATGGCAAGATTCTCTAAGCCTCACCTCTTCACCAATGCAGTTCCTCTGGGATCTGTTCTTTGTCCTCTCCTCTTCTCCCTGTACACTAAATCTCTGGGAGTAGTCACCTCCTCCAAGAGTTTGTCCTACAACTTCTACACAGATGATAAGCAACTCTTTCTGCCATTTTCACCCACTTATGGAATATTGCCTCATGCGTCATGGCTTGTCTCGGTGATGTATCTAACTGGATGACCAGTAAACATTCCAAACTCAGTTCTTCCACTGCTGAACTTCTTTACATTCCAGCAAAGTCATAATCATTTTGTGACCTCTCCTTTCCCCTTTACAGCATGACTGTGTCATCATTCCAGAGTGCCAGGAAGTTTGGAGTGGTGCTGGATACCAACCTGCCCTTCTCCAACAATATAGCAGCAGTGACACTGAGCTGTAGAGTATCTGTAAAATATATCCATTTCAAACAACCACCTCAGCACAACTCTTGGTTCAAGCCTTGGCACTTTCAAAACTTACTTTTCAGACCCACAAGTGCCATCAGACCACACCAGCTAATCCAGAATTCAACTGCTCATCTGATCTGCAACTAACCAAAATACTCTCACGTCACACCTCTCCTCAGATCTCTAAATTGGTTACCTGTTATGGCTTGGATAAAATTCAGAACTCTGTTTCTAGCCTAGCGATCTTTAACAAAAACCAGACTAGTTTCCTCCACTGCCTCTAGACACCTAGTTGTCCCCTTCTAGAAGGTCACTCATCATGTTCATGTCCATTCTCTACTCTTGCCCCCATGTGGTGGAATTAGCACCCTACTCCTGTCAGAATTGTGGAATCACTATCAGTTTTCCTTTGCTGACTAAAAACCCACCTATTCAGAATTCCTGTGCCCCCAGTTCTCTGACATCTCTCCCTCCTAACACTAATATGTCAGAGTAGCTATAAAATTGATCGCAATTTCAATCCCAAAGAAAAAAGCCTGGTGGTGCTTCAAGCTTTGTCAGTCGCATTAGTTCAGTTGGAAACATACAGACGGGTGACAAATTAAAGGAAAACCCTGAATAAATGAGTGGAGAAACATAACAAATGCAGATGCTTCCACACAAGTGTACTGCATGGTACAATTAAGCAATTAACATCCAATCATGCTCTGTGGCATGTATAAAAATGCTGAGCAGGCCCAGTTGATCTCGATTTTGGATCAAGATGGCAAGAGGAAAAGCTCTAAGTGACTTTAAAAGAGGGTTCATTGTTGGGGCACGAATGGCAGGAGCTTCAGTCACAAAGACTGCTCAACTGGCTAGTGTTTCAATAGGAACAGTGACTAAAGTGACATCTGCATTTAGATCTATAGGAAAGACATCAGTAAATAGGGTTGGAAATTGTGGTCGACAGCGCACATTTGATGACCGTGATGCTCATGCATTAGAGCGATTTGTAAGGAAAAACAGAAGAGCAACTCTTCCTCAGGTGACTGAGAATGTCAATGCAGGACGTGCCAAGACTGTGTCAGCAAGAACAGTCCATCAACAATTACATAGAGAGGGATATTATAGTAGGGCTGCAGTGCATAAATCCCTCATGACAAAGATGAATGCACATTTGAGAGTTCAGTGGTGGAAAAACCATAGGCACTGGTCTACAGAGATGTGGAAGAAGTGATATGGTCAGATGAGTAATCCTTCACCATATTCTCGACAAGTGGGTGGGTGCAGGTGTGGCGTATGCCAAGAGAACGGTACAGGCCTGAATGCTTGACCCCTACAGTGAGGGGGTCTGGTGGCTCTGTTATGCTGTGGGGGGCATTTTGCTGGCATGGTGTGGGTCCACTTGTCCCCTTAGAGGGAAGGGTCACTGCAAATCAGTACAAAGTTGTTCTGAGTGATCACCTTTATCCTATGATGAAACATTTCTATCCTGATGGGAGTGGTCTCTTCCAGGATGACAATGCCCCCATCCATAGGGCACGAGGAGTCACTGAATGGTTTGATGAGTATGAAAATGATGTGAATCATATGCTATGGCCTTTGCAGTCACCAGATCTCAACCAAATTGAACACCTATGGGAGATTTTGGACCAACATGTTAGACAGCGCTTTCCACCACCATCATCAAAACACCAAATGAGGGAATATCTTTTGGAAGAATGGTGTTCCATCCCTCTAGTAGAGTTCCAGAGACTTGTAGCATTAATGCCAAGGCGCACTGAAGCTGTTCTGGCAGCTCGTGGTGGCCCAACACCTTACTAAAGCACTTTATGTTGGTTTTTCCTTTAATTTGTCACCCGTCTGTATGTGACAATACAAACCTGTGACATTTAAGGTTGCACGTTCTAATTTTAACACATGGTATTAGTTTAAACTTGTATGTCCTTTGACAGCACTTAATCCCATTGTGGCACTGTTTCCCAAAATGGCACTACATTTCAACTCTGGCACTAATATTCTGGTGTCTTTGCAGCTGTTGGCTAACCTGTTGAATGCACTTTTGTATGTCTCTCTGGATAAGAGCATCTGCCAAATGGCTACGTGTAATGTCAATGTAAATATGATGATGGGTTGTGTAATCAGATTATAAGATTACTAAAATAAAAATAGGCCAAAAAGTAAAAAAAAACTTTGATGTGAACATCTGTCCATTAACTGCACACATAAATGGCAACAATGAATGTAATGCTATTAATTTGATACTGACTTGAAACGTTTATTACGAAAAAGAGAATTCAGTAAATGTAGTGTAATCTTTCAAATGAATTTTCAGTGACATTAAAATGAGAGCATGGTTCCTTTTAAAATGACCAAAACAGCAATCTGATTAGTTAGTCAGTTCTGTAAGTAGGCAGTCTTTACACCAGAAATTTCTTGCATATGGAAAGCCTTGTATATGAAGTAGAAAGCTGAGTGTGACATGCTTGATACAGATGTTACTTATAATAAAATTGCTGTGAAAACGCTGTGGGGACTTCATTTGTATCTTCTCTGTAAAGGCCAGGTATTCCAAAAGGATCAATTACATACAGGTCTGTTAACATTTGGCAATAACCCATTCACTATGTATTCAGTTAACTAAAAATTTGAAAGAATGAGAGTGTGAAAGAGGTCAAAGGACTAGGTGCCCTGTTCGAGGGAGTAGTTATCACTTAGTCCTTTGACCTCTTTCACGCTCTCATTCTTTCAACTTTTTAGTCCTACATAAAAAGGTTATGGCTTTTATGTGGTCTCCTGGACCTGTGTGTGTAAATAAACATTCTTGCTTTTGCTAAAAAGAAAAACATCCTTGAAACATTCTTCATAATGGGATTCTTGCCTACAGCTTGTATTGTGAAAACTCCCCTTCAGAACAGGCAAAATGGTATACTATATGCGGAGAGGATGAATTCAATGTCCTTTCGGGGTCTAGGTAAACTAGGTAATCTTTTCTCATACTTGTGACAGTCTCTGGTGGTGCTTGAAATAAAAGGATCTCACTGGTTAAAAGGTGTACAGGCAGACAAAATGGCAGTTTCCTGGCTGTGGCAGCGGTTCCAGAGATGGCAGGGGATGCTGGGGCATTTCTTCATTTCTGTATTCCCCAATTGTCCCATCAGGAATAATGTTGCATGGATCAGCTGCCCGGTGTGAGTACGCCTCCACCTCAGTTCTCTCCAAGTGGAATCGGCTCTGGCTTTGTTATGCCAAACACTCTTTGCACACTTCACGTCTCTGCCTCCAACTCCATCGTGCATTTATGACAAGCGCTAACAAACTGGGCTGAAACAGTAGGCGTTCTTGCAATGGTAGCACCATTCATCTTCCTCCTTAGTGTCTTGCCACATTGTTTTTCTGCAGGGAAACGATAGTGTCACCATTTTTAAAAGAGACCAAATGTGTCATAGAACAGGGATCTGCTCTCTGTCCTAACCCACTGCAGCAGGCACAGTTCCAAAAAAGATTAAACAGAAAAGTTTTTTTCTGTTGTGCTGAGAGATGTTTTTCCTAATGGAAAGTTTCTGTTTTGCTTTTCTTTCCCTAAAGCTTCCGAATGTATAGAATTTTCTCCACTTTTACTTCACACTGGCCATGATGTCATTGTCCTGGCGCAGATTACTCTCACAGAACACTGCGTTTCAGACAGTGGAGGATCAGTGGAACTTATGATGTTATGAAGGTCAGAGCAGACCACCCCCTGCAGTCTGATCCATGTGGTATGCATGTCAGTTCATAAGTTTGATGGCCTGTCCGGTGTTCATGACGGTTGTTTCGGTCCACAAAATATTTAGCACTTTCTTCCAGTGTGGCCCTCAGTACTCAGACTGCATCAGTATTATTGCAGCTGTCACTGGAGAAAGCCGGGATGCCAGTGGCTCCTACCTCCCCTGACCACACAAGTGGTGAAGCCACAGCACTGTTTTAATAATATCTCAATGAAGGGTCGCCCCTTTCTGTCAGCCTTTGCCACCACACTCTGCTGTCATCTTGTCAAAAAAGGGTGTGGGCTGACTGCTCCCAACAGCGTTTCCATCCTCCTCTCCCGCCTTTAAAACCTAAATCTGATATTTGGAAGCCTCAGGAAAAACAAATCAATCTTTGTGTTTCTTGACTGGATGCAAGCAGTTCTGTTCTGTTACCGTCCAACAACACGGCTCCTGCACTCTACCCCTTCCACCTGCATGAGACTTCTCACACTCTGCTGTGGAATGGCGTGCCCCACTGGGTTTCACAAACCGCTGCTTGCCTTTGGCAGGAACTTTGTGGATCTATTCAGGCAGTTCCTCTGCTTACAATATCCACTCGTCTTCCATGTGAAACAGCAGGAGGATGAGTAATGAACCCAGACTGACATGCCACTGGGCTTCTCACCCTGGCATAGGGAAGAGTGGAAGCTGCAGGCACCACCTCTAACTTGTATATTTTTCTCATTTGAAGTGCCTGCCATCCTAGCATCAGTGTTAGTGTGCCTAAACCAACAGTACAACCTTGATTTAAGTTTTATTGAGTTGAATTACGTCATCCATTTCTGACCATGTCCCATTCTCTGCCCCTCTCTTCTTGCAATGTTAACAGTGGGGGCTATTCAAAGTACACAGTCCTCTATGAAGTCCACTTGTTTGCAAGGAGAAGCTCAGCCACATGGTGTGTAGCTTCAGAGAGTAGACTGGAACAAACCTATTTCTGAACAGTCTGTGTCTGAAGTAATCACAAGGGTTTAGAGTTAGCAGACAGGAGGGGGCCAGGGGTATTTAAGAGGATATTTTTTAGTGGCAAAAGCTGGAATAAACTTTCACCATGGTCTACAGCTACCTACAGCAAGCAGTCAATTCAGGAACTGGTTATCCTGGAGCTGAGTACTATTTTCAAATTCCCAAATTTCTTGTAATACATGAACATTTTTATGGAATGACTGCATCACCATCTGAGTCTTAGTAATACCTCTCCTGGTTCAATAATGAACGTTTACTATTAATCTTTCCTTTGATGGAAGTGTTCTGCATTTCTGGAAACAGTTTCATATAAAAGTTTGACAGAAAACACAAGAGCTGCCACATAGTCACCCTTTAGGTCCTCTGTAAAAAAAAAAAAATACACACTATACCTGAAATTTTAAATCATCTCCATATAAAGCAAAAAAAAACTGTACAGGTTTTATTTAGCTCATCTAAGAATTCATTACGGAGAATATGTACAATAACCAAATGGTGGATATAGTCTGCTGTATCCAGGTTGGTACCTTTCTTGCATGATTTTAGCTTTGCATTTTCATGAAGGCTTATTCTCAAAAATATCCAATCCTCCTTATGTCTATGAATTGAAAAATAAATAACGAAATGGTAGAATCACTGAGCACACTGAAGGGATTATTGTATTAAGTGTCACGTGTTTTGATGTGGTGGAGGAATCACCCGGAGGTTTGTTAAACAGCCCTTCATCTCTGCTAAGTGGTTAATCATGTCTCTGTTATCTCTGCATCTTAAGTCTGTTTGTTACATTTCAGTGAAGAAAACTGTATACATGGAAAATACTATTGAATATGTTTAATTGTGAATGTGAATTTCCATTTCTGCATTTAAAAATTTCACACACAGTATGGTTAGAAGTACAGTAGCAGCTGAAAGTACTGCTAGAAGCAGTAATGAAGCAGGAAAGAAGCTTGTTGTTAGCACTGCTTAGTAAGCTAATGAGCATTAACTTGAGTGTGTGCTTGGGAACCAAAGTTAATTTGTAGCAGTAGGTGTGCTGTGAAAGTTACAGTACATTCAATACCTACATATTTCGATAAATGCTTATAAGCAACCCATTTAGTAATAAAGACACCAAGGCATAGTATTATTGTTCCCATCTTCTGTGAGTATGTATATTGTCAGTAAGTGCTAAAAAGAAGCTTGTCAACATGGCAAGTATTGTCTGTATTTATGCACTCATTTTTCACATTAGTGCAAATGGGGGGTGCAGTTATTCCTGAGATGTGTGTGTTTGTACAAACACATTAGAATCAAGCAGATTGCAGATTGCTAGAACTTTTTTCAGCAAGAAGAGGAGTGTGTGTGACTGAGGTCTCTGTGATCCTCTGTGGACTACCCAAAAATATGGATAGTGTACCAGTTTTAGCATCGCAATGAAAAAGACATTTGGACAACTCTTAGGCAGCTTACATCCATTTCTACATTCCACTCCAGCGCGTTTATATACACTCCACATGTACTATACACTGACCATAGCACCAGCTGTATTTCACCACTGGGCAAAAAGGGTACAGCCTTTCAGTTATATGTGTCTTAGATGTTAACTAGCCCCTTTTATTTGAAAAGTATGCTTTATATGATTTATTCAAGTGTACATTACTACACTTGGATTGTGTTACTGTTTTGGCTCTAACCCATGTCTGAAAATCTGCATATGTCATACATTACATATTTAATACTCAGGATTTTTCACAGAAAAAGATCTTTCACAGAACAAGACAAAACAGGACAAAAGAAACATTCTGGCTGGCTGAATGGCATGATCTGTTAAGCCAGTCACTGAACATTCAGACAATAAAATGCTTCTCTGACGCAATGACCAATAATATATGTGACAAAAGTACTGCAGTCATAACAAGAGATTTTTCTTGGAGGAATCTCTTATAAAGGTGACAGCTTTTTTCTGTCTCCTTACACTTTGATAAAAAAGTTGATTTGCACACAGCTGTTTCCTTTTGTAAATATGCAAGAAGGGAGCAATCACAGACGTTCAGGTTAAATAAAGATTACACATAATGTGCACTTAATCTTCCATGTGTTAAGAAAACCGTGTCCCTGTGCCCCGTGACCTCCGGCTTAGTCTGTATCAAACCATTGAATCTCTTCTCTGATTTCTCCAGTAAGTGCCACGCTTTGATGGTTAAGGACACTTCACTGAGCTTCAATCGGGAATTATCTGCCCCCAAGATCTGCCATGGCCCTCCGCAAAAAGAACATTCATTCACTCTGGAAAACACTCTCTGCATCTCAGTTACATGGGTGGTGCGGTTCCTGAAGGCTGTTTCACTTGGCTGTTTTGTTGCGATTCAGAACCAGCCAGCGCCTGCCTGTGCTGCATGAAGGTAGAAACACTACATCAGCCAGGCTGAAGCAGCACTTCACAAGCTCTTGTGTGCAGTACTAAGATGAAGCTTGCTGTCAATTCTTGGGCTATCTGGTTTCACAGACCTTTTCTGTGGCCAACTGATAGAGACAGAAGTCTGTTAACTTTGTGTGGCAGGGACACCTTTCTGGCTTTGCCAGGTTAGGGATGAGCTAACTTCACAGCTTTAAAAAGTAGCCTGTTATTTTATGTATGATTTTGTTATAAAAAAAAAAAAAACAGGGAACAAGCCATATCACATCAACTGTTCAGTTTTCATAATTACATTATCTTACATTATTGCCATTTAGCAGATGCTCTTATCCAGACCAGCTTACATAGGTTACATTTAGATTCCTGGTACCATTGTCTGCTAACTCAGGCTTCGCAGCTAATGGCCTCAGTTAAAACCTGCCACAGTAGTTTTTAACTGAGGGTTACCGTGACACACTAAATGCCTAAAATGTTTTTCACTGTGTCTTTCAGCCACTGAGACTTGGGTCCTCATGAGGAGATAATTAGAGACAACCTACTCCACTGTCAGGCTCTCAGGTAGAAGGACCCAGGCGCAGACCGGGATGGCAAACCAGGCGTTTATTAGAGGATATCCAAAAATCCAAAACACAAGGCAAGGGTCAAAATCCAACAAAACAGGCAGAGTCCAAAAATAAATAAATAAATAAATATAAAAATAAAAAAAACCCCAGACCAAGCAAACAAAAAACAGGCAGGAACAAAACAGACTGAAACACTGTGATGAACTGGCAAAGAAACAGAGCAGATAGAGGGGTATAAATACACAGACTGATGAGGAAACAACAGGGAACAGGTGTGCAGGATGGGCTTCAGGTGGTGGGTGTGGCAGCAGGGCAGATAGGCAGGACAGGAGGTGGGGCGATGGCTGAAAACAAAAACAAAAGCACATGCACACAAGAAAAACCAAACAAATGACACACCCACACTGACAGACAGGAAGATAAAAACAACACAAGCAGGACATCACATGGAAGGACTGACATCCACTTGACACAGTGCTTGGCACTACTGCCTATATAGCATCCGTTGCTGAAATATGCTTAGCTAAGTAGCTAATTAGCTGCATTATCTGCTGCTTTTGTCATAATTAGGTCTGACAAGTAAAGCAATTTGGTTTTGATTTCTTTTTTGGTTTCACTGACCAGTGGCCTGTTTGGATGGTGTCTCACATGTGTCACATATTGAGGAAAATATGTTCACTGAAATACCTTGCAGTGGCAGAAATTGACAGGGGAGAGTATTCTGTCAACAAACAGCAGTAGGAGAAAAAAGCAAGATGTACAGATATCTTTCATTACGCTCTCATGTTAGAAAATGTAAATGACAAGAGTAATGTAGGCAAGTGAGCAGTTCTGTATGTTGGATCTGTTGTTGTTGTTTAACATTATTTAACATATTAAATCTGTATCTACATCTTTATCTATGCCAGTCTGTATCCGTTTATATCAGTCCTGCTTACAAGCAGTACAGTTTCTGGTCAGATGATTTCAGTGCCTTGAGTTTAAAGACCGTACCAATCACCGCATCTGTGTGTACTTCCATCTGCACAAACCACAGCAAATGAAGGGGTGTGTAGTTTGGACCTGTAGGACAGCACACAAGATCACCAAATTGTTTTTAGCTCAATTCCCTCAGATGTTCTGTCATGTTTTGATAAAGAGCTACAAGAGCCACATTGTCATGAATATCAGTGTTGTGACAGACACAGTTACCGATACATGGCAAAACCTGAGAGGTGTTTAGCATGCAGAGAAATCACAATATTATTGTTCCATTGCTGGTGATGATATGTGTTAATATTCCCCCAATTCTTGGCTACACGCACTGAACTGTATTACTTCTCTTTCTGCACCAGCTAATAAAAGCCAGGGAAATGCTACTACAAGTGCTGCTCTGTGTCTGGTCTATATATGGATGACTTTCTCTGCTCCCTGCTGGGGCATGTATCTGACCCTGCTTCGACCTGTTTGTCCAGTGCTGTCTGCTACCTTGTCCCCCTCTGTCCTGATGAGGTCAAGTGTCTTTCCCTCTCATTAAACCCATGTGTTGCCCACAGAGATAAGGTTTCCAGTGTGCTTGCCTGGGACAGATGATGGGACTACCACTGGAAACATCTTGATAGCTTAGCTGAAATTTTGGAGTCATCTTTATGGAAGGTGTCATGACAGTCTTTTCAGTGTTGAGCACCGTGGAAAATTCCCCCATGAGGTTTGGATTTAGGGTGTTATACTTTTTAAGATGTAATAACATGGATCAAAACTAAGTGGACGAATGGTGGTTCAAAGATCACATTGTTGAGTCATCTGAAGATTAAATAAATGATAATGACACCTTAGAATACCTAGGACCTGTGAAAGCTCACTCAGTTCCTTCAATGACTAGGTCTCTTTTCAACACAGATCGTCTCCAAATGCACCACAGCATTTGCAATGATTCGCTTTCTTCAATTTCCATGGAGGGCTGAGAAAAGCTATTTATGTCTGCTCGCTGTTCAATCCCCTCTAGTTGATGTTTTGAGCTTAACGGCGATGATTAAAAGCTCTGAAAGCTTCTCATAAGAAGCAACAGTGAGTAGGGAGAAAAAGAGAGGCATTAAAAATGTCAGGTGGCTCTAAGCACTATTCACAGAAGTGATTGGGTCCCTCTTATCTCAATGTGTGCAGGTGGTTCGGCTCTATTTTTAGGGGAACTCATAATTATGGCTGTTGAGGAGGCCCTGCTCCCTCGCTGAGTCCACTGATGGGGAATCTGAAACGGAGTCCGCAGCGCGAGGTACCTGCAGAGTTGCAGATAAGAATCCTCGCCCTCACTTTTATTTAAGACCAAAAAATGGGCCTGCAGGTATGGTGCAACAGCAGACAGGTTTGTGAATAGTTGATTTGTTTTTGGTTATTTATTTATTTGTTGTTTATCAAATAAGAGGCCAGGCTGCTCATGCGGTGCTTGGCTACTGGAGGCCAGGCTGCTCAATAACTTCAGGGGTGGTGAACTAAAGGTCAAGAGAACCTTTGAGGAGTCCTTGAGGAAAATGAAGGGGGTCCTCAGACTAAATAAAATAAATAATAAATATGATGTAAAGTAATTTTTTATACATGTATTACATAATATTATATACATATGAGTAGCTGAACTATAGATAGATTAAACAGATGTTATTATTATTATTATTATTATTATTATTTTCATTAAAGATTAAACCGATTAAAGACTGTTTGTTATTTGGAGGGGTAGCAGGTGAGGTCCTTGCTGTTGTATGTGAGTAATGTTTTGGTTATGTGATCACATAATGCCAAGTGTCTGAACTGATGATTCAGCACAGAAGTTATCCTCTTTCATGTTTCATGTCCTGCATTTGCAGTGAGCTTCAAGGTCAAATGCTTTTAGAATAGGGGCAGAAAACATCTTTACAACTGCATACCATTTTTTTTTTGCCTTCCTTTGCATTTGGATTGTTTCTGTCTTTTATCCCACATGGGCCCCTAGTGCAATTCCAAGAAGCAATTAAGGTGCGTGTGTTTGGCTGGGACCGGCAGAAGACTGCCCTTCTGGTCTCTGTGTATCAATTGGTGCATGTTGCTCAGTAAACAGTTGCTTTGAGTGGTATTAGCATGACAAAAAAAGCTGGGTTAAGTCAACCAGACAGGGACTGTCGCTGTTGTGCCTCTTCCTGTAAAGCAGTGGCCTAATTTCCATTGTCACATTGTTGATCGCAGGAGAAGACATCGGTTTAATGAGAAAGGCACACAGGCTTGTGTGTACTCCTGCTGAAATGAACTATATATTCTGTAGAATGAACACATGCATGTGTGTGTTTGTAATACAAATTAGAAACGTCGATTTTGCTTCTTTGCATCCATTGTTAAGATGCACTTCTCTCATTTATTTAGCTGTATGTGTTATTTGAGGTAAATAAAGCTGTCTAATAATCTGTCTGCAAGCAAATTAATTATAACAAAAGCAATAAATGAAGTCACCTGTGCATTGTGTTCCATTTCAGATCCAGTTGATAAACATAACCTAGTTGCTGCTCAGTTCAAATTTCATTGATTGAAGAGAAAAGCTATTAACACTAATAGTTGTGTCATTTGTTTTCAGTAGCTGCATGTCTTCTTTAGCTAACCTGGATAATAAGGCTGTATATCATGAGCAAAAAGGCATTAAGACTAATTGAAGGATTTCTTTTAGTCTTTTTTTTTTTTTTTTTTCCTCAGAGGTGATGGGCATGAATTCTTTAGTGGTTTTCTCAGTGTTGTTTGCATGGCCTTTTGCATCTCTTCAAATAATGAAACCACAAATTGTAGTGTAGTAATGAAGGCAAGTGATGCACTTTGGATCAATTAGTGTCTTTAAATGAAGACCAAGGTGAATAGTTTTCTTTAAGTTTAGGACATATCATTTTACATACTGTATAATGTGCAGATAAGCCTGGTAAATATGCTCTCATTTAATAGCTCACTTGTCATGCCCCTAATTATTGTATCCATGTAAACCTGATTATTATCATCTTCTTGGTGCTTTAAGAAGATTTTTAATCAAGGTGAATTAAAACTGTCCCTACATTTCACAACATTTATCAGTCTTATAGCTTTTGAAATGCTGCAGGACTTCAAAAAAGATTCACAAAATGCTTTGTAATTAATAGCTTTATTTATAGCTGTGTGAAAAGGTCAGCGTGAAGTTTTGAATTATTACTCTGGTCCACAGTAGGAGAACAGTCCCAGGCTGCTTCTTCACATTTGCCTGTAGAGCCAAATATATTGAACAGGTAACTTTTTATATAATATATAACTATAACATGTAGGCAGAATTGCTTATCACTGACAGTATTTTTATAACACCTTGAATCCACTGTAATGCAGTGAAAAACACACAAACATCAGAAAACTTACTTGTTTATTATGTCAACGTTATGTGACCAATGTATTCCTAATGCAGTGTTTTAATCTTATTCTGGTCCTGTAGGTAGTGGAGCTTCCCGAAATTTTATGTTGCACATTAAAAGACTCGCACATTAAAGTAAACTAAGCTACATTATGTGCAAACTTACTCTACTCTACTAGCTGTATGTTGAAAATAGATTGCAGCACCCTGGAAACAGGTTAACCAAACAGGTCCCTACAGAAAGCCTGCTGGTTCAATGATTTGTAGGTGTCTTCTGTGTATTTACCCTTGAAAGATTCAGTGCATGATGTCTTTACATGCCGATTTGAAATTTGCTTCAGGTGCAGCAACTTAAAATAGGGAATATTTCCATGGGGAGTGTAGGCCTGTGGTACAAGAGGTGACTGCACATAGTCCCAGAACAAAAAGTGTTTGACAATGTCTCTGTCGTCTGTCAGTTGCGTAAGGACGAATTAAAACAAGGTAAGAGAAAATGTAATGGTAGCCCAGTCTGATCGCTGCCAGTGACTTTACAGAAATGTTTTACAAAGGTACTTTAAGTGAACTTAATTTCTGACCTATTAAAATTATTTAGTTATACAAAACATTTTGTTAGCTAAATAACCTTGACATTTTCATTTCTTTTTAAAGGGTAATATAAATAAGTCCATGCAGCAAAACTGAAAGTGGCATGTTGTTTATTACAAAAAATCTGATGTACTATATGTTTAGCAGTGTGTTTCTGTTGTGTCAAAAAAGTACTGTCCCAGTCTGATGTAGTGACATTGATAAAAGCAACCTATTACATCTGTCCATTTTGTTGTATATCTACAAGGGTTGTGGTGAACTGGACAGTAGCCATGGTTTTACCCGAGTTGGTGTCAACGTTAACCTGTGTATGCCAACCCAAAGGAATCAGTGCAGGTAAAATCAGCCCCCTGCTGAGGCTGCATCTCAGCAGCATTTGTATAACCAACAGCACATCAGTGCACTCATAAATGCAGCTGTCTTATTCTCTTTGGGGAGACCATATGCGTGCCATCAGCTTTGACAGCTGAATAAGAGCAACGTTCAGTTTTTTTTTTACTGAGTGTACTTTCCCATGAGCTGTTTTGATTGGCCAAAGACAGATGCTTAAAAGAGAGATTCCAATTAACTGTATTAATTGGCAAGGGACAAACAATACCTTCAGCAGCAGGCTCTTTCTCCGGCTTCTAGAGAAGGTCCTTCTGACTGCGTGTGCAGGCCCGGGGGAAAGCTTGGCATCCAGGTGGTGAAGAGCAGCTGTTCCACTGCATTCATCTCGCAGTTCCTTGCCCAGAAGACGCACTTACAAAATGTGCTTCAGCATGAATGCAAAACTGAGATTCACTTGTTCTATTCTAGGAGCTGATAATATTATGCAGGATTCTAGACATGTAAAAAAAATTAAGACTGTTAACATAATCCCTGTCCTCTCTAATATTCATTTGCATGGAATTTTGTCCTCTGTGAAATTCTTATTCCATAGAAACAGAATTCACAGCATGTAATCGCTTAAATTAAGTTTTGATACTTGCAGGCTAAATTTCAAGTAATTTCTTTACTGACAGTGCTTTCATATACATATTGAACTTTTTGCATAAGCCTGGACATTAATTAGATTCTTGTGATTCTGAAAAATCAGGAAAAATGACTGAAGGACTTGCTAACACAGATAGAGACGGACATCAGTGGGAATACTGTCAGGGATCACTCTGTCACCTCATGACAGTCATTGGTGATGGCTCTGACATTAAAGACAGAGCAGGTCACAGGGCTTCTAACTACCAGGGATATTTGTACTTGGAGGAGAGGTCACAGGGGATGAACAAGACTGAGGAGGCACTGTTTGCAAGGATCAGGGTCTGTGCAGCTGGACTCAGGTATGTAAACAAGGCTCGCAACATTGTGGTTCTGTTTATTTATTTCTCATTAATTGCACACTGCATTTGGTATTCAGAAATGCTTTTTTTTTCAGTTGAGTGAACATATAAGTTTAGGAAAGGCGCCATTTATCTGAGCAGCAGTACGAAATGTCCTTCCTGCTGAGGACGCTGATGAAGAAGCAGAACTAAGTGTAGCACTCAGCCTTCAGCATCCGCTCCCAAATTTTTTACTGATAGCAAACAAAACAAAATCTTCTAATCTAGACATAATGATCTTTAAAAAAAGCTACACTCAGGTAGGATTTCTAAAAAAAATAATCTTGCTTTTGCCTTTCTGCTAAACCCACTAATTTCCTCCAGATTTGTATCTATGGAGCAATGATTCAAAGGAGACGTAAACAAAAATAGCACAAAATTTGAGGCCAAAAGCCTATGTAGCAAACTGCAGTGTGAGAGAAGACAAATAGGAAAAAAACATCAGAAATTTTCCTACAGTCAGACATCAGTATGAAAAAAAAGCACTGCTGTCTGTCATCAAATTGTGTCTTTTTTTATTAACCTGGATTTATTTCTGTCAAAAGCAATGCAGTTATGATTCAGCCAATGACTAATCCTAGAAATAAGAGAGATTATGCTCTCCCCAAGATTTCCATATGCTGCGATATCTCTGGATCAGTTTTTTTCATCCTCTACTTCTGAGACTTATCAAGATATGGGTCTATTTCACACATTTTGTATGTCGATGCTATCTTCTCTTCATGAAGCGACGAATGCGCCAGGGGGCTCTAAAACTAATGAGTAAAAGAGGCATATAGGACCAGTAAAGGGATAACATGCAGAGAACAGTCTCATGGGTATTCTGAATTGAAAAATTCAGAAATTTCTATATGTACATATAAGGATTTTTCACGCTGTTGAAGCTTTACTTGCATTAAAAAAAACTAAATCTCTTCTGATTTGGCAGACAGATCTTATTTGTTTTCAAAGTGCGTTTCCCCTGAACTATTAGAGAAATAAACAGTGCACAGTCTACATTCCATCATACTTAGTTTTCACACTCCCCTCTTGCCATTTCTCAAATCCTCTCCATGGCTTAGCTTTGACACCCAGCCACTGCTAATGGAGTCTTAATGAGATGTCACGATTCGTGCCGTGTGGCGGTCAGCCGTAAATGCTAATATTTAATCATTTTTAAAAAATGATGTATCCGTTAATGTCATATGCACAAATTACTCAATTTGTGCAGGAAATGAAGTCTATCTGCACTCGCTGACAGTGCTGGATTGACGTCATGCCTAAGGAGAGTGAGACTGTAGCACTCTGAAAGGGTATCCTGAATGGGATTCTTTCAGGCTGAGTGTTAAGTTACTTGACCAAGTCCACATCAGATTTGATCCAGCATTACTGCATCAGTTTGATTACTTTTAGATGTGTTTATTTTCTACCTGTTATTGAACTCAGTTTAGGAGGTCCAAACAAGGAGTATAACCAATTTTGTTGCAAACTCAAGGTAAATGCAATATATTTCTTGCCTTAATTCTGCCTGGCAAGCTGTTATTTCAGAAATCTGTTCAGCAAGAAAAGACTCTCCGACGCTCCATCAATTAACTTGGCTGACAAGAATGGGCTCCCTGGACTGAGGCAAGTGTGGAAGAAATGTTTGACACAATGCTGAGGCAGAACACAAAGCCTGCCGCCTCAGATTGTTTACAGTTCTATTGTCTAAATTATGAGACAGAGGTAGGGCAGGACTGAGCTGCATCCTGAACGGCATACTGCATATTTGGTTCATACAATTAGTATCTGTACAAATTATGTTTACGTGAATTTTGAGTCATTAAATGAGGAACTTTGCTTGTGATACATTGAAGACATACGTGTCAGAGGTAATATGATATAGTTAGTTAGGATTTGGCCTTAAGGAGGACAGATTTTTTGAATTCCTGCTGTTTTGTTTTTGCATTTTTAACAGGCTGTCAATTTTATTGTGTAGACATTTTCTGTGGTGTGCTGTGGCAGATCTATTACAAACTATTGGCAGCATCTGCATACATTATTGTCTTTGATTTTGTGGTGTTCTGTTAAAAATCATAACTGTCGCTCTCGCTTGGGTACCTTCACCCCAGAGGGCCCTGCAAAGGTGCAGAGCAATTTGTTTCTGTGTGGCTGCAGGCTTATCATATCTCTGTGGCAGATGGGCTTTGCTTTTCCCGAGGTTGTGTTCCTGTGCTCCTGCCTGACAAAACTCATTAAAGATAGAGGGGACATCTCAGCGAGTTTCCGTTACGTCTACTGAAAGATTCTGCACAAGATCAAAACCAGTCAGCAGTCCTAGACTGAGACATTCAGATCAGTTATTAACCGCTGCATATCGGGGCTAATGCCTTAAATGATGTCTGTTTCACAAATTTAAGTAGTATTGCTTTGTTGTAACATTTCTTATGCCCTTTATATATTGTAGATGTTTTCAGGTAAATAGCAACCATATAATTAGTGATTTTCTCATTTAATTTTGTTACCATCCACATAAATTAGCAAATATTGTGGTTGACTGGGGATTCACATCAACAGTTTTGTTCAGGGGTAATCCCATATGATCAGTGTTTCTACATATTAACACAATG
The DNA here is from genome assembly GCA_019176425.1 of Megalops atlanticus. Classification (NCBI taxonomy): domain Eukaryota; kingdom Metazoa; phylum Chordata; class Actinopteri; order Elopiformes; family Megalopidae; genus Megalops; species Megalops atlanticus. The sequence goes on along the minus strand of CM032875.1, from coordinate 42,275,688 downwards.
CATGATTTATCACATGCAGTTTATTTACATTAATTGATATTACTGGCTGCATTCTATCCCAGAACATTATAACCATTTCACTCTAATTTTATAACATAACCTTGTACTTAAGCGGTCGATAAATAGCAAATAGCAAAGACATGAGACACATGTGATCTTTGCATTCATAAGCCCTTAAAAATCCATTGCCAAAGGCAGTGTATTGATTACGTTTAAACTGCTGCCTTGGTTCATATTTTATTTATTGAATATAAATGTATTTATGTTCTGTTTTAACATCCAAAGAATTTTGAGGCCTGGTGCAAGCTTTAGGGAAAACCAATGCACTCTTCCTCAGCTGAACCAGGTGTAAACAATTGAGTTGTATGGCATGGGCATGGTCCATCATTTTAACATGTTCCTATTCAAACTGGTTGGCTAATGCACCGCTGACGAAGAGGACAGTTTCCATTAGGAAAGATAATGGGAATCGAGCCGAAATTGAGGTTTAAAGAATTAAATCTCTCCCAGGCTCCTTAAGTGCTGGGAAGATTAATGAGATCCATTTCAGATTCCTGTGAGAACGAATCTGATGTCCCCAAAAGTCATTACTACTGACAAGCAGATTAGCACAGCAACACTTATGGGGGGAAAAACACTGCCTCTTCTCCCCCCTCCCTTCTATTAACACATCAGGCCTACTTCTCCATCACTACCCCCCCAGCCGCCAACGCCCCCCATCTATCCAGCTGTGGGATATGAATTATTGAATTATGCAAGGACAAGAATGTAGATGGGGGGCTGCCAAAGGAAAATCAAGACCCCCCCATCTCCCATTCCCCTCCTCAAACGGCATACACAAAGTTGTCCATTTGTGCATCACATGTAGAAAATTTCAACTGAAATGTTAATTTCTTGTTTCTTTTTTTTTTTTTTTTTGTTAAACGTGATTAATGTGGACAACAGCACCCCCAGGCTTAATTATTGTGAGGGGAGAAATTGATCACAGCACTTTATGATGCAACATCTGCTCCGCTGTGCTGGGAAAAGCCTCATGTGTTCCTTCATGGTGAGCCTCTTTGATCAGGGCCTTCACCTAGGCGCTGCTGTGCTGCTCTGAAAAAGCTCCAGTTGTGCCTCCTCTTACTGGCTTCTCTCTGCTTCTGTCACTGCAAGAAATATTTCTGTGATGACGGCTGGTTTTTCCCCATTCTCTTCCATCTTGAACTCAGATTAAGGCTGTCACTGTGATGCAGGCTGCCGTTCAGGGGCCCTGTGACCACTCCACAGGGCTGAGGAGACAGTGAATCATGCAGTTGCAGCATGCTGGTTTACGTGTTGTTTCAAAGAAGGCTGACGAACGCTTTTATCATAAGATGCACCTTACGGCTGGAAAGGCCATAAACACAGAATGTGGAGGGGCGTGGTAACAAAGCCTACATTATAAGAAGGCAGGCCAGAAATAATGAGTTAAAATGACTAGAATATCTTTTTAATGATTTTGCAGCTTTTTGATGTAAGGTGTATCGTATGGCCTTAGAAGCCTTTGTGACTTTTAGGGACTGCATTTTGAGAGATGCGTTTCAGAGAATGTGCTCATCTTCTCTTGGCACGTGTACTTGTGTTCTTTTGGGAAACTGCGGCATTGTCCCATAGTGTAAGATTTAGTCTTTAGTATTACTGTTGTTTAGGTATCCAGGCTGAACATTCCTACTGGAGAATAGGATAGGGGTGAAGATCACATTCATGCCATCTTAGGAGGGCGCATTAATATATCAGCTACACTGCACTCCCAGATTGAATTTTGACTTGAGCACCCAAATATATGAATCATCATGAATTAATATATACTGTATCATTTGTTTGGAGTTACTGTTCTGTCGGTATTTGAACAATTCACCCCCAGATCTCCTCTCCCTTTACTCTGAGCTGCTCTCGCTCTGTTCGTCTGGCCTCATTACAATCCCTTTGTGCAGGACGGTGGTGACATTAAACAAAGACACGATTAACAAATGAAATCATTTTGTTAGCAGTAGCACAGTTGATTAAACTGCCATCCCAGGGGAAGGAGGAATCAATTCTGCACAAATAAACCGAATGCACTGTCACATAAGCCATAAACCCACAAACGCTGCCTGCATTGCAAATACCCATCAAGGACCCCAGAAAATGGAAAATGAGGTAGGGAGGGGAGCAGCCAGCAGCACAATGGTGGCTTTGTGTGGGCTGTCTTCTTACCTCTCCCAGGGTGGACAGTGAAGGAGAGAGCGGGAAGCACTGTCTCAGCTGGAGTTAAAGCCATTTTGTCACTGAGCGAGGAATATCACAAAGTTCCAGCACTGAACATGCAAAGAGGCTCCAGCCACAGTGATTGCCTACAATCTGTAACCCTGACCCTGCATTCAACTCAGATTTTTTGGTTACCATGGTATGTTCCTGTATATTTAATATTGTTAATGCAGCCCTAAAATATTTAACTTGTCTTCATTGGGTCATCCCACCTTGGTTAATAACCCATCCTGTCATATTACAGAACCTCAATTGCTCTTTAGTGCAGTAGCCCAAGACCTTGACTCTTTATTGTGAGACACTCTTTCAGAGCTATGAATGTTAGGGTATTCTATAAGCAAATAATGTTTGCGTAGGTGACAATGAGAACTCCCTCTGCAAGAAGTCATCCAGAAAAATATTGCATGTGAAATGTAGCCCTGCTCAGTTACACCTCATTAGGACATCAAGGCCTGCATAGAAACTCAGAAAACTCAGCATTCAGGCTCTGAATTTCGTGATGTATTCAATCCCAGCCACAAAGCATGACCCAAACATATATAAATGTTAATTCTCTTAATGCTATCCTTTGAAAAGCACTAACAAAGACAGCCATGTTTTTTTATTTGCCGGATGTTCAGACAGCTTCTCATCAATTGCTTTTTTTTCTTTTCAGTTGTTTTTTTTAATCTTCATTTAAAAAGGGGAGGGAGTTGCACTCTGTCTAATTAAACTTGATTGCCTGTAATGTGCTCTCTCCACAAGGTAATCTCTCCCAAGGTAGTCTTCACCTTAGTCAGGATCAAGAGGAATTTAATTGGCTGTTTAACACAAGCTCCCACTGCCCTTATTTCCCCTCTGCATCTGAATGATCGCTCAGAGGCCATTCCCTGTCAGGAATCTAACCATTTTGAAAAGACTGCTGTGAGAAAAACTCTGAAGAGAGCGATTTCAGCTCGCTTTAGAGCAGATAGATGTTATGTGTATTCGTGAGCGTGTATGTGTAAGAAATGGAGAGAGAGTGAGAGAGAGAGAGGAAGTTTGACATTGACCATAGAGTCAAAGGACAAAGCTGGATGCAGGCATTGGGCCACAGGCCTACAGTGGAGCGGTCATGTTCTCTACTGAGGCTAAATCCAAAATAAACAGCCCCACTCCAGAGTCATGACATTCTGCAGGCACTTTACCATCCGTTGAGCAATGGAATCTCATTCGCACAATGATATTAGACTGTTTAGATTGCGTTTTTTCTACTCTGCTGTCTTCAATATTTTACAATGTTCAATGTGTAATTTTTACATTTATGGTTGTCTGTAATACTAACATTGTTAGGGAGTCACTTCTGAGGTCCTGAATAATATAATAAGAAAACAGATACTATACAATGCATGCTCTATTATAAACTGAACACTTACCATGCATGGGCAAAACCATGCATACAACAGCTGGGTCACTGTTCTGCCTGGGGCTTGTCATGAGCTCTTACACCTGGTCATGGTCTTTCCCTGGGCTGAAACACTTTTTTTCCCAGAAAACTACAACAATAGGGAATGTGTTACCCTGTTCCTAGTGTGTGTGTGTGTGTTTGTGTGTGTATATTTCAGTACATCTGGTGAGAATACTAACAAATAAACTTGTACACAGAGAAACCTGAAAACAGACATGGAACATGTTTTTCCTCCCCCTGGACTTCTCTTTAATGTAATGAAAATAAAAATCAGAGATTTTCACACCTTAAATGATCAAAAGGATCCCCCTGGAGCAGGTTAAGCCACATGATGGTCTTTGGCAGCTGCAGGTATCTGTGGAATAAATTCTGTTCTGCAGCATCCAAGTAAACAGCAGGCCTGTACAACATGCTCATAATGTTGCTTGTCAAGGTTATTGTTTACTGTATCCAGCACTGGATGGATGTGCATTCTAAAATAGGGAGGAAGGGATGAATAAAGTGCCCACAGAAGGCCTGGCTGCATTTCCGAGTCTGTCCCTGGTAATTACAGTGGCTACAGGATGCCACTCATTGTCATACCACTTATCATGGCAGGACTATTCAGTTTGTGTCCCCTGAAGACAGAGATTGCAATGGACCATGGCTGTTTATTAGACCCTTGGAGGCCTGCTGCTGTAATGATAGGGGTACTAAGATGACAGAATGGGGGAGTTTTTCATAGAAAGGTCTAATTCTCAGCTGACAATCTAGTAGGGGGTGGAACAATTACAACCGCTGTTCTCACTTCTCCCCGTAGTAACTTCAATGAAATTCAGTCTGTTCAAAACTGCAGTTAATGTGTCTCCACATGTTTTCTAAAAGCCAGAGGTAATTGGCTCTGAAGTGTTGTCTTTGCTGTACAGGAAAAGAGAAGCTTGAAGGTGGTCATTCTCCGGTGAAAGTGCTCCCGTCGCTGGCATCCGCGCATCCTCTCAGCCCTCCGTTTGAGCAGCTCTGCGGGTTGGCACTTGATATGCAAGATGTCTGATTAGAGTCGAAGCGACAGAGGGTGAAAATTGCTGTACTGTGTTAATCCCCTTTGCTTAATATCAAATCGGGCTGGTGTGAGGCAGAAGACACATGTACATGTGGCAGGCTGCCTGGACCAAAAAACACGAGCCTTGCACTGCCCCGGCTTCCCTGCGAGAGCAAATGCAGGAGGAATGGAATTGGGTAGGAAATGTCAGGGGGCAGTGTCTCCAGTGACCGCAAAGAGGCATCCCTCCCAGGTTGAGCAGTGCTCTGGGCCAGGCACCGAGCCAGAGTCTGCTCTGCTTGGTCAGAACAGATGCAGCGTGAGGCCTGCAAACAGTGTTATTGAGGTCATGTCAGCCCATTGTGTGGCATTTTATCAGTTGCCCTTGGTTTTAACACAGAATTGCTGATGATAAATGGTGCAATGCTTCCTTGTTGACCTGTTTAGGGTAGAAGGATCAGCAGTATTGATGAAATAATCAGTTCTTTCATTCACATTTGTTCTTTAAATGAAAGAAAAGCCATGTCTTCATATTGGCAGGGTTGGGGCAAAATATCCTATTACAGCAATTATGTTTTTTGAGTAAAAATGTAAATATCAAATGAAAGTCATTCTGGATAAGAATACAAATATTTACAATGTTGACCAAAAGAGATTAAATGTACAATAATAATAAAGATTCTTTTCAAATCTTAAATTTGCCATAGATAGATCTGTTGGAACAACCCAAGGTTTCCTAAATTGAGGGCCAGTATTCCTGCAGTAGAAGACAACCAGCTTTGGATAAGAGCTTCTCCAGTGCAGCATTTTCTAGGGATGGTATTAATGGAAAGTTATTGCAGTGTAAAGCTATGTGGTTGTTTATCTGTCTGTTTGTCAGCAAAATGGCTATCAGCATGGTCCCGAAAAGAAAAATTGAAAATCCAGCCATCTGTGATGTCCTATTCCCCATGCTGTGCGGCTTGAGGACAGAGTCTCATTGTCACACCACAATGACAAATTCCTGCTTTCTGCTCCTACACAGTCATCACAGTGCACGTTGTGCTGTGTAGATAAAAGACTAATTAAAAACAATCCCACAAATAGTAACACTTGTCACTGATAGTGACCTCCCTCTCCTATGGAGTGCATTTTTTGCAGCATAGCAGAAAAGGTGTGACACCTGATCTCCCATCTCCCTTTTTTGATCCTCATTTACCTGTTCAAGTTTCATTTTGGCTTTGTTTTTGTCAAAATTAGCCATAGGAAAGCTCTGGTGAGAATTGATCAGTTTGTGCAGGAAAATGAATTGATCCTGGTATGACCAAATGCCTTTAACTCAGACCACCGATGTTATACTGCAACCCATTTTGCTTGAGACTAATTCATGATGCAATACAGAAACATTTATCTACTCACGCCTAATTTATGATGAAATTGATTCCATATTAATATGGTTCTCATCACACATGCTCTCATGATCTATAAATAAACCTAATTGAAGACAAGAAAGCTTAATTGCAAACCAGCAGCAGGCACTTATTTTTAAAGTGTTGCTTAGATCACATATTTGAGTAGTCCGCTCTTTCTAATGCTTTGTAGCGATATCTATATCACAACTCTTCTCGGTTCTCACAAAGCCACAGAATGTACTTGAGCTGCAATATTTCACACAGATCTGTGATGGTGTTCAAAATTTTCTAAGGCCATTTTCAAAAATCCTCGCATTGCTTTTGATTATGATGTTAATGAAATAACCATATTGTGTTCAGTAAAATTACCCCTTAAAATAGTATTGATGTGTAATTCTGGGAAAATGGCATTTGTTTTGTATTTTGTCATAGTTTTGACTAAGCTTGTAGGTACACCAAATACAGTATATTTCACACAATTTCTACAGGCGTTTTTTAATTTACAATTTGCGATGAGGGCATGGTGAGATTCTAAGTAACTGGATTCATTTTGACTGTACATGATTACAAAGTTGTAACCAATTACAGTAGGCCCGCTTGAGATTTGTTAGATTTCCTGTGGTGCACACCTGTGTTTGTGTTCACCATCCATGTCTATGTTACTTTTGTTACTTCTGGAAATTGCACCCTGTGTGCCTTGTAAAGCTGAAACCAGGCTAGGCAAATCTGTCTGACCTGGTATGGCACAATTGCTTTTCCATTGCATTACCCACAACCAGAACTGTAGCACATGACTTGGAATGCTGGAGTCTGTTCAGATTAAGATGATTGTCTCTGCTTTGTCAACAGTCCAAGGCTGAGGGTTTCTATTAAATCTACGTTATTATCATTTCTGCTATTATTTCTATCTGTCTTTGGTTCATTACTATGATCAGCAAATGCGCAGTTCTTCTTCCTCTGTTCTTGATTATTTTCTCAGTTTTTAGTGCAGACATCAACAAAAGCAACCTAGTTACACAGCTTGCAGACTCCACCCACAGCTCACTTGGATGTAGGCCAGCACTAGTAACACTAGTTATATGAGGTGACACAGATCAGCATGACAAAAAGTTGGAAACTATCCAGGACCTGAACTAAGTGAGCCAACCTGCTTGCAGTGCTCCTCATCAATTCCTTTCCACATTGCCAGACAGACTTCTGGCTAGTCAGATTTCTTGAGCTTTCATTTTTGAAAGTTAGAGCGGTTAGAGATGTACATGAAAAACTGAAAAACATGGTCCATGGCAAAAACAGGGTTACCACTTTGAAAAGGCCATGCCCAATATTCTCTTGCCAGATAGAAGCAAGCATCTGCTTTCCTAGCAGACATGTAGTTGCCTCACTACCCCTCATTGTGCACTTCATATTACGTGGGTTCTTCCAGAGGCCCAGGTGGCACTGACAGGACAAAGACAGGGTGGAGCTGGAAGTGAACAGCTGAAGGCTGGCTCACCCAGAGGTGAGGGGCATTTGTGTGACAGAAATAGCAATGCAAATTAATAAACACCCCAATACTCCCCTGGCTTCCCCTTGCCTGCACAAGGCCATTGTTCATTACTTCAAATAACAGTCCAGGTCACCAATTCCCAGGGGGCGTAGAATATGTGCATAGCTAATCCCGTCACATTGAACTCCACTTACACGGGCATGGGATGCATTGGCAATAATAATAAGGAGGAAGCTCTCTCCCCTGTCAGCAGCATACCTCCTTTCGGCTTGTTTCTCTATTATTACATGCACATGTTTTTGATTCCCTCTCTAGTTGGATGATGCAGTTTGAAGTCATCATTGTTGGCGGTGGTAGTGGTCACTGTTATGATTGCTCTGAAGCTTTAAAGAGGAGTTTGAAGACCCCCCCTGCCTCTCCCCGACCTTCCCTAGACTTGGAAACAGGATGAGCAGCCTGCCTGCTGATGCACACCCTAATAGGAGCTCACAGGCACGCGTGTCCCAAGGACGGCCCCCATATGAGGAGAGAATCACGCAATGTGATGGAAGGAGGTTAGCTGTGGCTGCAGGGCCAAGCAGCTCCCCCTGCCCCCCGCCCCTCTCAACAACTGCTGTCTTCCCTCTGTTCTGCCCTGTGTTTGTTCGTGCGTGACTTATTGGAGCAGACAGGAAGTGGTGGATCAGGGGTGGGAACACCGATGCTTAAACTCAAAGGGCAGTGTTGTGGTTAAGCTGAAGGGTTCAGGCGGAGGGGTTTGGGCAGGGGCGAGGGGGTCCCAGTTTGTTCAACTGTTTTTCTTGATGAAAATCTAAAACCAAAATCACCAAATGTCACTTTTTTGTGCTTTGGGATGTTGAAGCAGAACAGTCACATCTGCCTGTATGACATTAGTCTCACAGATTTCTGCCCCATGATTGTGTTATTCCACCACATGAGGGTGTCGTTACTCAAATGAGTGATGTTTGGGGTGCCTTTCCTGTAACTGAGCTGCACCAAGTACAATCAGGAAAAATCAAGCTGCTGTGCAATTTAGTGTGTAAATGCAGAGTGTGAAGAGGTCTTTATAATGTTCCCACCAAATTAAAAATTTAAAGTACATGTATTAGAGAGGATTATGCCAGTTGGATTCAAACTCAATACTGAAACTGATAACTTACACCTTTGTCTTGGATCCTAACGGCATGGAAACCTGATGTGTTATTAATGCAGTATAACATGGAAGGGTAAATGGGTCAGAGGCAGTATTAGTAACAATTTTAAAAGGCTTTGATAACTGGTTATATTTGTTTTTTATTGAGCTAATATATGATCTCTTTGCAGTACATGATAGTCAGCTTTTTTCTGTAAAAAAGCCAAGACCCTGAGAGAGAGCCCAGTCAAAGCTAGCTTGTCCACCCCTGGTATGTGCAATCTCTCTTCAGTGTAATTTCTTCAGTGTAAAACCTATTAAAATGCTAAACAATAACATTATAGACCAAATAGAATATTATGCCACTGGTTGAAATCAACACTTTCAAAATACATCAGAAAACTCATTAGTCCCAAATGATTGGAAGAGAGGCAGGAAGGCAGAATTTCACAGGTTCCACGCGTGACAGTGGGACAGCCATGACTGTAATACTGTGAAGAGGTCGGAGAGAGCGAGGGAGGAGACTGTGCGGTCCAGCTGATGTCTTCATTCTCATCGGGATCATCAGTGGTCTTCCCTGTAATTCCTGTTAAACCCTGTCTGGTCTGGCTGAGGGAGGTGGATGGCTCGGTCGATAGAAGACCTCGGGGGAGTCTGGAGATCAGAGACGTGTGAGGTGCACGGGTCCCTGCTCAGCGTCTGCACAGCGTCGGCGGCTGGCTGGGCTCTGCAGCGCTGCACAGGCGCTGGCTGCCTACCTAACCCCATTATGCTTAATGGTGCGTGTAAATCGTGGAGCTCTAACCCAGTCTAGGTAAGCGGGAGAGACGAGTTAAGCTGAAGCAGTAAAATGCCTTCAGAAGAGGGGCCAGGCTGAAGTGCTGTTCTCCTCAGAGCCTTTTTGTTCGTCTGTTCGCATGTGGCATGTAACGCATTGCCATCCTGATATGTGCTGTTGACCACCCGTGTGACCTAGAGATAACACTGATTATTGATCCGGTGCTCAGATCAGCATATCTTCAGCAGGCACGGTGGTGGTTAAACTCAGCCAAGTGTAAAATCTGAAGTCCCTACATCCCAGTCTTCTTGGTGTGTGTGTGTGTGTGTGTGTGTGTGTGTGTGTGTGTGTGTGTGTGTGTGTGTGTGTGCATGTTACCACCAAGAATGTATTCCTGAAATGTGAGATGGGGAGGTAGTGTGAGGAGATGATAAAATAATTTTCATGTTCCATATACACATGCAATATGAGCAGGTTATGAATCCCAGACAGTTATGGCTGGTTGGACAATGGGGCAAAATGCCACAGAGCAGAAGGACTGTGCCCTCGGAGCAGACTTGGAAAGACAGACACACTCAGAAAGAAGATAAGATAGAATAGAGGTAGCATTTACAATGCATAGAGTTGGCAAAGGTGACCCACAAGACCAGGTATGTGTGCAGTAAAGCCCTAGTATCTAGTAAGCTTCACTGCTCTGTGAGCTGATGTGGGGTCAGCTTGGTATGTACTGATGGTGCAGGTTCACTCTGATCTGCCACTGACTTTGTAGAGCACAGGAGGATTGTGATGCAGATTGTGATGCTATGATAGATGATTCATTAAAATTAAGATGTGTGCTGCTGTATACACATAGACAAATTTAAGAAAATTCAGCAATATGTCATCATGTGCAGTGTGCACTGAATAATGAGGACATCCCTGACTTGATTGAATTTAAAATGGTTTCCATTTCTGTTCTTTGGCTGTCATGGTGAGAAAGAAGTGAAAGAAATGAAAGCATTTTTTTTTGCTTATTTTCTGTCTTAGGTACCCCTGCCCAGAGCAGCTCCCTCCTGGCCTCCCTGCCCGTCCCTGGATGCCCCTTGCAGCCACAGCTGGACCTCAAGCACTTCCTGCCCTTCCGACTCAATGGCTCTTCCCCCCTCAGCCTCTTCCCCAACTTCAACACAGTGAGTGCTGTCCCATCCACACACTGTTGCAGGTTCCTTCCACTCAAAATTGTGGATTTTCTGCACCATGCGCAGCTGTATATATGTAATGCACCTCCTTTACAAACCCTAGATGCCTGGATAACATTTATGTGGTGCTGTTATGCTGCTTTTCCTTAAAAGAAGTCTGGGTATCTATGTAAATCCAAATAATCTTCTGAGAAACATTTGCAACCAAGAGTTTGTAAGATTTTTATGCTGTTGGTATGTGTCATTTGTTCTCAGTGGACATTCATGAGCTTTTCTCTGAGTTTAAGAGAACCGTATCAAATACCACTGCCCCAAACTGATTTCTTCATTCAATTTGTAAAATAGCCTCTAACATCGTCCAGGCACCACTTCACACAGTTTCAAAAGAGCTGAAAAAGATGAGAGGAACTAGGTTACAAAGGGATATTTGAAGTTGATTCACCTAACAGGACCATTCAACTGAGAATTTTAGGGGTACTGTGAGCAGACATGCATCTCATTTTGTATGCACCACTTCTATATGTACACAGCCAATCAAATCAGCTCCACAAATCAGCAGCTTCTTTTGAAAAATCATACCTTTAAATATCCAGAGAAAAGAGGAGAGGGGAAAATGTTCCCAGGTCTTGTGGCTCCTGTACTCTTTGTGACTGTAACCCAGTGAAGACGACCGTGCGCAACACTGAGCTCATAGCACCACGCTGCCTCTTCTGTCACACAGATGCTGTGTTTGCGCACTGATGGCTTCAGAATGGAACGGGTCTGTCCATGGTCAGCCCCACTGCATTATCTATGTTAGAATTCAAAGGGAATTGGTTCATCCATTTCAGCATGCCTGTGTGTGTGTGTGTGTGTGTGTGTGTGTGTGTGTATGTGTGTGTCTGTGAGTATGCATATGTTTGTGTGTGCATGTGTGTGTGAGAGAGAGAAGACAGAGAGAGAGGGAGAATGTGGGAGTTTAGATCAATTCTATTTCAATTCTCAATTCACAGACTTAGGTGTGCCTAACTCTAGTGGCACTTAGTCTGTCTGTAGGTGTTTTTTGTTTAAAGTAAATTGTCTTGATGAAAGCTTTGTCACAGTTTATAAACTCCTAATACACAGGAGTGGTGTCAGGCCGTGCCCAAAAGCCCAGGAAGGTGGGAATTGTGGGAAATGTGGCTGGCTCTCCATTCATTCTGGTTATGTCAGCCCAAGTCATATTCGCATGTGGTCTCTGACAGATAAGGGCCTGGCAGTAGACTGCAGGCAGAGGGACCCTCTCAGTGATTACCCACATTAATTGCGGCCAGCAGCACGGCGGCAGGGTCAAGGCGCAACAAGCTCAGTAAATTAACTCTGCCTGTAATTAAAAACCTGGCCCCCACTTCTTCACTGTTGCATTCCACCAGCAGCGGAGCACCTCTTCTCCAGCCCCTGCCCCTCCCACCCCTCTCCCCGCATCCATCTCTGTCTCCCCGTTGCTGTTGATTAGCATGTGGCCCAGGTGAGTCCCGCATGGCGAGTGGACCAGGGAACACACAGCTGGGGTATTAATCATCTCAGCACTCCCCCCACTTCTGGGCTCTGGTTGCACAGGTCTGATAATGGTCGCCTTGTTCCTGGCGTGTGCGGAGAAGATGAATGCACCTGTCTCTGTAACTAAATAGCTTCCACCGTGTCCCCCCCTTCCCCAAACTTCTACCCACCACCTCCCCCTGAAACTCTATCATCGGCCTCCACCGCAGGGATGGAGTGGCCCACCACCAGATAATTCCCCTGCGAGAAAAAAAACCTAGGACAATGGGCACATTTATACTGGTCCGTTTGGGATGGCTGCGGTTGAACAAAGGGCACATTCTTTGAACTCCTTAAACAAACAATTGTGTGCAGTTTTCCCCCAAATGAAGGCCGAGGGGTGGGAGAGTGAGGTATTATTGAAAGGTTTGCTTGTCATGACCAAGCATGGCTTTGGAGAAGAAGGTTTTGGAGAAAAAGGTGATCCTAGTATGCCCCCTGGGCTTTGTTGTGGTGCCGTTTCCCTTTGTTTTACAGTCCAAAACAAACAGGGGCAGAGTTACACCCCCAAGGAACAGTAGCCCAGGGACAGGTTGTTTGAAGTAAAGAGCGGGGTGATGAAAGGGACCATCAGAAGAAGTGCTGTTCCAGTCACTTTTATTCTCAAATCCTCCATCCTGATCAGTGTTAAAGCATTTGGCACCCAAACCATGGCCTCACCACCAGCAGTGGAGAGTTCACTCGGGTTGGGAATCCCTGCAGTTGAAACTTGCCTATTGTCTGTGCAACATCTGGATTTGGGTCTTACTATGAAAGCACAGCTCAGATGCGGAATCAAGTGGAAAAGTGAATAAGAGCAAAGAGAGGCATTGAATGCGAAGGGAGGTTCCTCCATTGGTGGTTGTGGCTGGCCTTGCTGTAACCTATGAGTGGAGTCAAGGACTGAGCAGCAGCCTGCATGAGGCAGAGTGAGACTCATGTGTTGGGGAGAGCGGTCAGTGCATTTTTACGACCACTTCTCCACATTGTTTCCTGCTCCCCTGGTCCCACCACAGTGAAAAGGGAGACGGATCTGGTTACTCGAGGACATGAGCTTTGCTGGAATGCCCAGATTCAAAGAAACCCCGGGTCTGGTCTATCAGAGCAGAGATAATGAATAGATACTGGAGGGCTGCCGGCCTGGGAGGAATCCAATGAGATTGATATCGTGCTGATGACCGCATAACTGAGATCAACTGTCATGGTGTCATATAATGGTCCTTATCATTCTCGGTCACAGCCATCTCACTTTCCCCTGTATGTATGATCCACGGCTCCATTATTTACCCATACATTTATTTATCAGTACATCCCATATTATCTCACTTTCTTTCTTTGGTCTATTCTTTGGTCTGTCCGGACAATTCAGATGCTCTTTGTGCTGAATTTACATCTCAGGATGAGGTTTGTTTTTGTTCTTACAATCCAAGCTGCTGCAGATCTGATTGAGTGCTGTCGGATTTGTCCCTTTGAGGGAGATCCATAACGTCATCCCAGCAAATGTGCCGCACTCGGCTCTCCTCCCAACAGTCAGCCATTTTCCCTCATGTGTCAGCCTGGTCCCCCAACGCCTCCCCACCCCTTCTGCACTGTCCTCTCAAACAGTGATGCGATGGTGATAAATGTCATCCCTTGTTGGGGTTGACAGCAGGGGGCCACTAGCTGATGGCTTTACAGCAGCTTGTCAGGGAGCCGGTCTGTTCTCATGTAGGGCTGGTGTGTGTAGCAGTGCTCATGGGGTGGCAGGACCTGATGTTCTCACGCTGTGAATCTGGAGGACGGCAGCTGCAGGTGCATCATACTCCCTCATGCTATGGCAGCCAGGCCCGACTCCAAAGTGTCTGCATTACAGGAACATTGTAGAACTCTTTTCTGTGAATTACCAACACCAGCTTTCTGTCAACATGGAGGTTATAGAAGTATAGGTATTTACAAATGAGTCCCATTCACATCTCTACACAGGAGGACCATGACCCACTGCCACAACTGCGAATGTAAAGCCAGGCAGCCTTGATTCATGTCCCAGAGAACAGTAGTCTCATGGGTGTTACATTGGTGAGCCAACGTCACCTGAAATTGGTATGTCATGTATATGCGGAAGATGAGGTCATTAACTCATTCTAGCCGATTGACAGGGTCATTCTATCCGATTGACAGGGTCTTTGGTCAGACAGGCACTGGAGGCAATATTGGAGGCACTGGGATGGACTGGGCTGACTGTGTATCTCCATGGTGTCAGAACTGTGCGTTGCTTTGCTTACTGATGGCTACAACTCTGTCTCTCCGCAGATGGACCCAGTCCAGAAAGCTGTGATCAACCACACCTTCGGTGTGCCCCAGCCCCTCAAGAAGAAGCAGATCATCTCCTGCAACATCTGCCACCTCCGCTTCAACTCCACAGTCAGTGGGCCTACCAGCCATATCTGCACCTCTCTGTCTGTGCCCTGTCTCCTTCCCTGTGCATCCCTCTGTTTGTCCCGGTTTATACCCTTCTGCCTCTGTACCCTGTGTTCTCTTTCTCAACCCTCCTCGTAAAACAATGGCTCCTTCTGTATCTGACTGCAATTGCTGAGTGGTCTTGCAATCATCATGTTTGACTTCCATACCATCATGAAAATTTTTGTCCTCTTAGTTTCTTTGAAAATTTTAATATTAAGTTTTTTTTGTTTCTCACTACCAGTCAGAATTATTTCAATTTATAACAGACAAAAAGCAATTAATTTTTTTCCAGTCTGTCACTGATTAAATACCAGATGGGACTACGTGAAGGCTTTTTAAAAACCATGAGTAATATAAGGTTGTCGATAAAAGTAGAAAATGTGAGCCACCTAAAATTACCTCAGTTAGCTCATATTCAGACACAGCAGAAAAAAGGGGGGGTGCATATGTGTCTGCCTTTACATGTGTGTGATTGTAATATATGTATTTGTATTTACAGTATTTGATTGAGTGATGTCAATGTATCTGTGTGTATGTCTAAGAAACTGTATGCCAGAGTTTGTTGTTGTTAGGAGGGATTAGACGAAAGGGAGAGTGTCCACTTATCAGCAAGAAGCAGAAATAATCGTCTGCCCAGGCAGGACTTTATTTTCTGGCTTTCTCTTTTGATTTCTTATGTTTTTGTTCCCGTCCCCCCTCCCCCAAACAACAGGATTGGGTGCAGGCACTTCTTAGCAAAAACACACACATACGCACACACAGCTATCTTCAAAGAAAAGCAGAAACACAAAAGCCCAGAACAGTGTGTGGAAGCTGAACACATCTGCAGATTTAGATGCGTTCTCCACGCGGGAGAACAAATCCCATTTCTCAGCCTCCTCGCTCTAGCTATATTTAAAGGGGGATGGTGGAGCTGATGGGGTGGGCGTAGAGCTGTGCGCGGCCATTTGATGCTGGATAAGAACAGTACATTTTCCATTTCATCTCATACTTTACTTGTCGTTGCTTTTCCTTCCTGTGCTCTGTTGTTCTCTGACCTTTTTCCATTTTTAAAATTCATTTTTTGTGAGCAGTGATAAGGCAGTGCATACAGTGCATGCAGTCATTTACTGTTTAGCTTGTGGGATGATGTCCATTTTCAGTTCTGGGGTGAGCAACATCAAGGAAAATAATCCCTCATTGCGCTCCAAGTGCTCTGTGAATCTCATTAGTGATTGCTGAGCACCTTAGTCCGGGCACTTATTATTCATTTAATATGGCTGCCTTTAACATGTAATGTTAGACTTCATGTTGACACATTTTCATTTTAAGTATGCTTAAAATGTGTGAAATTGAATTTATGCACCTTTAAAGGCTGATTTCTACAATGCTTTCTAATGTCATAGTCGCTTTTACACCATATCAGTAAAATGTTAATATGAAAGGTAGTTTACCTTTGCACCACATTTTCCAAATTCTGACGGTCTCACTCTCTCTCTCTCTCTCTTTCTCTGCCCCCCTTTTATGGGAAGCAGAGTTGCAGAAGGATGCTCTATTTGGTTCATGCCTTTTATTTTTTCCCAGTTATTTCCAATTTGGTGTTTGTTTAATGCAAAGCACTTAGTATCGCATCTTGGAGTATTTAAAAAAAAATACAATTTGTTTCATGAGTAATTAACCTGCAGCTCTCTTTTACAGACACACTTATGTGAAGAGGGCATATTTCCATTATCAAAGCAAAATTCCTTCTTCCGTTTAATTCGCTACTATTGAAAGAGGTCTTATATTTTAAATCATATTTATGAGGCGGCATATTTGTTTAACAAGCTGCAGGAATAGAATACACATGATACTGCTTACCTTAAAATGATCTAACTAACCATCAGTAGGATTCACTTTCATCCTTTTTGCCTCTCACAGTCCCTTCATATTCTCCATTAGCCTGTCAGAGAAAACCAGATTGCAATTTTTTTCTATCCCGTTCTCACAAATTCAATTTATTTGGGCTTTATTTGTATCACGAGTTATTTTATTACTTATTTGCATTTATATGGCAGGGAACAAAATTCTTAGAATTTTAATGAGACGCTTCTTTGAAAGAGACTTGATGTCGTTTTATCGGAGGTGAGCAGGGTGACTGGGAGGAAAAACATCTCTCACCCTCTGTATTTCCACCAGTTTGATGTCATGAATGTTTAAAAACTATGGACAGAAGAACGTGTCAATATACACACATTCAGACCTGAATATTTTTTTCATGATATCCATCATAGATATTACGGTAAATGAAACCCTAGGGGTCAAGTTGTTCATTCATTTTTTAATTTATTTTTAGCAATTTGGTAATAAGTTAATGACATCAGGATTGACTTACGTACTGTGTTCAGAAACCTGCTTTGTGTTGAATTATGGTGCACAAACTTACACAAATCAACCATCAGGGGTCAATGGCATTATATCTAAATTATGCAGCAGGGGTTTAACTATGTATATTACATACTGGGTTGGAGCTGATTGTTTCTTTCTGTACCTGGGTGGTTCTGTAGAGGCATAGAGCTGCAGGCCCTGATTAAAACCATTTCATTACAGCAATGAATCACAGCTAAATGCAGGGGGTATGCACCTGCAGTTTGTATCACAAAGCTCAGGCCCGTGTTCTTCCAGCACACCTCCACATGATTAGATACTATTAAGATGCTTTGTAGATGCTGTTAACATCGACTCTCCCTGGGAGAGTCTATCTGGCTGAATTAATCAGATTGATGCAATAGGAGTCCTCTGGCTATCGCCTTCCAGCACCACAATTGCTCACCCACAGTCTTCCTCTCAGTCTCTGAGGGGAGGGGCTGGTGGATATTTATTGCCTTGTGCCCCTGCCTTTATTGTTGCCTGTACTCCTTGCACTCTCACTTTTATAATAATTGTTGTTCAAAGTATTATCTTTTTTATCAAAGGTCCTCACTGGGTTTTTTGCTCCCTGTCTTTTCTAGTTTGTGTCTGAATTGGTCTTTGTTTTGTATCACACTGTCTAGTTTTATTTCCAGCATTGGTAATGTTGTTTATTGCTTGCTCACACATGGTAGTGGCACAGGGAGATCTGATTATTTGTTTAAATCAGGCAAGTGTTGCGGGGCATGTGGAGATAGATAGTGTATTCTGCAGTGTTTGACGTGCTCTCTTGCTGCCCAGAGTTAGACAGCACAGGACCGCCTGGTCTTTGACAACTTATTGTAGCATATGGGGATTCAGAGGAGACTCGCACGTGTGGGATTTCTCTCAGATTTGGGTGAGAGGTGAGCCCATGGTGCCTTACCTCTACTGGAGACCACTAGGGTTTCAGTGGAACAAGATGCACAGGGAAGGAAAGTGTTTTGCCTGATAACAGTGAGCCCTCACCCCACCAGACCTGTTGTAGAGCAGACCAATGTCTCGCCCTGTTGTAGCAGCTGTGCATATGGATGTCTGATTTTCTTCATGGTGCTCAGTGCAGTCACAGCCCCCGTATTCTCTTCTAATTTTGTGTTTTTGTTTTTTTTTCCTCACTCAGGCAGTTGTGTAATCTCAGTGTCACTTTGATGATGACAGGGCTCTGAATAATCTATATCTGGGTTTGTTTTGCTCTGGAATGAGATCATTAATGTGTTCTTTCCCCTCTCCATGTACTTGCAGCAGAGCCGGCAGCCCTGACTGGGGAGCAGACGCGTGGGTGCAGGGCTGTGCCGGCCCTAAGGGGGCGCCACCGGCGGGCAGTGAGGTTAGACTCATGGTAGAGTAATGAGGGGTGGCGGTTGGCACGGCCGGCGGGGGCCATCTGTCCGCTGAATGGTTATTGCTCGCTGGCATTCAGCGCTGTGGCTCCGCCACCCTATCGCCCCTCTCGCTGTCATGGCCTGGGACACGCGCCGGCTCGGGGCCCGGTCCGCAGAGGAAGCAGAGCGTCAGGCTCATGGGGCTTCCTCTTCGCCTGCACACACGCCTCCTCCGGGTCTCCCTCGAGGCGTCACTACTGGAGGATCACGGATATGTTACAAAGAGCACGCTCATAATCAGGGGAGACATGCTGTATACCCATGAACTGAAATTGCAGGTAGTCTGCTCACAGTTTCTGGCGCAGCTATTCAGCTGGGCCCTGTGTGCATAATCCAGCAATTTCAGTTCACATACATTTTGGCGTCCCTGATTATTCCTCATCTTTGCAACATATTTTCTGGCTGGAGCCTCTATCCGTGGCGATGAAACTGATACACACAGTCTGAGTGGTGCAACTACACATTTAATCATTCCCATTTTGTCAACTTCACAGCTTGGAACTGAGGCAACACTAAATGAATAGATGCAATAAAGAGGTGCCTTTTGTATTCTCCCATTTGTAGCATATCCCAGGAAAACACATCCTGGTACTGCAGCAGTGGTAAACACTTGTGCGACAGGGTGTCTGTGTCTACGCATTCATGGCACTCGGCTGGGCGATACTCAGACAGACCCGGAATTTCTGTGGATCCTTTGTGTGTTTTTTTAATGGAGCTCTTATCTGCAATGAGCGGCAGTCTCTCACAGCCTGCCAATGCAGAGGCTGTCCTTCACTGCAGAGAGCAGAGCATCAGTGCTCTTAACATTTTAGCATTTTCTGGCAATTACCAGCCTGAGTAACGCCTAGAAATTACCCATTAAGCTCTTACAGAGGAGCTCTCCAAAATGGTTTTTAAGTTGATAATGAGAGAATTTATTTATTTATTTGTCTATACATTTCATTTTTTTCTTACCATTGCTTGTTTGGATGTCTTGGTTTTTTGCTCTCGGATTGAGCAGGGCTGTGAAAATTATATGCATTGAGGTATTAAAACGGAGGGGCTATTTTGAAAAAGGAGGCCAGTGGATTTGTGTGGATGTGCTTGTGTGTGTGTGTGTATGTGTGTGTGTGTGTGTGTGTGTGTGTGTGTGTGTGTGTGTGTGTGTGTGTGTGTGTGTGTGTGTGTGTGTTTGTGTTTGTGTTTGTGTTTGTGCACATGTGTGCACGTGGTTGTGTGTATGTGTCTGTAAGAAAGAGAGAATATCATAACCATACTGATTCCCTGAGATGCTTAAAACTGTACTATCATCTTGTGTTTCTATAGGGTAGTTTTGAAGACAGCACAAGCTGTTGTCACACATCACGCACATATAATTATGCTTAAAGTTTTCCCTTTATGGGTTTTTTGTCCTTATCAGTTTCTGTCAGCACAGGCAGTCTCTATTGTTTGTGTGTGTGTGTCAGGAATGAGGCCTCACTTTCTCATGTAAATTTCACACAGACAATGTATGTTTCTTCCTCCCAGTGTTTTTGTATCAATTCAGTGTACAGCATTGCGCATTCCATTTTTAGACAGTAGATTTACTTGGTCCAGCTTACATTCTGGAACAGCTTACCAGCAAGAACAAAGCCATATCCCCTTATTTATTTTGCCCTTTGCTTCTGTGTTTTGCACACTGGCAAATTGGCATGACCATATGAGGCTTACTGCATCTATTGCGCTTACACCGCTGTGTGATTTATTTCTTTTTTGGTTTCCTTTATTCTCCCATCAAAAAAATCATACCCTGTCATGTCTTTTGCTTTTCTTGTGGAATAGATTGAATGTCAGTGTTGCCTGGAGTCTTTGTGGAGGTTGGGGGGTCACTGTTAAGGCTTGAAAGCTTCCATAAGGGAGAGGTGGAGATCACGTTTTGGTGCTTGCCTGTGTTTTGACCCCCTGTTCACTCGCGTGTGAGATTGTGTCCTCCCCTTGCGCCTGGGTCCGGCAGCAGCACGACCAGGGGCAGCCTGAAGTCCTGCCACACCATCTCGGCACCTGATTCAGGGCTCACCAGCCTCCTCTGATGTTTGCTTGATTCTTCCACCAGTAGCACTCAAATGCACAATCCAGTTCTTTCACCTTGGCCAGTGTGAAACAACATCTATGTTCTGAGGCAAACTTCCACAAAGACCTTGATAATCTATGATTCAGCAATATATATATCTTATGAAAGCTGATAGCACTCATTGACAAGAGATTTGAATACAAAATGAAGAATGAATAACTATATTTCACACAAGTATAGATGAATGCACAACACCCTGTCCATCATCCAGTTTTCAGGGATAGGCCAAATATTTAGCCTTTTTCTGTCTGTATTTTGAATATATTGATCATGGTATTTGTGCTTCACATGTTTCAGAGAAGAAGTGAGTATTTTAGATCATCTGAATTCCTTTGGCATCCTCAGATTGTACAGTTGAATGTTGCAGAGTGGAGAACCCCAGTTATTGCCCAGTTACTACTGACAGTGCAATGCTGACATTTAGAGAGCACGGTGCGTGACTGTCTGTGTGTGTATATTTGTGTGTTTATTTGCATGAGGGAGAGTGTGTAACTCTACTCCATTCTGGTATTTTTGTTTCTCTTTCCCCTACAGAACCAGGCAGAGGCGCACTACAAGGGCCATAAACATGCCCGCAAACTGAAAGCCATGGAGGCCCAGAAGAACAAGCAGAGGAGCCAGGGAATAGCAGCCATTGCAGGAAGGGATAGGGAATGGGACAGGGACAGGGACAGGGAAAGGGAGCGAGAGAAGGTGGGGGTGTCCGAGGCCTTGCCTGCTCTGATGGACAGCAATTTGATGGAGGGAACAAGTGAGTAATCTCCCACAGACATGGGTGTCCACAAGCCATAATCACAGCACGCAGCCCCATATGCGGTTTGCAAGCTTTCATCTTCATATTCTGTTTATTCTTCCCCTGTTCCCCTTCACCCTCTTCATCATCATTATTCATTTCCTGGGTTTCTTCTCAGCCTTCTTCCCCTTTCCTACCTCTCTCGCTCCTCCTCCGTGTCCTCCTTCTTCTCACAGCCGCCCTTCACGTGTTCCCTTCTGCACCTATTCTTCCTCTCGGAGTTCTCCTGCATTATCACAGTGTTGCATTTCCCTCTGCATCTCGTCCTTCTTATCCATCTTTCTCTCCTTTACGGCTATGCACCCAAGGGTGTGTTTTTTAAGACAAATGGTAAGAGATTCTATCGTGTAGTCTCACCAGTCTAAAATGAACAGGATCCCAAATATCCAATCATCACTGCCTCAGGCCTCTGGCTGCTGGCTTTAGGTCAGCATTTGCCCTGGCAGGTGATTGATGACCGTGTGGACTGAGGCAGAGCAGAGGGAGGGAGGCCAGCGGTGCGGAGCATGGCTGTGTTAATAAACAGACCAGCATATCGTATTGATCGGCTGATTGGTGGGTTATTAATTTCACTCGTCTCTCACAATCTTTCCCTCCTCTGACCTGACAGGAAGTGGTCCCCATGGGGCGCTCCGACAGACCTTGATGTCGAAAAGGAACAAGGCTGCAATTAAAAATGAAAACCCAATATTCCTAATGATGCAAGTGAGGGCCAAAGCTGGATTATCCCATACATGTCAGCTTTGAAGTTAAGAACATGTGGAACAGTTCTGCTTGCATATTGGGGATAGTTTCATTTGGATTTGAGATCACACAATTTGCACTGATGGAAATGTTTGTCAGCAGGAGGTGCTTAGTTGATGGCAGAGTGGGAATCAGGAGTTATTTTTATTGGGATTCCCCTTTGCACCCTTGGCTAGCTGTGAGCAGTACAGCCAAGGGGAGCTGGTTCCCACGGAAGTGACAGGAGCGATCCCTCACTCTGCTGCTGTCCCCTTTCTTCCCTGCTTGGATGACGGGTGAGCGACAGGCAGGATCGATCTCGCTCTCCGGAGGCGGACACATTCAATCCACAACAAATTAATTGAAAAGAAAAAAAAAGAGGGGTAAAGAGAAAGATGGGGTCTGTCACTGGTCATGCGGAAAGGAGAGATGGATGACGGGGGAATGAGTTTTTACCATTGAGCAAGGATGCGACTGCTATACAGCAGTTGGCATCCCCTTTCCTCCTCTGATGGGTGTGGCTTCCTGTGTTTCCCATGCAGTGCAGTGCCTGAATATCCCAGTTTCCTCCTCATGCATGAAATCACACCATTATTTCATTTTCTCCTGATTGATGAGTGCAGCCTAAGTTGGTGAATATATATGTGTAGCAAAGGGAGTCCAAGTATGACAGGTGGTTTATACTTGCTGGTGGTTGGAACACTGCTGCTAGTGACTGAAGCAGAGTATCCAGCTCTGCCATGAGAGGAAAGGATCAAAGATTGGTGTAATAATGGAATGATTTCGCATTATGTCAAATTTGATATGTTGCTTGAACAACATAACATCCGCATTATATATGTATGTATGTGTGTGTGTGTGTGTGTGTGTGTACATATATGGCTTAATGCAGAAAAGAGAAGAAGGGACCGAAATGAGGTGACCAATTTGAGCCTGCCAGCCTTTTCAAACCCCGTCTGAAACCTCAACAAAAGATCAAGCACAAAATGACTCTCATCAAATCTAATTTCATAGGGCTTTAGTCAAACATATTTGAAACGGATTGTGGGGAGAGAGGGGAATGGCGAGATGAATCAAGAGAGAGGTTGAAAGAAGATAAGCTGTGACTGGTTTTATGTTGCAAAGAATTTTACAGTTCTGCAGCAATTTTGTAACAACGAATGATCCTTAACAATCCCACTAGTGTAATTCACCTAATGTGAAATTGAAATGCATCGGAGCAGTCCAGTCAGAGTATATGACAATGTAGCTTCATAATGTGATAACACCCCGAATTAAATCTATGAAATTAGCTGTATTTGTCGCCTTGTATTAATAATACACAGACAAGGGCTCAGATTTATCACGGATCACAAACCAATCACAGAACAATGCTATAAATAGCCTATAAGCCATTTGACTTCTCCAAGGATTCTAGCAGGGAGAGATGTAGGACAGGAATCCATCCTGAGGAGCTGTAACTATTCATTGGTATACTAGTGTGTGAATACCATGCTGAATCACAAATGTGTCATACATAGCCATTGATGTTTTTCATTTACTGACTTGGTACCATTTGTAAAATGACATGCCAAAGATGTTCCACCTTGCTGCTGAAGTTAAGTACAGCAAATACTGTAAAATGCTTACATTTTAGTATCCAACCACTACAGCGCAATTTTAGCTGTGGCTGTCATTCGTTGTCCTCGCCCACTCTCTGCAGGTTCAATTCTGTGCTCATTTCTGTGTGTACGTTCCCACATGGAAGCTGATGATGTGGAAAACCTAATGGTTAACATGATTTCATATGTCTTTTGAAATTGTTTGCGCAATAAAATCTGCTCTGATCTTACACTTCTGTTTAAGAGTGAGCAATCAGGACCTCTTATTGAACCCAGCTCTCAGGAGGTCCACATCCAAACTGAACAATTCAGCTCTCTGCAGGAATAACACATCTCTGCAATAAGTGACATGTGGGTATTTGGAGACGGTTGTTATGGAAACCAATTTTCCAAGCTCCCTCTGAAAGCAACCCTAGAATCAATCAGGTATTAGTAACTCCTCACACAAGAGCTGGGTACAATTTTATGTGTACCCTGGATAGTCTGAGACAAACTTAAGGTCTGCTCCACCTTGCCTGCTCTCACATTTACATTGGGCTTTAGTCCAGATGCCCATTGGACAGTTATCCATTAATTACTATCTGTTTTTTTAGGAAAATTATAATGCAATCAAAATTGTAGCCTATCAATATTTTAAATTAATAATAAAACACACAAGACTAATCCTTCTTGAATGCCATGATGTCCTGGCTGTGAAGGTTGTTAGTCAAACCAAATAATGTTAAAATGCTAAAATAACCTCAGACTCCAACATCTTTGGTGGAGCAAGAGGGTGTTTCTACTGTGAGACTGAGTGCTCTGTTTCCCTGCCAAGGAAGAAGAGCTGGAGGCTCACCAAAGCTTCAGGAAAGGAGGGTTTAGGAGACACCGTGCCATTTGTCATTATGACAACTATCAGTCTTTACCCTTTCTCCATATCCTGTTTTTGTGATCATAGCTTAAAGAGGAGGGGCTTTACGGACAAAAAAACACAATTGGTAAACCAAAGTATTCATTTCTGCATTCCATGCTGTATTGCTGGCAGTTCCCTGAATCAAGATTAGAGTTTACTGCAGTGGGTGAGTGTATGCTGTGATCACAGCCAACAGCGCATTGAGCTTTTGAGCTCAGTTTTTAGGCTTCCCTGTGCCCTGTGTGTGTATGCGTGTGTGTGTGTGTGTGTGTGTGTGTGTGTGTGTGTGTGTGTGTGTGTGTGTGTGTGTGTGTGTGTGAATTACTCTGCTATCACCTGTGTATAACAGAAGTTTGTCCCAAAGCACTGTAGGACATCAAAATAATTAGTGGGTAATTTGACACTCTTCCATGTTTTCTGCATTATGGTGCAATTTGTCTTGCCATTCAAACTTCAGCTCTCTAGAGGGCCAAAGCTCACGCACTTTCAACCCACATAGATGTTCAGGTACCTCATGCCTGGGTTTAACCAGGTCACATTTGTTTGTGCCTGTATAGGCAGTAATTTGACTGGAGGCAAATAACAATAGGTAATGATATGTTGCATTGGAGCTGTGTCTCAGGCTATGTTAAAGAAAAAATACCATCCATTCCCATTACAATCATTGTGATGGAACACTTTTTTCAGCATCAGTGACTGCTTTTGGATTTTGAAGTCCTTTCAAGACCTTACTCAGAAAAAAAAAGCTAGATGCTGTTTAGAGAAAATCAATGAGCTCTCCTCTATCTCTGTGACAGAATGCTGTCACTACAGCTGAGTATGCGCTCTGACTGCCATACCAACAAGCCTGGCTCTTTGGTGTTGTGGTCAAGCTGCAGGTTTGGTACCCCGTAGACCCGGGTTTGAGACCAGGTGGGGTGACTGCTCTCTCCCTTTGCTACAATCTCATTTCAAATTTTTACAATGAATTGCTGTTTTTGTTTATTTTATGCCCCCAGCAGAACTGTTGGTTTTGTATAAGGTACCTGAAAACCAAAAATGGCCTTTTCCATCTGTTTGTTTTAAACATATAAATTCAAGGTTGTTTAATGGAAGAACAGCAAGATGCACTCATAATTCTTTCATATTTTATCAAATGCTTTAAATTTCAGGGAAAATAATAGGGGAGAATGTTCTGATCTGTAAAGACCCAACCTCTGTACAGTCTTGTTAGCAAACACTTTATGGCTTATCCAAGTTTCGAGCATTCCACATAAAAAGCTCATTCCATGTAAGTTCCAGACCACCGCTCATTACTTTTGTGGCAGTTCATGCATTTGGATGTTTACATATTTATAGATTTTTAGCTCATGATTTTTCATAAATCAGAGCAAAAGAAACACTCACATAAACACACAGATGCTATTCCTCCCTGTCTCATTCCTCTCTGGTGGCCTGACCTGTCTAT
This sequence comes from Megalops atlanticus, assembly GCA_019176425.1. NCBI lineage: Eukaryota > Metazoa > Chordata > Actinopteri > Elopiformes > Megalopidae > Megalops > Megalops atlanticus. Next base: position 42,249,703 of record CM032875.1, on the reverse strand, counting down.
TTACATGAACACTAGATTAGGTGCAGTTCTCCATGGAGATAACTCCAGGGTCATTCTCTCCATACAGGAGAGAGGCCCCTCCTCTTGCTTTAATTTCAGGTCATTCTTTACACAGCCAGACCCTTATCTTTGTAAAGAATTAATTCCCAAAATCAATTGACTGGTTTGGTTGTAGGGATAAGGGAGTTGACCTACCATTCTTGTTCTGTGAAAGAAAGGAGAGGCTGTATCACTCTGAGAATGCTGGCTAGGGGAGTTACTCAGGGTCATTTTTAGACTGCAGTTCAAACAGAATGGACTTGTGGTGTGCAAGTATGTGTTTTGCAGTCAATAGATGTGGATTTAATGACTAAACCTGGGAGGTGGAGAAGTCAATGGGGGACTGCACAGATGGTTTTGCATTTTTTTCTTTGTGTTATCCCACACTGCACAGCCAAGCACTGGAGCTGTTTTTTTAAATGTATTTGAAAACTGGCCAGACCAATATGCAACATGTATTTGAAATGTACAAATATTAGATAAGAATGCATATCTAGATACTGTTTATTTTGTAATGAGGTGAGTTCACATTATAATTGAGTCCATGTAAATTTGTTTAAAATATACATGTAAATATGATTAGGTGCATCAATGCAGCCATCAAGGCATCACACCAAAAGTATGTGCTATTGGTGGGAACTGACCTTTGCTGAGTGACACACTGTTCTCTCACATCACAGTGTTATGTCTGCTCTTTGTCCGTGTTGAGCGGGTATGTTTGACTGTCTGGATTCTAGGTGCATTTAGTCAGCTACACATACTTCTGTATTCAGTGAACTAAGTTTGGCAATTGACAAAAATCATCAAAACAAGCAGAAACAATTGTGTTGTGTGTCTAGGTCTACACTCGGAGCCAGAGGCCATAAAAGTGAAGGTGGAGGAGGCACCACGGAGCTCAGTCGTATTGACCCCTGTGTCAGAGACCTCATCCCTGGAACTGGCAGCCCTTGTGTCACCCCAGGTGTCCCCGGCCTCCCAGGTTTCAGAGAGCACGTCAGACACCAGCGCTGCTGAGCACCCTGGCCCAGGCTTTGAACCCAGTGGCCAGGAGCCCTCCAGGGGTGAGGGTGAATCTCGCACAGAGGGGGACAAGGATCCCAGAAAGAACAAGCAGCACCTCCACTGTCCAGTTTGCAAAGTCACTGTCAACTCAACATCTCAGCTGGAAGCCCACAACAGTGGTAAGTGGATTGTCCTGTCCTCCCTATTTGACAGTATGCGCTGCAGTTGTGATACACAGTAAAACCCCACCAGTCTGCTGCTGTGTGGTGAAGCCTAAACAGGGCTCCAGACTGCGACCATTTAGTGGCATTTTGCGACCATTTTTGGAGACAGTGCAACTAAATTTTATAACTAGGCGCACCAGTGCGACTTGCAAATATGCCCACATGTGTGACCATTTTTTGAGAGTGTGCAAGTTAAAATTTCACATGGTCGCATTCGTGCAAGTGCATGATGATCATTAGGCTATTTTGGTGCCCCTCCGGCACGGGTACTGTGTTAGCATTTCATCATCAGTGAGCGTGTACAGGCAGGGAGAGTGCAGGCAGGGAGAGACCGACTGAGCCAGTGAAGAAGAGAAAGTACTACTTTAAACCATAATGGCTAACACAGTACCCGTGGTTGCGGTATGAGGGAAAATTAATGTTCAGATTAAAATATTTTGCAGATATCAAGTCTCGAGTCACTGTCAATCTTTACATCAATGCAAAACTAGGGTATGCACATTAAGACAACTATTCATCAGCATGCAAGGTCATTGAATAATACCATGCTGTACCAAAAAAAAAAAAAGGGTGCGACCAAATCACGTGCTGGTGCGACCAACTGAGAAAGCTGGTAGCACCAGCACTACCAGTGGAAAAGTTAGTCTGGAACCCTGCTAAACTGTGTGCAGTGTGGCTTCAGAGTCATGGTGTGGTTAGCCCTCTTTAACATTTAACATGAGCATAGCCAACTGCTGTAGTATACCCTGAAAGGTCAGATAATGCATTCACTGAAACCTGTATTTGAGCATGAAGTGCCTGAGTTTTCCGGGTTCCATGCCCCAGGGTCCAAACACAAGCTCATGCTGGAGGGCCAGAGCGTGCAGCCGCGGCGGCGGAGCAAGGTGGTGTCGTCTCGTGCGGCCTGCAAGACCAAGCGGCTGGGCACCAAGGGCAGTGTGGGTGTCGCCAGCAAGGCCTTCTACTGCGAAGTGTGTGAGATCTACGTCAACTCCGAGACGCAGCTCAAGCAGGTGGGTGTCAGTGGGGTGCTCTGTGCTGTTTTCCTCAGTCTGGCTGAGGAAAACTGTGTTTTAACCCCCTTGGGCTGAAGCCCCCTTGGCAGAAGAGTACAGTACTCATTAGGGTCTTAAAATCCAGCTATGGCAGTCACGTTTGAAATCACTCATAATGTATATTGTGCAGAGGATACTTGTAGAGTTGTATTTAGGTAAACAATCTTTTGGTAACTTTTACATGGGAACTCTAACATAAAAGGTTCCCTCTGTCTCATCACTCCTTAAACTATTCAAAGCTGTTTATGCACTTTGATTGCTTTTCACTGCTATGTTAAACCCTGTCTGATGCAGACAGACATGTAACATTATGTCTACTCTTAAGAATGGTGAGATCACCGCTTACATCTTTCTGCCCTGTGGGGGGAGTCCAACAACCATCTATGACCTACAGGAAGTGATCTCACCAGCTGAGCTTAACCTTTATATCCTGCACTCAGCTTCCACCAGGTGTCCTGTAGCAGATCCCTCAGATCCCTGACACCGTTTGTAACAAAAAGTGAAGGAGAGGGCAGGGGGTTATGGGAGGAAAGTGCCGTTTAAGAACCAATAATGTGGCATTTTCAAAGGGCAAGAAATGGGCTGCAAATGTTTCCAAAGACTTTGGTTATGGTGGCTCCGGCCCAACAAACACAACTTTGCCTCAAAAAAGGGAGAGAGACAGGGGACCGTTTTCAGTCTTCCCGCGATGTTATTTTTAAACAGTGCCATGCCCAATTTGCAATGAAGTGATGAAATTATTTAATGTACTTTGAATATTTTCCCACTATGAGATTGAATCACAAACACTACCAGAGTGCTGTTTCACACTGGCAGTTATGTGGGTGATAATAAGAAAATAAACTTAAACTTGACTTCATCATTGTAATCAAATTTATCCATGTGAAATAAGAAAACATACGGCCCCAGGGCTATGTAATAGACATAATAACACGCAATCAAAGATGATGGAGTCAAAAAGCCATCCTCTCATTGCATTTAATCAAGATTATGTGGTATCACTGATCCAAGGCACATTTTTAAATTTTAAAGAAAAGTGTGGCAAAAGACAAGAAAGAGAGAGAGGGTAGACGCAGAGTGAGACAAAACAGTCTCATCTGGTAACCTTTTATTTCCTTTCCTTCAGCACATGAACAGCAGGAGACACAAGGACCGGCTGGCTGGAAAGCCCCCAAAGCCCAAATTCAGCCCTTACAACAAGAACCAACAGAACTCAGTCTTAGCGGTGAGTTCCTAGTACACAAACACATGCTCACACACACACACACACACACACGCACACACTTACACACACACACACTCATACTCTCCCTCCCCTCTCCATCTCTCTTGCCCTGCAGAGCGTGAGATGGGGTGGGTATGCTGGCGGGGCTGTTTCCGCCATGAAGAAAGCGTTCAGCCACAGCCACTTCACTGCTCTTACCCCTCAGGTGAGGGCTTGGGGCAGAGCCAGACTCAGGTCTGTTAGTGTTGGACCCTAGAAGGGTTTGGGCAGGGCTAAGGCAAGAGAATGGCTTTGGAGAGCACTGCAGTTAGGGCAATGCAGATGTGATTACTGCCAGCAGATCAAAGGTGAAGAACAGCAGTAGTTTACTCGACCCATTTGTGTGTCCGTCTATCTACATAAAAGGTGAAGTCGCACCGTCTCAATAATTCAAGAATTTTCAATGCAAACTAGGTCTGTGAAGTTTCATTATCAGGGAAAGGAAGCCCACTTACCTGCATTTTTCTGTCTGGAATAAGCAATTATATCAGGTCAACTGTTAGACAGCTTAAAAATAACTGCACATAAATGGAGCTGGACAAAACAGACACACACACACACACACACAAATGCCCACACACACACTAACAAATGGCCCCACAGGATTCATATTTATCCAGCTGCTGGGGAAACATAACGCCCCAGAGCACAGCGCATTCTTGTCTGGGATATTTAAAGCCAGAGTGAGAAGCTACAAGCTCAACTCCTCTCTGTACAATCTTAGGTCTTAGTTTTTATAGTGAGGCCTTACATCACCCATCAGCACAGTGAGACGGAGCACTGAGCATGCCCAAACTCTGTAGAATGAAAACTCTGGGATGGTAGATATGACCACCCAGGATGTCTGGCAGGGGGACAGGGGTCTGGAAGATATTTCCTGTTCAGACTTGTGACTGGTCACCAGTTCATCACATTGGTGAACTCCAGGTCTCTTAGTCTGTCCCTGTTGGTGGTCTGGAGAAGTCTTTTTTGTGGTCATGTGTGCCTTTTCATTGGGGTGGATATCACCACTTTGGCATCATCACAAGGGTGGATCATGGATTCAAATCCAGGATGGGACATGGTTGCTGAACCCTTGCGTAGGAGTCTTTCCCTGGCTTGTACCAGGGTATGTACTTTGGACTATAGTAGTGATGAAAGGCATAAAAAAGGAAGCACAGAAATATACCCTGGTGTGAGGTATTTGCTCATTACACCAATGATGAAAAAATTTTTGTGCAATATGCTTTGTCTGAATGGCTCCAGGTCAAACCCAGCTGCATATAAACAGGAACCTGGATTGACTTAATAAGTAAGAGTAAATATTGTGCGCTTTAACCAGCACTGGATGAGCCTGTCCACTGTGTAAATACTTATGTATGTGGTCCTTTTCTCTTCCAGACCAAACTGGCCCTACAGAAGCAACTGACCAAGAGCCTGACGGCAAGCTTCCTGCCTAGCCCCCTGAACCCGGCCACCCTCTGCACCATGGCCACCAACCCCTTGGCCCTGCGCCACCCGGCAGGCACTGCCACGCTCATCCAGACCCCCCTACTGACACCCGCGCTCTTCAGGCCCGCCCCGGGTCCCCTGAGGGCTACGCACACCCCCATCATTTTCTCCCCCTACTAGTCCCCCTAACTGTGACCCACACAAGGATCCACATGGAACTATGCAGCCAGTTAGCAAATGCACCAATCGATCCCATGGGCTTCAGACATTAGAAAAAGATCTGGGGGAAAGACAACAGCACAGGAGCCATACAACTGTTCCTTCCACTGTTTCTTTTCTGAGAACAGCTGGACGGACCGACCGCACTTTTGCGAAAGGACAGAACAGAAGTCGCGGAACGGCATTAGGTCAAAGTTTATTTGTTTGTGTTATTTATTAGACTATGATAGTGAGGTAAGCCTATATCTGTGTGTGACGTGGCTGCCACCAACAAAATCCCTTTACTTGATGCTTCTTAGATGTTTTTTAACCTGGTAGGGCAGGGGTTCTCTGTCTCCCGGGTGCCCCAGCCCAAGTCTCCGCCCACTCCTCAGCAGAGCTGCTAGACTGGTGGTTGGTCAGTTGGCAGCAATGCTAGCTGTGCCCCCACCTCTGTATCTAGAGGGGGGCGGGGACAGGGTCCCAAATCCACAGGGGCTATGTGAGGCTCCCACTCCAACAGACGTGCTCTGGACCCGTCAGGCAACCCACACAGGCACATGCACATGAATACCTGTCAATGCAATGCATTGTGGGGTATTATAGAAAAGGATTAGTTTATCTCTCATCACCATGTTTCTGTGAAAACAAATCTGGATGTATCCAGCCTTAGACAATCTGCCTCTTCAATATTGGTGTGAGGGTGTAGTGTAAATTTCAGGGCCCCTGGGGGAAATATGGTGAAATCCGTCCCATAGCCATAGGCTGGCGTGGACTCAGCATGTCTGTCAGTGTGTGCCTCAGGCCAGGCAGGAACATGGGCTATTCTGCAACAAACTCGAAAATCCTGATTCTGAAACCCGAAAACTCACACGGTGGAACTGTGGGTATTGGTATCAAAAAGTCAGGTTCTTTTTCAGATCTTGCTAGAAAAGAATGAGTCATAATACCAAATGGCGTGTGCATAATTAATTTTAGTAGCATTTCAAACAGAATGATATTAACTGCTCAAGAGAGTCTTAAAAAAGGTCATGTTGTCAAGCTACTATCATCCCCAGTATTATGTGCTCCTCATTCTAGCCTGTTATATTGTGCCATATTAAGCAATATGAAAGTTAACATATTCTTGTTTCTGTAGGAAACTGACAAAACTGTTAATACTGTCAATATATATCCCTATATAAAATATGTGTACTTCCGTTTGGTTATATCTTAAAACCAAATACAGTTCAAACCCAGAACACATTTGCCAGATGTTGGTGTGCAAGATCTACCCAGTGAACCGACAAATGCTTTTTGAGCTGCTTATGCTTACAAATGCCTTAAAACCTTAGAATGAGGTGAAACAAACTAGCCATTTAGCTTTGAAAATCCTCATATTGCTTACACCAAGATCATGAGCTCTTTCTTTATCCAGCGATTCATAAGTAGTTCTTAAATGAGCAGAAGTAACAAGACCCACAGGTTCTTGAAAATAAAACGGCAGAAGGGGGGGGGGAGTAAAAAGGAATTGATCAATTGGGTTTTAAAGCCTTGGTTAGTCTTTCTGCTGTGCATCGGGGGGACTGACTTGCAATGATTTCCGATGGGTCCTCTTTGTTCTGGCATATGCGGGTATTGTCAGGGTTGTTTACGCGCCGGGAGACAAAGCGCGGAGTGGACGGCTCTCCATCAAGCAGCACCTTGCCAGGGCTCTCGCCGCTGGGGCCGACAGAGCCGATACAGCATAGCACGCCGCCTGCCTCTGTCGTTCAATGACACTGATAAACGGCTGCATGCTGAACAGAGGGAACTCTTATCTGCTGTTTCCTAAAACCTGTTTAATATTCGACGTGCAAGGAAAACTTTATGTTGATGTTGAAGGAATACAGCGGCTTTTTTTTTTTTCCAAATCTATCCACACATGAGTAATAAATTCTGTATTTCTCAGAACACTTAATAGGTTGCCATACGTAATGACCCCAATTCAGTTCATACCAGCAGGTTTTTTTTTAAGAACATATGTAGAAATTAAGAATCCGTCAGATCCTCTGACTCAAGTGTTGGGGATTCTGTGAATCCAACATCTTGATACTTAAATCCTGTGTCATATTCTTAAAGCAATAATAATTATAACAACAATATGTTCCTTATCTTTGGCTGAGGGTTTTTCCTTTGGGTCCAAAGGGTGAGGGGAATAAAGAAGAATGCCAAGGTTCTCGTCCTTGTGTGGAATAGCAAGTGGTGTGAACAGCCCATGTTCTGAGGCCTCAGAAAACAGTGGAGTTGCTGCTCCTATCACAGACCCAAGTGAGGGAGGACAGAGAGGGCAGGAGGCCTATGCACACCACCCATGGTTCCTGTCATGTGCTCCTTCAAGCTTTGCTCATGAGGCACCGAGCATTAAATATATGGCCAATGCCAACACATGTGCCACAAAAAAGAAACATTACATTCCAACAACAGCTCTGTACATCAGAAAATCCTGTTTTAAACTGGATTTATTGGGCATGGGTTTTTTATGCAGTGCGCCTGTTTCATGTCCTACATTTTGTCATGACCTGTTTGCTGTTGTTGTACAGTAGATCACGTATAGGTGCATCAGTCTGGCCACATTGTAATGATCTCCACATTGTTGCTGCTGTCAAAAAGAGCTGTAAAATCAGGCCAGCAGTTACATTATCTCTGCACGCAGAAGAGCCAACACTATTGCTCAGTCAGTCATTAAATTCCTGCAAAATGACAAAATGCCATGCATTGTCCTCCTGCTCTCTGCCCGGTCTCCTTGATTGGTCTCCCTTGTGACAATACAGCAGCTCCATCTACAGTTCTAATTCTGACATTGCTCATTCAAATGAAACTGCTCTTACTTGTGTTTTGTCAATAGCAGGTCTTTGGGAATATGAAGCCAGTTTTCATGCCATATAAATCCGATTAACTTAAATTAAGTCCCTGATCATTGAACCAGCCTGTTGTTTCGTTGTTGTTAAATTTTTAAAGGGAAATCTCCAAAGCGGGGATTTTTATCAAAAATTGTAAAAAAGTATATATGATAGATAGATATAATAGAGTAAATAGAGATTTTATCAATTATCATCATTATTGTTATTATCAAACTGAAATTTAAGAGGGAATTGTAGATTCCATTGATGTATGTACAGTCCAAATGTGCTTAAGAGAGGTGGAAATAAGTACTTTATTGTTTTTATTTCCTTCATTTTTTCAGTTTTATTCATTCTTTTTAAAAAGCAAAAGCAACAAATGTTGAACTATGCCTGAGTGTTTTTTATTATCTCTGTAGTATCAGTAGTAGAGATTCGATTAATTAACGAAAATAAAATAGGGGAAACAACATTTAAAGGGCCTTGGGACACTTGTATCTCTGTAGGCAAGGGAGCTTACAGGCATAGATTAGTCTTAGGCCTTCTCAGGTCTTCAGATTTCAATGAAACTTACAGCTTACATTTTCAAGTGCTGACCCTCATCTCCACAGCTTCCCATTTTCACTCCAGCTCTCACAGAATCTGTCAAATTCTGGCAGCAAGTTCACCTGGCCATTTTTCCTGAGAGCTTCAGAGGAGCAAGCTCCAGCAGTGGAGAGAAACAAATTGCTCCATGGAAGAAATCTGTCTCATGCAGAAGGAAATATGAAGTGTTTGGTTGTCTCGACCACAGAAGTGTGAGAGATCAGCAAATCATCAATTGCAATGGGCAATCTGCCAATATTTTTTTAGATAATCTTTTGAAAGTGTGATTGGAACTTCTCCCATTCACCACCATTTTACCATGTCAGTCATGTTTGACACTCTGTGTGGTCACATCTTGAGGATAGAGTTGTGCAAAGGGCACGTTTGAAACAAATGCAGATTATCACTGAAAGCCCTCTATAGGCTGAGCTTTTAGCCCTTTGAGGAGAAAATAAAGCTTCAAAAATAAAAGTCTGTTTCATGCAAGGGACAAGATATGCTCTCCAAAGAAGTGAACTGCAACAGGAGCAAAGCACTGACAGCACTGTGGGATTTTTTTTATTTTGTTTGTTTGTCTGCTTTGTTGTGTTCAAAGAAAGAATGGGTCTGTGGTATTCCTCTGTTTCATGAGTATATGTGTGTATAAGAGATAAGACCATTTAGACTTCTGGGGGAACATATTGAATGTGCAAGCAGAAGTAACCTTTGAGGACATCTGATAATTTAGCAATAACAGGGCTGAAATGACAGTGTGATAGAATTGCCATGGCAGTTAATGGAGGATTTAAAATTGGAATGACAAAAGGTTTGATGAATTTGAAGACTTCCCCTTCAAGCAGCAGGATAAAGTATGGAACTGTTATGTTATTAATCTTACTTTAAATCCCCTCCCTGATTCTCATAATCCCTTTTATCAGTGACTATGGTTTAATTGTTGATTTTAGCATGACAAAGTCTCCAACTGCTCAGTCTGTTAGTTTGTCTTCATTTGAAGATGGAGATAGGAAGGATAAGGGAAACAGGCATGAATTTTACAAAGCTTAAGGCAGGAGGGAAAACGCCATCACTCAGATCTGCCTGTGGTTCTCAAACAGACCCTCGTACCACTCAGCTCCAATCCTTTCCATCCTTTGTCTGTGTCCGAGAGAGAGGCTGTTACCTCCTAGTAACACCTTTTGACTTTTGTTCCTATAAAAAGCTATCATGGTCCATCAAAAGGCAAGCATGAAAGAGTACAGTTTACCCAGAAGGCCATGATGACACTTAATGTATGTTTGAGATCTGCATTTATTCTGATTCCACAGGCACGATGTCCCTGCCTCTCAAACAGTAGTAACTGTGTAACAATGACCCAGCAGAACCATTCTACCTGCATCCTGACATTAGCTAGTGATGCAATTCGACAGGTCCGTACAAGGTCCATACGCTTGACTGATCAGCCCTCGCTTAAAATGGATGAATTGATTCTTTGACTGGATGCCCTGAAAAATTGGTGTGTATGATACATTACATATCAGTTCTGACCATTAGCAAGATTAATTTGCTAAACCTTAACAGTTGATATGTAGAACACAATTTATTCTGAACATTGTGTCACTTTAAAAAGTATTTAATTTTTTTCCTATTTCCCAAGAGGAAATATATGCAGCAGAATATGAATGCAAATGAAAATGTTATTTGGCAGACAGTGGCATTTTTGAGAACAAAGCGTATGGTATTTTGACTAGAATTAGACAGCTTTCTGTGCTGTGTGTTAACAAAATTGCCGGTGCCCTACACATTCTTTCTTATTCTCATTCTTCACCATATAGCACTATTTGTTATATGAGGATATTTTTTCTTATCAGATCCAAGACCTTGAGGTAAGACATTGGAAAGAGATGCTGGCGAAGAGAAGTCTTCCAAAATGAAAATGGTATCATACTTTTCACCTCTTCCTTCACTTCTGTGGCAGAACGGAGGGTCAGACGAAATAAGATGCCATTCAGTCCATAACTTGATGTTGTTGCATATTATTCTGTTTTAGAGCTTTAAATGTGGCATTGTATTGTTTCCATGTAACTTCATTTCCCTGAATCTTCATAAGAAAACCAAGCCAGTCTCTTTAGTCTCTCTTACTTTGTTTGTCAACACTGTTAAGCCAGTGGAGCTTGTGCCAAAAAAGTTTAGTAATAATAATAATGCAATCATGGCAATAATTGTCAATTCAGTGTGTTGGTCAGTGATCTTTGAGGTGAGTGCTCACCCAAAGCAATGTTTATTTGTTTGGTTTTGGCAAGTATTGCTTTTTATTTTGCCAGAGTTTGTCAAATTACCAAGACTTATATAAAAGTATACCTTGAGATTTGACATTTTGAGTCAAAACTCAAGGCATTAAAAGCACAAAGAGTATCATAGGTATTGTAAAAATAGCTAGCTGCTTCAGAGATTCAAGGAGAGGTCACGGAGGCTGTCCAGAAGCATGTTAGTCAGATTATTAAACAGGCTGTTCAAAGCAACATACATGACTTCACTCAGCTGTGCCAGAGAAAGGACCTTATGGCTGTACTTTATGTTTTCTTCACCATTGAGACCATCAGCTTGTGTTACTGGATTCCCATGCAAGTGAGTAATAAAGGCTCAACACTAAGGATGTCACGCAATATCTACACTGCTGTGTTGGAATTCTTTAAAGCACAAATAAATCAAAAGATGAATTTATGTGAAATGCCAATGAATTGGTTTCACGTTTTCTGTCTGAGTCTATGGTAATTTCTGTTTCTGTGTGCTTGAAGGAGAGTTAATTTGATAATGCAAGCTCCAGACTTTGGCACGTCAGGAGCGTGCTTGGCAGGGCCTGTTAAAGCACAGTTGATTTGAGCTGTCTCCCACCCCCTGACTGGCCAGGCTGTTCAAACTAACGACACAAAAAACCCTGGCCCAATCTTTCACCGCTGCCTCCACTGGTATGAATCACTGTGAGTATCACCTGACTAAAAGGACATAGGACATAGGTCTTGTTTGTGCATCCAGTTGTATATATAAGTATTTGAAGTCATGTGATCAGTTGTGTTTGATCCAAAACAAAATGTAAATTAAGAAAATATTAAAGAAAAAAGACAAGCTACAGGGACTTGGCCAGTATTTTATTGTATTCCCTTTGTAATGCTCATTGTACAATGTTTCATTACTCTCTGATGTATCATATTAACTGTAAGGTGAAAGAAAAGAACATGTATTTTGATAAGAGATTGCTCATTGCTTTTATTGTTATTGCTGTATAGAGGAGAGCAAGAGGAAAAAGCTAAGTGGGTGGAGGGCAAAATAAATCAATCAGAGCTTCCACTTCATTGGTGTCACGTACTGCTTTATTGGGATTCAGGCCCCAGCTCCAGGCAGGCCACACTTCCCTTGTCGTCGTGCCCTGCCTCAATAATGGCAGACACGTCTGCCCCTGCCTGTCCCTGCAGAGCTCTCAGATGACAGTCACAGAGGCTCCGGGGGCATCCATCCTTTAGGACTAGAATGTCGGTGTCCTTAAGCATCGCCTGTCCTTACACCATGCACAGTCATGCGTCACTGTCTCTGTCCCTGTCCACACTGGTCACTCTGACCCATGGAGATCTAAGGCTGAGGTCAGTGCGGCTGCTGCTGCTGCTGTCGGGCTGTTTCAGCTGCTTTTTCATGGTCCTGAGATTCAACCATACTCTCCAAATGGGAACCCCAGCTCAAGTCTGTTTACGGTTGTGAGCAGGCTTGGTGCTTAAGCAGGATGAACAACCTACAGAAACCACAGTCCTCTGTAACTAGGATTTTTGAAACTCTCAAGGTAAGTAAGAGGGTAAGCAACAGATAAGAATTTTAACATTAGGGAAGTAGCTGCCTCTGACTATATGATAATGACTGTATGGTTCTGGGTGTATGGAGTTCTGCATATTAGTTCTGTGCCTCTAATCCTTGAACGCAACAGCAGCTTCAGTCTGAGTATAGGATGGATACTGTATCAGATAGTCAGTAAAAGGTTGACCTTTAGTGCATCATGGCTCAGTTCACTCCTCTTTACAACTTCATGGGTTTTCAAAGGGGGATGCAAATTTTTACAATATCTCTTGGCACACATCAGATCAGTTAAGAACTAACTGACAACTACAAGTAAGGTGCAACTCAAGATAAAGATGTAAATCCTTGTTATTCTTATTTGTTAACCACTTATCAATTCCTTCAATCTGAACTAACTTGGACAATATCATTATCATATGTTATGTGTGTGTGTGTGTGTGTGTGTGTGTGTGTGTGTGTGTGTGTGTGTGTGTGTGTGTGTGTGTGTGTGTGTGTGTATAATATGGAACTAGTCAGTACAAATCTGAAAATGAATCCACTGAAAAGTGTTCTGTCAGATGAGCCAAGCACAGGAAGTTAATGTCTCGTTCAAGGCTGTTTCATAAATGCTGGTATGTTCACATTTCCTCTATTTTATGCTCTCAGACCCAACAGAGATGCCTGGTCATCTGTATTTGATCATGCCTTCTCTCATTATTGGTTCTTCACTCATCTGATGTTATGTTAGTTTCCTTAAACAAGAAGAGTTTATGCCACTTGTAGAAGATCTGTAGTTAAGCTTACATCCCAGCGGTAGTGTTAGTTTGAATCAATGTTTCCCAAGGCTTCCTGTAAGCTTCTCAGTTTTAATTTTGAACAAAGAGGTGGGTTATAAACACTAAAGAAGTCAGCTGATTCAAGTTGCATACAATGTGAGCACCTCTTTTTCAAACCCTCCCTCTCTCTCTCTCACACACACACACAATTATCTAAGTTTGGAAATATTTTGGAGATAGATAACTATTAAATTGCAGTAACTGTCTTATATGAAGTGAAGCCCTTGTGGAGGGCTATTGATTTTTGCAGGAGAATATGTGATGTGATTTTTAAAAGACAGTCCTGTCACTCAACACCACGGCCGTGGTAGTTCAGCAGACAGACCCGTGGTTCAGAGTCTTGGGGTCATTAATCAGAACCAGGGTCTGAGCACCCAGATGCCCCCTGTGGACCTGCTGATTGATGGGTCAGCACCTGTGCTGGTAAACAAGAGAGCAAGTTCAGCCATCACAGTTTTTTTCTTTAAAGTGACACTGGTTCAGAGTTTCTATTTTTCCTTCTGCTGTATAAACCTTTGAGAAAATAACCAGCGCCACAGGCTCTTCTTTCGTCCCCTTGGATCCAGAGTTTGACGCTCTGATCCCTTCTTTGTTAGTATATGACCTGCATTGCCAGGGAACTCATCAGGAGCTCAATGGATATGACAGGTGCTGTGGAATGATCTTGTTTTCCAAGGAATGTCCAGTGATTCCGAGTCTCATTCTGTAAACTGAAAAATTAATTAATTCAAGCCATAGCAGATGTGCATATGTAACACCAAGCTTAAAATGGAGGAAGGCTCAACCACACCCGATTGTGCTGGCAACGCTGTGTGTCTCTGTAGGGCCTCAATCTGATGCTGCAGCGTTACACAGATAGGTGCAGTAGTGGTGTCCCCATCAGTTGGTCCTGTTTGTGAATCCTCCATCTATGTTCCCAGTGCTGGGAACACTAAATCATCCCAGCACTGAAAAAAATCACTCTCAGCTGAAATCGCATGATGCACAGAAAAGCCCCTGACAGATATACTGCTGGGAGAGAGTGCCAGGGCTTAGAAGGTCACCACGGCAACTGCCAGGCTGACATAAAATATATCTAGCATATGAGGATTTTACATTCTGTCCTTGCCTCTCTTGGCAAAATAAAGGCACGTCACTGCAGGCTCACTCTTTTTTTTTGGCTACAGCAACAAAAAAGGGCAAAAATAAAATGAAATTGCTTTGCAACTTTATTCTCACTTTGTAGGATAAAGGGGGAAATGGTTCTGTTTTTACAAATCTGGTAGCCCCATCTGAATAATGTAAGGATGCTCTTTGTGTTTAAAGTAGAAAGTTTTGAGAGAGTTCTGCAAAGTGTCTGAAATACACCTGAAATTGTTCTACTAACAAAGTTAGTTTTGGTGGCACAGAGAAATAAATAGTGCAATATGGAGAATGGAATTTCTCTTCTGCATAATTTCATTTTGGTCATTTCATTTCTGTTCCCTTTTGCATTTCTGATATACTGAACGTATTCTTAATTCCTTTTCTGTGCATTAATACTGTCTAATGCCAATGACTGGACCCAGACCTTTCTGTGTCAATTGGACTATTGTATGTGATCAAACATAACTTCTAGACTGCTGTCTGTCTAACATGGACTATTAACCAAGCTTCATTATTCTGCTAAATATGTAACCATTATTTGTCAATCCATTGACTAAAATCCAAGGGAACCTACCCATATGAAGCTCATCTCTCTGATAGCACTGTACTTGTCAGTATGGCCTTCACCAGAAAAACCAGCTAAAGGACAGTGGAGTGATGGTCATGGCATCTCAAACAGTCTGTCAAATGGAGCTAAAAGGTAAAACGGTATTGCATTTCAAGACTAATCAGAGGTCTTAGCGTAACCAGATTTCCAGGGGCCATTTCTGCTGAGAGGATTACATTTTTGATGATTTTGACTGTAAGCCAGTCTGGGACCAGGCCAGGGGAGTGGACCCCATCTCCTTCTGCTACTACCACCTTTGTTCCCCCCACTCCCTCATGAGACTGGTGCACAGGGATCTGGGGCATTATCTGCCAGAGGAAAGATAATGCAGGTCATCTTTTCCTCTTCCCAAGATCACAGAGTGCAATTTTTCACCCTGATTCAAAGGTTACACTGGATTAAGGCCATTCTTTGATGGAAAGCCATAGAATCAAAGACCTTCCCTATGACACTGAGTGTTGTGTAAGTGCTGAGAAACTCTACTGCCCTCTGTTGGTCACTTTCCTTGCAATTGGCCCCGAGCACAGATTGTGGGCTGTAAAGGTGCTTATCAGTGGGTGACTATCAAACTAGGCCACGGCGACATTTTGCTATGAAATCCAATGACTGAGTCATCCTGTAATGTACTTATATTTACATATTTTTACATTCATGAAGATGCAATAGGCTAGCTGACAATTTCAGAGAAGCGTGATGACTTTTCCTCAGGCACTTTTGTGTCTGTCTGAATATGCATCCAGTCTTATCTCTGCTGGAAAACTTACCATAAGATGTTCCTGCCTGATAGCAGGATAACTATGGGCACAAATATGCCTTCAGTGGAAAGGCAAAACATACACTGTGCATTGTGCAAGTGCAGTGACAGGGAGAGGTTCACATAACACAAACAGCCAAAGGTTTGTTTAAGCTGGATTGTTTCCTTGTTCAACTTTCAGAGCTGACAAAATACTAAAGAAAAAAGGAAGTACCCAATGTTCTCTGGTGACTCTGTTCCATTTACCACACCATTTGTCCTAATGTGAATGTTCCGGCTTAGAGGCCAACAGAGTTCCACAAACACATTAAGCAAAGCAGCTGTATTGGCATAGCTTCTGCAGTAATACCTGAAATTAATTGAATTCTAAATACGGAGAACTAATGAGCTGAGACAACTGTAAACACAGGCATGTCAAAATTGTTGTAGACACTGTATGTCTGTTCAAGATGATGTATATTGTGTCCTGATGCCGTCAATAAGTGTTTGTTGACAGCTCTATCTTGACAAAGACCACTCCGCCACACCATCCACATTATCCCAAACATTTGTAAATGAAATATAGTTAGAAAAAAAAAAAAACACTTGTTGCTTATTTGGATCCCTTATTATTTTAAGTTGCCATTGTGAATGCAATTTACTGTGACAGAATTTTTTAGCTGCCTGTCTTGGAGGCTTGATGGCTGGTCATTGTACAAACACTTTTGGATAATTGTGTTTGGCAATGCAGTGCAACTGCTGTGTTTTGGTACCAGAAGAGCAGGAAATGCAAAGAACTATGTAAATTGCCAAGTGTAATCTAAATCAGAGAACTGCATAGGCTATAATTAAAGGTGAGATAAAGGAACCTTTATTATAATGAATATGATCACACAGAATATTCTCTCCAAAGCAATGTAATTTATGGTACAATTAACTGCATTCATATGCAGAGATAACTATTTCTGTGGATATTAGGTACTCTGTAATGTAGTCTTAAAGACAAAAAACAATTATGATGTAACAATAAGAAATGCAAAAGACTGCAATTACACTGTCTATCAAGAATGTGTGTTACTCTGAAACACTGTAATATAATTATAGTCTTCATATTGTGAAGGCAATAAATGGTTTTTTGTACCATTACTGTTTTACAAATAAATAACAAACAATATTTTCAATGGACAGGAATGAACTTGGCTAAATGTTTTCAACATCAATTGAAACTTTTTTGTTGTTGTTTGACCACAATGGTTCAATCCCACACTTACATAAATCAAAGACAAAAGCTTCTGAATTGGCATACTGTGTGGAGTGTGTCTTTCATCCTGATTTGCCATAGTAAAAAGGCAAAATCACCACATGGACAAGGCACCAAATGTGTGACTTAACCTCAGGTAAGAGATACTCAGGGTCAATGAAATGCCTTCAATTATTTCTACCCACACCAGCAAATCGGCACCACATCTACAATCTTAAATAAATCATCAAATAATATTTTACAAAAAGAAAATATTGAAAAGTGAAAACTAAGAAAGAAAATGTTTACTACACAATGACACATGTCACATGACAGTGCTGGAATGGCTTTCACAGATTATCTGTGATAACAAACATTACCTATTTGTAGTGACGTTCACAGAGCTTTCAGATATAACGAGTTGATGTTTAGGACATAATTATGCCTAACAAATGAAAAGATTCCTGCACAAGTCACTGTACTGAACAATGCATTTGTATACACCAGTGTAACAGTTGTCCTGATATACTACATACAAACACTTCTATATGCAGGGATTTAATAGGCTCATATGCATGCAGGCATACATAGTACATAATAAAACAAGTTGAGCATATTTTGTGTGCCAGTTCAAATTCCAGACAATGGCAGACAGCCAATGTAAGTTGATATAGATTGTAGACAGTAGAAGAAAACATTCACCCACAAAGCAATAGTTATTTCTGTGGCGCAGCAGTCTAGTCCTATTGTCTGGTGAAAATGTATTACACAGTTCTGATTCAGACTTGGCTATTATGGAATGGATACTTCAAAGGAAATAAGGTTTCATTCACTTACACAGATAAAGACATCTTTAAGCAGACTTTGAAGTGATTGGTCCACTTTCAGTTAGAGTACACTGTCCATTATGATTAATAGCTTGTTGATCCCCCAATACTGATACTGAGTCTTTAATTGATTTAACGCATTTGCAGAAGAGCACCTGAAAACCCAATCTGAGCCTTAATTTCAATATTCCTATGGGAGTAAAATCTTCGGCACTGAACATTTTTTAAGGAAATGCAGAGCTATTAAAAATCTGTCCAAGCCTGATCTTTGCTTTGCTACTAAGAGTGTTTTTCTTTCTTAGTAGCACAGCTAGCAGGCCAGGCTACGCAAACCGTCAGTTGTGGTCACAACCAATTTACTCCAACATGCCAAAATGTACACCTTATTAAGTCTCATTTCTATTACTGTCCTTAAGTTCTAAAATTTTGACCACACCTGTAAGGATTTCCATCAGCCAAACAACAACAGCTGTGTTCTGGTTTCTCCTATTGTTCCTTTTTGTCTGAATGTGTGAATGCAGTTTCAGTCAATAAGCCTCTTCAGCATTTCTGTGAATGTATATGTGATTCAGTCAGTCAGACAATAGCTGAGGGTTTCCCTTCTCCCTTCCTGTCCTCTCTCTCCATTTGGCCCTCAGCTGTCTAGGGAGCCACTGCCCTTGTTCTTGTTGCGACTGAGTGGGAAGGTGGATTTGCTCTGCGGTTGGGTCATCTTGCTGGCCAGGTACACAAAGGGCTCAATGAGAGTGCGCCGGTCTGCCACTGACACCTCCCACAGACGCACCTTCTCCGTCTTGGCCCAGTGCTGCGCTACCTCTGAGTCCACCCTTCTCTGGTCTTGCAGGTCAACCTTGTTCCCTAGCACCACAATGGTCACCTGTGCACAGTGATGTCATCTGTCAGTCCATCAGCTAATCAACCAATCAAAACAGGCCCAGCAGGTCCAGGCTTATCCCAGCATGTCACATGTACTGATTTCCTCAATCTTAGTAGATCAGTTTTTCACATGTTACGTTTTGGGAACATGCTTACCTCTTTCTTGTCACGGTAGCGATCGATATCTTTCTTCAGTGCCTCCATGCGTTTGAAGGACTCCTTGCTGTCGATACTGTAGACCAGCACGAAGCCATCAGCAAAAGAGTAGTAGTGTCGGGGGAACTCCACGCCGTCTCTCAGCCCACGCGTGTCATAAAAGCGGACTTGTTCGCGCACACCACGGTCTGTCTCAATGGAGCCGATGTAGATGTCCTCCAAGGTCTCCATGGGCTCTGAGCCTGCAAGAGACCAGTAACACTCACTCGTAAACTCACCGTTATTAATATCCACATTACAACGTAAGCAATGCAAGATGCCTTGAAGAAGCAAGCAAACAAATAACTAACCAAAAAAGTATCAGTGAGAAAAGTATTATCATGGTTATTTGTGACCCTCTCGGCTTGTAGAGGGGGAAATTTGTAATGAAACCAGAACATGAAATATAAGGCTACCTATGACGATCAAATCACAAAACATTACTGAGAGAATGAATATATGATATATTCACACCATGCTTACACACCAAAACAAGTAAAAAGTTTACACTTGCCTATCAATCCATGCAACTTTCCACATAATTCCACATAACTGGATGGTCTAAGGAATACAGTACCCCCTTCATAAGCACTTTACAAAGCATGAATGTGGTTCGAGACTACTGCGTAGAATACAATTACTTTTGTCTTGAATAAAAAGAGCCCTTACTTACCCACAACATGATTAGCATACAGCAACTGCTCCAGGACGGCTGTTTTACCCACGGCTGCCAGTCCGCATACCACCACCTTACAGCTTTTCCCCATTGCTATACTGATCGGCACCACCGCAGATCACACTTACGCTGAAATGGCTAATGTCACCTATAAAGCAATGGAATTTACAATCTAGTGACACATTGGTGTGCCTCAGGCTGACAGATGGATATAGCTAGCTAGCTAATTTAATCGGGTTTTACTTTAACTTCTGTAAACTATATCCATACTAAGCTTTACTGTAAAGAGAACACTTCGCGAAATATGTTGCCCAATTTTCTTTTATTCTACAGATGCTTAATAGCTAGCTATGCTAGGACATACCATGCCACTGCGATAAGATCAATTTTACTAGGTAGCCAGCTGGTTTACTAATATTTTAGCTCAAGGTAGCTTGCACAGTATATAAGTGCTTTGTTTGAATTTCCTTCATCGATCGTATCGAGCTTTCCGTGAAAGAAAATAAGGACTTTACAGGGTTAAATTTACAGGCAGATTACTTTGCGAGCAAGCAATTAAAACAGCTAGCTAACGTTAACTAATACAGATAGATAGCTACGTGTACTTAGCTTGTCATTTAGTTGGTTCTCAATTGTTCAGTGCGGACATTTAGAGATAATTAGCCACCTAACCCTTTAAAGACGACGACATGATTGTTCTATGCTTGTTAAATCACACATTACTTTACAAATAATAAGAAGATCGACAGAAGCCTCTACTTTCCATGAACACTCACCACCCTCTGCACTTCCTGTTTACTGTTGCCATAAACTGTCGTCGATGTAACTGGTGCGAGGGGAATACAATCACGAAGGCAAGTTGCTGGGGCGCAGACCCACGTCTCTGGCGAAGTGAGATTGAGCGCGACCCCTATCCTAAGGAGGTCGTAAAAACAAGGTTAAAATGTAACATTTTTGACTGACGTTGCAAACATGTTCCGAATATTTAGTAAGGCCAGAGGTAATTTATAAAATGGTGTTCCTGTGATTTATTCTTATATTTCATTATTGTTAGTGTCCGGAAGAGAATTTTAATTTAGAGTGAGATCCCTGTCATTTCGGAACCCCGTGTCTGCGATTCTGTTCTTCCGTTTCAAAATGCACCACTAGTATGTTTTGAGAGCCGTGATCTCTATGGTTCCGGAAGTGTCGTTCTTCTCTCTCCGGCAGTAAGATGGCGGCTGTTGACTGTGATGTACCTATGGAGCCGGAGCCGCAAATGATGAGTGAGGAGGAGATGGAACGGTTAGTATCGGTTTCTTAGAAAACGGTATTTTGTAGGTTGGTGTCTTTACTGCGTGTAATGGTAAGAAAGTTAGTATGCATATGTGATCTTTTCAATACATATTCACTTAGTGCCTCATGCCGTTGAACATTCTAGAGGCCTAACTTGCTAACGTTAGTTGTTTTATCTCGAGGACTCCATACATGATCTGTCCTGGCATTAGATTTGGAAATTGTGTGTTTCTGACAGTATTTTTCAAGAAGGTAATGACGAGTTAATGTAAATATATAGAAAACGTGGTCTTAAACATAACATCAATCGACACACAATAATCTGTAAACGTCGTTATAACTAGCTAATGATAGTTAATCTAGCTATTCTAGCCCCCTAGTAAATCATATCGCTTGATGGATTAGGGCTGAAGACCGATTGCTAGCAAGATGACCAGTAAACTACCGTTCTACAAGATAACATATCTGGTTAGCTACAGTATCAGTAACATTACTGCTGGCTGGTTAGTTGGGGGAACCTAGCTAGGTAGCAACGTTAGAGTGTATTTCCTGATTAGACAAAAACAGACTAGCTAGGCTAAAGCTAAGTAGCTATTTTAGTGCTTTCATCTTCAAAAGGACATATTTGTTAGCTAACTGATTTCGGTTACTTTTGGCAGCGAAGTGTCTGCCGCTATTATGTCGCACGATCAGTGATTGGATATGTGAGCATTTTACTGTATCCACGTTTGGTCCAGTAGCGGTCTACTTAGCAAGGTGAACTAGCATCAACTTCATGGAACATTCTAGCAACACGCACTTCATTCAGCAGCGTGTTAAATTGAACCTGGCTAGCTAACGTGTAAATGGTTGAAAACATTTGGTACACGAACTGCTTGATACAACTTGCTTAGTAGCTAAATATTTATTCTAGTGACACGTGTTCTGTGTAGTTTTCTGTCCCTGTATCTAAGTAGGTTAGCTAGTTGACAGTGCTGATAATACAAATAATTCGCGAAGTAGTTAATGTGTTGCTGACAACATAACAGAGTGTCGAGGTTTAAGGTATATCTTAAACGTGTGATTGTTGTCAACATGGTCAGCACTAAAGCAAGACATTAGCTAACTAAATTAGCTGTCAGTACGTACACCTGGGCCACAGAGTTTGAATAAGTTTAGCACTACGAGGTTGGGTCCATGTGGAATTAAGATTGTGAGCATCGACATTTATACTGAGATTTATTCCATTTGATTTCTCTAGTTGATTTGATCGCTTAAAATATTACATTTCAGAAATTTATTTCACTATTCTTTTTCAAGGCGGGCTTTATAAACTATCAAGTCAGGCGAAGTAGTTGTGAGAGGTAATACAGTAATGTTTTCGTGTCCATCCAGTGCTCGTGAAACAACTCTACGTTACTTCCATAAGGTGCTATTACAGTAATCAAGGTTTCTCCTATAATTTTCCATGTTTCGTTAATGAAGAAGTTGGAAATGTTTAGGTATAAATCTAAGGACACTGTGATTATAAATGCCAGGCCAGATCCTAATAAAAGTCGATGTGAATGAAACGTCACCACCTTTATGACTCAGAAAGTACTGCTTCCTCCCAGGATTTTGCCCGGTCTGAGTCATGGTCTAGGTAATGCAGGGAAACTGAACACAAATGGAACAGGAGTATTCCTTGTAGCTCTCAAAACCGCACCCATCTGCTGTCATTTAGATCACTATCAGTTTGACTGCTCTTGCCATTGTGCTGTGGTGAATAGCTCTGTTCACCATGTACTTACATCTTCCTGACAAAGTTGGACCTGCAGAGAGATTTTCTATACGGTAGAAAAGACATTTTCAGCTACAGGCAGATCCATGTGTGAAGAAAGCAATGTTAGGTTTTGGCGCTGTGACTGAAAATGTGTTTTCACTGAGCTCTGCAAGTGTTGGCGTGGTCCTGTTGGAATGCCATCCTAGTTTAAATTAAACATGGACATGATTTGATGTGAATGTGGTTGTTGCTCAGCATAACATATTTCATGTAGGCAACACACCCACAACTTACATAATTTTAATGGCTTTCAGTCACCAGACAGTATGAGTCATCTAAGTGCATCTGATGTGTTTATAAAGAGAGCCACGGTGGTCTTTCTTGTCTCAGGCATCTTTATTGGCAAAGCATTCTCTTTTTTTGTCTTTTCTCCACCAGTCTGATTAATGGGGTCATCTGCTTTGGACTGGATGGGAATTTTCTCTTGTATTTTCACTATATGGCCTTTATTAGCTCAGAATGTACAAGCTCCAAAAAAAAGTGACCTACTTTTGAAATGATGCTATCCAGTGCCGGTGGGTAGGTTGTTCAGAGCGAGCGTGCTGGGACAGCAAAATGAAGCGCTCTCTGCTGTGTGCCACAGTGATCAGCCCCATGCCTTGACCCCATAAAAGAAGTGTGTTGCTACGGCCTCAGTAGCTCCTGTGCTCTGATTGGATTACACCATCTGGCGGCTGCTCTTGCTGCTTCTGCTCTTTCTATGTATAGACCGGGAGTGGTGAGCAGAGCGCTATCCATCTCCAAAGCAAGGTGAAGATGCCAGGCATACTTTCACGGTGCTCTGCACACACAGAAGGTTTTAAGGTGTTTTTGACGCCATTCTGCAACAGCTGATCCTCACCCTGGGGTAGCTTTGCCTAAACACACTATGCAGTGCTGTCACCTGAAATGTTATCTATAGTTACATTAGACCTACCAAAACTTCACCCACCCAGATGCTATAGTGTGCAATGGTGAGTAGTTGATTTAAAAAAAAATGGCTGTGTCTAGTCTAGTATTTAAAGAAATGTGTCAATACAGTGCTCAGTACATGTACATTTTTTTCCCCATTTCCAGTGTTGTAATTCCTTTTGTGTTTTTTTGAGAGGGGTCTTTGCTGTTTCTTTGTGTGGGTAAATATTGTTGTCTGGCAGCAGATGTGTAAAGCTGTATCAGGCTGTCTTCTCACTCACCCTGACAGAGCCAGTTTTCACTAAACTGTAAATCTTTTTTTCATGTCTGTCTACATGTCTGTTCATTTTTTCCATCCCCAGGGAAGCCGAGTGCTTCAAAGAACAAGGGAATGCCTATTACATCAAGAAGGATTACTCTGAAGCATTTAACTACTACACAAAGGCTATAGGTAAGAATGCAGCTGAGTCTCTCTTTGATCTTAAAGGGCTGTGCTCTCTTCCTAAACTGGATTTTTACTTGCATACAAAATGTCCTCTGCTGTTTGAAGGGATTTGTAAGGATCTCAGAGTAACTTCCAAGGCATAGAAATTTGCTTCTGAAGTTTTAAACCCTCTCATAAAGGTTTTTCATACCTTTTGCTCTGCAGTTATATAGTGGCATGTGTAGAGGTCACCCCTCAGGCCAGCAGTACAAACACAGCAGCTGTTCACTTCAGCTACCAGTAAATCCTTTATTCTTTAAATATGGCCTTGATTAAATTATTACATTGACATTTGCAAAGTGTTTCAGTGGACTCTGTGTTAGCCTATGTTCTCTCTGAAATTGCTTCGACCCACACACATCTGTTTGCTTGTGCCCCTCCAGACACCTGCCCAAAAAATGCAAGTTACTATGGGAACAGGGCCGCCACCTTAATGATGCTGTGCCGATTCAGGGAAGCATTGGAGGACTCCCAGCAGGCTGTACGGCTGGATGACTGTTTTATGAAGGTAATGACAGGGGCTCAAGGGAGGTTTGACTTGGAATGCATGTCAATGCATGTACATGGTAGAACAGATTCAAAGAAATCCTTTAAGGTGTCCATTGTTATGTCACACCCATTTGTTGGAATTTAAACAAGGCAGACACAGACAAGTAAAAAGAGCAGTTTTCAGGGCAGAGTTGTTGTTAATCTTAGCAATCAGTTTAAAAAAATTGAATTTTGGAAAGAAGCGGGTAATGTGCTATTTGGGAGAAGAAATCCTTAGGTGCTTTTTTGATGTTCCACATGCTCAGCCTCATTATTTCAGTCTGGTGGGGGAAATCACCAGATGTCCAGCTGAAGGCACACATCAGGTCAGTGAGGCAAGGCTAGGTCAGGCTGGACTAGAGGGGGTAGAAGAGCGAATTTGGTGGAATTGCATGAAGGGAGAATGGGATGAGAGAACTACCTGGACAGAGATTTTGGGGAAATTTGATTAATGTCAATGTTGCAAATGTAATGGGCAGGTGCATGGTCTAGTGGTAAGGAGCAGGGCTCGTAATCCAAATGTTGCCACTTCCATTCCAAGGTTAGGCACTGCTGTGGTAGATATTAGCAAGACAATTAACCCTAATTGCATCTATAGTGTTAGGATATTTTGCCCTCAATGCAGGACGATGAAGAACACGCTGACGACTTCTCTTAAGAGAATTGATGCTTATTTCAATGCGCAAGGGAGAGACAATCTCAGAACATTTGGGCTGTCTGTGCTGAGAGAATCTCTAAAGAATCAGGTTGTGTGGTGTGTTGATATACAGTCCATGGTTATACATATCGAAGGATTGAGTTAAGTGGCAGGCCGAGACAAATGGTCTTGTGCCACGGGAACCCTGGCAAAGCCATTCAGCAAGGATGTGTGACATCCTTGCTGCAGACACTACAGAGGTGTTATACGGAGACATACAAATTACAGACATAGTAATGGTAGAAAAAGGAGACACAATACACTACATATAATGTGTATATATATATATATATATAAAAACTGGGAACCTATCAATAGATATCTGTATGTAATGAATGAGATGCATGTGAGAAAGTAAATCACTCGAGAAGAGTGCTTAACAAATGTAAAATGTAGAGTCTTCCCTTCGTTTTCAAATTTCCTATCATTGTGTACAAAGAAAATGGTCTCCACAGAAGCTGTGCTTTCATATTCTATTCCCACCACATTCACATGATGTATGTCGGAATGGGCGCATAGAAACTGGTATCACGTGTGTTACTCCATGTTGTGCTCTGTGATAGTAAGCATGTGGCATCTGCCTGCAGGGTCATTTGCGAGAGGGGAAGTGTCACTTGTCTCTGGGAAATGCCATGGCTGCCAGCCGTTGCTTTCAGAAGGTTCTAGAACTGGAACCTGACAACAGCCAGGCACAGCAGGAGGTGAGTCTGCCAGTTTCTGTTTGGCATGGGATCTCTGAAGTGTTCTGCTTTAGCTATATTAATTTACAAGCGTATCTGTTTATGGTCATGAGCAGAACAAATGTGATATTAAAATGGCAAAGACCTGAAATCATCCATTCTCACCTAACACATAGGTCTTTTACCAAAAAACATGTTGTCAGTATGCCATTGTGGGCATGTTTTAATGAATCCATTGCTGTTAGTGATATATGTGCATACATTGCTCAGATAAATTTCTACTTGATTTGAAGGTGAAAGAAAATTCTGCATTTATCTGTGTGTTTAGGATAAGAATGCAGAGGCTGTGATGGACTATGAGAAGATGGCAGAGTGTGGCTTTGAAAAAAGGGATTTCAGGAAGGTATGTTTCCCCTCACAGCTGTCATGTAAATTCCTGTTCATGATGTGATTACTTGGTATCCTTTCCCTGGGTGGTTATAGAGCATTAATACATTCAGCACTGTGAAAAGTACAAAATGCAGTTTACAAACACATTCTGGTGTCATTTTTATGAGCATTGTTTACTTATCTTGTACTGAGGGTCAGAGAAAGTGTACATTTTTTTTATTTATTGGAATTTATACTTTAATTTATATAGAATTTGTAATTGGAAAATCATAACCATGTCCCTTGCACTGATGTCGTCAGGTGGTCTACTGCATGGACCGCGCCTTGGAGTTCGCCCCTGCCTGCCACCGCTTCAAAATCCTGAAGGCCGAATGTCTGGCCTTGCTGGGGCGCTACCCCGAAGCACAGTCTGTGGCCAGGTAGAGCTCAACAGGTGCAGGGGGACTGAGCCGGGGCCGGTCAGCCCCTACTCATCACTCAAACACGCAAGCACTTAGAATGCCTGCAGGGAATGCAGAAAAATTGTAGCAGTGTTAATGACAGCCATTTCTAGTCATGACAGATCCAGGGTAGTATATATAACCTTTGTGGACATAGTTACTTATAATGTTCCTTGTACATTGTACATGTAATTCATATGTGTTTGGAAAAATAAAGCTTTTCCTAGTTACTGAGCAGTGAAACAGTAGGCAGTTGCTATCCAAACGAGATTTTATATATATATATATATATATATATATATATATATATATATATATATATATATATATATATATATATATATAATATAATGTATTAGGAGTATGCCACACAAAGCATGCCACTGTCATATACTGCACAAGATTGCAAAGCATTAGCACTGAGTATTTAGTCTGTAATGTACTTGTCATGCCTGGCATCAGCATGAACTAATCAAGACTGTCTGCTTCCTGAGGCAGCACCTCTCCCTTCTCTGAGGCAGCAGTTACAGAACTGGTTTGTGTAGGTGGAAGACTTCAAAGCGTCCTCGGCACTGGGCCTCACCCGCGTGTCTTCTCTCCCGCAGCGACATCCTGCGGATGGACTCCACCAATGGTGACGCGCTGTACGTGCGCGGCCTGTGCCTGTACTATGAGGACTGCATCGACAAGGCCGTGCAGTTCTTTGTGCAGGCCCTGCGCATGGCCCCCGACCATGAGAAGGCCCGTCTGGCCTGCAGAGTGAGTGCCCCATCCTTACCTCTTCGTTGGACCTGCCGCTAACCCTAACTACACCCTTTTCCACAGCAGCTGAATAGCAGTCAACAAAAATGTTATAAAAAGAACACTACTCAGCATTCAAATCTCGGGTGTTTTACTTACTAGTATTTTTTGTTGTTTATTTTTGTGTTTTTTTTTTTTAACTGCTTGTAGCACTATTCATCAGCATTTCAGTTACAAATATTCTTTATTGAGTGGGACACAATCAGGGAGTAGTATAGGCAGTGGGTTTTCCTCAGAAGGATCTTGACTGGCTCAAATATGTTAATGGAGCTGATGATATTGAGGAATCTGGCACAGAGGAGTTTCAAGTGATGAAAACAATAAGGAAGGAGACTAATAAGTTGACTATCAGATGTTGTGCCAAATTGCAGGAGATACTTGAGAGAAACCACTGATGTGCAGCACACCTTGGCTGTTACCATGCTTGCAAGGGAGATTTGTATTTGTTTGGCAACTAAAACTAATATGTTGTCCGGTCAAGTGAAACCTAGTTCCCTGTTCCTGCTTACATGTCTGGAGACCTGTGGGCAGTCTCGAATAAGGGAGAAATCTGGTGTGGATGGGATTACCTCCAATCCAAGTGTGGCCAATTACTGAAGAACAACCACGTATTTGGATTCTGTTATTCCAGAGTCTTGAAAGATACAAAATGCTAAGCTTGTTTTGGAATGTCAAGAACTATGGGTTTTGAGTTGGAAGTAACAATAGCAGGTGTAGTAATTTATATATGTGCATGTGGATTATCAAATAAATTGGAACAACAGCAAAGCTAGTGAGAAATAGAGCAGGAATGGGTAAAGCTGAGCGGTAAATGAGAACATGATGTGCCACAGCTTAGTGTCTAAAATGTTTCTGACAGGGATGCTGCCTCTGAAAGAGATCGTGATTCAGAGGGAAGAGAGGGCAAGAGTATGATTTAGGAGAAGAGACAGAGCGTGATTTGGAGTAAACAAGAAAAGGGACCGACTCAAGGGAAGATAGGAGAAGGTGACATACATAAATGAAGAGAGCAACTGAACTTTACTCTTGAAGAAGAAAAGGTCACATTGCATTACGTTTAGTGGTCTCTCCAATAACATTGTTGGTGTTGCCACATGGATATTTTCCTTCTGCGTGATCGCTTGGTGCAATTTCTTGTGTGATTCAGGCGTAGGAATCCTTTCAGCAGCTTTAGAGACAAACCTGTGAACATGGCACAAAACTGCATGGGCTGTGTGGTTCTGGTGAGGGAACACAGCATTACAGTTGTGGCTATGGTAAAAGAACTGTTGTAGGCTAATTGGTTTGGGAGACGGCAGCAGTATTGCAAGATAAAAAAATTCCAACAGTTCATTTAAATGCTTTACTCTGCCCTTTTTTTTTTCCTAAAAAAGCCTCCTTGTAATAACCCTTTGGTACAAGGCAGAATACCACCATTTTGCATCATGATCCCCTGGAAGATCAGAATGTTTGGCGTCATCGGTGATGTTTTGCTGGTGCTCTTATGATATGGGTAAATGCAACATGCTGCAATACCTTATGTGCTGAGTCTCTGGGCTGTTGTTTGAGTGGTTGTCCTGTTATTTTGCCTATTCAGAATGCCAAAGCCCTGAAAGCCAAGAAGGAGGAGGGGAACAAAGCCTTTAAGGATGGTAACTACGAGGCGGCCTATGAGCTGTACACGGAGGCGCTGACAATAGACCCCAACAACATCAAAACCAATGCCAAGCTCTACTGCAACAGGGGCACTGTGGGCATAAAGGTACGGACAATAAACGGCAAGAATAGAAATAAGACTCCCACGGTGCTTACCACCTTTCGACTAATACATATGAGCCACTATAAGGGGTTTTCTTTAAGGGATTTACCTGGGATCAGTTTATCTGGGAGCCTGAACTGTGTCCCACAGATGGGATAAAGAGTCATGTAAATTGTTATATTCCTTCCTTCTACTTTCACTGATGTAACTCATGTAACAGTCTCTGGAGTAGTGATTTGGAGCATATTACATTTACATTTATTCATTTGGCAGATGCGTTTATCCAAAGCAACTTACAAGTAAAGCAGAGTACAACACAAAGGAAAACCATACACAGTCACGATATTAGAAGTGCTGCATGACCAAGTTTCAGTAGCTGGCCAGACGAGGTACAAAGTAGCTGACAGAAACAGAAGTGCATTAAACTATTAAATTTTTTTGAAAGGAAAACAGTTTAGGACATAAGAAATTGCTTTTAATTGGTAGCAATTCAGGTGATGAGGTGAGTGCCAAAGAGATGTCTTCAGATGTTTCTTAAAAATAGTGAGCATATAAAAGATGTAACAGTCTGGTCATGTAACAGTAAGGAATTTATTTAGCTCATGTGTTAGGCTAAAGCTACAGTCTCTGCTTAAACCTAGTGTGCCCTCTAAGATTTTTCTGGGACTGCAAGAACTGGCCCATCAGCTCTACACCATCCCTCTGTCTTTCCCCAGGCAACGCCCCCTTCATATCTTTGTTCTTTTCTTTCTAAAGCTGAAAAAAACAGAACAAGCCATTGAAGATTGCACCAGCGCCATCAAGCTTGATGAAACATATATCAAGGCCTACTTGAGGAGAGCACAGTGGTTAGTAAATGAATCTTGATTTAAAAATATGTGGTCAGAACAGACTGGATTCGTGTATTGGTACAGGCTTTGACACTTTTGGCCGACTTTGAAAGAGTCTGTCAAGGTATCTAAAATCATTGTTGAGCTCTTTGTTTTTGACTTCTAGTTATATGGACACAGAGCAGTATGAGGAGGCTGTGCGGGACTATGAGAAGGTCTATCAGACAGAGAAGACAAAAGGTAAGCCACACCCGCAGTTAATAGGATGCTTGTAGTCATCAGTGGGAAATGGTGGTGATTGGGATATATGCTGAAGAAGGTTTCTGCCGTGTGGTGTAGTCAATCACTTCACTCTGCATCAGTAGTGTGATTCATGTCGGCCATCCAGGTGCCTCCAATCTCATACGTTGGAATTCTTTTCTGATGAAATGATCTGTTCTTCCCACAGCCCCTTTAGGCATGTGGTGCCACATTAACATGAAGAAATCCTTTTAAATTTGCCTGTGTAGAATATTTTATTTTACAAAAGATATCACAGCATTCCCTGACTTCATATATATATAGCCACTAGAGGGAGACATTTGAACATTTCTGCCAGCTGCAAGAACACCCCATAGTTCATTACTGTAGTGTCAATGAACAATGACATCAGAAGGGAAACGACAAAGGAAATGGTAACCTACGGTGATCAGAGAATGCTGCATTAGACCAGTCTTGACTTGCACTTTCTGCTAGTCCAGCATTTTCTACCAGTTGGTAACTGGTAGACAATAAACTGGCAACAATAAACCGACAAACACGAAGTGCTGAGGCAGTGCCTTTTACACATAGACTACAGTTGTCAGTCATTTTCAATAAATTGCACTGTTAATGACATATACACACACTTGATACAATCGTGGTAGCTGAAAATGAACCGGGCATTGTCAGTTTGAGTAGTGACTGAAGGTTTGCAGATAATTTGCCTGCATATCTTCACATAATTTATGCTTTATTACCATAAGGAAGATTTGGAAATTACCATTTATAACCCCTCCCCGACCAGAATGATGTGAAATTTCAGACATTACCCAACCTATCGTTCTTTTTATTATTTATCTTAAGTTCTTGCCCAGCTCCAATTATCCTTCACATGTTGGTCAGCCATCCTTTGGAAACAACAGTCTCTGATTTGCATGTGCAGCTCATTTTCACAAATGGACTTGATGGACACCTTTTCTAATGATGATGTAACCGTGGTATACTGCAGTAAGATTGCTGCACCTAACTAATGTTATGTATTGTTGGTGACAGGTAGCTACCTGAAATTGATATTATCTGAATATCTGTGAATATCAGTATTATCTGGCTGTATTTTGGCATAAAATTTTAATTTAATGAAGGAATAATTTGCTACATTGCATTTCCATGGTGTGTCAGTTCAAATCCCTGTTGAGTGTTAAACAGTCCTTCAACTGTCAATATGTGAGGAGCAAAAAAATCAAGTGGAAAAAATGTTTGTATTTATAGTATTGACTACCTTATATTGACTACCTTGTGTTCTAACAGAACAATAGTTTTACAGTTGTATGATGTGGAGGTATTGAGACCACCTGAATTGCATCGTTCCCCTCTAAGCAACGAATAAGCTGACATAGAGAGCCACCTGCTGTTACCGTTTGCTTACTACACCCTGCCATTACAGAAGAAGTCTATATACAATTCCTGTGGTATACATTCAAACACTTCTATAGCAAAATTTGAAATATGAAATTTGAAATGTGTAACCTACTGCTAATTTATTTCTGTTTAATCTGTTGGTAATTGGCAGTACTTTACCATTTAGTCCTTGCTGA
The DNA here is from genome assembly GCA_019176425.1 of Megalops atlanticus. NCBI lineage: Eukaryota > Metazoa > Chordata > Actinopteri > Elopiformes > Megalopidae > Megalops > Megalops atlanticus. The sequence continues at coordinate 42,217,741 of CM032875.1, read as the reverse complement.
AAAGAGTAATGGGAAGACCTCTGGAATTAAACAGAGGTGTTTTATTTTTATTGCTTTGAATAACACTGCTTTTTCAGCAATTTAGTGTGACCGGACTCTGTCTTCCTGTCTCCCACAGAACACAAACACCTCCTGAAAAACGCACAGTTGGAGCTGAAGAAGAGCAAGCGGAAAGATTACTACAAGGTCCTGGGAGTGGGCAAGAATGCCACAGAGGATGAAATAAAGAAGGCATACCGGAAACGGGCCCTCATGCACCACCCAGGTAAGCTAGCACCACACCTGGCACCCTGTTGGGGGCCATGCTCTCTCTTTCCCAGTAGGGACAGAATTAATTTTCCTGCGCGTTCACGAGATCTCGGCAGCAGATGGCTGTGGGGAGCTTTGCATAAAGATGTTCTGAGGTCTGAGACTAAGCTGGCTTAGTGTCATTTAAAAGATGACTGTCTGATAAGCAGCTAAGTGCTAATGATGCATCTGAACAAACAGGGTAAATTGTTATGTGAAATTATGGACAAAACAAACATGGCACATGTCAGACCTTCATCTGTTCAATTCAGGTTTTTTCATTTCTGCATTTTAGAGTGTTAGAGTAGTCTTTTATTCAAACTCAAATGCCAAAGTACAAAGCCTGGGAAAGAATAAAACACATTTATGCTGTAAAGCACATACATAAGCAAAACACTTCATAGAGCTTGATTTTGTATTTTGTGAAATGACAGTAATAAAAAATGCAACTAGACATGGAAATGTGAAATCAAAATCTGAAATGTGAATTTGTGACCCTGAGATCCATTTTGAAATGTAGTTCACTAATTAACTAAGATGCCTAGTTAAAATAGAACTAAGCTCTTACTCAGGGAGTAAGAACGGCAACTTTTTTTTTTTTTTTCAACTTTTTGGGTTTGAATTTCATAAAATTAAAATTTAGGAAATTCAAACCCAAAAGGTTGGGAAAAAAAAAGTTGCCGTTCTTACTCCCTTATGTTACACAAGTCTCATTGGCAAAGTAAGACTAAGCTTAACTGTTTAGACTAGCCTTAAATAGTTTTAATGCAGCCAGCCCTTTGATTCGTATCATTTAAAAATGGCTTGGGGGTATATTACAAATACGCAGCGTGCATGCATGCAGTTAAGTATAGATCAACTGAAATGTATTAAACCCCATACAAAGGAACACGCAGAAGAGCCATCGAAAAACACTCTGTCTCCTTGATAGATCGACACAGTGCAGCCACCCCTGAGGTGCAGAAGGAGGAGGAAAAGAAGTTCAAGGAGGTGGGTGAGGCCTTCACTGTGCTCTCTGACCCCAAGAAGAAGTCCCGATACGACAGTGGCCACGACCTAGATGATGACGGCATGAGCGCAGGAGGTCAGCATCTCCTTGTTGTCTCTATCCAGAATTGTCCTTGTATTAGAGCAGGAGGAGCTGGAAAACAGCACTAACAATATGGTCCACCATGTTCAGGGATTTCTGTTTGGAGTTGGGCTGGGTGGTTTGACAAGTTTTCAGCACTGTTGAACACAAGGAATGGAGTGTAAGAATTGTCATGCTACTACAATACCAACAATGCTGAATACAACACATCTGATGGCTGAAAAACAACCTAGCCCAAGCCACAAAGATGCCAGCGGAAATCCCTGAACAAGGCAGACTGTACAGTCAACTCCTGGTTATCTGGGCTAACAGTAGAGCCCTAGCACAAGTGATGGAAAACAGATAATGTGCAAAAAGTTGTATTTTTTGCACATTGTTTAAATTGTATTTTGTTCCATATACCATAAAATCAATCATTTAACATTCAGAGTTTTAACATTTAACAGATTCTGAGATATTAACAGTTAACATCAAAAAAGAAAGGCTGCTAGTTGGACAAATTAGTGTGTTAAATTACTGCACCTAGAACATCATTTACTTATGAGAAAGATACATGATGATTCAAGGTAAGATAACTCACAGCAGCTAATTAAGTATGTGTACATGGTAATGTTGTTTACATATATCTAGCCCAGTTGCCTGTGGTGAACATCTGTGAATCAATTGGCTATATTTTAGCTTACCATTTTAATGGCATAATTTTCTCCCATTTAATTTGCTAATGGTACTAAATATAGTTTTTATCATTTCTGGGTTGTATAATAGAGTGGCTCTGGTAGAAAGATTGGTTGTGAGTGGTAGTTTCAGTAAAAAAGTGACAAATTTTATTTGTGGGCAGTGATCTTTCATTTGTCAGTTTGTTGGATGGCTACTTTTAATCAGGTGGAGTCATGATTTTCTTCTGTCTCTTCCAGATTTTGATGCCAACAACATCTTCAAGGCCTTCTTCGGAGGGCCAGGGGGTTTCAGTTTCGAAGGTAATTCATGTATGTACAACCGCTATGAAAATAGCACTTTTCTATATACATTTTTTAACATTCAAAAATACATTAATTATTATGTAAGTGAGATTGCAGATTCCCATCTTTACTTTTGTTTTCCTGTCCTGCAGCATCCGGACCAGGAAATTTCTTTTTCCAGTTTGGCTAAAATGGAGAAGCCCAGTGTGAATGCAGTAGCCCCGTCACGGACGTTATTCACTTGCCTACTGCCCTAATTTCAATGTTCCTGACATTTGTGTTTCTCTGATGCCATGAACGGATTAATGCTCTTGATCAGAGAGATAACAAAAATGTAAAATAAAATGAACATACCAGTTTCCGTTTTAATTTGACGTCTTCCCAAAAGTCACGAACTTTTAAAGAATTTGACTATGATTACTGCATCAGTACAGAACTTGGCCAATAAGATTGATTTCCAGATTCCACTGAGCAAAGTAGTTAGCATGCTGTCCTTTTTTAAGACAAAGAAATAACAAATTTTGTAAGTAATGGCATCAGTATGCATCAAACACAGTAAAGAGTGGACATTTTCCCATAAGAGTAGTACAGAGGTGCTCAAGATGACAACAGAGCTGAAATGTCAACAGAACTATCTTCCATTGTACAGACCTGGGGGCAAAATATTTGTACTGTCTGAAGTTGTCAGCCGCTTTTACCTGAGATTTGTAACAAAAAAGATGAAGCCAATTCAGGTGTAAAAACATGCAGGGGATATGCAAAACTTGAATCCCATTGTAGCCTTCCATGATTCATTGTCCTAGCAGTATTCACAAAGCATGTCTAAGTTTGAAAGCAAGGTCATTCGAAGGAATGAACCGATTAAGAAATATATTGGTTACAAAAACTGTGACTAGTTTCACTCTGTGGATGAAGGTTTTGTGGATACAGCTCTGTTATTATGTCTTTAGGAACAAATGTATATTTTACATGTTGGGAGGGGGGGATAGTTAATGTCTCATTCAGATTTTCTCATTGCGGCATTGTACATTTTACTGGAATGTAAAGTGTTGATTTGTGTTGATAGTTGACCATTTTTGTTTTGTTTTTTGGATATATTTATTGTAAATTCACAAACCGCTGTCATCACACCTTAGAAGTGTGGGTGTTCTTCTGGACTGGAATGGATCTTCAGAGTGTTTCAGATATGTTTACCCATAATGTAAAACCACTTTTCATCTGAAGTCCAAAGTCAGTGTGTATAAAGATAGTTTCTCTTGTGTGCCCCTTTCAATATGTCCTTATGTCCAATATTCAGTTATCATTGTAATTGTCTTGCATTGCTGTGGGTCCTCAAACATTGCTGTTTAATTTTCATGAATATTAAGATGTGTTCTCATGTCCAGTCTTTTTCCCCTGTTCCTTTGCATGGGCTGTTTTCAAATTTGTACTGAAGACTAAGCCTCCTGTTGATCAGTCCGGTCTTCACAATGAAGTGGTGCCTTACAGAACGACTGACCCGTGTCTTGCATAAAGGTTACTGCTGAGAACTGCTGTGCTCCAGTATATGCACACACAAGTATAGTGAAGATTGGTTTCATTTTACTGCTCTGCAGAAAACAAACCATAATGTGAAAATAATAAGATGACAAGAGATAAGATATGCATTGTAAGAATGTGTTCTGTAGTGTTCAAAGCCGGGATATCTGAATGGACCACTTCCTCCTGCATGGCTTCTGTCAGCTGGCTGTTTATGCTCTTATGTTGTGGAAGATCCCGCTGCGGGGACTTGATGTTATGACAGACTTGTCTCCCACCTTGGGGATCTGTTCCAGTCAGGGGTCATCGTCATTGTCGCCACTTTGTACCTGTGCCTGTCGTGCGCTGAGGCAATGGGAAGATGTTTCAGTCCTGTATGATTCCTTCCCACCTGGATTAAGCAGGTGGAATGTAACAGTATGTGAAGCAAAACACTGTACATTGTAATCAGCAGATGTACTCATGAACCAGTTTTATAATGAATATACAGCTGTAGTAATCTTCTGGGAGCGCTGCCGTACTTTTTTGTTGTTGTTTTGGTTATAGGGAATAAAGTTTCATCTTTTACTCTGAGTCTTCCTTTTTATGTTATTTCAGCCTGAAATTTTCAGGGTGGTAAGGATGGGTAAGATAATACTTTAAATTTCTAAGGTCCAAATAGAACATTCAAGTTGGTATATACAGTAAGTGCTGAGATTGGAGTAAATAACATTAATGCCCACAATAACCATGTCATGCCAAGATGGGACTTGTCAATTTACACTGATTTTTTATTTATTTATTTTTTTCCTAATTGTGTAAAGTGAACGTCTGCTCAGTTTGCTACGTTTTTAAGACCATCGATTAAAGTGTTAGTATGCAATTCAACTCACGTTTTCAAGATGTTTGTTCAACTAAACAGAAATATTTATTTGTTTAGCATGTATGGATACAATCTCATACATCCACACAATAAATGTCTGAACTTGGACCATTTCCACTTTGGGCCTTCTGTTTTTCTGTTTGTCCTTAATTTTCTTGCCACATTATAACATCACACATACTGTTGTCCAACTTACACATTGGTTCATTTTAGAGAACTGCAAGCATCTGCTCTTAGCAGAAAAGACGACATAATGGTAGAAGGTAACTAAGCTAAGTAAACGATTAGTCACTGTAATAATATACCATTATAACTTAAACAGCATCGACTCGTGTGTCTGCTCGCCACAGTGATATTAAAAGGTAGGCCTTTTCATTCCCGATCTAGATCTGATCCCCATGGTCTTTACATTACATTATTTCATTAAACAGATGCTATTACCCAGAGCGACTTCCAAATAAGAGGAGGTACAATATTAGGAGGTAGGCCTACAATATTAAAACAAGATCATCAAGTTACACAAAATAATTTAGGAAACGTTCTTTCCTCTTAAAAACTGTAGGTTTTCCTTTGAAATAGTGCTTCAACATTCGTTTGGGAACGTGGTCCAGATTGTTTAGTGTAACTTGGATATATTTTGTCTATATTTTGCAATTAATTATTTAGTGGCAGGCGGTGTTTGTTAAGCACACGTGAGAAATTCGGCGTTTTTGCCTGAAGCGATTTCGTGTTGAAGATACTCCGGCGGTCGTAAGATGGTGCACTTTGTATAGGCTACTCTTTATTTAAAGTTGTCTCCTTGCATCTTGGAACCGTAAATCCTGTCATCGAAACTCTACTTTTAAAACGGCAAAAACTCTTTAGGCAGACTTGAAAAGGCTACCCAGAGTGCACTGTCCTTGGGGTAATAAATTGTCTTTAGTGTTTGGCTGGTTGCTAGGATACTGTCAACTGCGAGGCGCACATTAGTGCGAAGCCCGTTTCTGTTCAGAAAGAGAGTGAGGGTTGGAAATATAACGTTAACTTGGTACTGTAAATCTCCTGAAGAATGTCAGACAACGAAGAAGCAGATCAGGCACCAAAGTGTTCGTTTTCTACCTATCTGGCAGAAGGAGACCAGCTTTACCTCAAGGGCGAATACGTTAAAGCAATTGAAAGCTACACAACGGCAAGTTTTCATAAGCTAAGCCTTGTTTGGGTACAGTTGTACACCGATATAGAAGGGGATACGTCGGATTTTCAATGCCATCTCTCAAGATGTTGATTTTCAACGGATGTGATATAGCAAGAGAAGAACGATATTGTAAATGTAATTAAATTGTAAAGGGTGTAAAATATTTAATTCGTTTATTTAACGCAATGACCTGAATACTTTTTAGGCTTTGTTACTGCAGCCGGATGATAAGAATTGTCTGGTGGCCAGATCGAAATGCTATGTAAAGATGGGGGATTCTGCAAACGCTCTGAAGGACGCTGAGGCTTCACTCAAAGAAGACAAAGAATTTTTTAAGGTGAGATTTACCGCTTACAGTTAAATATGACTTTCTTTGTTCATCATCATAAAATGACAACATATATTTTAAAAATACGTACAGTTTTAATCAATACAGTTAAGCGGGTAAACATGTGCTTTTGTTGTTCAGTGTAAATTCTGTAGGATTTAAGTACTACCTCTGAACACTGCACTGAGCAGGGTTGACAAGCTAAATTCAAAATCCTAAGCCAGGAAACATAAATATGATAATATCTGCTGAATAACAAGGTCCTCTTGTTATTATAACTGAAAATTCATGTTTTCATGAAATAGATGCAGACAAGCAATGAATGCTACTTGGCGTTAAAGTCCCACAAGTCCCACAAAAAACAGTGATGATTTAGTTTAACTTTGGTTGAAAATCCAAAACTGGCCGCAGTATGAAATATAGTACACTATATAGTATGTGTGTGTAAGTTAGTAGGTAGCTGCATTAATATAGGTTCATTGATCTCGTTGTTAGCTCACCATGCTTAAAATTCTACAGGGTCTTTACCAGAAAGCAGAGGCTTTGTACACGATGGGAGACTTTGAATTTGCCCTGGTGTTTTTTCACCGCGGACTCAAACTGCGTCCCGAGCTCCAGGAGTTCAGGCTGGGAATTCAGAAAGCTCAGGAGGCCATCGACAATTCTGTTGGCAGTAAGTAGGACAAGTCTGATGTATTGTTATTCCTGTATCTTATGGAGTATCCTAGTTGATCAGTTGCTAACCCACCTTTTTGAGGTGTAAATTACCACAGTTTTTCAGGCCAGTACATTTCCTCTAGAGGTGCACCTGCACAAGAGAAATTCTCTGTTTGGTTTGGTTATTATAAATACCCTCACATTCGAGAGGGTGGAAAGAAATAAAACGTTCAAAGGAAATACAATCAATACAATTTTTCATTGTGGTTACCAGGAGCATAGTTTACAATTGATGTCTGCTGTTACACTAGTCAGAAGATGGTCAATATTAATTTTCCAGGCCCTTCATCTGTGAAGCTTGTGAATAAAGGAGATCTGTCCTTCTTCTACAAAAAGGAAGAGGTGAGTTCCTCTGACTTTTGTTGCCACTGAGTTGACCCTGGACCAGTGATTATGTGCATGTGGTGCTGAAGTTGTCCAATTTTCAGGGGAGGACATTGAAGCCTAAGGAACACACCCGCCCCCTGAAGAAGGAGCAGAACCAAAAGAGTAAGAAGAGTCCCAGGAGTGAGAAGACAGCCAAGCAGCTGCTGGGGGAGCTCTACAGTGACAAGGAGTACCTGGAGAAGCTGCTCAAAGATGAAGGTGACAACCCTGTGGACATGAAAGGACAATACATGCCATCACAAAACACCAGCCTTTACGTCCTGAATGTTCTGTCTTCTTCAAATAATAAATTAATTGGCAGAGGTCTTGGTGTATATGATCTTGCCCTATGTCTTGCTGTGCAGTTCAGTCAGTGCAGCATGCAGTTTGAACACCGAAGGACAGTAGCTGCTCTTTAATTTAGATTTTTAGGCAGACACCCATCTGGAAGAGGCTTACATTGCATAGATTTGATACATTTATCATTTACAGAGTGAGATATTTACTGAGTTTAGTTTGAGGACCCATCTCAGATTCAGTCCCCCAATCACCTGGACGAAAGTCCAAAGTGCCTAATGAAGTGGTTTCTTAGTGCATCCAGCCTCCACTTAATCATGTGTATAATCACACATCCTGCAGATCTGATCAAGGGGGAGATGCGCAGTGGGGAAAAGGTGCAGGACCTCATCCTCAGCTGTATCAGCTACCTGGACACGCGCACAGAGTTCTGGCGACAGCAGAAGCCTGTATACGCCCGGGAGAGGGACCGCAGGCTTATGCAGCAGAAATGGAATAAGACCCAGCAGAGCCCGCCCTCCGACCCCACTGCATACGTGTTGAAGAGCCTGGAGGAGATCGATTCCGGTGAGAGTGCTGCAAGGGATGAGGAAGGGCTGCAGGAAGGACACAAATGTCCTCCTCTCCCTCTTTGCAGATTCCTTTGGCGATCGAGCCTGAATGTATGTATGAGGGCATAAAAATAAAAATGCTGATGCTGTGTAATTACTTTACTGGTGCAGTGTTTATGTCAGCAAGATGATGGAATAATTTGCCTTGATTCAGGACAAAGGGCTTCATAGGTTACAGAATCAACATCAGCAGATGCAAATTCTGATAGAGCAGCTTCAACTAGTAATGCCGCCACTCCTGATTGTGCTTTTTTCAGCTATGGCTGCAGGCAATGCTGTTGGCAGCCTTAAGAAGGCTCACCGGGTCCTAAAGACGGTGCAGCACTGGTCAGAGGAGATGGTCCTCAATAAGACAGAGGTGCTGGGCAACCTGCACAGCTGCATTGGGAATGCTCTGATTGACCTGGGAGACATGGATGGGGCTCTAGAGAGTCACAAGAAGGACCTGGACCTGGCCAGACAGAGGTAAAGAGAAGAGAATCCGAAATCTGGACCAGAACTTTAGCCTCAGGTATTTTCTGAATTCAGTGCCTCCTCTTCCAGTTCAGTTCAGACCCTTTCATATGGCTTTCATGTATACCTTTTAACTGAAGGTATTGTCATGCAGATGTTCACAGCTGCCGTACTACTCTAACAAAGTGTAGCAGAACGTTGTTAGTACTTGGGTGGGAGACCTCCAAGGAAATTGTAGCTGGAGCTGGTGCTGGTAGGTCCACAGAGGGAACTTTGGACGAAAGACACACTGGTGCCCTTAGTGCAGTGTTGGCAGTAGGAGACACCATCTTTCGGATAAGATATTAAACCACATTATACAAAGGTTCTGAGTGTGATCATTACAAATTCAGTAATACTTACCAAAACAGAAAGGGTGTTTTCTTGGTAAAATTGCTAATCTGGCTATTTCTCAAATTGGCTTCAATGCAGGGTTCCTACGCAGTATGGAAAAGGTTGGAATTTGATTTCAGTCATTTCCAGGTCTGGATAAGCATGGAAAAAAGAAAAGAGAGTATGGAAAAATATTTGTGTTTCCAGACTATTCTGTTTTCTAAAATATAAAATTCAGAATTTCTAGAAATAAATGTAAAAATAAATTGATCATACAAGCAGAGTGTTTTTCATGGCGTTTGGAGCAGGCAGCCAGCGCAGCCAAAATGTTTACCACTGTGTGAGAGAGCGCGGGCCAGAGCGAGCTTGAGGTCATCGAAAGCAAGGCAAGAAGTATGGCGTGCGACTGAACGCACACTCCTACACAGAGCTGCCTCTACGCCTGTATGTCACAGCCTGCAAAACAGCTCTGCCCCAAGTGCCTTATAACTGTACCAAATCCGGACATCTGCGACCAAATTAGTTTGATGCGGCAATACCTTTGAATTGCATATATACAGTACCTAGCATCACAAATAACCAAATATTAAGCTTGTCTGAATATTTATGAGTTATGCAGTGATGTAGTGATGTAGTTATAAGGAAACCATACAGCTGCGTTCATTGTCGTTTCCATGGACACAGTGAATAAATAAGGCTGCACAGAGGCCATGAAAATTAAATTATTTAACTTTTTTCAACTCATTTTCGGTTCTTATTTATAAAAGAGACTAAAAAATATTATTCAACTTGTTAGTTTACTTCCTCTTTGGGCGGAGATGTTTGACAGTGGAACGTCGTCCAATTATTTGGCAACATAAGAGCATACATAGTCAGAATGTAACATACATGTTAACAGTTGGATTTTAAACCACTTATTTACAATAATATACATATACAATAATATACATCTAGATGTCAAATATGGTCTGAAAAATCTACCGAGAAGTCTGGAAATTTGAGTCTGGAAAAGTATGGAATTTTGAAATGGAAAATGTGTAGGAACCCTGTCAATGTGGTGTACTGGTGAGGAGCAGGGCTAGTAACCAAAAATTCGAGTTGGAGTCTCCTCTGGGGCACTGTTGTTGTACTTTTCGGCAAAGTACTTAACCCACAATTGCCCCAGTGAATATCCAGCTGTATAAATGGATAAAATTGTAACCCATGTGAGTTCCCAGCTGACCTTCCTGGTTATATAAATGTGAATAAATCACCTGATAAAACACACCTCAGTAGTGATAAATCATACATTATTAAACTTTCATCAGACATGTGGGAAGGTCCCGCTGTACATACACATTTATACATCTGCCGTATAAACTGATTTGTGTTATGTATTTGTAATTTTAAACAGCAGAATACTCTGCAATCTGAAGTGAAAATCTGAACGTGATTTGGTGTTCATGTCATATTTAATATTTTGTATTGTTTTTATTATTATAATTTTCATTTCACTAGCAACCTTACAGATGCAAAATCAAGAGCTCTGGACAACATTGGCCGAGTGTATGCCAGGATTGGGAAGTACACACAAGCTATAGAGGCGTGAGTGAACACATTCCATCAGTAAATGCTGTTGGTGTCCTGTTAACTTTTTTCTTTCTGGACCACAATTCCTGTTGTTTTTTTTCCATCACTGGTAAAGGTACTGTATTTGAGTGTTCTTGGATGATTTTGCAATGCCACCTTTGCCACCTCGTGTTTATTCTCACATCTATAGCCATTGCACAAGTGTTATTATGTTTGTGTTTGCAGCTGGGAAGAGAAGATCCCCCTGGCTTGCAGCAGTCTGGAGAAGACCTGGCTGTTCCATGAGATTGGGCGCTGCTACCTGGAACTGGGGCGTCACACCGAGGCCCGGGATTATGGTTCACGCTCACTGGAGGCTGCTGACGACGCTGGAGATGAGAAGTGGCAGCTGAACGCCAGCGTGTTGGTGGCTCAGTCGGAGGGTGAGTGACTGCTCTCACTGCTTGGGCAGCTCACCTTTGATATAAAGGGCTGCAGGAACCCCAAAGTAGTTTATCAGTGTTCGTGTTAATAGCAGTATTTTTTCTGCGTAGTTACCTTTTCCCTATTATTAAATGTTATTATTGATGTTGTCAGCAATTTCATTACACATCTCATTACATTTCTATGGTGAAAAATAATAATGCAATTGCAAGCAAGATAAGAGTCACAAAACCTATAGCTGATTGAGTTCATTTAATTTCAACCATGGCTCCAGGTCCCAGAAGAATCCCTGAACACAACACAAAGAGAGCCCTCAGAGCAGCGGGGTGTCCTGAGTAGCTCAGTAGTTAAGGTGTTCACTTTAAGCATAAGCTGAGCTGTATAGCCCAGGTTCAGTGTGTTGTGCCATCAGCCGATAATGACCAGGAGCCCACAGTGGCAAAACAAATTGGCTTCATTCCTCCAGGGATAGGGGCGTGTATATCAGCATGGGTTGTTTGTCTCACGGTTCTCATGCACCCCACAATTCGTCAGGCACCTGCATGTCACTTGGATGACATCAGTGAAGTAGCACCTATCCTCCAATGTGCACCCACTCTGCTGTTGTGTGCTTAGTGACTTGTATTGTTAAAAACAGCCACCGGCTGTATGTGAGTGTATCAGAGGATTGCATTCCTCTTGCATCAGTGCTCCTACACAAGTGCAGAGTTGATGTGGCGAGATAAGCTTACTACAGTATACAACTGGCAATTCCAAAAATCTGGTTTAATAAAGGGGGGAAAGCAAGCAATCAATCCATCAATCAATAAATTAATAAATAAATAATTTCAGTGAAGTTAAGGATTGTAAATCCAGTCTTTTCAATGAAGGCTTGGTATTTAATCTGTGGTGGTGTCTAAAATGATCAAATATGGAACAGGTGAAGGACAAATGAGACACAAGGCCAGGCTACATTAGCAAATCAGCTGTGGCTCTCATATCAAGGCCATGCACCATTTATGGTTTGGTTTGTGTGTTCCCTGTGCAGTGAAGCTGGGCAACTACGAGTCAGCTGTGGCGCACTTCGAGAGAGCGCTTGACTGGGCAAAGCTACTGCGTGACAGCCCCGCCAAGGAGGCCATTCAAAAGGTAATGAAGTCCTGGGCCCCAATTTCCGACTCAGTTTCTAACCAGTTCAATTCTTTCAGATCCAATCAAACTATTTTTTTCTATAGGCTTCTTGCACTAAATAATGTCACAAAAAGCCTTCATCAGCATACTTACATCTGATCAGAGTGCCTTGACTTGAAAACCCCATTGACATCGGGAATTGATTGTAAACCTCACTCTGTTACAAAAACTGACACCACAATTTGCTTGAACTGAATATTTTATTGACAAACATCACTATCCAACCAACTACTATCCGCTATCCTGACCAACATGGTGCCAATTGTTTTTAGCCCCAGTATCCAACGATTAAGTCATCAGTCATGATGTACTGTCACTTCTGGTTTGAAAGTCCTAAAAACTACTTGAGCAGATATTGCCACAGATCAAGTACAGCTAAAAAGTATTTGTGTGTGAATAAAAATCAATAGCCTCTGTAGAATGAAAGATTTGGTGAATTTTTACTATTAGCGATATGTAGAAAAGGAAAACATGACAATATTATCAGCAGATTGGTTTAACCCTGCTTTTTAAAAAGCAAACTAATAATGAGATCATTAATGTTTCTATAATTCATCATGATTATTTACATATCCATGATAAATTGACAGTTCATGGTCCTCTCTGGTAAAAGATGATGAACCTTTAATAAGTCACTTAAGTGTCATAACAGTCGAAATTAAGGGGTTGTCATCATATTCTTTATTAATAAAAGGCCGCAACTGAGTAAACCAAAAGTCACAAGCTTTATGTAATCAATGTCAGCATGTTTTGTTTGTTTATGTCATGTTTCTGTTTGATCAGATATCACATTAGGATTTTGGGCAAAAAAAAATTCAGATGGTTGTGCTAATAGGAATGAGAAACATGTCATTTGCTAGCTAGCCAGCTAAAGTTAAGACAGCACACACAGCTCTCTAGCTAGATGGACATAACTTCAAACATATCAGTCCTCAATCTATAATAGCTAGGTATCTACATTTTGTAATAATGTTTTAGCCAACCAAGCTAGTTAGTTAGCTATTCTCTAGTAGTGAGCCAGCCAGTTAGCTAAGTTGGCCAGGCTGAACATCTCATTAGTTGCTAATTAATGTTAAATTCACCTTTCTAGCAACTAGTGTCCCAGATGTTTTGCAAAGCGCAACTTATCCTTAAAATAACATGCTAACCTGGCATATAACATAACTATCTAGCTTCAACAGGTCACAGTTGAAATATTATGGATATCATTACTAAGATTAAAGTTTGTCAGTTCTTTTTCTTCATAACATAAAAACTGTCCGCATGTAGTCACTGGACTAATTTATTCTGATTTACACATGCAGAAATACTTTGTGCAAGCCCATTCCCATTCACAGTTCTGATCCCAGTCCTGAGCTCACACTGTTTCACACCTCCCTGACATGATTTGGAACAGGAACATAACACTGTCGAAGCAAAAGAGTGATGATATTCATGAGTAAACTCTCAACAGCAGTGCTAATTTAGGGCTGAGATGTGAAGTGCCCTGCTTGGTTTTGTCTGAGTGATGGAGATATGTTTAACTTGCACTGTGTTGACCTGTATGAGGTGAATTTCCTTAAGATATATTTTTCTACCTGTGTGATGTCAACATATGTGGATAGAAGAGTGCTGATCAGTAATGCTGTTTTGTCTCCTTATTCAGGCTCTCTGTGAAGCGAAGCAACACTTGACAGAGGAGTCAAAATAGAAGCATCATCCGTGAAAGAGTTAATACTGGCTTAAGCAATGGCATGGGCAACATGTGTGGCTTCTTCATTTAAGTGCACATCTTACCAGTGCATTGTTATGACTTTCTGGACAAGGGATGTAAAACTAAAAGTGGTATTAATAATACCAAATTGTCTGTTGTATTATTAAAGGACTCAAATGCATTTTGTTTGAGTTTTATTTCTGTTTTAATTGGTGAATTAAATTCTTTAGCCTTGAGGTAGTACATCTTCTGAAATCATTCACACAAATATTTGGAATGCTTCAATGGGAAGAGTAGCTTTTTTGTTAATTACACAGTATTTTTATTTTATGTTGAAATTAAGTGGAAATGTTTATTGTAGGAGTAATGAAAATGTAACACTCCTGCCATAAAATGGCAAACCCCAAAGTGGGGGAATTGAATTCTGTCCAAATTTTAGTAGCACAAAGGCAAGATTTTCCACACTGTCAAATACCTGCCAAAGACATGCCTTCAGAATAGTGCTCATTTGCTTGCCACTTAGCACTGCAGCTACCTGTATATTGACATATTGGCCTTAGTACAGCGAAGGGGGATAATTGAACTTCAAGTGAAATTCAATTGAACTTGAACTCTAAACCTGTGTACCATTTAGGCTGTTGCATAGGTCCCACTAATAGATAGCACTCAAGATTTACCAGCAAGGGGGTCAGGTGCTACCTGACTAAAATAACTCTTCGTATGAATAATACATTGGAATTATCTATATTTTAAGCCTGATCTGTCGAAACAACTGAGTACACTCTACTGTGTGAAGAAGTGCCATGTCTTATTTTCCTTCAATGGTGTATTTTACTGGTGCTGCCCTCTGCATTTTAGTGATTGTGATTGAAAGTGAGAAAGGTTTTTCACCCTACAAACAAATGCTGACATTCTGCATCTGGGATAGACTGTAAAATGTTTTCACATAAAGAAACAGCATTCAGGCAATGTTTGTTTTAACAGGTTGTAATGCCTACCTACACAACCATGCTGAACAATAGCCTTAACGTCAGAGTAATCACCTCTGCCTGTGTTGGCAGCCCAATCAAGCACTAAGCCTGACAAGTACAGGCTAACACTATAGTTGATGTCAAATTGAATATAATTTTCAATTAGCATATATGACAATTGGAAATCTCAGATTCCCTCCAGCACTTTATTCCAGCTTCCCCTGTTTTAGTCCTTTGACGACTTTTCTGTAAGACCAAAAAAACCATCAAGTCATGCCCTGACATGCTGTGGAAAAGCATACGTAATCAATCTATGAACGACTACGATTTACAAGAAAAGATCTGTGAGATATTTCTATTTGTTTTCAGGTTATTTGTATAAATCGGATGATTATTTCTGTCGTATACCCTGTATTTTTCTGTATGTGTTACATTATTAGCAAAAGACAGATGTACACTTGACGTAATCCAACTGTTGAAGCTGGAATTTCCGCAGATGGAATGCAATTTCCAAATAATGACTTGCATTGCATATGTTTGCTAATAAACAACGTAATGCGTTTATTTACGAAATATTAGAATTTCATACAGCGAACGAATTATTGCCGATTGTACACGTGCGCGCTGGGATGCGCCCCGCCCTTGCTAAGCAGTATTGCGCGTGCATGAGCTGGGCACGGTTTCCGTTCGGTTTTCTGAATATTCGCCAGGGGGAGATTTCTGCAGAAAGCATTGACTCCTAAAACGCTGAACTATCGCTCAGTGAGACACGTTCTGTGGTGGGACACGGCTGCCGAATCCAACTACAACTGCAAGACTAGTGAGTTCTGCATCTTAGCATGTACTTCTTAGGCTTATGTTGCTCGTTTAAAAACATGCATCTTATTGTGTCGCAGCATTTTTTTTTATAATCTGTCCAAATTACAGCGAGGTGCCTAATATTACTTATTATACGTGCAGCAACCACAATTGACACTTTTCTCAGATAGCATGTTTATGAATGCAGTTCTTCGTTTGAGGGCATTCTTTGTTCTGGATTTGATTCTGCTGCGCTATTTTGGTTTGTCTGCAGCTTTATGATGGCAGCCACTCCCCGTTTTATATTAGCGTGATTCTTTGTTAGCTAGCAAGCTATCTACTCAGCGTGTTTGAATCACAGCATATCCTCGTGGTTGCACCCATAATAGCTTTATTGGTAGCATTTATACCATGTTGGTTTTTTTAAACTGTCACCTCTCTCTTGTAACACGTTTTCAGCCGTGTCTGTAACATAATCGATGACTGTATGCTTTATATTTTTTGTTAAAGTTGGCCTACCTGTAGTTCAGACGCGGAAGGATAGAACACGTCCACACCCCCATTCACATTTGAGCATTTAAGCATGTATCTGTTACCAATTAAATTAACTATACGATCATGGCGCACAAAGAACTCGCCTTATCAAACGCAGGTGTTCTGTTCTCGCCTTGGCCTAACGTTACTCAGCAACATGTTATCGCGTTCTGTAAAAGCGATACAGCCAGTTGCAGTTTTTGGACTAATGTAGCAATGTCCTGAATGTGGATGTGGGATAAATTTCAAGCAGGATTGCAGTATGGTCTTGGAATTTCTAATTGCTGTGATTAAAAATATGGGAAGTGCTATATTTCCATAGAGCAGAAAGATGTATTATGTTCCACTGCGTGACAGTATATGCTGAATCTATTAATGCAGTGAATTGACAAGACTATACCCTTGTTATTAACCATTCAATAGTAAATGTATGATTTTGTCATAAAATGAGCAGAGCAGTAAAAGTTGTCAGATACTTGTATTAACCAGGTTTTAATTTTGCCAGACATTGCAATGACAAAAACGTAGGTTAAGGAGTAAAAACAAGCAGTTGATTGTCAGTGGGGCTCAAATGTGTTATGTTCATCATCTGATTTTTAAAATTTCTTCCAGAAGCACCTGTTGTATCCTACTGCTCTTGAGCACAAAAAATGGAAGGGCAAGAAGTGGAGCAGACACCACACCAGCTGGAATCAGCATCTGAGAGACAGGAACAGCAGCAACATGTTGTAGAAAAACAGGAAGAGAAGGAATCAGAATCACTGAAAGAGAAGGCAGTGCTTGAACCAGAAAGAGAGAAGAATGAGCAGCTTGAAATAGAACCAGAAAAATGTCTGGACCTGGAGCCAGAGAAGGTGCTAGAATCAGAATGTCCAGAACTAACTGACCTGGAGTCAGTGAAGCCACCCAATGCAGTGAACCAGCCAGTATGTGGAAATCAGGTGGAACCAGAACCAGAGGACGATGTGGAACCAGAGCCCGTGAAGCAGCTTCAGCCCGAACCGGAGCCCATGAAGCAGGAGGAACCCGAACCAGAGCCTGTGAAGCAGCCAGAACCAGAGCCTGTGAAGCAGCCAGAACCTGAACCAGAGCCCATGAAGCAGCCAGAACCTGAACCGGAGCCCGTAAAGCAGCCAGAACCCGAACCGGAGCCCGTGAAGCAGCCAGAACCCGAACCGGAGCCCATGAAGCAGCCAGAACCTGAACCGGTCCCCGTGAAGCACCCAGAACCCGAACCCGAGCCCATGAAGCAGCCAGCTGCAGAACCAGTGCCCGTGAAGCAGCCAGAACATGTGCTGGAGCCCAAGAAGCAGCCAGAACCCGAACCTATGAAACGGCCTGAACCAAAACTTGAAAAGCAGATGGAGTCAGAACCTTTGAAGCAACCAGAGCCAGAACTGGTTCAACTGGAACCACAGCAGATAAAAGAAGTAAATAAACAGACAGAAACAGAGAAAGTAGAACCAGAGGCACCTGAGAAGCAACCAAATGTAGAAGCAGAGAATAAACCTGAAACTGAGGTACAGTTAGAGACCGAGTCAGTGAAGAAGCCTGAAGAGTCTGAGAAACAGGAACAGGAGGCACAAGAGGAGCAACAGCAGGCAGCTGCAGTGGATACACCTGGTCCGATTGCCCCGGGTTCACTTGCCTTTGCTTTCCTGGAGGAGGAGCATACCGAGACAGCCCTGCGCACATCTCGTACCCTCATCATTCTCAGGGGTCTGCCTGGAAGTGGCAAGAGCCGATTAGCTGATGCAATCCGTGATCGTTACCAGGGTCTCTGCGCTGTTGTCTCTGCTGATGACCACAATGTCAAACCTGAAAACCATGCCTCGTCAGTGGAGGGGCACAAGGCTCTGGATGAGGCAGTAGCAGCCAGTTGTTCCTCTGGGACTGCGGTAGTAGTGGTGGATGACAGTAACCACACCCATGGTCGACTGGCCAGGCTGTGTGAACTAGCAGAACAGCACCAGTACTATACTCTTTTCTTGGAGCCCCGCACTGAGTGGAGCCACGATGTGGAGCAGCTGGTCCAGAAGAGTCAGCGAGGCCTGGACAAGAGCCAAATCCAGGCCTTAAAGGGCCCCCTGGAGGAGACATCCCTGCCCCTCTTCTTTGGCTGGTTTCTGTGCCCTGACTTCCAGGACAAGCTGAGAAGCATGGCCAGAGACTTCCTGAAGACCCTTAAGGGCTTGGAAACCTTCAAGAACCACCTCAGTGATTGTAAGTAAACAACAGTGGGTGGCCTTTTGTTTTGAAAAAGGAGTGAAAAGAGTGAGAAAAGATGTGAGAAAGTAGTGGATTAAAGTCGTGTATTATGAGTTATTTGGAGTAGGATCAGAAGTGCAAATGAAGTGAGGTGAGGTGAGCCCAGTTTTTGGACTTGTTTTAGACTTGAATCCAGCATGATGCTAATATCTCTGAAATGCTTTCCACTCTAGTTACTGGTGAAGCAGAAAAGGAAATGGACCTGGAGCAGTACTTTCAAGGAAAGGGAGTGCTCCACTGCACCACTAAGTTCTGTGACTATGGAAAAGCAGAGGGCGCCAAGGAATACGCCGAACAGCAGGTCAGTCTAGTGTCTCGTGCTTGAAGTGAGTATAATCTGGAACGGATATTTAGTGCCCAGGAATATGATCCAGTGCAGGTTTCATTAAGTTTCTAGATATATAGGGTTTCAATAAAGTGATATCCATTTTCAACACTGCAATACTGGTTCTTATCAGCTCTTCTCTTTTGTGAAATTGGCGGGCAGGATTGTTGTGACCCATTTGTGCAGAAGCACTTAGTCTAAAGTGATCAAATGCCAGTGCCTGGTGGTAGCATGCAATTATTAGCCTGTAAGTCCTGGAAACTAAAGAAATAGTTTCACTATCCCTGAATAAAACATGGCTCTTCCTCAATTTCATATCTAATGAAGAGATCCTTGATGTGATTCTCTGGTGGTAAGTCTGTTGGGTCCCGCTAAACTGGTTTTGCACACAAGCAATGGTGATTTAATATCCAGTCAGACAGCCAGAAAGGCCAGAAAATCTTTTTCCCCATTTTCTTTCTGTTTTTCTTCCCAGGACAACTCCCCACCATTATCTAAATGCACTCATATTTGGCACCTTTTGGTCTGTAGTCCATATGTGTGTGTAAAATACATGCTTTGCATTATTTCTCACGTGCCTTGAGGAGGTACTGATTTCATACACGTATTCACCAGATGTGCATAAATAATGTTCCCTTTTTCTTAGACACACCCAATATGGCTACCACGGCACTTACTTATTCATCCCATATTTGACACGCTCATTAGACACAGATGCCAGATGAGGGCAGACTGCTTGTCATGGCTGTACTGTAAATGGATACATAGCCACACCCAGTATGGAATTCATGGTTCTTGCAAAACTTGTCTCACGTAATTTGGGACATTGATTACTCATAGTTTCTAGGTGTGCGTGACATGCTCGTTATTGTCCTTGGTCAGCAGCCCCACCTAGTATCTCTGCTGAGGTAGTTTTGACACCTGCATTACTTCTCATAGCATTCACTCATTCTCGGACATTGTCTCCAGTAGTATGCCTGTAACCTAACTTTTCTTCTAACACTAACACCCATGGAATCATTGTCATTAATGATGTTTATTTGATTAGGTTGCTGTTATGTTTTGTTTGTAAATGGATGAAAATGTGTGCGATCATAGTAGAGTAGTAGCTGTAGTCTCTTTTTATCCAACCCAAATCTAGTGGTCAGTATAAGAGTGAGAAAATATGCTAAAAAAAAAAAATGCTTGTCATTTCCTCAGTATTGACTTTTTTGAAAACCAACACAATGTAGGCATGCAAGTCACAGCCAGGCAGAAATTTATTTATAATTTGTTTATATTGGGGGGGGGAAATGTACTTCATTTAAAAGCAGGGTTAAGCCATCTCAGTCAGGTGGAGGGTTGATGAGGTGAGACCACAGCAGCTGAGATGTTGAAAGATTGTGCTTTTAAATTTGATTTTCAAACAAGTCTCTTGTGCAGTGTACAACTGCTTAAGCTGACCACTCACCCCCGGTTCTTGCTGCAGTGTGTAAGGGATCGTTATGGCAGCATTTCGGAGGTGGAGGTGAGCGCCCTGTTTGTTACGCCCCGCACACTGGGCGCCAAAGTGTCCCTCACCGAGGAGCAGCTGCAGCTGTGGCCCGCTGGTGCCGAGAAGGAAGCCGCACCCGACGCCGACCTGCCCCTGGGCAGCCGCGCCCACGTCACCCTGGGCTGTGCGGAGGGGGTGGAGCTGGTGCAGACGGGGCTCGACCTGCTGGAGATCGTCCAGCTGCAGAAGCAAGGTGAGGAGGGCGAGCGGGTGGAGGACCTGGAGCTGGGGCTGCTCACCTACTTGGGCAAGGGCCTGTGGGTGCTGAGCCTGCGTGAGCCCTGCCGCGCTCCGGCCTGCTTCGCCAGCTACTACGGCCCCAAGAAGGAGGACGGCAAGAAGGAGGTGGAGAAGAAGAAGAAGTTCAAGTGCAGCCTCCAGTGAAGCAGGGTTAGGCATTGGCTGGGTAGCTCGAACTCTTTCCACTTTGTTTTTGGTGTAGGTGATGCATGCTTTTAGATGTATTCCCTCCCCTGGTTCGGGCGATCAGGGGAGTGTGTTAGTAGGCCCACAGCCTTGGAAAACCCTGCCCCCCCCCGCTCAGCAGCACAACCAAAGAGGCCTTGAAACCGGTGTATGGTTCCACTGTGCTCTATGTTCAGTCACTGTCATCATCAGTTACAGAACTGCTTGATGGCTGCTTCACTACCCTTCATACTATTCAACACACTATAGCCCCTCATCTGGTGTTCTCAAGTGTTCAAATTGATGGGTAACAGTGGGGCTACATGTCCATTGGGTGTGGGTTTCTGAGATTGTTTTATGCTCATTGAATAATGATGTATTAAGTTTGCACATATGGAGAAGTTATCCCACTCAAATTGAAAGGTTGCATGCTGGGTAAATTGCGAAGCTGCCTTATGAAATACTCTAAGCGATTGAGGAAGAGCATATTTTGTGACTGGTCATTTGCTGTGGCTTACACTTATGAATTGAATGTTACAGCTGTGTTGTGGTGTTCCTCGTGTGTGTTAATGGGTGTGGAGGGGAAAGCATTGTAATTTTCATTGTGGGCCAAAGAGATGATCTTGGGCGTAAGTTCTATGTGAGTGTGATTTGTGATGTCTTAGACTGTGAAACCTATTCATAGAGATCCTTCCTGCAGATTACTTTGCACAATGCTGCAGTACACAAAGGGAGAATACTGATGAATGTGCAGTTTGTAGCATTAGATGGTATAAGGTGATTAGTGTACACATCAATTACTGTGAATCTTATTTTTACAAGTCCATTAATGCGTTTCCATATCAAAAGCTGTAGTACTTTAAATTGCACTTATTTTTCCTCTCTCTCTTTCTCTTTCTGGCACTTTTAACAGTGCTCCTAACATACTTCAGTAATGTCGACTGTTTTATTACTTTATAACTGATATGTAGAGCTGCAGTTTACAAAACCATGCTTGTGTAGTTCTTACAATAAGGTACTATATTTTTGCACTTGTGTAATCCTTTTCTTTTTGTACACTAAATAAAGAATGTGTTTGGGCTCCAGTGGAGATGAGGAGTAGTTTATTGTCCTCCTTCAGCACAGCTTCAGTGAGTAAATCTTAAACTGAGTAGGTTTCCATGGGTCTAAAATGGAGTGCAGTATCCTCCATTTTCCTTTTTGGTGCCATAAAATGGAATAACCAGTTTGTCAACTTTGAAAAGTCTGTTGTATCTAACTGCTTTAATGCCTGTACCCTCAAGACTTAAAACAGCTGGTTAGGGGAGCATTTTCCCCAAGGTGATGAATTCTATGAAAAGCTTTTTTTCTTAACTTGTAAAAGTAGTGTCACTGTTGTAGTCACAGATTACCAGCAGGTGGCACTATGTGATCAGCAACTTAACATGTTGCAAATGATTATGTAATGCATTTAAATATCTGAGCAGGAAGTAAGGGAAACGGCTTTTGAGCAACTCTTAACAAAGATGCAGCATGATCAGGCTAATTATGTCCAATTATGAGTATTAAAAGAGTGGGGAAAAACACCACTAGAGCAAAACATGCCATGTAAAGAAATTGAATGTAAAGAAATCCAACTGCCTGGATTTTACTGATTACAAATCTTATTTTATAGTTTCTATTTCACATATTAGAGGACCATTTCAAAGCCTACAATAACTTTTACTGAAAACTGCAATTGTGTTTTTTTGACAGAGCATGAATACAGATGTTCTAAACTCAATATTCAAAGTTGCAGCTCATTGGCTCATTGGTTTCAGTTTGGCTGACTCCATCAACTCACAAATCTAGCTACACCATGACAACAGTGCATTCCAATTCTTATTTCAGTGTTCCCCGGCGTCATTGACTTTCATCATCCAAATGATTTGTGCTAAAAATCGCCAAATCTTGAGGATCACCAAGTTACAACATGAATTTTAGTCCAGCTGAGTCCATCTACTCTGTACAATAGATTTGTTCTCAGTGTTTATTATCCTCATTGCACTTTACCTGTCCATTGATCAGTTTATTGTATGAGTTAACAAATGGCTGCCACCAGCGTATTAAGAGTAGGGGCATTGCAGTCTGAGAACATTTGATTTTGCTGTTGTAACATGGAGTTCTATATATTACAGCCTCACAGAAGACTACTGGGTGCTCAGAATGATCCAATGACAGGACTAGGTTACCCTATGTAAGTGAGTAACCTCTGGCTAATCTGAGTGGGCACAGCAATAAAATAAGTGGCAGGGGACACTCAAGTCTTCAACGGCCTACTGTACAGACCCTGATGGAGATAGGAGGGGCTTTTGCTTCTCTATTCCTTTGTTGACTCAATGGGAGTTTCCATTAGAATATCACCCTAGTCTCTGTCGCTAACAACACTGCACAATTTGTGTTGTTCCATCATTCATACTTTTATCTAGCTGATGCATACATCTCAGGAGGGTAATATGCAAAAATGCATGACACACTAAGGTGTGTAGAATGGGAGATTTGCCAGAAAATTGGAAAGAAAGAATGGCCAGAATGTCTACTTTATGTTCCCACAAGGAAGTTTGTCTCCAGTCAAAAATGAATCAGGCATTTTAAACAAGCAAATGTGTAATACATTCTAAATCTGAATATGTTGTTGTAGACGTCTAAAATTATGCACAGTGCATATTTACTTCATACTTCTGGATTGTGTTTAACTAAAATACAGAATTATATATCATTTAGGTATGGGGTATTCCCCACCAGCTTCTGCATTGGCGGATGGCAGGTCTGCCATCTCACTACAGACGTATGTTCGAATTCTGCACTGTCACCGAACTACTCTTTCGTCCGTTGTGCAGCTAGGATATAGCGACCTCGCCACTTCACAATCAGTTGTTTTACTCATCGAAAATTCCACGCATTCATTCCTGTTTGGACCAAAACCTCACCGTGAAAAGTAAAGACCAATCAAGAGCAAATGCGTGGAACATTCTGTCAGAAAAAGCATAATTCGCATGGCGGATGATGCTATCCCCCAAATCAAAGCAGCACTTAATGTGTAATAAATGTACGTTCACACCCTCGTGGTATGAAAGCTTATCGCCATTTTGGCTTTGTCGTCCATGATTTTAATGTCTCGCACAGCAAGACGTAGCCGTTCAGAGATCAGCTAATCCCCTGCGATTCTACTTCGGAGTGTAGGGCGTGGGCGTGAACGTCGTGGAGCACGAGGATCACATGGTACACTTTGGGCCAATGGGAGATCTGAGAGGTCAGGTAATCGTATCAGCAGATTATGAGGAGAGAGAAAACCGAGAGAAAGAATAGGAGCACGTACAAGGCTGACAAACTGGGGGCAGTGCGGTAGAAGTGTGTTCTTGGGCCGTACACCACACTGACAGGAGACAGTGTAATTTTACACGACTACCAAACTCCCGGACACTGCATTCTTAAGTAAGGTAAGCATGTGATTTCATCAGCACTACGTTATATAATTTAGTAGCTAGCCGTCCCGCAAGATAGCTGGTTACATGTGGCTACTAGCCAAGAAGTGTTCCATGTAAGATCTTTGCTTAGGTTTCGCGCTAATGTTAGCAAGCTGCAGTTCAATTGTAGCTTCTCTTAGTTGCTTAGCAAGGTAGCTAGCTATCAATGTTATGCCTAGCCAGCTAGAGTTATATTATCAACAAGGTTCAGTTACAGCGGGGGTTGTTTAACCAGTTAACTAGCTAGCTAACTAATCAAGATACATGCACAGATGTGCATTTTTATTTTACTTAAGGAAACATCTTCCCACATATAATGATGTAAACTGTGGTTTCAGGTTTTTAATGTTGTCTTGCACCAAAATTTACGAAAGACTATCTGACAGACTAGGTAACACAACTAGTTAAAGTATAGTCTCACAAGATTAGAACATCGGAAGATTGTTAAACTTGTGAGGTAGTTTGATAACTTGCCAGTTTGCCGGCTGGGTCGCAATAAATGTTAATTGGCGTTAGGTATTAGACTAACAATGAGCTGTTAATGGATTCCATGCACAAGCTACGATCCAACAAACGTAGTTTTGAAATCCAGCAACGTTAATAGCATCACTTTACGAATGATTGACACGAGGGCCACATCGAGATGGGATTAGCTACAAGGGTGCCATCATTCATAGGTTTGTTCATCACTTTCAATTGACAATTGGCTAACCAGAATAGCGTAACGTTATGTTATATTTCATATGAAAGATAAAACAAGATAAAGAAGAAAGATAAAACAAACAAGCTTTTTGTAACAGCTGGCGTGCCTCTTTACACGAAAGACGTATAAAATACATGTATTACTATTGAATTTAACAGCCGTGGCTCCAGCTGTAATACGTATGTTTAAGTAATTTCATTTACCTATTTGTTACTCGTATAAACTAGTATATTCTGCTTAAGCGAGAAGGTGTTTTGATAGGGTAATACAATTTGTTTCTAGGACAGTGAAACGCCGTAAGAGGAAATCTTAGTTGCCCAGCTAGCACGCGGAGCAGAATAATTTTTTAGGTAAGAACTAAGGTGGATAAGGTGGATTAAATATAATATATTTATATTATTAAATATTAAATATTTTTTTTAAAAATCTCGAGAATGATACTACTTTTATTGGTTTTGAAATTCTGCTCGCTGCTTTACTTCCTTGTTTGCATAGTATTTCATAAACTTAGCAAACGGTTACACAGGGGAGAACAGACTTCGACAGACTTGTGCAGATTTATCATGCCTTTATAATTTTGGTAGTGGTTCACTTGGAGGGCGTGTACGAAAGAAGTTAGGCGAGTAGGCGAGTTAGGCGAGCAAATATGAAAACGTTAAACAGGTACATGTCTGCACAACCAGTTAAGCAGGACGATCAAGACTGATTCCTGCAGAAGGAATTCCCAGTGACATAAGGAGCAGTCATGCTTTTGAATGATGTGGTTTTCATTTGAATTTTTAGTTAAGGGTCGTATTTGTGGAATGACGCATAGCCCTCACGTTAGTTAAGTCTCTCAGTCTAGTTCCCATACTCTTTGATACGCTGTGTTGGGATGCACAGGACCCAGCATTTGTCACCACAGCATGGCGCATGTTTCCATTACAATGCGAACCTCTCAATCCCACCTGGCCCCACTTAATGTTAAGTGCCTATTTATACTGTTACAAATCTGTTGGTACACTACTGCCTATTAAGAGTGAGCGCTGTAGTTAATAGACTTCAAAGTTAAGTAAGCCTGTTTGAAAATCTGCTTCTTGTACACTCAAATTTGTTGATTTGAATTAGTCAGGTTTTAACATGAAGATTTACTGTTAAATGTAATGTAGAGGCTTCCTGACAGAATTGGCATTTCAACATCCAACATATTGGAAAGATAAATAATACTATCATCTGTTTTTATGAAGAAATTTGAAATTGTGTGCACTGAAGTTGTGGCATGTTTCTATCTGTACTAGTACTGAAGCTCATTCATTCTCGTGATGTTTTGCACACAGCCACTCTGTGCCCCTTTTGCCTCCATTGATACCCATCTATGTAAAAAAACAAGATATCAGACCTTTTCATTCCATCAGAGGCAGATTTGTGATTTATCTTTGATCTTTTCTCTGCTTTGTCTTGCATTCACTGTCTTTCACACACAGAGTTTGGATGAAACCTGACAGTAATCCATGGTATGCTTTTAGTGGAGTTTTTCCGCTTGCAGTGTGAGAAACCATTCTCCTGCATACCCCCGTCCCCATGTTAATGCTAGACTGATTTATTTGACATCTGATATTGTCATCATATTATTTGTGTCGCATATATTTGTATAAAGGTAAACTGGACTATAATTCTATGATTCTGTGAGAGGTATTTTTTTATTGTACTTCCATTTTTCCATACAGCAGAGACAAGAAAAATGGAATGCAAAATGCAAGAAGTAACCCATTTACAATATGAGCACATGACCCATCATTAATGACTCGTAATGTACTCTTCATTCACATCACCCTAATTTTACATTGGTAAACATTCTTTTTAACATTTCATTGCAAATGGCACAGTATGGTGGAATTAAAATAAAACCATTGTAAGTTGAAGTCCTTTTTTTTATTTTACCACACACTGGCTCACTGCTGAGATGATTTATTACTTTTTGGCACACACACTCAACCAGGATAACTTGCAGAGCAACGAGGTTACAGAGCTGAAATG
Organism: Megalops atlanticus; assembly: GCA_019176425.1. Lineage (NCBI taxonomy): Eukaryota > Metazoa > Chordata > Actinopteri > Elopiformes > Megalopidae > Megalops > Megalops atlanticus. The sequence goes on along the minus strand of CM032875.1, from coordinate 42,190,812 downwards.
GCAACTGTACCTCTGAGTAGTGAATGCATGTAAGGTGTACAAACCAATGCAAAGCGCACAACGAGATTTTAAAATTAATATTATTAAAACAAAGCACGTAACAGCAACTATGTGAACGTCAAGTATTGGATGATGAATATTTTCTGCCGATATAGCTGCGTTACTTGGCAGTCTGGAACAGGGACAGCGGCGGTTTCTCAAAAGAGATTGAGAGGTTCAGAGCCAGGGAAGACTTGACTTTGTTGCAGTGTGATGTGCAACATTCCAAACAAGCCTTTGTATGTTTTGTATTCCTCTCTTAAGTTATCTTCTCAAGATAGGTACGTTTGGATTTTATGGGCTGATAAGATGGAAGCATTATTGTCTTGTATTATTTTTCTCAAATGAATGGGCCTTTTGGATGTGTCCCTTTTCTGAGAGCTTGGTGGGATGGATGGTGAAAGGATATTACATAAGATTTTTTTGTAACCACTCCACTCTGCAAAAACCACACCATTTTATCAGTGACCAGAGCTTGGAACTGATAAAGAGGATCTCAGTACCATTTAGAATAGCTGTGACAACATAAACCTCTGCTGTACTGGCATGAGGCCAGTACTAACATGGTAGCACGTGTAATTCACATTAGAGCTTGCATGAAAACAAATGCTTATATTAGTGGGTTTTTTTTTTCATCTGATTGTGCATTTGCAGATATGCACATTCTCGCAGTATTAATATGAGTAGAAATTAATTATCGAGACAACTTGCTGAAATCATTCTTCCGGCTTGTGGAGCTGTGGAGCAAGCAGCAAGGAGGCCACCCAGTGAATCACAGGCCACCTCTTTCTCCAGTTCTTAGTCATGGTTTGCTTCCTTTTCTGCAGGTGATGTATCATGATGCTTGTTCTGTCTGAGGATTTGCAGCACAGCTGCAGGCTTGCTCGGTTGATCCCGCTGCTCCTATTCTGGTGTGGAAGGTGTCTGTGCTTCCCTCCCCCGATGTGCTGCTGATTGTCCGTCCTCTCTGAGTGCTGTGCCTTTCAGCCCTTTACAGCAGAACATTTCGGCCTGCCCCTTGGTGAGGAAGTGTGCATCAGCACTGTTGATGCAGCAGTGCTGGCAATGCTGTCTGCTGTCCTGTGTGTGAAAATAATGTTAAAAATCACAGCATTCCCCACTTCTGTTGCACATGGGGTTTGAACTTGACAGCAAGACAAACCAGTCCCCGGTACTCACCATGGCAACTGAGAAGGGGGGTGTGCCTCTGTCAGATTTGAGGGGACAGTTCTGCCATTGCCCCTCCTCCACTCCCCCAGGTGATTTCCTTGCAAAATCAGAAACTAGCGCTCTGAGAGCACAGAGGGAGATCCACAGTCTTTGATTACTTGTGTCCCTTTTAAAGGAAATCTGTAGCAAGCTGATTTCCTGTTGGGTGCCAAACACAGAGAAGCACAGAGCTGCTCAGGACCTCTGGTTTACTGACAGTGCCACTTTGCATAAAGCTGCAGATCCTGTAGTTAAGTGGATATCCCTTCTGCTGTAACTCGTTTCGTGTAAGTGTGAAGTCACTGTTTGAAGTCTTAACTTCTTTTTTATACAGGCAAAGTGTTGTTGGTGCTTGATAGGAAGCTGTAGCTGCCACCGTAATCTGCACGGAGCATTTCCTTCTCTTGCCATCTCTTAGGCCCTCTTCCTGGACAGCATATGGCTTTGTTTAAACCAGCTGGAGACCTTTAATCGCAGAGGTCATGACCCTTTCATGAGGAAGCAGGGTGAGAGTGGTCTTTTGTTGACTCAGACAGAATGGCCCTCCCTAAATTTTAATATTGGAAACGTATATGTGGTGCGGATAGCATCATTTCACACCCTTTCCGGTGAGCAATTTATTGTTTGCGTCACAGCCATTCTAAAGACATGAATTTGTTCCTTGTTTGTAGGAGCAGGAAAACACCGATCATTTACATGTTTTGACAGTTAGTACCTCACTCTGAAATCTTGTGATTTATTGATGTTAGTCCAGGAAAGGATGCTAAGTTATGCAAAAGGCTCCCCACGCCCTGACACTCCCTTTCTCAAGCATTTCTTCTGTGTTAAATGGAGCAGAACACGGTTTTCTGTGTAATTCCATGTAAGTCCTTACTTGCTTGATTTTGAGAGTATCTTTTGTGTATATAGTGATGACAGCTGACCCAGATGGAGCAGTCCCAGGGGATTCCCTCAGTGGGGGGTCTTTACAGACAAACAGCAGCCGCCCAAGACAACCTTTCACCTAAATTGTGCACATAATGAGAGTTGTGAGGACACACATTCATTACTGATTAGGACTGCTGCAGCTGTGTTGCTTGTGTAGCACTCTGGGTTAGGCGAGCGGTCTGGCAGTCTGTGTGCAGAAACTGAGTGTTGCAGCACACGCACAAAGACTCCTCTGTGGGCTGAAGGGCCTGGAGCGGGAACACTGAGCTGTGTGTGTGTAAGATGACTGCAAAACCAGAATTACACAGCTTTGAATGAAAAGCAGGAATATCTCCCTTATGATAGCTGTCCTACCACGAGAGGTTCATTGCCTGATCTGATTTAACTCCCATCAGTGCAAACCACAAACTTACAAATACCTTAGTCTCCACACCTTCAGCTCCGCCCACATTTCATTCCGCATTCCTAGTGTGACAGAGCTGGCCCTTGGTCATGGAGCCATGTTTCCGTGACTGACATGCTGATCTCTAAAGATCTAAAGAAGTGCACATATCACCCAAACAGCAGCATCCCTGTTCACTAGACTGTTCCTCTGTGTTACAGAGCAGAGTAAATGGACTGTGTGTACATAGGGACGTTCTGCCACAAAATTATCAGTCTGTGGAACCGATTCCCGGGGTGAGTGGACGGGTATAAGTAAATGACTGCTAGATGGAGTTTAATCTCGTTGTCAGTGACACACTGTCAGGTCTGACTGCACTGTAGCCTGGCTCAGCAGTAACTTGTGCTGGCATTGCAGCTGACCCTAAGGACACAGAAGGTCAGGATTTGGCAAGCCAAAGCTGTCATACCTATTAAAGTGATCCATTATTGTACCCCCTTGTTAGCATTGATTGTTAGGGGGGTGCCTTTTTCTGTGTATGTTTACTGTAAAGGGAAGTTGGGTTGGACATTGTCTTCAAACTGTAGAGGAAGCAGGGAAATTGCTTTTTTGCAAAAGTGTTTAAAATTTGAACATGATCACAATAGGCTCCCCCTTTGCTTCTGGTTTGGGGAAGGATTGAGCAGTCCTGTAGTAAATCCAGCAAGATGGTAAGTTTTCTGCATATCTGTTGTGCTGTGAAGAAGGAATTACGCTTGGTCTGTTATGCTCAATTTCTTCTCACTTTCAAATAGATCAAGAGATGTAACATCAAAACAATCAACTTCACTGTTTCTGTGTGAGCGTGTGTCTGGGTGTGTGTTCAGGTCCCCCTCCATTTGTGTATCAGAAAGGACTTGCTGGTGTTTGTGCCAGTGGGCACTCCATGTCCTTGATTGTTTGAAGAGACCAGGAGCAGCACCCATTACTGCATTACTGAGTCAGGTCTGGGGCTAATCGACTGAGCGATGTCACCACTGATTCGGTGAGAAAGTTATTTTTAGCAGTGCAATCAGGGAAAAATGAGGAAAGGGGGGTGGTGGAACACACCGGAAGGAAAGAAAACAGATGACTGGACACAAACCTCAGCCAGATGGATCTAGACGATCATTCTGTAATATCCTCTGAATAGATATGCTTATATAGGGTGTAGGAGCAGAAACCACAACCCAGGGTTCACAAAAGTCTACAACATGAGACCCAAGTCTCGGCTTGTTTGTACTTGATCTGTTTTCTTGTCTGCATTATTGTAGAACTTACTTTGTGCTGGTACTGTGTGTTTAATTTCTTGTTGCTGCAAAATTAGGGATGAGGGATAATGAAGTGGCTTTGATATTCTCCTCTTAAAATGCTTAACTCCCTGCTTAGGCTGTGCATGGTAAAGTAATTCTCATAGATGAGCCAAGGGTTTATGTATAGAGTCCATTATGTTGTGCAGTTGGTTATTTATGGGTTACGCTTTATATATATATATATATATATATATATATATATATGTGTGTGTGTGTGTGTGTGTGTGTGTGTGTGTGTGTGTAAAATGTATGCTGTATGTACATATAATACATAAATATTTATGTTGTTATTATACATACATACACACACACACACACACACACATCTTCCTTTTCTCTTTCTTATTCTCTCTGTCTTTCTGACCTGTCCACTGGCTGTGTGCTGTGAAACATCTCAGCAGGACTTATCCAGAGAAAAAGTCTATTTTCTTACTTTCCAGCTGATGTAACTTTCAGTGAAATGTCACTTTATCTTGCTCATGAGGGAAGTTCTCTTCTCTCCAAATTGTTGTGTATTTTATCTCTGACATGTAAGCTGTGCTCCTGTGACGGTCTCCTCATCTTGAAATAGAACTCAAAACGGTTCACTATTAAAGGGGCCACAGACCTGACCACACCTCCTGTGAGGGTGGAAGAAGATCCGCAGAGATGCTCCCTGGCACCCCTCTTTGCTGAAAAACTGTCAATAGCAGAGAGAGCAGTGTGACGAGCACGGGACGTTGCAGTCAGGTCCTCACCCACCTCCAACCTGATCGGTGTCCATCCTCCCTCTGCTCTCTCCCAGGGTACCTCTGAGCAGCCATGTCAGCCAAAGCCATCTCTGAGCAGACGGGGAAGGAGTTCCTCTACAAGTACATCTGCACCTCGGCCGCCGTGCAGAACCGCTTCAAGTACGCCAGCGTGACGGCTGACACCGACTGGGACCGGCTGACGCAGGACCACCCCTGGCTGCTCACTGAGGTGAGGCCCCAAGGCTCTCTGCGTCACGCCCCCCTTTCTCCGTTCCACCATCACATGAAGTCAGTCAATTCAGCAAATCCATATGTAGCAAAGAAAGAATTAGATTCTTGCCCTTAGGCAAGGCAAGCCGGAGATCTCATTAAAGCATTCCACATATTTACAGTGGAAGGCACGAGAGGTCGATTGTTAAAGTTAGCTCAGTTTTAAGTTATCAAATGGGAGTTTTAATAGGAAGTGACATTTATTTTTCCTTTAACTTCCTCTAACTGATCATAATATGATGGCTGTTAATTATGAGTCATCTGTTGGGCGATGCTTTAAAATGCCTCTCCCTGGATCTTCACAGGGCAGGGCACGGTTTAAGTGCTTTATCTAGAGGTCAGATAGGAACTGGAGAGCTGGGACGCAACAACAGTGGCAGCGACAGTGACTGGATTGATTAGGAAATTACATTAACTTTCACAGGGATCTTTAGGCTGGCAGCCTTCCAGAATGAAATGACTTAGCTCAGGCAATTCACTCTCTAGCAACCCCCCACCACCACCACCACCACCACCACCACCGTATCCATTATAAATGATACCTGCAAGGTAACTTGTGAGCATCCTTCTCTCAGCAACACAATTTGTTGCATCTGTGCAAACAGGAAATCCAATTTATCTGTTTGTGTAACTATTGGGTTTATGACATTTCTTCTCTAGGAGCTGATAAATGGCAGTCACATGGTCTGAATTATGTTTTGTTTGGCTCAGGGTGCTTGTGTGTTATGGACAGTTTTCAGCAGCAGTATCTTGGTAACAACCCTTCCTGTAGGGCAAAGTGCCCACAGCGCAACCATAAGCACAACAGAACAGGTCTCATACAAAATGCCCCTGTCATTGAACCGATGTCATTTCTGCGCCGTTGGTGCTTGTAAGAGAATTTGGTACAGTTGTGTGTGAAGGATCAGTATGATGGTCAGTGCCGTGTTCTAACTTACATGGCACTCCCTGACAATGCCTCAGGTGTGCTGTGTCATGCGGTGACAGTTGTGCCATCTCGTCCATCTCACAGCGGCTGGTGGTGAAGCCAGACCAGCTGATAAAGCGGCGGGGGAAGCTGGGCCTGGTGGGGGTCAACCTGGACCTGTGTGGTGTGCAGGAGTGGCTGAAGGCCCGTCTCATGAGGGAGACAACGGTGAGTCAAGAGGCACGACGCTTACATCCTGTCAATGACCTACAGATTCTCATGCGTTCAAATAAGATGTCACCGTTTACAAAAAGTACATATTATATACATAATTTATACTTCATACACATTTCCTCTTACAGGAAGCATAAATGAAGAAGAATAAAACACAGTAATAAGGAACAGCGTAGGTGTCACTTTTGGAGCCATGCTCCTCCTGATTGGCCTGGTCAAATGGAGGCTGAACTCCTGCATCTCACTCCCTTGTGTTGCACTCATGTATATTATTATAGTTTGTAAAGGTGTCTCGCTTTAGCCTGTGAGTGAAGCGGACGCTGCTTAGAGGTTCACTGCGCATGTACATAAGGGTTGGCCTTTTGGTGGGGTTTGTGGGATCTGATTATCAATAATGAGGAGGATGTTGTGAAAGGCAAATAATCCCAAAACAGTTGCTAAATGTATTGAAATAATTAGTGAACCCGCATAGCATAAAGAGGACTAGCAGTGGTTTTGTGCATTTGAGTGCAGTGAGAGAGATCAGTGTTTACTTACAAACCGGCCCTGGATTGGATGGATTGAACACGTTAAGGTTTTGTGACATCACCGGTCAGAGACCAATGGAAAGAGCCCTGGGGTCAGGGCTGGAGTCACTCAGGCATGGCAGGTACCACGGCCGTGATTACCAGCACAACCTGCCTTCTCGATGGGAGCCAAATAGCTCAGATCATCAGCGATGGGGAGGGAAGGCCCCAGGGATAGCACTCAGTTATTCACTGGCTCTTTATCAGTGCAGGTGTGTGATAGTTAATGGAATGAGTGGTGGTTATAGTCACAGGTGACATTTACAACTTTCTGTGGTCCTTTGCATTCTCCAAGCTGAACTGTGGACCTTGCGTTTGATGAGCAGTCCATCAGGCTGACAGGCCGGGGAGTAAATTCACATACCCATGTGTGCACAGTATACCTGCTGTGTTGAATCAGTGTGACATGAACCATTCTAAACCAGCTTTAGTGCGTAAGCCTATATGCCATAAATCATTCTAAACAAGGTTCAGTAAATATGAGACATGCAACAGCCAGCTACAGCCCTTGTGTTATACTGGCCAGGTTTGATCAAAACGACACCCAAAGCAGACTGTAAATCAAAGCAGTGAAGCCTAAGTTTTCAAAATGGCCTCTTGCATGGATGAAGGGAGGGATTTATCTCTCAGAACGGTTTGATCCATGTCAAATGTAAACAGTAGTGTCAGGATGTCGCAAACAGATTTTTTTTTTGTGCACATACCATGCATGCGTTATAAGCTTACTGCACGCCCCATTCACACAAGGTGGGAACCACCTTTAGGGATAATGGCATGAGTATGTGATATATATTTTTTTTTTTGCAGTTTCTGTCTGTTTTGTTCTCTCTGCATGCGTGATGGCTGGCTCTGTGCTGAGAGCGTGCCGGTGAATGCAGCCGTCCTCCCCCCTCCTCCCATTGTTTGGACTCAGTCAGTGCACGGCGCGCAGGCCCTGCTGTGTCAGTGTTTATTCACTGTTAAAAATCCGGTCTGGCTGCCTGAGACTCTCTCCCTGCCGGAGCTTCTTCAGCCTCGGCCCCAGCGCAGCTGGCTCGTTTTGCAGCGCCCGGCCAGTTTGCCGTGCTCTGACTCAGTGCCACGCTCGTCTGTGTCGCCGGCTCACATCTGGTCCGGATATCTCCGGCAGGCCGAGCGCAATCCTGCAGGGGGCCGTGGCTGCGTCAGACCCGGCGTAACTCACGGCCCCGGTGGAGACACAGTGGCGGGGGGGCGGGCGGGACTGGGAATGACGAGCAGCCCCTGAGCTCATTCGCATTTCCTGTTCTTGCCACATACACACACATCATGCTTTTCACATGGGCGTCAGTCGTTTGCACATTTGACAGCCAAGGTTAGGGGCCCAGGGCCGGGTTTAGAATTACAACAGAGGCATGGAGTCAGTTTGCGCGCTATAAATGTCGGAACTTGGAGGGACATGCTTGAAATACTTGCAGTCATACAAGAAGAATCAATAATGTCCCCCACACTCCCCCTCCTTTTCTCCCTGTTTTATTGCTCTCGTTTTTTCTTTTGTTTGTTTTGTCCGTTCCCCCACACCCTCCCGCGCGGTCTTCATGAAGAAAGGTGTGATAAGTGTCAGAACTTAACGTTGCAGTTTTGACTCAGTCATCAGTAAATTGGCACTGCTCCCTCGATAGCCATAAAAGCCTGGAGGGCGGCTCTGTTCCTCGGCGAGCTGGCTTTCCACTTCCCCTCTTTTCCATTCTTTTTTTTCCATCCCTCTCTCCCTTAAATGTCACCGTTTGCTTCTCGCAAATGGCAGCCTCTCCTGAGCGCTCCCCCGTGTGATTCGTTTGTTCTGGGCTCACTGCTGCCGGGGTGACATTAGACCTAATGGCTGCCCTGCGAACACAGGTTTAGCCCTTGGCATTAAGCAACAGTGATGTTTTTTGCAGAGCTGTAGAGCTTTTGAAAAGTGACATAAGATCAATTTAGAGTTAGGGCCGCTGTTCCCAAACTCCAGCGCAAATGTCTTCAAGGAACAATTAATTGTGCTGTTGCCGGTCCTTGTTCCAAAACCCTTTTGCCTATGCAGTTATGCATGGCCATAGCGAACATCCTGTTTTTATCCTTCATCTCGGAGTGTTGTGCAGCAGAGCAGAGACTGAGGACTTTGAAGGTGAAACAATGCAAGTGTGAGGACAGGAAGAACGAGGTTAAAACTACAGGAGAAGGGCACCAGAGTCTGTAGGTACCCCACACTAAAGGAACCCATGTATAATATTTCACCAGGTGGAGCAGAACCAGAAATACAGGCCATCTCTGAGGCATTTATCACTGCAGCTAGGTATTTATACACTGACAGTAGAGTGAGTGGGTGAGTGAGTGAGAGGAAGAGAGAAGTTTGCACTGAGGGTGGTACGCATTACAGTTTCTGCATGGATAGTGGTTCCTCGCTCTTTGGCCCTGTGCAATGACCGGGGGAGACGTGGAGTGCAGAGTGAGAGGAAGTTTAACTCTATAATGGGAGGCACAATGTAAGGTGCCGGACTAATTAATGCTGTGGGTACTCCAACCGAGTGGGAGCCATCGCGGAGTTACATGAAGACATCCTGACAGGGTCCTGGGACTCGGGTGGTGTCCTGGCCACTGATTTTTGTTCAGTCCACGTGCATGTTTTAAGGCTGCATTTAGCTTGTTTTGTAACTTGAGGAGTGCCTCAGTCTGTCCCATTTATTTTCCAATGCCTTTTCCTTGACTTCATCCCACTGGTGTTGACGACCAATCAGTATGTGAACCCTGTGGTATGTCACACCCCTCTAGATATACTTTGCTCTTTCTGCACTTAAACAGCTTAGGGGCCGTAGTGAGTACTGATCTGTTGGTGAAGTCAGTTTAGTTTGTATCACAGTGATAACTTTACATATCACTTTGTATGCAAGTCACAGAACTCAATGGCCCTTCATCACCACTCAATAGCCCTTGCTTTTTTTAGCTTCTCAAATAACTGTATGTTTATTTTTTCCCCAGGTGGGAAAGGCTAAGGGTGTTCTGAAGAATTTCCTCATTGAGCCATTTGTAGCCCACAAACAGGTATGTCTTTTCTTCCCCTCTAAGGTCTGCATTGGTTGGATGCGTATTGTTGTCCCCCAAATGTCAGAAGCTTCCCATCTCCCTGTCATCTGTTTAAAATCTCTGCCCACTTGTGCTGCTTTTAGTCATTGGAATGTGTTTACTCCTGTGTTTGTCTGCAAATTATGCATCTCTCCGTTTCAGGAGGAGGAGTTCTACGTGTGCATCTATGCCACGCGCGAGGGTGACTTTGTGCTCTTCCACCACGAGGGCGGAGTGGACGTGGGGTGCGTGGACGACAAAGCTCAGAAGCTCCTGGTGGGAGTGGATGAGAAGCTGAGCGAGGACGAGGTGAAGAGCCAGCTGCTGACCCACGTGCCCCCGGATAAGAAAGAGTGAGTGGCGGGGGGCTGAAGGGAGGGGAGGACGTACTCAGTCACGTGACCCATCAAGGACTGCTGAGAGAAAGCTGCTCAGGGTGCATCTGAAAGGAAGGAAGTGGTATAGGTGATTGCCTAAAGATTGGAAGCCATCATCTGGTAGATAAATTATGCCTCCCTCCCCCAAATCAGTTTGTTACCCGATACCTTATTTCAAGCACGTCAGCAGAGCCTGTCATTTATTTTTATGGGTTTAATGCAACAAGCAGCCCCCTCACAAAAGCTGCCCTCTCTGATAACCTGACAGTGGAGCTTGGCTGGGGTTCGCAGACAGCAGCGCTACCTGTCCAGTAGGTCCAGGCCAGTATAGCCCCGGGTCCATGGTCCCGTCAGAACATGACAGGAGGGTCCGAATTGCTCTTTGTATTCTGCCAGGCCCTCTGTGCCAACAGCAGGCAACAGGCAGAGGTGAAGGAGCGACAGGCTTCCATGCGCAGCTCCCTCAGAAATTGACAAGGTGGAAAAACGGTTCCCCTAGAGCTTCATCCCTCTCCCATGACAGGACTGGGCGGGCCAAATTAGATTTTTTTCATTTATTTATAGCCCTGCAGACGCAAGCTGTTGGGGGATGGAGTGGCTCGTGTGTTTTGTGGCTGTTACATTTCAGCCTCATGTCACCCTCATAATCAGGATGATTAATGGGCAGCCCAGTCATGGTCAACATCGTGGGCTGATGGGAAACTGAGCAGCGAGATCCCTTTGCCTTGCAGGTTGAAATCTTCAGCAGCACATAGGAGGCTGTCTAATATGTTAATCAAAGAGAGATTTCACAATCGGGTTACCTGGGTACCTGATGGAGTAACTAAATTCTTTGGATGTGCATATAACTACTTTTATCTGTTTACCTCTGTGTAATGGGTAACAATATCCCGGTGCACCCAGTGCATGATCCACTAGCGTCAGCTTTTCAAATTACAAATGTGAAGTTGAATTGCCCACGGTTTTAAGTTCCTTAAAATTACCAGTGTAAAAGGAAGGAAATATCCTGTTTATGGGTTAACTGAAAGATAGACGAATCAGATTTTCTTTCTTGTGCACTTTTTACACAGTGAATCAGCAAATGCCTTGTTTGTGGTTTGACTGTTTTGCTGTCCCACAGGATCCTGGCCAGCTTCATAGTGGGGCTCTTCAATCTGTATGAGGACCTATACTTCACCTACCTGGAGATCAACCCCCTGGGTACGCCCCTGCCCCTCCCACAAGAAATACCAGAACTGTAAAACTTCCAAGCAGTAGAGACATATGACCTCTCTCCGTCACAGGCGAACAGCTACCAGACAGGAACATTCTTAGATGGTATCCAGCAAACATGAATTGCAAGAAAGCAAGGTTACGAGCTGATATGCAACATCCCGTTCAAAGGAGGGTGTTAGCGGTTCATTGATGAATTTCTCATAAAGCATCTGTTGAAAGATCCCAGTCAGCTCAGCAGCTTCCAAATTATAACAAACATCTGTTTCCCTTTCATCATTCCTGTACGCCGCCTCCGACAGAATGCAGTAGTAATGGCAATAACAAGATATTTCACTTAAAAGCCCTCAGCCGAGCTGACCTCACAATGTCAGCTGCTGCGTGTGTGGGGAGACGGGAGAGTGGAAACGGAAGTCTCAAAAATATATTTTAAAAAATAACAGTAACTCATCCCTTTAGGTGTAACACAGGATATTTATCTGTACAAAATCCTAAAAAAACTACATTAATAATCCATAATGAATTAATTGCTTCTTTTTTTAAAAAAAAAAAAAAATGAAAGCAGTGTATTAATCTTTTGATGTGTATTAATGAGGGCCCACAGTGATAGCCCTGTAGCAGATGTTCCTGTGCAGATGCCGCTGCTTTGATGTGTTTCCCGTCGCGGGCAGAAAGTGCAGCGTGCTCCCTGTGGCTGGGCTCTCGCGTCTCCCTTTTCCCCATTCTGCTGAAAGTTTGCTCCAACTCTGCCACTCCGGAGGCTTCCAGGGTCTGTTTGTGCATTCAAAACATCCATCCGGTTGAAACGAAAAGTGAAGTAACTTCAAACACCCAAATGCGAGCGGGCTTGAAGTTCCTCATTAAAGTAGAAGCGATAGCACCTTGAATCTGAAATGGCAACAGTGACAACCGCACATGAGCTTAAGCTCAGAAGCAGATGATTTCCTGCCATATTAGTCAGATAACATTGCCTGTTTGACAAGGCACCCATCATAATGTGAGGTGTCTGCTTGACATGGTCAGTGATGGGTATTATGTCTACATCTTCATTCACTTTGAGCCTGTGTGTCACTGGCCCTGTTGTCTCAAACGGACTGTTCCCCTGTGACTGTGTTCACTGCCGCGCGGAACAGAAGCAGCCCCGTCTGCCCTGGCCGGCGGAGCCGCTCCCCCAGCTGGCGAGAGGTGTCCGTGTGGGCTTCTCGCCAGGGCAGTGTGATCACTTGTGCGCTCACGAGGGCTGTGGCAGGCAGGAGCAGGTGAGCCACGGCTCGGCGCCTGTAACCCGATCGCTCCGCTCTGCGGTGCGCTCAGTGCCGCGTTAAAACAAACGCCTCACGCGTCACACATCCCGCTCAGCTAAGCCGTTGCGTCCGGGAGGCGCAGAGCTAGCAGCCACGTCATGCGGGCGCAGCCAGTTCATCTCATTCAATTACGGAGGCTGTTGGGAGAATTCCAGGGAGTACGCTCTCCTGGTGTTTTTATACTCTTCATAGCCGTACACCTGCTGGGGTCTGGACCTTGCCATGTACACGACGCGGAGAATGTAAATCGCCAGAGGTGGAGCAGGAGAGTAGAGGAGGGGAGGGGAGGTGTTCTGCCCAACATAGCCATGAGACTGAAACCTGAGCGCTACCAAGCTTTTCACTCTCAGCAGAAGATACATTCCATGTACTTTTACATTACATTTACATTTATTCATTTGGCAGACGCTTTTCTCCAAAGCGACTTACATAGGTTACCATTCTTTACAATGTTATCCATTCATACAGCTGGATATTTACTGAGGCAATTGTGGGTTAAGTACCTTGCCCAAGGGTACAGCAGCAGTGTCCCAGCGGGGGTCGAACCGGGAGTGTACATAGTGGTTAAGGAGTCCTGCTCCTTAACCACTATGCTACACTGCCACCCTTCCTGTCCAAACATTGCACTTACAGTTTAACATTGTGGAACAACAGAATGTATGGCATGTCATAGGCATTTTTATGATAAGGGTTAAAAAGCAGTGTTAATTTATTATTTACTAGGAATGTTGTGAATCCATATTCTTATGTTTTGTGGAATTTTGAAGCCAGCATCAAGGAACGTTTAACTGATTACAGAACCATACTAAAGTTCTGGAAATATGTTATTTCCAGTATTGAATCTGCCTTGTTTTGCTGTCCAATGTCACAAGCTATAAGGTGGTAATTACCAAAAAAAGTGGACTTGTCCTGATATTCAGTAATATTGTGTAGTGTCATATAAATATCACTCTAATGTATAAATCAGTTTAATCAAAATCGAATCAGTGCACATAATATTTTTCTTTGTCTGTGGGGTGACATTTTTGCCATTACTGTTGTTTTAGTAGAGCCTCTTGTAGGACAAATCTTAAACTCTAAAAACACCTGCTTCATAGGTAGAAGTTCATGGACTGTTTTACCTCTTTACCACTGATATATTTTTACATCAATCACCCATCGCCCTCTTTTATTTTTCTACAAGTAGCTATCATTTTCATGTACACAGTTAACACCATTTACTGTTTTAGATTACAACAAGAAAAAGGCTGTTACTGGCCTTGTGTGTTCAAGATGATATGCACCTGTACTGGTCAGGCCTTAAGGAAGACCTGAGTTTAGATTACCAAGTCTTAATAATACTCAGGTCTCCAGTGAGATGGCTTCTCATGTCTGTTGCACTTTTCTGCTTTCAACAGTTGTCACCGAGGATGGCGTGTTTGTGCTGGATATGGCAGCCAAAATCGACGCTACTGCTGACTACATCTGCAAGGCCAAGTGGGGTGATGTGGAGTTCCCACCACCATTTGGAAGGGAAGCTTACCCTGAGGTGGGTCCCAGTCTCTGTCTTGTGAGCAGAGAAGGCACTGGTCAAAGTGACCCAACACACACACACTCACACAAAATCAACTCCTCACATCAAGGGGGGAAAGGCCTAATGCCTAGAAGCAGCACTTCATAGTATTCTGAATGTATCCACCAGCGCTGGTGCCATGGCTTGATCATAAACAGAGAGTGATTGCTTATAGCTTATAACTTTGAGATGTCAGGACAGATGTTATTGTGCTGAATAACCAGACTAAGAAAAACAGTTGTGTACTTCCAAAGTTTACCAAGAAGCAGAGGGACTAGCAGCAATTTTTTTTGTTGAAAGGTACAACCTACATTCCCAATCTTCTGGATCTTGTAACTGTTGATACAAGGCTTATCCTCTCATCTAGCACAAGTATATTACATTTTTTTCCCATGCCCATGTCACTGAAATGAGTCCCATCTGTATGGGGAGTATTGATCAGATAAAATGAGAGTCACTGGACAGTAGCTTCACCTCTGACTCATGCAAGTTCCACCTCACTGGAAACAGCACATTCTTTGCATGGCAATACCATAAAACCCAGCTGTAAATAACCTCCTACAGTGAACATTATATTAGTCACTGGGCGGGTGCTGCTGGAACAACCAGAGTATAATCAGCTGACTCACAGGACACTGCACTGTGTTATCAGGAGTTGGAGTCCTGCTTAATTTTGCTTTGCTTTATTATCATGTCTTGATCTAGAGCCCAGTTTTCACCAACACAAACTTCAGGTTAACCACGTGGTTCAAACATGTCCTGTCATCTTCTGTGTCATTTTGGACTGTTGTCTCTGGCCACTTTAATTTAGCTCAGGTGGGGTCATTTCATTGCTCATTGCTCAGTGCAGAACAGAGAGATAGTGCAGAGAGATATCGGAGGTTGTGAATATTTCAGTGGGTCTAGTTTGCTTTACTGCTGTGAAAGTTCCATTCAGAAGATCTGTCCATTTATCATTCAGCTCCACTCAACATCCTGTGCACTAAGTCAGGCCTGACTGTTTCATTCATGCAAGCACATGACACACATCAAGTCCTTGAATGCCAAACATGTGCTGGCAAAAGTCAAATGTCATTTGCTCTTACGGTAAAGTTGTAGAGTCACATTGCTGTCCAGGTCATTGAGTCACCATGTAGAAGAAAGTTGTTGTTCTCAGTGTGGGTTGCTAGTAACACATGCCTCTTGTCGTGTGCTTTTGCAGGAGGCCTACATCGCTGACCTGGATGCCAAGAGCGGTGCCAGCCTCAAGCTCACTTTACTCAACCCGAGTGGGAGGATCTGGACGATGGTGGCTGGGGGAGGGGCATCAGTGGTGTACAGGTAATTTGTGGAGTTTTGTCCCTGGCCCTTTGTGTTACCCATGCCCTCCTGACTTTACCCTGTGTGAAGCAAGTAACCGTTTCTGCTGCCCTCCCAAGATCGGTCAGACTTTATCAAGGGTCCCTAATCCCGTAGGTCACAGTACCTGGAGCTCTATCTCCACCTGTTATTATTTGTATCAACCATTATATTTATACTTGGTCTTGATTTAGGGAGGAATAATGAATATGTGTCTGACTGTCTGTGCTTTAAAGCAGAGAGGAAACCTTTCTGTGTTGTTGTGCGGCTCTACAGTGAGGACCCTTGGCCTATACAGGCTGAAAGGTTTCCCAGATCCTCTGGTGATCTGACAGTATTGATTTGCTTGGATACTTGGAAGATATACCAGTATTTTTTTCCCACAGAAAATGTTGGCAGAAAAGAAAATTCAGAATGACTGTCTCTATATTGTGAAAAATTCTGAAAAAGACTGTGTGCCTTCTTTGTGCCTGCACTGCTAGCCTTTTACATAGCTCCACAGTTGATGAGAGAAGGTGAGCTTAGCTCTAAAGATTTCTGTTACCCTCAGATATTGAAAAGAAACCAAAGCATTCCTTTCAATGTGCTCTCAAACTTGATTTTTTTCCTGTATTGTGACTGTTTAATGGCAATCTGTCCACAGTGACACTATCTGTGACTTGGGTGGATTGGAAGAGCTGGCCAACTACGGGGAGTACTCAGGGGCGCCCAGCGAACAGCAGACCTACGACTATGCCAAGACCATTCTGTCACTGATGACTCGAGAGAAACACAAAGACGGTACGCCCTCTTTAGATTACCACTGGGCCATGTGCATGAGGAAGAGTCATCCTTACACAATTGGCAAACAGGTCACATACTGTTTCCACTGTGCAGACACCGTGTGTGTGTGTGTGTGTGTGTGTGTGTGTGTGTGTGTGTGTGTGTGTTTGAGAGTGCTTGCAGATGTGTACATGTTCTAGAGGGCTTTAGGTTGTTATGTGTATGAACAATACAGCTAACAGATTCCAGCTTCTCTTGGCATGCACCTCTCAGATTTCTGTTTTTCCATTTGCAGGAAAAGTCCTGATCATTGGAGGAAGCATTGCCAACTTCACCAACGTTGCAGCTACTTTCAAGGTCAGGGTTGTTTGCCTGCGTGTGCCGTGCATTTGAGAAATGAGACAGCCATGTAGCTGACTGACTGAGCCAAGACTTTTCGCTGCTACACAGGGCATTGTGAGGGCGATCAAAGACTACCAGGGCCCCCTGAAAGAGCACAAGGTCGCCATCTTTGTGCGCCGTGGTGGCCCCAACTACCAGGAGGGACTGAGGGTGATGGGAGAAGTGGGTGAGTGACAAATCACTGTAGGAACTTCATTGTGGGATATTCAACATGAGAGGCGGTCAGTGAGCACACTCCTTTTGGCACTCGATTTGTTGTCAAACCCACCTTAAGGACACAATGTCTCTTGCTGGTCTCTTACAAGTTTTCCACCCACTGGCTTTACATTCATAGTTTTATAATTCTTTAGTGATGGCACTGTGTAATGTGACCATGTGCTTTCAATGACTGATTTGAGCCATGAAAATGGAAATGAAATTAGGAATGGAGAGCAGTGTTTGTTTGGTTTTAGAGCACATGGTAGCTCTGTTCATGGTGATTGTCTGAAATGTCATGTTATGGCTGTCACCAGAACTAAAAATTGCAAATGAAAGGGTTGAATTTAAAATATGTATTTGTTCAAATATATTCTTTTTGTTATATATAATTTATACACATACACACTCATTTTTAGCAGCTAGTAAAGCTGTATTTTTAATGCAATATCAGTCTAGCTGTCAAAAATAAATATTTCAACATTGGTTATATAAATTTTGTGACTTCCTGCTTATTTAAGATACTGCATTTCATTAATAAAAATATCAATCTGATCACAACTCTTAATCCACAGTTTTAAGGTAATATTACTAATAATTGACAAGTTATTAAAGGTTCGCCATCTTTTAATACATCAGACCATGGTGACTAAGATGCTGAACTATCATAATTTATCATAGATATCATAGACGCAAAGGCTGAACTGTAATAACATTTGAACGTTTTCCTTTTCTAATATATTGCTAATGTAACGGTACAAATTTAACTCACGTTTTGCTTGTGCAGACAGAACAGCCACTGTTCCTCTCTTATTGTTAACATTTGACTTGCATAAGTGAAGGCAAAGTGGTGCCAAAAGAGACTGAATATAACTTCTCTCAGTTCATTGCTGTGGCCCCACGAACTCTCCAGACTGCCTGTGTTAGTCAGATTAGCCACAGCGGCTATTGAATTTTATGGTATGAATTAACACACTTCAGAGTCACGGGATCAGTGGTCACATTGCTCAAGTGGACTTTTTGGATTTTCAACCCTGAAGTGACAGTAAATCATGACCAAAGCTGCTCTTGTCTGAACCGAGTATCGCAAAAATTGCTTTTGTGACATTGCATAGCATGAGTAGCCCATAGAGCTTGTGGCAGACTCGATGAAAGCTGCTTTTTTTCCCTAACCTGCCCTTTCGTGGTCGAATATTCCAACAGTATCCATGTTGAATACCATTTGAAATTCAGATCAAAATGTGACAGCCTTTCCTCCTACGCTGTTTACTTCACCCTCCCCTTCCACAGGCAAGACCACCGGCATACCCATCCACGTCTTTGGCACAGAGACCCATATGACTGCTATTGTTGGCATGGCACTGGGCCATCGGCCAATCCCCGACCAGCCCCCCGTGGCCGCTCACACGGCTAACTTCCTGCTCAACACCAGTGGTAGCGCCTCGGTATGTCTGTAAACTCAGCGTCTGGTGTTCATATGTGGTCAACCCTGTACTTTTCTCCTTTTTAAAAATTTCGCACTCAGTTCAAAACCCATGCTGTGTGCATAATGCAGTTGTCAGGATGTCCATACAACATATGCATTAAAGTTGTCCAGTTAATTTCATAATCTGTTTGTGTAGGTAACAGGGGGAGCAGCCTGGAACTTAAAGCAGGTTGCACTCTGATCCCACTGATGATAGCTCCAGAATAAACTGAGCATCCAGCATAAACTTCACACTGTCACTCCTTAAACCACTCTTTCACATTTTCAGACATAGCTATTCTGGAGAAGGCTGAACAGTGAATCGGTGTTGCGTATGACGTATGTGCCGTTGCTATCAAACCATGAGTAATCCAGTGTTGTTCAGTGTTAAAGCAGAGATGTGCTTTGCCCCTGTCTGCCTTAGGTTTAAAATAGCATCCTGAGTGCACGCCCCCCAGGCTGAGTACAGGCCTTTGTAAATGCGCTACAACGAGGCTTTTAGAGTAGTCTTTTTGAGTGCATTTACATAGCAGCAGGTTAGCGGTGAATCTCACCCTCAGGTGCTGCACCCTGCCACATAAGACAGGACCGCACCTTCCAGGTCTCAGTGTCTCTGCTGCTAGACGCCCACTGCACAAATCAGGCAGTTACTGCTGCTGCTTCTGTTACACTGTTACGCAGGAGTAGTTCCGAGGAAGACTGTGACGTTAGCATTAAAAAATTGAAACCTGAAGTATGCTGCCTGACATACCAAGCAAAAGAGCAGAAACATCCAGTGGAATAAGGGCTGTCTTTGTGCATAATTGATTTAAGAAACAGATTTCTGGCTCAGACCAGCTTTGCAGCTCTAGTATGTGACATTGACTGTCCAACGCTCCTGTTGCACTCACTGCTGGGGATGCCAGTGTCTGATTGGCCCACTGTTTGGGACGCCCCTCCCTGGACAGTGTTCACCCTCGGCCATCTGTGTTGAAGTGCCTCACCACAGCTGTCTCTCTCCTCCTCCAGACCCCAGCCACCAGTAGGACTGCTTCCTTTTCCGAGCCGAGAGCAGCGAATGACGCCACACCTGCAAAAAAGTCCAAGCCGGGCGTCCCACCAGGTAAACAGCACTATATCCACCGTTTGTGATGGGAAGCTTCCGACACCCCTGTCCTCCCTGCAGCTCCCCTCCACCTCCTGTCCACAGGCTCCTCCCAGTTTCTTTCTCCCCGTATCACAACAGGCTTCCTGCAGTGTGAATCTGCCAGGTCTGTCATGTCTTTCCTAGAACAAACTTATCACGAAGCATAGCTGGCTGAAATTGAGGCCAATCACCTAAATGCTCTGACATTCGTGCTTGAGTAATTTTTAGTAGGTTTTACACATAATGGTCCGAATCACACTCATTTGCTACCACTTGCTGTTAAAAGTCTAAAGACAGACTGGTTTGACTGTCGCAGTGTGCTGAACACAAGAAAAAGGTGCCTTGGAGGTCATATCAGTTGTGCCGTGTTGGCAGGAGGTGTGGTGTGAGCGTGTTTCTGCGAGGCGACAAAAACGGAACCACAGCCCCCTCCAGTGGGCTGCACCATCTCCTCTGCACGCCAGAGAGGAGCTGATGCAATCGCAGCTGAGTCGAGCAGAGCAGGTGTGCAGAGAGTAGGACCAGTCACACTCATTAGCGTCCGAATTACAGTTTTCCTCTCCTCTGCTGTGAAATAGTCATTCCTTATGCCCTTCTACCATCCTATAGGTAATGTTTCTGTAGATGGATTTGATGCAGTGGTAGCCAATCAGCAAGACATAGGGGTGGCAAAAAACTTGCATTGAAACGGATAATTGTCCTGAAGCTGTTTTTCAATATTGGCTTGCCGATTTCACTAACGGTTACCCCTCAGCAGCTCACTCCTTTTCACCTAATCATCTGTGGTGACATCACAGTCCTGTTTGTGCATTTCATGCCAAACACATCGAAGCAGAATAAATATAAATTATGCATTTGATTGCAACAAAGAGATTGAATAACATTAAATATTAAAAAAACAAGTTGTTTAATTTTTCGTTATTGACAAAATGTCACTTGAATTGCCTAAAGTTAATGGTATTACAGATACAGTAGATGATTAAAAACAGGTCCAGGATATTTATCATGTGAAGATACATTTTATGCCTCCCCTTTAACAGCTTATGTGTAGTCACCCATTTGAAGCCCACTTTAGTCTAAAGAGAGATGGCGCAGCTTATTTATATGTTCAATTTCTACTGACACTATCTGCAGTTTGCTGTATTTCCACCATTATTTTTGGGTGCTTGGCTGTAAAACACAGTGCTCGGTCCCCAGCCCCCTACCTGGTATGTGTCACAAAGGCTCCACATTTTGATTGGGGTCAAACTGAAGAACCAGTAGTGTGAGGAAGTTGCTTGTGGGTAGCTCTTCCTGATGTGGCACACTAGGTGTCTATTTTTCAGCACGGTGCTTTAATTCATGAGAGATGAGTAAGCTCTTGTAAATGGTGCCCCAGGTAAGGTGTGATGCCACACAGGCCTGACCATGTTTTCCCTCACTGCTCCTCCCCAAAACCAAGCACACCCTGCCAAGGACACCCCTGCCCACGAGCTGTCCACCACCCTCCTTGTCCGCGTCCCTCCGTGTCCCCCTCGCATCATCGTCTCTCCAGCACAGAGCATTTTACTTTCTTCTCTTCTTTTTTTCTCTTCAGTTTCCTCCTTTTCTGTGTTATTGACTGTGTCTTTTCGTGGTCAAATTTGTAAGCCACTGCTCATTGCCCTGCTTGGTCACTGAAGAGTGCTTTCGCGGGAGATACCCAAGGTAAGCGCAGGCATCCACTAACACCAAGCAGTCCCCACTTTCCCCGCAACACAGATGTACTGCCTTCACTTCCCTACCAAAGATATCTTAATAATGGCTGCTTATCAATAACAGCTAATTTTCCCCAGTGTGGTGGAGTTAAAGTTTCCCCTGATAACAGTTTCTCCTTGGCTGGTGCCTGGTTGATTGGGTTGCCCTGCTGCTGTCTGTTGGGCACTGTGGCACACCCCCTATGGAACTGCAGCTGCCTTGGCTGAGGTAGCTTAGTCGCCACGGTGATGCGTGTGACGTGCTGTTTGTAGGTGTGGAGGTCTGAGCATGCTCATGAGTGTGTGTGTTCCTAACCAGGCTGCGGTGGCTGAAGCACGCACTATGAGCTGACTGCGTGGCCACGCTGTGTGTGTGTGTGTTTACGGCCTCACTAGCTCAGGGGCCAGGGGGTGAGGGGAGATGGGGTTCACTGTCAGCGTTTCAGTGCGTGTTTGAGTGTGTTGGTGGTGTTAAAACCCGTTAGATCAGGGCTGCGCCATGGAGGTAGCCTCTTTCTCCCAGTTCTTCTGTGAAAGGCCTTCCTTCCTCAGTACAGTCTTTCAAGGTGTGGATTCGTTCCATTGTCAAATTGTTCATGGTTGCAAGTACTGGAATGGCAGTGATTTGGACATGACTCAGCAGTTCTTTGCATTTTGGAATATCTGCTTGTGTTCTTATAATTTGCCTGCTTTTTAACACCCTTTTGATGAAGGGAAAATCCTTCATGAAGGAAAGATGTACCCATTTTTTCATTCATGCATTCTGATATACAAGACGCCATTGAAACCCTTTGTTTAGATAAATGCCATTTTGTTGACAGACTACAGCATGCACTATTCTAGCCTGTAATGGTGGACACAGTGAGCTGAAAGCCATTCCCAGGATCCTCAGCTTGACTTTGATTTTTTAATGTGAAAGAACAACCTCCTCACTTTTAATTTGTGTTTGAATCCTTTGTAGATTAGAACTGACTTTATAAATTCCTTATTTAGAACATTTGTGATTTAATTTAATTCTTTTGTTATTGTTTTGTTGTCGTCGTGGTGTTTTGTCGCCTGATGGTGTTACAGAACAGCAGGCCTCATCAGACCGAGCCGGAGGTAGGAAAGGCCGTGGTCTGACCGGCGGCCCTCAGGCCTCCTTTCGGGCCTCTTCAGCTGTGTGGTCATCACTGCTCCTCAGCCTTTCGGTCTTGCTTGGCGGTTTCCATGGTGACTGATGTTATTGGAGCACAGAGTCACACCAGCTGTGACGGCAATAAACCCAGCACGTCTGAAGTGGTTCCAAGCAGTCTTGGATTCATCCAATTCATCCAATTCAGTGGAATCCTGCTGCAATACGCAGGGTCTACACAAATTCCACAAAGCGTTATTGCCTCATTTCCACAGACTCATCATGGTGGAAAGGATGAGGTCATCAGTTGTAAAGTGTGTTTTTGGTTAAGTAGTACCTTTCATCCATTTTAGAATGGATCACAGAAAGTTCAGGCATTAGGAAAAAAGTGTAGCACCAACTTTGAACACACATTACTCTGATTGGTTCAGACATGTCACAGGAAGCGATGGGCAATTTCGAGTTAAATGCATTTAGTGCTGGCCTAGTGAATCAGCGTGTGATTGGCCATGTTGAGTAACCTCAGTCACCCTGCCACCACCCAGCATCTGGCGTTTCCCAGTTCTGATGTGGTGTTTCTGTCGTGTGCTCTACGGCCTCTGTGCCCCTTTCTGCTAAATAAGTCTCAGTCCAAAAAGATATACATACAAGTGTATTTCTGTTTTGGGTGTTTTTTGTAGTAGTTGCTTTGGCATGTGTTTTGGTTTTTTGTTTGCCTTTTTTCTTTTTGAAAAAATCAGTTCTCAGCTGGAGAAAAATATTCTGTGCATTTAAACCCTAAATGCACTAAATTTATTCTTCTGGCAAATGAGCAGCAGTCATTTGGGATCTGAAACCCCTTCACCCATGCACTTATATTCCAGTGTGCTTTTCCTCCGCCTGAGAGTTGAAATTGAACTTCATTAGGCATCTGAGAGCAGCGCAACTCATCTACTGGGCCTGAGAAGAGAGAGTTGATTATGGACTGAGGGCTTGAAAATCATAAACAATTTAATTTACAAACATTCTCTTTTTTATTTTGGTGTGTATTTAATTACCACATATACATATATGATCTCATGTATGTATATATGTGTGTGTGTGTGTATATATATATTTACATACACACACATATATAAAGTACATGTATGTATGCAAAATATGTATGTATATGTATACGCACATACATATATAGTATACACATAAATGCATACATACATAGAAATACACAAATACATATTTATATATAAAAAAGAAGGTAGCAGACAATAAGCAGTATTGTCCACATTTGTGTACTGTGAAACATTTATGGACGTTACTGTGTCCTTCAAATTTCTAATGATAAAGCATACTGATAATTCCCTGTGCTGTTTAACGCAAGTATATCAGGTGTCATTGTCTCAAGGTTGGGTTCTTGCAAATTCACATGCAGTTGACAGCCAAGAAGGTTTGATAGGAGTATGTTTACCCAACTGGCTGGTGTGCTGTGAATTTCTGTGCTATTATGTGCAGATATTTGAACAACAAACCCAGTGTTTTGCACCTCAGAGTTCAATTTGTTTGATGGTACTCATTTGCCAAAATGCAGCCAAGATGAGACATTGTGTGACAAATATTGTTATAGAAGTTAGTTAGATGCTCATTTATTATTTGCTTGTGAGACCTGTGCAGCACACAGACACCAGCTGGTGACTGAGTAGTCATGGAAACACCCTTTTGTCAGACTTTCTCAACCAGGTATATATTTGAAAGTACTTGACCTTGAGTTAACGATGCCTGATTATTATTATTATTATTATTATTTCAATTTCGTAACGGGTATTCTGGCTGTTTAGTGTGACTTGTTTTTCAGAGAAAGGACAATGTGGAAGCAGGAAATTATCAATATGTATTAACATAGGAAATTTGATTAAAATGAGTACAGTGACGCCACGCTCCAACACACGCCTGGTAACTGACATACCCAAGTAGGTGCTGTGCAGTAGATTGATCAAGCTGACTGCTGTTGATGGTCACCTGATAATAAGGATGCCTCCAGATTGGTCTTAGATGCTTCCACCATGTGCAGTGTCTGTCTCTCAGTCCCCTCTCCTTGCTCCCACATACCCATGTGCTTGATGATAGGACTTCCAGTTCTCTGTTATTGATGTGTTCACAGAAGCATGGTAACCCCTCCGCAATGTCCTAATAAATCAACAACACACTTTTTTTTTTTTAAATTTGATTCCTGTGTGGTACTTTGGTGGAATGGGTAGGTGATGGTTTAGGGGCTCAGGGTGAGTTAAGGCTTTTAATAAAGGTTCCCACGTCCTACATCTGTGCTGATGTCTCACTCCCCCTTCTGTCTCCATCCCTGCAGCTAAAGCCACCACACTGTTCAGCAAGCACACCAAGTCCATTGTGTGGGGCATGCAGACACGCGCAGTGCAGGGTATGCTGGACTTCGACTACATCTGTTCGCGGGATGAGCCCTCAGTGGCCGCCATGGTCTACCCTTTCACGTAAGTGCCCACTTCCTGTCTCCTGCTTCTTCTGGTGCTTTAATTGCAGATGGTGCTCTACTCAGTAAAACATTACTTTTTTGTTTTTGGGGTTTTTTATTTGTGCCTCATGGTTGGATCGCACTTCTTTGCTGTAGAACATCATTTCAGGGCTTGGACAGCTCAAGACAAGCACTGATTAGTCACTACTCTGTGTTTGTGCTTGTATGCAGTGGAGACCACAAGCAGAAGTTCTACTGGGGTCACAAGGAGATCCTTCTCCCAGTGTACAAGAACATGGGTGACGCCATGAGGAAGCACCCTGAGGTGGATGTGCTCATCAGCTTTGCCTCCCTTCGCTCCGCCTTCGACAGCACCATGGAGACAATGCAGTACCCGCAGGTGAGGAATCCTGCCATTGGTAATGGTTCATGCAATACAGGATTTTCTTTATATTGTTCTTAAACCAAATAAGTCTGTTTTCATATGTAGTTTTGTTGTTGTGTGAGATTATTGAAAAAAGGTTGTACTATATATGGAGAACTGATGCATAAAAGGTCCCATAATGGCTCCATGTATCCCCCTGTCATTCTACTTCTGGCCCTTTGGCCTTATGCAACATGCATGAGAGCTAATGATTGAGCATGAATGTTTCTCCAGATCCACACCATCGCCATCATTGCAGAGGGAATCCCTGAGGCCCAGACCAGGAAGCTCATCAAGAAGGCAGATGAGAAGGGTGTGACCATCATTGGCCCAGCTACGGTAGGCCCCTTTCACCACATGATAATTTGCCTGTTTTTATGGTACAACGGTGCCTCCACATCCTCTGCTTTCCATGAATATGCAACCATCCATGAGCAAAACTTCCTAAAAATCCCAAGCCGATACAGGGGTGGCTTTTTAACCCTCTGCAGCTGTTGCTGTCATGTACCAATGTGTGTCTGTGTGTGTGGTCATGTTGCTCTGACTAGGTTGGTGGAATCAAGCCTGGCTGCTTCAAGATCGGTAACACTGGGGGCATGCTGGACAACATCCTGGCCTCCAAGCTGTACCGTCCTGGCAGTGTGGCCTATGTGTCACGCTCTGGTGGAATGTCAAATGAGCTCAACAACATCATCTCACGCACAACTGATGGTGTCTTCGAGGGAGTGGCTATTGGTGGCGACAGGTGAGACTAATTAACTGGTAATGCTTCACAGAGCTCAAGGATAGGCACTGCTCTCTGGTTTCTGGCAGTAATGAATCGTGCTCATATAGTCAATGTCTCTCCTCTGTCCTGCAGGTACCCAGGCTCCACATTCATGGACCATGTGCTGCGCTATCAGGATACCCCTGGAGTGAAGATGATTGTGGTATTGGG
The DNA here is from genome assembly GCA_019176425.1 of Megalops atlanticus. NCBI lineage: Eukaryota > Metazoa > Chordata > Actinopteri > Elopiformes > Megalopidae > Megalops > Megalops atlanticus. Next base: position 42,164,775 of record CM032875.1, on the reverse strand, counting down.
AGAGGTGAGTGCCCCAGTTCACGGTCTAGTCCATACGTCAACCCCCTGGCTATACTGGCCTGGATTGGATCTCTCTAAATCCACATGTGTTGTCTTGGTTATTGAACCAGTTCTCAATATTATGACAAATGAGTAACTGAATGTGAAAATGTTTGTTCACAATGGGAGCCAAAAGTTGAAAGTTTAGTTGTGCCAGGTTGGCCTCACTAACAGGATGTTTATGTTGAGTCAGACATCCTGGTACCTGTTTTTCTGATGAGTATTGTCTGAAAACTTCTTTCCTCATTACTTGTGGACATTACATTCATGCATTAGCTGCAGACTTGCCTACATCTCTTGTAATCTCTGTGTTTGCTTGGTGTAGATTGGAGGCACAGAGGAGTACAGGATCTGCCAGGGCATTAAGGAGGGCAGGATCACCAAGCCTGTGGTTTGCTGGTGCATTGGGACCTGTGCCACCATGTTCTGCTCAGAGGTATGTGGACATGTAAACACTCAATGGGTATGGGGTCTTGGTCAGATCTTGGTCTCACCATTGGATGAATGCTTTTTTTTGCACAAGGGATTTGTATTGTTGTTGGATTTATTATCAGGTTCTCATTGAGTTGTCAGGGTTGGATCAGCATGTGTGGGGTGTTTTAGTTCATGATATGGACTGATGTGTCCCTCTCTACATTCAGGTGCAGTTTGGCCATGCGGGGGCCTGTGCCAACGAGGCGTCAGAAACGGCAGTGGCCAAGAACCAGGCCTTGAGGGACGCCGGAGCCTATGTCCCCAAGAGTTTTGATGAGCTGGGGGACGTCATCAGGTCAGCCCACCACACAAGCCACAGTGAACTACAACCAACAAACAAAATCTCGGGCAGCACAGAGATGCCTGTCCATCATACACACAGCAGCACATCATACCACCTCAGTCACAATATCAAAACACCACAAAATGACATGGGCAAGATCCATTCCAGCCTTGTTCATCTCTTACTTTGTTTTCTGCTGGTTTTCCTTCAATCATTTAATTGTTTTTCAAATGCGTCAGATATTAAGAGGCTCTCAAGGAATTGTCCTCTGGCATATTGAAGGTCAACCTTGTCGTGTGTTGTGTTGTGCTGTGGTTGTGTGATCCATAGGACGGTTTACGACGACCTCGTTGCCAATGGTATCATCGTTCCTGCACAGGAGGTGCCTCCTCCAACAGTGCCTATGGACTACTCCTGGGCAAGGGTAAGAGCACCACTGTCTACCATCTCGTATACCAGTAGTGTCCACTAGAGGTCTGGACTAGACTACTCTTCAGTCTAAAACTGGTCTTAATTAGGAAGCCATTGATTAGCCTTCCAACTGAAACTCAAATGCAGAATTATTCACTGTCAGACAAGTAATGCTTTTCACGAGAAAGTTTATGCATAAATGAATTGCAGCAAAGTAAAATAGCTTTCAGACCAGTCTGTGCTTTTGTTAATAGTTCCCATTCTATCATCACAACACCAGGCTTTATTTAACAATTCAGTTTGTCATGGACCATTTGACTGAAAATAAGGTGCTGCCTAAAGGCAAAAGCCACTCGGTCAAATTCACTGCTGCTGGATGAGCTAGTGTCTATATGAGGACAGGGAAAACACTTTCACTATGAATGCGGTAAACTTTTGTTGCATCTAGAAAAAGTGACAGCAGATTATCATGTTAAATGTGCTCACCATTTCTGCAAAGCCACATGAAGAAAAACACAGCCAGGTAAACTGTCCTTGAATGCTTCAATCCAGTGCACAACAGTCTCTGCAGACTGGGTGAACAGCGCAGAAGCAAATGCACTCCTTAAAAATAATATAATAATGCTACTTTGAAGGATTTTCCTTAAACACAGAAAGGTACACATTATTGGTCTTATTCCAAGTGCTGATGGGCTCTGGAGCACACCTATCAGAGACCTGAGGCATATAAAATAATACAAAAGACATCTGAACACAGTCACACTAATCACAAGATGTTTGACATGCCTACTTTGTATCAGTGTTTTGATTGCTCTGCTTCAGATAAGTGCAGAGGGTATATTAAGAGCTTGCCTGTAGGCTGTCAATGCCACCAGTCATTCCACAGTGGCACAGATAGTTGGAGCTGTCACAGATTCCACTATCAGTTTGAATAACGTTCTTATTGCATAGACTGACAATGCTCTGTATATGGAAAAAGGCTTTCATTGATGCCTGGCCTTCTCCCAAATTGTGTAACTAGTTAAAGTTAACCATTTCTCGTCAGTTTCCCCACAATATTTTGTCAGTATTTCTTAATTGTATATTTCGAATGTAGAATTGAGAGTTCAGAGCATTATTTGAGTATCAGCAATTAAAAATTAACCCGAAAATGTCATCCAGAAAAACAAGCCATATTTTTATTCAGATGTCACTGCAGCACAAAACCTGGGGCATTAATTGATTGCATAGGAATTTCAATCATCTGCTGGTTCAGAGGCATTTCAAAAACTGCCTCAGTTCTCTAGACCTCCAGAACCAGGAATGGACACCACTCTGTCATACTTGCAAGCACAGTTGTTTGCCTGATTGTTAACTCTTTCATGCAGCTGTCTTGAGTTGAGTGGCAGGGCATTAGTTCCAGAAGCGGTGTATGACACAGAGTTTAGTTACTGGTATTTAGCTGTGCGTCCGTAGACATTCTGTGTCCGTAGCATTCATGTGTCTTTCTCCCTCCTTTAGGAGTTGGGCCTGATCCGCAAGCCTGCTTCCTTCATGACCAGCATTTGTGATGAGCGGGGCCAGGAGCTTATCTACGCCGGCATGCCCATTACTGAGGTGTTCAAGGAGGAGATGGGCCTTGGAGGGGTGCTGGGGCTGCTGTGGTTCCAGCGGAGGTCAGTGGAGAGTATGGCCGAGAGAGAACAAAAAGATTACATTCTGCCTCGTACAGAAATCACTTTCTGTATCAGAAATTACTTAGGGGTGCAGTTGGTTGTTCACCACAGGGAAATGTGGCTTATTTCTCTGTGTGTTTCCTTCATTTTTTGGGACTCTAGTTTGATAAGTACTTAAAATGCAGGGTAATATTTTGGTTACATGGTACAGAAAAGTTAATGTAACCATTTCTATTCCTTCTGTAAACATTAAGACACTGTAAATGTGGATTGCACAGTTGCCACATTTAGAACACTGCATACTGAGACATAGAGGGCACACTCACAAAGTCCTTAGGCCAGGCCCACACACCAGTGTACACAGTTTACATCGCAAAAAGGAATATAATGCACAGTGGACTCATTTCCGGTTTTACAAGTGCACATTCTGAGTGGACTGGTATTCTACCAGCAGAAGTGAATGTGTAAAATAGTAAAGCCATGATTACACAAAAGCTGCCTCAAGCTAGAACAGAATTCGCTGTGTGCATTCTTGCAATGTGTGGAATTCACTTTTGCCTATTTTCAGTTTTGTGGCACCTTGCTTATATCTCTACTGTGTCCCAGGTTGCCACGGTACGCATGCCAGTTCATTGAGATGTGCCTGATGGTAACAGCGGACCATGGGCCCGCCGTGTCTGGCGCTCACAACACCATCGTCTGCGCCCGTGCCGGCAAGGACCTGATCTCCAGCCTGACATCAGGCCTGCTCACCATCGTAAGGCCCCTGTCCACATGCCTGCTCTCTCCATCACCCCACTAACATGTAGGCTAAGCCAACTTCAACATTATCGAGAGTCATTAACTTACCTCAGCACTCACAAATCAGGCAGAGCTTGAAAGGTCAGTTCAACCGATTCAGAATGGTAATGAGAACATTGTTGTAGTCAGTCTGGTGTGGTACAGAGAAAATACTCTTCAGCTCCAGGACAGGTCTTGTGACAAAGCTGAATCAGGAAAGGCCTGTGATATCAAACACAAGACCACATGCGACTGGAACTTCATGAGAGAAGCCACTCTGCTTAAGTTCAGCCACCAACAGAAGACCTAACACCGTTAGACCGTAGTGTCCTGAGCATAACGTGGGATCTTGCTCTTAAACTTGACCACTTCCTCCTCAGTATACACTGGCAACCTGGTCGCCAAGTGCCCAGCTATTGAGTCAATCCTGGTTTGCTTTTGAATCCCTGCTAGCCAGGGATTGAACTGGAATGAACTGGAATGAAATGAAAGCAAAGGGCAAAAAGGCAGTCTGACAACATGCTCATTGTATTGACACAGCTGTTTGGAACTAGTCCCTGCCTTCTGTACTGAAGCAGTACCCTGATCACTGCACTGAGGGCATCATGCCATGAAAGTGGAGTGTCTACTGTCCCCAGAATACAACCACTACCTTACTGTTTTCTGCCCATGTGTACAAAACCTCCTTTTCTGTACAAACCAAACAAATCAAAACAACACACTTCACATTTGCATTATTTTCTGTGTGGGAGATGGATGACCAGGAGAAGTAATCGCCTCTGACATTACTTATTTTTTGGTTACATGTGACAGTTTCACAGATTTACTTGAAGTATTGAAAATGTGTTTCAGGGTGACCGCTTTGGAGGGGCCCTGGACGCTGCTGCCAAGCAGTTCAGCAAGGCCTTCGACAGCGGCCTGCTGCCCATGGAGTTTGTCAACAAGATGAAGAAGGAAGGCAAGCTGATCATGGGCATCGGCCACAGGGTCAAGTCGGTGAGCTTCTCCTCCGTCTGTGGCTGCACACACCTTTCAGTGCGTGGTGATTTAAAATACGGATCTCTCCAAATACTGACGTTTTAAATGTGCTCAATTTTCAGATCAACAATCCAGACATGAGAGTCCAGATCCTGAAAGACTTTGTGAAGCAGCATTTTCCTGCCACCCAGCTGCTGGACTATGCCCTAGACGTGGAGAAGATCACCACATCCAAGGTACCTGTCCTTGCCCAGTGTGCCCCCTGTCTCATTAGAGGAGACGTCAGTGCTGGCTCCTTCATACCTGGAGCTTCAAATGTCCTCTGATTTTAAGCACACATGCCACTGCAGTGTTTTCCATTACCATTTATTCGAGCGAGCCAGTCTCAGAACACTGACAGTCACCTTCCATTGCAGAAACCCAACCTCATCCTGAATGTGGATGGCTTCATTGGGGTGGCCTTCGTGGACCTGCTCAGGACCTGTGGTGGATTCACAAGGTGGGGATACGTCTGCGTGCCCCTTTGTCTGTAGATAGTCATCTTTGTGCGTACCTGCATCGGATGTCCCTATGTGCATTGCTAGATGTTTCTCTCCAGCAGCCTTGTGCTTCAGGTTGAGTGCGGTTAGCAGCTGCTGAGTGATGACTGATGTTTGGGTTACAGGGATGAGGCCGATGAGTTTGTGGAGATCGGGGCTCTGAATGGAATATTCGTCCTGGGCCGCAGCATGGGATTCATTGGTATGTAAAGGGGCAGTGGGAGGTTGGGTGCCATCTCCCATATGACCTACATGATCCATCTTGCCAGCCACCCCCACAGTAGATGAAATTGTTCACAAATTTAAAGTATTTAAAATGTCCTTAAGACTCATCCATTCACATGGAAAGCAATCGCTTGTTGTAAAGTGGCTGTTTACAGTCCAGTCTGTCATTTAGACTCAGAACTTCATCTTAGTCCCTTTTCCCTCTCAAATCTCAGGACACTACTTGGACCAGAAGAGGCTGAAGCAGGGCCTGTACCGACACCCTTGGGATGACATCTCATACGTGCTTCCAGAACACATGTCCATGTAACTAGCCACTCGAGAGCCAGTCCATCCTGGAGGGCAAAGCCGAGTACCACAGCTTTCACTTGTCTCCATCACTGCTGCTGGAAAGGAGGAGAGGGTGGGTGGGGAAGGGTATTTGGTGGAGGGACACTTTGGGCAGAGGGGTAGTTATTCACCAGTTCTTCAAAACGCACTGCAGAAAAGGAAGCATGACTATTGACAACATAACAGAAGCAGTGATGTCACCTATTGTGTCACTGAACAACCAACCAAACTATGCGCAAACCAATGCAAGCTAAAACAGTGGGGTCACACCAGGAAGAATACAGGAATGAGAGGCAGTTGCAGGGTGAGGATCTTCAGTTTTTATGACCACATTAGGTGGCACAAGAGGGACAGAGACCTCGTTCATGGCCCAGCTTTACTGTCTGTCACTTTGCTGCATTTGTGGAACCCAATGACATCATCTCGTACTCGTGTAGACACAGTTGACTGTTCTCTCATCCACTGTCACAACTACTTGTTCTTTAATTATTACTTATATAACTGTATACTAGCACGATTAACCTACTGCGTAGAAATGAATGCTTGTGTTTCCTTGTGCATTCTTCAGAGTTGAGCTGTTTAAGTCAAAAGCATGCTGTCCTGTCCGAGTGACTCGTACTGCAATCTGATCAGTCACTTGCAGATATAGAATAGTTTTCTATATAGAGAGAGGTATATGCATTAATAAATGTGTGCAAAGGAAAAATGGACACAGTAAAAATAGCATATGAATGTAAATGCAGATCTAATATGTTAGCCACTAGAGTAGTTGCAGAGTGGTAAGATGTGCTCTGTTCACCTCTATCCTGACTTCCTTCTGGGTCCACTGCTGCTCATGTCCTCCAGGGGCTTGTGAGCATGGACATGATTATCATAGGGAAGAGGCTGCCAGTGTGGAGTGTCTGAGCCTTTCTCTGCGGCTGTTGAATAAATCCTTCCCTCTGTCCACCATTTAAAGCTGAATGACACTGGGCGTTATTTATTAAATATTCACTCCATCTGAAATTTACCGCCTTTTTTTAGTTAACAAGTATGTATAATTTAAAACAAAAATGTGTCCTAACATGTTAAGGATGGTCATTTTTGAGTTGCCAAACTAAAATGTTCATTGTCTGTTTTGTGAAGTCCTTACCTGATGTGAATTGAATTTGACAAGAGACAAAAGGTGTTTTTCATTAGCACTTGACTTCATCTGTTAGCTACCTCTAAGAAACATGTAACTTATCCTGTTAAAGCCACCCCAGGGGTTCTCCTCTTTAAAAAAAAAAAAATGGAATGGTGGTAGATGAACGTGACGATGAGTCATTGAATAAGGCCCAGTGAGTCTTAACGTACCATTAAGAGGGACCATCGTAATCAAGGCATTTCCAGGTAATCTTGATGTGGCTTTTTGTTGGCAAGCATGATCTCCTTGTGCTATTAACTATGTGAACTGTGAGGTTTTCAAACAAGAACCAGTCTGTGTTTAGTGGTGCATTTCTTGGTCCATGCTTCTGCTTCTACTTCTGCTTCTTTGCAGATGTTCAGTGGATCACCAACACTGTCTAAAAATATCAGCCTGCTATGTTCTTTTTTTTATATGTTTTACTGTTTTATTTGATTTGAAACAAATGTGCTTCTGTATTGTTATTGTAATTAATATAATATTATCTCCAAACTGTAATATTGTAGTTTAATAAAGAACTTCTTGGCTAACTTTTCAACATGGTTATTTCTCATCAGTATTTTGTGCTATGTTTGATTCGTTACTGTTGATACAAGGGATACTGCTGAATGATTTTTAAAAAAATCATTTATTTAAATATTATGAATGTGTTGTGGGACAAAATTGACCAAAAACGAGTATGTATAATGTAACATTGTAACATATATTTGAATGATGGTATTTTTATGAATTGTAGCTTAACAGTAATGCCACTTGTAATAACAAAGTTTAAGGATTCCAGGTTTATTCCAGGTTTATTCCAGATGCATTCTTATGGCAAGGGACTGACTGCAGTGCATGTTATGTGACATGATGGTCTATAACTAGAGCCTGTGGATTCCTGTAACCTTGTTTTTTAAGCCTTTAATTTATCTGAAATCTGCAATATGTCTAAATGAAGACTAATCACTAATAAGGTGATGGCCTGAGATTAAGTGATATTTAGATAAACAGATCAATGGCAGTTTATGATCATTTGTATTGTGAGATGCATTTCTTTTTTCACTGGCACTTAGCCCTATGTGCAGGCTGCAAGCAATAATTTTATTTGTGAATTTTGTCTTTACATAAGATATGGCTGTGGTGTCATGTAGCTAATATTCTGATGCACAATCAGAAGAACACATGGCAAAGGAAACGCTGAATGACAGGAAACCATCGGAAGTTCTAACATAATGCAAAAAAAAAACTTATGAGCTTTTTGCATCAGTTTTTCAGTTCTGTGTAAAACATGATTAATTTGATGAGCTGCTGTTCAGTGTGTCTTTTACTCTATCCCAGCAAAAGAGCCCAATAACCAGTTTACAAATTTTATTTTGGTAGTGAGCACATAAATATGCATTCATATAATACACTGTATTTGTAGTTTTAAGTGCAATGTAATGCCAGCATTGTCTTTAGATTGGGTGAGAAGTGCACTACTCATATAAGAAGCAATGGTTGATATGAGACTTCATGATTAATATTATTAAAGTTATCAATAAACTATTTTGTCTGCAGGTATAGTGTTGGAGCAGCTAGTACCCGTATACAGGCAGACACAGTCTCGAAACCATAGGAGATCGTCATGTAGAGATTTTCAGGTGCAGATCCTGGCTTAATGGTGAGAATGCGCTTGACTTCGGGGTGAAAGTGTTGATGCGGGTGGGCATATCCTGTGCAGCCGCTATATAGTTGATAAAAACATGACCACTGATGATTTAAGATTCAAAGTAACAAAAAGTCAACAAAAATGATTTTTTTTTCCGAACTTATATTCTGGAATTTAAATGTAGTAGTCCCAGATAGTTCTACGTAATTATGTAAATAAAATGGAACTATTTGTTTCAAGACCCCTTTTATTTCCAGGGACAGTGAATAACAATTAATTGTAGAAGATATATCAACTGTTATTCTTTATTTTGTCTGTTGCATCTGCAGTACAAAATGGGTGCCCAATCAATCAATAGAAACTCGTCATATACAGCATTTAAGCAAAATAGGGCATGGATGAATACCCATACCTAGGTGTTCCTATCTCAAGTAATTCCTCAGTTAATGTCGACATTAATATACATGGTAAATGTAACAATATTATAATGTGCATTGCTTGCGTGTGCAAATAACGTTTCTCCCAAAACATCTCCCCAGTTTCCTCTCTCTTCCAAACTGATTCTTCACTGATCGGTAAAGATACAGCCTACCTCAATGTCAGAATTAAAACGGGGAGTGTATGGATGGATGCAGGACTGCCTCTTACCCATGCACGCACCTTGGTACACACTGCATCCGTAGCTACTTGGTGCCTCAACTACGCATGTCGTTATTATCGGTCTCTGTGTGTATGTGCTTTCTCAGACAAGTTTATTGCAATTTCGAATCATAACGTTCACAGTCATCATGGCAGCCGCAGCGCCTAATCCGGAGGACTCGAACCGAGGCGGCTGCAGTACCGGCACAGCCAGCGCCCTCGCTGGGGACGGAGACTCGGAGGAGGCCGAGGATTTCAGCTCGTCCTCCCACTGCTCGGAATTGTCTCGTCGGCAGAATGAACAGAGAAAGCTTGGGCTGTTCTGCGACGTGACTCTGGCCTTTACCAGCGGGGCGATCACCGGGAGTGTGCCGTGCTGCGAGTTCTCTGCTCACCGCTCGGTGCTGGCCGCAGCAACAGATTACTTCACTCCGCTCCTCGGTGGACAGTTTTCGGAGTCACTGTCCGGACGAGTGGAAATGAAAGAATGGAGTTCTGAAATGGGGCCAGACCCGGAGACGGTGGAAAGCGTTATACAGTATATGTACACCGGGGAAATACGGGTTAGCACTGCTAACGTTCACGAGGTGCTGGAGCTCGCTGACAGGTAAGCTGTTAGCTATGCAGGCTACGATATAAACTTTAACTTCAGATATTTGGATGTAGCAGTGGCACGCTAAGATTGATGTTAGGAGCGTACCACATAAACATGCAGAACAGCAATTCGTGCGACGCCTGTCAGCAATTATCAATACAGTATTGAGGGACTCCAAGAATGAGCTGCCTCACATTGCAGCGAGGAAAGGTTAGGATAAACATCATTTCTGTAGACAGTCATTAGCACTGTTAATGTTATTATTCCTTTTTGAAATAATTTAATAGCTATTTCCTAATTATTGCGCAAAATGTCCATTGATGTTGCATTCGTAATGGGAAGTTTTTATGAGAGCCATCTACATGACGATTATTTTACTAGTAGACACTGCAGAACGATTCAGTAGGAGTACCTAGCCAAGTTCACGTTTTGAGTGGTTTAGTTCATGTACAGCGTATAATTTTGTTGTGCTAATGATGAATGAAATCAGGGCCAGCACTAAGGGGGGCTTAGGTCAGTGTTTCTCAACCCTGCTCCTCACGGCACCCTGTCCTGCATAGCTTCTAGCTATCCTTGCTGCTTGAATAATTCAGGTGTGCTCAGCTAATATAATGTGCCACTGATGAATTCAGTCAGGTAGGTAGAGCAAGGATAGATAGAAGATATGCAGGACAGGGTGCCCCGAGGAGCAGGGTTAAGAAACACTGGCTTAGGGGATGGACCTCAGTGCATCACCAGTTGTCTCCTTATATCCTGATGTCTACATAGTATATATTATGATTTTTTTAAGACTTGATGTTATGTGCTCAAATCGTAAGAAATGTAACTGTTAGTGTATCTTGATAACTAATATTTAATTCTTACTGACGTCACTGTCTTACAGTTCAGATGTCTCAGAATTGTCATTTACGAATACATGGGAGTTATGGATATTTGTTTCTGTTGAAAGCTGAGATGACTTGTCACCCAATGTTTCAGGTTCCTCCTCCTACAGCTTAAGGACTTCTGTGGTGAGTTCCTGAAGAAGAAGCTGAATCTTACCAACTGTGTGGCAGTGCACAGCCTGGCACATATGTATAACCTCGACCAGCTGGCCTTGCGTGCTGCCGACATGATCCGCCGCAACTTCCACAAGGTCATCCAGGATGAGGAGTTCTACACCCTGCCTTTCCACCTGGTGCGCGACTGGCTGTCTGATACTGAGATCACCGTGGACTCCGAGGAGGTGCTCTTTGAGGCAATTGTGAAATGGGTGCAGCGCAACACTGAGGAGCGGGAGAAGTACTTTGAGGAGCTGTTCCGTCTCCTGCGGCTTCCCCAGATAAAGCCCACCTATCTGACTCGGGTGGTCAAATCCGAGCAGCTTGTGTCCAACAATGAGGCCTGCGTCAGGCTGGTATCGGAGGCTGTGGAAGGCCACGCCCTCCGTTTTGAAAACCTTAAGACGGCTGACCTGGAGTTCTGGACATCGTACATGGCATCCTTCCAGCCGCGCTTCGGCCAGAACATGGACGTGATCATGGTGGTGGGCGGGGTGTCGGAGGGTGGTGACTACCTGAGCGAGTGCGTGGGATACTTCATCTACGAGGACCGCTGGGTCAACCTACCACACATACATAATCACCTGGATGGCCATGCCATCACCACCACCGAGTCGCACGTCTATGTTGCGGGGTCCATGGAACCAGGCTTCGCCAAGACTGTAGAGCGGTACAACCCCAACCGCAACACCTGGGAGCAGGTGAGCAACCTGACCACGCGCAAGCACTCCTTCGGCCTCACCTGCGTCAAGGACATCCTCTATAGCATCGGAGGCCACGGCAACTTCAGCCCCGGCTTTAAGGACGTGAGCGTGTATGAGCCAGAGAACGACAGGTGGCACAACTTGGAGTCAGCACCAAAGATTCTCCGGGATGTGAAGACGGTGAGTGTGGAGGATCGCTATGTGTATGTGACGGCACGCACGCCAGTGGACACGGAGAACGACGATGGACTGAAGACCATCACCACGCGCTACGACACAGAGAGCCGGCAGTGGCAGGAGGTGGACTCGCTGCCGCTCATCGACAACTACTGCGTCTTCCAGATGGCCGTGATGCCCACCAACTTCTACCACACGGCCTCCTGCTGCCCCAAGAGCTACTCTGTGCAGGACGAGGTGGCCCGGCAGAAGATCAACACCCGCATCTCCGACGAGATCCTGGAGAGCCTGCCACCGGAAGTCACCAGCATCGAGGGGGCGGCCATCTGCTACTTCGGCGAGGACGTCTTCATCATCGGCGGCTGGAAGAACAGCGACGACGTGGACAAGCAGTACCGCAAGGAGGCCTACCGCTACTGCGCCGAGAGGAAGCGCTGGATGCTTCTGCCGCCAATGCCCCAGCCGCGTTGCCGCGCCACCGCCTGCCACGTCCGCATCCCCTACCGCTTCCTGTACGGCTGCCAGCGCTACCCCATGCCCCAGAACCTGGCGCGGCAGCGCGACCGCATGCAGCAGATGCAGCAGCTGCACCGCCGCACGCTCACCCTGCGCAGGCAGCTGCAGTCGCAGATCGAGTGCTGAAATTCACCTTCCCATCCTCGGGGGTAAAGTTGCACAAAACTCACTACCTCCATCTCTCAGTGTCACCCAAGCAAACCTGCCATGAGATTTTCTTGTGCCAGTCAAGAGTAATAGAATGTGACGGTGTGCATTAAATCACGTACAGTGACCAAGGTGTTACTACAGTATGTCATGCACAGATGATGTGTGTTTTTATGTGTCTACACATGTACTCTTTTATGTTAAAGCTTTAAATGTAAAAGTATATGATATGAAGCCTTGTAGGCTGTTATTAAATTCCTCTTGTCAAAATCTGCTTTTGGTAGTCAAAGAGGAATCTGGATCCTGTTCAATAACATTCCATCTAATGACTGTCAAATCCATTAAGACGCTATGTACCATTTTTTTGCATTGGAGGTTACAATAATTATCTGTATGGACTGTCTCTAGAATACACATCCACTAGTGTGCTGATAATCTGTATCTGAGCTGCAATCTAGGCAATGCATAGCAGTATTTATCTTGAACTGAATGGGTGCTGCTTTTCCTTCTGTAGCTCATAAAATGCACAGCCGTAGAGGTTAGTCATTCATGTTTTAGATAGCTGCAATACCAAAGCACTTTGGTTCACCTTTATTGTTTTGGGGCAGCCGCTTTCTGTCCTTGCACTTAACATATTGGCGTTGATGTCTTATGCTGTTGATCTTTTGTTTACCGTGCAAGTTGAAAAGGAACTTAAGAGATGCAAGTCAAGGTTTGTGTAATTTAAATGCACTACAGAGAGGAATTAGAAAGAAGCACTTTGTAAGTAGACCTTTTCTCTGTTTGCACTCTGTCACTTAGAGTCATGGAGAGACTAGTGACAAGAAAGATGTCCTGTGGAAATGGGAATGATCCACTTGCAAGTGACTGGCAGCCATGTTCTCTAAAATTGAACTGTTTGCATTTCATTAGCTACAACCTCAAATATGATGTCCAAGAACTGTCCACGACTGCTTGTTTCACACTGAAAACCGTACAGCATACATTCCATGTCTGTTGATTTTATTTTAGTGATACTATGGCTTGACGCTCTGAACAGTCCGCATACAGACCATGTCCCATCTCTACTTCTCATTTCAGTCGCACAGTTTCAGCATAAATTCTTACCACACTTAAATTCTTATCCATGAATGTGTGTCCATGATGTTGTTGGATGCATGGTTAGATGATGCTGGATAATATTGTTTTATTGGTTGTTTTCTTTTTCAAGTGTTAAGAAGTTTTGACATAGACTGTTCCATTCCGCTGTGTAACTAAGCTTACCTGTATGCGTTGTTACTTGCTACATGCTGGCAGTTCCCTGAGTCAACCCCTGTTCAATGGGAATTTGAAATTGTTCCAGGCAGGCTTATAAGTTATGTTGACTTTAGTTCCAGTTGCTCCAAAAGTTAATGAGTGCCATCAAGTTAGACCCTGTGAAGTATGGAATAATGTTTGATTTGATTGTGAAAATTAATTCTTTTACCTCAAATTTGGTGTAAACTTGAAAGGCAAGCTAGTTTTGCCATATGCTATCAGGCCCGAATTTTGGCCAAATTTCAAATATCTGATGTGTGCTTGATGTCTGACAGGAGAGAAGACTAAGCACTAGTGTATATGTATGCACATGCACACGGCCTTGAAAAAGTATTCAGCCCCCAACCCTTTTTTCACACAAACAATTTCCACAACCTGAGATTTTGACTAATTAGACCGAGACCCCTATAACATGATGCTACCACCAGCGTATTTCACTGTGGGGATGGTGTTTCCTGGCTGATATGCAGTGTTAGTTTTAAGCCACACATACTGCTTAGTGTTTGAGCCAAAAAGTCCCAATTTAGTCTCATCAGACCACAAAACCTTCTGCTGTATCTTTGTAATATCTTCCAAGTGACGTTTTGAAAAGTTTTTACAGGCAAGCATGTGCTTTATTCAACAAGGGCTCCTTCCTTGCCACTCTTCCATAAAGGCCCTTTTTGTGCAATAGCTTGGAGATTGTTGACCCATGGACATCATTTTCGGGTGCAGCTACTGACTTAATAGAGAGGGAAGGTATTTATGCTCATGAAGTAATTCATAACAGGTGATCCACTAATTTCCTACACAGGTAGAGACCATCAACAAATTGGATGAGGTTATTAGACAATATCTTGCACCTGGGCAAGGTTAGCCTTATACTTACAAAGGGTATAAATGCTTTTTAAATCTCAAAGTTTTAGTTTTTTTTTTTCTAAATTTTTGAAAGGTTTTGGACATTTCTTTTGATTTGTCATGATGAACTGTGTAGACCAGCTGGAAAAAAAATCTCACTTTAATATATATTAAATTTGGACTCTGTTAAATTGTGAAAACAGTATTGGGGGCTGAATACTTTTTCAAGGCACTCTATATATAAAATGTTGTGGGTTGATGGTTTCTTGGATCCCACTGCCTATTTGTGAAACTAAGTATTCAGTGAGCTGCCTTCAGTTCACGGTGTCTTACACCATCATTTTAACATTTTTAATGACCCTTGCAATGGCACATCGCACTTCTTTGAATAAGGTTTTGAGAAACATTCAGGATGTCATACATGACACTGTGAAATCTGTATGGACTTTGATAGTTCTGGGTGTGTAAATTGGAAGGCTAATTCAGAAAAATTATATGAAAGGAAGCCAGTATCTCTTCTGAGGTGTTTTCAGGTACTTCTTGCCAAGGCAATAGCGGTTTCTCCTGTTATCAGCAGTTCTTCAACACTTTTTTTGCAGTGAAGAACTTTAGAAATGTGCACTATATGAGATATGCAGAGCTGTGAGAAGGATATTACTTTTGCTTTTGCCTATGTGCTGTCATTTAAAAACCTAAAGGATATATTTTGCTTAGCATGTGACATTTGGGCACAGTGAGGTGTGATTGCTGTAACTGGCAATAAAAATGTTTTGTATTATTGCTGTGGTTTATTGTGCTTGTGGTCTGAAGATTAGTATTTCATACTTTCAGATAAGGTTAACAGAATGTGTGGGTGTGGGTGATAGTCATGATGCCTCTACATCCTAAGTATGAAGAAAAGGTGTACTTTTCCTATGACAATTCTTCAGTGCATTCTGTTAACATATAATGAGAGATTGGTTAGGCCATGCATTATAACACACTGCTACTTTAAGTATATTCTGCAACAAGACTTTTCTGGTATTAAAGAGGGTACTACATCTCACAAGATAAGATTCAAACAGAAACAAACACCACAACAAAAGGGGTAAGCTGGAAAAAGGAAAGAATCCACATGACATTTTGCAAAAGTGAGCCATTGATTTATTTGTGGCGGGCTTTGTGTCTGGGGCTGGGCCATGATGAAGGGGTGTCACGTGGAGGGCGAGCTGTTCGAGGCAGATAGGCGATCTCCATGATGGGCCTGCTGGGAGTCCCGGGGGGTGGTGTACTGGGTCACATTGGGCAGACCAGACACCACACAGCAGCTGAGGGCACTGCGGGAGACACTCATGTCCTGGACGTCATACCACTTGTCGTCCTTTTCATTGTAGCACTCCACATTGACGGTGACAGTGAAGCCATTGAAGCCGCCTATCACAAACATCTGGCCCTCCACCACCTCGATGCCAAAGTTACTGCGGGGGTTGAACATGGGTGGTGCATAGCGCCAGCTGTTTGTCAGGGGGTCATACACCTCTGCACTTCGTAACCGGTTGGTCCCATCATAGCCACCCACCTTGGGAAGATCAGAAGTCACAAGTGTCACACATGCAGCACAGGGGTCTATGTTTCCAATAAATGCATGTAATGTTGCATTATTTTTTTCTATTATTTGTAGTGATATACTGTCTGTCGAGACCACAAACAAAACAATGAAACAATCTGGCATTCAACTCTCGCTCATCTCATCTCACTGGGCTTTTTTCAAATCTGTTTTGTGATTATGCTGTCGTGATAACCTGTTCCATTTCCCTTACAGACGGCAGACTGTCTTTGTGGGACATGTCCTGCATTAATATGAATCTCTGAAGGTCCACTTGTATCTATAGGCAAATGTGTTAATTGTATGAATTTTTACCTTATTGACTTTATTGTACTGTATTTCAAACACTGTAAGTTGTCCAGGGTAAAGATAAAAGTTAAGTGGTATGACGCTGATAATGTATATTAGCAGGACTATAAAAGGCACTCAAACACAACCAAGACTGTGAGACACCCCTCCAGCCATAAAAGAGTAAGCTTGGTGCCCTGCACCTACATTAACCTTTGAAATACCCAAATAGGGCACAGTGATGGTTTGTTTCCATAATTAGCTCAGAAAGCTTTGGGATACATTCAGCTGTAGCTGAGGTGTGAACTCACCACATAGACCTGGTCATCATACGCAATCACCCCCAACCCGCTGCGACGGGTTCTCATTGGCGCAATCATGGTCCACTGGTTGGTCTGCGGGCAGAAGCACTCTGCGCTGAGCAGGTATTCACTCCCATTGAAGCCTCCACAGATGTACACCTGGGTATAAAAAGGATCTTGTTCTTGGCATCTGAAGTCCAAATATGGGTGAGGACATTGGAATGGAAGCTTAAATGTATTATTCATGCAATTTATAGGTTGAAAAGGGAGAGTAAGAATTAAAGGATTGTCCTTAACCATTGAAAACCATGTCATGGAGTGGAAGAGTTAGAGGCAGCTCCTCCTGTTTTACTGAGGATTTGGGAATCTGAGCCTCTACAGATCTTGGATGACAGTTTCATCAGGCAGAGCACCATCTGAGCAGTTTCAAGTTTCATTTCCACTGAAGTCTGATGGCAGAAAAAGTCACTGGGTTGCCTGTGGGAATACATTAATAGGGCCCACTGATGTATGCAGACAGGGGCTCACCTTGCCATGCAGCGTGGAGGCACTTGCGTCACTTCTCTGCATGTTCATCGGTGAAATCAGGGTCCACTGGTTGCTCTCAGGCTCATATTGCTCGGCGGAGCTGTGGCGCACATAGCCATCAAAGCCACCCATGGCATAGATGAGGCCATCCAACACAGCAACACTCACATAACAGCGTCGCGAGTGCATTGGTGCCACCTGGTGCCAGGTGCGTGTGACGGGATTGAACTTGCGCACGTTGCTGAAGTAGTTGACATTGTCATAGCCGCCCACACAGTAAACAAATCCGTTCAAGGTGGCAACACCATGGTAAGCCAGCCTGGGACTCTCCTCCAATGTCACATTGACCCAGCGGTCTGCTCGTGTGTCATAAGCCTCAATAGTGTTAGTGGGACCATTACTGCTCCAACCCCCAATTGATAGCAGGATGGTGTAGGGCAGGCGAAGACGAACCATTGGGTTACAGATTTGGGAGCTGGAGGACTTGTTCATGTCGAGGTCATACATGGCCCTCAGGGCATTTATGATGATGGGCTTGCACTCATCGCAGTCCTTTACCAGTGAGTTTTTCTTCACTTTGTTCATGAAGTAGTCAGCACTCATCAGAGCCATCCGCACCTAGACAGGCAGTAGAAAAGACAGGCAGACTGAGTGAATCCATAGACCTTGCTGTTTTTTACTGCTAAGTAACATTAACAATAAAAGTGAATGGAAGTTACAGCAAATTATATTTACCACACTGTTCATCACATTTTTATAATGCAGCGGCCGACTTTACTTTGAGATCATTGACAGCTTTCATCCTTAGAATGTAAAGGCTAATCACCTTTCACAAGGATAACATTTTGAAAAAAATCCTTAGTCATTGCTGCTTCTCAGCTGATGTGTTAAGCCAATGATCTAAAAGCAAAGAGGGTTAGGATGTCTTAAAGATGTTTGAGATGGATAGCTAAGAATTATGAAAATTCTCATTTATCACTTCATCATTCTATCTATGTGAAAATGCCATCATGCCATGCTCACCTTTGGCAAAAGCACAGAGATGGAAGATCTCCGGGTAGCTGGAGTATGGGCAATCCATCGCAGGATGGTGTCAAACACCACTTCCTCCTGCTCAACATTCAGGTCATCCCTCTCGATGATGTCACACAGTTGGGACAACGTAAGCTCTAGGAACTCTTCAGACATGTACCCAATCTCCTCAAAGTGGTGCAGAATGAATTGGTAGGCACGCTGTCGCAGTTCAGGGCAGAAGTAGAAGTCTGCAAACTTCCAGATGCCAATGCAGTTCTCGGGGCAGAGCTGGGCCTCCAAAAAATCACAGCAAGCTCGGGTGATGCCTGTGATACAGAACTGGTCGGCTGCCACCATTAAGTGTTCCACGTTTTCCACTGTGACTCGCAGGGAGCCGGTGTAGGCATACTCAATAATCAGTTTCATCATCTCTGGTGACACACCAGGGATATTGAACACCCGCCTTTCTGTGCTGTTCCAGTCACTGGTGAAAAGAGTGCTGTGGAGGGGTCACACAAAAAGCATTTTTTAAACACTGTGCTTTATTAAAAACAATAGCTTACTTAAAGTCCCAAATGTGGCATCCTGTGTGAAATCACACCCATATTCATATGGCTTCTATTGAATGGCACATACATGTCTGCTATTGAGGTTCCCGTCAGGACAAAATTGAAGCAAAATCTCAAGACGTCAGAAAATCCATCTAGATTTGTAACCTGAGATTTCTTGAGAATTGTACATAAATTATTCAGTTTTCAAATGAGTGTTGAATGTTAACATTTCAAGGATACCTCTGCTATTCATATTACATTGTACTGTCTTTTGTATGAGAACAGAACCCCTGGAATCTCTTGTTTTTAGAGATGAGATATAGGGTACCCTCCATATTTATTCATACTCCTGATTAAATCAACAAAAAACAAAACAAAAAATGTAATGACTGAAAAAAATCAGGCTTAATAGCACTGCACAAAGTCACTCCATAAAATATGAGGGTCACATTTATTCACACTCAATAATTCACACATGTAATTTAAACATTGTCCAGCAAAAACACACTTATACCAATGATATGCTTTCTGGAAGTTTAATGGAAGCTTCTGCAGGTATATGGAAGCTTTTTAAGGTATTCTGTTTGCTTATGGTATACCAGAAGTTGGCACACAGAAGTTCATTAGTAACATGGTTCATTGTAGTTAAAGTCAAAGAGCTTTGTGCAGTATTGTTAGGATTAAAGTATGTCTTTAAAAATCCAACAAGACATTTTTGATTATATCATGTCTTTTTCTCCTTTTTATGAATAAATGAATAAATATAGAGAGGATGGTATATGATGGGATGTGATTCAAAGTAATGCCACAAATTCGACACAAATGCTAATGCAGTGTTGAAAGTTTAATTTTGTTTAATTTTAAACACAAGGTCCTGGAGAAGGTGAAACACTGGGACAGGTAGTAAGGGTGATATTTTATGTAATCATATTTATGTAGCCATTATGCAACTGCATGATGTCGTAGAGGGCTGCAGTGAGCTGGGACTGAACTAGGTAGATACAGGGTGGAACACAAAACCAAACCATAGATGGTACAGCAGGCCATTGCAAAGGACATACATTGAACATGGTCAGTTAAGAAGTGCCAAGCAGCCCATACTGTATGTCTTTGAACTGTGGGAGGAAACCAGAGTACCACCAGGAAACAGACTGACATGGGGAGAGTAGGCAATACGCAGGTCAGTCCAACAAAAGAGCAAGTATCGCGGCATAGTCAACAGAGCTGTTGATTACAGTGTAAATACCAAACTTGACCCCTCGTGAGATGCTCACCGGAAATAGGGACTGCAGCCACACAGGATGTTCTTGTGGGCGTTGAATGCAATACCGTCGACTTTGATGACCACATCACAGAGTTTGCCCTCCAGTCGCAGCTCATTGAAAACTTTGAAGGACATGTCACTCATTGTCCACTCACTGTTGCATCTCTGAAATTGTGTTGAAGTAGTCACTTCTGCCATTTCTCTTGTTGCTACATGCATTGTTAATATAGATTGTGTATTTATATGACCTTTGAGGTCTTTAACTTAGATTTAGAAGTGGTAAGCAGTGGATCTTGAGGATCTACTGTGCATCTATCAGGCATCTTCATGGCAAACAGCTAGCAGTTTCTCTAAAGTTCCACTGTATCACTCACAGTTTATTGTTACTTCACAATAAACTGACCCTTTCCAGTATCTTCTTATGTCATAGAATTAGGAATGTTGTCATGGTTACAATAAAAAACATCATAGGTAGCTAAATATATCTGATGTTAGGTAGGCCTGCATGATCAAAAAAGTAATCAGACATTTTTGACAAAAGTTATCTCTGTTTGACCATTGAACAATATTATGTAACTCATATTATATTATAAAATACTGAGTACAGTTGTACCAAACGTGTTTTAATCTAGCAACATTAATACCTAAAATGCACTGTAACCTTATGTAAAAGGTCCTCTATTGTATTCAGAACTTAAAACGAATTAATTTTATAAACCAATAAAGTTCATTATTTTTATTCAGTTGATTCGCTTCTGTAGCTATTTAGCTAAATCAGCTGGCGAGAGGTGTAATTGCCATTATTATAGCTATCGATGCGCCGGAACCTTTTTCTGAGGTTGTCTCGAACTGAAGAAACAACCCGGCAGTTGCTACACGAGTCAACGGAAGTTTGCACTTTGTGGCTAGTTAGCTAACGTAGAGTATTATGTTTCTGATTGTATGTTTTAACTGCACAACTAAAATACCTCACTTATTTGCACATATATTTTAAAACCTTTACATAGCCATCTTTTTATTCTTGTTATTGCAACTCGTCATCCTGAAACATGGTAAGTTTCCCCCAATTATTTTAGGAGCTAACGTTAGCTACTTAGCTAGTAGGGGTTGCTTAGAAAACAAACTGCAGAGATCTCAGTGCCAAGGTTTTATACCTAGGTAGCTAGATAACCGATTGGTGATAAATGCTATCTGTCAAGCTATATGAAACCTATTTTTCGCCTCTGACTGTATTCGAGGTATTGCAATAAAGGTTCTTTAACGTTTTTTTACGTTAGCCAGTTTGCTAACTGTAGGGCAGGATTAGGTAGCTAACGTTATGACTAGCTAGGGATTATGGTCCCTTTCGTGAATCTGTAATTTTGTAATAGTTCGCCATACCTATCTGTAAGTGTTCGTTACAGCTCCAACGTAACCTTCACGCTATAGCTGTAGCGTTATCAGATATGATATACTTGTACAAGTGGCCATAATGTCCATGTTAAATATAATATATCCAGTGCCACCCCAACTACTAGTGTAAGTGCTACGTCAACGGAATTAGATACATAGTTGCAGCTACTATGATCGCTAACGTTAACAAATATTCACGAGAACAAATTCAAGCCTTCCCTCTGAGGTCCCAAAAAGGCCTTTCCCTTTGCCTATAGGTATATTTGTATTTATTCACTTAGCGGAGCGAGTTACAAAAGTGCATTCAAAGGGGTTAGGGCAGTAGCCGTGTAGATACGGAAATATTGGTTTCATCCACTAAATACAACTGGAGCGTTGCAGAAGACGGTCAATGACAGGTTATCCTCATGCTCTTTAGTAAAGACCTTTTTCCAAAGAGCATCTTTTTGGGTTTACCGTGGACACCTGAAGCATTCCTGACACATTTTCTTTTCCTGAGAACTGTTGGCAACCTGTGTTTTTATGGTTGCAAGCAATTGCCAATTTTGTGTTCTGTATTACCTCATGTTGTAGCTAACCTAGCAGCCACCCTGTCCCAGGCCTGATGTATGCTTCTTGTGGTCGGAGCGACCATAACTGTCTGATGAAAGAAATGTGATTGCGACCATAGAGCATGGGGAGAACTTCAAAATAGAGCTGAACTCAGGCATCAGTGAAATGAATGCTGACACAGAGTGGCATAACAATATGTGATGTGGGACTTGACCTTTTGTAGCATCATGATTAATGCACAGTAAAGGGGCTAATTAGTGCTTGGTGACAACTAAGTTCAGTACAGCAAGGCTTTCATCTGCACTGAGTCTCTGCTTCATTCTCTTTGTTAGCTGGGCTTCATCACATCAGCATCCAGTTTTCTTCTTCACTTGTTCTTGCTGTAGGAAAGGTCCATAGTTCTGCTCTACTATGCTATATGTCCTTAAATTCTATGTGAAATCAGTAATATAATCTTTTGCTGTTACTTGAATAGCTGGGTCATAGATGAATATTCAGTGCATTTATGCTTTGTATGTAAAATTCTTAATCCTCATTATTGATGAACTTTGTAAGTCAACAAATCATTCTCTTTAGTCACATATTAAACCACCAATTAGGCTATCTTTAATGAGGGACAATGTGAGATGTGACAAAACTCCCACTGCAAGCCTGTGTTTTCAGACAGGTTGAATGTGGAGTCATTTTTCACAGTTTTTCAGAACTGTAATAGACTAAAATGATAGTTACCTTTTTCCAATTCACCCTGCAGTGTCCCAAAGTTAAAAGAAGAACCACTGCACCAGGATATCATGTGCCTCTGTTCCTTTAGGTCTTCATTTTCTTACATCTGTTGTCTACCTTTCATCCGTGTCATTATTGTGTTTGTCTTTTTTCTTGCCTAAACTTCAGCTTTCTACATCAGGAATGCTGTGTGTTTTCATGCTTCTGTGTAACTTTTGAAGCCAGCCCAAATTTTACAGAGACAGTTGTAAACCAACCAACCAAGTTAACCATCTCTCTTGGTTCTGTGCCCAGATTTACCACATCCCCTGGATATATATCCCAGTGCGCACTGCCCTTGCAATCTGGCACCAGCTGACAAAATATGAGGTCAGATGGTTTTCTGTTCTGTAGACTATGTGCATGCGGGTGTAATCTGATAATGTCCTTATGCCATATCTGATTCATACAAAACCAACAATACAGTGTCAAAGAATGAAAAGGACATTCTCCAAGAACCAGTCAAAATCCTGAAATCAGTGAAGAAAAGGGCTGTGTCTGTGTGCACCCCACTAAGCCCTGCCTATAGTAGAGGAGGGAGGGGAATAATTAGAAGTCTGATCTTGCACCAAGGTAACTGGGTTTGGAAGAATGTTCTCATCTATCTTTGCTCCCATATTTTACCTTTAACTATGCTCTGTGCCAGCATTTTACCTGTAAGCCCTGCTTACAAGAAATGCAGTTGTCTAAAGGTAACAGAATTAAAACAACTCCAAGTACTTCTTGCGCAACAAAGAAGATGCACATTTAAAACAATAACAATGCCGTGACCATTGTGTTGTGTGACAGGTATGGAGGTGCAGCTTCCATTGCATGACAGAATGAGCAGTTTGGCCAGACGCAGATTGATGCACAGGGGGCTTTTAGTCTCATGTATTTGAGTACATGGAAGACCAGGAGTCTCTGGCTGTTTGGTTCAGCATTTATCAGCACATGATAAGACTCATGCTTCAGTGCACTGCAGGCACTTCCTCCCCTGCTCTCACCCAAGCCTGAGTGAATTGTTGTGGTATTGCATTTCACGGGGACCTGGAATAAGTGTGTAAGGGACCCTGAAGTTCAGGTCTGTGCTCTAATGAAATTGCAGCATTGCCTTGGATGTATGGACAATCAAACTCAAATATCTTTCTGTAGTTCAGGGTCTGAATCCCTTAACAGGCCATGGATGATGATGCATTGCATTGGAGTGAGCGGGGTTGTAGCTATCTCAGGATGTGAATGGCTTTTCTGTTATAGTACATGCAGAGTGGAATCATGAGAACTGGTGTAAGACGTACAGTTTAGTTCAGAGGGTGAAACATTAAGCGTTTAGGTGTCTGGCTGGCGGTTTTCTCCAGACATCCTGGATTGAGTTGCAGATCTCTCACTCATATTGCTCCCTCTATGTTTTGTCCTTGCTTTCTTCCCTGTGCTACCTGTGTTGTGTACCCAAGTTGTGTGACTTTGCTTTTGTCTCCTCACCCCACAGATCCCCGAACTGTCCAAGCCCTCAGTGTGGATGAGGGACAGCAAGCGAGTAGAGGAGATCATTCAGGCCATGCACAGGGCTGGGCCCAGCACTCTCCAGGTACTTTCCCCACCCTTTTCTGTGGGTGCCAGAAAAGGAAATGCATGGTGTAGTCTAGTCCCTGACATCCAGGGTTTTGTGTCATAGGGGGTCTTTGAATTAGCCGTGTCTTTGGATCTGCTTAATCAACCTCAGTGGTGTGATAAAGAGTTGGGAACATTAAACACCTGCGGGCGCCTCAAGGACTGTCATAGGACATGCCGACCAGGCACAGTCAGAACACCCTCAGTGTCTCTGTAATCTTTCCCGTCAGCAAGTGCATGAAACTGCTGATGCCTCCTGTGCAACAGGCAACACGGGGAAGGCTCCCACTGAGACACCATCTGAAGTAGTGCCAGGGCTTTATTCACTCTATGCAGCATGAATAAGACCAGTTTGCTGTTCTTTATCTGATGCGCAGGTGCTGTCATCCATGGTTGCTCACCTAGCTTTTAATTTACATGTCACCCATTTATACAGCTGCAGATTTTACTGAGGCAATTCAGGCTATGTACTGAACCCCAACCAGCTTTCAGTTATCGAGTTAAGGCCTTAAACTGTTATTCCACACTATGGCCTAATATATGGTATAGTTTGGGTGCTTGTGCCTGAAATGCCTTTCTGCTTTCCTACATAAAGTCCATGGTGTTAGTTTATGTGTGTGTTAGTTCAGGCAGTTAAAGCTTTATTCACTGACCAAATGGTCACTGTCCTTGGTAACCTCTCTCTGCAGGTAATCTCTGACTTTGACATGACCCTCACCAGGTTTGCACACAACGGGAAGCGCTGTCCTACCAGTCACAGTGAGTAGAAGGGCCCTAAGACAAAAAAATGAGTAGAAGGGGCTTATCCTAGCTGGAGTGCCAGTGGAAAACAGTCAGCACAAGGGATGCAAACCAGGAGATTAAAATGAACTGCCCAGAAGCACAGGCTCACAGTTCTTTTCACATGGCTGCATTCATGTTCGTTTATTCATTCATCACATGGATGACCCAGAAGGGGCACCCCACAGGAGTTTTGATTAATTTAGAAAAGGAAAGTTAATTTCTTCCTAGGTAAGTGACTGCTGTGAAATCGCCACGAGCAGAGAGAGTGAGGTTGGTTTTTATGGACAAAAGAAATGCTGCTTCAAATAAAGCTGTTGGTGTAGAGTTCTGTGAACAAAATCCAAGAAAGCCACCAACTAACCACAGAACCATGGAATTAATGATTACACTGTTCTGGCAAACAGGCAATAAGGCAGCATGTATTCACCAAATAGATATGATTTTATTGTATGAAGTGCAATCCCTGTGGGGGCCCACTCTGGGGACACCTATGTAACCATGTTTTGTGAAATCCAAGTGGGCATAGCAATTGCTGCACTAAACTGGTGTAGGTTTATATTAAATGTGACAACAACCTTTGGGTGATCCTTTAGGGATTCCTTACTTTATAGCCAGAGTGGACATGGATCATTATTGTGAAACCGACTGTTGTTGTTTGAAACGGCTAATGTGCTTTATAACGCGGTATGTCTATTTCTTTCTCCAGATATTCTTGACAACAGCAAACTCATCAGTGAAGATTGTAAGAATAATGTGAGTTGGATTTATTTGCCTGTCTCAAAATTGTGTTATGAGGGCGTTAGAACAGTGGCAGAGCATTGTGTCTTTCAATGGCTTGAACATTCAGCAAAAATCATTTGTTTGCCACCTCCTCCAGAGCAGCCCAGAGAAAGGCATTCAGTAAGGGGGCAGAGACTCATGGCATGCTGTTGCTGAGATTTGTGTCTGATGTCTACAGTGTGTGGGATCTTTCCCTGCTCTGATTCACAGCAGGGCTGTGTTTCATAGAGCTGTTCCTTTCTTCCTCTCCCCTCAGCTGAAGGAGCTGCTAAACACGTACTACCCCATTGAGATCGATTCTACCCATACAGTAGAGGAGAAGCTGCCCCTCATGGTGGAGTGGTGAGTTCTAAGCACACATAAACAAATGCCCACACCGGACGTGACATGTAGGTACCAGGTTAAATACGTACGGTCTGTTGTGTGCAGGTGGACCAAAGCGCACAACCTTCTTATTCAGCAGAAGATTAGGAAGGACCTGCTGGCTCAAGTGGTGAAAGAGTCTGACGCCATGCTCAGGTGAGTATATGCCCAATTTCCCGGTGTCAGTCAGCAGCCTCCTTCAGAAGCTGTACGACTAACTGCTTCCATTTTGTACGATTAGAGATATTATCTCAAGCACTTTGGTGTTATATAGTTTTATGATACCGGTGATCATGATGATGATGGTGGTGATGACAACACCGGTGGGCTTCCGCAGGGAGGGGTACAAGGTGTTCTTCGACCAGCTGCACAAGCACAACATCCCACTGCTCATCTTCTCCGCGGGCATCGGGGACGTGCTGGAGGAAGTCATCCATCAGAACGGCGTCTTCCACCCCAACATCAGGGTCTTCTCCAACTACATGGACTTTGATGAAAATGTGAGTCAGCTGCACAGCGTGCTGGGAATAAGAGAGTGCTAGAAGCGCGGAGAGAACAGTGCTGTCATCTACCAAGGTTACAATTGCCTTGGATATTTACACTCATCATTTTTATGGAAAGTTATAATTTGAGAGGGCACTGCTCGGGAGGGGTAAGAGCTTGGGGCAGGTGCAGAGTGATGCCTGGTTTTCACTTTGTCATTTCTGTGGTCCAACAGTCTAACCACCGTTTGATGCACTGCCAGCTGATGGAACGATAATCAAATGGATAATGACCTGAATGATGATTTATGTGTTAATTTAAAAAGAAAACCCCAGCATTCCCTTTGTCCTTAGAGCAGTGTACAGTGTGGAATGCCTTGCATGGTCGGATGGAAAAGCACTGAGCCCACTGTGGTGCCAATGAGATCCCTTCCCTTGCTGTGTCCAGGGCATCCTGTGCGCTTTCAAGGGCCAGCTAATCCACACCTACAACAAGCGGGAGGGGGCACTGCTCAACGCCGGCCACTTCCAGGAGCTGCAGGATAGGCACAACGTCCTGCTGCTGGGGGACTCCTTGGGGGACCTGACCATGGCCGACGGGGTGCACAATGTGGAGAACATTCTGAAAATTGGCTACCTCAACGACAAGGTGGGGTGTGGCGGGACGCAGGAGGAGGAACAGGAATTAGAGCTCAGATGATTTTTGTTGAACCGTTAATATTGTTGGTATTGTTATTTCTACTGTTGGTAGTGATTTTGATATCAATCTATCATTTGGCTGAAAGAGAAGCACTTGGTGCACGGAAAATGCAATTGTGATACCATACATGATAACATACATGCAGCCAACAGCAAGTTTAATGTCTTGTAGGTCCCCGATTTAGCCTTGAAGATCATGCCTCTTGGGCATGTAGGTGAACAAAGTCTAAAGATACCGTGTCAGCCCTTAGTATCATTTGGATCAGAACAGCTGAAACACTTTCATCAGACTGAAAACCCACCTCTTCAGTCAACACCTCAACTTACCTACCCATGCATGATCTTTTGTTCCTCTTATGTGCAGTTATATATGTAGAAGTGTATGTCAGGGTCATATGTAAGTGGGTATGTTGAGGTTTACTTGCATGATTGTTGTGTGTGTAAGCATTATATTTGCAGTGGTATAGTCCCTGAGTTATACATATTGCTTTGGAATTGTCAGTCTAAGCCCTATAATGTGTGGATAGTTGTGTACTGTTAGTGCAGTTTTTCATGCCACTTCATTAGATATACTGTCAAAGTGGTTCTGGATAAGAGCATTGCTAAATGACAATAATGTAATGTAGCTCTCTGGTCTTAGTTTTGGTATGCACTTTTTTAAGTGGCTATGTGTCTGCTAAATGACTAAATGTAACGTGAATGAAATGTAAAGATATTCCTGCATCCCATGTTCACACAATCCAGAGCTCTCACTGATTCCCAGGGTTCTGCTCATGTGCATTGATTGCAGTTTGGTTGTAAAGGTTCTGATTTGGATACAAGTCAGATAACGATGATAGACAACTCATAATCTCTAACCCGTTACTCCTCAAGCCAAACTTCAACACTGCCACAGTGGCGGGGAGTATTATCATGTGACTAAGAAATGTTCTACGTATCCCAATCTCAGGAAAGATTTCAAATCTGTTGGGCAGATCAAGTGAATAAACATTACTGTGTATAGTACTTTGTAAGACATTAATCACATTATGAGTACATAATATCAAGCTAAATATAGCATAAAGTATTAACATTTTAGTAGGATTAATCAAGTTACAATTTACCCAGCATATTGCATCAACTCCTAATTTGCAATTCCAGGTTAAACGTCCCTGGAGGTGTGCGCTGATCGTTTTTGTCCTCTGCTGTTGCAGGTGGAGGAGAGGAAGGAGTCCTACCTGAGCACCTACGACATCGTTCTGGAGAAGGATGAGACCATGGATGTGCCCAACGCCATCCTGAACCACATCACAGGCAGGCAGTGAACTGGGCGCGAGGTGGTGGAGGAGGACTGTACGGTTCAGCATTTTCATTTTGGGCATTGCTTCATTTCCTGCTTGTCTGGACACCAAGACCGCAGGCCAGTCAGTGATTGGTAACTGCATTACACAGAGAGGAAGTGTGGCATACCTCTTCTGGGGTGCCGTCTGAAATACCACGCCATCTTTCAGATGCACTGAATCCATTCACTTTTTTAAAGTTCCCTCTTCCGGGCATGTGCAGCAGGAGATGTCACTCATGGCTGTTTCCGGCGTCCACAGGGATCACCCACCGCACCTTCACCTCCTAACCCATTCCTCTGCTCATGGTTACCATTGACACGGGACCTCTGTGACTCCGATATCAATAAAACAGACAAACTTTATGATAGGAAAACAGAGCGAGAGGTGGACACCCCCCCTCTCTGGTAGTTAACAAGTGAACACAAAGGAGTTAATGCACTGCCTATTGCTTTGAGTAAACAGGCCAGTGGGGAGACTAGTCATATTTATGCAAAAAGGGAATCGGTGTACTGCTGCTCTGGGGGTCAAAAAAAGCTTTTATGGTATTGTGTTGCTTTTAGAAAAGGGAATTCTGTTTGCATTTGTGTAATTGCCCTGTCATTTCCGATGCTTGTAGAAAACTGTATGTCAGGAAGTCTGTTTTCCAAGGTAATGGATAACACGTGAAGGGATATTCACAACATTAGAAAGCCAGATAAAGGTTGGGAAAATTTCAACTGGCTTGCAGAAGTCTGTGTCCAAGACCCAACTTTTCATCTGGTGGGTTTTTTCTTTTTGGCTCCAATTTCTATGTTCTAATCTTTTTGTTGTTTCTTAATCTTGATGCTCTCACACGCACACACTCATTGGAGTTCTCATTTTAGCCATTTGTTATATGTATTTATTGCTGTTTCTTATGGAAGGTAGACTGATAAGGAGAATGGAAGTTGGTAGTGTTATGAATGGTGTTCCAGTGTGTTGTCAGTCTATCAACTCAGTATGTAGAAGGGACTGTCTGTGTTGGACAGACTATTTTTTGCAGCCCATGAGAATGACACACTGACTTTTGTGCAGTAATAACTGAAAAGGAAAACTACTGTAATTTGTGCTGTAGTATTTCGTAACATTGATAGTCATAGTCTACTACATTTTGTAGGGGTGCACGCACTTGATAACACCTTCAGACGTTTGAGGAGTGTTTAGAAGTTTTGGTATGTCCATTTGCCAAATGGTGTATTACTGTTGTTTGATATGGTGAGAATGAGTTTCACTCCACCTGTAAGTGTTTTAATGACATATTGTATACAGCATCTTGAAGGGTTTGTTAAAAAGGTTCACAATTTGATACACTCTGGGAGTCTTGTGCACAAGTGAAACGTCTTGTTAAAACATTCATGCACATCTCATTGGTATTATTTTAGGTAACACAGTGCATGGTTATTACGATTAAAAATATGGGAATACTGAATAGATATGGGAAACTGAAACCCTTGTCTGTTTTTGAATTTTAATAATGATTGTTCTTTTTAAGATACTTAAATCCCTCCATCAAAAGTAATGGTTGTGGGTAGGTGTTGACTTAATGCCATCTAGTGGTCACAGCTCATAAATTCTCTATTCCATGTGTGGGGAATGACGGACATTAATTTAGTATCCATGAAGTCTGACTTTGAGTTGAAAATTTCTATTTTGTTGTAATGAGCTGAACTGCTGACTAGTGGAATCCATCCATTTATGTGTACCCTGTAAACACCTTTGTATTGATATAAAATGTACAACTTAGTTTTATTAGAATCTGGAATTTTATTTTTTCAGGGTCCTGCTCATAACCTGCAAAATGACACTGTATTTTAAACAATGTAATGAAGTTGTTATAGTTATGGGACTTTAAAAGGAGCCGTATAGTTGTTTATGCAGTGGGGACCAATGAACAGTAATGGCCATTGATTACAGTTGTCATTTTTATCTGAAGTATATTGGTGCTCTTTTTTTAGTCAATTTTTTCTTTTTGGTCTTTCTTCTGTTGTGATTTTTTAAATTGTATTATCCATTATTCCATGACAAAACCCATAAAGCAGGCTTATTAAATATAAAAAACAGCTGTTTATTTTGTGATATAGTACACAATGCAAGCATAAAAATATATTCTTGTATTGCACAAAATACCTACATATACAGCTCACACTTTTGGATTTTTGCTGTTTAGAGAAACAGACACACACACAATGTGCTCCACCAGCCATCACAAGCCCTTGGGAAAAGTGTTTAGTGCACTTTGTCTGCATGCTGACAGTAGCAGCTTACAGAAACATCTAAAAAATGATTCAAGTGAGACACGCTGTGTCCCTTACTGTACCATTCTGGTTTGTGGAAGAGGGCACAACTCCAGGCCCAAAGGCAAAATGTGCTCAACTCACAGGTCTGCTGTAAAAGTAGTTCAAAAGTGGAAACTATATTAAGCTGGCATTTGTTTGGATTGAAATATCCATACAGGCACAACACAGTGTAAAACAGTGGTTATTGATTGCTGAATGATATAGATTGATATAGATGATATAGATCTGAGAATGACATGTGTCCTGATTTCTTTCTAAGTGAAAAAAGTGCCAAGACCTGAGCATGTTTAGCAAATGTTCTAAGAACAAACTTGAGGTAAGTTTCTAGCCCTGGAACTATTTATGGTTTACTCTTGACTGTTTCATTGAGCACTGGGAAAAGGCCTGTAAATATTAAACCCAAATAAATTATTTAAACTTGCAAGGAATTCAACAGATGGAGAAAACTGAAATAAAAGTAAAAAGGTACTTCTAAAAGTAATGAGTGTTGTGATTAAAAATGAAAAGAAACATCACATTTTGGTTTGACTACATGGCATCTAAATACTGTTATCTAGACCAGATGGAGTGCAGAGCCCGAGGAAAGGCAGGGCTCTAAGACCAGGTTGGAGGTGGTTGGTGGATGGCTCTATGCCTATCGGGTAGATGCATGGGGAGTCATACCCCCAGCTACATGGCAACTTCTCTCCATGTCAGTCCCCCTCGTGTGTCTGTTAAGCCCTCTCCTTCACAGTTCTTCATGCCGAGCCTTCTCTGCATCCTCGTCCACCTTCAGCTTCAGCTCCTCTGCGGTGATCTTGCCATCCTTGTTGCGATCCTGGTTTGTGAACATGGACTGGATAACGGAATCTGGGTCCTGACCTGGCCGCAGACGACCTTTACCTTCTGCCACCTGGGCCTTGATGAATTCTGAGAACTGGGAAGTGAGGGAGGAAGAAGAGGGTGAAGAGTAGCTGCATGTGACTTTGGACAGATTGAGCCCTTTGTTTCAAGCAGTCATGTATACCCCTAAGACAAGTCTAAGACCCACTGTGTTTTGCAGGTCCCCAACTAAATAAACATCCAGTAATGCTGCCTTTTCTTTTCCCTTCTTTTGCTCCAATGTCAGGTATTGTATGCACTGTTCTAAATCAAAAAACAAATGCATTTTGGTACCTTCACCAACACATTTTAATCTTAATAGTGTTTGCCTATTGTAGTAAACTGCCAGAAAGGTGCTACTGAAATTATGACTACTGAAAGAGCACCTGACATGCTACTTTTTATGAGCATCAACAGTGCCAGTATGACAAATTATGCTGATGTGCTACTGCTTCCTTATTCTTTATGTGCCAAGATACTACAATCTAGATATTCTCTAGATTGCCACAGTGTTTCTGTTTGATCATGTGACAATCCACAAATAGTAAATTTGCCCTTCTTGTCTTCACTGACCTCTTCTGGGGGCACCTCATTGTCGTTATTCAGGTCCAGAGCCTGGAAGAGTTCACTGGGAGTGTCCTTCAGCCACACAAACAGGTACCCCTCTGGCACCCCCTTCTGGATCCCCACTAGCTCCAGCTGGAAGTGCAACACCGCACTGCCAGGTACGCCATTCACTGCAGAGAGAGAAGGGGGAGGGGGGAGATTAGTGTCAAACCCAGGGTAGCAGACACTGAAACACCAGTGCTTGACTCTGAGAGAAAGCTTGTGACTTGTCAGGTCTCTGGACTCTCACCTCCTCTCTCACCGTGGCCCAGGTGGGGTGGGATGATGAGCACTCTCCTCTCACCCACACACATACCCCGCAGCCCCTCGTCCAGCCCGTCAATCACCTTGTCCGCCCCCAGTACCACCTCCTGCGGGTTCTCATAGTCCTTGCTGCTCAAAGGAAGTGACAGCATAGGTTAGAGGAGGGCAGAACTGAGATTAATGTATTGTATGCACTCACAAAGATCAGGGAACAGACAAAATCAAAATGTACTGGTATCTTCATGGATTATATGACTTGGAGGGGGGTGGATCAGTTGACTGTTTATCTGCATTAAATTTGTTAATTAGGTTATTCCTAACTTAAAACCTGCATAACATGTATAAACCATTGCTGAGATGGTACTGACACATCATTGGTATTGTACATCTATGTGTCAAAGCTCAGGACAACTGAGTGCCTTCTTTACAAGATCTTAGAACAACCTTTACATGGGTCTAAATTAAGTTTTAAAATGAGTCTTAAGTGTTGCTGTGTCAGGGAAAGGTACTTACGAGGAGAAGAGCAGCGTGCCGTCCATCAGGGAACAGTTGTAGTGATAGTGGATCAGATCATCCACACTGCTGGTCAGGTTGCACTCCTCGGGTTTGTGGGTAATCTGGATTTCCACTGTGTCTTTGGGGTTGTGGAAGTCAATGACATGGATGTCGAAGACCAGCACGGCTGAGCCAGGAATGTCCTTGCCTAGCAAGGGCAGACAGAAATGCCCCTGAGGCGCACAAGTACACCCAGTTCTCTCTCTCTTCCCCTTCACCAAGGGTTTTTAGGGCACAAGTGGCGATTTGTGCAATGAAAGCCTGGAAACAGAACTTTAAGTGAAACCCACAGGATACTGGTATGGAGAAACAGAAACGCTGCATTCTCAAAGCATCATGACAACATCTCAATGCACTGTGTTCTCAGTACAATTCAATGGATTTGGAATCATATTAAAAGTTGTTTGGATCCAAGCTTCTGATGGCATCCTGTGACATAAGAAACCTTACAGAGCAAGTTGATTGGTTTGTCTGACCTGCTCCATTCTCCCCATAGGCCAAGTGTGGGGGCATGGTGATGCGCCTCTTCTCCCCCATGCACACACCCTGCAGGGCCTTGTCCATGCCCGCAATTACATAGCCCATGCCGATGTAAGTGTTGTAGGTGTTATTCCTCTGGTAGCTGTGTTGGACAAAGAGAGAGTGTCCGAGAGGAAGATGGCGGCATCAGTTTTGTGTTTGAATTCTGTGCAATTACATTCCTTTATCCCTCCTCCCTCCACCATTCCTTTTCTGCAGAAAGCCAACATGCAGTTCTTTATTATATTTAACAGAAATGTGGCTTTGAGAGGATCAAACCTGATCAATTCTTGCATGCTAGCGGGGCTCACCTGGAGTCGAACTGCCTGCCGTCCAGGAAGGTGGCATTGTAGTGGTAGCGGATGTAATCGCCAACCACTGACTTCCGTGAGCAGGACTCCGGCACCACCTGGTTTTCCACAGTGATGTCGTCTTTAGGATTGTGCAGGTCCACCAGCAGGACGTCAAAAATCAGACTTGCGTGGGGAGGGATCTCTGTGCCTGGGAGAGACAGGCACAATCAACCACCAGACACTTATCTCAAAGCTGTCAGAGATGGGCATCTCTGGGACCGCCCTCTCTTGGTTCAAGTCCTACCTGACTGGTAGATCCACCCAGATCTACTGGAAAGGTTCCACCTCTGCACCCACCCCTCTCACTACAGGAGTTCCACAGGGCTCAATACTGGGACCCCTGCTTTTCTCAATTTATGTCAACTCACTTGGCTCAGTTATCAAATCACACGGCTTCTCCTATCGCTGTTACGCTGACGACATCCAACTCTTTTTCTCTTTCCCTCCCTCTACCCCCCAGGTCAACGAAAGAATTTTCTCATGCCTGGCTGACATCTCCGGGCTGCCGATTCCTCCTCCACAACATCAGGAGGATTTGTCCATTCCTGACAACATACGCCACGCAGCTCCTTGTCCAGGCCACAGTGCTCCCTCGCCTGGACTACTGCAACGCTCTCCTCGCAGGCCTCCCAGCCTGCACCACCCAGCCTCTGCAGCTCATCCAGAATGCAGCTGCCCGACTAATCTTCAACCTCCCCAAATTCTGCCACGTTACTCCCCTGCATAAATCCCTCCACTGGCTCCCTGTCGCTGCCAGGATCAGATTCAAGACGCTGACCCTCGCCTTCTCTGCAATAAACAGGACAGCTCCTACATACCTCCAAGACCTCATCCAGCCCTACACACCTGCCCGGCCCCTACGCTCAGCAGCAACTGGACATCTTGCCCCTCGCACAGACAGAGTGGGAGGTTCTCGCTCTGCAAGGCGACGGCGTTTCTCCTACGTTGCTCCCCAGTGGTGGAACGAAATCCCCGTCCCGCTACGGACAGCTCCATCACTCCAATCCTTCAGGCGTGGTCTGAAGACACACCTCTTCAGACTCTAACTGGACTGACCTGCCACACAATCACTGCCCCCCCGGATCAGTGCTGTTATAAATTGCTGTGTGCTTTTTTGTTTTGTTTTCTTGTTGCCTCTACTCTGGTGCTTATTACGCTGTTGGTATAACTGTAACTGTATAAATTAGAAAGTACTGTGTCCTCAAACAGACCTTGCTCTCAGCTGAGAACTGTCTCAATGTGGAACTGTACACATCCTGTCCCCGTACTGTCACTAATACTGACTGTATGCACTTTTGTACATGGCTTTGGATAACAGCGTCTGCTAAATGAATAAATGTAAAGGTAAATGAGAGAGGTTTAAATGGTATTCCATGTAACCAAGACCTACATAGGGCCTGTTTGGGCCCTTATCTTCTGCTTGTTCATTATTACTGAACTATATCTACTGTATCTACTGTAACTACTGTCTACTATAACTTTATCTTGCTCATTTTGTGATGTGTTATAAATGGTGAATTACATCAATGACTTGTATAAATGTGTACTTTTACACTAAAATTTAACACAGTCCACTTGTTGTCCACTCTGATGACTGGTGATGGCTCACCTCTGCACCCCCAGGAAGGCCTAATTATGTAGAATCGCTTCTTTCTTTCTTTTTTTTTTTTTTTAGGAATTCCCTCCTTCACTGCTTCATTAACCCCTGCTATAGTATACCTGTATAATGTTGAAACACCATTCAGATGTATTTCATGATGTGTGCCACATATGTCTGCCTCAATTAATATGATAGTTTGTACTGCTCCTTTCAAGTAAGTGTTCTGATTACACCACAGTTACCGTATCCCTTCTCTCCATAGGCCAGGAAAGGAGGAATAATGATGTTCCTCTTCTCTCCCACGCACATTCCCAGAAGCCCCTCTTCCATCCCCTTGATCAGCCAGTCCTGGCCAACATAGGTGTCGTAGGTCTGCTGCCTGTTGTAGCTGTGTGGAGCACACACGTCACCAGTCAAACATAGATTCTAGAACTTTTGGCTTGGTTTATGGCCCCTGATTGGATCTTATTAACGTGACCCTTTTGACCACTGTTTGTGATGAGACTACAAATGCCATACACACACAGTCTCATCACTCGTACAACTTTTTCTTTGGTCACTCTGGAAAGCAGCTATAAAGCAAGATCAACAATATGAAGAGAGAATACAACAAAAGCACACCTACAGCACTGGTGTTGATTGTAGCTGTGGACTTGCTTTCTATGGTCATTATCTGCAGAACAAATGAATGACTGCTTTCCCCTCACTGTCTCCCAGCCCAAATGGGGCTCACCTGGAATCGAATGGCGTGCCATCCAGCAGGGTGCCGTTATAGTGATAGCGGACGAAGTCAGAGTTCTGTACGGTGCGCTTGCAGTCCTGCCCCTTGCTGAGAATGCGCATCTGGACCTTGTCCGCCATGTTCCAGATATCCAGCATGACCACATCGAACACCAGTGTGGTGTCTGGGGGGATAACGTTACCTAAGAGAAAAAGACCATCAGCACCACATGCACATTGGTATCCGCAATGTCACATGTTGGTAGGCTGGCTATTGTCCCAGCCAAAAGTAACTGGGAACAGTGTTTATTTTGGAGATTCAACTTCATTCTTCTTTCTTTGAGTCAGGAGTTTACTGGCCTGTTGAGGTTAGTATCTGTCTTTTGTTGGGGTGTCAGCTCACAAGGGGTTCACTTCATAATCTTCAAGAAAAAGGAGGTATTTCAACTGAAAATGTGTAATGCACAACTCCAGAAAAAAGGGGGCGCAGTCAGTACACTTGCACACAGTGCATCAGTACAGTCACAGAGGGTTTTAGGTAGTAATGTAAGCAACTGTGGACGGGCAAGGCTGCTACCTGCTCCCAGACTCCCGTAGGCCAGGTGTGGGGGCACGGTGATCCTCCTGCGCTCGTTAACACACATGCCCTGAATCCCGCGGTCCATGCCTGTGATCTGCCGGCCCAATCCCACCTGTCCACTGAAGGGGGTGCCACGGTCATGGCTGGGAAAGGACAACAGTGACAGCCCAGAGAGAAAAGGAAAGAGGACAAAATTGAGGGTAACATATTTCAACCTGCATTATGACTGTTAAGGGGTCCCTTTTGGCACTAGCAATGTCTGAGGGTACTCAGCGAAAATGGCTGTGGTCATTATCAATTCATCAAAGGATCACTGTCAATAAACACTTTGTGTGTGAAAACAAGAAAAGATAAATGGTTAGCATTCTATAATATTGTAGGGTAGTAGCACTTATTACAACTATTGTATGTTTTGACTATGCAAAATTCATATAGTCCAGACTTAAAGTCTTACAGTTTCATTAGAAATACTGTAACAGTATACACTGTTAACAGTGTATTATTAAGGCTGACTGATAAGGACTCTCATGGGCTCCCTAGGAATATGAAAAAAATCCCCCCATCATCCAGTAATGCGGAAATTCCCCCAGATAGACAATTTCTACGACTCCTTTTATAAACTGAAAATCACCAACATCTGAATACAAATGTAAAGAATGTGATTCTCAAGCTAGATCTTCAGTCACGTCTGATAGCATCAAACCAGTAAAATATTTCAAACCATGGCTCTAAGATGGCACATTGAAATTCACTTTACTTGAGTCACTGGGGATCATGTAGAATCCATATAAATCTTGTTTTTTATTATTATTTTTAAACTGCTGTTACTTTGCGTCTTTACTGTTTTCTCATTGAATGCCTGGACTTGGCGGGAGGAACGTTCTGAATGCGTGGCATAATGGTTAGATGTTGTCAGTGTGACGTTGAAAGAAACAGGCAAGTTACAACTCATCCCTATTCTGTTGCAAACGAAATTTCCAAAGTTCTGAGTTTTTCTCCCCAAAATTCTGCACCGTGGACCCAAATGAACTGCAGTTGTAAATACGTTTTGTGATAGGACTCGGGCCTCTTAAATATTTTTCACTCAATTGTTATAGCTACTGTGAGCTAATCTGGTCTTTTCGCAACACAATCATTTGCACTTCTTACAAACGCGCTCCGGTAACATCAATGTTACTGCATAAAAAGAGGATTACAGATTACAATATTCCCTTGTATTTGAACTGGATACCTAAAACCTTCTTTAGCATTCGTGAAAATGTTTGTGGCTGCAACCTTAAACCGTAAATATAACAAAACAGTTTCCCGTTGTAGCTAGCACATTTTAATTATTGGTATTGATATCCAAATACGTGACACGTCTACTCGGTTTCCACGCACAATGGGAAAATCCTGAAATCAACATCGAATATTCCCGAAGCATTTTTATTATCTAGCTAGGCTTTAAATGCGACAGTATGCAAACTATTTAACATTTTGCTAGCTTTAAACGAAGATAAAATTCGAAAGGAAATCGCCGGTCGTAAAATGCCTGGCCCTTACCTCGAGTCGAACTTCTTTCCATCCGTAAAAGTGCCGTTATAGTGATAACGGACATAATCTCCACTTTCTACTTCTCTAGGACAAACTGTAGGAACAAAATACCTATCTATGATAACATCTTCCAACGGGCCTGGATTGCTCTCCACGTATACCCCAGTCATACAAAGAAAACTTAAAACAAACCTGGCCTCCATTATAAAACGTTCAATGTTAACAGTGTTACAATTGTATGTGTCTGTCAACAATATGTCAGCTTCTGAAAATAAAACAACATTTGACTGTTTGTGACCCCTCTTCAGACTTCCACTCTCAATCAAGGCTGAAGAGAAGTGATGTGTCACACATTCGTTCCAAACAAGGGGGTGGGAAGCGCCTTCCCCCAAGCAATTCTGTAAACGTGTAAAGATAGCTTTAGCAAAATGTTGAATTAGCCGTGGGGACGCCTATAAATTAATCTCCTAGAGAAAACTATACTTTTGTTTTTAACGTGACGACTGAACGCTCAAAGTGCTTTTTCGGTTATTTTTTTTTTAATCGACGTGTTTCAAGTAGGTTTGGTTGGTTTACGCATATCTGCTTTTCTCAAGAAGGCCCGGCATTCCACCACGCATCCTCTCTGGGTCCTAAACTTCGTGGTAAATTGTACAGCAACTATGTAGTCTTGCTTAGGACCGCGCTCTAAAAAGTCAACAGAAAGGGATACCAAAAAAAAAAAAAAACTTCAAATCATGAGTGCTGGCTACTTATTTTGAATGGTCTGTGTTTAAAATGAAACGTCTGAATTTTTGTGGGTTAATTGTTTAAAAGCATTCTACACAACCCTTTTATTAAGGTGGTCTTTTAGAAAAGCCTTACTCATACACTGGGAGAAAAACACTTACCTGCGTAAAGGTTATGATTTGATCAACCTAGACGTCATTACTAGACGTCCTTATATCCCACATTCATAGTTTTCCAAGTTGCATCCTAATATATTAAAATGTGCGTTTTGAGTGAAGTAGGAGTACAATTGCAACGAGTTGCATTGTTTGTAGTGCTGATGAAAGGTAATTGTGACGTCCCACACGCTTTCTTAAATCCTGGCTGAGACGCTTTGCCCTAGAGACAATTCACTCCCTTGGCTCTAGAGGCAGCGGTAGCCCAAGCCAACAAATAACAAACATATCCATTTGCAGAGAGTATTCAACACCCCTGTTCAATGAGATTACATTAGCCAGGGTCAAGTGATTGTCCTAGAATTGGGATATTCTCTCCACAGCTACACTAACAAAATAAATAAATAACGGTGGAAAACAACACCCCGAGAAAAATATAACCGAGAACATATGGCTGACATTAATGATCATAATCAGCATCGTTATTATTTAATTAGTTGTAATAATCGTGTTATTAATAGTCCTGGTATTGAATTATTGTTTTATTATGTATCGGCCAAAACCTAATCAAATAATAAAATGTTTTGTCTCATCCCTATAATATTGCCACAGCATAACCCCCAAAAAAACCACCACATACAAGCTCAAAATAACATTTCTTTCATGTTTTTCATTCAGAATTAAGCTTTAATAAAATAACAGGAATAAAAAAAACTTTTACTGAAACGCACTTTTGCTGAGAAAGCCGCAGTAACCATGACCCGAAAACAATATTATTTCTCCATGGAATGATGATGATGATTTATTGATTTGATTGGCAAACTTTTATGCAGAATGACTTGCATACTTAATATTTTTAACAATTTTTATACAGGTGGATATCTTACTGATGAAAAACTGCTTTTGTGCCTTGATCAGGGATAGCCTACATCGACAGTGTCCGATTTGGTAATAAAACTTGCAACCCTCTGGTTCCCACAAGCCCATTTCGTTAATCTACAAACCTCACACACCAAGTAAATGGTGAACGAGAAATCGGATTGACAAGTCTCCAGCGGTATTTTATCGTTATTTGTAAATGCAGTACATAGGCTAATATACAACGGGCAACTGGGTTCTCCTTCTTCAAACAGTGCTTTGTAAAGCAAATTTACCACACCATGGCTGGATGATGACTGGTGGGCGTGGCAAACCAAGGAAATCTGAAACTAGAATTAATAACACTAGTTGTCCTCCTCGTAACTGTTGAGGGGAACGACCCCTAGTCCCTCCTCAACCTCTTCCACTCACCTCAGCGCAAGAAAGTGAACGTGCAGTCGGGCATGCTCATCCTTTAAGTGGGTCTAGAGTGGAGCAGAGGAATATGCGTGGCATGGCTTCATACGCCCTACGCGTAAAAAGAGCTCTGCTCCCACTTTGTGTATGCTCTGCTTTGATACTTGCCTTGGTAAACGGGCAGTACGAAATGTACAGTTTCAAAAGCTATCCGAAAAGTGAGCTCATGCCCCTGGAATCTGCATATGGAATTGCACTGGACCAGTACGCCGCTGAGAACTGGAGCGAGAGCGTCAAATACTTAGAGCTGAGTTTGCGTCTGCACCGGCTTCTGAGAGACAGCGAAGCTTTTTGTAGCCAGAACTGCAGTCATGTTAGTCGGGACTCCCAAGACTTCCTTTTATCCAGTAATGATCTTCGAGTCTTGCGGCACATTTTACTCCGAGCGTCTTGCCTCAAGAAGTGTAAGGAGAACTTCCCCGTGTTCAGATTGTCCTACCCTAGGAGGGAGGTGTTGGATGCTTTCGAGAAGAGAGTTCCTTACCAGTACATGCAGTCCGCTTATTACCAGGTACTGCTAACACCACCTGCAACTCACCTACAGATTTTGTTTTCTGGTGTGGTTGGTTGTTGGAAATCAGATCACAATAAAACGGTCGTCACTGGCAAAAGTAGACATCTAATAGCCCAGTGATGTAGTCAACAGAAGGCATACTGCAGCCTCGTCATCTATGGCGGTAAAAGGAGCAATCGAGTCATCGTTATTTTCAACAAAACGACTGACGATTTAGGTGGCTCTTGTTGTTATTATTCAAGTCCAGTGGTTCAACTCCGTTGTTTGAATTCAGATCTGCACAGCTGTGTTTAATTCGTGTGAAACTGGACAGTATTTAGAATCTGGGTTTAACGTACACGGCTCTATTATTCTATTTCTCACCAAAAGCGAACTCTAACTAATTTAACAGAGAACATGAGGATTAAATAGCAACTGTAAATGAATCGCAAGCATAATTTAATCAGAGAGTACAATATTGTCTCTATAATGATTTTAGAGTTGAAGAACAACGCACCAAGAAATTCGTAAATATTTTTATGCTTTTCTTGTTAGAACGTGTTGCTGAAATGTGCTTGTGTTCCGCTAAGAAAGCTCCGCTTCATCATTTTTTCCGTCACTCACTGAATCTCGCTGTCCCCTAGGGAGCAGTATAATTTCCACGTTTCCAATATAAGTTATGCGTTTGCTGTGCAATGCAGTGGGTCAAGTGAGACTGTTATTGATCCGTTATTCTTGTACGTCGCTCTGGATAAGAGTTTCTGCTAACCGACAAAATGGAAATATAATGTAAATGCAGTTGTTGAAACCTAAATTCAAAAGGATTTCCACCAAAATACTGCCAACATTCTAAATTTCGTTTACAATTAGGCCTATCCATGTTAATGGTCTGGTCACTAGGCAGTGATCCTAAAATCATGTATAAGTGACGGTGTAACCACTCACGTCCTTTTAAATACACACACGCATGTGTGGTGCTGTTTGATGTTGATTTGTGTTGATTTGCCCATCTGAAGCTTAATAAATTGTATGTCAAAAGCTAACGCACATAACAGCAGTGAAACATTTTATTTATTAATTTATGATGTGAGCGGGACAAGGATCAGACTGATCCCAACTGTAAGACAACTCTGCTTGACCCCAGGTCAAATGGAAAAACTTGCCATTAGCAGAGTGTAGCGAGAACGTGCCTATGGCCCATGCGGGGAGTTTCTATGGCAGCAAACACATTCCCCTTGAGCAGGGTGTTAGAGGAACAGATGGCCTCACATCAAGAAAGAACATATGCTTAGATTTCAAGAACAACTCTAAGTGGGAGGGCTGGGTACTTACCAAAACGAGACACTGCAATACCAGCAAACAGGAAAGTTCTTTTCTTAAACAGTTTTGTAATATTCACATAGATGTGGCTGCTTTTATACCCAGTGGCATGTCCAGTTTGAGGTTGGCAATGTAAATAAAATTTTAATATTCTTCTATATGAAGAAGAATATAGGTAAAGTATGTAGCTATTACAGGGATTTTTTATTTAGCACAGTATCATGATATCTGAAAATGAGTTGAAAACTACTTATATTAGCAGTACTGCACAATATTATGTGTATACCACTATGTGTTCAAAACAATTATGAATACATTTCATCATTGGTCTCTGTACTGTGTAATTTCTTTCCCATACAATGCCACAGTGTTATTTACACCTCATTATTAAAAGACATATTTCAAATTCAAATATTTGAGATTCATGTGCATCTGTGATGGAAAAGTAAGAACTGAAGTGTAGCATAGATCAAACAGTAATAATAAGCAACAGATATGTCATCCAATGCGATAAGGTGATGCTGACCAAGTCTATGTTGTGTATCTGTCAGCTGAACAACCTTGAGAAGTCAGTGGCAGCAGCCCACACCTTCTTGCAGAAGAACCCTGATGACCCCTTTATGACAAAGATCATGGACTACTACAAGACGCTGTTTTACCTAGACGAATATCTCATCAACCATGAGGAACAGCCCTATGAGGTGAGGTGGTAGGAGGAGTCATGACACTCAGCCCACCTTGACTGGTGGAGAAGACCAAAGCAGGCAGGCTCTAATGTGATAATGTGGCCTGACTGTTTGGTGTAGCTTGTACCATAATGAAATCTTGTGCTGTGTCTTTCCAATGGGTTCTCATTGATCTGTTCAGTGTTTTCATGGTAGTGGTGTCTTTGCAACTTTTTATAACTGAAAAAAACTCATTCCTGAGTGATCAACAGAGCACTCGTAGATCCACATAAAATGATTATGATTTGCAGTAATGTTGTACAGAGTTCCATAAAAGTTCTTTAAGGCATCGGTATTCCTTCAGGCACCATAACGGGTGTTAACACCCAGAAATAAACTGCCCTCTACTCCGTTGTTTGCTGTTTCTGCGCTCACTAATCTGCCGCCCCCTGTGTTTCAGGGTGTGTTCCTGAAAGCAGTGAAGCTCTTTAACTCAGGTGACTTCAGCAGCAGTGCCAGGGAAATGGAGCAAGCGGCCAGCGAATACTTCAAGGCATATGACCTGTGTTTGGCAGGCTGTGAGGCGGCCCAGGAGGTCACGGAATTCAAGGACTTTTACCCCTCTCTGGCAGGTCAGAGTTGCCCAGTCGTCCACCTCAACCACCACTGTCCACTGATGCTCAGTCCAGCAGGGAGGACTTTAGTCTGTAGAATGTGGGGTGGTTGTACCAACTTTATGAAGTTTTCTTAGTTGTTATATAAAAATCGAACAAAATTTTTTTGGGTCTGCCTCTGTGTAACTGTTCACTTATGACATTCCTTCTCTCCCTCCATCTTACCCTCCCAGATCTCTACAAGGAGGCGCTCAAGTGTAAGGTGAAATGCGAAGACCGCCTGATGCCCAACGTGGGAGGGTACTTTGTCGAGAAGTTTGTGGCCACAATGTACCACTACCTGCAGTTTGCCTATTATAAGCGTAAGCACTTTGGAGGAGTTGGAGCAGTGTCGTCTGACAGGTCTTTTTTCAAATGTGGGGTTTGTGATGTCTGCTACCAGCACCCCCTCCCAGTCGCTATTGACATATCCAGCAGGCATAAACAGGCTTAGAACTTTTATGTTAGCACAGATATGGCTGTCTTTTTGCTGGTTACATTAGAGTTGCTTAAAAGACATTCTCGTCCAGAGCAACTTGTATAACTTTTACATGTTATCCATGGGGTATTTACTGAGGTAATTCCAGCTGAGTACCTTTCTGAAGGGTACAATAGTTGTACCCCACCAGGGAATCAAACAAGCAACTTTTGGGTTAAAAGCTCTGTTCCTTACCACTTTATTGCATTTCTGCTATGCTTTGAAACTTGAACCGAATAATTCTTGGAATGATCCAGACAATATTTGTCCCATAATTGAGTGATTATGCACTAAAGTTTCTTTTCTTTCACAAGAATTCAAAATTGTGACAGTTATCAAAAATTAAAAATATATTTTCTGTATATTTGTATAAATGTCAAGATCTAGACAAAAACAAGAAGGACCCAGATGAACTGAGATTATGTTACTGATTATATCAATCAGTTACAATTCATATGTGTCCTTCCCAGGAAGCCAGTGCTATCATGTTGTT
This sequence comes from Megalops atlanticus, assembly GCA_019176425.1. Lineage (NCBI taxonomy): Eukaryota > Metazoa > Chordata > Actinopteri > Elopiformes > Megalopidae > Megalops > Megalops atlanticus. The sequence continues at coordinate 42,119,831 of CM032875.1, read as the reverse complement.
AATTTCTGAATTACATACCAGATTTCCTCTGGCTATAAGGCTTGTTTTGGCTTTGGATTCTCTCCCGGCAGTGAACGATGTGCAAAATGCTGCCCCCTGTGCTGCCAGCTATATGCTCTTTGACCCCAAGGACCAGATCATGCAGCACAACATGGCGTACTACCGTTTCTACTGTGAGCAGTGGGGCCTGGAGGACAAGCACTTCCAGCCCCGGCTGGTAAACACTCACTTCCTGTGCAACAATTTTCTTTTTCCACCCTCACTATTACTTTGACACTTTGCACTAGCTTATGACTATTGGTAAAGTATGTAAGGTACCTTTTTAAAAAAGGGCAGTTGGTGGATGTAGCTCAAGCCACCATACACCCCCACCATCTAGGTCGCATTTTCGAAGAGACTGAGGTTGTTTGGCGGGGGGAAAGCTGCTGATCTCAGCACTTTTGGCTTCTTGTTGAAACGACCCCCTCTCTAAATCCAAGAAAATGCCTGTAATGAGTTTCCCATACGGGGATGCATGGGGAGAATGTGTGCACTGTGAGACTCCTTCCCCGTTCCAGGAGCTGGGCAACAGTGAAAGGGCCCAAGTGATCCTGCTGAGTCATATATCACTAACACCATAAGTCAGCCTGGCCATAAAATACATTTGGCATCAAAACAAATAACAATTGTAATTAGAGCTACCGCCTAGAGTCCCAGTTTTTTTTGCAAGTCGTTGTATCGGCATTCTTAATTTTAATTCAGTTTTATGGCTACAACTGAACTGAACATCATAAGGAGAGTATCAGAAAAGTCCCCTATTGAACGTCTTAAGAAGAGTATTAGAAAAGTCCTTGTTCATTTCTTAGAATAGTCCAGTTGCATTAGGCAGTGCAGTGATGAATTGAAACTGATTAAAATGAAAAGGCAATGCAGGAAAATACTAAAGTTGTGCTTAAAAGATTCCAAGCTGCTAATTTGAACAACAAATGCACCATATTTAGTTGTGCCTGTTTTATTTGTCCAGGATGCACTGAGGTATTATAACCAGACTACCATGCAGAAACAGATGCTGGAATTTGCAGAGAATTACCTTCAGTCTGATGATGAGGTAAGAGAACATGACTTTGAGTTGTGACAAAGCAAGCAAATGATTCATTCGCGCACACACACACACACACACACACACACACACACACACACACACACACACAGGCACATGATGTATGTTAACATTCCTCAAGACTGTATTATATCCAGGTGATTACTTGAAATTAAACAGAATACAAATATTTCAGAACAAGTTTGAATTTTATTGCCTATCAGGACAGACATATTACGGACATGATTCTCCTAGAGAGTCAGTGCAGGAACACAATTAATTCTCCAGAACAGTAAGATTGATTATTAAAATCAGTTTGTTGTTGTATGGTTGTTTCTCTTCATTTTTAAATAGCAGACAAAGACAGATATGGGTGCTACTAACTCCAAGATGTTCTTTAATCTCTTGCCAAGCATGGAATTTAACAATATGATGAGATTCTTAATTAGTATTTTTGTACATTGCATAAAGGCATTCAGTCACTGGGGGTGGGCAGACAGGATGGTAATGTAGAATAGAAATATATTTTAAAACTAAACTAATAAATGAGAATTTCTTTACCAGAAGCTGGTTGTAGGGGTGGAGGCACCTTACTGGAATTGTAGTCTTCATAATATTTTTAGGTACTTTAGGGTTCTTTCACACCAAGTTCACTTGCAGGTAATTCGGGTACTGCATTTTCTTTCCAATCCAGTTTGCTTTGTCTCAGAACAGGAAAATCCATGTTTCCCTCACATTTATGATTGGCTCAGCCGAGTGTTCCTGATTCTATATGTAGAAGCCTGGAACAGTGGATACAGTTATGTTCACACAGTCTTCCAACTACCCAATTACATTGATTGTTCAGACTAGCAGTATTAGTTGCTTGCTGCCAAAGAGCCCTTATTAGACAAGAAGGATTGTGGGCAGGGAAAGAGGGCCAGGAGGTGGGGCAGGAGGAGGAGACTGCTTTTCCATCTGAATGTGGTATGACCCTGCCAGTGTCTGAGGCTGTCCCATATGTGTGTTCGACATCTGCTTTAGTCTGCCAATGAAGGTGGGAAGACAAACACAAAAATAGTTGCGAAGAGGGACAAATGATCACTATACTGGGATTGTGTTTTATGAGCGGATGTGGGTGTGTGTACCTGTTTGAAAGGAAGTTACCATCACAAAACATTTCAAATAAACTTTCATATCTCAAGGTACCTCAAGAGTGAATCACTCTCATCGCTACATTTACATTTTACACATTTATTCATTTGGCAGATGCTTCTATCCAAAGCGACAAGTGAGGCAGAGTACAACACAAGTGAAAACACATAGCCGTATGTAAATGTATCTGCTCTGTGTGTCTGTAACTGGCAGTTACTAGGTTCCAGGTTTGTTGCTGGTAACCCACTGTATTTATCTTTTGCATGTGTTGCCATTCCCCGTAGGATGTGGTGAATCTGGAGGAAGTGGCTACTGCACAGATGGACTCCCCTGATAACGAGTTTGAAGGTGTTGGGGACTATGAGGAGTCCTTCTATGCTGATTGGTGGCAGGAACCCAAAAGCAAATGGGATACTGGTGAGCCTGACAACTGACAATCTTCGCTCATCGTACTGGACATGCCAAAGAAGGAGAAGCTCGGCCTGCTAGAAGGGAAATTCAGCTTAGCACAGCATCCCATGGTCCCATCATGCCGAGTTCTATGGAAATATGATAATGTTGATGATGGGAAAACACAGGTATCCATGTCTGACATGCACTGTGGTTGGCAAAAACAAAGGAATGGCCATTGATCCAGCTTCCAAAAGAGAATTCAACCCAAAGTGCTGTTTACGGATTGTATTGTAGAATTTTCAATGTAGATTGGTAAAATATCTGTTGGGTGACTGCATGGGCTTTTGTGTCACGTGACATTGAAATTATTCAACATAAAAATATAAAAATTACATTTCCAATTCTTTATTTAAGGAAGTTTAATATTTATAACTTTATAGGTACGTCTAATTGAGGCAGTTCTGGCTTCAAGTGTGCCAAATAGACTTTGTGAACAGTAGAATTTTCAAAAGTTAAATAACTTCAACTGCATCATTATGATCATTTTGATCAAATAAATGAAATGTTGTCCATCTTGAACTAATGTCGCAAAGTGCAGTATGAATATAATAAATTGCAGCCTTATTGAGTTTTTCATTTCACAGTAAGATTGTGAGATATAAACAAAACTAGTTAACAATGTCCAATGTTAATTTACATTTTATGTTATGCAATGCTATTTTTGTCCAGGAACAAAAGTGCATCTGCATTCTTTGGTTTTTAGACAAGACCTCAGTTTGTTGACAGTCCACCCTGACAAACTGAACAGGCACTTGCTTGGAACTGATGTTGAGGAATGCTTAAAAACATTTGTGCTGAGTGACTGGGCCTTCCAAAATGCTCTGCATTGCACTCTGCAGATCTTCCTCCGTACTGAGAGATAGCTCTGTGGAATAAATGGTGATTTCACATCTAATGCCATAAGCCTTGACGCTGACTGGATTCCCCAGTGCAGGGCTTCACGGAAACACATTCATTCAAAAGCTTACCCTGTTTTCATACTTTTCCATATGGTCCCCATGTCCCATATAGCAAAAGCCATATGCTCTCTTGAATACTGCAAACATTATGCTTGTTCTAATCACTGAGAAAGCAACCATGGACCATGAGAGCTGCAGTTCAGCTGCATGCACTGGAGGAGTGAAAATGGGCAGCTATTTTGAAGACATTTTAAGAGACGGAAAATGTTGATAAGCACAGATTGTTGTCAGTCATAAGAAGTTACTGATCATTATGGGACACTTGATTTGTTGTCCCAACTTTAATAATTTGCCTTTGGGTTAAGTTAAAGTGTTTTTACCTGTACAGTCCCCTGTATCCTTGTGATAAACCTTGAGGTTGCTGTATGTCAATGGAAGCAAAATAAAGTGTTGCGGCACCATGAGTGTTTTTCTTTATAATCTTTCCCAGTTTTATAATACGAAAAGCAATATCATGCTTTAGCTATGTGAATGTATTTATGTATTTATTTATTTATTTACGGATTATACATAAGTGAAATTCATTTTTGGCAATGATATAAAGTGTATTTTAAAAAGAAACATGTGCTGTTAACAAAAACATGTCTACATAGCAATACTGTAGAGTCTAACAGTATGATAGGGATATTAAGAAAATTAGATACTCTCCTGGTTGAAACATGGTGATCCATGTAACAATCCAGTATCAATGGATGATGGACAACAGATTGATGACCACAATGGCCATAGGTTTTTAGCCTGTGACCCAAAAACTGAGTTGGGAAACTTTGGGAAAGAAATAAATACATTAATTCATTTAAAATGGCATTTAAAAAGAGGCTTCTTACAAACTAATCAATAAGGAAACAAAAATATGACTGTTTCTGTTCATGAAGGAGTCCACCTTGCGATTGTAAGTCAAAACACATGTTTTGGTAAGTTTGTGTGATTTGGAGTTGATCTGGTAGGTGTCCTTTAAAACAGGCAGAAAAGACAGAATTCGTCCTTTAGGACACCTGGCATGCTACTATCCTGATTGAGCACTTAGAAACAACCCTTCGATAACTATTTCTAAATGGTGCTTTATATAGTCCGTCTATGTGTTGGATAGCTGCTTTCAATCAATTGCAGATGTGCTGTAATAAATGAGCAGAACTGATGGAAATTGCTCCCAACAGCAGACATGTGATACCTGCAGACCTCCACCAGATGAAGCTATTTAGCAGGGTAATATTTTCCTTCTATTACTCTCCCTTTGGTTTTGCCACAAAGCATTCATGTTGAATAGTCTTAGGGTCTTTCTGCACAGCGTTATGATCTGTGGCATCCTATTTGTTGTGACAGCCATCTGAATCTTTAGGCCCATACATTGTTTCTAATGTATGATATAGTTAGGAGCTGTAGCAGACAGAAGAAATATGCCTGTTTCCTCCTGTTGTTTGCATTAAATGACTCTGTTATGGAGTCACTGTGTAATTTGAATACCAGGAAATGAACTGTTGCAGATGAACTTTGGTTTGTTAGATGTGTCACACTTGCACACTGCACTTTAATACTTGGAAAACTATGACACACCCATTTGATACACTAAGATTAGAAGTGTTTCATTATCTTTCATAACACTCTCTTTTTGCCACCAGAGAGAGGGGGATCACTGATTTAAACTGAGAAGCTGAAATTAACAACCATCTGAAAAGAGTTGATAAAAGGGAGATGGTGAAAGAGTCTACCTCCACGTGTGGTGAGCATTTGGCTTATTTTTAACTGACCAGCAGAACAAGGAAAGAATGATTACTTGTCAGTAACTAGTAAGACTTTCTCTGCCAGGAGAAACACACCAAGTACAGTCCAATGAGGACAGAGTGAAAGAAACTGAGAAACATGAAGAACTGACTGAGGGGACTTTAAGGCTGCAAAAGGTGAAGAGCGGAGAGAGGCATCTGATACCTCTCACCAAGTTGAACAGCAAGGACTTAATCCCTCCCAAACGTGAGTGTTGACAGGCACTGACAGACAGCACACAGACAGCGGTTACCTTCTGAGATACAAAAATATATTTACCTTTCAAGGAATTTTAATGAAATATGTGTTTTATGTCATTCTTGATTTTAAGTCACAGTGCAATGCATGTTGTGCATGTTACTAAAATCACATTTGCGAATAAACAGTGTTTTCGTAGGATTATTGTTTTACTCCACGATCATTGCATTGCAAACATAACTGATACATAAATATTGTAACAGGGAAATCTAAAAAGTCATCACCTTCTGGACCCTTTGAAAATTTGAATGGAAAAAAGCCTAACAAAATTTCTCTCTTGTTGTTTCATTTAGTGAGTGAGGAGAATCCAGGCCCCTCTGAAGTCAGCACCAATGTTACTGCAGACCAATGAACTTTTTTTTACAATAATGTATAATTTGTGTACATAATATGTATTTTGTTTTGCATGGGTGCAGTGGTTTTTTTCTGCAATTAATCTTACTTTGGAATCAGTTACCTTTGTGTGGACAAAAAAACATTTTGAGGGCTTACTTGTACAGAAGTTCAGCATGCTTCATGCAACAAAGTCACAGGAGGTGTAATGAATCTGCACCACTCCAGATGATGAAATATTTATTTCATAATCACATTAGAGAAGTCACACAGAATTATTTCACCATAGCCTTGCACTTATAGAGGATAGTTTAGATTACAGTAGTTTGGCAGCCTGAAATTTGACCAACTGAAAAGATTAAAAAAAAAAAAAAACCAAGACCAGTGTCACATCGAGTATACATTGACTTTGTATGTAAATCAATAGTCTCAATTAAAAATAAAATATCATTGTGATACAACACAAAACTACTTTTTGTTGGTAGGTTTGTTCTGGAATAGTGCCATTTTATGTGAGGTGGCCCAGACTGTTTAAGATAATGACTTCCTTTTAATATCAATTTTTTTTATTTCAATTTTAATATCAAATTTTAATGTCAGAACTATTTCTGCAAGTGGTTCTACTGACTATTAGCAAATAAATGTTTAGTATGTGTTATTTTGTCATTAATACAAATTTTATTCTCACTCAAGACAGCAGGTTTTCTTACTAGTGGCAGCTCCATTCTTGCTGGTGATGCCAATGTTCTTGCTAGTGATATGTATTTTTTTCAGTTCTAATGATAATGAGCGCCATTTGAATAAGATGACCCAAGCAAGGAAACGATTTAATATTCTAACAACACCTGTGCATTTTCCTCTCTCTGAGGAAATGTGCTGCTGGCACTGCTCCACTGCTCCACAGCGCCCTGATCAGAAAAAGCCATATCCAAGTGTTGCAGCTGAGTTCAGAGTAAAATGAATGAAAAATGATTTAAAAGAGAATGTGTGGCTGTGTGCTTTTAATTTCACATGTTAACTTAAGTATGACACCTACACATAAATGCAATAGTTTATAACCCTATATCCCTAGTTTTTGATAAATGTGTGCATCTATTAACTAGTAGCCCAACTAGAAGACCTTTTTGGCCCACAGGTAGTTTGTGGACCACACTTTCAGATCCACTGGTCTAAAGGGAAGAACAAAGGGGGCACAACAGGTAATGAAACAAGCTCTAAACAGTGTGCTGCAGAATCTGGTTTCACTGGGGACTCTCTACAGTTAACACTCAATTTTCCATCAAAACCTGCTGCATTTCAGTGACAAGCCTTAGGATGGTATTCCAAAACAGAATCAGAGATACTTACGACAAAGGCTTCTAGATGTCAATCAGAAACAATACCTGATAAATCCTAAGAGCGATCTGTAACCGGCTCTATAGTGAGCTGTCGATCATGTTCTACTGTACATTCTCTGTGGTATCCGTGGTCTCAAAAATGTGTTTTGGAGCTCTACAGTATCTTGCAGCCTTGCTACAGACCTGATAACGATGGTGCCGAAGTCATCCCATTCAGGACACATGGAGCATACTGGGATTCAGACAGTTGTTGGACTAGGTCCACATTCTATATTCACACACAGCATCTCAGAGCCTTCTGTGTCATTAATCATAGTGACATAAGCATTATTTTTCAAACAGCCAGTATCAAATGATTGATAAATTTGCATAAACATAAATATCAGCTTCATTTTAGCATATACATATAAGTGTAACTATAAAAAGACTAACTATGGGCTCTTGAGGTGCACAGTGGCAATATCTTTGTCTTGAATGCAGTCCTACGATCCGTGTCACCTGCCGACAACGACCAGGATCCAACAGTGACAGACCACATCAGACAAAAACATCATTTTTAAAATTGGATGGACATGTTGATTAATGTGTTTCCTTATTTCTATGCATTACATATGAACTGCATACATGCCACAATATTAAAAAAAAGATGACCAAATTTCATTTTTACTTTTTGATTTTATTTCTTCTTTTTAAGTATCAGTTCACAGGGTTGAATTCCAGTGGTGCTGACTGTCCTTTATTTAAAAAGATAGCTTTAAAAACATGAGATGGACCACTTAGGAAAAATCTCTCCCCATTTGTCCTATTTAGTCACAATCCCTGGGTGAAAACAGGTACTTGAATACAACCATGAATCAGAACAAATGTGCCTTCATTTTATCACCTCATTCTGATATATGGTTGGACTGAAGCAAAGGGGGAAAAAACATGAAATCCAAGGAAAACCAGACATTCCTTATTCACTAGACACAGGATTCTTCTGCCACCATCTCACCCAAAGAGTCAACTGTAAACAAAATTTATTTGCATCCTGCCATATATACAGAGAGCTATCTGGGATAAGATGACCAGGGGGTTGAGAGCTATCAACAAATATACAATATTCAGCTGTATGTAAGTTGAGTATGATGGATATAGACAGATGCTTCAGATAGATTTATATATTGATAGATCATACTCTGGCTTAATATATGTAATAAATGTATACAGTATGCTTGTATTTACTCCTACTGTACATTATACATGAATATATTATATATATTCAAAGGCATATGTGTGCATATATACAGTAATCACACACTCATACAAAAGCCTGTTCTTTGTGCTCCTTTTAAAGTGTTGTGGTTTCACAACACCAAGTAGTATAACAACTTTTAAAAGCAAATATAAACAGACAGAAGAGAAACCATTTACATAACATACCTGCTTTGGGTCACAATGTGACCTTGATTTGGAGTTAATGTGTAACTAACATAATGTCAAACAATAAATTTAATACAGAAATAATGTCTCGTCTGCCATTGGGTTAGGGATCCAGTCTATGTAGATACAGACTGCACAAAAAGACAGTTTTTGGTCAAGTTATCTTATCCAGTTAAACACTCTAGCAGAGATAATGTTCACATGTATCCCAAAAGAGCAACTTCTAAAACACATTGAGCCTCTCCCCCCACCCCCCACAAATTTCTTGTGTAAATAAAAGAATGAAACAGTAAGATGATATACTGTGGCGTAACTGGTGCAAGTCCAGCTGGTCTCCATTGGAGTCATCTGCCAAACATGAGGGCAGGCAATGTCCTGAGAATAATGGTGGCAGTGTAAGAACAACCGAAAAAACAAAATCACCAATAACCCATCAACTGCCAAGTTTTCAATAAATGGCATCAATAAATGTTATCAATACATGGTCATCAGCCATTTCCCACTATAAATCCAATATTAGGAGTCCACAGTCTAACAGCATGCAAATGGAATCTCATGACTATTCAGAATCACTGCTTGACTTACTTTTTATTCGCCTTCATCCAGAGCACTTCAATATCAGTTAGAATATTTGTGTACACACAGGAGCAATATGCCCCCGAAACAAATGTAGGCCTCCAATCTTCTGTGCATTCCACCCTGCAGGACTCAACTAGGTCTAAAAATTGTTAAAATGAAGGTCCACTGCATGCAATAATAATGTTCTGAGAGTGTGACCAGACCATAATGGGGAAACAGAAGGCACACAGATAAAGCAGACAGATTTCGGAAATCAGAGCTGTACTAACATGTCAGCCCAGCCATGCTGTGGTACACAGGCTGACATGACTTTGTGACAAATTAATGATAGCACGGTGCAGTTATATCCTGTCAATATGCATTCTATTATGCTTAGATCATATGTATTGAGGATCTGTTGACAAATAATTTTGATAGATGACTTTTCTATATTCAGTTGCGTTGTCAGAGACTGCTAATCCAGTAAAACTGCATATCCTACCAGCATTTTGAAATTGTTATACTGGCCCAGGTGTAGAAGTCACACAGACATAAGTAAACAGACTCATATTCTGGTTGGCAGCATTTTTTAACACTTCCCTTAAAGCTACTGGGTCCTTAAAAACATTTATCATGTGATATGGTCTGAAGAGAGAATATAATTCCCTTGGTCTGGCATCCAATATAAACCATTTGTGCACACTGTGCAAACTATCAGGTGACTAGATGACAAAGGGGTGACTGGGGACAGAGAGATGCTGGGCCAATGGCAGACACCAAATATAGATTCTAATACAGAATATCGTGAAACCGTTTACTTGACATTCAGAGTTCCACGACAAGCAGTCCGACTCTGGCTGGCCCACAATGTCATGGACTTATAGAAAACGAGTCTTTGTCAGAGCTTGTAACTGAGAGGCAGGCAAACAGGGCCTGATCCTCAAGCACATAAGTGATAAATGTCATTTACAATGCAATATTTACATATACAGAGGTTTTTAGTTAGAAAAAGGTTCTCATTGTGAACAGGGGTCCAGTATGTTTCCAGCAAACTGCACAACAATATAACCTGATGGAGTAATACTATAAGGAACTGAATCCAAGCAGACAGGCTATAGAATGGATTGCCACGGCAGCATGGCACAGTGGTGGGTAACCTGGACTAGTAGCAATGAGCGCAAAACAATCCTTTCCTTGTACCCTGTTCTATTGTCGCTGTTAATAATCACTAGACAAATGAGAATGCTTAATAGCAAGCTGAAATTTTCTCTCAATGCTACTTCTGCCTGGCAGTGTTTCCCAGGCATATTTTTTGACCCAATACCTTTTACTTAAACTCTGCTTTGGGTAGTTCACAGTCATGTCTGCCTAGTGACAAAATCCAACACCGCCTGCACATATGCGTGTGGTGGTCTACAGGAAGTGTAAAAACCACATATGTCCAGTGTTGCCAACTCTCCAAAGGTGAATTTTGCCAGGTTTAGCAACTTTAGTGAAGACATTTATGGGCTGTCACAATAAATTTAGCTTCATTGAGTGAAACAGGACACACAGCATGTTCTGCAACTGTACTGTATTTCTGTCATAATGTGCACTTAAATTCCCTGCAAATTCTGTTGAGTTAATTCATGAATCAACATCATCAAGTACAGGGCAATGTCACTAAATCTGGCAAAATGGAAAAGTTGGTCTTGGAAACACTGAATACACCACCTCAGTGCTATGGGTCAGAGGTTTTATGAAGGCCAATTTCCACTCACACTTGTGCTTACAAGACTGACCTCTATTCAGCTGCACAGTCCTCGAAAAACAGTAGGACCCCTGCTATATACAGTATATACAAATGCACATACATTTCACATACATGTATGCATACTCCTACTTTCATGGATTATGCAATATAGTACACATTTCTTATTTATATGTGTAATTGCCTATCTATCTAGCTATCTATCTATGTGTGTATATATGTCAGTGTATATACACACAGACACACATGCATACACACACACTCATAAGCGCAAACATACATTCGCACATTTATGCATATGTCAGACAGGATTAAAACTATGATGCTGTAGATGACAGGTTACTGAAGGATACATTTTTAAAAGCAGCATATGTCTACAATATGCATATAAGAAAAAAATTGTTATGCTAATTGTGGAATGTTGGTAGATATGCCTATTGTTTAACAGACACAGAAGATGGTCATATTTTCACCTGTCACTCACATAGCCACAATAGGACACCACTGGAGCCATGTCATCAAAAATCTGGAGGACTGAACATATCAGGCCCTTCTCATCACTGGCATAAAATTTCCCAAGAGGCATTGTACCTAATTTCTCTTTGGAGACAGTTTACACATATCATGCCGAACACAGTTTTGCCTTTAGACAATGACAGAGAATACTGTAAAACAGCATACTGATGATAGGGAGATGATAGGGACAGTGCATGTTCACGTCATCCACAATGAAATTACCTAATGAAATAACCCATGCCAATAATGATAAAGAAACTAAGATCATTCAGGGACTGCTCTATGGTCTTTAACTGGAAGTCAGATAGCAGTGACTAAAGGTAATATGTAGACAGTTTAGAAGACATTAATGAGGTGACATAGAAAGTGACATAGTCTGCTTCTTAAAGAATCAGGGAATTGTTTGCTCTGAAAACCCTATGTTCCATCACAGTTCAGTGGAATTGACATCTCTCTAAAGGTCAATCAGCATCTAAAATTGACAAGCAAAGGGAACAATAAGACGATTTCCTGTACTTTGTATCTGACCAATATTGTGCATGGTCTCAACGAGATTCTAAGCATCAACACATTCCCTACGTATTCTCATCCAAAAGTCCATTACCTTTTTTTCCAAAAGAAAAAACCTAAATACTTTTAACACTATGAGTGCAAAAGAGAAAGTCTTATCCATTGCAAACAGTGGCTCAGTGCATCAGTGAGGACCTCAGACAGGGATTAGACTGAAATAAGGCAAGAGCTTCTACTCTGGTCATCCCTCCACTGGCCCACTGGATCAGCCTTCACTTTCCTCACTTTCCATTGATGAAAACCATGATGACCCTTTTGAAATTCTAATATACCTAAGCTGGCAGCTTTAAAATGTACTACTGAGTTTGTTAATGTAATGCAGGCAGTCAGTTTGTACCAGTACTCCAGGGACACCAAAATGAAGGTGAGACCTTAGTTTCTTAGAGATTGCAGTTGGGGCAGTGATCTCATATGTCCACTGCACATTCATCAGTGAGCATCCCCCCTCCCCACCACCCCCCCACCAAAAATAACAAAAACAAACAAAAAAAAGCCTTGGGACATTGTAGCTCTCTGAGCAAACCCTGTCACCATTTGAAGGCCGCTGGAGGCTTAATAAAAGTTTTGTTCTGGACATCAGAGCGGCAGCCACCACCTGTGAGGAACAGCTGGCAGTTGGTTCTGGCTGGAATGCATGGCAGAGATTCCACTTAAGGCCAGAGACAAGAATTGTAGGAAAAGACTGAGTCAGGAAGGAGGCGGGGCAATAAAGGACAGAATTGTTGGAATTGTAGTTCTGGAATGAGTGGAAGACTTTTCTTCTTCTTCTAAGTGAAAAGGACACATTGCAAGGAAGACAAAACAGCAGACAGACATGTTATCCCCCGCCAGATCTGGAGAGAAAAAGAGGAGAAACAGGAAGCAAAACTTGAGTAGAAGAAAGAAAAAAGGACAGTTCAAGATTCAAGGTATAGGAGCATCTGCTAACCAACTAAAATGTAGGTCTTGTAATGCTAAGGAAACATGATATAAGAATTGTAAATTATGTAAATTGCCCTGAATAAGAGCTTCTCCTATGCAACTGTAATATAATACAATGCACCCCATAATGCTATCATAACAAGATAATATAGAAATTATCAGATTTTTAGATGTGCTGGATATTAGAATACCAAAGAAGGATTAAGCAAGATGATTTGGGATTGATTTTAAACACTAATTAGGGTGATGTGTTGTACCCATTAATGATCATACTTTATGCTTTTTAGTTTACTAACAGTAGATTAAATCATCTCTGTGTGGTCTAAAAGCCTTTGAGTGGAAGAGTTGTCCTTTTCTACTAATTAAGATTAGTGCATAGCTCACAATGGATTTTGATGAAGATTTTAGAACAACAGAGACTACAGGTATAATAGAAAACAGAAGTCTCATATGAACTTCAGGTGGTGGTTATGCATTAATGAGTTGATTTTGTTTATTAATTCATTTTACATTAGTGAATAAAGGCTTTTTCAATTTGAGTAAGATTCCAGTAACTTTATGGTTTAATATGCAAAAAAATACTTGTACAGTTTATCGGTATAAATGTACAACAGTAATAGATCTATAAATGTTATTATACATATAGATTATTTTCCACCTTTAACAATGTTCAAAGTAAACAAGCAAAAACAAATACATAACTTTAGAACACAAAGGATTTCCTAAAATGTTGGTTTTTCCAGAAATAATAGTATACAAAGATATGCTACCATGACTTTCCACCGATTATACTTTGTGAGAGATACCTCTGTTAGTTAATTCTTGGAAAGCACCACTGATATAAAGGGAGAAGTGTCATTCATATTCATCTCATTTCTTTCAGGGCATTTGATGGAACATTTTTATACTAATATGATACATGAATATGTTCTAATATATAATTACCTATATAAATAAATCAGATAAAGCTCCTACAGAAACATCACAGATATTTCCAAGGATAAAACATCTCCAAAACTTTGTTTGATGGTGCTACTGACAGAGCTTTGCAGTGAAATTTTTTTATTGGTTATTGTAGTATTGTAAATGTATTGAAATAATCTTGAGTAATTTCAAGTTTTCTGCTATGTTGAAGTGCATAGCATTATTAAAACAGTCAGTTTAACCTTCTGCAGTTTACCACATGACCCAGGAGAAGAGGACTCTATCTAAGAATTAAGGTGACTTGGCCAAACTAAAGTACAGACTGTTATTCTGTATACTAAGATGGAACCAAAGTGCATTTCCAAATTCTGACTCAGCAACCAGGACACCAAATCAAATACATTCACTAAGAAACATCAAGAATATAATTAGTAGAGAATCCAATACATGGTTGTGCCAACTGTGAGATGTGGTGATGGGACACAAGCCCCAATTCCAATGACCCCATGAGCAACACATTCAAAACATGAGATGGATGTTGAAGAGAAAATCCTGAAGCATCCATGAGGAGATGGGAGGAAATCAGCTGCCTCATTCCAGATATTACCAGTTGAATGAGATGACGCAAGGCCCTGGGCTGGAGGCTGCAGTGCATTGTGGGTCACTGTCACATTATGGTATGCACGTCAGTGGTCAAAAATGAATGTGTTATTATGGAGGTTTAAGTTGGGTAGCTATGAGGTTGCAGATGATGTAAAAATGTCTTGTATGGATCATGATCAGATGACGGCTTGTTGGGTCGGACTGATAATAGGTGATGGGGCTGACAGGATTTACACCATTGCCTGCCGGGCAGGATCATACCTTCCTCTTCGAATGTTTCTTCATCCCAAAGGTAGAGCAGCAACAAGAAGGGGTAGAAAGACACAGAAAGGATGCTTGTTAGTGACATTGATTTCAGGAGGATAAGCCCAGTCATTATCCTGGTATGCCTACACATGGATATTCCTGTCTCTGATATGCCAACACATGTAGGTCCCACTATGTTGCTTCAATGACAGGCACCAGGGGAAACACCTAAGTCTGAGTACAAGGCAGATCACAGGGGAGTTTGTTTTACAGTCACCAACAATATCTAAATGGCTGAGCACAAGATATCACTTCCTTGCTTAATTCAAATTGGATAAGACAAGTCCTCCAATACATGTGATCAGGTGGTTCTTCTTTGAACTGCTGCACAGCTGCCCTCCAGGACCAGGGTTGGGGGCTTGTAATGTAATGACTGAGGATCCATTTCCTGCGCACACACTGGCACTGCGGCACACAGAGCAGCATGCACACACCAAGTCCGGTCTAACTCCCATGCAGTCATCTGTGATATCACTGAAGCATGGAACATCTAGACTCTTTGATTTTCTCCCATATACAGAGATCCAACTATCATCATTTTCTCCAGTAAATAACAACACTGGTTGGACTTAATAACACCTACTCAAAAGGGCTTCAAATTTTGCATAATGTCTTTGTTGCTATGCTTCACAGTTGGGAGGCAAAAGAGTAATCCAACAATTTGAATAAATCTGAAAGTGTAAAACAAAGTCCTGACCATAACTGCTCAATCTAACATATAATGGGTATAGTGATCCTTTTCTGTACAATAAAAGTACGATAGGAATATATGTTGTGCAGATCAGGTGTGTATGACTGAAAAACAACAATGAAAAATGTACTGCCTCAACGTAGTTCCCTGCATCTATGTCACGTGCACCGGTGCACTTCATTTCCACTTGGTCCTGTGTGAAGACTGCCCTCGACTGACGCCAACGCCACCTCCAGAAGCAACCTTGTTTTCCCAAGTCAACCACTCAGCTACTAACCAAATCTAATCCCATTCAGCTTCAGTAGTATGGCAGGAGAAGACTACAGGGTGGTGTGGCTGCTGACCATCAACAGCATAAAACAATAAAGTCAAAAATATATGCTTGATGGGCAAAAGAAGATGATGTCAGCAGTCAGAGATTCCATTAACATGTGATCAGCAATAATTCCTTCTTAGTATGCATAGATGCCAACTAGTGAGCTAAGTGACCATTCAGTAGTGCTGCCAGCTGACTCATGTATGAGTGCACACAGCAGTTGTGCAAGACAAATTCAGAAGTTAAACATGCTCCTTCATTTCCACACATCGCTTACAATCTCTCACCGTTCAGAAATACTGAATATACTTTCAGGTGGTTTACAAACTGACCTTCCCACAAGCCTACAGTGGCTATGAAGTCTGCATTTTCTGCAGTTCATTACAAGCATGTTCATGGATACTTAAAGGACTACAAATATAGACAAGTGTATAATGTCAATCATGTCTCTATGAGTGAAAGGACTTGCACAAACTGTGACGCGACTCTGTCAGACCCCAACCCTGGAAATCATCTAATAGGAGACTGATAATTAGACCTGTGCGCAGGAGCCTCAGCAAAGTGCTGAAAGGTGGTGAAATGTGTCTACATTTCCATATAAATGTGGATCTCTATATACACAAAATTGTTAGTGCAGACGACACTAGAAGTGAGTGAGAGTCTATAGCTGGACTCTTGTGTGTGCAAACATTTCAGAGAACCAGCCGTTTCTACATCTTCCCTTTTTACCCTAAATCAAGACCAAACTAACTGGCACACCTATGATGCCTAGGACACATCTAGGCACTACTAAACTTCAGTTTCAAGGCAGTCTGTTTCTAGAACTGATTTTGGGGGCCCAAGCAATCCTTCATATTTAGAACATCCATTTAAGTTCACACACATTCCCATGCCGTCTCTGTGAGGGCTACAGAATACTAACAGTGAGGATGGGGCTTGGAAAGAGACAGAGAGATATGCCAGACATTTGAGGAGGGTGGTGTCTCAGCCATCTCCACTGCATCACATGCACATGAGCTGTGAGCTAATCCTTTGATTCCTGTCTGTAATTACCTCCACAAAATGCTAAAGGTAGATTAATTAATTATTAATTAAGGTAGGTCTGATTAAAATAAAGAAAATCAGTAAATTGCCTACATAAGTCTCACTCATTACTCCTCTCCAGTAACCTGCAAATTGGTGGTCATCCACAGGTTGCAGGGATCCCTGCCCCATCCAATTTCCACCTATCTCTCTGCCTCAGGCCCTGCCCCTAGGCACAACTCATGCAGGCATGCACTTTAATCCCCCACACCCACCAAAAAACCTAAATAAAACATCCAAGGCACACATGCAGAGTAGGATGCGGCAGTACAGAGGGGAAACTGTGGGGTCCCTGGCAGGCTGTCCTGGGGGCTCAGTCTAGAATGGGGGGGCAGGGGAGAATGAAGGGGATGGGCAACCAATAATTCAGGCTCAGGGTCCCACCATGATACTCAATGTGTGGATTACAACAGTCTTGTTGGGAGATGCTGTAGTTGGGGCAACAGCGGTTTTGGTAGTGGCCTGCCTAGCAGGTGTCAGATTAATTCACACTTGTTTCTACAGGGCTGAAACTCTAGAGGCAGACAGAGTCCATCTTATCTCTGAACTAAGGGTCTTACTATTAGGAAAATCTGAATTCATTCCAGGAGAAAAAAAGTGTAAAAGTACAAATAACTGAACATGTCAGCACTGTTGAAACCCAAACATCTTCCGCTGCAACTTGTAAAATAGCTTGAGTGTTTTTTTTTTTTAATGGTCATGCTATTTGGACCATCTTGCCATTTCATTGATGGAGAGATAGTCTGTGGTGCCAACAGTGACAGATTAGCATCTACTGTGCTCATAACTTTGGCATTGAGCACTATGAGACTGAATGAGCCAAAGAAATGGCACTATGACCCCTTCCTGCCCCTGAGTTTCTCATGGACAGCAGTGAGTGGTAGTCTTGGGCTCTTGTTGGGCATTTGTCAGGTATTAGGTAGAAGCAGACAGGTACACAGAGGCATGCCAGAGCTCTTACTTAAATCCCCATCCTGTTCCCCCTAGGACTATAGCTGCCAGGAGAATTGCACCTGCGATGGACCCTATTATGATATTGGTGCCACTGGGACCTGCGTAAAGGAAGAGGGGGGGGGGGTCAAGGTGGGAGGGGAGACGGAAACAACAACCACCAGACACACATCAGAAAACAGCAGAAACACTTTACATGTCATCAACACCAACTGGCTAGAAAGAAAGAGAGAGGTAAAAGAGGGGCAAGGGAGGGAGAGGGGACAAGGAGACAACGAGGTAGGAAGGAGTGTGTTTTCATTACTTCTGCCTGTCTCTCCCCCTTTCTCTCTCTCTGCTGGACACCCTCCTCCTTGGGGTGGGCATTTGTTCTGCGCAAGCAGACTGCCAAAATGCCCTGTTTCATTGGCAGACTGCAAAAAAATAAGTGAGACACATTGAGGTGGAAGCTGAGTTCCCTCTTCACACAGAACTAAAAGCACAGACAGACCGCATCCATAACTTTAGCTGAAAGAGGCAAATCGGAGGGCACACGGACCCTGAAATCACCCTCACTGTGCAGACAGGCACACTTCACCTACACACCAACTGATCCTCTGCACTGTAGACATGGAAAGTGACGTCACATTCTGCACAGCTTGCACTGAGCGGCAGAATGAGAAACATTCACCTTTCATGCCCACATCTAAGTCATCAGTGCTGCTAGATGTTATGATTTAATCAACACACGTGAGTGCACACACACACACACACACACGCGCACACACGCGCGCGCACACACACACACAGATACAAAAGGATGTCAGAACACAACAAAGGAAATTTACTCATATTCTCAATTTGTCTCACACAAACTGAACAAGCAGTACTCCAGAGAAAACGTACTACAATGCTTCCTAACAAATGATCTAGCTAACTCACTGAAACTAAAACCAGCCAGTAAGCAAGAGTAAACCATTGTCAACCTTACTTTCTATCTTGCTAGCTAGCTGAAAAGCAAACTCAGTCAATTTTCAAGATTATGAGCTAGCAAGATAACAGGCCAGATTTTAATTTTCTGTGATTTTACACTATCCTACCAAAATTCATAAGACAATGGTTGTTATGAACAAAATATGTCTGTATTCCAAGATATTAACAGTGTTTTGGACTGTCTCTGTCCTTAATAACTGCTTTAATGTGTTGTGAAAGACTACCTATACATTTTTCTACAAAAAATGCTCAACTCTTTATGGGTGCAGGTATGGGATATGCTCAGTCAACCTGTACCTTGGCAGATGACATAGATGCCATCTCAACTAGAGCAGTGTTTATAAAAGAAGTGCCCATAAAATATTCCATATGAGGCAAATGTAAATGAGATAACATAATAATAGAACTGCTCTGAACTTACATTATTGTTTATCAGCTGGCATATCAAGTATGAATTTCTGTTGCTTGAATGGACAGGTAATATCACAGTGTGTTTGTGGTTATGTAAGTGAAAAGTGTTCAATGCTGATGTGCAAGTGCTTAGGGGTACAAACCCTTATATTTCTCTGGGCCCTCTGAGGGTTTGGGGTCACGAATGGGGTCATTGACACTGCAGTCTTTCCCTGTGTAGTCCCGGTCACAGATACACTTTACCTCATTACTGCATGTCTAACAGAGAAACAGAGAGAAGGAGAGAGACAAAGAGAGGATAGAGAAGGCTCAAATATAGCCCCCGATCAGACTTGAATGACATCACAACTCTTTGCTTTGATTTGACATATGGGTCACATCTTCGGTCACCAATTCTTCGAAAATTTGTGTTTTTTATTTTCATTGTCTTAAACCTAGATTCTGTCTGAAAAAACTAAGTAAAGCATTTTATCACCCTCAGTTTGAAAACTTCAAAAGAAATGATCAAAAGCAGTACATAAAAACTATTAAAACACAGGAGACATAAAACAGTTTCTTCAAAAGAAGACAAACCAAGAAAAAAAAAACACAGCAAAAACTAGACAAAACAAAAAGTAAAACTAGATATATATGTAGCAAACACAAAACAACAAGAGAGAACAAAAGACACGCCTTCTCACCCCATGGTGGGAGCAGGTATGGGTAGAGGAGGAGCCGGGGCAGGTGCTGAGGTTGAAGGTGGCCAGAGGGAGGCAGCGGTGGTCCAGGCACATCATGTTGGGCCCGCAGGGGGTGCCATCCTCCACGTAACCCAGGTCTGAGCCGTCCTGCAACAGGGCGTGGCCACCACTGAGCGGCGTCAGAGAGACAGGTGGTGTCAGAGTGGTTTTTCAAACATAAGCAAAAAGTAAATGGTCTGTTAGTAAGATCTTAGGTGTATAACCTACACCTGTAGACCTTTTGGAGTGATGCTGTTTATTGTTTCACAATTTGTCCCTTCGGTCCGTCTTTGTTCCAGCACGCAAATCACCTGATTGAGTTGACCTTCTGCAATCCCACCCCCCCCACCATGCAGTACTGGAGCAATGAAGTAGCTCACCGGCAGTCTAGGTACTTGTTCTGGTGGTAGATGGTGAGGCTGGTAACCTCGCCCTGCAGCTCCCCAAACTTTGGTTTCGCCGTCATGTTAGAACAGAGCAGGAAACCACACAACACATCCCTGAAAGTGGGAGGAGGAAGAGTGGAGTACAGAGAGGACAGAGGGAAAGAGATAGCATGAGCGATGAGTGACATGCTCAAATGAGGTTAGCGTTTTATGCCAGGAGCACGAAATCAGTGGCTGGGAGGTTGATTAGACATGTCACTTACTGCTTGTTGCATTGCACCCAGCCTTGCCCACTGGGATCTCGCCCGCAGTTACCCTTCTCTGTGCCCTCGATGTTCAGCTTCTCATAACAGAAGCGGTCCGCTGAATCTGCAGGACACCAAGAACTCAAATAACATGTTTTGACAGGATATACACAGAGCAGTTCCTTCCCCGGCTACAGCAGACAAGCAGCATGGGAATGACATTGGACCAGAAAAGCAGGGAGGTTTTTTTTCTCCTTACTGACCTTATATTGTGTTCACAGCAAGTTCAGCATTTTGCTGTGTATAGTGTCTTACCTAAAACTATTCATAAGCAGACAAGGGCCAAATAAAAGGAACAATTTGGCAATTTGGACCACAGTATTCAAAGTGGCCCCAGAGCACCCAGAGCCGCATTACTCACTGTGGCCCCACAGCACCCTGCACTGTCCGTCTCGAGTTTTACAGCGGCCCCCATAACACCGACCCTGGGACAGACAAGAAGCCAGAGGTAAAAATCTGACTTGGAAAGTGTTTTGAGTGAGCAATGTATTTAACAGCCACGGCACTAACACATTCTTGCACACAAAAACACACACACACACACACACACACACACACACACACACACACACACACACACACACACACACACACAACACATGCACACACATACAGAACACACATTTGCCTAAAAGATGAACAGGCAGCCAATATAAGCAGACTGAGTTACCTGGTTGTTGTCACACATGTACCCATCTAGTTTGTGGACATTGTGAGGGCACTACACATAAGAAAGGAGAACATGAAGCTAAAAGTCAGATTGACGCTTTACATACGCAATAGCCATGCTTCCCCAATACTGTACCAACACCTCACTACACACAATTCCCCTGGACAGGTCTATACCTGGCTGGAGTCTCCAGTGCAAGTCTCAGGGATGTCACAGTCGTTCACTGCTTCCCGGCACACCACTCCTCTCAGCTCGTACTGAGACAAACAAAGCACCAGGTCAGCACAGTACACATCTAACCTATGACCATAAGATCACTTACTCAAACTAAACCGGTAATATACTGTAATAACTCTCATTAGTGTTAAGTTAAGGTGCAGCTCCAGAGGTCTGCAAAACTCCAACAAGAATCATTGTGTTTACCTTCTTCAAACCACTGATGGCAGGGGAGCAGTAATCTAAACTATGAAGCTCACCAATCTACCGTTTTGATGCTGGAGCTGGTGACCATCAAACACTAACCATACACGTCAGTTTCCAGACCACATAAGATTGAGCGATGATATGCATTATTTTACACATGTACAGCACATACCCAACACTCTGTATTCTTGTTTATTGAAAGCATGATTACAGCAATCATCATTACGTCAAGGCACGTTACGGGCACTGAGCCACAGCACAAACCAAATCAGCACATTAGACAGAATTCTCAGTTGAGCTCCTGCCAAGAGAGGCACAGAGTTGGAACAGAGAAACAAGGAGCCCTCACCTTGCAGTTTCGGCAGCAGAGTCCATTGCTGCACATGGCATCATGGGTCAGAGTGCATTTCTTACAGCAGCCTCCCCCACTGCGAGAACACTCCTGCAGGGACACACAGGGGCAATGAATTTTTCATGCCCTTTCTTTTCTCGTTTCTCAATAGAATTCAGGAACACTGGCTTGGAACTCCACTATGAAATAAGTTGTTACCCACAACAAAGATTTGCCCTGTTTGCTGTGAAAGGGACATAAGGAGACCAAAAAATATCAATTGAATGTGACAAGCCCTACAACTACTGCATTGTCCAATTTGCTTCTGAATGCTGTTGCTGGAGCACCTATCTTTATGTTCCTCTAGGGGGCAGTGTTATACTGCCAGGGAGACTTACCACTGGGGATCCACAGTCGCACTCCTCACCAGTCTCCACAAAACCATTCCCACACTCAGGGGGGTCCAACAGCTGAGGAAGAGGAAGGGAGTGAGAATGAGGTGCACCACAGTGAGAAAAGGGGGCAAAGTAGCGATCTGTTTAAAAATAAAGCTCTCTTGATATGTGTTTGAACCACAGTAGAACATCATCCTAATATTATGTGATATAACATCAGAACACCAATTCAATAATGCACCTCTGTTCAAAATGCTATCATGGTGGTCCTGTGACCCACAACACGTGCTTATCCCGTGCCCTGCACAGACCTCTGTATCTCCCCCAGGCACTCACCTTGTTGGGCTTGTTGAAGAGACAACTGCCGCCACCCTGCTGGAGGAAGCGGATGTACTCGTCCACACTGCATCGAGAAAATTTGCGGGGCAGATAGAACCTGGCAGACAAAATGCACAACATACAGCAGAAAGCATTGGCATTTTCGACACATATCCCCCACAGACTGGCTGCCAAAACAGCTCCTTCGATTGTGCAGGAGTGTGATTTTTCCTCTGTGCGGTCCCACATCACAGAGCTGCTTCTGACGGGTTTGCCTGATCAGTATGATAGTTTTAACACAAGATCAGACCAAAATGTACCAGAATAAAATAGACCAGAACATTTTCACAGTGCTAGAGTGTGACATGCATTAACATACCCAGTGTCCTCCATGATGCAGCCCAGCCAAGTGTCTGGACACTTACAGTCGCCTGTGGGGCAAAGACAAACAGGTTACATGACAGCCAAAGCTCTTGTACCACAGTTCTCAAATCAGTGCACCCAGGGTAATCATTGTACTCCATGTACTAAACAATTTGACCAAAATCTAAGTTACCTTAAGACTAGAGTGTATCATCTGTAAATGTGTCTTGTGTCTATAAAAAGTGATTTCGGATGACCCACAAGAGTGGTTCCCAAATTGTGGGGCTAAACATAGGTCAATACAGAAAGAGTCCAGGCAGCACTGTGGTGATTTGAATAGGGAATGTATTGGATAATGCAAAGTAATAATGTATTGTGCTTGATAAGAAAACAATTTAAAGTTTCAGATAGTGTATTCAGCTTCTAATACTTATGTTGAGAAAAAACTTGGAGTGTTTTGCACATGTCAGTTGCTACCAGCTGTGAGGAGTACAATTTCCTCAATAATTACTGAAATCATGGAAGGTAAAATGTCATGGCAGTTTTGATATGTTAATACCTGTGATATACTTCCAATTATACATTAATTATCCTCTTGACATTTAGCCGTATGTCTCTGTAACCATCCAAAATATTGCAAAATCAACATCAGATGTGTTTTCTGAGATTAATGAAGTAAACTTCATTAAAATTAACCATTGAAAACAAAATGATCCTATTGGTTCCCAATAATGAGAACCAATAAACAGACAATAAATAATCAATAATTTTCCCTGTTTGAATAGTGCATAGTAAAGCAGCCTGTGATAATCTGGTTTTAAAGGACACTATACCCCTTTGTTTCTTGCTTTTGAAATGTGACCCTATTATGTTGTCATTTATTTTTAGGGATTGAATTTGCCTCTTTAATACTAAATGGTGGAATCCTGTATAATTAATGTACTTACTTATCCTGTTTAAAGTTAAGCTGGTCTGATTTGTAGTAATCAGCACTCTGGACTGCAACGTCATTGTAGGAAATGTGCTATGGTGAGTTTTATCTCCTCGGCACATGAAAATCCTGTTAACACCTGGCTGCCAATGATGTAATTCAGGCTCTGGATCAGGGGTGGGCAACTCCAGTCCTGGAGGGCCAGTGTCCTGCTGGTTTTTGTTTTCATCTCTTAGTTACCTGTTGATTTTCACCTTGAAAACAGGTGTGCTTGCTCTTCAGCCAATCAGAGATTGTATTTAGTTGGTCAACAAGAAAAACAGCAGGTCCATGGCCCTCCAGGACTGGAATTGCCCACCCCTGCAGTCTGGATGAATAAGAACTAGAGACCCCCCCAGCCCATCCTGACCTGACCAGACTGTGGCCAAAACTCCCTGATGGCCTGCTTGATCACATGATCTTTTGTATTACTGCTCAGAAAGACCAGCCACGCTACCAGTGACACATGGGTGCCCCTCAATTATTGATGGCCACAGACACCTCGCTTTCTCCTATCTCCAGAGCAGGCAGAACGGCTCAGCCCTGAGTAATTAAAACAGAGTCTGCGTCTGTGTCTGGTGTCCGCGCAATGGGCGTGTCACAAGGAAGGGTTTGGTGGCTGCTGTGGCCAGGTGGGAGGGATAGGTTTCCAACCACATAGCTCTGTATGAGGAGGCTACTACAGTGGGGCCAAGCACGCAGCTAAAATTGCGGTAACAAGTCGAATTTGTCACATTCAGAAGGCCTTGTTACTGAACTAATTGAGTGGGTTCAACTATTCAGTCTTGCACCGCTACCATGGATTGGCAGTGTTAACTCATTACATGTGTCCCTGTGAGCATTTTGATCAATGAAACACTGCACAGCTTTCTCTCCACTGAACTTCAAAGTGTGTGAAGGGTTTATGCAACATATATCAGCATGAAGGGGGAACTGCTCTTAACAGACAAAGCTGCTACGGGCATTCCTTCACAGAGCACTCAGATCAGATGACTAATCATCTCATGGAGAACTCTAATTACAGCTAGTTAGCATGGAAGAGCACCCAA
The DNA here is from genome assembly GCA_019176425.1 of Megalops atlanticus. Classification (NCBI taxonomy): domain Eukaryota; kingdom Metazoa; phylum Chordata; class Actinopteri; order Elopiformes; family Megalopidae; genus Megalops; species Megalops atlanticus. The sequence continues at coordinate 42,094,595 of CM032875.1, read as the reverse complement.
GTGTAAACCCTTCCCCTCCATCAGGCAGCACTGGAGCTCAGGATCGGGGCAGTGAAGGGGAGAAGGACAATGAAGCAGAGGGCAGGACAATGAGGTGAAGACAGGAGGACAGGAAAAGGGTGAAAGCTGGGGGGTTGTACCTGCTGCTGAGTGTTCCTTGTTCCACATCATGCCGATGTTCTGGCCCAGGCTCTGGGAGAGTGTGATGGCCATGGGGCCCACATTCCCATACTGCAACACACACATGGAGTCCTCTCAACAGAGGAAAACTTACACATAACATGACTGAGGGTAGCTTAATCTAACCGGGAACCGTCATTTTAACAATTTCAGAAGTAAGCTGCTGCTCCCACGAACGTCAATGGTAAGGCGATGTATGCTGAGCTAAGTGTGAGGTGCGTAGTATATGCTTCAGGACGAATGGCTAACGTAACGTCATAAGCTCAGCCAAACACAGGGGTAGATCTTTGCATCAGCAGGGGCCGAAGCACAGGAATGCTTTACAAATGCATGAAAGTACAGCTAGCGTCTTGTGAGAGAAATGTGTGCGGACGGAGCTTGGGCGATAGGTATAAGGATGCCCCACCTCATTGACACCGCCTCCTCGGGTGAGGGTGCAGATGCCCCCGATGTAGGCTGTCCCGCTGCGGCTGCTCTTGAAAGTGCGTCCCCTGGGGGAGAGCAGGGGGAGTTTTTGGAAACATCAGCGTGACATTATTGACAGAAACAGTTTTCTTCCACAGAGACTCAACGTTAACGCTATAAACGTTCACACATGCCCCCACACGGCACTCTGTCAGCCTCCCACTCTTTCTCCCTCTTTCCAATCCTCTCTTTCCTCTCTCTCCTTCCCACTCTGCAGGGACAGGAATACCCACGAGAAGAGGTGTACTGCATCGCTGTGTTCCTTGATGTTTTCTTTCCTGTATTTCATGAAGTCACGCAGGGTCAGCAGGGGGTCATCGCCCACGGAAACCATATCCTGTGATGACCATGTTTCCATGGCAACCAGAACGATCCTGGTGTTCAGCTGTTCCTTGTAGATCTGGAATCAAACAGCCACAATAAAAGCAATCATGAAAACGACAGCAACACTGACAGCCTCATGATCATTTCTTGTATTGCTGCTACTATGTGTACAATACCAGCCACATCACTGATAAAACTCATACCAGAGCCGGGTTCAATTCCTTTTAGAATTCCTCTACATTTAGCATGGTTCACACTTACAGATATTCATTTTGAGATGTATGAAGACAGAAATTAAAGTCCAGTTCCAAACATACACATCTTTAGTTTCAGTTCTAAAAGGATTGACATTTGAGTTCTGGTGAGCAGTTGTGTTAATTCAGAGGTAACTTGTCACAAACGAAAACATTCATTTTCAATGAAGCAAAAGCAGTAAGGCAGATGGATACTGTGTCCTCACCGCATCTGCCATATTGACCACAGCTTTTGCAAAGTTTCTTGTCTGGGAGGCTGACCTTCGCATCTGCACATACTATAGATAGGAGACAGACAAAACACATTGAATTACTGAAGACAGAGCCAAATATGAACTCCTGTCATTTTAGTAAATCACAGCAACATCCTGATGATCTAACATGAACATTTTCTCCTCAGGTTTTTCTTCTTAGTTTTCAAGGTCGCTTTGAGATGGCAAAAATATTTAATGAATAAACTCCTTGGAATGCTTTGACACAAATCACAAGGCCCTGCTCCTGGCTCTAAAGCAAGCAAACACCCTCTTTAACCCTGCTGAACAGACCTTAAAACCTAACGAAGGAATCGTGGCTGGAGGATAGCAGGAACGGCAGCTCTCACTCACCAGCTCATTGTCGTTGACCACCATCAACTCAATGTACTTAGTCTCACTCTGGACTGTGTGCTGTGCTCGGCGCACCTGTGGGGGGGCAAACAGAGAGGGGAGGTCCAGTTTTGGGTGTCAATGTTTCAAGAGGATGCCAGCTGAAGCCTCTGCTATTCTCTGGGAGCAGTCTAGAACTAAAAAGCTACCATTCTGGATTCTTGAGGAGCACTACACAACCTACAAATACTTAATATTTAGGTTCAGTTCACCAGTCCACCTCTAGAAGCTGTCCTGGAAATGGATACCGCTGCGTTTAATCACTTGTAGCGCCTCAGCGTTTCAGAGCGGGCCAGTTTACAATGAATCGCTTACACTGAATTTGGCTTGTCGAATACGGTGAATAGCCATTAAAGATGTTTCCCAGTGTCAGCTGAGTGAGGGTTTCCCACCTGTCTCTTGAAGCGCCTCAGATGCTCTCTGACAGTGGGCTCCTCCTCCAGCTCCATGGAGACATCACCATTACCGTCATCATCACTGACACCATTAGTGTCAGTGTTACTGTCACTGCTGTTGTGTGTGCAGTCTGAGAGATGAGAGGATGGGGGTGGGGAGAAAAAAAATGTATTTGCATCAGTTTCTCCAATCAATACATGTGTGTATTTTTGTACAATGATCTCTAAAGGAAATCAATACCCTTCAGGGAGAGGACAACGACAGGAGAGAGGGAGAGGATAGACAGAGCAGAAAGAAAACTAGTGACAAGAGGAAAAGGACACAGACAAGGGGAAAAAACAGGGAACAAGAGACGGGGAGAGGAGAGAAAGCAGAAGGCAGATAAGTCGAGCTAAAGGAAGAGAAAACTGAGAGGAGAGGACAGAGGAGGAGAGGAGAGGAGAGGAGAGGAGAGAAGAGGAGAGGCTATTTAAAGATGGAAGCAGAGAGAGGAGAAGTGAATGCGAGGGCGGAGGAGAAAAGAGAAGGGGAGATTAAAGACTGACCATGGCAGAGCAGCAGAGGCCAGCAGATGAAAGGACTGAAAGGGAAAGGAAAGGAAGGGGGGGCATTAGAGGACAAGTTCACACCTGGACACAGCGGGGGCAGCTCCAGGTTGGGCATCCTGCACACCACGTGGGCGTTCTCTTCCTACATGGTAGACACATAGTACATAGGGCTGCAATCACTCAGCACCACCAGACAAACAATAACTTGCTGGAACTATGTTTATAATTTAAATGCAACTGGCCAAACTTGCAACTGCAAGTTAGGTGTATGGTTGTTGTTTTCATTGTGCTAATTACTTTCATAATAACCATTTGCTGTCTTGCTTTGTCTTATTCTGACATCATATTGCAATCAGTCATATGGAATGTGGCTAATTGGTCTACTACACACCAACAAAATACCATTTAATTGATTCATTCACCTAACGTTGCGTCACAGTACAACATAGGCAATGAGAGATTGTTTGCATGCTAAAACCCTACAAAGCATTTTTCTTTTCTTTGTTAGGATAGGGTTTACCATGAACATTGAGAGGCAACTTGCATGCAAGTTGAATACTTTATGAAAATGACCCATCTGGGCCTTTGAGAGAGGAGTGAGATGGAAAGAGGTTTCATCGATCCACCTCTCGTGCCAGTGTAATGGAGCTTTGGTTATATTACCCTGTGCCTTAATGGAAACCCATTCACTCTCCCACCCCACCATCTAGGTCCCAGCTGCTCTCTAGAATGAAATGCATGACTGGGGACACAGTCATAGAACGAATAAAATGGTTCTACTTCCAAAAAACTACAACTATGTGTAGTGTTGTTCAATTTGGGCCATGATGCCCATTTGAGTAAACTGGTTAACTTTAAAGAAAACACTAAACTCTTAACAGTTTTGTTTTGACAAACACCTCCAACTAAGTATCTCCGCTACAAAAAACTTCTTATGTGACAAGCAATGTCCAAAGTGTTTTGTGTAATGTATTTAATTACCTAATTTAATTAGGTAAGTTGGAAAGTAAAACTGGAACAAAAGATTCCACTTGACCATGGATAATGCCAGAGCTTGTTGACTATATATTGCATAGCAGCAGACTCTTTGCAAATAGGTTTTTATCTGTGATAAAAACAGCTGTGACTTTGAGTGTCCATGCTATGTGAGCACACCTAGTCATGACTCCACATGGACTGAATGGTTTTATATAAATGACAACCAATTCTTTCAGTCCATTTCTATGTTAAAGGACACATTGTCCAGGCTATCATCAGACACGAGAATCACTAGTAAAATTCAGCCTTTGCATTTCTTCTTGTCACCACTGAAGACTTCCAGGCATTGCTTAAAGAGTTAAAGTGGTGTCCACTTTTATGAATATTCATGAGCCAGTGGGCTTGGAATGAATTTTAGCACTGAATCATTAGTTATTACAACCATTCTGTTCATATCCATACAGATTACAATCAGAAGCAAACAAGTAGCAGTCTTAGTGTTAATGAATATTTATGAGCAGCTGCCTCCTTTGGACCTCTTTAGGTTTAACAATGCCGGGAAATACCTTTCATTGTAAAGCATACAGTACCCGAGTCCAAAATGCTACCTCTGGGATTGTACCTAGCTCAGGGTTCCATTGAGCACTTCAAGTTCAGAGAGTGCCAAAAACTGTGTTTGTCCTGTGGTAACAGTCCCCAATATTCTGCATTGACAGGCATTTGAATCCATTTATAAAAGGTTAGTCAGTACAGTACCCTGTGGAAACATACAGCGACCCCCAGCCACTGACCCCGTGCCCAACTGAAACCTGCCCGAGACACTTCATCATCATTGGATTGGATTGTGTATCAACTCATTATTTTCCATACTGCAAAAGGGAGATAGAGTGTCACACTGCAGTGCAACACCAGAGAGAGAGAGAGAGGGAGGGGGGGTTACACTTTCTATCAGATATGCTTCAGCAACACTGCAAGGGAAGAGGATGCCCAGATAGCTGGGGTGGGGGAGGGGTTACTGGACCAGATCAATGCCCTTTAGATATTAATAGGAGTTTTTATACAATGAACATTTTCCACATGATGAAGAAAGCTTAAATCCCAGAGATGACTTCCTGCGACCATCAATCCTCCAACTGTAGACTACTGAGCTGCTCCTAAGCCCCAAACTCACACTGTAGAAACTGTGCAGAAAAGTTGTGGAACTGAGGCACAGAGGCCGCGTAGGCAGACCTGCTAGCTGAAACCGTGGCCAATCGAGAGGAGCACCTGCAGGTCACTGAAGAATCAAAGCGTCATCCATTTTCAATGGAGGAGGGGCAGGAGACCACCGGGCTCCATTCAGTGCAAGTGTGAGCAGTAGCACTCCTCACAGCACCTGCATGCAACCACGGCTGCACACTTATTTGTTTGTTGTGTGAGCGCATGCATCCAAGGTGGCCTGCTGATGATTAATTCAGCAGAATCACAGGTCACTGGCCGCCGGCCCGCAGACTATGACACCCACCCTGCCAATGCTCCACAGCACTACAGACACCAACACACAGATCCCAATCACGGAACAGCCGTCAGCATTGCCCGCATGTGAATCACCGCCACCAGCCTGCCACTTTCACCCACACAGGTGTCCAATAATAACATCAGAGCTCACCTGTGCAGGAGTATACCACTACTACTCCCTGTTCCCTGATTGCAGACACAGGGTGGTACAGCAGTACCTTCACGCCTCATCAGGGCAGGAGTGCAATGATACCTCCTCTCTCACCTGGTCACTGCCAACGTGAAGCGCAGCTGTGTCACAATATCTGCCTCAGGCACAGGTGTACGGTGACAGCACTGACAACACCCCCCCTCGCCATTACACCACTACTTACCTGATCGCTGCCATCAAAAACTGGCTCGATCCCATAGGAGAAATTCCCATCAGAGAACATGCCGCTGCGGGGCGAGAGAGATGGGGGAACAGACAAAGAGAACAAACAGATCTTTGGTTAAATTTGACAGCAGAGCTTAAAGCGGTGTTTTGTCATATGTCGTAGCTGTCACGAGCACTGCTCTGGTGGATATGCAGAGTAACTGCGGTGGGGTGAGAGGGGTAGGAAACACTTACCGTAGGCCGTGACAGGTGGAGAGAGCCACCCAGGAGCCTGGCACATCCCGCACCTGCCCATGGTAATAGCAGTGCTCCCCTCCCTGCAGAAACAAAGAGCTGGGGCCTTACCAGTCCCTCTTCTGCTGAGCATACAATACTGTACATCATCCACACATACACACACACACACACACACACACGCACACACACACACACACACATAAACAGTGTACATTTTCCACAGTAAATTCAGAAAACCTGCCGGTCTATAAATTATAATATATGTAGAAAATGTTCTGCCTGTTACGTACCCTAGACACCAGCTACCAATTGTATCAACTATAACAGTGCGACTGAAATCTGGTTCTGTAGGGTGAGAATCCAGCAGGCTTTCAAGCTCTTTATAAATCACTAGCATGCTCAGTATTAGGGAGGAAAGCCAAATTAATTCCACCAAGACCATGATTAGCAGAATCGGATTGTTAAGGGCCTAAATGGAGGGACAGCCTGCAGACACTGGGGCCGTTAGGATCCAGGTCGAGTTGCTCTGAGCAACGGTAATACAGTAAACTGCAACACAGCAATGCAATAAGCAGCCCTACTTATTCACTGGTGTGTAAGAGACCATCTAAGCACTGACTCAAGTTTCTCCTCAGCAAAGGTTTGTGTGAGTCATGAGGCCTAAGCTGGGTGTAAGTGTCACATGGGCAGTAATGAATATGTACCTGATAAGTCAGGTATGTTACCCAAGACAGACAAACCAAACCAAACAAATCCAAGAAACAGCAGACTCAAGCGTCAGATTACTGCCTTCACTCAGCCCCAGTCGCCCCTGATGTCCCAGTGGTCCTGGTCCATTCTGACCCAATCCAATCCGCAAGTTGCATGGCACCTCTGATCTGAATCAAAGGTTTTGGTATAATGAAATGTGCTGAACTCCATTCGGCAATATTTGTAATATTGACATTGACAGGCAGTACATGTGTTAAACAACCCAATTTTACAGCACACACCTGAGCCGGCCTGCCTTTTTCAGGGAGAGAACTATGTACAGTATATGCATGGCCAAGCAGATCTGAAGCTGTTCATAGGATTTTACGGAATTCATTTTGACAGCAATGCCAGTTTATCAAGCATTCAAGCCACCGTTTTTGCCATTAACTGTACAACACCATGGAAGGATGGAGCTACAAGTATCCACCCAGACATAACCTACATTATCTGATCCACACCTGCCTGACCATAATAAACACTTTTTAAAATGTTACCAAAACATTTGTTACCAAAACCAGCTTTGCTCATGAACCTTCACGGCGACATTGATAGATTTCAAAATTTTCACACACCTCTCTAACTTCAGTCACGGCGTTCCCCTGCGTGTAATCTCCTTTTATAACTAGTCTTAACACAGGGCTTAACAGCTCTTATAAAGTTTCAACAGCTCCTACTGGTTTGATTGCATTCATAGGATTTCATGGTCATTTTATGGACAATTACAAGGTATAAAAGCACTATGAGAGACATTGGAATCGGAGTCAAATTAATTGTACTTGGCCAATAAAGTCTAATTCCGATTAAAAAAAAAAAAACATACAAGCATTCTACAGCATACTCCCTCTGTACAGTGTTAGTAATATTAATATTTCCTACATTCGTACTTTATTTGTCCAAAAATGACCGAATATTTGTACATTTATTTTGTTAAATAATTTTTTTTACAATTTATCATGGGTATGGACAAGACTGGAGCTCCTATACTTCCATAAAGCACTGGGGCTGTTTCTGCATGAGCTGGCAGTAAATACACCTTTATTCCTTTTCTTTATGTGGCGGAGCCACTTAGGCCGCTCACAGGCTTTTACAGGGGAAACGCAGAGCACTTATCTGTGCCGAAATAAATAAATAAAGGCAGAGATTACAAGGGTAAGTGGAAGAAATCATATTGCATCACACCAGGCTGTTAGCAGATGAGTATCAGGTGTCCTTTCCGCAGTGTTACTGGGATTGCGCTTTGTGTAATGGGCACTTAACAGCCCCTTCCAAAACACGCACACAAACACACGCACACACGCGCACACACACACACACACAACATGCATACACACACAACACATGCACACACACATACATGGACTCACACACATGCACACACACACACAGATACATATCTCAGACAATAATGTAGTGAAATACAGCACAAACTCCTTCAGTTGCCATAGGCTACTGAAGGACATGAGGACACAGCGCTTGTGAAGGCAAAATGACTTGTGGACTTGCACAGAGTCAGCACTGCTGATTTGATCTGTCACCTTGCAGTGGGCCCGAGGCTCTGTAAGCTGGTTTACTTTACACTCCCAGGGGATGAGAGGTCAGGATCAGATAAGGCGTTACAGTAGATAGCGCCGACACAGCTCACCAGCAGATTAGATGACAGCAACGTGGACCTCTTCACCTTGGATGAAGCGTGAACTACATGTGAGAGTGTGCGTGTAGGGAGATGTACTTGCTTGAGTGTGTGTAAATAATTGCGTGATTATGGGTGTGTGTCATGGCATGTGTGGGCTCCCAGGAGACTGCAGATATTACATAATGTCTGCATTCCAAGCCAGTTCAGCTCTCCAAATAGCATCAAGGACCCAGGGAGCATCTACAAACACACACACCTTCCCTTCAGTCTGCTAGGGCCCATCTACAAATAGGACCGTCTGTCCTTTCGATGGAAGAGCTAAGAAACGGCACTAAAAAATAAGACACTTGAGTTATGATGATAAAGAAACAAGTTTTTGGAATAATATGTTATTCCCTGCCAACATCCACTTGCCTTTATCCAAATCTGCACACAATTTGCTACATCTCACATTGTATTTACACCGCATTCACTTTATACTCATATAGCTGGCTATTTACTGGAAGAACTCTCGGGGCAAGAAACAACAAGAAATATATATCAAAATAATTGATCAATACAGTTATCTATAATGGCTGTAATCAGGACAGCATGAATGCAACTGTCACCCCATCACATCCCTCAGTTTCTGCATGTGACCCACTTGCATTCTCTGCTCCACTCTGACAGCTACTGTTTGGGATTTGTTTAAATAAATAAAGACACGCATTTGACTCCCAGGATGTCTGCGTAAACGAGACAGAGTTGGGCTCAGTGAAAAACCTGGCCTGGAATGGGCCAGCGAACACGGATGGACAAACGGTAAGTGATGCTGTGTGCCCTGCGGCTCAAACAAGACACCTTGGGGCTGCGCCTAATGAATGGCCGTAATCGCATCCCGCCACTTTCGTTTAACTTCTGCAACCTGGCTGCTCCTGTCCAAAGCAACAGGACACCCTCCCCGTTACCTCTCAGTCTGTGCGTCTCGCTCCCTCTGTTGCTATGTTTAACACATCATTTTCCCTGACCTCTCTTCTGCCTCTGAAGGGTGATCAAATGATCCTTTACGCCCTTATTCTCCTTCCCATTGTGCAGCTTCATTAAGATCCAAGCAGAATGGCAGGCTGTGGGTGTGGCATAAAGTGATTGATAGACTGAGACCAATAAAATGAGACAAGAGGAAATATATAGATAGGTCAATAAAAGAAAATGAATCACGACGGTGTTGGGAAGTGGGATTGGCTGCAGTTTCTCTCAGCTGGAGAATCCCCACAGCTGCAGCAACAGAGAACTGAACCGAAATGGGCAATTACTCCCTTTTAGCATTCCACTCCTGCCTTTGAAATTATGCCACTTTATTCTTTTTTTCTCTTTTCTTTTTCTCTCCTCCACCAATGGCTGAGTGACAGGACTGGGCCAAAATGGGCTAGGGCTGCTGGCTGCCGGTTGCCATGGGAACTACTACCTGATTGGCTGGATGGGTATGAGAGTTGAAGAGTGTGGGCGGAGAAGGGGGGCAGCATGCACTCACAGTGTTGGACTGCAGCAGAACCCTGCAGAGAGCTGAGGCAGAGATGCCACCCCTGCCGCCCGGAAACGCTGCGGAGGCCCTGGGCTTGACACTCACTATCACCCCCAGGCGTTAAGCAGGCCCCGTGACTGACACGTCTGGCCTGGCCCTCACCCGTGGATGTCTGAAACCCTGAGCCAACCTTTCAGCGAGGCATGAGAGCTGAGAGTTCACTGCCAAAACCAATCTGGCCATTTGGTTGCTCTCGAGAGCCAGCAGAGCTGAGCCAACTCCATCCAGCCTCACAGCAGACGCACAACGCCCGGACCAACAGGCTTGCTTCAAACAGAGCCACACACTGATCAACACATGGCAAGCAGCTGAACTGTCCACCCTTCAGTGGCTTGAGCTACAAAAGCAGCTATAAGCAAAATCACTGAACTTCCACCCTTGATCTTTGCACTTCCTAATGCTCACTACAAAACAAGAATACTAATTTGCTCTTACATCTCCAAGTAACCATTTTATGATCATTAAAAAAAGCAGGCAAAAATAAACTTGGTATAACTAAATACTCTTGGTGATAGAAACACATACATTTCAAGGAACCCTGATCCAGTATCTGAGTTTTTACACATGATCTGGCACCCATTTATAAAGCTGAGTTTCCACTGGAAAAACGCTGTTAAAGAACCTTGCTCAAGGGTAAAACAGCAGATATGTACTCATGACCCACTGGGTTACATGTCCCCTCAAGTTCTCCACCACCACCCCACACTACCTGCCCTACTTATAAACACACGCCTACACACAAACATAAACTCACAAAATGCCCTGAAGCACATCAAAGACGGCTCCCATTCACCTCTGCAACAAAGACTGCAGGGAAGGATGGTACCGGTTAATATTTTCAAACAGAAAGTTGACAGCCTGAGGCAGATGTCAGTACTGAAATCCTACACTGAACCAACTGTGTGCATCCAAACTGCTGTCCTACCACAGTCTGTGAGGGTTTCCCGTCCTTGTCAAAGTGCCGCTCCACATAGTCTGAGGAAAGGAGATTGCTGCACAGAAACACAAAAGCATAACTTCAGATTTCATCCAAGGGAAGTACAGGAACAGGAAATAAGACCTTTATGTCAAACTGACATTAGCCATCCAAGCTCTCGACAGTCTCTGGATAGGATATGCCAGCCACCACTGTTTCAAGATTGTTTGTCATCACTTTGTCCTGCCATAGCAGACAGAGCAACATATACTGCATGTATACATGCCCTTTCTTGCATCTCACTGTCACACTCTAAAGTGAGAAATGCCATTTACTGATACATCCTTACAAAAATCTGTCCCCCTGACCACATTGTCTGTCTGGGACTGTTTCTAATGATTGGTACAGCTTGTCAATGAGTACACATTTCAGTTCAGCTTTCGACACCATTTGTATATATCAAACACATACATTGGAATTTGGAGGAGCAATGCAAGTAAAATAAAAAAGATGATAACGGAACAAAAGCAAATACACGAAAATACATTATAAAATACACTACATAGAAGGTATACTTTTGTGGGCCTTTGCCACAGGACACAAAAATGACCAAACGCAAATGACACAAATATATTCCCAACTATCCACATTACATCTTCAAAATAACCTGCATTTTCATCGTCGTCTTCATCATTAACTGTGTAGGCAGTCTTAAGAGATTGTATTTACCATGAGGAGGGGCTCTGTGTTTTAACTCATACATAATGTAGTAACCCACCATGCAACTGTCTCACTCTCTGAGCATTCTGAGTATGGCTAAGTGTGTGCACTCACATGCATGTGGACGGTGAGGGGCAGAAGTGTGTGTGTGTGTGTTAGTGCACATGTGCTCTTTGGGCGCTTTACTGTAAATGCTCCCTTAATGACCCATCTTCATACATGAGATGAAGCATAATAGCAGTGAACAAAGGGTGAGGTCAGCATTCCCAAAGGCTGAGAGGGGAAAGCAGGGCTCGATACCAGTGATGTACTCACTGGTTTAACTCCAGGTCCAGGATGAAGGAGCTGCCAAATGCCTCCACTAGGAAACTGCTCTGGGCCAAATGGACTGGCTGGGGACGAGAAGGAGAGACAAAGAGAGGACCGATCAGCCAAAGGAATACACTGCAAATAGACATTTACCATTCCTTCCCTCCAAAACAACAGCCTGACCCACCAACCTTCTTTAAAACTGAAATTTCAATCACAGCAAAGTGAACCTGAGGACACACCCCTCTATTGATCTCGTTAATGGCTCAGCGTAGGATTAACATTTCTGACACAGAACATTACAGTAGATCTTTTCACACGTACCCTTAAGGTAAGAGATCTGTTGGCAAAATATTTATGGCTCTACATGGAAATGAAATTGTCAGGCTACTTAAATAATTTGACAAATAAAGGCTGCATTGATTTGGTGTGTGCTGCAGTCCTGCAGGAAGACAGTATGACAAGCCTGATAGAGATGGATGTTAAAAGTGCAAAGGGTAGAGAAAAATGGCTACCACCATCCATCTACAGTGATGCATGGGTGGCAAACTCACTTCCTGGAGGCCGCCATGATGAGAAGAGCATAGCAGTACATTTGAGTTGGAACAAATTTTTTACATGTAAAATAGTCAGCGACTGTACAAAATCTTTCAATGAGTACGCCACATTTCACTCCAGCTACACCACAGAGCACAGAATCAGAGCCTTAGATTATGGTGGCAGTCCAGTGCTCTCCATTGGGAAATCATTCTATGGAATGACTCAATACAGTTCACTTCAAAACAACATGCTTTGTCTTTGTTACCAGCAACGTCTATGGAATTTCATAAAGTCAATTGTCCTGTTTTATATAATGTGCTTAACATAATTGGTTTCCTAATTTTCTTACAGATATTCTGTTGGAAAAAATATATCCAAAGTACAAAGACAACCACATACATTCATACAACTCAGCTCAAAAAACAAATTCTATACAAGTGAAACAATGGAATTTTAACTGAATGGCTTTGCCACAGTTTAGAAGAGATAAATGTGCTCTCTTCCATGACAACATGGATTACGTAAGCTTGTGTATCGTGATTTTCCGTAACAGTTTCAACTGCAAATGCACAGCGGAGCTCACTGTATACATGACTCCATAAGGCACACTTAAGTCACCCTTGGAGAAAGAAATAACAGCTTGAGTGAGCATGTGAGTGGCCCAAGTCTTCTGAGTACCAAGCTAATCGTTTCTCATTGGGGTTGCCATAGGTTCATTGTTTTTCAATAATGCTGTAAATGGGTTACAAAAGCAAATGTATCAAAACTGATGTCATTGAACAGACTGATCGTGTGAGTGTCATCAAGAGAGTATTCTATACACCAAAGCTGCCTTTAGTTAGCTAGACTTGGGGAGGGAGTGAATCAAAATGCCAAGGTGTGATTCCTAATTTATGATTTGTGACCCATTGGTTTCCAATGACCATGACATCAAAAAGATTATATGTGTAGTTCAATTAGTAATGAACTGCACAGTAATGGAGGCAGTTGAATGATTCAATAAGACCTCTGTGATTAATGGAGTCTGAATCGCTTTGGCTCAGAATAGTTTCCTTCCAGATACAGAGGTGAAGGTGTACTGCTTCTATTAACTTTCAAACAAACAGAACATGTGCAACATTCAAGCCATTCTAAAATCACTGACATATCAAAAGGGGAAAGGGTGGTGTAATCGTTACAATTAGGTCAATTTGTAGAGTGAAGGAGCCAGGTGTGCCTAAGGGCAACTCAACCAACTCAACCTCTGCATGCATCTGCAAACAAAGCATCTCTCCCAGACCTCACTTTTAAATATCGCTGTCACACAAACAGGTTCCAGGAACAGGACTGTGGATATACACCTGGTTGGAGGCGGGAGCCTCTAATCAATATTTTGCGGCATGAAACTCAGCACTGGCTCAGGTCAGAGCCGGAGTTTGAGAAGACGGCCTGGGTTACAGACGCACGTGGTGAGGGCAGTTCAAGGTTGTTAGATTGGGGGAGCTGATGAAAAAGGGCCGCTGATTGACAGGCAGTATTTATAGGTCTGGTAATGGGAGAGGTGGAGGTGTGAAACGTGATCGGGGGACGTCAGCCACTGCGGCAGGAAAGACTTGTGTGTCAGGCCGGGCCTGTGGTGGCCCGCCACCGGGTATCAAGTGGGCACCTGGGGACAGGCCATTAATCGGCAATACTGAAATAGTGTGACAAAGCGCTGGATGAGTCCCGGCTGTCAGTACAACAATGAGGCCTTTGCAGCACCTGTTATCTTCAAGTCAGGGCGCTGCTGTCGACTCTCCGCCGGCTGGGCAGACACTAGCGCTGAAGCAGACACAATTACGACCGCAAACCACCATCTGAAAGGTACATACCTGCGGTCACCAGAAAGGTCAGGCCTGAAATGGCAATACAGACAGGCTTCCGAGCACGGGGTGAAGGCTCAGACTCCTGTGCTACCACCAATCCTATGCACATCTTTGCTCCACTTAAAACCTTAATTATTTAAATGACCTCCAGCAGCAGATCCAGCTATGTAATTAAAGCATGAGAGTGCAGACAAGTCACACAACAGTCTCGTTTCTTGCCCAGCCATTCTGATCGGAGGGCCATCTACTCCAAAAAGGACACTCTGGATTTGTTTTTGGAACCCTTGCCTCTTCTTCACAAGCAGCCATGAGGACCCTCTCTGGGAAACAATGACTCGCCACGCAGAATCGTGGGCATCCCGGCACTCTCCACACATGCCGCCTTTAATTATTGATGGGGAAATTCTTTAACACGCCCTTGAATAATGAAGGAGCCAGGAGCAGACTTCTGCAGCAGGAAAATTGGAGGTGGCTTGTTAATGTTTCGTTCCATTTTCTGACGAGGAGCCGAGGAGACGCCCACTCTTTTGTTTCAGCTCTGCCTCCTTTACTCTCTTTTTCAGGACTGCACCCACACATACTTGCTGAGCACACGACCCAGTTTTCGGCTGTATTTTCTCCACTTAGCATGGTACACCTGGTCAAGGGTGTTCATTCTGAGGTCTGCATGGAATACCAATGATGACAAACACCCACGGCTTTCCACCAAATGCACTACTCTACAGAGCACTCCACTTATAGTAGTAAGCACTCTACATTTCTGTGTGCAACGGTAGACTGCATTATCACAATAGAAATGTTACCAATATACCCCAGTGCTCAAGGGCTACAAGGTGGTTCTTCACACTTTTCAATGCACACTGTCAATCATTTCCAGGTCATAAACAATACATCATGTACAGGATCCAGCAGGTCCTGCAGCAACCCACTTGTCAGCACTCAGCAAAAGAACCATTACTGCAATGCGCAAAGGAACATATTGTATCAAATGTCCACTCTGTTTGGTCCTGAAGGACTAAACTGTCTGGAGGTGAAGCCCCCCAGCTGAACTGTTTACCACTCACCTAATTACTGTCTGTACTAACCCCCAACCCCCCAAGCCAGGGCCTATAGAGGGATGAATGGCACACTGGACACTGGCCCTGTGTGGCTCAACAAGAAGGAGGCAGCATGTGTACAGGAGCAGGGCAGGGGTACAGGAGCTGACAGACTTCACAAAGGTGTCAGGGGAGAGAGGGGGAGGAGAAGGCAATGAGGCGAATAAGCTGCCTCCACAGGGACACCTCTGTATCACAGAATGGGCACTATAGCAAGAGAGGTCTCAAAGAACTGCACCCCAGAAAAGTAAACCACTGACAATGCTGGACAATCCTTACTGTCGTATCAGCCACGAGTTTCAGCAGTGTACCCAGGCAGCTCCAACATGGCAACATTTTGGAATGATTTAAAGCAGTTAAAATATCAAGCTAATGTACAGTATCTGTCTGCTCTTTAATGTTTATCTCTCATGATGACATTCTGTCCATTGGAATATTAATCCACAAAATGGTCAAGCATCTTTTTCTCACATACAGTCACAGTCACACTCACTTGTGCTCCCTCGGTGTGATTCTTCACCCGGGTGTCCAGATGGCCATGAACAATCTCTCCCTCCGAGTCGATCTGCTGCAGGAGCCGTTTGGGCTTGGTGACTTCCTCTACAGCTCCACTGCGATCCTCCCGGGTCTCCGGCGCTGCCCATTCCCACACGCTCCCATCCCGTATCACGGAGCCGCTCCAGCCTGCAACACGGAATACAAGGCAGGGAAAAAGGCGATTAATCAATCTGCTTTTGTTAACGTGACGGCTAAAATGTCGCAACTCTGACAGTAACACAACAAAATCGACGTGCATTGTGGCAATGATTCGGTATTTTAATGTATTCTGCCTCTCAAAGCGCGATTTACTGCACACAAGCGCCAGAAATTCAGCTCGCCAGACGTTGCGGGGAAATTCTGTTGATGCAGCAAATCTACCGCATCGGTTCTGCTGACGGGAGAGGGGCAAAACACGATCCAAATGACTTGAGGCAGAGGCAAAAACCCAGTAGTGACCTGCCGGTAGTTCACTGTTGAAGTAGGAAAAGTGATTATTGTTGCAAAACCCAGAATTTGTTAGCGGAGGGGGGAAACTTGTAGATGAAAAGCAATGCGGTTTTACCCTCTTCCTTCCCTCTCTCCCTTACCTGTCACGGCAAACCGTGCACTCACTGCAGCAAACACCAGACATCGCAGCGCCAGCATGATGTTCACATAGTCCCCCGGATTTGCATGAAGTGCGAGGAATAATGGTGTAAAATGAGAGAAAAAACACGGATGAACAGCAGATGACGATGAAAAACGGAGCAGCAATTAAACATTTAATGGTCCCCTCTCATTTCCCCAGTGCTCTTTTGGTCATAAAAAATTGAAGTCAAATTTGTAGCGCATCATTGTGATTCAGAAAACAGGAAAAGCGTCAACAAATAGAAAAATGGAAGCAAAAATTTAAAAGGTGTGCAAAGGGGGAGATACTATGTGCACAGACATGTTTTGCAGTAAGGGTGTAGGGCAGTGCGTGTTTATGCGGTCCGTCCTCACTGCCTCTGCGGTGCTGGCTACAGTGCATTGAAAATGAGAAGAGCATCGAATCTGCGTTGACTAGAACACGTGGGACCGCGTGCGCCCTCCTCTTTTCTCTCCCTGTTGCGTCCTCTCCGAGGAGAGGAATGCCACCGGTCATATTCCCGTTTCTTTCATAAAACTAGACCACAAACTGGCTACAGTCAACATTTTTAGGGAAATTGTTCTGAAGAATGTCATGCATCAAACCTTTCCGATTGACCGAGATCGACGGGCTTTTCGACAGTGATTAAAGCCCAAGAAATTAGTTATTCCGTCAGGGAAACCCCCTCATACTGCGTTCCATTGACTTACTGAATGTCGGTGTGCGATTCTAAACCGGTGATGTGAGATTAACCATTTGAGGTGCAGCACTTACAGGATGTATATCTCATTGTGTATCCTTGGCAGGAAAACACATACTTGACAAAATCTCTACCACGGCCACTTTATCTACAATCGCTTGTCTGTTTTAAATACATTTTAGGATAAGCGTATGAAAGTCATGAAAGAAACCGTCCACTGATACATGGACATAGAGAGAAGTAACACTATTTGCTCAGAGCCAATTTTGTGTGAGAATTTGGACATGCAGAAATGGTGCAATAATACATATAATACAAATAATAATACATAGGTTAGATCAGTAGTTTATCAGCCCGACATTCCATAGAGGCGTAACACCAAATACACTGAAACGTCTGATATGACCATTTAGAGCTGTATTATTGAACAGAAAAAGATCTATACAAAACACTGCACTCTTCATTCCATCCTGTCTTTGCTACAGTTCCTGTCTCAGACAACGAGTTCCGGTACGGGGCTGTCGCTCACCCTCTCAAGCGGAGTTGGGCTCACGTGTGGTCAAATTACGTACTATACAAGTACATTATCATCATAATAATGATACTCTAGTTCTGTTTTGCGTGGGAGGCTACGACATACAGAACGCGCATTTGATATCACTAAAAACGGATTTTTTGTCTTCCTCTTTGCAGAACGTTGCTGGCCCCACTCAAGAACCAAGAACTCAAGATGAGCCCCTTTTCTACCACCGTCCAGCATTTGTCCTGAACATCGAAACTTGACTGAAACGTCTCAGTTTTTAAATGACTGATTTCATTGTTTATGGCTTTTGATTTTCACACAAAACAGTGCCAGTCAAAAGACACTCCTGAGCCATTAGGGAGTATACTTAAGTACACAATGAGCATAATGCCATTGAACACATTTCCTGATATGGCTCATTTTTACTCTCTCTACTGATGAATATGAGTAGAACACTGACATGGAACAATTCAGAATGGCTTAGTTCCAAACATTCTGTGCATATATATGGTTATTCAAACTGGAATTAAGCAACCTTCTAAACGCTTATGAACATGAATTCTTACAACACATTGTACATCATATTGTGCTATTGGGACCCTGATTTTATTATAAACTAACACTATAACTGAAGACTAAAGGATATTTCTCATAGGTTTAGTGCATGTCCCACTTAAACTTAACTTAATCACAAGTCGTGCCAAGGTCTAAGTGCCTTTTGACCTGCATGGTTTCATTTGAAAATCAAAAACCATCAACAATGAGATGAACAACAAAATTAAAAAAGGACACAGTTTGGTCTATTTTCAATGTTCACGACAAATGCTAGATGGTACAAGGACCACATATATTTCTTTTTACCTGATGAATCTGACAAACATCTGTGGTAGAGGGAATTAAATTTCCCTTTTCAAAACAAGCAGAATGGACAAATATTTTTGCAAACAAAAATCATACAACTGCCACTGAAACAATGCAACTGGGAGCTCATTTTTAAGAAGCCATTTAGATCAGTTAGGATAATGGAGAAATTAGCTTACACTAGACGTCAAATATTGCATGTCAGCTACATGTCAGATTTATTGATGCTCCAGGGGCACACTGGTCCACTCACATTGTATAGACCCATTTTCCCTGCTTCAGCACAAGTCTGTAATCGTAATTATAAGAACTCTTTGCTTTCTTTAGTCATTACTCAAATTACCTGGTGAGCTCTTGGAGTGCATGCATCTATGTAGAGTTCTGCATGTCACCCAGCTGACTCAAAAACCCACAACTAACCTGCCCTCTTGTATACACGTGTACAGCATCTAGCCACAGCAATTTGCTTTGCAATACAATATGTACTTTGCACGATATTGATAAGCTTATATGCTATACTTTGATTTTACAATTTCTGAGATGATATTCGTGTTGTCATTTATGTTTTTCTTTGGTATTCTTTGCTGTGCTTTTACATGTCAAAACTGAAATTAATAAAATGCTACCTGCTTGACAACAAAAATAATGACTATGCTCAGTTTCCATGACTGTTTAAAATTTGGGCAAGAATGATGAAGAGGGAGAAGCAGGAATCATAAATGAAACCATTATTATGAATCCTCTGGAGATTTGTAGCAAGTATATCCTGTGTCTGAACCATAGACGTCATTCCAACATCTCAGCCAAGTGTGTACATGAATGTTGGCAAACTAAATTAGCAATCTCAAGGTGAACTCACTGACATGACTCTCCTCTGACACCACAGTAGTCAATGGTACATCAGTGTGACCAGGAATCCTGCCCTACCAAGTGGAATCCTATTCTGACAGCAGAGGAGGGTCCACAATTGAGGACTAAGATCCAAGGTAGACAGTGGGGACAGAGGGGAGGGAACATTGTTAAATTCAGTGAGTGGGGAGGTATCAAAGTGGAAATACCCCACATTTACAGCCTGTCTCCCCACAGGCTAAGCCACACAGCACCACTCTATTAATTATCACAGTTTTATAAATACCAAGCACAAAAAATTAATTACACCAAGCAGTTGGTTGATTAATCCATTGTCTGGGATGTCAAGACTAGGGATGTAACAATATATTGAATTTTGCGATATCGCGATAAAAAATGTCTCGATACTGTCGTGGGACTGTGACGGTATCTACCAGGATATTACATGGTTATTTCGCTAGTATAGCTGCATTCTACTATCTCTCCTTGTCGAAAATTGTATTTTGTTTTTGTTTTGCAATTGTACCAGGGGCGGTTTGTTCCTTAGGGCGGTCGGGCGACACACCACCAAAGGGGGAAAGGGAGGGAATTTTTCTATCACATTCTACCACAGTGTCACGCTAGCTGTGACTGTACTAGACAGTTTTTCCTGCCTCTGAATATCATAGTCCAATCAGCGTCAAGTTGTGTTCCGTGGAGTACCGCCCCTTTCGGGCGATTTCAGTCTGGTTGAAAATCGCCCAGATCGCTCTGGCAGACTCTCATGTTAAGGCAATTTTTTTTCGAACTGCAGGCACTGCAATGCAATCTGTACGGGTTCCGGGTGGGCTTGCACTAACGCGCTTTCCTCATACGTAACCTGGTGTAGGGATCGCTGGGGCAGCCAGCGATCTTGTCACATTCAAAGTCAACATGGCTAATGTTACCTCAACTCAGAGCAACTCAATCGTGTCATTAACAGAAATACCGTTCAGTCGTCGTAGTAATCAGGATAAATTGGCAGCTAAAGAATTAGGACCACCCAGACCAAATTTAAACATCAAGCAAGCATCTACAAAGGGGGGGAAATCGTATAACCGGGGATTTTTGTGGAGCTGGTATGAGCGGATGTGACAATGTCTAGTTAGCTAGCTGTTAATTTACCCATTGAACGGGTCACCTTAGCCATCATCACAACAATTGCCCCCCATGAGAGATTTGGCAGGAGCCGCCATTGAATTGTACATACATAGTTCAATCATTCATTGCCAAAGACAATTCAAGCCAATTTTTGCACATACTTAGGTCATGGCTGGCTATTTTTCTTTTATTTTATTAAAGAAGGAAAGCAGAAGCACTTTAATTTAAAAGGAAAAACAAATTTTATAAGAATAAAAATGTTGATTTATTATTTAATAAAGGACATTTTTTCAAGTAATTTTTCTATGTTTTTAATATCGCAATAAATATCGTATCGTGGACGTTTTATCGCGGTATTATTGTACCGTGAGTTTTTGGTATTGTTACATCCCTAGTCAAGACCCATAAATTGTCTACTTTTGGTTGGAGAATACAGTGTAAAAGAATTTGGAGAAGAAATAAATACTTCATACTTCTGATGAATAAATCCTTTGTCTTACATATTGTTCAGCGGAAGTAGTAGGATGGAGGTAGCATAATTGAAAATGATGAGTCACAGATATAAAATCACAGCTTCTTAAGTACCATGTAAAGTACAGTATAAACACATACAATGTTTATTTGTTAAAATAACTAAACTAGGATTAAAAGCGACGTGGTATGCACAAATGTGCTTTCAGTGTCTTTAAAAATACTGCTACAATTCAATATTATGGACATACATTGTTCAAAACCTTAAAGAAACAAAAAAAGTTGAGCTACAAGATACATCTCCAGTGTAAAACTGCCTTCACAGCTGCACTAAGCCCATTCACATGTAGGACCCCAAAGGCAGGGCTTCAATGGTTTAGAACAGTTGGAAGACATTGACATACAGCATCAGTGCTGATGTAAACAGCTTCAGTGAGAAACCACCACAGGTTTCTGACTACACGGAGGGTCACTGAGACTGGGACCTGGACAGCATCGCGAACCTGTCATAGGTGTCATAGGAGTTCATATCCCCCTGCTGTGCCAAATTATTATTATGCAAGCCCTGGTTCTGGAAAGCCATGTCCCATCCAATTTCCCACCTTTCAGCAAATCACAAGTACTGGGAATACTAATGCCACTGACTAATAAGATGTTGTAAGTAGTATGAACAGGTTAAGTGCTGCAACATTAAGAGAAATCTAATACGATAGGAAAACAAATTTCCCAGAAAACTAAATCTAAGGTTACAAACCCAAGAGGTGCCGAGTTAATTTCCACTCAAGACTCCTCAGTTACATGACTGGTCACTTCATCTGATTTAACTGTCAACATGTAACTCTTTTATAGCACTGAGGTGTCCAAAATGAAATTGTATCTTAGAAAAGTGTGTATTTTTCAGTCAATTCCAGTCCAGTAAACAAAGCCCTGTTAAGTGGACGGGCAAAAAAAAAAAACACTGAATAAGAGTCTGGTACCTGTTAGCAAGGCCAGACGTGCACCTTTGAGGAGCACACAGCTTTACTGTCCTTGCAAGTATAGCTTACGTCTTTGACTTCCAGCAATATGAAACGAAAAACGCTGACTCATGCATAATTCAGAAGGTCATATGCTTTGCAAACACATTCCTGTTTTGGCCATCAATACCTAAGTGTATAAATGCTTGAGCAGCACTTTACTCTAATGGACCAGTGTCCATCCGGAATGCATGCTCCAGGTTCTTCCCATTGAAAGACGGTCAATGTGGGACATAATAACAGAATCAATTAAACAAAAGGGGAATGGAAGCTGAAGGCAAGATCTGTCCCCGCGGATGAAAATACTTTTTTGGGACATTGGTTTGAAATGCTAAGTTACACTTAAATTGAGGGTAAAACACAGTTCCAGAAAGGCCACAAAACAGCAGATTTTAAAAATATCTTCACAATAATAATAACGAATAATTACGTCGCTCCACAGTAGTTAGAGATGACTGGGTAAGCAAACTGGCAAAGCACCACTGCAGAGACAGGACTGGCCTGTAATAACTGTAATAAATTATGAATTAAAAAAGGCCCCCTCCTCCCAAAAAAAAAAAAAAAAACAACTAAAAAAATTCACGTGATATTGACAATGTTTTTCTGTCTCTGGGTGTAATACTCCTACATTTAACCTCTGTCAGTAATGCACTTTAAGTCCCAGACTAACACAGGCCTCAAGACAGGAGTCCAGATTCCTGGTGGACAGAGCAGGGTCTGTGTCCTCACCACAGAGAGATGGAGGAGGCGTTGGGGGGTGCAGCACAGAACAGAGGCGTGACTCGTAGCTGCTGTCCTGCATCCCTGCACAGGGCCGCTGCAGCAGCTCCAGGTCTACCAAACACTGCTCTCCCCTGGCCGGAGGGGGAACTGCGGGGACAATCTGGGACAACAGCCCACAGTCCCAGTCAGACTCAGAGGAAGGGGAGTAGGCAGAGGGGTCAGGGAGCAGAGAGGCCTCAATGCAGATGGAGGAGTAGGACTGAGAGAGGGTGGTACTGGAGTCTTGGCTGGCCTGGGGAACACAGGGGTCACCTGTGGGGCACAGCCTGGGAGGGGGAGTGCTAAAGTCTTGGGGTACGTGAAAGGGCTGCGGACCCACACCATTGTCTCTGGCATGATTGCTCAATGCTGTGGCATCCTGGGGATACGTGAAAGGTGGCTGGGGCAAGCATGCTTCAGGAGGGTGCAGGGTTTCTATGGAGAGAGATTCTACACCAGGCAACCCCCTTGGAGATGGTTCTGTCACCCTGTGCTCATGTAAAACTGAGGATATTGCACCAGTGGGGTCACCACAGCCAGTCAGTGCAGAGCAACTGTCCACAGGGCGACTGAGGTGACAGAGAGGACGGTTCCATTGTGTTTGAGTGGCAATATGCAGCCCACTGTCCACCTCCAGCTCAGCTTCCTTTCTAAGTTCTGCAGGTCTGGAAACATCAGGCTGGCTCAAACAGCCAGCTTCCCTCAGCAATGGGACTATGCTGGGCAGAGTTTCATGCTTACAGTTAGTGGGTGTGAGATCATGGAGTTTGTGATTTTCTGAGATGGAAGGGCACCCCAAGATGGGATCTGACATCTGATGCCAGGTGGTAGTCCTCTGCCTCTTACAGGACCTTGGGCTGAAGCTGAAGGACCTGCTGCGCTTCCTGGGGTTTTGGGCAGCTGATGGGCAAGTGAGCTTGAAAGTGCTTGACTTCACTTTGTCCTCCTCTGCCGGCTCATGACACTGTGGGGAGACAGGTGTGGGCCAGCTGCTTTCCACTGGGAGTTCCTCTTGTGGCCACACTATTCCTCCTCCATCAGGCTCAGACACAGTCTTCCCCTCTGGGCAACAGTGCTGCTGGCCGGGGGGCAAAGGGCCAGGTGCTGCTGTCGGGACAGTTAAGGCAGTCATAGGAACTGGGTCCACCTCTGCCTCCTCCAGTGAGATGGGGAGCACTTTGGTACCCAGTGGTTGCGTGCCAGACTCTTCCACCTCCTGCTCCATGGAGGTGACCTCAGCCAGATGGGAGAGGACCTGGGGTGGGCTGCCTTGGGTCAGCAGCACCTGGATGGCCTTGTCGGTATCACTGTGCACCTGGGGATCCAGCTCCAGAGAGGGGTCCAGAGGGAGTGCCAGGGGAGTCAGCAGCCTGGCAGGACAACAAAATCATGCATAAGACAAGCCTTCAACAGTCACTGAAGATCAGAATAACAGAGAATAATGAGGACTGCGGGGACCAAGGTGTGGATTAATGACTGACGGAAGAACAAGTGAATTCAGATCATTGGAAGGATGCGCACAGCAGTCATAACCACTAACACTACTATTATTAGGCTCAGTAGGCCACCCTGGATAAGGGCATCTCCTCGGTAGATAATGCAAGTGCCCCATCAGGCAGTCACTGTAGGAGATGCAGAATGGCAGATCCATGTTGGAGGTGCGCACCTCATTGTTGCCGGGTCATTGTTGATTGGACTTTCCACAAAGCCTGGCTCCATCAGGGCCACTAGCTGGTCCACCACACTGTAGTGAGAAGACACCTGCACAAACCCACGGTGCTGATCCGACTTCAGGTGCTGTGGGGAAGGGCGTGGGTGACCAGGGTCAGTGTCAAGAAACACAATCCAGACAGAACACACAAAACAATGCAACACACACACACACACACACACACACACACACACACACACACACACACACACACACACACACACACAAAAACAAATGTCTCACCTCTCCTCTAAAAGGCACACACACATACCTGCAGGGCATATGCCAGCCCTCACAGAGCATGACCCATATAGCCAGTGGTCTGGGTGCACTGTGGTGCTGTGTGCTCTAGCACCAGTGCTCCTCACCTCATCCTGGTCCTTGAAAGCTAGCTGACAGCACTCGCAGTAGCCCACGGTCTTCTTGCGGGGCCGGGAGGGGGAGGGAATCAGTGGGAGGGGCGTGGGTTTCTCCTGGCTGGTGCTTGGGTCCTGCCTCCTCACACTAAGAGAGAGTGCACAGAGAAGCACTAAGAACAGAGGTACTCTGCACTGCTTAGAGGGGTCTGGAAGAAACTCAGGAGAAACAGTGAAGAAAATCAGACTCTTCCTCATTCGTCAAATGAAACTTTTTACATACATGCAAGACTGACACCTGCCACTGACTACAATATCATGGCAGCACAGCACTATATGAAATGACCCCTTCCAGCCTGTGCTGCACACACATGCATATAGTGCAACTGGTACTTGGTAATGATCAATGGAAGAAGTAGTGTCAGAAAGTGGGCATAGTAACTTACTTGGCTACGCAGTTCCCCTGGTCCTTTTCCTTTTTAGGAGGTGGAGGGGCAGGCAGCTCAAAGGGGCTGAATCTGCCAGTGTAGTCCAGTGTGGGGAGGCTCATGGACTGCAGGTAGAGGGGCCTGTACTTCCTATTCACACCAAGCAACACCAAAAGCATCACAACAGAGACAGTACGAATAACAAACTAGACAAATATGTTGCGTGATATGTTCTCTGAAGCTTTGGAATAATGATACAGTCAAAAGACAACAAATATTCCATGATTTGAACCATTGTTACTATAACCAATATATCTCCCTTCTGATCCAATTTTGCGACACAATTGTAAAATACAAATTTTTTTAAAATGACCAGTACTTGCCAGTAAACATGCATCAGTCATCTGGCTGGCATACCAAGAGACAATAAACAAGGCTCTAAGCAACAAATTTATACAGCACCAAGGTTTTTATAACACTTACGTAGAATATGTAAAACTGGTCAATAGCTTCCAAATTTGGATAGGGGTAGCAGATTAAAGACAGCAGGCATATAAGTAACTATGAAAAGGGACCAGTTGAAACTTTTGTTACATTCTTGGGCATTCTGATGCATTTTTTTGGATTACAGACTCCTGCAATCCAACATTCACTGAAGGTGAGTAACAGAACCTTTTGTTCAACTGGATTAATTGCTGGACAACCTCTGTCAATAAACAACAGCCTGCCTTCAGTTTTGTAAAAAAAAAAAAAAAAAAAACGCTTATGCTGAACTGCTGCCATTTTTGTGTTGGGCCTCATGATGAGTTAAGTGGCACATATATTCATAGAATATTCATAGAAATGTGGCATACTTGGATTGTACAAACTTGCATAGGTAAATCAAGAAATGGTATACAATGTACCAACACGCATACACAAACTAGCAGACAAAAAGGACAGGGCTCTGTCATATATACACACTCACTGAATCCCAGGTCAGGCTATACTAAGGGTCAAGTATCTGGAGTCCATTTCAGAAAATGCGGACCTGATATACCTCAGCTGCCAACCACCAAGTGGGGGTTCAGCAGTGGGGGAGTTGTTGAGAAGTGCTTTCTACAAGTTAATACCCCTTCACGTTCCTATGCCATGGCTGAGACGGATAGCTCCTGCTTTTCCACTAGACTTGTCGTATACAGGCCTGCTGATTGCCCTTGTCACATTACCAGATGGAGTCTGGTTAAGTTCAATTAACAAAGTTAGCTGAAACACAACCCTGCCGCAGCAGTGTGAGGTGTAGAGGAGAAGCTTTCTCACCACTGCTGCTGCGGACAGTGAGAGTCTAGAAGTGCGAATGACATCTGTTAAACACCTCACCCCCGTGACCCATCGTTCTTTACTGACCGAGTGGTGGCCCACCTGAGAGATAGGGTGTCATACCAAACCCTCCCCCCCTCATGACTTTCCGCTCTGCCCCAAACCGAAACGCACCCCATGACCTCGGCCCCTTCAGCTGGCTGCTGCTGTGGGCGGAGCTGAAACCCCAGCTGCAGTGCGTGGGGAGCATGTCCACAGACTCAGCTTCTCCCCGGTTCTGATTAAACTTTAACGGCCCACGTTAGCCAACCCCTCCACAGAATGCGCGAGTCTCATTACACGAGCAGAGAGGCGGGGAGGATCCCTTTACACCACGGGGGTCAGGGGGAGTTGAGAGATTTTTTTTTTTTTGGTGGACGAGCTGAAGGAAATTCAGGACCTCTGGGGCGCTGGGGAGGATGGTGCGGTTGCCCGCTGGAAACCTTGATTCATCCTCCCGTTAACTGAAGCAAGAGGGTCACGTGCAGATTCAGCACCAGTTTTGGTTCATGAGGAGGTGCAGAGAGATGCAGTGCACTGCTGAGCGACAGGAGTTCCTCCAGAAAGGAGAGAAAGAGAGGATGAGAATGAGAGACTGGCTCACCTGCTGCAGTCCTCAATCTTCAAGTAGGGTGACTTCAGAGCTGCTGCTGTGAACCAGGAAGGGTAATTCAAAGTGAGAAAACAGAGCAAAACCTGCAACGTGACTCCTCTCTGGGGATTCACACCCAGTGGGAGATGGGAATGTAAATGGTACATTACCTTATCAGAATCCATTAGAGTGTGTTTATGAATATGAACAAAGCAATTCGAAACTGGATAAAGTATGAACACAGCCAGAGGTTTCAAGGCTTGTACAGCACAGGGTCAGCTCTCATTAGAAACTTAATTAAAAAGAAGCGTGCATTATATGTTAATGAGTGGCTGTGATTCTGACCTTTGACAACACGGGGCACTGAGGACTCTGCAGCCTTTTTCTGTAACACAAAGAAATAAAGTTTCTGTTACCAGGATATGTTTATTCAACTTACTGCATGCTCTAAGCATCCTCTGTCGTAGACTCAGATACCGTGATAAACATACTTAAACACAAGTACAGAGCAGCATATTCTTCTGCTTTAGATACCAGAGAGTGAATATCTGTTGCAGTACAGCACATACTGCATACGGGGCTCCCATCTTTCCACAGGACAGACAGCAGATATCAGCTTGGAGTAGACAGGGCTCACATTACCTCCACCTTCCTGCCCTTGGCTTTGGCACTCTCTACCGTCAGTCTGTCTATACACGACAGGAAATCTGCGTTTTGTGTTAAGGCGCAAATTGGAGATCTGATCCCACAGGTCAGCAGCCGAGGACCAATACGGAGAAACAGAAGGCTCCTTGGCATCATTCACATCAGGCTGTACCCTACAATGGCTGAGCTAGGCTTTTTCACTGAGTAGCTTACTGCAGACTTCACTGAAGTTTCCACTTTAAAGAAGGTGATCCATTGAGAACACCTGATACTTTACAGGCAATACAACTGTGTGAGTTTATTGTGTGTGTGCCTCTTCTCCAGTGTGATAAATATGAAGCCTTAAGTATGCCCCCAGACGCTACCAAAGACATGAGATCTCACATGACTGTAAATCCTGAACCTTCCAGCTCTGTCACAGGGAAGCCATTAGGCACATGCAAGACAGAGATTAAGTTGCTAGGACAATGGATAAGTTCTAAAGGTTGCCAATGTGTTGAGGCAAGTGCATGTGCATACTGAAGTCATTTTTGAGATATTGTGTTTAAACATATTTTGTTTCATTCAGAGCAATCAAATATCCACGGTCCTCTCCACAAAGTAACACCAATAAAACAACTATCTGTGAATATTAAGGTTGAAGGTTAAAGAAAAGGTAAAGGTACCACCATTAGGTTTTGCCTGCAGCAAACCAAAGCTCTTTCTCATAGCTATCAGGGGTAATGACTGTGGCATGCTGCCCTCTGCTGTCATTTCAGTTGCACTGCAGCACTAAGCACACAAAATTCAGAGCACCACCTGCTCTGATACTGTGATTCAGCAATGTTGAATAGTACACTCAGAGACATGGGGCAAAGCATGGTCTTACTTATTTTAAAATGAAACATTTGAGATATTGGAGAAATTGGCATGGAGCTGGATTGTTACTGTAAAATAACTTTCAGCTGAAAGTGGCTTTAGTGTACAGAGGCCAACTTATTTCCTTCATGACAGTGATGCAGAGTGAGTTTGACATTCTAGATCATGACATTCAACTTCAAAGAGAGAAGGGGTGGATGGGAAAAATCTATCAGGAAACAAAGGAAACTAGGCATTTGAGCCAAAGGACACACATGGCTAAAGTCTAAAGACAGTTTAACATAACTATACGCTTTCTGCGCAACACTACACTGTAGCGCTGCACATGAACTCTTAGACGCTTCAAAATAAATGGGTTTAAATTGTTTCAAAATAAATGGTCTATCATTGCATTAAATAAAGGTCTTTTTTCCACTGTAGTGGGTCAAAAGCAACACATTTGTATATGCTACAGGTAGCTGACGAGTTATATGGAAGTATGAATTCACTGTATTTCACTGTTTACTTGAATAGAAGTACATGACACACAAAGCTTAACAATATTATTTGTGGTTTCTCATTGGCCATGCAATTACAATTCCCATAGTGCTACAGATGACAAGGAGATTACTGTGCACAAATAATGCTGTATTATATGACATTACTATCCTTCTGTGTCTGAAAGATGTCACACCTTTGAGCATGTCCCATAACTCCATCAGCATCAAACATAAAAACGTCAGTATGATGCTGCTAATGTACCTGATACGGCTACAAATTCCTGTTTGACCCAGAATTAAAGTGTACCAACCCTCAGCAGCACCTATCTGTGATCTGGCTGTTCTGATCTGCCAGAGCACTTTGCTTTGAAAAAGGATACCATCCACATGCACAATCTTCACACCCCAGGAGCGGGCGTTGGCCAGTACACTGCTCTCATGACATCTCTCCTGTACGCAACACATACACATCAACACACATAATTGCACATTTAGACACAAACCCTGGCAAGTCACCACTTCACCTATTGAAATGTATGACATCTGTAGTGTACTGTACTGTACAAAGAGGTTAAAGAATTAGTAAGGCAGCTGGAGAATACAGCTGAATAAGCACACATGCTAATAATTATTTGCTAGAGACATTGGTTTATTCCTTTTATTTGCTCTATTTTGGCAGTTTAGATATGGACATTCTCCAGGGACTCCACAAACATGAAATAATTCTTTCAGACCACCTCAAAAAGTGTACTCACATTGTTGCGAATAGCTTTTTCCAGCAGGGCCTTTCCACGGCTACCACACACCTATACAGACAGAAGAGGGTAATGCTCATATGGATGCGTGCCTTTTTACAACCAAGGTAAAGCAGTCACACAAATAACTCAAAACTATATACCAGACATTCTCTTTGTTACCAGAACATGACTTTAATTTTACTGTGTATTCAAATTTACAAGGATGGTACATAACTATATCATAAAAAGAGACTGTAGTTAGGACGAAATAAGTTAGGGTGGAAAAAATTATTTACTTCTGGTCTGGGGGTGGCTGTATGCTGTCTGCTGCCCCCCTGGGAGCCTCTGTGGTGGGTCAAGACTGGGGAACTGGCAGTGGCAACCTTTGCTCCACCTGCTCTTCGCTGTACCTCCCTTGCCTGCCCCTCATGCCATGCCGCCTGGCTGCCAGATACCACAAAGCTCACATCCTTGTTTAGGAAACCTTCCACCTTCTGCAATGAAAAAAAATCACAACATCACATCACAGGTGGCATAAAGTACAGTGCACCTCATAAAGTTAAGGCTGTCATTTCAAGCTACAACCAATGTGTGTATTTATAGATGTGGATGGCAGTGTGGCCAATTCTCTGATGGGGTACTGCTGTTGTATGCTCAGGCAAGGTACTTAAACCAAATTGCCTAAGTATGTATTCAGCTGTATAAATGGAGACCATAAAAATTGTAATCTATGCAAGTCACTCTAGATGACAGTGTCTGCTCAGCAATAACATGTAACGAAAGTAATTATGTACCGTGATTACGTGACATACCCCTCCTAGTCTTGAAATGGCTTCCACAAGCAGGGTGGAATGGCGATTCTTCACACCATCCAGATAAAATGACTTTCCCTTGAGGTCCCGTACCCCTAACAAGTCTTGCACCCACAGCCGACTCTCCATCATCCCCCAACTACAACACATACACAGATTCAGTGATATGGAGATACAGGACATATGGTAAGGGTATTTTAAAGCAAGGTGTCAAACACATTTCCTGGAGTTGCAACGTGTATGCTTTTATGTCAATCACAATTACCCTTACTTAATGCATTTAACCTAGCTCAGCTCCCAAAATATACTGAAATTAAATGTGACTTAAGGCAGATGTGGTGGGCAGAGACTCTGAATTCTTGAAAGATAAAATAAATACACTGATTATTTATTTAGACTACTGAAATTAAACATTCCAGCTGAATGCCTGAATTTTAGGACTATTTTAAAATCTGAACATTTCACAAAAAGATGGATGAGGCACGAATTGTAAATGTACAATCATATAGACCTGCACACACACACTGTTTACATTTCATTTCAACATTTTTGTTGGATGAGAAAGTTTACAGAAAATAGTAGTTTCACAGTTACTTTTAATCTGAATGAGACAGAATACATATCATACACAACATATCGGCCGTAAGAACAAAGAACGCAGATCTGAACAGCACTAAAACATACAACGTTCGGATAAATGCTCTCCAGTAAACTTGCAGAAATGAATCGCTGGTAGGTGTTGCTGACACTTTCTGACACTTGGATGTAGAATGTGAAAGACCATGTTCTCCTCAGATGAAAACCACATGGGCAAGTTACAATAATTAATTACGGAATATGGTCTGAATTGTTTAATTTAAGTTGGCAATTTGATACAACTTTGACACCATTTTATTAGCAGGCCAATTTTTCCAAGTCTTTATATTAACCTACAGCTAGCGAATATTTGCTATAAATATGCACATAATATGTACATATGAGCGACTAGTAATTTCGTGAGCTGAAAGCTTTTTTGTAGATACACAATAATATAGCAAACTGTATGCATTAACCGTTTAGTTAATACATACAATCTAGGTAAATAGCGTGCAAAATACTACATTAAGCGTGCAAGCTAGTTATCGTTTCATGCTATCGCTAGCTAATGCTCAATAACTTACCAGGAAAACGTTTTTAAACCATCTATTTGTCGAGTGTGCCGATTCCTTCGTTTCAGTTCTAATCAGCTACGAATAAATGGAAACTAATACCTACTGTCATTAATAAAATGGCCGTGTATTAACTACTTGCGTGCTTGCAGGCTAGCCAGTTAGAGAAGAAAAATAAAAAGTAAACAAACTCTTCTTCAGATTTCGGCTGAAAATAAATTCAGCTAGAAAGCTATAGACTTGGTTAAGAAACAAGGCTACCAAAGTGAGATTCTGATCGCTAGAAGACATCACTGGCTAGCTAAGTAGCTAGCAAGCTGCCCGTAGCTATTTAAAAGGCAATGAGAGGTCTTAACAGTTAGCCGACTAGTTACCGTTGAAGCAAGCCATTCTATCCAGCCGGATAGAACGAAAATACAAGAACCTAGCTAGGCTGAAAAGTAAACAAACTAGACAAAGTTTACCTGACGTGGATTGAGGTGAAGTCTACAGTGAAACCAAAAAGCGTATTTTGTGTCTGTTATGGACTTTGGTCCAATGTTATTGTAGCTCTTACCACTCCATTTTCAAGTTTGAAAATACCCTCCTGTTTGCATCCGGGACATTCTACGTGCTACGGAAGGCAAACTAGGACAATTCACCCTCTTCCTATTGAAGACAAACTTGAACGCGGTGGAGCATACGATAGTTGCCCATCTAATAAGAGCAAGGGTACGGACGGATTTGGTGCAATGATGTTTTTCTCTCAGGGTACTAATATCCAGATTCAAAGGAAATAAGGAAATATTCTTCTCGAAAGGAACTTTTTTGGGGGTTGAATGGGCAAATTGAAACTAATTTCAATTACAAATTAGTCATTACACAATTTATCTTTTCATCTTACTTAGAATATTCAATATCTCTGTAGTTTATAGACGTTTATTGGTGATGCTGATAGCTAACCATCGCTAACAAATAATTTTGCCATATTTTAGGGTAAAGTTTCAGGAGCCACTTCTCCAATTTCCACATTGGACTGCCAACAGTGGCGTTAATCATTCCTGAAACCTGTAATGTGCCAGGTTTTAAAAGACCACTACCTGAACGTCTCAATGCTCTGTCATTTTCTGTTCTGGGCTGATGTATTAACAGAACAGTCTGTGTGCTCCATGTTTTAAAAGATGGTACAAAAGAACAAATACATGAATTGGTATTGGCTTTCCTATGTTTTCAGTGTCCAAACACAGTAGTGGCCTGTGGGTTCCTTGAAGAATGGCACTTTTTGCACTGTCTCAGGGTCTTGGATAGCGAGCAGAATTCCATCAGGCTTCCAGCATGGGTAGGTTTCAGATACTTCAACTGCAAACACACTTTCACGGTTGGGTTAACTGTACTGGTCAACAGCAAATACAGGTTTCTGTTTGCTTTGATGTTCAAAGTGTGGTCCCTCAGGAAGGTCCTGGGAAGAAGAACTGCAAACATCCCAGTACCAGCACCCCTCCCAGGACGCAACCAGTTGGCACCCTACACCTCTGTAATTGATGAGGCTTTTCCCCTGCAGGAGTATTTGGGAAAGCTAAATCCAAAAAGGAGATTTTCCACTGCAGACTATTGCAGGCACAGGCAGTGGTGGAGCATGCCTTTGGCATACTAGCAAACCGTTTTGCATCTATCTGACCACCATCCCCCTAAAGCTTGAGACAGTGGAGCTGATAGTTTTGGCACATTGTCCTCTGCACCACGTCCTCACTCATGAATCCAGGGAGCAGTACCTTCAAGACATGTGTGACCAGGAGAGGCCTAATCGCACCAAAATACTAGGAACCAAGCAACAAGACGCAGCACTACCACATGCCGCAACAGTACCGGTGCGTCTCCCCGAGCTCAACAGCAGAGAGATAACCTCTGCAAGTATTTCAGCACTGATGCCTGGGCTGTGAATTATCAGTAGGAAAACATAAAGGTCCCCTAAGAGGAGTCACTGGGGTCTTTGTCAAAACTGAAAAGAGATTATTGAGAACTTTTATGAAGGTTCAAGAGAGGCATTTGAGGACTATTAAAGGCACAGTGGTCTTTGTCATAGTTCTGTTCTGGTAAATAAAAATTCATGTCTTGAAGAAAATAATCACTTTGTCATGCAAGTGTAAGAAACTATTTTCTTTTTTAAGTTTCTGGTAGAATTTCCTGTATTTTATGGGAATAATTTGCCATGAGCCTTAAAATGTTTAATATGTAAACCACATGGTGGTGGGGCTGTTTTAATCAAAGTACAGGCATAATGAACACAGTAAAGAACTCAGCATTCATGTACATTACTTGTTTAATATTTGAGAGGTTTCAAAAATGTCATTCACAAATATACAAAAAATTGCTTTGATCAATGTAATTGATATAGATACAAAACTAAGTAGTACAATTGTAGTGATGCAGATCGAACATATTGTATGCATAGGTGTCTATATGCCTTATTCTACAGAAATGACCAGGAGATGGCAGCACACATTCACCACAGAGTAACCACTACCTGCTGAGAGGGCGACATCACCTACAGCAGCATTTCCCTACATTTTCAAACCAGGGGCCGGCTGACAATCAATGTAATTTGTTTGGGACTCCTTAAAAAAAGGGAAACTCACTACTGGCAAGTGTGTGCCTTTATCAGTTATTCTGTCTGCCTTGCCCCATGACTCTCCCTGAGTCCCTCGTCTCTGTCCCTGGTTCTTTATGTGTCTCTGTTAAAACACCATAAGTGTTTTCCCACGGTCTATAAACCAGGTCTTAAACTACTAATGCACTTGTTAATGATAATAATAATAAAAAACTAACCCACTAAAATTCCAATGCGTGTGCCACAATACAGAGGAAGACATGTATTAATGTCAGTTGTAACCACAGGGGCAGTGTAAAGCAACAAGGTCAAGGTACTCCCATTTTCTCAATGAAAGAAGAGGCCACCAATAAAGACACCCCAACATCAGGGCAATGGAATGTAATAAATATCAGTGGGGTGGCCCACCATGTCACAGCTCAAATATCTTTCAAGGCACCCATCAGAAGCATCTAAGATATCCACCATTCCTGAGGGAAGAGGCATACCAGCACTGATGT
Source organism: Megalops atlanticus (assembly GCA_019176425.1). NCBI lineage: Eukaryota > Metazoa > Chordata > Actinopteri > Elopiformes > Megalopidae > Megalops > Megalops atlanticus. Next base: position 42,059,684 of record CM032875.1, on the reverse strand, counting down.
AAACCAGTGAAATGGCAACCATGATCCAATAGGCTAAACACAGTCTTGACAGAATGACAGCTATGAATACTATCTTTGTTACATGCAGGAGATTCGAAACCCAACTGCCAATATGAAAGAACTAGATCCTTCAGTACAAAAGCCACATATGGGAGGAGAAAAACTGAAGAGTCTACATCTCCAGGATCTTCATGGTTGTCTCTGTGGATGAGCGGAGGGTGAGGGTGCATTGGACCTTTACTGAAGTTTCCACCTGGCCTCCAGAGTGTTGAATTTCCAAGGGCAAAGAGTATGCTGGCACCGGTGGTAATGTTGGAAAGTAGAGAAGCTCAGCTATAGGTAACGGTGAAGCAGACCTTTTTGGGTCAACTGAGTGGGCTGTTTTTGAGCGTGGCCAGTTAAGTGATAGTGAGTACACAAATGCATGGGCTTTCAAAAGTGAGCACTCATCTCTTGGATGCTGATTATCATGGGGTATGACACACAAGATGGTGGCAACGGGTGCTGTCTGAGCTATGTCTCTCCAGTCCATGTGCCTGTGGATCCAGGATAGCGCATCTCTCTACCAGTTAAATTCTCTATAAAAACATGTGACTGTTTTTGAACCTGAATACTTTGCCAATAAACAGGACTGTAGTGAGGCCAAACCCTAACAGGGTAGACTGAGAGCCACCAGGGAAAGCTCCAGGACCTGCGCCTGGAAACTAACATCACATATTGTCATGTCTGCTTTATGGATCATCACATCATCAGATCATTGGCTGAGGATGCCAGATGATGTACCAGAGTATCTAGGTAGACTAAATGGAGAGTACTGGTGCAGGACAGTCTGGATGCCAGGGCAATGATTGGAAAGCATCAACTCTGTGGTAGCATCTGTTAGGATAGCGCACTTCTTATAGGTGCAGCTGTAACTAACACAGTGAGGTAGGGGCTACTTAAGGAAAATCACTGAACCTGTGAGCAGAAGCCTGTAGGAGGTGAACTAACTGCATTTGGGGAAGGGGCATGGTACTTGGTTGTGTCCTGGAAAACAGCATCTGCCTAAAAAAAATCCAACAGCACCTCAGGCTGTGGCCTGAGCCTGAAGTCAGAGTCATAAGTTAGAGACACCAAAAGAGGGGGTAGAAAGTTTCCATGCACAGATGTGTGAAAAATAATCCATCTGAAGCATCTAATAGTGCCTTGCTACCATTAATGCTAGCAGCAGAATCACTGATACCTTTTCCTCATGTAACAATGTTTTTTCTTTTCCTTCCATATCTCGTTTCCTACTTACCCAAGCTTCTCCAGTATATTGATGACCTGCTAACCATTAGTGTTCACATAAGACTCTAAGTCCAAGTTTGTCTTACAAACACCGGCACATTTTAATTCTGCGTTTGTCTTCTATCAACTTTTTCTTGAAACACATGTTTCTCATAAAAATTATTATCAAAAAGCACTTATCCTAATTGTATGGTTCTTACCTCATCAACTGCAGAGGAAGCACAAAGTGTTGAACAAAGCAATGTTTTAGGGATCGTGCCAGGTCATGGCTTAACAAGTGAATGAATGCAATTCATTGCTTGGTTGTGTCAAGGGGCACCAGTCCAGATGGGGCTGTCCTGCATTGTGACAGGATGTTGAGAGGGTGTACAGATGGAGCAGAGCCTCAGGATGGAAACGTTGCCAGGACTCATTTGAATGGCTGAGTCGCTGCTTTGCTCTTTTGGCAAGGGCAGGTATGTTCCCTGAGTGCTTTGGTAGGTGAGGAGAAGAAAGGGGAAGGTAGTAGATGGGCCTTAGTTGATGGTAACATCCCCTGAGTAACTTTTCAAAGACATGGTTCATGAAGGGGAGCCAAAATATGCAGTTAATGGCATAAATGATGAGGTAAGAGGAGGGTCAGTCGGGAAGGTTATGATCAGCAAAATCAATAAGGGGCCCTGTGGTCTCCGTAAAGTTTACATACATTAGAAAATATGTCACTTATATTCTAAAACAGTCCAAAATACCCATACCCGTTCACCTTGCCTGCCTTTCTGTGAGGTTATTTCTGTCTTGAGCCACACGGGTCCCTTCAGTTACCAGCCTCATCCAATATGGTTACATCTGGATGGTGTTTATCTAGCCAGCCCCAGGCAGCTGCAGCTCCTGTAACAATGTGCCAGTTCCAGACAGACATTTTACACAAGACACACGTTTTAGTTGTGTGTGTGTGTGTGTGTGTGTGTGTGTGTGTGTGTCTGTGTGTCTGTGTGTGTGCGCACATGTCAACATCACCAGCTGAAGCTTTCCACCAAAAAAGGTACCCATGTGTGTGAAAGGGACTGACTGCTGGTCTTGCCAATATTGAACAAGAGACAGAGCTATGTAAGGCAAATGAGACAGTGGTATTCCCGGCAGGTAGAGTCTGCCTTTCCGCTAAGCTTCCATGCCTCATTAGATACCCAGTGACCTGCAACTTTGTCAATTGGGTGTCCAATGCCGGCACAGTTTGCAACCCACCAACCTAAAAATTACAATTTGTGCACTGACCGATTTTCTTCTGATAACTGCAATTGTCCTCCTTCTCATCCTGAGAAAGAAGTAAAATTTACATGAATTAAATTTAGTCAAAGTGAATAATACATACTTAAATTGTATTTCTACAATTGCTTTTACCTTTAGCTGAAAGCAGTGCTTGCAATATGAACATTTACATTTATTCATTTGGCAGACGCTTTTATCCAAAGCAATTTACATAGGTTACAGTTCTTTTACAATGATATCCATTTATACAGCTGGATATTTACTGAGGCAATTGTGGGCTAAGTACCTTGCCCAAGGGTACAGCAACAGTGTCCCAGTGGGGATTGAACCGGTAACCTTTTGGTTACGAGCCCTGCTGCTTAACCACTATGCTACACTATTACAGAATCCCATTCATGCTGATTTGTGACCCAGCTGTAACAGCAGTAACTCCATTCATGGTAGTGATGCGATGTTACATCTAAAACACATTTTTGATAAATTACAGCATGAGATCATAACACAGAAATGCCAGAGTAACCATTTGCTCTGGTCCTTAGCATTTTTACCCTGACAACAGAAACTGAATATTGAGGGTGCAGATATTCTCCCTGTGAAGTAAACAGCTCTCCACAAACCTTTTCCAGTAGAGTCTCCCATGACACAGCAGAATTCCATTTCAATCATCCACTCACAAACCAGAGAACAAATACAGATTTATATTTGAGTAACATATTTATTTCTATTTTTCATAGCAAAATAGCTCTGAACATGCATTTTGAATATATTTTTCATACAAAATGGCTTCCCAAAATGGAAATATTTGCACAGTGCTGGGATTTCCAGGTTGCCATGTTCAGATTTTAATTTACAATAAAAAGACAAAAAAATGAACTTTTTTTACAGAACTTAATACAGACAAGATGGTTAAGATAAAGATCCCAGTGTGGGCCTGGACAGTATTCAGATAATGATCAGATACTTTTTTTCCACAGATAAATAACGTTTTGGTAACACATAAATAGAGATTTTACTCAGGCTGTAAAATGGAAGTCCAAATTGTAGTTCTGTCCATCACTCAAAATGCAGAAACCTTAGCCGGAACTTCTGCTCAGCCTGTGTGACTTAGAAGAATTACTCTTGGATGTTCAGCTGAGGCTGACATCTCAGAGAAACAATCTGACACTGTTATGCCATTCTCCTGAAACAGTTAACACGAGTAGTTAAAGGCAAATTAAGTCGATGCCACAGTGACAAGCACCCAGTGGATTTATGTCAATGAGGTGTAGTTCATTGACGTTCACAAGCATTGCCTAACTACTCTGGTTTAATGACCCATCATTTTATCAGCCAATTAGAGAGCTAAAGCAAATAAATCTCCCAAAAAAAAAGTAATTTTCATTGTCATTAAAATTGAGGACTGGGTATTATTGGAAGGGGGTTAAACTGGGACATACAACAAAATGTGCTCTGGGGTCTGAAGTTACTGTGAGATGACTGTGTGCTCTCCATATGTGCACTAAGTGGCCCTACAACAGAACCCTGATGAATCCCGGTCGGCAGCTATAACAATCAGTTAAGCTGACCTTCAACAGCCACAACAGTAGGGTCCCTCAAGACTATACCTGGAGTCCAGAGCCAACCCTGGGTACAACTGTTTCAAACGCACCTGTCTGTTTGTCTTCTTGAAGAAATTTTGTGAAACTGGACACTGACTGAGGTGAGTAATGGTGGCAGAGTTCAAAGCAGTGTTCCTTGTTATATACTTCTGCAGTACAGGCCTTATGCAGCTGTGCTGACTTACAACTGCTCTTCCAGGCAGCTCTCCTACACATGACAAAATAGGCCTCTCCCTATAGCATGCTTTCGTGCTTATCGAACATTGCAGGCATTGGAAATAGAGTGACAAAATAATTGCCAGTAGTGCATTTCTAAGTGCAATCAGTCAGTGGTGCGAGGTACAGTATTTACCTGGGGACCTGGCTGAGTAGAGTAATATTGCCGATTTGTGTGCAAAACCTGTGCTGTCCCACCAAACAGGGAGACAGATGAAACGTACTCTCCTCCCACATACTATAATTGACAACCACTACTGGTTACAGTGGAAGATCTGGGATGGAGGGTGGAAAAGTCTCTCTAACTCTAAATGATCTTTACAGGAGCGAAGGTGATTTTTTGAGCAACCTCATTTGCTTGAAATAAAATAATATTTCAGCGCACCAAGAGTAACTGAGCAAGAGTTTCAGAGCACCAAGAGAGGCTGACCTTTGTTTTTGTATTTGAATCACATCTATAAATCATTATCAATGCTGTAATAAAGGACAGTTGTGAGACTACCGACAGATGAACAGTCTCAGTTAGAAGCAGCATTAATTCTAATTTCCTCTGGTCTGAATGCTGCCACCTTTTGCTCCTCTGCTCTCAGAACCTGCCTGCTGCTGTTTGTAACAAAACTCACACCATTCTGGGAAATGTATGTTTATTGCAAATAAAATAAATCACCTTTAAGGAAACATAGGTTTATAATTTGAATACAATGACACAGAAGAATAGAAAACACTTTCATGAAACTGGCAATAGATATGTTTCAATTCCCTTTTGTATTTGTCCAACATTTAATAGAGAAAGGAATCACTTTCAAAGTTAAACAAGTCATGTCGACCATTGCATAACCAAAGTGCTGCTTAATTTTGTCTCACCCAAAACATTCAAATCTAAGACCTACAACATACCTACATTTAATACACATTATGAAAATATAAACTATTGGTCTGAAATTCAATTATTTCTTTCCATCCAAACTGTAATAGTATGGCTGCAATATTCCTTACTCAATCCACTGAACAACAGCATATCCTCTTGGCATAGTAGTTATTATGCCTAAAACAGTGTCTGGTCTTAATGTGGCGAGAGGGCTCTTGTAGACACCCTAAGTTTAACATATTTAACAATAATATCAAAAACAGCACTCAGACAGCGCATAAACAGCGCAAACATTTTAGCATATGTCTAAAGTACAAACTTCAGATATCACAAAGAAGACCTGCAATTTCTGGCAAAAAGGCCAGACATAGTGGAAGCAGGAATATGCAAAGAAGCCCAGCAAACCAGAAGACATAATGAACACATGGAATACAACTGGCACTGGATATTAGCTGTTCAGCAGGAATAGGAACCTGGATAGGGAATCTGCATGTTCAGATGTGGATTAATTCTCTGCTGATCTGCAATAATATCATGTCATTGTGGTTCTGGTGGAAAGCATGACTATCACAGCTGTGACTAGTATGATTTCCCAGTGACTTGAATTTGCTGCTCAGGTCAACGGTTGGTGCCTTAGCTGTATCAGTCAGGCAATCCGTCAATAGCATCTAACTGCCTGTCAGTGAAGCCTTTGCCAGAGCTATGTCAATATCTGGTAAAACATTCAAAGATTTATCTGCATTTACACCAGTGCCCACAAGAGGCCCTCCAAAAGCCAGTGATAGATCACTATGCAGAACTGGTCAATAGAAACCACTCAGTCTCATGGAAGAAGAGGTCTGATAACCTATGAACTTTCCTGGGAAAATAATCAAATTAAATTGAAGATTTGTACATTAAGATGGACTGTACTGACACTCCCACAACAAATGAACTATCCCTGAGGACAACTGCTTAGTCAGAAAGTCTTCTTCTAGAAATGAATGAGATCTTCTGTGTTAAACATGGGGTAGTGAGAGCACATGGGACAGTGAGAGGGGCAGTCTGCAGCTGTCAGTCAGCAGGGTGTTTATGACATAGAAAGACCACTGACACAAAACAGAGAGATGGACAACTGCTAAAGGTGTTGGGGCAGTGTTGGGAGGGTGTTGAGGGATATAGCAGTAATTGCATTATTATGTCATGGTGCAGCTGATCTCAGCTGTCTATGTCTCAAAACAGAATACTGTGAAGTAGAGTCTCAGCATGTCAGTTTGTAGAGGGTTGGGGCAAACTCCTCATGAGAAACGATGACATGCTGTTGTTTTTCCATCTCCAGATCTTTGGGAAGACTGAACTGTACCAGGGCACAGCTAAAAGGACAAGGAGTTATTGTCTGAGCAGGACCTGGCAAAAAGCTTAAACCAGAGACAAAATGTTATCTTGACATAGTGCATCACGTCAAACCCCAGGAGAGGTACTTCAGAGTCCGTGAGAGCTTAAGTCACTGGAGCTTCAGTTTGTTGTTGCAGTGGGTTAGCATGAGGTGGGGGGTCTGAACCTGGACACTTTGGAGGCACGCCAATATAGGCCAAGGCCCCAAGCCCGATGCTCTCCTCCAGCTTATGTGATTTAAGGCACTTGAAAAAATACAGCATCAATGTGTCCACCTCTTTTCCACAGCAACAACACGGACAGCACCTAAACATACAGTAACACTCCACACCCCAGCATGCAACAGGAATTTCCTGTTTTTTTTTGTTCTCTCTTTTTTATCAGTCACAATATTAACATGGAAATGTACAATATAAAAATTGAAAAACATGTCCAGAAAAAAAAATGGAACCTGATATATTCCTCAAAACAAAAAAGCCACCTCTTCCAAAAAATATTTAAATACATAAGAGGTTTGGTGTTTGTGTTCAGGTAAAGATAACTGGCCTTTGCACTGCAGTCTGGGACTACAACAGCTCCACTGGCTTCCATGAGTCCATGGCAGGTTTCCATGGTTTACCGAGTATCACATATTTCCAGAATCTGATGCTTATTACTGATACACTGAGTTTGTAATGTATTACCTGTGTGTCTAGAGGGATCAGCTTGTCTGATACTCCGTGCTGTTTAAAGTCCTCTGTGTGTTGTTTTACCCTGTTTGTTGTGTTTTGTGTTATGTCTACTGTCAGTTCTCATACTGCTTGTTTTCTGCTGCTCTCCATGGGTCACAAGGTTTTTAGTCAAATGTGGACAGAAATCTACTCAGAACACTAATCACAGGCAGCATGACTCTACCTAAGGAATGAATTCCTCCTATTCATCACGTCTCTCAAAAATAAAATTATGTCTTTTAAGAGGAACACAGGCTCTATATCCAAAATGTCATTTTTGTTTTGTCAGCCAGATTACTCATTGCTGCCTTTGACATAAGAGAAAATGTTATCAGAAACTGGTATTTATGAAGCTCGTCTGGATTAGATTTAGCTAAATCTTTCACATTATCCTCACAAGCTTTGCCTCTACCACCAATGCGGTGGTGCTGGACATATTCTAGACATACTCTTTACAAATATTCAAGTATTCTGAGTTTATCTAGGTATCTAGGTCCCTTCAGCAGTACCCTGACACTGAGTGAACACTTAAAGTGAGTAATCTGGAAGCACACTGATGAGGAACTCATGCAGAACTAATACGGAACGACAGAGATGGATGGAATCTAACTGAATCCGTGTGATTCAGAGAGCCAGCCCTGGTTGCCAGTGAAGTTATGAGTAAGTAAGTGTCTGCTGGAGTCAGGTCACAGACCTGCAGTCAGGCAAGAAAAGGCAAGAGGAGCTGAGGGCATCTACGCCAGGATCGGGTGAGGGCAGCAGGCCCTGTGGGAGAGGTGGTAGGCATGGCCATTAGATCCACACAGAAGGCTTGCCCTCCACGGACTTGCTGCTGCTGTTGCTGCTGCTGCCCCCGCTGCACTTGTTGGCCCCGTGCTTGGAGCCGGAGCGGTGCTTGCGGTCACGGTGCGGCTGGCCGATGTTGCTGTGGTTGTTGCTGTTCGGATGCTGGTGGCCGTAGGCCTGGATGGCGGCCTCCAGCCGGTCCTGGGCCTGCTGGATCTCCCTCTGCAGGGCGCCGCGCGCGTCCGCCGTGGGGAAATTGTCCTCGTTGCTGCCGAACTGCTGCTGCTCCTCCTGGGCGATGTTGGCCCGGTTCTGCTTGCAGGCAATCTTGGCGTTGCTCAGGTCCGTGAACTGGATCTGCTCCGGCTTCACCACGATGTTGTAGCCCGGCGGGGCCGAGGGGGCGCTCCAGGAGAAGGGGTAGCTGCCGTACCCCGGCCCGTCCCCGGCCTCGCCCGCCGGCGCCCCCGGCGCCCTGCCGCCCGCACCGGGCCCCAGGGAGCCCAGCTGGTAGTCGTCCTCCTCGGGCGGGCAGCGGCGGCTGCGCAGGATGTCGCAGATGGTGCCCACGCCCAGGTGCAGCATCTCCCACACGTTGAGCGCCAGGCAGAGCGCGGTCACGCCGTACATGATGCGCAGGAAGATGGTCTTCTCCGTGGGCCGCGACACGAAGCAGTCCACGCTGTGCGGGCAGGGCTTGCCCGAGCACACGAAGACGGGCGGCACGGCGAAGCCGTACAGGGCGTACTGGCCGGCCAGGAAGCCCACCTCCAGCAGCGTGCGCGCCAGCAGCTGCAGCACGTAGATGCGCATCAGCCCGTCCTCGCGGATGCGCCGCCGCCCGTCGTGCCGCGCCTTGGGCTTCCCTTGCGGCGTGGCCTCGCTGCGGCTCTCCATCTCGGGCACCTCGTAGATCATGGGGTCCTCCTCCTGGTCGTCCTCCGCCTCCTCGATCCCCCGGTGCTGCCGCCGGCCGAAGAACATCTTGCGCGGCTTCCGCTGGCTCAGGCCGCCACCCCCGGCCCCGCCCCCGGCCCCGCCCGACTTCCCCTGCTCCATGCGGGTGATCTTGTTGACGGCATAGCCCAGGTACATGAGCGAGGGCGTGGCCACCAGGATGATCTGGAAGACCCAGAAGCGCACGTGCGAGAGCGGCGCGAAGGAGTCGTAGCAGACGTTCTCGCAGCCCGGCTGGCCCGAGTTGCACACGAACTTGCTCTGCTCGTCGTAGTAGATGGACTCGCCGCCCACGGCGGTCAGCACGATGCGGAAGACGATGAGCACCGTCAGCCACAGCTTCCCCACGAAGGTGGAGTGGTTGTGGATCTCCTCCAGCAGCCGGGTGAGGAAGCTCCAACTCATGGTGTCACCGGACAACGGGGAGGCCTGGGTCCCTCACGCAACTGCTTGCAGACACTGCGGAACAAAGACAGGGAGTTCAGAAGGGATGCTACTTCAGCATACTTCAGCAAATTTCAATTCAAACTATTCACCTTAATGTAACTTAGATGCCAAATGAATAAATGTAAATGTTGTAAACTTAGATAAGTAGCTCATTAAAATGACACAGATGCTATATTCTCCAAAAAAAACATTTCTGATATGTAGCTACATTTAGTGCATAATGTACTTGAGGGATGATTGATTACTATCACATTATTGTACAGCAAATGCATCTTAATAATGCTAAAATTTAGCTAATCGAAATAGCAACGATAAAAATTTTTTACATGTAATTCTCAAAGCTCAATAACTACATACATTATATGCCTTTACCAAAATATACATATCTTAGATGTACAGCTAAGTAGTAATGTCCTCAACCAAAAGTGTACATTTTCTAATGAATCATAATATTCATTAGTGGGTTTGCCTCTTACTATGGCAAGACACCACAACTATGATTTTGCAGTTACAATTTTAACTGATAAATCACATAATCAGCTAAAATCAGGTAAAATAAATGAAAAATCATTTAGTGTATTACAAAATTGATCAATGTCACTGAAATCAGTGTGTCAAATTTTAATTTTGGGGTAAAAGACTGTAAACGATTTAAAAAAATCACAACATTGTGTACACATTAAACAATCCTGTAGCTTCCCACTACAAAAAAGGACTGGAATCAGTGAGTCTATGGAAAGTCTATAAGCTAAAAGGAATATAATTTCCAGGGCTGAAGCCCAAACCTCCCCGGATTTAGCCAATTCTGAGAAGTCTATGAGGGAGACGGCACACTCTGCTCCTCTCTCTTGGAGCGTGCACAACAAATACACCTCTGCAAATGTATCCACCGTACCCCTCGGTCTCAGCCGCAAGCCAGAGAGGGGGCACTGCTCTGGAGAAAGACACATGCTTCCAATTAAGGGCTGCTGAATGCCAGCAATACATTATGGCAAAGTGGAAAAAACACAGACCACCCCTCCCTACAGGGAGATTCCAGTCAGCAATAACTTACACACACAAACACACACACACGCAAGCATGCATTCAGCTCAATGCAAGGTGCACTGTTCTTTTCTCTCAAATGTACATTTCTGCCTCTATTGAACGTACTGTATTTAATAAACAGAAACATACATACAACATACATTATATTACATTGCATGCATTTAGCAAACGCTCTTACCCAGAGCAACAACATACAATGTAACATCATCAGTAAGGAATGGAAAACAACATTAAAGGGTCACAGAGAAGTTAGGGAAAAACAAGAGATGAACACTACTTTAATCAAAGTATTTATGCAAAAGAATGGAAAATGTTTATTCTTAAGTGCATTTTTCATAACAGAACTTGTACTTGGAAACCAAAGATTCATCATCATGTACCAAACCTAACCTTCTTACCCTCACATCTGTGTGAGCTGATTTTGAAATATTAACATTGTCTTCATGAAAACAAAACCTCAAAATTATGAAGCACTCAGCTGCCAGGGGCAACATGGGTTTTTATGGTCTGAAATATATAAAAGTAAAAAAAAAACAACATAACTCCTTGCTTCAGCAAACAACTAACCACAGAATTCCATATTTTCCTATTTGATGCGTCCAGGGGTGCCTGCCAAAGTGTAATCTGGACCACATTTAGAGTATAAAAAGACACAGAAACACACACATACACACACACACAAATGCACAAATACATGGTATACACTCTAAAAGCGAGGTGGTGTGGTAGAGTATGTAGGACAGCTCTCTCCTGCAGCGGCGTCAGACAAAGGGGTGGACAGCAGGCCCACAACTGACCCAAGCGCTGGTGGCAAAACCAAGTGCAGGTCAGCTGTGTGGGGGTGAGGGAGGTCACCAATCTTACACACCCCCACAGCCACTTTGACTAGATAAAACGGTCTGCTCGTTATAAGCGATTTCACAGGAATGTGACAGTGATTCGCATGGCTGAGTGTAGTCTCTCCTCACACCATTGTTTTATTTGGAAGCAGCTTCACTGGCAACTGCACTGGCAAAAATAACATCACTGTGTAGCTATTCTGCTTTTCCGTATTTCAGTTTCGCAGGCACCACGATATTCAGAAGAAGATGTGCAGAGAAAAAACGTATAGAGGCATAAATGAAAGAGAGAGGGAGACAATGACAAAGGAAAGGAGGGAAAATGTGATTGGGAGCACAGAGCACAAGGGACCTGAGGAAAGGCTGCAGGGTAACTCCAGCTCTGTCAGCAGCGAGCTGGCAGTGGGAGAGGTGTCACTCCAGGTGACTCACGACCCGCAGAGACAGGGAAGGCTATGACTCATATACGGTCAACCCAAACGGTCCATCCGATCTGCCATGGATGTTGGTCATGATAGGATGTAGTCAGGGCCTATAGAGTCTTGGTTTGCTGGCGGAAAACAAGCGTTTTAATAAGCTCTATAATCACTGAGCCAATCAGTGAGCAGGAGGGTGTACCCAGCTTTGTTTATTGTTAACATGCATTGGCCCAGAGGTTTAAGACATAAAAATTTCCCTGCATCAGTTTTACATACATTTTCTGTTTCCCGCAGTGTTATTATTATGGTGGTGCATCTGGACAGGAATTCAGAGCACCTTAACAAAAGATCAATCCTTTTTTAAAACTCAGTATATACAGCTAGGTCATCAGTGTAAGAATGTTGCATGTACAACCTTCCTCTCAGAGCACTAGGAAACATTAATTAAAGAAAATGTAACAAACATGGATTGTGCTGATGTCAGTAGGAAGAGAGAATGAATGAAAGGCAAGCAAAAATACTGGGAGTCATTTTATGTCCATGTGGATGCTCAACCAAAAGCCCAACAAACCATTTTTAAACATTAGCGGTATTGTCAATTAAGATGAAATATCCCGTTTAAATGTGTTGTTAAAGCAACTAAGTCACAGGGGAAAAGGTCAGGCCACAGATTTGTTTCATTTTCGTTAAGCTTGGAAAATAAACTTGCTTGTACAGAAATGGGCTAATGACCTTGCATTCACAAAATACAGACTTTTATTTACTAAATCTTAGAGACCCTTTACAGAATGAGTCAAACATCTTGAGCAAATAATAAACACTTTACAAAGACAGTTACTGATTGTGTGTATTACTGTACATTTATCCTAGAAGCTATAAAAAAAAGTTTCACTACACAGAGTAATGTGGGCCAACAAGACTTGCTATTCACTTTTCTCAATTGGTTAAAAGGCTTCATGTCCAACCGTATCTATAAAAACAGCTAACTGGTATTGCATCACTGTATGGATTTTACATTTATATTGATTGTAGCAGTGTATGAGCCTCAGGTGAATATGCCGTGGTGCACCTTCTATTGTCCTGGCTTGGTCGGAGCTGTCAGCCTGGAGTGTGGAGGCTTTTGCCTTAGAAGCTCACCCCCTCCATGTACCCCGTCTGCCCCCCATTTGACTTGCTGACAGAGCAGTGATCCTGGGTCTGGAGCTGAGCCCTGTGCTTCACTTCTGTCTCCATCTGTCTCCAGCTCCAGGCCTGCAGAGCCAGACAGCCCCTGTGGAGTTTACTGCAGCTTTCAATCAGCAGCCATTTCATCCAAGTAATGACTTCAATGGGGTTATTAAAACCTGATCTGGACTGAATGGGTGAAATATCGAACCCCTGCTAGCCATCAGGACGGGATTGCTGCTTCTGCAGGCTCCAGCACCTCATCTCTGCCTCCCGATCTAAAGTTAGCGGAGCGGTCCAGGTGTTTGAGTCCTGCACTGCGTTTAATAAAACATGTGCGGTATTGATCGCTCAGCCCATATAAGGCCATGGCTGGAACACCAGGAATGCAGTCTATGCTGCTGTCCGCTGGAGAACACCAGCGGGTAGAGGGGTGAGAATCAGACACCCCTATTATAGTGCCAACACACCTGTGAGGGTTTATAGCCACGTACATGCTCAAGCTGACATATGTGAACACACACACACACACACACACACACACACACACACACACCCTGACACATGCACTCAAGCACACATACACACACACACGCACGCGCATACACTCAAGCACACATGCATGCACACACACACACACACACACACACACACACACACACACACACTAAACATTGTGAACACTGTAATTACAGAAAAGTTCTTAAATTTTTATATCTCCTTCACATTTGAAAAATAAAAAAGAATCAGAACGTGAAAGAAGTCTAAATGATAACAAAAATTGCAATTAAATAAGGCTGTGATGGTCTTCTGAGTTATTGTGCCAACCTTTGTTTCACATGAACTTCCCATATAAACTGAGTACTACTTTATTAGGTATACCTAACTAATAATGAGTTGGTCCAGCTTTCGCCCTAAGAACAGCCTGAATTAATCAGAGCATGGGTTCAACATGGTGTCGAAAGTACGGCACAGTGCTGATGGCCCATGTCGACTCCAATTCTTCTAACAACTGTTACAAATCGGCTGGTGGTGGATCGTCACTCCGAATGGCTCTTTCCATCTCATCCCACAGATGCTCCACTGGATTGAGATCTGGTGCCTGGGGAGGCCGGCGCAGAAATCCGAATTCCCCGTCATGTCCCCGGATCCATGGACTCATGCGGTTTTTGCCAAATCCTGGAACTCCCATCAGCGTGAAACAGCAGGAATTGGTATTCATGACAATCTTCGAAAACACGCCTCTGTGCTCCAATACCCCAGGTGGGCTCCATTAACTCTCTCACAAGCTTCTTTCATGTGTTGTGATCACAGACCGCAGCGTAAGTCACCATCTTCCCCAGTTCACCGAGAGCGTGTCTGCGAAACCCAAGGGCCGATGGATGGAGAAAGCAGGGTGAGGGGCCATTGACAGCAAGATGTCAAGGAGAGGGGGACAGATGCACTGATACTCACTCTGTGTCATTCAGAGGGAAGCCTGACAGGAGGGATATTTATCACGGGGAGAGCACGACTTTCTGTACGCAAATGTGCCATACCCACATAAATCACGCCCTGAGGCTTATAGAGTTAGGAAAGGCCAATGACAGTATCCCATATCATCTTAACAAACCCCTCCCAGTCACTCTTGAACAGGGAGGACGGGCCCCCACCCCGAGACTCATTACATTTCCTCTGGACAAAGTACATTTCATACATTTAAGTAAAGTAAAAAAAGGCCTGCAATGTAAAGACATGTATGATTCAAAAGATGAACTACAGCCACAGTGCAAGAGATCATCTTTTCTACTGTTTTTCACTGAGCCAGTTGCTTTTCACTGAGTCAGTTGCTAAGACAAACCAGTCTAACAACATCCCTCAGACTAGAGTCCCTCACAATGCTGAGCTGTCTACAGTCAATTGTGACCCGATTAGCAATGGCCGATTAGCATATGGTGATTTCCACATTCCAAGACTGTACTCTATTCATGTCTGTCACCAGCACTTTGACTATTAACATTAGAATGTTTAGCTGGTAAGTGGTAACTCAAACTCAATGAACCTCTGTAATGCTTAAAGTACATTGGACAGAAACTACATATGACTATGCTTTTTACAACCAAGCCATCTGGAAGTCTTTTATAAACAAAAGACCTGTTCAAAAATTCAGTTTCAGTTTCTTTCTCCGTCAAAATCTGTGTAGGTAGCATGCAGCCAGCAATTGTTGCCGATTGATTTTTTTAACCAGGTACAGGTGTGTGGAAAGGTAATTTTTGTAACATGCTCTTGATAAGACTGCTCGCCAAATGAAATATAAATGTGAATTCACAAAGTTAAAACATATTCATAAGCATTTCACAGCATTTATCTACTGGAAATTATAGTGATTTTGATGTGTCTTCCAAAATGGTTGCACAAGAAGTAGGAACAAAGAGTCATCGATATTTTTAAAGAAATACCTGCCATCAAATGGAAAACAGCACACTGGCTATGACAGCAAAAATATACACAGTGTTCTTTTCCTTATTTATGCTAAAATTTACTGGTTTGCTTAGAAGGTGCATAAGCTTCAAAGGTCCTTTTACCCACAGTACATCTGTGTTGATGTGCTATAAAGGTTATTCATAACTATTCTCACATGTTATTTTCAAGAGTCTATCTCAAATGGACCATAGAAAAGCGCCTGTGGATCATTAGGCAGAAATGTTTACTTGCGCCGGAGGGATACAGCTCAGCGAGTCTGACTGCTAAGTCACTGGCTCACTCTCTGAAGTGAGAGGAGAGGAATATGATGAAACTCCGCTGAATCAAGCTGAGGTGAACCACTGGAAACCCTCCCCAGGCAACATCTGACTGCACTTCTGAATAGATGAAACACAGTTGTCTCTGTGTGCACAGGGCCCATCATGGATTGAGGGGAAATGGGGCTGAGCCAGAAACACTGCCACACAGTCAGGCTTTTGGTCACCCAGACAGAGGGGCAGGCATTGAGAGCTGCGGTCGTGCGCGGCACTGCAGAGACAGCGGAGCTGCGTGATGACTAAACACACGACTAAACCAAAAATGAACAATTGGGAACATTCATTCTCCAACATGCAGAGTGTTCACTGAGTGTATTTGAGACAGCAGGGGTCTTGTGTCTTGTGCACAGTGTGTGCTTCTCATGAGGACCTCTGTGCCGCTTAAATGAGTGAGAGCCAGTGCTCAGATGGTGAGGCTGACGGGTTGATGGATGTCTCAATCTCATTGTGCGTTGTAAATATGCCTCTGTATGGCACCTCTCAGTCAGAGTGAAACGCCCGATGACATCATAAATCCACACAAGAAAAGGGTTTTCATGTGTACTCTGTATGACAGGGACTGTACACATGGTGCAGTACACCAGGAAGAGTTCTCCATTGGCTATTTGTATACACCCACTTGTCTGAGGTCCTACAGATCCTACAGAAACAGATCCACCTCTTAAATATCCTTACACTGTCATACTTATTGTCTCCTAGTGGCAGCGTAGCCTATCAGTGAGGGACTAGGGAAGTGGTGAGGGCTCCAGACTTGTAAACCAAAGGCTGCATGCAGATTCCCAGGTGGGGCAGTGCAGTGAACACCCTTGAAAAAGGTACCAGCCAATATGCAGCCTTACAGGTGGATATAAGATGCTGTGGAATGTAAGCAAAGTCACCCTGGATAAAGCCATCTGCCAGGCCAAATATATCACAACGACAATGCTAACCACTGTATCACAGAAACCACAGTAAACCGGCTAAGCCTGGAAAATAACATCTGCGATGGAAATAAAAGGCTAAAAATAAAGCCTCTTCTGTGTGCAGCTCTGGTTAAAGACCAGGGGTTCTAAACATCAACACGATCCACTCAGTGAGAAGACTCTGAATGCACACTTTGTGTGAATGTGAGTGTTTGTGCGAATGTGAGTGTTTGTGTGAATGTGTTTGTGAGAATGTGAGTGTTTGTGCGTGTATGAGACAGATCCACCGCTGCTCCCGCCCGCTGGTTGACATTAGCCTCTGCCTGCACTCTGTATCGCTGGCCTCCCAGGGAGAAGCAGGACGGGGTGCACAGTGCCTTGGCAGGAGTGCCACTCTCCCCCCTGCCCGCTTGCTGCTCCACATCGCTGTCCTTTCCCATCTGCGTCAGTGACCAAAAGGCGGATGACCCCTTCCTACAAACAGCTTTTGCTTTGACAAGGCCAGACTTTTTGTCACGTTTACATAGACTCCAGGTATGCCTTGGTCTACATGGGGACCAGTACCTCTGCAGTATATGGTGCTGAACATGGCCACAGAGAGCCAGGTGAGAGGAGGCCTGTTTATTGTAATGTGATAGAATGATGAGTCAGGATGTTTTCATTTGCACACAGTTCCTATAAACAAATAATGCAGTGAAGAAGTGTGTTATTACTTTTTAATAAAGTATTAGGCTACTCCAGAAAACATTACAAAAACAGGGGCAAGGCACAGAAATGCATTAGACAGGTGCTATTTGTGTTATTCAACATAAGAAAAAGATCATATTTTTAAAAACACATTTAAACTCAGCCTTACTGTCTTTGATTACTAGCTATCAGCAGTAATCAAAGACAAAATATCAATCAGAACTGTATAGTATGGTGTAGTGTAAAAGTATTGTAAGAACAAATACAAAAAGTATTGTAAAAGCACAATTATTTTGTCTCCTTCAGGCGTGGAGTGAAAGACTGATGTTGCTGGAATGGGCCCAGGATCAAGCACACCCGATGAAATCGAACAAAAACTAGAACCAACCAACCCTGACCAAGTCTTGAGCCAACATGGAATGCTCTACAGGCAACTGCATGCAGCCAGTAAGAATGAGGAATACATGGCTGCTAAGCACTGGTACTAACAATGACCTTTTCATGCCCTGGGTTAGGAGAATGACAAAAAAGCCAAGAGATTTTCAGGGCTCATGCAGAGTTTGTTTTGTGACTCCAGGCTGAAAAAACTACCTTTGCTAACAGAGCACCCAGCATCAGAAAGCTAGTGATCTAAAACACAAACTCGAACATGAGGGAGGGACAGCAGTGTCTGAACGCACAACGAAACTTCCAGTGTGAGACGAAACAGCAGCCCCCTTCCCTCGCTTTAAACCGCTCACAGCTCTGCCCCCTGCCCCAGCTGCCAGCTGCCCCGTGATACAAAGCCGGCGCTGAGTCAGAGGAGGCAGGCGCTTTACATAACCAGCCCACCGACCCGGCCCGGGCTTCACGCAGACAGACACGTTCTGCCATCCGGGAGCAGACGAGCGGGTGTCGCACGACCGGCTGCGCAGTCAGTGCAGTGGGAATGTCACATCTGTACATGTTGCTGAGCGAGCTCGCCCAACCCCGGGCCAGGAGTCAGCTGTCCCAAAGCGCAGCGCTGCCGGGAGCTCGAGGGGGTGGGGGGGTAGAAAGGACCGGTTGACACACGGCCCTGACTCATCGCGGTTCAAGGACACGTCTCTCACACTGCGGCCCAGGGCCATGCCACGCGCAGCACGTCCTACTCTCACAAGGGTAATGGGAGCGGAGATGCCAACCCCTACGGAACTAAGCACTAACAGGCTGCTGAGATTTATTTCTGCATATTTCTGCAATTATTTATTATTTATTCAATTTAATTAAAAATATTGACATTCCACTTAGATGTGTCTACCTGTTGTTTTGGAAAAGTCTGCTTCACACTTGCTCTGGAGTTTATTTAATCTGTTGTTTTAATGAATTTAATGAAATCTGTTGTTTATGTGTTAAATTATCCAACAGATGTATCCATAAATATATCCATGAGTATATAAAGACAAACATGAATACAATAATGTGGACACAATTAAACGAACAAATGCTGATGAAAACAAATATATTTCAAATTAAATAACATTTATTAAATTATGTCGAGATTTATTCATTTAATTCAAATTGCAAATATGTTATAATTTTCTGCCGCAATAGTAGAGGGGGTGGGGGGTGGGAGGCATGAGAAAGAATTAATGAAGCACGAGACTAATAAAATTGACACCCCCCACGACTATTTCTCATTCCTTCAGGTTGGAGAGAAAGCACAAGCCTGACTGGTATTGGAGAGGAAAACAGAGAGGGAGAAAGGGAGAGCTTAGCTGGCATTTGGGAAGGACCAGAGAGAAAGGGAGTTCCCTGTGCAGGGGAGAAAGAGAGAAAGAGAAAGAAGGGTGCAGGTGGGGTAACGGAGCTGTGGTGACAGAGAGAGGTGGGTCCGGAATTCGGGCAGAGCCCAGGACAGCGCCTCCGACCTCTCTCTGAACGGACAGTCAGAGCCCAGGGTCCCGAATGGCTCGCGGGAGAAGCCGCCGTGAGCGAGCGGCATGTCACTCTCTAACACGGCGAGGGAGGAGCGGGTGAGACCAGGTGATGGACACTCCTCACCGCACAATGCACACTCACACCTCCCACTAACAAAGTGCCCCAACTAACAGCACTACCTGCCCCTATAGTACAACTCCACTCACCTTCCTTCGACCTCCCTCATTCAGCGGTGCGAGTAACTACATTGTGTAAACAGCGCTTACATTCTCCATTTCTAACCAATAATACCTAATCACTGCTGAAGGCTCAATCTAATCAGGTTTTATTTTTGCAAATAAAACCCCAAACTAGAGCAACATGTGTTACAACGTTTCAAACATGCAAAATGAACTTGAACAGAATGAACTGATTCTAAAACATCCTGTAATGTTCTGGTTTACTTTTTTAATGCATACATAAATGCATATGGTAGGGATGCATGGAGCCTGCAGTATGTGTAAAAACATCTACCTTGAATTACATTAAATCAGCTCACAGGGAGAGTGAGTTGAAGGCTGGACAGTGATGCTTAGACGCTTGGGTGCACCACTACCTCACATGGGTCTTTTGTGTGTGTGAGGACCTTCCCCTCACCTGGCTTTAGAATGAATAAACATGACAGCAGTGATCCTATTTGTAATTGCATGTTTCGTGCTGCAGTATGCCAAACTGTGAACAGGTTATTTGTTTGTCGCGTTATCCAGTTAGTATTGAAGTGCAAGTGTATTGAAGTGGTGGGCCCCCTGCCCCCTGAACTTACTTCATTTTCATATTGCTATATTATACCATAATTATTACTTCATAATCTGAAGCTCACTGTGCATGACAACCATCTCTTGATGATGGATGTTATATATACACCGGATTCCTTGTGTAGAGCAACTTCAATGACAGACTTTGAAAGGTGCAGTAATATGCCTCCACGTCTCCTGTATCTGTAACAAAAGCACCAGAAATTGATTTAGTTCCCCACACTGTCTGGTTTCCACTGGGGTGATGCCATATTCACAGTTCTGTCCACACCTATACCATTACAGTATAGGCTAGCGCTAGTACAATCTCAGACATAATGTGATACATTCATATTCTTTACATTCTGTACTTCTGTATGCAAAAACATGCACCCAAACACACCATATTATGTATACCCACTGTGAGTTGGTGTATGTGTATGTGCATATGTCTGTGTACTTCTGCAGCGTCACGGTGCTACAGCTGTGCTGTACCAATGTAGCACACTGTCCCACTGTCACTGTCCCACTGTCAAACAGAGGGTGAGGATGCGTGTGTCTGTCCTCATTCAAACGACAGACTCATTCCATTCCTAATAAGAGCATACTGTTTGCATTCAGATTCAAATTAAGTTCAACGTATGAATTTCTCAAACACACACACGCTGAGCTTTTTATAATGAATGGAAATTTGGTACAGTCTCCACATACACTGCGCAGGTCAAATCCAAACCCTCACAAACAAGAGGGAGGTGAACCAGAAATTCAATCTATCCAAATCAAT
This sequence comes from Megalops atlanticus, assembly GCA_019176425.1. Classification (NCBI taxonomy): domain Eukaryota; kingdom Metazoa; phylum Chordata; class Actinopteri; order Elopiformes; family Megalopidae; genus Megalops; species Megalops atlanticus. Next base: position 42,038,920 of record CM032875.1, on the reverse strand, counting down.
GGAAATACCACAGAAACAATCTTGCAATATGGACACACTTAAACAGAAATGGCTGAGCTCTCTCTCTCTCTCTCTTTCCCACATATACACACACACACACGTGCTCACGCACACAAGGTTTTGGTTTCTTGTGACATTGAGAAGTAGGACCTACTGTACCCTCACCCTGGGCAGAGAGGCAGTCATTCCTGTAAGAAGGACCTTGTTGTCATGTCACTGCCAACCTCATCCCCCTTCTCTAATGCAAAAAAGAACAACTGACCACTGCAAACCCAAGCTGTGGCATGAGATAGACTGACAGAGAGAAGAACACAGGGAGAATATAATGGAAACTCCTCACGGTTATTCTGCAACAATAGTGAATTACTCTCCAAATCTGATACGGGGCCTTACCAGGTCAGTCCCCATTAATGGAGTGAGGGACTCAGACACATTCAGGCTCAGGCTGGCAGCCTGTCAGAGTCCAGCGTGAGGACGACGGCTTCAGTGAGCGCAGGGGCAATGGGCTGTGAGAGCTACGCGGCTGTGTCATTCCTCAGCAAGCGCGATCCTCCTGCAGCGCGCGATCCTGCCGGAACTCAACGCGGCATTCCCCAAGCGCACGCTCTCCGCTCGGAGGGTTCAACTCGAGTGTTTCAGGAAATATTAACATTCACAAATAATGCAGTACAGAGGGATTGGTATCCATCGCCAGGGGCTAGAGTGGAGCTAATGCGAAACACATATGCAACCCCACGATACAGTAACAAAAGCAAAGTGGGGGGGGTTGGGGGGGTTGAAATGTTTTTGGCGGTAATTTGTTCCGGTCCCCAGCGCTGTCCTTCCTGGCTGGAGGGGTGAGCCAGCCAAGCTGTTTAGTGTCTCTCTTGCTAAGCAGTTTCCTCTGCCCGGCTGGGCTTGCAAGAGGGCCTGCACACTTCACACCACAAAACCGAAGACCCTGGTCTGTTTGCAGACCCTCAGAGTCTTTCCTCTTGGTCTTGCACTTCCTACATCCATCACGCATAAAGCACTTGGAGGCACTGAAGCGCTGTCCAAGAGGAGCTCTAAAAAAGATGAGTTGGGCAGCTTTTGGTACGCGATGCACCACAGTATTTATCACACCAAAAAGAAAAGCTATTTATCCTCTGCGCTTTTCATAGAGCTGACTTCAGGGTCCCGTCTTCTGCAAGGCCTGTGTAAACACACAGGCATACAGTACACACAGGGGATGAACAATGATAAATAAAGAATACCTAACAATAACTGCAATGTTCTGAGAAAAGCCAACTACATCTGCGCAGAGGGTCTTGGAAGAATTCATTTAAAAATTGCCACCATCAGCAATCATGCATCTTCTTGAAACCTCAACACTACTGTGCACACCTCCGTACAGGCCTCTATAAGCATTCATAACATGACATTCATAATCATTCATAACATTGTGTAATAAAATGTCAATAAAGGGACAAACTGTTATCACTTTGGAGAGACTGTTGGTTTCAGCTATTACGTTTTCTTGCATTTGAATACAGCAACAAAGGCCTGGGTGCGGGGGGGAGGGTCCTTTAAACAATCAATCTTAGAGCAGTAGGCCTCTTCATGCCCTTATATGGGAACCGCACCAATTCATGACCCCGCCTCTAGGAAGCTGGGAGTCAGAAGGGTCAGGGCGTGGGCGAATGGAGAGTGGTGACTATCTCACACGAGTGGTGCGTGGGGGGGTTGCATTTGTCATTCCTTCATGTCCATGGGAAACTGTAAACAAGCTGTGGGTCAGTACAGTAATCAGAGGATTACAGTGTCAAGCTACTCTCATGTGCAGAAACAAAATCTCACACTAGGAGTTACCTTTATCAGACTGGAGACCACTGTAAAATTACAGTATGAGACACCAATATATACACAAACACAAAAAGCCTCATAACCTTACAAAGACACATGGTGACAGGCACCAAGAGATGAAGGGAATACTCACATCTGTATAATTCAAAAGGCTCCCATCTCTCCCAGTCCATGCCCAAGTCCTACACAGTTTGTGCTTTCATTTCTGTTGGACGCCTTCAGTGCTCAACCTGAACTGACATCAGGGATAGGTACTGAAATCCGCCCATCAAATAAACTACGCAGCAGTCTGCAGTGTGGATTGGGGCATCTCCTTTTTGACAAAGCCAATGCTCCCCCCTCACCCCTCATTTGCTCAAAACTGGGTCAGGGATAGGGAGGGAGAGGGGGGGTTTTCTGAAGCAAAGGGGGCTGACAGGAACAAGGGCATTGGGTGGGGAGGTGTACTGTAGTCATGGGCACTGAACCGGGGGATGTGCGCTCATGGGCTGTAACTCTGTGTGTGTGTGTTTGTGTGTGTGTGTGTGTGTGTGTGTGTGTGTGTGTGTGTGTGTGTGTGCATGTGTGTGGAGGCAAGGGTCTGGCCAGTAGTGGGGTGGGGGAGGGGCTAGCACTTTGTTCAATAGCCTTTGTGCATTAGCGCAAGGCACCAGGAATGAAATGGTCAATATCTGATTTTTTTCCCCTTCCCTAATCAGGATTTGTCATACCACCAGCCATTGGACTCAAAATTGGTGTCCACTGAGGACCATGGCGATGACTCCCTGTTGAATTCACACCAGATTCCATCCTTCAAGAAAACAAAATCAATTAAACCACATAAATCATTTAATGGCTGTTTTGAAGCACACTTAATTATCTCACAGATGACGTTACATTATTCAGTAGCTTAACAGACACCATTAACAAGGGCTTACAGCTCACATCTACACATTGTTACCCTATTTCACAGCTTGATGTTTCCAGGAGCAACCGAGGCAGACTACCTTGCTAAGGGGGATAATGGTGGATATGACCCCACGACAAGGTTTACATTCCAGTGCCCTGAATCGTTATTCCACAATTCAACATATTCCTGTACTGGCCTGTTCTTCATAAAATAACATCATTATCAAAATAAAATCACCATGCATCAATCCCTCTGTTAAGAGGTAAACCATACTTTAGTGGCTGGTATTTGATTATAATGCACTTACTAATAATGAGCATTTAACGCATTATTACAGTAACATGTGCCTAGGCACAGCAGTCAGTCATGAGCTCATCCAGAGAATTATGGTCATGAGCTCATCCAGAGAATTACAGTAAAGGGGAAATTCATTTAAGCCCCCCCGTCACTTTATCAGAAAAATGCATAATAATATTTAGCATCATAGCTACAAGCAGACCAAAAAATACAAACCGGACAGAATTTCTTTTCTCCCCTCTAAATGATCACCGTGTCAGCGCCACGCTCATTACTCGGTTCATTTAGCCATCACTTCACCCTTGCATCCAGGGTGTCTGATGTATGTCTAACATTAGTGAGTGAGGGAGCAGGGTGATCTGGGGTGAAGCGCAGCCCGGGGCGGCAGCAGCACTTCGGTACACCTGTGCGGCTGTGCGGGGTCACACGCGATCGCCGGGGAAGGATCTCGTTAATGGTCTGCGTGTGGGGCTGAGCCAGGCCGAGCCCCCCCCCCCGTCGCTCTCTCTCTGAGACACCCTCCCCCCGCTCTCCGCCCGGCAGAATCAGCTCACTATTACACATATAACCGCCTCCAATTTGAAGTAGCCATCGATCTCGTGGGACCCGGGACTGAGCGGAGAAGCCCGGTGAAAGAAATCGATAGGTCATCGACGAGCAGCCGGGCCTGATGAGGCGCAGATGCGCGGGCAACGCCGTCGCCTGTTGGGAAGTGCGGGGGGGGAGGGGAGTCATTGAGGAGGAGCGGGAACTACGGCGTCATCAGTCACTGGAGAGGTTCCTGGGCCGCAGGGAGGCCCCTCGTGGCTGTAATGTTCCTTTCCCTGTCTGACGTTCTGCCTGCTCACACAGGCAACGTCCTGCAGCCTGCTGAACTGACTGGTGAGGGAGATGTGGTCAGAACCTTCTGCCAGCGTGATGCATCCTCTACATATGACATGCCCATGGTGGTATTCACCCTGTTTTAATATTGATACTGTGCATGTGACTGTTCCTGATATTTTTATTTTTCAAACAGAGTGGAGTTTTACACATTCGGAACAAACGCAGCCAGAATTTGTGCTTCATAATTAGACGCACCTCCAGCTCAGAGAATGGAGTGTTTTAATAACCTGTCTCATTAATGGTCGTGCTTCCTCCCAAAAAAAAAAACCCCCACCATCTGGCACTGGCTGCATAATGATTCGTACGTGTTTCGGGCACAGACTGGGGGCTGTGGGAGCCCCTGGGGCAGGGCAGTCCGCGCACAGCACCTTATGGGGTACCAGGGAGCAGGGGCCCCAATTTTTGGAGCGGAGGCTCTGTGTTTCCCAGCCTCACGCCACACCGGCACAGCAGACATCTTCTCAAAACGTTCAGGCGAGCGTCTCCAAGCGCCCTCACCAGTGCACCCACCCCCCATATGGCCATTAGCATCACTCCTATCATTAGTGGTAGCAGTACATCAGCGGGACTAATGTGATTGTGTTAAAGCCTATGGAAATTGTACAGCTGAGGGCCGATCAGGATTTCTGGTGTGGCGTGAAGCAGTGGCAGAATTAATTCATTAAATATGTATAGATTTCTCGCCTCAAAACATATCCATTTAATACGCATGGCATTTCCAGCATAATGCCTTCAATCTTTTTTGACAACTTGAAAAATCTGTGGAGCCCAATGGAAGCAGGATTTTCACTGGGGAAATTTAAGCAATGCACAGTATCTATGGAAACAGTCTGGGTAGGAGGGACAGTTCTGCTTTCTAAGCAAATATACCATGTTTCATTAAAGGGAAAAAATGTTCTATCCATTATAAATGTTCATTCCTCTTACTTCAGTTTGCCATGGTAGTCATTTTTTCTCTCAGAAAGAGATGTTGAGAGGGCAATTAAAAAAAAATCACATTTACAACACAATTTAATACAAGACTGTTAAACAGATGGACTGCACTCCTAAATATAGAACGTAAACCTCAGCAACCAGTTAATACAGTACAACAGCTACAGTGTTACTTTGAGGAGTCTGTGCACAATTTGTAAAAGCATTCATGGATTCTAAAAGCCTGAGGTTAAGTCTCAGTCTTTAGTGGGGCTGATAACCACCCCCCCCAGAACATCTCTCCTACCCACTGTGCCACACAAGCAGTGCTCCTGGCTCATGGCCAAAGGCCTGCATGCGCAGAGAACAAGCAGCCAAGCGAATGAATGACGGCCACAGTGGTGAGGAGGAGGCCCGCATGGGCCCAGCACTGGGTGAGGGAGGCCCACAATGCCCTAACATCTCATTCACATCCTACAACAGGGCGGCCATTGAGCGTGGACAATGGAGTCAGATCCTGGAGGCTGGCTGCGCGAGAGCTAAAACCCTTTGCACCCCGTCCTCTCTCATCTACAGCATCCTGAAAGCCCCCAACCGCCCCACCATCGACCGAGAACCTTGAGGAGGGGATACTCCCTCCCCCCCCTCCAGCCGGCCTGTCTATGGCCTCACTCATTAGGCACATCAAGACGAGCACACATCAAACAGAGAACAGAGGCAGCGCGTTGCAGGGAGATCGGCCACTAATTTACCGCACTGCACATAGCAAAACGGGGAGAAAAGGCAGCATTAAAAAGGGATTGATTTTAGGATATAAATAAAAAACAACGGCCTTAAAGTACAGACGCATCCTATCTTCCGAGTGCTGCAGCACAGTGAGCGCTGTGCTGAGTGGTCTCCGATGCGCCAGTGAATGTACCTCAACAAAACATAAAGAGGGGGATAGAGAGGGGGCTGAATTTTTCATAACTTTCTCATTATTTCTTTACAAAAGGACAAGCACTGATGTGCGAACATTATTGCCGGCAAGCCGGTTGGTGAAAGAAAAAAATAATAAAAAGAGCAGAAAAGGGAATCTGGGGATAGCACTGCTCTGATGGAACCAATTTCTAGGTCTGATGACAGTTCAGGGACCAGAACTGGATCTGGCTGTGTTCACGAAACGGATCTTGACTGGAGCCGTCCCTACAAAATTAATGTGGACAGAGACAATGCGCAGTGGGAACCTACATCCAATTGACCCCCAGCTCTCTGGTGAGAAGGATGGGATATGAGGGGATGAAATTCGCAGAAGCCGACAGCAGTAGCTGCCGGTGTGCAGTCGGCCAGAAGACAACGGGGTCAGGCGGACCGGGCGGGAGGCAATCTGCGCACTTTTTCCCCTGCCCCAAATACCTTCTGCGGACGCACAGCGTAACAGAAACACTGTTACACCCGGAGGCTGTGCGCTGTAAAAAAAGAAGCCAAGGCACAGCTCTGAGAACACACACCTCTCAGGGTCTTAAGAGCCCCTGAGCTGCACCTTGATTCAGATGATTTATGGGCAATTCTGGTCCCTGCTCTCACCTTTCCCAATGTTATCAACACAGACAGAACCCATATACTACTGGGTTCCAAAAAAAAAAAAAAAAAAGTGACCCTGTTCAAAATGTGTGACAGGTGTGGCCTCTGCTACAGCATGAGGCCGCAGCAGGCTGTTGGGTGGTGGACGTTCCCCCGATAGTTGCGAAAGAGGCGTGAGGCCCGCGAGCCACACAACCTCACGCCTCCCCTCCGCCCATATGTCTGGCAGAGCAGGGCGGCCTCCAGCTTCACGCAGGGCTAGTAAAAGAAGCTATTTTTGCGGCAGGGTCTTGAAAGGAAACGAGCGGCTTGCCTGCGTCTCTTAAATGCGGAACGCCCGCTGTGAGGGGGAGGGCGGCGACAGCGTGAAGCACCCGCCTCTTCTCCCCTCTTCCCAGCTTTGAAAAGGTCTGCGTGCAACAGAGCTCGTCTCCTCTGAAGGCCAATGAGCCGGGCTGACCTCACCTCTCTGACTGCCTGCCCCTCCTCCCGGCTGCTCTGTGTGCCCCCGCGCAGACCATATTTTGATGCGTCTGGTACCTAGAATGCTGTTTATCTTATTTATGTCAGTAATGCTGCTATCAGGAGCAATTCCGAAAGGTGCTTTTTAAAGGGCAGAATGGGGACGAGCACGCCTCTGATGGGCTGTGCATTAACCTTGAGCCGGTGAGGGAGCGATCAATCCGTGGGCTACCGGACCATCACGATTGGCCGTGACTGCTGTCATTAAAGGAAAGCGCTTTGCGGAGCGAGGCTATTACTGCGAAGTTGCATCTGCGCAGCCCACTGCTACGGGAGTCTTCGCCACCTACGCCCATTACAGGAGAGCTCAGGCCATGGCTGCCCCACGCTGATGTTGTTAAAAGATGGCCTTGGTTAAGAAACTGGTTATAGTGCTGGGCTGTATATAGAGATTAGAAGGATCATCAATCCTATAGACATCCACTTATCAGGCATGTCTAAGCCCCCTTTCTTAACAAATCTGCTCCTACTGCATAATTTTCACATTCGCGTAGTCTCGTTGCAAGGTCTGACAATCTAGTTTTGTCAGCCAAAAATCTTTGCATTTGTGAAAGGAAGACTCTTTTGTCATAAGAGTGACAAGCACAATTTAACTTTTCTTAATGTTTTGCTGTCTTGAGTCGTAATTTGGACTCACAGACTCACAAGGTTGTTAGCCGTGTTGAATGAATGATCTGAAAGTTACCTTAATAAACACAATGATTTTGGCTGCACTGTAATTTTCTTATGTGTGTGCTTTAATAATACAGAGCTGTTCTCCTTTGAAACTACATGGTTGTAATATTGAAAATAAAATCATTGCAGGTGCATGAAAGAATGGGCACAATTCTTTTCCTGAAAACGGTTGTTCCTTTCTTCCCGAAATAGTACAGCTTAGTTATTTAAACTTATCACTATAGAGTCCATCGGATTTACGGTTTGTGGTGAATACTATTTGTTCTCCATGGAAGAAATGAGGCACACTGATCAATACTGAACAGGCAGAACCTACTTAGAATGGCTGCAGTGGATGGATTGCTGAAAAGATACGATTGTTTCACTTAATTTGAAGACTCTCTGGAGGAGAGCTGTCAGTGCTAATGATTAACGGTGCTTCTTGATACCTGGCAGCAGTGAAAAGAAACGAAGATTTAACAACAGTGGACAATAGCTGCAGCATCATAGTTAACAGAAAGTTAGTTTTCTCTTTGAAGCATGGATTTTTAAAAACCCATCAAAGCAGCAAAATGTTGAAATTAAATTTAAAGACAAACTTTTCAAGTCATTTTAATGTAGCACATGATGAGCTACACGTTAAATAGTCATAAACAGAAAATTACAGGTTTAATATATGTTTAAATGTATATAATGAACATTGTTGTTAACATTTAAATGATTGTTAACATCCATACTTGGTACACTCGCTCTCAGTTAGCTGACAGTCAGCCTGCGACTGCGCGCCTTTGAACTGCAATGCTTGGGGTGTACAGTTTTGCATCCCTGGTTTCTCACGAGTGAGTGAGCGGGCCAGGCAAATATAACAAAACAAGTGATTAATTCAATTAGCAAGGATAGGCAGAACAAAGTACAGAGACCATTCGGCCTTCTGGGACCTGGGTCACGCACCCGTGCTTAAGGCTCGCCCGTAAGGAAAAAAAAAAAAAAGTGTTCGATTTGGATGCGAAGGACTCGGGTGAGCATGCGCAGAGGTCAGAAATCTGAAGCCCACAGCTGCAGTGGGATTCGGCGCTGCGCTCTCAGTGCTGCAGGACTGGCAGGGTCCAGCTCTGGGTCAACGGCTCGGGGTGGGGGGGGGACGCTGAAAGAGAGAAACACACTCCACAGCACCCTGGGCTCTCCCTGCCTCAGTGTGGGCTAATTTGACAGTGGGAACGACATAATTCGGTGACATCAAACCTTTCACCTTTCACTTCAGGGGAAACACGAGAAAAGGCTAATGCTGCATTAGATAATTTCTCTGTGATAAAACGTGCAGTTGGGCGACACAGAGAAATGTGGTGGTAACAGAGGCTGAGAGCCAGGGATGAGCCGCTTGCACATAGAAGCGCATGAAAATGTCACTCTCAACCATATTCCATCTTCGATGTATGGATGCTTAACTGTACTGTGACATATCAGTTTCAGCAACTGCTGTCTGGTCCACATACAACTCCTTTTCACAGCTGTATCGGATATCACGTGGGTGAGGCCCTTGTTCAGCACATCGTGAATCAGGGAGGTGCAGTCTCATTGACATAATGGAAGTTTGTTCTGCCAATAACCATTTATCATCTGGGTAATCAATAACTCCCCTATTGTTAACAGAGCAGATGAAGCAAGAAATGTCTCAGTGGTTGGCTGTTTATAATTTCACAACTGATGAGCCAGATAACAGAGGATTCTTACTACAAGCCATTTTTCAGGTACCTGTCCTTTGGACAAGTGAAACACATCTTTCACTTGTTCAAAGGCTCAAGTCACTCAAACAAAATGCAAGACATAAGGACATCAAGCTAAATAAAATTCATTAAAATTTTTTATGACAAAAATGACACTTCATAGAGATATTTATATGTACCTGAATATTCTGAGAATATCTCAGTAAACATTGTAGTTCCTAAAAAATGGTAACAATTTTTTAAATCTACATAAAGTACACTTTAGCAACAATGAAGAAGTAAACAATAGCCTATATGAAAATCATTTCCATATAGACTACTGTGAAAAGCAATTTCATGTAGCATAACCTACAATTTAAAACAAGAGTACACATTTTCATATGTCTGCATATGACAACAAAGTAAAATGTTAAAACGTCACACCTAAGACACTTATTGTCCATGATTTACATTTTTTTAGGGCTACACAGGTGCATCATCAAAGTCATTAGGCATCTCCCCTCATTTCCTTGTGTCATCTTTTTTAAGCAGAAAGTAAAATGTAATTGTTGAGACATTTTAAAAATATATTTCACTTCAGGTAGTGTACAAGTAGTCTTTCTGTGCATTTTATTTTGGTGCACTTTCTGTCCTGCACCTGCCCCTTTGCAAGAAACATCCAGAAGAAGATCATTGGACAGGTAGGTGACAGAGGAAGGGTGATGGATGAGGACAGAAAAATGCTGCATGGATCAGCGAAGGCGAGAGTGTAACCAGCTGCACTTCACAGTATGATTACCATAGTATCTTGGTAACCCTTCGCAGGTGAGTGCCTCTGAGGCCCTGTGACAGTGGACTCCCCTTTCAGCTGAGTCCTGCGTCTGATACTCAGCACCCAACCTAATTAAAACTAAGGCACCCCAACACCAGTCCACTCAACAAATGAGAGCCCAGCTGCCAGTCAAGTAACCCGTCTTCTGTAACAAAGCCAAGAAACACTTGCCAGGGTTTTCCAAGCAGTTCTTTTTTATCAGAAACAACTATTTGAAGAAGAATGTTCTCTCCAGATAAAACCAGATTCCCCCCGGCCAGAACCAAGCAGCTAAAGAAAGGAAAGAATCTGGGAAACTCTGCGCATGGGGTCCAGGACTTCAAGGGAGTTGCCTGCAGAGGGCTGTCCGGTGGTGTGCGCTAACTTATCTCGCGGCGGGCAGCCATTATTGATCTCTTTATTAACTCCAGCAGCGTGCCAAGGCCCTGCAAATGCCAGCTGAACTGCCACACGCAGAGTGAGAGCCCAGCCGCTGGACCATGGGGGTTTGGGAGAGGGATGAGGGGCCCTGCTATCTCTCTGGCCCCAATGCTGAGGAGCCACAGGGCGATGCAGCTCAGATAAGGGCAGTGCTGCCTGTTTGGAGGCGAGGGGCACTGGGATCCAGGCAGCACTGTCTCATCCTCCATCACACATGCTACACGAGCGCACACGGACGCGTGCAGAATTGTCAAGATCATTATCTTTTCTATTAGTCACTCTTAGATAAACCCCGCAGGCAGAAATAACAGGGAGCACAGGGCTGTGATCATCAGCCTTTCCACGGGGGCACCTACTGCCTCCTACATCAGGCGCTGCCATTTATCGGAGGGTGTGTGCTGTGGTGCGGGTTTCTCCTTTCCTAATTCTACCAGCAGGAAAACCAAAGGGAACTCTTCATTTTCAAAGGGCAATTAACATAATACTGAGGCCAGACGTGCGCCAGACTTGAAGGCTACCACTGAGGCCTTAATGTCAGGCTTTGTGGTTGTACAACTCAAACTCTTTAGGAATTCCGCTTTATTTAAATGCCATTTGAAGAAGGACGAACGCACGCTATTTTGAGCGCCATTAGAATCTGTGATGTGGTTTGGCAGTCTGACAGTCCCGCGTGTTTGTGGTACGCCGCTCCTGTTTATGCAACTAATGACAGGCTTTTTAATCTTACATGTTATTGTGCATCATTTGGGAACAGGAAGTTGAAAGTAACACACTGAAGACTGTCGAGTAAGCGGAGGAGAAGGATGCAAATACAGATGGAGCAATGGAGAAAATGACTAAAGTCCGAAGCGAGCCCTGTTACAGAGGGGAACAGAGGTCCCCCGGTGCCTCGTGAGGAAAATCCATCGGCAGAACCGAATTAGATAGATGACAGCCAGAGAGTACAGGAATGGTGGAGGGGGAAAAAGGGGAAGGGAGAGCAAAGCAGGAATTCAGAGGGAAGCCAAGGAACCTGAGCACGTGTTGCGGGAATTACCTGTCAGTTTTCCGTCGCTTTCCACTTCGTCACCTCTAGCAGCCACTCAGAAGGGGATGGGAATTTCTACAGCCCTGAAAACACATAATAAATCACAACTTTAAGATTCTGACTGAGAACGGAGTTGAACATACCCCGACGCACTGTAAAAAGAGACCGCTGTCAGTCAGCTCGTATGTACTAAACATCTCGAGCGTTATATGTACAGTCTTCCTTAACAATGCTGTTTGTTCAGCTCAGTCTGGAATATCTGGGGAACCTGTGATTGTTCTGCTGTGCCCGCGATGATGCTCATGCTTCATGAGTCTACCGCTAACCCTAAACAAGAAAGCGTTCATGAAAACCTCTCTCTCCCACCGACACACCAGTCTGCCAACTCTGCCTCTTTCCCCCAGTGCAGCCCATTCTCCCTTCTAGTGTTAGGGTCACGGCAGACTCACAGCAACTCAGAACAGGGAAATGAAGACTAACATTAAACACACACACACACACACACACACACACCAGGGTAAATTAAATAAAGGTTACTGCATTGTCCCTTGGGGATGATTCACTCGAGAGTAATACTCATTTACTCGCAGAGAAACTGAGCAAGAACACACGAGATGGGAGGAAGTGGATACAGATGGAGTGTCGGAAAAAATGACTAATGCCTGAGACATGCTTTCTTCAGTGGAGTGGTGTTCCCCCGGTCGCCCCTGCCCTTCTTATAGAAAGTCACTGTTCTCCTGCCCCTTGAAGCTGCACTAGCACAAGCAGTGGGAAACAATCAAGAAGATGCTTCACATGAATGGAAACGGACACTCACTGTTCCTTGGAAGAGCAAAAAGGACAGTAAGACACAACATCTTGAGATAACCAGCTGCTGGCTCATAGTCGACTAAGACCAGAGCCTGGGACAGGTCAAAAGCAGAGCTCATCACACAAAGGGAAAATGCTCCTTTCAAGGACTTACTCCTGTGAAAGGGAATCTCAGTCTAGGCAGTCCCCGGGTTATATATCACTTGCCATGGATACAACTGACCTGTACTCTCACACACAATGTAAGCCCCCTTAAAATATAGAAATATATAAACATTTAAAATCTGAGATACACAGCAAACACTGGAGCACTATTTACTGTATTTGTGAGATAGGCAAGTTAAAAAAATGGCGCAGTACGAATACACCAACAAAAGGATGGTAGGGGATACCTTTATAAATGTATGGCTCTACAGTAAAATCCAAGTTACATAGCAACTTCCAAAACATAACCCTTACATAACACAGGGACTGTCTGTCTTAGCAATCTGTCAGCTGGGTCTGGAGTCTCCAGATGTACTGAGACAGAGAACTGTTAAACATGAGCCTGTGTGGCAACTGATCCCACTTCAAAAGGTACAATGTGCTGGACACATTACAGTGCCATATATTGAATACACTGTAAACAGCAGGGAATGCAGGGAACAGAGCACAGCATTTACTGTCTGAAGTTCATACACTCTCATACATCACCAGTTTGTTCAGTCTAGCCACAGATTAGCTACCAACAGAGGCACAACATTTTGATCTCTGTTATACATTATTATCATTTAGCAGATGCTCTTATCCAGAGCGATGTATAGGTTACCATTTTAACCATTTATACAGCTGGATATTTACTGAGGCAATTGTGGAATGAGTGCATTGCCCAAGGGTACAACAGCATCGCCCCAGTGAGGAAGTGAACCAGCAGCCTTTTGGTTACAAGCCCTGCTCCTTACCGCTATGCTGCACTGTAGGATGTAGGATGAGCTGACTGCTCAGCATCTCAGCTTGTCAGAGAAGGTAACCATGTTCCACGGGCTGACAGGTGTCGCCTTGACAGTAATGCCCACTGTACATCAGAAGAACTGTCTCTGTGACTGTAAGTCAAACTGGGAGCACAGGCATAACTAACAGATTGTCTATTCCCTTCTGTCTCTGTGACTGTAGGTCAGACTGGAAGCACAGGCATAACTAAGACTTTTCTAGCCTGTGTTTCTTGGGCCAGTATGACTGGCTGGGCATTCAACAGAGCTCCTGAAATGATGTTCAAAGCTATGGAGATGAAGTCCCAGTTACAGGCAACACAGAATGGAAAGAGCCAGTACTGTTTCTAAGAACACCAGTAGTGCTTTATCCCAGGGCTTGGGGACAGCTTTTACAAAGAGCTCAAAAGTTCAAAATAGCTCAGCAATCCCCTGGTTATGTTGAAAGGACTTTTCTGTGTGTCATTTGTCGGTGTATGCATTTAATGGTAATAAAAGGTGTATGGTTAAAGGTTGCAGCTGACTGTATTTAACTGTGCGATTTAGGTTGAGCCAATTATGTCATACAAAACTGATTAACAGCTACACAGTGAGCAGGCTCACACTTTGAGTCAATTAAATGATAATTTACAATGAAATACTTGGTAGAGGCCAGACTAATCACATTATGTTTGGACGGCATGTTGACATTTTAGAGTATTAACATCTGTGTACCAAAGCCACTATGAATATTTGTAGGGACAGCTTCCATTCCGTGCTCAAGGGGTCAATTTCTAACATGAGCACAAATGGCCACACGCTGCAGCTGAGCTCACATGTGCAAATAATTTCACATTTGAAGTGTACTTACTGAAAGCGATGTGATCATGTAAACGCCACTAGCAGCAAACAACACCCGTCACCGCAATTTATTTTGACAACTCCCATGGTGAACTATGATCTGTGTCTTTGGACTCACAACAAATACGGCTAGTGAACAAGCAAGCACACGGCAGAGGACATAAACAAACATTCTTTCATTACAGCTGCATGTCAGGGCTCGGGCAAGGACTCAGTCGCAGACCAACGAATGCTGGCAGATCTATTAAGTCCTTAGGCAAGAATCGTATCCGCAAAACCAGGCAGGGTCAAAAACCAGAAAGGCAGTCCGAGGGGCAAATCCAGGAACGGGTAACGGAGCAGGCAGGGTCAGACACCGGGCAGGCAGAGGTACAGGCAAACAGGGCAACAACATTCAGCAAACAATTACAAATGAGCACCTCAGTTAAAACCACAGCATGACATCATGACACACACCAAAGAAAAATGATCGTTTTTGTTAAAATATGTCCAGAACTGTTTTCATGTTCTGTAAAGAAATTAAAATGAATTATGGAGTTTTTCATTTTAGTAAAATCCATGACCAGGGGCATGATATGTGAACACCCGCTCTGATTTTCAGAAAGCAAATTTATGCCTGGACTTCAAAACATTTCAGAGATGTAAGGGTGTGACAATATCAAAGTATTCATAAGTTTGTTTGTGCACAACTGATCCACTGATTGATTGATCAAACCTTGACTAGGCCTAGCCAGAATTAAGTGTAACTTCAGCAGTATCCAAACCAGCATGTGGGTATTCTGCGAATGGACCTGTAACTGTTAACACAGAAAAAGAGAGGAGGCTTTTGAATTGTTTTGATGTCAGCAAAACTACTACATTGGGGAAATGTGTCAGTCTGATGACGTTAGACATGAAATCTCAGCCAACTTTCTGGTGAAGCGGTGCAGTGTTTTCTGAGACTCTCTCATATGGCATAATTTTTTTAAGAATTCCAGCATCAGTTGCGCGCAAAAGGTCATCTGCAGGGCCTGAGGCCTTGTGTAAACTGAAGAATGTGGACGCATTTATACTGCTGATCACGAAGAGTATTGCTTAAACTTTTCTTTGAAGTTTTCATTGTTAACTGTCTTATTTTTGTCTCATTTTCACCATTGATTTTTCTGTGTATGAACAAGGAATAGCCCTACAATTGACTTCCATTCATATTGTGCTTTGTGCCTTGTTTGTTTATAATGGACTACATTCGATTTTTTCAAACATCAAGATGTGCTAGCCTGCAGTTGGAGGATTTTTGACATTAGAAAAATAATTTGCAAAGTCTACTGTGCACAACTGGACTGTTTAGTCTGAAAAATCAGAACTCCCTCAGTTAGAAGTCCTTACAAGGTTATACTGACCTTCTTTTAATACAGATAGAAATAAATAAATTATGCCACCAGAAGATGCTAAAGGTTTGTTTGTTTTTATAGTCATTAATTTGTACCTACATTTATGAATTATTAGAAATAAGGATCTACATTTGTTCCTGGGCAACTTTGACACGCTTAGTCTACCATTTTTTATTTAAGAATGCTCATTGCAGAGTAATATTTAGCCAACAGCTAAACAGCTACATTTTTTCTCCTAAATGTTTTTGACGCTGGGATAGTCCTCTCACATGTCTACACCTGGCTTTGAAAAGGACAAAAGAAAGACCCACTGACTAAAACTGCCCCCTCTCATTGCATTATTGCATTTGTTTGCATTAACTCCACCTGTGTTAGTTTTACATGCACAGGACATTAATAAACGGAAAAAGCACCGACACATGGTTGGTATAGGTTATGATGTTGGATGAAAAATGCCGTCAGCACTTTGTACCACATAGCTACATATGGGCCTCAGTGCATTACCTCCACAGCACACAGAGCTAGCCCTATTCAAGGCCTTCCACTGACAAAAACAGAACCCCCAAGCAACACATAGCCAGCTCATTACTTCACTGCATTATTTATTTGCTGAACCCTCATCCAGGGAGAATTAAATAGGATTTTTTGCATGTTATCCATTTTACATGTTATCACATGGGCTCTCAGTCATTTTGGAGCAGATCATTTCCATGTTAAATATATGACTGAGATGCAGGCTCTAGCTTCAGTCTTCTTTTCTTCTGCTGAAAACCTTAGCCTAGGCCCTCCAGGCATGCACGCTCTTTACTATCTGACCACTTTCACTATGCCTATAAACACACATCATCCTCACGGTGACTCCAGTTCAAACCAAAGCCATGTAACTTGAAAACCCCTTCCCAAAGTGCATGGGTTCTCAAAATGTGTTCATATGTTTCTGCATAGAAAATTTACAAGCCTACCATCACTTCTGGTTGTCTT
Source organism: Megalops atlanticus (assembly GCA_019176425.1). Classification (NCBI taxonomy): domain Eukaryota; kingdom Metazoa; phylum Chordata; class Actinopteri; order Elopiformes; family Megalopidae; genus Megalops; species Megalops atlanticus. The sequence goes on along the minus strand of CM032875.1, from coordinate 42,022,423 downwards.
TGCAACCTGATGCAAATCTCAGGATTTCCACTGGCTGAAAGACACTAGGCACTGCCTTTACTTGTGCTAGTCCTTTTAAAAAAAAGCGCTATACTGCTGCTAATTACCATGTGTATGTGCCACAGCCACAAGTGAGACAACTTAAGAGAGAGTGCATTTGTCTTCATCTCTGTTTAGGTGGCTTCAAATCAATCTTCAGTCTACAGTTAACACTAGATTCCAGATAAATGTTTACGTGAATAACATCCAAGTGCCCTCCAAAACATCAATTCAGTTGACTCATAATGTACTTTGTCTTTAATTTTGTCCTTATTTTTTAAATTCTAATACAACACTTTATTCACTATAACATTATTCATACTTTTTCATTATGGCTTACAACATTAATTAACTACCACAAGAGGCTACCAAACCTATTACATGGTATAAGAAGCAAAAATACTAGGAATTTGCTACCTGAATTCAGTGACATTGCAATTAGACAGAATGATTCAGTGCTGGGTTACATCATCTCTTCATCACCTTCAGCAAGCTTTTTGTGAGCCATGCTGAAACCAGGAGGTGAAACAGGGAGATCTGGGACATGGTGAGGTCAAGTGGCCCCAAGGGAGTCCATTATTTGACCTCTTAAATATTTTGTTAATTTGTTTAGTCATTGTCAATCATTGGGGAAGATGAGATTAAATTCCAAGGATCAAACACAGGTCAAGACTGAAATATTTGTTTCTGAAAGCAATTAACTTTTGCCTGGTTACACACAATATGGAATTTTCAATTAACATGGGAAATGCTCTCCAGAGCAATCATTGGCAGCTGACAGAGAAAGTGGGTGTAAGCTCCGGAGACTCATGTCCTCCCTTTCAGAAAGGTTCTGGTCCTCTTACACCATGCCTGTCACTGCCTCAGAGCTTCAGCTATGAGTGGAGGCAGAGAGGGAGACATTACCCCATCACGTCTTAAGGCCAGGGTTCCTACACATTTTCCATTTCAAAATTCCATACTTTTCCAGACTTCTCGGTAGATTTTTCAGACCATATTTGACATCTGAGTACAAATAGCTAGATGTTTATTATGTAAATAAGTGGTTTTAAAATCCAACTGTTAACATGTATGTTACATTCTGACTATGTATGCTATTATGTTGCCAAATAATTGGACGAAGTTCCACTGTCAAACATCTCCGCCCAAAGAGGAAGTAAATTAACTGGTGCTACCTATACTCAAATTATTTTCCCTTAACATATTGAATAGTATTTTTTAGTCTATTTTATAAATAAGAACCGAAAATGAGTTGAAAAAAGTTAAATAATTTGATTTCCACAGCGTCTGTGCAGCCTTGTTTATTCACTGTGTCCATGGAAACGACAATGAACGCAGCTGTATGGTTTCCTTATGCAGAAAAGATAGTCCATTTACTTTTCTGATAACTACATCACTGCATAACTCATAAATGTTCAGACAAGCATAATATTTGGTTATTTGTGATGCTATGTACTGTATATATGCAATTCAAAGATATTGCCGCATCATACTAATTTGGTCGCAGATGTCCGGATTTGGTACAGTTATAAAGCACTTGGGGCAGAGCTGTTTTGCAGGCTGTGACATACAGGCGTAGAGGCAGCTCTGCGTAGGAGTGTGTGTTCAGTCGCACGCCATACTTCTTGCCTTGCTTTCGATGACCTCAAGCTCGCTCTGGCCCGCGCTCTCTCACACAGTGGTAAACATTTTGGCTGCACTGGCTGCCTGCTCCAAACGCCATGAAAAACACTCTGCTTGTATGATCAATTTATTTTTATATTTATTTTTAGAAATTCTGAATTTTATATTTTAGAAAACAGAATAGGGGCAATAGTCTGGAAACACAAATATTTTTCCATACTCTCTTTTCTTTTTTTCATACTTATCCAGACCTGGAAATTACTGAAATCAAATTCCATACTTATCCATACTGTGTAGGAACCCTGTAAGGCCCCTGTCTTGGCCTGAGCCCCTGTGCCAGACAGATTGGGGCTCTGTGTCGAGAATGACACTGATGCTTTTACATAATTACATCTCAGTCTGAGGAGTGTTGCTGAGGCCAGCCCTGTGTCTGTAACACGGCACAACCTGTAAATCCCAGAATGGAATACCTCAACCTGCTTCAGAGTGCTGAGTGGAGTCCTACGCTAGCAGGATTGATATCACCAAGCAATGCAACAGAAATCAAATACAGCCAACCAACTGCAGAGCAGCAAGACAGGGGTGGTGTAAAAGACAGCCTAAATACAATGACACATGGCATTATTTTTTTAAAAAACCAACAAAAATGGCCCCTGTGTGGAGAGCATGTGAAGCAGGAGAAGGGACAGCCCCCAGAGAAGTGAGGCACCCGTGGAGACGGAGCACAGGGCGCTGCATTCACCAGCCGCAGAGGGTGTGAGGATTAACAAGTGAGGTAAAGGGAACCCAAAAGACTGTAAGGAGCAAGGTGGTTATATGGGTGGGGATTGAGCATGTCTGAGATAAGGGGGAGATAAACAGTGGAATGCACAAAGACCACATATGGTGCTCTGGCAGGTCAACCTGAGGCTTAACACTTAAGGATTTTGTTGTTTTGGAATAAGAAAGCCTGGTGAATATCGCCGCACATTACAAATACAATAAAGGTGCGACTGACAACAAGCAGTGCTTCTATACCGCAAAGCCAGCTGTAGCTCTGCTAGGGATACTCACAGTTGGGTCCTCAGTCTGCAGCCAAGCTCTTGAAGCATTTTTCCATTATTACCAGTGTACTGGAAATACCAAGACCGTTTTATCTCAATCAGACTTGAAGTGATGAGAAACAGCCTCATTCCTCCACCGTTTGCTGCTCCTGCTTTTTTTTTTCCCTCTCTAAGGGCGGCAGACCGCACACTGGAATATCAAAATGCAGCTCCCATTAAAAAAGCATGAGGAGGGAGTCCGACCATCTCGGGGGCAGGGATGATAGCAGCCAATGTTTATTCAACAGCGCAGGGTCCCTCCGAGCAGTCTGTGAGTGGACATGACTGCTTCGACCGCCGACACTCACTGTGTCTTAAGGCTGTGCTGCTGCTGTCTGACACACAGTCATTTACCAGAATGTAGCCCAGGGCAAAGTGTCAGCAACGCCTGACCAAATTCCTATCGGTGGACAGCGCGTTCCGGTCAACACTGTCTGGATCACCCACAACAGCTTGAACAGTAAGGCTGGGGTGAACGCATTAATACTGTTGTATCAAACTGAAAAAATTTATGATGGGGTTGGAGGGGTACAAAAATTCATTTTCAACAGACCTAGCAGGGCTTGTCCTACAATGTTTGTATCTAAGTCTAAACATGGGCAAAACTAAACATGAGTTATGTACACAGACATTCGAGCAAAGAAGCATAACCCTTTTAGCTGCACATTTCACACGTAACATTGAGAGGGCAACTCAAGCAGCAGTGACTTTGGCAAATCCTTAAGGCAGCCAAGTTGACCAAACACCTAAACACAGTCATCCCGAATGGTTTAAACGAAGATCTGGATTTAGCCTCTTATTAGGAATTCTATCTCTGCAATCAATTTCTAAGTCATGCAAAATTGTACATGACATAGAGACATGACACATCATCCTGATTTACAAGAATTCAAGGACGTTACTTCCTTATCAAGCAAAATTGCTAGGAGTCTATTTCACTGCTTGCTCATGTGCCAAAAACGGCAATGACGCAAAATTTAAAATAGCATTATACAAAAAACACACATTAAGAGCAGCACAATGCATGCATCTGTGTTCCTCTGCTCTGAACACTTGAACACTCCCTCTGGTCTTACGAGTTATTGGGCCTCATCCTTCATGCTCTGCTTTAGCTTCCATCCCTCCTGCACTATGAAGTATTCAGTAATCAACAAAGTAATCAAGGAAAATGAAGAGCACTGACCACATCCTGGGGAAACAAGGCTACAGCAACGGTTCCCAACCTTTTGCTCAGACAGAGTAATTACATTACTTACTGGTAATACATCGATACAGCTTTACTCATAGCACCATATTTAAATTAATCAAATGTTCATGTCATCCACATCATTTTTGGGTTAAAAAGCATTTGTGTCAGAATACTATGATGCTGCACGGGAGCATATACATTTCGCTAGATATGTTTATCATTTAGCACACACTAAGATTTTCCACTAGCAGGGTCTTCAGATACTGGACACTTTAGCTGACATAACACACCTCCTTTTACTCTTCTAAGACTATGATGTTTTGAGCAAAGTGTAATTTCGTAACATTGTTAGATATATTAGCTTTGATATCATTAAAAGCGAATCTTATATGAATAATAATGATTGAACATGACATGAATAATATGTATACCTGTATATGGATGTTATATGAATTGCTGGTCCAGCCTTGGCGCATATATATATGCATATATGTATATATATATGTTTGTTTATGAGAAAGAGTGTGTGTGTATGTGTGTGTGTGATTAATTCTTATAAGGTTGAGTCTTATAAGTTGAATTCCGCAACAATCAGCATTTATTCTTTGGACGATATTTTCCTCTTATTTAATCAAGATATGTCCTCAGCTAAACTTTTCAAACACGGGACAAAAAGTACAGTTTCTTATGTAATCCCTTATTATATAAGACTAAAACAATACTATGACTCAATATGACAATATGATATGATGCAACATTAATTATTTGAATGTCACCCTGCTAATTGCTGCCACTGTGTGGTCTAAACTGCTACATGGCCCAAGCAGTGTTTTTCACTAAAACCAAACACTTCAGTGTCTCCACAACACCTGGTGCTGTGTATGCTACAAAGGTGCGTTTCTGGTTGGTACTGGCTTTCTTTAATTACTCATCATGATCTTGATGGTCTTAAACAAGTGAGGATTATGGAATACCCGATTTTACAGCTGCATCTCTTTGGCAGGACTCATCACTATCATGAGATTCAAGATGGCAGTTTTTTGATCTGTTCTGGCTATGTCGACCAGCATCCAGGCACCTAGCTCAACCGCAAAGACTTTTCTGTCCTCAAAATATTTCACATGTTGCGGAATTTTGCAAGAGATTGAAGTTTTAAATATGAATGTCTTTTGTATTGTTATGTACCATTCCAAGGACTGAGTATCATATTGCATGTTGCATTCAAGCAGACTTCCTGCAAGCAAAGTATTTATACAGTTTTGGCATAGAAATTTTTATGTCCCAATGTTTTTGATCGCTATATGTGGCTGGTTCTTAGATCAGTACTTTGCATGAACTGCATTAAACTATGTGCTGCCATGAACATGTATGACGTGCTATGCAATCAGACACTTCCTCACTAAGCCTCGTCATCCTGAAAATATGCTGTCATTCCTGCATTGTGTGACACACTCTCATGGCCTTCATGGCCATTAAAAGAATGTAAACAGCAAATATAATCAAGGCCCACATTGTTTCAGGGGAAGATGAATGCATAACGAACTGGCATGAGTCACGGAGGCTAAAGACACTTTTTCTTACATTCTTCCAGGTCATCTCAGCCAGGACATTACACTATCCTTTGTTGGTGAAATATAGTAAATTAAATACATAATGAACAATTAATTCATTTATAATGTACTTTGATATTCTCTAAATAAATAGATTCTACCAACTTGATTCACGCAGAAATTGTCAGTTCAATCCACTAGTTTAGGTATATACACAACTAGAACGTAAAAAAAACCAAGCCTGTTTCAGATAATAAGTGAGATCAGCTATTTTGACAATGAAATGCCAACTTTGTTGCATGAGGACATAAAATAACTCATACATTTTATTTTCAGCAAAATCCAGAAAAGTGGTTCTTGTGAATTGCTGCGGTTAAATTCTGAATGCCTGTTTTGTTCAAACACATGCATGCCCTATAACACACATTACACATATTGCAGATTTAAGACATAAACAAGTTGTTCTGGGACACACCGAAAAAGAATGCGAAGGATTCAACCGCAAAACAGCTACAAATACACACTGCAACACCATAAACATTCTTAAGTGCAAAACACACACACACACACCCATGCACAAACACAGACACGCGCACATACATACACACACGGATACACATGCGTGCAAACACAAAGACATACACACTCCCAGTCCCATTCACATGGGTACATCCTGCAGTGACATCGCGGCCTCAGTTCCTTCCTTTGTCTCCTAGACCTGAGCTCACCCCCCACGGCGGTCGGCTCCCGCACACTGCCTCCCCCTCACACCAGCCTGCTTCAGCACCAGAGGGGTCTGCTACAGAGGAAACGCCGCGAACACATGTTGATCCTCAGTGTATAACAGCAGGCTGATCCATAAGCGGTCCATTCTACTTTGCGCCGTAACACACATCCCGGCAGCGCTCAGTTTGTTAAAGGGCTTGCCGTACCTCAGCTCCATTACTACTCCATTTAGACGCTCTGAACCCCCAGTACCTCAAAGCTTAAATTACTGTTTGAAAATACATGCTATTATCCCTGGATTTTAAATCAAACAGTGCAGCATACCCACATTCCTTTGAAATAAACCTGCTGACACCAATAATATTGCCTGTCCTTGGTAATCAGAATCATTTAGATGCACTAGGAAAGACGTGGTACAGAGGCTTGGAGCCCCAGTACTTCTCTCATGATGAATTAAGCGCTGAAGCCTACCTCCACAACCAGATCTGAACTGCTCCATTCCACAGTCTCAGCCGAGTGGAGGGGAGAGGAATACCTGAAGTCTTGAGCTTTTCATCTCAGTTATTGTGATTTAAAATGCAGCACCAGCAGAACGCTCCACCACTGGAAACCCCCCCATTCCACAAAAACACCCAGACACAAAGACCCCTGCAAGCCTGTCTGGAAGCACTGATTCTCTTTGTACCTCCACTCCAATGCCGGCACAATGCCATAGAAGTTATTGTGCGCAGGTGATATTCACCATCTTGCGACTGCTTTAGTGCTTTTTGCATGCTTAAAAATGGTATGATCACAAGGCGCTCCACATTGTAGCATTAATACAATATTACAGTAATCTTTCTGTAACCTCTTTGACATTTTACCAACAGACAACACCATCAGCTCAAACACATTTTTCCAAATGTCAGAGGCCAATAAAACACAAAAACTTGTATATGAATAATCATATATTTGGCATATTAAAAGGATGTGTATACACCTTTGTAAAACTGGCAGAGGTTAGGCAGTATGCTTCACTATCAGTGAATCTGCACATTCCTTCATAAAGCGCTGCAACAGTCTTTTGAATAAAGGAAGGGTCCAGTGCAGAAACTGCCGCACCAGTTTGCTGCCACACAATATCTGGTCCTCATCCCTCTCTCCGTAACAGAGAGGCTGGGCAATTTCCTGCCTCCCAGGAGTCAGGGCTGCCTGTGCGCTCCCCGCTGGGACCAAGAGCGGTGACATGGTGACATGGGGACCAGTGATGGACTGCTTATGAGATGCACTGTCAAAATGATAACATGCGCCAGAGGTCTGCATAATGCAAAACACTCACATCACAAATGTAAAGGGGGGAAGACATGACCAAAGCGGCCACTGAAAAAAAAAAGAACAGCTGATCACAATCCACTCGTGGAATTTTTCTACTTCTCTTAAGTAGTGCAGCTATCATCATTATATCTATTAATAATACTCATAATAATCATAATAATAGTATTAATACCTTCTTTGTTCTGTGACTTGGTTTACCTCATTTACAGTGACAAAATAATATTTGTTTCCAAATATATATTAAATGGTGATGTGTCAGACAGCAGACAATTTGGCCCCATTTCCTGAAAGAATAGCAATTACTCCGAGACGTTGGGCTCAAAACGGTTTTCACTCTTCCGATCGGTTTCAACTATGAGTCCGTCAGTACTTAGCACCATCAACGTATAGTCAGAGAACTAAGAGTATGATCATTATGATTCTGTAAACTATTGTTCTGTTACATTATGCAAAGAAAAGTACTTGTAAAGGTTTTAAACTCTATTATTAACTTCAAGGAATCATAATAATAACAGGATTACGGCTTCAACTTTACAAATATTTTGGGATTAAAACTGAATTACTCTTTTAGAAACAAAACTTAACTGAGTGCCTGAGGCCGTCATTTTCACCGTACACCCTGCAATAACTTTAAAAAGAGGGTTATACCAATATGATAGCTGGTATGAACAGAGCAAATGCCATGATTCCATGATTCTTCACAGCATCTTACGCACTGTGTTCAAGAGTAACATGACAGAGAAGTGAATGCATGCTTTCAGCTTGGATGCTAACACCACTTTACCACTAACGGCGATCTCTGTGACAGCTTTCGGAAGAAACGAAAGAGACTTGTGCATCTAATTCTGCCGTGCATCCGGTGTGAGTAATCACTTGTGTTGTCCAACCAGCTCAAAACGTCTGTGGGAAATCATAACAGTTGAGCGTTCCTGGCAAGGGCGCGTTCACCCTATCGGCAGTAAAGTTGACAACTAAGGCGCCAGAAGAGCTTCAAAGCTTTTGTCAAAACTCTAATATCAAATCTACATACAGTTTTAAACATAAATATCACACAGTTGCATGGATATATCTAGATAGCAAACTATTGTTTTTGAAGAATGCAACGATGATGTGGGGGTTTGTATAGCTAATAACAAGAATATAGCTAATAAAGCTTTACGTTGATTACCTGAATAGCAAGATCTTCTACACTGGAAAGGTGTAACGTTGCACGATAAATTAACGTTACGTAAATGTTCAGATTAGCTATATTAACCTGCCTATGACATTAATAAAGCCTTTATGGAAAAAAAAAATCTTGTGTAGATAACTCCCTTCGTCCAACTAGCTAAGTTGCAACGTAGCCGTAACCTAGCGGGGACGAACAATTCCCAAGTTTATTAACTCTAACTCTGGATAACCCATGCAAAACGTTGCTGGTCTAGGTGAGCATACCACACAGAATAGAGTCTAAATGTATTATTAATATCTATCTGGGTTGTAAAATGTACGATCATCCAACTTCATGCAGGGAACGTGATGACTTTATGATTTAAACTGTACTTGCATCGATAGGCTAACTAGTAAGCCAGCTAGCCTTCGTCAAGACACGAATTCAAATGCTGCGTGCATTCTTACCACTCGCGGGTCTGGGCGAAGTTGCTAGGGTTTCCGCTCAGTCTTACTTCTCCACCACCTTATCCAAGTCCAAAACTGTTCATTCGACACGACTCCATTCAGTTGTTTTGTACATAAATATTGTTGTTATGTCTAAATATAGATAGCCATTGTCTTCGTTCAAAATGTGTATTCTAGGTAGTTCACCGAGATATGATAACAAACCGTATTAAGATAGTTAGATCCTTTGCATAGTAACTGAAGCTGACTAGCTCGCTGGTCACTTATGTCCCTGTTAAGCCGTAATTCGACTTCATACACGACTAACAGCGAGTACTTCGGGAGCAACTAAACACTGATTTCTCTGTAAATGATAATTTCACATTTGTCTATATTTTCTTATCAACCACCTCTCTGTTTATAATAAAAGTATATGGCTTGATATCTACCTTCATAAAACACTCCCGCTGTTCATTACCAGTCTCATCAGTTCCACACTCCGAATGCCTTCCTCTCTTGCCCGTTTCCCAAAAGTCTCCATCCTTAACACGGAGGCTAAACATTAAAGTTGCTCCATCAATCGACGCTTATGTTCAACAAGAATAGCTTCAACACAGCTCGTAATGTCCTCAAGGGAACAACCTTTCGCCAAATCCGTGGCGTAAGGACAGTAATTCACTTTTTATAATAGTTTGTCTTCCAAGGATGCTCACGTGTGACGATCACGCTCGACACTTAACCCACTGTCTGGCGCTGACGGAGTAAATCTGTGTTTCCCTTAGCCAAGGGAGGGAGGGAAAGAGACCGTGCGCGTTGATCAGTCATATCTTGTGTAGGCTACTTCTGTGACACATTTTTTAACGAATGCATAACCATACACTTGCTGTCTCATTAAGTATCCCACTGAAAGAATTTGAACAACGGTCACGCCAGGAAATAGCTACTTAGGTAAATTAGTTAAGAAATACATCTTATACATTTCGGCTACTCTTACTTGGCTTAACATTCTGTTTTATTTACGTAAGAAGTAAAGTACGAAAGGGGAAAATTCATTCACTATGCTGGATGATTATCCAAATGGTTAAAATAATTTTAAAGATTTGAAGCTATTGTATACAATGACACATTTAGCTGTGTGCAAACGATAAGTTTGCAGCTGGAAAAAATAAATGTACACAAAACGCGAGTAACAAATTCAAAAACAATTCTTACTAGCGAATGAATAAACATTTCTAAAAACATTTATAACGTGGGTAATTAACGCATAGTAACTTCAACTGACAGCGCTACCCTCAAACTGTATGGTGTCAGTCTGAACGTCCCAAGGCACGCAAATTTAAAGCTGATGCCTCATCCTCACTCATCACTGACAGAGAAGCAGGTTTTTCCAATGTTGCTGACCCTGATTCTGCATTGGACACCATTGCAGGACAGAGGAATACAGAGTGACACTGGAATTTGCTTTGAATTCTCCATGCTGTTCTGCTCTCTAGCCGTTATGTCCGGAAGGAATGGGTCTGGGATGTCTGTATAAAGTTCAAAAAGGACTCAAATAGGATGTTGCTGTCACTAGTTAACCTGGCCACATGAGTAAAAGCTGTATTTTATAGGACACTCAAAAGTGTAATTTGTTTAATGAAAACATGCTGCCTTTATGGTTCTGACCAGTGAGAAAAAGTGCCAGAGATTTGGGACTTCAAGAGATAGACAGGGTGTGGTTTACCTATTACCTTGCTGATAAATTGAGTTAGTGGTATAACAAGTGGTGACGGTGATGTCTCCCCTGTGGGAGCTACACAATAAAAGTTAAGGCTTCGAAGCCAGAAAGTGTAGCTGCACCATGTGCTATTCATTTTAAAAGTCGACAGTCTGTGCCCACTTTGGGATTGAAATGCAAAGTACTTCATGGGCCGTACTGATCTTCAAATCAACAGTGCAGCCTCAGCGTTATAAACAAGATGTAAAAACAAAACAACATGGGTTAGTTGGCATGTGCATGCACTCCCTCAGAGACTGATCCATCTCCCTTGTCTGTCAACCATTCAAAACTAATGGAGATGCAAAGGTCCAAGTTCCACATGTATTTCTAGAGGGAAGTGTTTTTAAACTTGTCTTTAATTCACCCCTTGAGATTTCATTCATTCCTTTAGCAGAAAAGTTTTTGGTTTGTCCTTGTCCATGTGATGTTCATAGGTCAAGTTTGTGCAATGTGGTGTTTCACAACATAGCTTGTTTTAGAACCTCAACTTCGCTTTAAACACAGGATCATGAAATGGTAGCCTTTTTCTGGGTGGTAAGCCCCTCGGAAACTGAGATGTCTTGTCAGGCGGTGATTCAGCATTTCTGCCCATCGGTGCCCCAGGGTGGCCGAGTCACTGTACCTTGGGTCCCAACCTTGCCAAACCTCTGCACATTACAGACATGACAGCTGTATCAGCACACTCGTTTCTCAAGCACCAATTATGGTCTCTAGGAGGAGATATGCTCGAGTAGGGGAAAGAGGTAAAATCAGTCTGAACCAAGAATGCCTGAGAGTGATTCTGGCCTCCAGCTCTCCATTCATACAAAATTTTCAAACTGAAATTAAACTGTGTTTGCTTTATCATTATTAGGTCAGTCAATAACAATATTTTTTGTTGCCTCTTAGGTATTTGACTGGCTTTATCATTCCTGAATGTATTCAACTGCTGTTAATACATACTTATATATTGTATTTTCTCAATTTACTGTATTCTGTAATACCTTTTCAATACCTCCATATTTAGGCTGTGGGATGGGGAGACTGCCTTCTTTGGGGAGTGTATAAAATGTATTATTGTTTGGATACTTTTCTTGTTAGTATATTGCTGTTCTATTTGTGTTTAACTGATAAATGTAGGAGGAGCTACTTCTAAAGGGATACCCTAAAATCAGCCTCTGTGCCTTTACATCAGTAATTGGCAAAATCATCCCATTCTGTACGTGTTTGTTGTTAGTTGTCTAATATTTCAAAGTCCTTGTCATTGCTTGGGCATTGGTGTTGCTCCATATGGTGTGGCTAGACAACTCTTGCAAGGGTCACTTGTGTGTCTCCCCAACCATTTTTACTGCAACAGCATCATTGCTTTTTATTTTCATCACTGCTGCTAAAAATGTCACTAAACTACATTCCATGATCTAGTGTCTTGATAGACATTTCAGTTAGATGCATGCAGGCAAGTTGGCCAGCCTGTGGCAAGTGCAGTCTGCAAAGTTGTCTGGATGGTGGAAGCTATGCAAGCACAAATTTGATCAAAGAGAGAACTTGTGTAATTTTAGAGACTGAGGGGATACAGAATTGCAGCAGCATAAGAGAAGAGAAAAATGAGAGAAGAGATCAAAAGAGAAGATGTATAATGGAGAGAGGAGTGATGGGAGGAGAGGAAAGAGAAGGACAGGGTGAGAGAATCAACACCAAAAAGTGATAGGTAAAGGTAAAGGCTACTCAGGAGAGACCTTTTTCAGGTACCCAGAGCCAGATCCTGGCAATGCCAGTCCTTCTTCATGCATTTTTCTATATATAGCACATGGGTTACAGGGAGTGCTCCAGGAGTCAGATTTGCTCCTGTCACAACTGCCAGGCCAGTCACCCTCAACCACACATGGACCAAACAATTACAGCCAAGTTGGAACATAAACCAACACAGCTATAACCATATTCCTCCAATGAGACCCCCTGCATTTCTCTTATTCTCCCACTACTTTTACATCAGATGCACATTCCTCAGATTCCTCCTCTCCCCTCCTATCTCCTCAGGTGATACTCCAGAGCAGGTCAGTGTGGTGTCCGGCACCTTCTGTGTAGTGAGAATATGTCATGTACACGGCCACACGTGAGTCATTTCTCCTTTATGACCCATCCCCCTCCCCACCTCGCCAGTAATTAATAAGCAAGACTGGAACTCCTCTGCCACTCGGCCACAATGACAAATACACGGTGGTCATTCATCATGAACTCAAACCCAGTGAAGGTGGAGCATATCCCTGTGACCAGCTGTGGTAAGTAGTGGTGAAAAGAGCACTCAGATGGAGTCCTTCTAGGCCTGGGGTGAGACAATGATAAACCATGCAGGTTGAACACCAGGACAGTTTAAGTAACAGTCAACCTTGCCTTCATATTTAATTGAGTTTTAAACACATCGGAGAACCGAAAGGAAAAGCTCGAAGAAAGGGAGAGCATACAGATGACGTAGTTTTACTAGGCCTGCAATGCCCTGGCCTCAATCAATTTGGTGTGCTGTTTTCTGAACCGAGAACACTCCTGGGCATCTGAGTTCTGAGCTTCAGATCTTTACAGCTCCACATTTCGTGGTACCTTCACTTCATTGTACCAACATCCTTCCGATGATTGACATGTTGATTGACATGTTGTACATGAGTCCTTCTGTGTCCTCACAAGCCCCTGGCCATCAGATAAGCAAATCTCACCTACACCTTCTCCCTGTCAAAGCCAAGGGAAACAAACACAGTGGTCACACAGTACACACAGCCAACTGTAGTCCTGCATGGCAGCACATATGGTTCCACATGTGCCCTAGGGACCCATCTCTTGTGACCACTGGCGTTGTGTAGACAAAAAAATTCTAGCTGGGAGATTTTCAAGACAAGTCGTGGAGTATGGCAGAAGGATGCGGACAAATGGACCTATGACATTAATTTTTTAATTCAAATACTCCAGTCTATACATACAGCCTGTCCCCACACTAGTCTGGTCACAGTCATCATGACCTCACAAATTTGCTTCCCTTACCCAGAGAAAATCAAACACAGCTGCATGTCTCAAAGTACGTGTGGAGGCTGAACAAGTTTGACCTTGCTACAGTGAGAGGAAGAAACTGCAACATACAGGTCAAGAAAGGTCATTAGAGACCCTGTCTTTCCCACAGCTCCTCAGCTGTCTCATCCACAAACAAGTGCTTGGGAAACAGTGACATGCTCCACTGTCTGTGGCAATGGAAGGCCCCTTTAAAGGTGCAACAAAAACTCTCTATTCTCAATATTAAGCCTGCCAACATTGAAGACAGAACAGATCTACACAGGGAAGCGCTGTTCCTTAAAGATGCATAATTTTTTATTAGGATACATTAAGTCTTTCTGAAATTTTTCGTGAAACCAGGAAAGTAAAATTCATGATTATCATTACTTTGCTGACCCTTATGGAACTCTCAGTGAGAGAAAACTGCACACATACACATGCACATGCATGTGCGCGTGCACACACACACACACACACACACACACACACACACACACACACACACACACACACACACTAATCATGACACAGTCTCAGCTTACCTACAATGATTGGACCAGAGGCAAACAAATGTTGTATGGAAAAACTGGGCACATTTCTTTTAATTTGTATACAACATCAGGTTAATGACATTATATCAAAATTACCTGAAACAACAAACAAAAAGTCAAACCAAGCCTGCTTCTCATTGTCTTTTGATTGAGTTTATACAAGTATAAACAAATAAAAATACATTTTTATAATGAGACATCTGTTTCCCCTACAACAGTAACTTCACAAAACAACAATGATTTGGAAGCCCCTTTTCCAACATTGTGCATCTGCTTATGATACCCTCATAATGCTTTGTTGAACATAGCAGAGGAACAGTAAAGAAAATATCTAGTGTGTCCTTCCAAACGGATGGACATGGACTGGCACAACAGGATGGTCATAATGGTTTCCTTCTTCATCTGTTCACAGGTCTACATACTGACAGTGGCAATGACTAGAAAGTCCCTGCACAAGAAACATTTTTACCACATCCACTCAGAAGGCCTAGTACAGCAGCTGAGACACAGAGCACAGTAAAATGGCAAGAAAGGAGTGCCAGTCCCTTCCCATCACCACCACCACCCCTGCCCAACATCCCCTCAGATGCCCCTCCAAACCTGCAGCTGGGTGATTTCCCTGCAGGGAACTCAAAAGTTGCAGATCGTCATACTGCCTTTATCCGTGTCCCTCACTGCAATTCTGGCAAATTTAAATCCAATTCTTAAAACAATTAGCCCCCACCCTTGGCCAACGTTGATATACAGTGCGAGGCAGGGGAGGAATTGAATGTAGGAGGGAAACGCTTATACCCTAATCAGGCTGATAGCATTTTGGCAAGGCCAAGGGAGCTCTAATTCAAAGTGACCTCTTAAAAGCACCAAGTCCAGCACTGACTGAGTTATCTCCCAGCCTGGGGGGAGTAATTGAATGGAGGAAAATCAATAGGTTATCGGTGGCCCAATCAGCAGATGGCATTGAACAGTAAAGTGCTTTAACAAGTGCGTTCCAAATGGGGCTGGGCAGAGATACGTTCTGATACTTGAATATTGCACTGAAGACAATGAGAGAGAAATTCCTGTCCAAGTTCTGGGGCAGCGGAGACGATTTGTCATCGTGTCTGAGGTGCTTGACACTAATTGCATTTCCCTCATTCACTTACTGTGCCAGTATGTACGTGCTTAGGTCGGGTGTGTTTCAATACAACAGGGTACATTTTCATTTTGCCTATTAAATAATAACAGGAGCAGACAACCTGTCTCTTTATCAATTTAAATCCCAATTGAAAACAAAAACAAAACAGAAAATCAATTGCCATTCCCCATCAACATAGTTTTAATCAGCTGGTTGACAAGCAGGTTTGTCACAGACACCTTTGTAAAAAACCAAAGGGCATAAGCCTGTGTGCATAGGGCTAAGAATGTGTGTATGCATCTTCCATTCACTTGGGGCCACTTCATGAATGCGTGTCCATGTAGAAGTATGCATGTGAAACTTGTACGACAACATCAACACATCACCCAAGTGTTTTGACAGAATTCCAAAAGTGAAGAAATGAAGGCAGAAAGGAAAGCAAAAGTGAAAGACGGAGAGACAGAGTGCAAGAGATAGAGCGACAGAGGCAGGATGATAGGAGAGAACTAACACAGCATCGAGTTTACTCAAGTCAGCTGGCGGTGGACTGACACACAGAGGACAGGGGTGGACAATGTGAGAAACCAGGAGGCCCGGGGACACAGAGGAGGGGAACAAACAAAAAGAAATTGCTTACACAGGGAGAAACATGGACAGACATGATAAGACGGATGGAGGGGGGAGAGGGAACTGTACACAAAGCGAGCTGCTGACTCAACTCCACAGAGCTCAGCGTCAAACCCAATTCACTTTGAGTGGCACAAGCACATAACGGCTCACAAACAGATCTCCTTCAAATCTACATCAGTCTGAGAACAAAGCTTACTTCACAGGGTTTCAATCCACTGTCACTACTGTAGTGCGAATGTTTTCATATACTGATGTATCATTACTATTCTGTTGCATAAAAGGTGACCAATAAATAATACCGAATTGTCAGGACCAAACATTGCACCATAGCTACTGTAAACAAGACTTCAAGTCTGTGGCGTTATATGCCAGGTGTTGGGTGTGGAAGAGTAACGTTTCACATACATGCACAAAGCTGATGTAGGTTGCTAGCAGCCAGGCCCAGTGCTATGGGGATGCTTAGGGGTGCACTGCACCCCCAGACGGACCCCAGTGCAGCCCCAGTTGTCTCCTTATGTCCCTTTGTCCAAATAGTATTTATGACTTTTTGTGCATCCCCGTGGATTGAAATTGCACCCCTCTGTATTTTCTCCTGGCGCCGAGTCTGCTAGCGGCAATCATGGCGAGAGATTTCATATATCAAAGCATAATGACAATAACAGTATTTAAACACACACACCATATTTTTGACTGCATACATGACCTCACATGCAGTAAAAAGGTAAAAGATTCAGAGAGGTACTTGTGCATATAAACTAAATCAAAGCAGGGACATCTGGCATTTGTGGGTTATCCTACAGCATACGTTTTTGAGAACTTCCAATCTGAGCCCACAAAATGTTAGGGAAGGGAATTATTAATTAAACGATTAAAATTCCCTCATGATAATTTACTAACACTGGGGGCAATGATGACAGGGGTACAGGCATTTCAACACCTGGGGAAAAGCAGGTTCGGGCACCAGAGCACTGATGTGACTTGTGACTCCGTTTTTCTGACGAGACATTAAACCGAGGTGCTGACTCTCTGTGCTCATTAAAGATCCCATGGTATTTCTCATAAAGATGTCATGGTGCCCTGCCTAAATTCCCAATCAGGCTTTTTCAATCTGACCATCTAACAATAGCCTAATGTTATGGGTTAAATAACTAGCTTCCTCTCCAATACACCTGATGCGTGCCATTTGTTTTTAGACAAAATGGCTGGCGTGCATCATCCAAGTGGGCGCTACACATGAATGATGATGTAGGTGAGCACTTTAAGAACCTTGACAGGCTGAAAGGCGCTATATAAATGTCATCCACAATTGATACTATTATCATAGTCTTAATCTGCATCTTCCTTCGTGCAGTGCCAAGAGAGGAAATACTGCATGAGATAAACCATGGATTTGCCACCACTACTGGCCTCCAGAAATATACTGAGTGTAATGGACTGTACCCATGTTTCATTGATCCCCCTCATCACTCAATGAACATGTGTATAGCGGCTAAAACACAATCACTGTATAAACGTGCAGGTTGAGTGCAATTCCAAAAATGCCATGACAAATGTTGCAGCAAAATACTCAGGATTTGTACATGACTCTTCAGGAAACTTTATTTTGTGAAAGTGGAAAAAGGGGAACATAGAGAAGGCTGGCTATTAGATGAACACCTGAATGACAAAAACAGAGTAATCACTGCAGTCCTGCATTGAATTGTTTACGCTTAAACATGCATGTTCTTGCTGCTCTGAGGGAAACCTTGTTCACACTACCCATGTTTGCTGGACATTTTGTTTAAGGTGACTGTGCCCACTATTTGACACCCATGAATCCTGGCAGTCGTTCTGAACCCAGCCTCAAAGGGAAACAAGCTGTAATTAACCAATGGTAATAACCAATGGTTAACTCCACAAGGTTCTCCAGTGGACAGCCTGGTCATAATGCCAGTCCCTACACTCATAAGCGTCCTTGCTCTGATGAAGAAGGACTTGCCCACTGTCCCCATGTATCCCCTCTCTGACTACAGGGCTCCACTGTCTCTGTCCCTGTCCTTGTCCTTCCCTGTGCCTGCCCCCTCCCCATTTAATGGAGTGATGCCCACTCACATGCTGCTGTGATGCAGTGCCCTTGCATCTGTTGGCATGCCCCCCAGGTTTGAGCTGTCAGTTTATCAATATTGTTTCATGCCTTTCCAGCCGAGAGGGCTGATCCGGTGATCCTGTCATCTCCCACATGCAAGACACGTCCAGCTTCACTCGCCAACAAAATCCTCCAAACACTTCCTCATTTCGGTCCAACCTCACTGGGCACAGGAACCATGCAGATACATGGTGAGACGCCCAAATAAAGTTGCCATCACTCCTGACTTGCATTTCTATCATTATTTCATATTTAATATTTTAATATTTCAGACATATTTCATATGCCTGAAGGAACTCTCCAAGCTCCTTTCTGCAAAAAAGGCAGAGAGTGGGCAGGAGGCAGATAAAGAAAAAGCTGTAGAAGAAGACCATTTGTTAAATGGTGTGGAAAGTGTGTTGCAGTTTTGGCAGTGCTGCAAATGCTGACCATGCCGCTTAAACCCCTTTGAGTCAAATGCTGAGTAGAGAGGGAGAAACAGATTACAGGGTCGCAAATGAGCCACACAGACGCGGTCGCAGCCCACATGCCGCCACAACCCCTCCAGACTCTCTCCAGTCCTCCTGCCCCATGCTTTCCCCACCCCACCCTACCCCCTCTTCCAAATGGAGGGATGAGGGTCAGCTAGCAGCTTGGAGAGTTCAATCCAATCTGTTCCAGGTGATCTGTACCACTTCATTATCAATGTCCTCCACCAGGCCTTTCTCCAGGAGCTCAGAGGCAGATGTTGCATTCAACACTGACCCAAACTACAGCTGGATTGGTAGAAACATTTCAAAAATCATCAATAATATATTTAGCTATGACGATGCTGTGGTTTGCCAGTGTTTCACTCCTGATCAATAAATTGAGTGTGAGTATGAATATCCAGTGAGTTTCTGTTTTAGTGAAAGCATGCAACCACGGAGACCTGAGTAACTAAAGGGTGCTGCAGTCTTGCTTGGGGGGGCACAGCAAAGCACTCCAGGGACGAAGTTACCAGAAGAGAAGGGTTCACGCAATTGAAGGTGAGAGCCATTAGTCAAGAGCTACTGCTACCTGTCTTATTACTTTAGCAGTGATCACAGCAGCTTAATTCTGCTTTTAAAGTAAGGAACATATCATTTTACCTCTGTCTATAATAAAGCAGTGGGTTCTGGGTTACAGAGGGTGCACAAGCTCCAACAGGGGCTGAAGGCGTCAAGGGGAATAATACAGTTCTTCACTCTAAGCAGTCTAACTAGCACCGTTGCGCACTGATCTATGATCACACCATTTTCTCAGTCAGGTTCTTGTATGTACATCACTCTTCAGAGATGTAATGTAATCTGTAGTATGTCTTTTGATTTAATTTGTAGAACATCCTGACCAGCTGCATAATCACTTTTGACCTCTAAAAGGGGTGTATAAATGAATGTTCATTACAGTATGGAGGGAATGTTCAGGGCAATCAAATTTATTAAAGGGAGCTCCAGTCCACCCCCTGCACCCTCATAGGCTTGCCGTGAGTGCACTATATGTTACGTGTCAGTACAGTAGGAGATCAATCTGAATAAGGTGAGGGGTTTTTATCATGCTCAATACTAGGCTTATCAGGAGGGCAGTGAAGCTCATGCCCCATAGCTCTCTGCAGTGCAGGTGGAGATGTCAAAAACATTCACAAAACCAGTAGCCAAAACATGGCAGATGTTTATTTGAATAACTGTAGTGAGTAGTGTCTAGACTGTCATATTTTTGTCAGTTTTATACATTAAATGTATAATATAGGATATAAACAAATCCATCAAACAAGTGTAATGTTTGCAATATTGATGTGCTCTTAATGAAAGAAATTACCTGGCTGCAGAACCAGCAAGGCAGCTGCAGAGAATGCATATTTAGTAGCCATTAAAGCTAGCTTCCCAACCCCACAAAGTGGGACCCAGCCACATCATCTATGCCCCCCATCCTTTTCCAAGTCACATGGAGATTGCACACGACTTTGGTCTACCCCAGTGTTTCTCAACCCTGCTCCTCGCGGCACCCTGTCCTGCATATCTTCTATCCATCCTTGCTCTACCTACCTGACTGAACTCATCAGTGGCACATTTTATTAGCTGAGCACACCTGATTTATTCAATCATCAAGGATAGCTAGAAGCTATGCAGGACAGGGTGCCACGAGGAGCAGGGTTGAGAAACACTGGTCTACCCAGATCTTTAATCAGACCCCTGGTGTGGCTGTTTCTGGCGTCATCTTGTGGTGACAAGATGTGCTGCAGACAAGCATGAGGGAAACTGCACAAGCGGTGTGAATATTTGAAAAGTAAGGAGCATTTTCCAACAACACTAAGGAGAAATTACACACAAGAGGGCATAACTAGATCCTGCAAACTGTATTTTGGTTCCCAATTATTATTATTATTATAAGAATGCAAGCTACAAGAAGTGAGATACCAGTGGTTTCTTATCCATGGAGTACATGCTGACAGAGTGGGGGGGAGCTGCCTGGTCAGTATGATGCACATCACCTGGACCTCACAGCTGACAAACATTATGATACTGCATGGAAATTTTGTGGTGACTCCCTAAAAAAGTGGTTCAGTGGATGAGTACTGATTGTTAACTTCTGCCTTATTTTAGATCCTCCTCTCAATGCTAAACAATCCCATAAATTGTGTCTATGATGTGCAAATTTCCCATATGTTCTTTTAATACTTCATACCTCATACACACTACCTATATTAGTGGGTTTTACATCACAGAACAGGACAAGAATAAATCTGATGGTGTGGGTCCTTATGTCCTGCTCTGTGAAGACTGTCAGCATAAGGTGGGGTGCACAAGCTCAAAAAATACTTGTAAGTACACCAGTCAGACTTGAGCCATCTGAAATAGCAACAATTAGTTACAAAGGACCAGAATCAAAAGAATATGCAGTATTGATGTAATGACAGTATTTGTAACAGGTGGGTCAGTGAGATGCCATACTTAATGTGAGGACCCAGCTGAGGACCCAGATGGAGCTCAAGTGTGCACTCTCTCTTGAATGTACCTGGGTTAATCAATCAAATCAGATGGATGACAAAGCTGGGATGAACACAAAGAGGTTTGGACTTTTTAAACTTTTTGAACTGTTTAAAATGATGCCCCATTCAAAATCTTTGTCAAGGTCAAAGGTCAAAAAACCCTTGAATTACCAACGTGAGTGCCAATATCTAGTGTGGACAGCGTGGGACCATAGGTGCGTAAGCAGGTCCAATTTCTTACCTTGAGGTGATGCAGGTAGCCACGCTGCATACGTTACAGATTAGCTCAGAGGCGTCCATCCGCCAAATCCTTCCAGTCACCGTAACTGTGATGGGCTGTTGTTAAATTGTCTTTATTCATATTGATTACTTTTACCACACATTACTGAACAACCATTATACAACCTGAAATTACTTCAAACGATGTGCAAGGTAAGTGAAAAATGACACAGAACTTTTTGCATTTAATCAGTGACGGACAGATCTTTGAACGTCATGGTCTAATGTTAAAAACTAAATACAGTCTGGTTTAAATAATTTCTAATATGTGGTGACAGTTGCATTCTGCATGCATTTTAAACACAAAAACTTCGCCGCTTGCCAGCGCCATCTAGTTAGCAGGGTTGCCGACAAGTTTTCCGCGCTTACCATTGCGATGCTAACGTTATCCACATTTCTGACACAGGTTGCTTTTTAATTTATACTTAAAGTCGGTTTGGATTGATTCCTTAACCAGCGTGTTCACGACCAATATCTATTCCATGCAAAGTACAAAATAAATCCAAACAGGAACGGCAAATACACTTGGTGGATAGAATTAGTGGTCGGTGCCGTCTCATCTTCGATTGCTCCTATTGCACAGAAGGTGGCAGTAACGTACTACTTACTTGTGTAGTTAGCATACAGCCAGGAATAAGTGTGCTATAGTACCAAGGTACCGTGCACTGTATATGCTTTTTTATTGCTTTTGAAATGTGGCTTGGAGTTTGCAAAGATTCTGGATGCACAGTACTTGCATCATAAGAGATTAAGCATGCAGCAAAACTTTGATTGGAAGGATGAAGAATTCAACACAGATATTCTCTCACAAAGCACACTGGGTTTACAACCTTGGATATAATAGAGTTGTGGTTTAAGGAACTGACCTGAACATAAGACTTTTTTGCTCATACTAGAATCAGGGAGTACAGTCACAGTGGTAAATATTACAGATGCAAGGCGTTTCTTCAGTCCCTTTGTGGTTTGAAAAGTTTGTGCAACTCAGCCATTGAAACGGAACCTTTTTCCACTTCCATCAAGTCTCCAAGAGTTGGTGAAGCTTTTAGGGCCAAATGTATTTATTTCTTTTCATATACCTTGTTTGACTTATGAGATCAGAGAAATTACAGGCCTGCTTTTTGCTGCAAGTAGTCTCAACCCTAAACATGTGCTGGGGACCTGAATTCCCAGCTATGAGAAAGTACAGCACAAGCTGCAAGGTACACAGAATGTGAACAAAACCTCCTGTTAAAGGTGTTTACTAAACATTCTGCTTAATATTCTATATAAAATACATATTTTCTGGACATTTCATTAGATATTAAACTAGCCATTGCTGTGCATCTTTAAGAGGGAGATAATGGTGAAGTTGGAGAGGAAAAGGAGGTATGAAGTCAGTGCTGAAGTTGAGGTGAAAGTATTGGAAAGAGGACATTGGAGGAACACATTGCGACATGTACTGGGCACATGCACAGTGGATTGAGGAGGATACAAATGCATAAATAATGCATTGTACATAAATGAATAACCAGAGAAATACCTGATATATTAAAATGACATGCTTCTTACTGTAAAACATCATGTATCAGAAATCTAATTGCTTTTCTCTATCATCCTTGCCAAAACCACTTGCTAGAAAAAAAGTGATCAAACCCAAAAAATATTAACCACTGTTAACTTACTAGCATTAGCAATGCTAATACTACCTCCCCTTCTTGTTCTCTTACTAAACAGCAGCATCTTGTAGTATGTGTCTAAAAAGGTATCTCTCTGCTCCACAGCAGAACATGGTGGACAGATCAGGGCCTGGGAGTGGTGGTGCAGGTGGGTTGGGGCCATTTTTGGACAGGGAATTCTTTTTTCAGGTTGACCCATCTGTATACAACAGGAAGAAACTAACTAAAGCCTTCAAATGTTATGTTTCAGTACATTACAAAAATGTTTGTTGGACCAAACTTCCTTGAAGTAGCCCTTCAAAGAGGAGGGTGGTGGTGGGCCCAAAAAAAAGATAATCCACAAATCAAGAAACCAAGGCACTTAGTAGAAAAACTTTTTAAACTTTTTTAACAAGTTATGTACGACTAAAAAGAGCCACAGCACACTACCTATGTGCTGTGGCAGAAAGCTGGTGGTGGGACCATTATCAACCCGACAGCTCAGACCACAATTAAGGAAGGATACAGTCTGTCATTCCTTTAGTATGCATGTACAAGATTATGTGTGCATGCATGTACATATGCACAGCAGATATCAGTTATGGTATTGTCATAGGTTTACTGCATTAGCTTCCAGGTAAGTAAGAGTCCTTCATCATAGAAATTCACAGTGTATATATGTTGCTGAAGAAAAAGGAGACAGATTTTATTTTGATATTCTGACACTTTGGATTAAAAAACAATTTACTGACAGTTTCAATTAATAATATTGATAATAACCATAGTGATATAATGATGATACTATTGATGATAACAACAATGAAAAGTGTACTTCAGGCTCTACCTTGGCTGAAGACCTCTTCTGGAAACAAAGGCAGACATGAGGCATTTCTAATTCATTTTGTCATATGATGGCAATAGTGTTGCAATAGATACATAAATAAGTGACTCTTCTCACATAATTACAAATTATTACCATTAGGAATCAGATTGTTTTTATGGTAGACCCCAGACTGGGAAAGTAGACACTTGGGGACTATGCTGGATGTATTAGTGCATGTATTAGTAAATACTTCATGTATTAGTAAATATCACCTACTGAAGGCATTTGGGTGATGTGATGTAATGGTTAGACAACTGGGGTTCCAACCAGATGCCCACAGACTGAAATGCTGTGTGAAAAACCGCTGTAGTGGTAAGGAACAGGGCTTGTAAGTCAAAGGTTGCTAGTTTGATTCTCTGCTGGGGCACTGCAGTTGTACCCTTGGGCAAGTTACTTAACCCACAATGGCTTCAGTAAATATCCAGCTATCTAAATGGATAACGTGGAAGAATTATTTGTAGCATATGTAAGTGGCTCTGGATAAGAGTGCAACAAAATGTGAGTGTAACTACTTTCTTAAGGAAATAATTTCATGGGAAAGAAATTGATTTGATGCATAATGATAAAAACAAATGGAAACCCATTCCGTTTAGTTTATGGCTTTATATTCCTATCAGCAGTAAGATATGACATATACTTCTCATTCCAAAACAAGCTTTCATACAAAGGTTAAAAACTCAGTACTAACACAGAGTTAAATCTCATTGGCTGGAAAAGGGAGGATCAGTCCACCTGTACGCAGCTTTTGTGTCGAATGTGGAGACAAAGCGTGGACACACGTAGAACACACATAAATCCATGGCCTTAGCAAATCACAGACCTGAGGTGACCATTTCATACAGCTTCATTGACATCAGTAACACAGCAGCTCTCCAAGGGCAACATGGGATCAAGCTGAATTTCACGCCCCTTTGGGTCTGAATGTGTTGCTTTTTCAGCCAATAGATGCCACCTTTGTACCATGAGCAGCCGTATACTGAGGAATGGTGACAAGAGCACATTCCAGAGGAGGACAATTAACCCTGAGGCACCATCAGAAAGCACTATCATCTGGACATCTAAGGAGGAGCAGTGCATGAAGCACTGTTTAAATGCCTGTATCGCAATTACCATCACCAGCAATACCATTCTATTCAGCCGTTAGAATTAGTGTTTGTAATTTGACATGAACTGATGTGATCCATCAACAATTCATAATAAGCTCCCCGTTTCTGCACCAAAACAGGACTGCTGTTAGAAGTGAGTCAGCCAGCCAGCACTGTTGAGGTTGTGAAGCCCCTCCCTATGGCTCACTGGAGTGAGCATCCAGGGGCAGATTAGTGAGTTAATAAGGAGCATGGTGAGAGATCTGTTGCCCTTAATCTAAGAAGCAGCAAAGGTTAACACTGGTGGATGGGGCCCCACTGGCTCAGGGCATTTGAACTAGCTTCATTTTCCTCTACAGTGAACATTTTAAGTTTACTGCAGTCCGTGTTTTTCTCCTCCATCATGGTGAAAGTTACATCACCCAGCCTAACACTGAAAATGTGTTGAAACACAGAAAAATAGTTTTTCCTCTAGAGTGAGCATTTTAAGTTTACTGCAGTCTGTGTTTTTCTCCTCCACCATGGTAAAAGTTACATCATCCAGCCTAACACTGAAAATGTGTTGAAACACAGAAAAATAGTTTTAATAGTTCCCTCAGTAAATGGGAACTCGATCCAGAAGCAGTTGGGGTAAATGATGACAGAGCTGATTTCATTCAGATGCCCCGTGTTGGTGGGCTGACCTTTAGCCTTGTCAGTGAGGTATGGTGTCACTGTGGACTACCCCAGGGCCGGTGCTCAATCTTAAAGAAAGGACTCCAAGCCGAGCTTCACCAGACAGAGAGGCTCCTGTATGATGGAGATAGTGTTCCTGTCCTGAGATCACAGGAGAGACCTCACTGAGACCATCCTCATTATATAGCTGTGTGTGTGTGTTTTCCGTTTCTGTTATGTACAGTAGTGCATACAAGTGCATCATTTCTTCCCCACATATGTAAACCCTGCTAAATCAGGTGTTTCTGCATTCCTGTTTTTACCTAGTCTGCCCAGAGGACAGATTTGTAGTGCAGAATACCTACTTCTAAGTCTGGAAAGGGTTGCCCTATTTCAGTTTGGCCTACTTTGCCAATAATTGGATATTCATGGTTCAACCCTGGGGCGTTGCTTACCCATGATAAACTGACCTTTCCTAGCTACAGTCTAATCACAGCAGCTAGATGTCACCCTTTTCTGCTTGTTCCTCACCAGGGGCACGTGTCACTGACAGGACAATAAACCAGTCTGACACCTTGCATAAAATAAGTGTGCTGTGTGGAAGGCCAGTGTTAAAAGCATGGGCCTTCCCAGCTGGAGGTGCCTTGACACCTGACATTAGCAGGGCAGGCAAACATCCACAAGGCTTTACCCTACAAACTGTACAGACTACTTGTTTATAAATCCCCGCCTGCACTGTTGGGAGCCAGTGTGTTATCTGGCCAGCCTCTTCACCATCACTTCACCTCTCTTCCACTAGCCTCTTCAGGTGGTCCACTACATCCTCCCCACTGGTCCAAGGCGCCACCGCAGGTTTGAAGTCCGTAGATCGAGCCTCTTGGGCCTCCACTATCAGCCTGTGCATTGGGTAGTCTCGTCGAGGGAACACGGTGTCAAGGGGCCCCAGACTTAGCAAGGGGCAGAAGTCGTTGGCACCGTCGCCCACATAGAAGACCCGCTGGAATGGGCGCCCGCGCTCCCGTGCCCTCTGCGCCAGGTAGTCCCGCACGATGACCTGCTTGCACATATTCTCCGGGCATCGGGCACAGTCGTGGGAGTGATAGGGAAGCAGGAGCAACCGACCGCTGCCATTGAAGCCGGCGGGGTTGGTGAAGATCTTCTGGAAGAGCTGCCGGGCGCCCACCCTGCGCAGCCAGGCCTCGATGAAGTACATGTTGGCGTCGGACACCAGCACGGCCTCGAAGTCCTGGGGACGGGTGCGCAGGTACTGGAAGAGGGCAAGGATGCCGGGCGAGGCGGGGATCTTTTCGACGGCGGAGCGGATGTCGTCCTCGGGCACGCCCTGCTCGGCCATGTAAGCCAGCACCCGCTGCATGTGCTCGTTGTAGTGCCCGGGCCTGTAGGAGTCCATCAGCCAGCCGGGCAGCCGCCGCCCGGGCGCCGCCTGCACCACCGCGTCATCGCTGTTCTGGTCCACGATAGTCTCGTCGAAGTCAAAGAATATAAGGAAGCGCTTGTCAGAGAGGTGTGCGGCGGGGGCCGCCATTTTGGCTGAGCAACAGGGGGATGCCAGCTCTGCCTCCTTGCCTGGAGGAAGGGGTGGTACAAGAAAGCAATTGAACACAGGATCCTGCATGGTGCTGTGGCTCAGCTCTGATTGCACTGAATGACACCACAAAGACTTCTCTCCTCTCCTCTCCTCTCCTCTCCAACACCCTCCTCTGCTCTCCCTTTGTCTCTGAAGGGTGGGGGTGGAGGGGGGGGTCACAGGCAGGGAGTCTGGGAATAGGTTAGTGCACAAAAGGAAGAGAAAGAGGAGCAGATGGACAGTGAAGGAGAGAGAATGAAAGGAGAAAAAAAATTAATTGATAAAAGAAAACAACACAGGCAAGTTTTTTAGTTCACACTGACTTTCAAGGAGCTCTCATTTGAATCACATTTAAGGCTAGGTGAATTTCCCACAGCTGATAGTGAAAGATAGTAACACCACATGACAAGCAAACTGACTCACAAAGCAGCACTCAGTCCACTCCAGTCCAAACTCATTTTGCACTGTTTAGACTAAGAATGTAAATACTGCCAGCAGAGATAATCTGACGTACAGAAAACCTATGTCCAAAATGGAACCCTTAATTAAACGTGCCTCAGCCCAGGTCCATGGGGCATAAGTTGTATGATTTGATAATGAAATACCACATTATATGTAACATATACAGACAGTTGGCTGATTTATACCACACTACGGTATAAATATAAATAAATACAAATTATTAGCATTACTCAATATTTCTGCAGCAACATGATTTCATATTCTATCAGGTAGAAGTCATACTAGAAAAATACATATACGCAGTGTTATAAATAGAAAAAAACGGTTTATATTGATTGAGGTTCATATGGGGGAAAGTTTCGCGTTATAATACAATACGGTAACCGAAACTGATTTTTGTATTGCTATTAGACAGATGATCTTAACCAGCTGAATTTATTCCAAAATAAATTACAGTATCCAAATACTATTGCCCATTACTATCAATAATAATAATTGCAGTCACCGTAACAGTCATACAAGTTACGGTTAGGCATCACTCCAGTTGAAAAAGAAATATTTATTTTCCAAAGATGGATGCCAATGCAATATGGAGTACATGCTTTTTTTCCCCTTCTTCAATTTTCACCTTTTTCACACTGACTTT
This sequence comes from Megalops atlanticus, assembly GCA_019176425.1. Taxonomy (NCBI): domain Eukaryota; kingdom Metazoa; phylum Chordata; class Actinopteri; order Elopiformes; family Megalopidae; genus Megalops; species Megalops atlanticus. The sequence continues at coordinate 41,993,893 of CM032875.1, read as the reverse complement.
TGAATCGCTAATTGAGTATTAACATCATCAAACCCCCAGCGATATATATACATACACACACACCACCATGGAAAAGTGCACTGTGGCACACTTGTATTCAACAGCCATTGGCATGCGAGTATGAGTAGAGTATCAAAGAACTGCATGAACTGCTATTCTATGGTTTCATAAATTGCATTTTTGCAGCGATTTCTTCTTTTTTGTAAATGAGGGTACTCATCACTTGTTAAATATAGCAGTTTTTCAGTAGGTTTGACGACCGGATAAAACGGATACTTTTTAACTGTAGCATACATTGTGATAGTGCGTCTGAGCTCTACCCATTCTAGCAAGTTACACTGCATCAGAGGATTTCTCTGCAGTAATAAGCTATGACACTTCTACGATATTGGTACACAAACGCCTATAGGGCACTGTTAACGCAAATACATATCTCCGCTCTGGGAGTCGCAAAAAGAAAGCGTCCACCAACTAATAGAAAAGGCGTCGCTGTCGATTATATCAAACTCGCCAAAGGTCGGTACTTGGCGACAGACGTGGGTAGCCTTGGCTTACGTTTCAACACGGTTTTATACTACAATAGCCTAGGAAAGGAAAATCAACATAACCGCTGTCGTGAAAGTTGTCCAGCAGTGCTCATATTCGCTCTCTATCGTACGGGCAGGGAGTACAGTGCTGTGCAGCAACGGGACACTCAGGATTTAGATTAAGAGAACTGTATAAAGACATGTTACATCATAGGTTTGCCTGGCTACATGCGTGGCCCATCGGTCGTGCAAACTCTTACGTGGATCGCGATTAAAACCACTGATTGTGTATTCGCGAAAAAACACGAAAAATACGAAAATCGTAACCGTAGTTTATCTCAACAAACGGGATTCCACTGCTAGCAATGCATTAGTGAAGGTTTGTGCGTGAATAGAAATTCTTGATTTTGCTGTGTGGCACCGTTAACCAGAAATCAACTCAAAACTCAATGACGAATAATACAAAATAGGTTCAAGTTACTATATATCGGAGGCATGAAACTGGTGGCAATGGTGCAATAGCGGCAAGTTCTGTCTCACGCAGCATACTAACCTTTACAGCAGTGTCAACAACGTGCTCTTGGATCCGTGTCCGCCCGTTCAGATTACCTGTAATATGAGCAAAGCAACAAACGCTTGGTCTTTAACACGAGCTGGTGCAGTAGAACTTGTTCCACCCAAAATGTGAACTATAATCCTAAACCCAATGCTTTCCCAGTATTAAATCGTTAATTGATCTTAAAAACTAGGCTGTCTGATTTCATCAATTATCTTGTGGGAGATGTCATTTGATATAGAGGGACGTATGGTCGTAATTCTAATACCGCACATTCCAAGGACAACTCGAGCCGCAGCCCTTTCGCGATTACTGCAGTGGGCTAGTTCACACAATGTCCAGCCCTCCGCATAGCAATTGCTGTAATAATCTACTGTATGTAATCCTACTATGTGTTCAATTTTTCAATGTTTAAGATTACGAAAATCATAAAAATGTTCAACTGGGATTTACCGCTTGTACATACCATGAATTTGATAAAAATAAAAAGGCCGGTTGAGACTTTTTTCAAGTAATCAGAGGAAATGCCATTTCATTTGTGCATACGAGAACAACAAAAAGATCAATCACATTAAAGAATCTGACCTAAACTGCATTAAAGCACTGTACCGGTGATTCAAGCCTTCAGCGCAAAGTGCATCCAGAGTCGTATTCCCCATTCGTTCAGGCTCTTTTTTCATACTTTCCGGTAGTCCTCAGCCTTCAAACACGTTTTTCTGGTCTGCAGTGAACACATCTGTCGCCCGGACACGAAGAATCCTCTCCAATGGAAACAATTTCGGCCTTTTTTAATGGGCTACCAAAAGCACAGAGCGGCTGTCCCGATGACGTCCAGACCCGCGGGCCAATGACGCGGCGCCCCAGTCTGCGCTCTTTAACTTAAAGGGGACCGGTATTGACCCTTTCGTTCTTAATGTATAAAAATCAAACATTAATGTCATTATTAGCCATTACTAGTGTGGCGGAAATAAGACAAAAGTTAAGATTCTCATTACCAGTGCACAGTATGCCGAGGATAATATCCATTTAAAGTAAATTGCGTGTGGGATCTGGTTAAAGCCAACAATAGCCATCGGTGATGCACACTATGTTCCACTGGAGACCCAAGTATAGGCTAAGGGTCAAGACACATGATTGAAATGAATAATCATTTTCCAAAGAACAGTGATTTAAGGTCATCTGTTAACTTTTCATGTAAAATGCAGTTAGCGAATGAATAATAATAATAAATCAGTTAATCGTGCGAAATTACATAGATCTGGATTTGTTAAAATGTATGAATGTATGCCTTGTACACTCAGTTAGTTGTTTTGAATTAATAAAAAGCATATTATGTAAAATAATTTATGTTAAACATTATTCATTAATTTCCTGAATGTACTGGATTGCTGGATTCTAAAGAGTCAACATGAATTTTTTTTATTGCCACATGCTGACTGACTAACAAAGTGATATATGGAAAAATATTCAGCCCTATCACTGTATCCAAAGAGGACAGCTCCAGATCAAATGTTCAGTGAAGAATTACAGCATTTTCAGAAATACCGCAAGAGAGAGATGAAGCTGCAGGTTTGAAGGAAGCAGCAATCAAGCCCCATGCGAGTTTAAGGAACAGCAGCTTTTTCACCCCTCCAACCCCCAACCCCATCCCCCCTCCTTTATCTCTCAGAGACTGAGCAACTCCCACTCCCTTCCCTTCTTTAGGAGCACTCTAATGATGAAGTGCAAACTGGCTATTTTAGGAGCTGAGAAGAGGCACAGGACTGGAGGGGAAGCTACTTGGTATGTCATTCTGTCTCTTCTGTTGCCTGTGTTGCGAGAGTAAACCCTGTTTTTCCACATACACAGCAATAAAGGAACACACACGTGCACACACACTCAGAGGATGCTGGGGAAATGAGTGCTCTTATCTTCTTTGTCATACCACTTGTACTCCCTCCCTCCACCCTGGAACACATGCTACTGGTGGAAGGAATAGCTCCCTTGATCCTAAAAGAGGAAGCACTCGGTAAGCCTTGGCTCTGAAAATAGACTAGGAAATACCCTCTGCACACACACACTTTGGTCCAGTTCTTGAGAACTTGATCAGCTGGGACAGCTGAGGAGTCACCAAAGCAATCCTGGCGAGTCTTGAACACCTACTATTTCCATTTTCTGGGGCCACCGGAGCCCCAATATCCTCAACCACTCTCTACTCAGGCAAGCTGAGGCTGGCACTGCTGTGGTGAGGAAGGACACAATTAGCATTTAGTGGCTTTGGCTTGAACTGACCCAACTGGCGTAGCAGACTCAGTCACCAGCTGAGATCCATCTCACTTCAGCTGTGCCAAAGGGAGAAAGTATCCTGCGTTGAGGGCAAAAACAGACAGGCCTGCTACCAACACACAACACACACTCTGCAAATCCACAGCAGAGGTCAGTGACGCTCTGCTCCGAAGTGGAACTGGGCAATCACGCTGTCAGCTGCTGTGCCCTGAGAAGGTGGCTCTAAAGGTCAGTCCTAATACTGCGCTAACAAAGACCCATTGTATGAAACCAGTCCAAAGACCCTGCAAACGGGAAGGAAGGCGATTACACAGTATGCTCACCGTTAATCATTGTTTTTGGTGCTCAGCGTACTGAAGGGCAGAGTGGGTCATTTCAGAACCCGAACAAACGGGCAATCTTAGAACTACAAAGGTGCTAAAAACAAATTTCAAAATCCTGTAAGCTGAGCTAGAAATGCTCAGTTCACTGCACAACTTAACAGGGCCTCTGAAAACAGAACTTAAATGCACCTCAGGTTTTCAGTCTCCATTGCTTAGTAGACTTAGTCTGTCGTTGGAGCCATGCCTGATAACATTTTAAGGCATTTCTCTCTGCATCCAAGCTAAAGTGTCACCCAGTTGACCAATGCCCTCACTCTGGTCACTGTTCCAAAAACATGTTAAAGGTTTGGGTCCTCTACAATCCAGAAACAATCAGTAATGTGAGTTCACGGTTGAAATCTCCATGTACTCCAACATGTAACACCTAAGCTGAGAGGGGTTTTTGTTACAGCCATTATAGCATTGCACTGTGGCTTTGCTGTCCAGCTGTCTTGCAATGGCTCTATTTTTGACAGTAGATATATGGCGCAGTACAGGACTAAGAGTCACAAGACTCCAGAGCTGAGAGTGAGGAAATCAACTCCTTGATAGGCCACACTGTACCCTTTCTGAAGCACTTTGGGTAAATTCAGATTCAATAAGATAGGAGATAATAGCAAGTCCAGAAGTAAGTAATACTGAAAAAATAGCAACAACAAAAAGATAGCTCTTCCACTCTTACCACTCCAGGTGGGAGACAAGGGCTCTTTGGGTGACCTGGCACATGTACATAAACTGTCAGAGTAGCACAGTGAAATGAATGATAAATTCTTTAGTTTCACACCAGCAATAGGTTAGCTTTCCTGTTAATGGCCTTTCTGCTTTGCAACAATAGGTCCGATCCTCATACAACCATTCATTTACCATTTGTAAAGCATTCCACAGGCCTCCATCATTAAAGGTAAACAGTTGCTTCACAAGAGAGCCATCACAGCAATTTATCCTAAAGTTTTTTATTATTAAAATGTGACTTGAAAAATAAGTGATTAATACTGAAGACTTCCTGAAGTATGCACACATTCACAGAAACAAATGTAACAAAGCTGAGTACAATTTTAAAATATTCATTTGGAGTTTCATTCTACTCTTCACACTCATTTTCTTGACTACCTGTGTTCTGCACCTGGTTGAAAATACATTTACATCCTTTTTATTTTTGACCAACATCTAATGAGGGAAGGGTCTCTGGTCCTCATTGTGCCACTTTTTGCTGTCAATTTTGGAAAAAAAATGTATACAACCCATGATCATCTCCTAGTTGGATGCATGCGTTAGAGACCACACAGATCATGCATCTTGCTACACAAAGCCATATAAATCACCATTAGATCATCCCTATGGATAACCAAGATAAGTTTTGATGCACATTTGGTGTAATATTATGTTATTTGTAATTTTTTGTCAACACAGGTAGGTTGTTTGAGAAGTTACCCTCTACAATAACCTGGCCAGTTGCTTGCATACCTGTACCTTTTCACCAGCACTCCCAGAAGCCCACATGGTTCTTTTGTTATCTGAAAGCCCCTTTAGGGCAGTTCTGTAAGAAGGAATTCCCATGTGTTTGGTCAGACAAACTAAGCCTCTACAACTCAACAATGCAACAATTTGTGTGTCAATGTAAAAGTGTCTCAAGAGTTCATTTTTTATTTACTTGGTCTTATTCCCCCAAAATAATTGCGTATCATCTTGAATTAGACATACCAGTTGTATCAGGGGTTTCAGACTGAATTCCAGGCAGGCAGCATGCATCACTTGCATTTTTGTGCCTTCTTGGCTAGAGTTATTTGCCTGTGCCTTTTCACTCCTCTCTGAGCACGGTGATGGTGGAGCTGGTCTGTTCGCCTGTGACCTGGGACAACTGACAGCGTCTCCTGTTCTGCTTTCATCTGGATTTTCTCATGTCCATATTTCCTGTGAAACCACTCATTGTTTATCATCCTTAAGGTCTGCACAATTTCTTTGATAAGCTGGAGTTCCCCCTATCTACTCTCATCCCTCTATCTACAGCCTTCACATCCCTCCATCCCCCATGATTCGCAAAACTGGCAGGCAACTAGGCCGTGTGTTCACAGGAGTGCGTCTCCTCTGACCTCTACAAGCCCCCTGCTCTCTGCTGTAACTTGTGGGCCCCATCTGTCTTCTAAAGTGATCTTCTGTCACGTCTGCTCTCCCTTTTGCAGACTCCTCTTCAGGCTTGTCCTTTAATGTCTATCCTTTCCAGTTCTTGACTTGCAGGCCTGTTTCTGCAAGCATACCATGGAGGAGGCAGCTTCAGCCCCTCCTCTTCTCTCTCCTCTTGCAAGAAAACATCACACTACAGTCCAGGCTGCCCACACTCACTTAGCCTATTGGCTGGCCTGTGCCCTTCCTGTCACTACATAACAGGAACCCACTCAATCGCAGCACGTCTCACAAATACACAATAGTAGATCTTACGCCATCTGTTACACATGTGGCATTCATGCTATGATGGCATTTCAACAGATGATTTCTCAACATAAGCAAGAGGAAATAACACACAAAACTTCACTATGGCTACATCTTTTACTTTAAAAGTCAGGAAAGTCTTAAAAATTAAAAACAGTCCAACATTTTCTTTTCAACTGTAGATATAACTGAGAGCTGCACAATGTGTACCTGCTTCACAGGGAAATACAGAATGCTACATTGAGTAAAACACATAAAAAATACTTTTCCAAAACATCTTTAAAGAACTCTTTATTGTTTACCTAACATTGATTTTAGTAGAAAGTGCATTCTATATATGTAGAAATATGATACTAGAGATTAAATCCTTTATTATGGTATCAATTCTCAAAAACATTGCTTACGTTGTTAATGAGCAATTTGGTCATGGAAGACAAACTCAAAATAGTGTCTTTGCATAAGTTTTTGGCAGCGAGTAATGAAAAAAGAAATATCTGTACTAGTCATTGGTAATAAACCCAGTGATAGTCTTTAACACTTGAATTAATTTAGAAGTCTTCTGACAGTTCCAACTTTGAAATTGGGCAACCAATACCCAGGATCATATTCTTACATATATAACAAACATGAGAACCAAAAAATAAAAACAGGAACAAGTATGGTACATTTCATAGACGGGATATAAATTTGACAGAAAGAAGCCCTCAAATAATAAAGGACATTGACAGAAGAGGGATCGAGAGAGGTACGGAGGTGTCAGGGGAAGACTGACAAGCAGTCAATGAAGAAGCACCATCAGCCACGCCACACTCCAACTTTGGGTTCTGCTCCAGTAAGGTCAGGCTTGAAATATAACAGGTTGGGTAACATTCTCCAGCGTTCATCATTGTCCATCTCAGACTGGAGTTTTATACCTCCTTTAGCCGTCTTCAAAAGCAATCCTCTCCACCCGCCCACTGGACTTCACCTACCCACAATACTTTTTCACTCTACTCCTTCACCTCAGGCACAGCAAAGTACAGATGATTTCACTGACAAAAAGCACTACTGAACAAGCTGATTTCAGTTTATGAGATGGCTTGGAAGAACACACAGCCAGGAGTTAGGCAGGACAAGTAAACCAGTGCCTGAAACCAGGCTTCATTGATCCACACTATGTAATCCAGTTTATCACACCGCAGAACACAAAAACATTCACACCAGACCATGAGTATTCAGAAAAAAAAAAAAAAAAACAGTCTTGCAGCCAGTCTATCAGAATAAAAACAACTTCAAAGGCTGAACAAACTTAGGTCCTGTAAAGCATCCTCTGAACACAGAGTTCACTCTGCTGCCAGGCCACACACGCACGCACGCACGCACGCACACATGCGCATGCGCACACACACACACAAACACACACACAAAGCACATGGAAGGATGGCAGTCAGGAAGCTAAACATGGCACCAAAGCAGGGTTTAATGAAACCCGTTTCAGCTGCAATGTAAGCCACTGAAAAAGGGACTATGAATAGACATGAATTGCTATGAATAGACATGTAAGCCAAGGAATTACTACAGACACACATGCAGTGAAGGCTGCAGTGTGACAGCTCTGTGTGGGACCATTGCAAGGAAAGAAACTATGATTGAACACTATTGGCTTAGCAAAAACCCTTGTCCAATGTGATTTAAATACATAAAATTCTGACGTTCCCCATTCACTAGATGGACATTGATGGAAGCGATTCAGTTTAAAGAAGTTCTCTTCTTAAGGGTTTGACGCTAGTGCCACTCCATGAATTGAACCTGCAACTTCTGGCACATCCAGTATTAATGCCACGGTAGCTGAATAAAGTAACCCTGAATAACCCTGTCACTACAACCCTTTTCACTACAAGATCCCCAAAGGTCTGTCGGTGCTTTTAGCTGAGCAGTTACAGTCTGTGATTTGGTGAACCAGAAACAGCTGCAGGTGTCTGCTGCTGTATCTGTACAAGAACCTGAAACTCCTGCTTGTCCGCTGCTATCCATGACTGACTACTGTAGCCCACCCACCAAGAGCCATGGGTGTGCCGCAAGATCATTTGGACATACGTACTTGCTGACGACGCCTGCTTACGCATACAGTGGCATTCAGTATGGCAACCCAGAAAACAGACACAGACTGGCAGACAAAGAGACAGACAGACTCACTCACACTCACACACACACACTCACACACACACACACACACACACACACACACACACACACCCATACACAGAAAGAATGAAGGGTAAAATTCCAACTAAATGAAATCCAACAACAACAATAAAATAATAAATCAGGTCTCTACTTCCGTATAAACATTAGTTGTACTGCGCAAAAAAGTGACCAACACATTACCAACCAATTTACCACCAAATTACCACCAAACAGCCTCAGGGTTTGACAGAAGAATTCTGCAGAGATAGTCTCCAAATGCATATTTTTGCAGGGGAAAAAAGTTTCTAAAGCATTCCTACAGAAGTATACAAATGAGTCTTCCCATATGTTTTAGTCACTTCTTCATTTAACAGGACTTCCTGTTCTGTTTTCTGATGAGCCAACATGAGTGTGTGCATGACTGTGCATATGACTATATGCTGGCAGTCAAAACAAAATTTGCCAAAGTGTGGAATGGGTAGTGGAGAAAATTTTCCAAAATGTATGGAGGGGAAAAAGAGACATAGATGATTCTGGTATTTCATGACTTTAATGCTTTTGACTGGGAAGCTTGAAGGGACCTTTCTCCTTGCTGCATTTCACCTTTACAACAGCAGCATATTATACACTGCAATATAGCAATAAATACCATTCTACACCCAGACGCCTGCAGTGAACTTCCAACAGCGTCATTTGCCAACCTCACTCTGTGTCCTCCACGTTTATGGCCTACTCACAGCCACTATAAAGGGCTACAGCTGTTCTGTGTTGAGTGGGACTGCAATTAAAGCGGGATCACAGGGCTGACGGTTGACAGGATTAAACACCAAGAGGTCAATCCAAGCAGTTTACATGTCACTTCAGTGCCAGCCAAGCAGCACAAACACTCCAACGTTTTGTGCTGGAAGGGTAAGCATTTGAAGTACTATACAAGCTTCTTCACTGACACTGAATTTGCATATTACCTTGGAATTACAGTTTTTTTTGTAATGGTGCATTAGTGTTCAAAATAAGTTGAGATTTTGTACCTTGGAGAATATGAAATGGAGTAACAGAAAGGGCAAAAACATCATCCATGTGAAGTGCATGCACTGTTGTGCGCCTGCACAACATGAACCCAAACATTAGCAGCAGTATCCACACACTCTCACACACACAGAAAACCAGGCAGAAATGTTCACTAATGTGATTGTAAGTTTTCACAGAAACACCATTCAAATAAAAGATGAAATGTGGGGAGAGGGACCAAACAATCTGGTATGATGAAGTACTGTCAGAGCTGTAGAGGGCTGGAAGGAAAAGCATGACACAACTGTGAGTGGAGAGACCCTGACTGTAGATGGATTATCACCTTCAACCCACCCTTGGCACATAGACTGCACACCTGGAACATTCCAGAGGATTGATTACACACAGTGGACATGGAGAGGCCCACTGCCCGCAGCTGGAAAGAGATGCTAACTCCTCCCTCCCATGAGACTCGCTCACACACACACACACACACACACACTGACTCAAATGTGTGGTCAGAGAACAGAGTGGGAAAGACTGAAAAAGTTCACACAATATATCTATACAATATATCTATATACGTCTGCATGTAGGAATATATATTTCTCTGACTGTCTTTATGCAACCCTGGTGCTCAGTGGTGCTGGGGAGCGCCTGTGCTTTTTTCAGGCAGGTCCATGTGCCGCAGGTAGCTGTCCTCATGCCCGTGGTGGTTGAGCGGCTCGCTCTTGAACAGGGCGGGGGGTGGGGGCAGGTGTGAGACGGGGGGGACAGCCAGGTGGTGGTGGGCAGCGTGGGGGGCGAGGTGGTGGTCCGGCGTGTGCGAGTGCAGGTGCTGATGGGAGAAGGGGTGGGCTACTGACCGAGGAGGGAGGGCTCCGCTGACGGGGCTCAAGCCCAAAGGTGTGGGAGTGCTGCCGGGCGAGGGAGCGGGGACAGAGGAAGCGGCGGCGGGGACGGAGCCGGCGGACGAGTGCATGGAGGAAACGGGGAGAGGCAGCGGGTGGCTGGTCAGGGTCGGAGTGACGGGGCCGGTGACCAGGAAGCACTTCTCCCTGTGGGCCTTGAGCATGTTGGAGAAGCGGAAGCGCTGGCCGCACACGTCGCAGGGGTAGGGCTTCTCGCCCGTGTGGGTGCGGCGGTGGCGCTTCATGTTGGGCCGGCTGGTGAAGCTCTTCCCGCAGATCTCACAGATGAACGGCTTCTCTCCTGCAGGGAGAGGGGGAGGAAGGAGAGCCAGAGAGCGAGAGATTGAATCAATGACTCAGCGCTTCTCTCCACAGTAAATGCATCTCACTCACACATGATGATCGCATGGATGGTACTTTATCCAATTCCACTTCTGCTAATTAAATTGTTTTCGAAGTTGAATAACTAATGCTAACCCAAAGCCTTGTTCTGAATTGTTCTCAATTTGATTTATTTAGCGTACGTATTGACCATACAGTCAGTTTAACTTAATCTGTATTAATTCAAATCTCCAATGTGACATTTGATCCTCCTAATGCCCTGTCAAGCTGCTTATCATTCATGCCATCTGCTTCTCCTAAGACTTATTAATACCACAGACTACACCAGTTTGAAAACCATCATTCAATTCATGAAGCAATTTGGAAGCAACTGGGTAAACAAAGGGTGGGACTGAATGGAATTTTAATGCACACAGCAAGCTGTTTTTAATACCAGAAGTTTTTGAATTATGATTTGTAAACTGGTTGTTTTCAGAAACATCTGTAGTACTGAAAACAACATTCACACGATCCTTCAGGAAGTAAGCTTGACATCCCTGACTGGAATCCTCCATCACTTTTGGCAACCGAGCACAGTGCAGGAGAAAGGGAACAAGGGCAGTGGGCTCAAGCGACGCAGTGGTTGAGCATCAACACTCGAGCAGAAGGTTACGCGACTGTGCTTCTGGCAGAGATTAACTTTGCTCTGGTGCTGAGTGTTCCCGTGCTGTGGGGGGCAGGGGCTGGGTGAGGACTGTTTTGACAGAGGGTGGGTATTCAGATAAAGAGATAATGACTTGGAAAACCAAACCAGCTTTAACTACAAATTTACACTTACAAATACATTTTTTAAACGTAGATGAAATATAATCATCTCACATTTCCATGGTGGGGTAGTGGGAGTGTCATGTTAAATTTATTTTTCTATGTTACAAGATATTTATGTTGGTTGAGAAGGCCTTGACACCATCTGCAGCATGAACTGAGATTGACCACAACACCTTTTGTGATAGCAGCCATGATGAAATATTTGTCATTCATCAACTGGTTCACCAGCTTAAGTAGCTTGAGACGTAAGTAGCTCTTTAAACATCTTAATTAGCACCCCCTGGCATTTATCAAAATGGTTTGTTGAGGATCCAGTTAGATTAAGAAATGACGCCCTGTGCTGTATTTCTGTTGCCCTCCTTCCTTCTCCTCTCATCAATACTGGCAACACCTACACCTTGACCAGTAGGAATCACCGCCATTTTGGTCTCTTAAAGGATGTTCTTCTACATGCTACTGAAATATATTCCCATGAGAGTAAAGAGTAAAGCTTCATAACTAAAAACCTAGAGGTGTCACTCAGTACAAGGGCATCTTTTAAGCAAATAGATGACCTTAAGAAACTGAGCAAGCTCTTCCCAGTTCACACAGTGGTAGTGATTCTGACAGTGGGGAGGAACTACTAATCCAAGGCTTGGGCTATTAACAGCTGGCTTTGTTAACCTCTTCTTCTGCTGGTCTATGTCACCAGCATTTGTGCTGCATAAGCACCATTCAAGCACGGCTACTCAAGCACACAGACACACGCACGTGCACACAAAATGTCAAGTTACCCAAACAAACTGACTCATAAAAGTAAATGACCATGGGTAGACCTCACCTGTGTGAGTCTTCATATGCTCGTCGAAGTACTGCTTCATGTTGAAGTCCTTGCCGCACCACTGGCACATGAACTGCTTGTGTCCAATGTGGATGCTCATGTGGGAGCGCAGCTGGTACTTGTACTGGAATCTCTCGTCACAATTCTGCCACACAGAGGAAAGGGAGAGACCACTCGCTTCTCAGTGCATACTATGACAAACAAGGTTGTGCTCGTGTCCTGCATTATTATATGGCCATTTGGACTGCAATACAGTCTGGAGAACAGACAATATTAGTTTTACTCAGTGCATGTAAATCTTGCTGCTGGTAATGAAATCCAGCTGCTTTCAAGAGCAAGGGCTATGAACCAGAAACCCCTTTGGCAGACCGCAAATGACATGATATTAATCAGCTGTTGCTGCCTTATTTCTGTAACATTTCATTCTATTTTACAAATTCTAACTTCAAGTTTGCAAACATGGTTTTTCTACATTCCAACTACTGGCAATTTCCTTTCCCTCCTGAGTGCAACTAGCCAGTGCAAAACAAGCATTACACACTCTATTCCAGAATGATAACCACATATCTACTCACAAGCATCAGTTAAATCAATGTCAGTTCAAGGGCTGTATCATACCAGCTGTCATTACCAAAGAGCCTAAGGTGCCAGGCAGTGAGTGTGCACTCTGAGTTAGCTAAACAGCATGAACAAAATGAATAAAAACCCGAAATATCTATGATCCTTTTCTGTCTGTATAATGGCAAAAGACTCAAACAATACACTGGACCACATGGATCCCCACACAGGTAGTAAGTGAATGCTACTGTGAAAAATTTAGGCTACATTTAAAGCAAGGATCTCCTAACTGTAATTTAAAATAACAACAGGAAATGAACAGTACACAAAAAATCCATTAAACACAAGCCACTCTAAAAACCTCAACAATCTTTCCCTATTAGTGTAGATAAACCAAGTTAAATTTTTTTATGAAATAAAAAAGATAACATCCATAAATGCCAGACTGTGACAGAAATCTCTCATTGTTTGAAGGCTTAGACCACTGAAGGTGGTGAGAGAGTGGCTCCTCTTCCGTAATCAAACAACAAATAGAGTCAGACAGGTAATTAAGAGTTCAGGTGGAATTACAAATAAAAACTCTGGCCGCTGAGGACAAGAATTGAGAAACACTGATGTGTACTCTAATGCACTGCATGGGCAAAACTGACCTGCGTTCAAATCTATTGATGTTCTCAACAATTAGTATCATATTGCAGCAGATGACTAAGTGCAGCATGTTAAACACTCAGGTTTCTGTCACTGCGCATTGAATCATTAGGAGTGTGATAGAGTTGCGCTGGTTCTGGGCGGGGCCTCACCTCGCAGCGGAAGGGCTTCTCTCCCGAGTGCTGCAGGGAGTGCACCTTCAGGGACATGCTGCGCTTGAAGGACTTCCCACACGTCTCGCAGGTGAATGGCATATCTTTGGTGTGGGCTGCAGGGGCAGAGACGTGGCAGTGACAGCAGGAGAGACAGGGCCAAAGTGCAGAGGTACTGATAACAAAAAAGGGGGGGTTTATCCAAAACACCACAAACTGAGGTGAGCCAAACCAGGTGAGGCACAGAGAGTGAGAGGAGGCCCAAACCTTCAAGTGTGACACCTTTGAGTGGGACAGAAAATAGGTAGATGAAAGGCTAAGCCAGGAGAGGAACGTTTGTGACCAAGTGAGACGCACAGGCATGGAGAGAGGCAGCAGGAGGAGGCCTCTGAGGGCTCACTTACCGACCATGTGCTTACGGACGTGCGCCATGGTGTAGAACTTCTTCTCACAGATCTCACAGGCGAACTTCTTCTCCGCGTAGCCGTGCACGATCTTGATGTGCTCGTGCAGGGACCACAGCTTCTTGAAGGACTTGTTACAGGACAAACACTGTGGGACAGGCCAGACACAGACACATACAGAGCATATTTGTGACTTGCTCCCCCTCACGCTTCACCCTAGGACAAATTTTTGTTCTTTTAGTGGTCTCAAGGTTTCGAGGCATTAGCTGGCCTGAATTACCTGTCTGTTTCCTTTGTGGTGAAAAGATACACTGAAGCACTGGTGTACTTTCCATAGTTTTTTTTCCACTCCTTCAAACAAGTGTGCCAAACCACAAGCACAGTTTTCAGACAGTAAACTGTAAACAAAAACATTTTTTCCCCACTGGGTTCATAACTATATAAACAATCATGTATGAACATTCACTACTCCGCTAACACATTTAACAATTGTAAAATGAACTCATGCATTAGCTCTATTTCGAGGAGACTCTATATACTACTCTATACCCTATACTAATACTCTATATGGCATGATTTGCTGCACAATATACACATTATGAAACAGCTCTTTAAAAGAAACTTAAGTTCCAGGCACAAAGCGCCATTTGCAAGGATTACAATAGTGCCAGGCTAATGGTCTGACCATCCCAAAAGGGACAGACCATTAACCATGGCACTGGAAATCTTGAAAAAAGAAATGACACAGTTTTGTACTGCAGCTAGTCAGAGTTTGATTTGCAGCTCTACTAAGTGGTTTTGCATCCCCCCATCTATACATTGACTGACGCTTATCTTAACACATGACCACCAATCAATTAATTCACATGGTCTGTGCAGTGGACTCACTGACACCAGCCCCGATAATATTACCCATGTTCAGTCTGGTAAAGTACCCACTAAAACTCATAACTTACATAAAGAGCATGAGAAGGAAAAATGTTTAGGGTGTAAGCAGCAAAATGAGCAAATGGTCAATCATTATTTGAAAGAAGGAAACAAATCAATGCTGTGAAAACTGTACAGTAAGCTATTGTCCAGTTGCTTGTTTCAACAAACATAATTTAGTTTCAACTGAATTGCTGATTGCATTTGACACAGGAAATCAGAGGATATTAAAGCACATTGGGGCTGCTCTCTGGAAATCTAGATGTAATGTACATTACAGAGATCAACTGACATTTATACCACCTGATATTGTATTCGAATCTGAAATTCATTTGTATGTTTTCTGGAAAAAAGGTGTTTTAACTGAACTCTGACTGTTTAATGGGATATATAAAATGCATACAGTCGATGGCTCACAATTTTATAAATCATTTTCCAGTACATTACAGGTGTCTTCCCGGATGCTGTGAGACTGACAAACTCTGCAACCCACTGAACAATTGCTGCTATTACTATTATGGCATTACCCCACATCAGGGCATTACTACTCCACATCAGGGCATTGCTGCAATTGACTGACAAACTTGCACTCTTGCACTTTAAGACTGTAATTTCACAAAAATGCTGCTTCCCTGGAAACTGCTGCTCTGTTTGAACAATTGCTGCTATGTCTGCGTCTGTTTATCTTAGATTCCTGCTCACTTGCACTCATATTTATATATTTACTTATTTTATCTTTAACGTTTTTCTTTTCTCTTGTGTGTTCTTCTTGATTTTATTATTTATTATTGCTTGTTCCTGAACACCACCGAACCAGACCTGAGTACCTTATTTCGTTCCCTGTCATGTACAACATGTCCTGGAATGACAATAAAAATATCCTTATCCTTATCTTACAAAAATACACAATAAAATCAATCAACACAGTTAAACAACACAAACTAAGCAAATATTATACAGTGGGGAAAACTGAATGCACTGAGCTAGCTATTTTTATAACCAACTTTGCCATTTCTAAAAATGTCAAACAAAGGACCTGAAACAGATGCACTGACAGGCGGCGTGGCTTGTTTCCATTAATAAGCAGTGTTCTGGCGCCCTCTACTGCCAGTTATAAGATACAAATTTAACATGCTCCACTATCAACTTTTTGTCCTCACCAAACCACAGCATATCAATAGATTAACAAAAATACTTAGTTCCAGCGATGGGCACAGTAATATTATTGTCTTATAGGGACACTGCATAGGCCTTTGGCTGCTAGCGACCTCAGAACTGATTTAACAGACCTACAGCAGCTGGGATTACCCTTTCAAACATGTAGTTGGACTGTGCTTAATATTCAACCTCACAAAGAACTCAGCACACAGCCTCCACTGCACCCCTGTGTCACACACTCACCTGCATGTCCATCAAGCTGCTCCTTTAAGGACACATGCAGTACCAGTCAAAGGTCTGGACACACTTTTCTGTCTTTATTCTTACCATTTTCCACATTTTAGAATAATAGAAAAGACACGAAAACTATGAAATAACACAAATTGAATGATGCAGTGACCAAAACAGTCAAACAAATCAAAACTCTAGCCAAAAAATATTTTTGGAAAGAAATTCATACATAGATATAAATCATGAAGCTGATGCCTGTCAAAGAAACAAATTTCAAGCATTTAAACATAATTCTTTAGATCAAAATGTCTTTGAATGCATGTTTCCCGTTATCTTAATCAACTATGTCCAAACTTTTGACTGGTACTGTATTTAGACATGAGCGAAGCAATGTCTGATACCATTGTAGACCTGAGACACCGAGGGCAGTGCCAAGAGAAATAAAGATATGAATGCTGTCCTTTAAACACATGGATCCAAATTTCTGTTCATGTTGTGAAATGCCAATCGTGGTGCAGCGTAGCAGTAAAGAATGCGGTGAACCCAGCGCAGCGTGCTGCACTGTACTGGAAGGTATTGGCAGGGTAAGGTTAGCTTCTCAGCTCGCACCGTACCTGGATGTTCTGCTCGCAGTCGGTCTGCTGGTGCAGCGCCAGCTCGCTCTCCAGCACAAACTTCTTGCCGCACTTGTCGCAGATCTGCATGCGGCGGTGCGTCACGTTCATGTGCTTCTCCAGGTACCAGCGGGTGTTGAAGACGCGCGGGCACTTGTCACACGTCAGCGTCTCCCGCTCTTCTCGGTCGCCCTTGCCCTTGCCTGCGGGTGCCAACGCCGCTGAGGAGGGGACGGACCCCGACAAGGCCCCCTTGAGCTGTCGGGACAGCCGCCGCTTCCTCTTGGGCGGCACGGCGCATTTCCTCCGCCCCCTGGTGGTCATGCACGACGCCACCGCGCTGGCGGCCGCCATCGCGGCCTTGCGGGTCTTCCGGGCGGGCTGGCTGGAAGCGGCGGCGGCTCCGACTCGGCCTCTCCGGGGCCTCTTGGTCGCTCGCCTCCGGGTCTTGCTCTCCTCCTTGTCTTCCTGCCCCTCTTGTTCTTCCTCAGCGGTTTCATGCTCCCCCTCCTTCTCCTTGTGGCCGGACCTCACTTTCTGGGAGTCGGTGGAGACGGCCGGCTTGTTGTCACCCTTCGAGACATTAAGCGTTTGGTTGTTCAGGTTCACCTCCACGATTATTTGCTCCCGCTTAAAAGTCTGTTGCTCCTTTCCCTGCACCTCCTCCCTCTCCCCCTCCTTGTCCTCAGTGCCCTCAGCTGGCTGGGCAGCCTGTGTGCTCTCCTGCCTGCCATTCCCTCCCTCCCTGTAGAACTCCTGTTGCTGCTGGGGACTCACATGATGGGGGGGAAGCTGACCTAAGACCTGCTCCCCAAGGGGGCCTTTGGCTCCCGTCTTGTTGTCCACCAGCCCCGAGTAGGGCTTTCCCCCTGCCTCCTGCTTGTACAGGGTGCTGGAGAAGTCCAGCTCCTGGGCTGAAGGGTGGTAGTAGGACTGGGATGCTTGTGTCCTGTGGCCATTGTCCTGGGCCATCCCTTCACAACCCCCGGACAGAAAGCTTCTCCTTGAGGTTCTAGCGGGATTTCATGTAGGGAAGGCTTTGAGGAAGTGGGGAGGAGGGGGTGGGGGAGGGATGCGGGATGCTCCTTGGTTTCAATCTTTTTTCCCGCTTCTAACTGCCCTCTTCTTATGGTGTAAAGGAGGGGCAGGGTCACACTGAATCCCCCCACCCCTCTATTCCACCCCAAAAAAGAGGGAGCAGAAAACAAAAACAAAAAACCCTTCCAAACAGAAAAAGCAGTTACATGTGATCCAAGGATGAGAGCAATCTGGGGAGTGAAAAATGATCGTACTCCAGATGGGAAAGTGAAAGCGGCAGCAGGCAGGGCCGCTCTAACTGGCCATCTCGACCTGCAGTGGTGACGAGAGTGAAGTCAGCAGAGAGACGGTCCTGCAGCGGGCAGCAATCAGCAGGAGGAGCTTCTCCCTGAGGGCAGCGCGTAGCACACAGCCCTGCTTTCACTGACTGCTACATCCATGCTAGCTGCTGCTGTGAATCAGGGGAAACCAGCTGGTTTTGTTTCAGCAGCCATTGGTAATCTGAGCCCTGTGGGTGAGATTGACAGGGAAAAAGCCTGTAAGTAATCAGGAGGTGGCCACCATGCTGTTCTCTGAACCTCACTGCCAACTGTCACCAAAGGATATGGGAGTTTTTAGTGCTCACCCAAGTACAGCTGAACCATGGTGACCAGTGACAGGAAGCTATGGAATCTGATGATGATTCTACAAATTCATGTTCTCCCAGTGATGAAAATGCTGTAGGTGACAGCCAATGTGTATCCACCTCTTTCAGGAGACAATGGTCTCTGCAGAGGAAATTTCTCAGCCTATTCTACAGGAAAATCTTTGATAAATATCTGGCTGGTGGTACACACCAACAACACTCCCCACAACTACAGCATGTATATTTCTTTGAATCAGGCAGTGGGGTCAGCACCAGCTCATTTAAACAGTGATGCTGTTGAGGCATGACAGGCCAATTACAACTGTCATACTCATGCCATCTGAGTACAGTTCACTGTTGCATACTTTCTGTCAATGAAGATATCATCTTTGTGATGTCCCTGTTCAGGTTTTTGTTCTGTTTATTGATGTTTGCATCTGAAGCCTTTAAACTATGTGGAACATGGTTTATAATTGCCTGAACTGTGAATAAATCTCATGCAAATTATGCAGTCAGACTGAACGCTAACAGGTTCCAGATCAGGTGTGTGTGTGTGTGTGTGTGTGTGTGTGTGTGTGTGTGTGTGGGTGTGGGTGTGTGTGTGTGTGTGTGTGTCAGGCATGACCTGTCATGAGTGGAATTGGGTTTACAGCCTACACATATTCTACACGGAGGCCCATTCCCAACTGGCTGTAACCCAGCACCCTGTTCCTGACCCAAACTATGATGTTATGTGACTGACACAAAACAGAATCGAGGCTCGTATGCTCCTTCATGGTTTCAAGACATCAAGACACATTTCCTCTTTCAGAAAACGCCAACTGGGCACTGATACCCAACAGAATCCTTCAAGGTCTCTGTTAGTGTGTACAGCACTTGCACAGACCTTATGGACAACAATGGTATTAAATGACTCAAACTTCCAGAACAGAAAGTGGCAGAGTGAACACACTGAAGACCATGAAGATGACGTGTCCAATCTGCTATCTCTTCTATCTGAAGGCAGGAAGCAACAATACAGAAGTGAAAGGAAAATGGAGCTTTGAAACTAGAGCAATTACTAGACTTGAATGCGGCCTCTGCAAACAAGACTAAATTTCCTTGCTTCAGGTGAGCCCTCTCCTTTATACTGAAGCACCAAAAGTACTCTTTGTATGCCATCACTACTCAGCAAGATGTTCTGAGATGAGTTATGAAAGCAAGATGAAAACCACTGACCATGTAAAGTCAAAAGACAGCAACTCACGTTCCTCCAGAGTTAACATTTCTCAGTGTTAGCCTGCATGATGTCAGATCTCCCTCTTTATTGCACTGTAAGGGCCTCCTGCATGATTCTAGATCTGTGCGTTGCTCATGGCTTTCTGAAGTTCAGGTATGAAAATATAGGAAGAAAGGGGGTGGGTGTCCGGTGTCTCTCACATCCTGGTTGCTGCGCAACAACTTGAAACAGAAAACAGGCAAACCAATAACTGTGAAATTAGGTGCTAAAATTGAATCTGATTAGCAAATTAATAAAGTCAGAAAACCATTTCAATCAGGAAAAAAATACCATTGTGCATATCTAATCCCATGGTCTTTAACAATTTGTAATTAATTGCATCGCTGAAATGAAACTCACTAGCCTGGAAGCTGTGCTGGTGTCTCGTTTGTTCTTCCCACAGAAATGCACTTTCAGAGGGAATGCGAAGGCACAATTCTCTTGAGTTGATTGTGACATCTACATCACAATGAACTGTAAACAGAAAACAATGCTTGCCATTGTTCTGGTGTAGGAAGCAGCGAAGAAAGAAAAAACAAAAGATCTGTGGTGTTTGAGTTCACAACGCTCTCTTCAACTAATTCCAATTAAAATCCATTCTGAATGATTTCTGCCAGTTGAGTGTGGGTTTGGGCCTTTCGTCAGGCAGGGCAGGTGATTGCTTGCTGCAGATAACGGTAATCAATCACGCAAGCACAGGACTGCAGTACACATCCACAGGACTGCAGACAATCCCATAAAAAAGGTCTGTGGCCAAAGCAAGAGATCTAATGCTTCTCTCAAGGTGGCAGAAAGAGCAGAGAGACGACTCGGAGGGAGGTATTTCATGTTACAGCCAACATCACAAAGGCACATGACCACATACAAAAAGACTTCTTGTGATCGATAAAATGCACAAATAATATTTACCGTCTTATAAATTATTTTTAAAAATAGCTGCTGATGTGCCATTTTACTTGTCAATATGCCTGCAATTAAATTGCAGCTTTCATTAGTCTTTACTTCCAGAATCTTGGCTTTATTTCAGACAAGGCCAGAATTATTCAAGACATTCTGTGACTCGGCTGGCGTGTAGAAATATTTTAAGCATTCCACTAAATCTGGTCCCAAAGAAAGGGTATCTGATAAACTAGGGCAGACTGTCAACAAACTAAGCTCTTATTTAAAACCAGAGAACGTAGATGTGCTCGTATTCCTTCAAAGTTTGCCTGTCAAAATTCAAAATCCTCTGACCTGCTGCTAGAGTTATCTAACTTAGAAAATGTTGTACACCAACAATTACTGCAAACGTTTGGACAGTTGAGCTTGGAAAATGACATACGAACTGTCTCAATCAGAAGTTCCTATAAAGTTATAAATTAAACTTCATTTAATAAGGACTGTCATGTAACATTCACCCATTACAAGAACAATGTCACTGCAACTGCAAAATGTTTCATTGATAATAATAAAATCAACAATGTGTGTTGCAATGCAACAGCTTGCAAACAGCTGTTTTGCTGTCTCATTTACACTTTTTATGTCATTATTATTATTATTATTATTAATAATAATAATAATAAACTTTATTTAAATAGCACCTTTCATACAAGAAATGCAGCTCAAAGTGCTTTATAATAAAGAAATTACATGTGCCGAGTGCTTCACATGGAATGAACATAAAAACAGGGATAGAATGCCATAATTATTGTAAAATAAGATGGAAAAAAATAAAATAACATGTAAGATTTTTTAACAAAAATAATAACAAAAAGGTGAAATTAGAATACATAGAATGCATAATAAAATAAAAATAAAGTAAAAAAAAGAAAACATAGAATGCATAAAATCAAGTAAAATACAGCATTATAAAAGAAGTACAGCAGTGCATAAGTGCAAAGCAAAGTGCAAAAAAGAATTTCAGCCCTGTATCAGCAAAGTCATAGCTAGAATTTCAGGCCTGTATCAGGGAAGTCATAGCTAGTGAAAGGCTAAAGTGAAGATAAGTGAGATAAGATTTTAGCTTTCTTTAAAAATATTTAGCGAGCTGGCTTCCCTGATATCTATAGGTAGTGTGTTCCATAGCTTTGTGGCGTAAAGGCTGCATCCCCAATTTTCTTTTGGCTGTTGCTGAAAACTTTCAATAAACCAGCAGCAGATGATTGCAGCGTTCTTGAAGGCAAATAGTTAACAAGGGAGTTAGCAATGTAGCTTGGTCCTAGCCCATTAAGGGCTTTGTATATAAGGAGGAGGACCTTAAAATCAATTCTAAATGTTACAGAAAGCCAGTACAGAGCAGCTAAAGCTGGACTAATGTGCTCTCTCCTCTTGGTTCTGGTTAATAGCTGAGTTTTGAATGAGCTGAAGTCTCTCAGTGGTTTTTTTGGGAGGCCAGTAAAAAGTGCATTACAGTAATCGAGTCGGCTTGAAATAAAAGCATGAATCAGTTTTTCCAACATCTTTTTGATTTATAAATCGTTGTACTTTAGCTATGTTTCTAAGGTGCAAAAATGATGTTTTCATCACCTTGTTAATGTGGGACTTGAAGCTTAGATCAGAATCTAAGATAACACCAAGATCTGTAAACTCGGATTTAATCCAGGGAGTTAATTTCCCCAGATTATTAAACAGCATTTCTCTTTTTGTTTTAAGGCCAACTAGTAAGATTTCAGTTTTGTCCTCATTTAACTTTAAGAAATTATTGCTCATCCATTTATTTATTGCCAAAAGACAGGTAGTAATGGAGTTTATGGCTGCAGCATCATTTGGTTCAGCAGAGATGTACAGTTGCGTGTCATCCGCATAACTATGGAAACATACATTGTGCTCTCTAATGATGTCACCAAGTGGCAGCATGTATAGTGAGAACAATAATAATTAAATCAAAAGATCCAAACTACATCCGCAATAAATATCTCTTAGCAAACTAGTGCTACACAAGGTCTGGTAGTGTAATGTAGCATCAAATCTGAATACAGCTCTTTACAAGATTCCTATGAGATTACATTTTCATATCCTCTTATCTTGCCTTGTGCTCCTGCTTGCTATTATAATTACAGCACTGAATTCATTGTCAACAGATAAGCCAATTGGTTTAAATTAAGTAGATGAGTAATTAGGTGGTAAAGATAGACCAGGGAAAACATGCTATGATACGAAGCCAAAAAACCCTGGGGAAGTAAGAAGATTGTTTCTCTGTCCTAGCAACAGTTACTAGGACGGAGTCCTGACTTAAGGTCAAACGGTTTCAATTATTTGCTGAACTGGATAAAATGAATGTAGCACCTGTGTTTCTGCAGACAGATAACCATTAAATCAGCACTGCTCAAAATCAAACTAACAAAAGAATTAACTTTCACTGTGCACATTAAAGGTATATGTACTGTTGAGTTAAATGTTAGAGTAATTACTGTTGAGTGAGAGTCATACCTTAAACAGCTACAGGAGTGGGCTGCAGTGTGGCGTAGTGGTAAAGAGCAGGGTTTGTAACCAAAGAAAAAATGCAGGCTCAATTCCCTTCTGAGGCACTGCTGCTGGGGCTAGATACCCAGAACTGCCTGAGTATACATCTAGCTGTACAAATGGGTAACATGCAAAACTGTAAAAAGCTGTTTAAAGCTGGTCATCTCTAGACACTTCATCTGGATGAGCATTTTCTTCTTGTTTAGGAACAAACATCAAGCACATTTCCTTGCATTGCATGTTAAACCATAGCTGGAGATGATGAAAAGGTAGTGTAACCTATTTGGTTTTGGTTTCACGTCTCTTAATCCCTTTCCCTTGTACAACAAACCAACACTTTTTCAATTATGTCCTGGCTCACATGGCAGTCTCTCCCACAAGGCCTGAGGTCCACCTCTGGGTTTGTTAATAGTTTTAACCGCTGACAGTCACTTCCCTTCAAAAGCAACAGCACAGCGCTGAGGGTAACCCAAATCGCTTCCACATGTTCTGCCCAGGCACCTGCCAAACCTCCTCCGCCCTCCCTTACTGCTGTCTCTGCACATGCTGACGGTCTCAGCACCAGAATGCTTAGAGCACATCAGAGGATTCCATGCTTTTCACATGAATGAGCAATTTTTGCAAATTTGAAAAATAAATTCAATCAAATTCATTTATAGTCAATGGTATCTTGGGCAGTCAATGAGCAGAAGCTGTACTGCTGTTGTGCCTTTTTGGCAATGTACTTAACCCAGACTGCCTCAGTAAATATCTGATTGTATAAATGGATAACATAAAAATCATAAGCTACGGCAACCACTTTGGATAGGAGTGTCTGCACCATCCTTGCTGTAACCACGTCTCCTTCAGCTTGCCACAATTTTATGTAATTTCTGTGTTGTTGCTTGCCAAGTTCAAACCCTACCAGGGTATCCTTACAAAGGCCTCCTGACCCAACGCACCAACCTGCCACTAAATCATGTGAAGGGAAAGATTCTGGTTTAAAAGCACACTGCCACAATCACAGCTGTCATAAATGAACTGTTTCCGGTGAACTTTGGAATGGGTGAAATTTTACTGTGTGATATCACTGGTGTTTCAGACAGCTGTGGTTAGTCAAAAGATAATGACATGTGCACTATTAAAAGCAGTGGACACATGTCCTCAGCAATTACAGCTCACTAGTTTTCCCCTAACAAATACACAGATGGAGACAGGTTTCCTGTGACCCTAGCAGCGTCAACGGCATAACGGCTGAATGCTACAGTCCCTGATGTAGCGGCTGGATGAGGACCTTTCACAGCAACAACCGGAACCGGTCTATGTGAGGCTGGCTGACGTGTGGGAGGCACTCAAATTTACCAGCACTGGAAGCGCACAATGCAGCAGTGTGAATGACCACAGTCTGTACAGGGCTACTGCCATTCTCTTTATAAGCTGATGAGAGGACCCCATCTGCCTGTAGAGAAATGGGAGGCTTCTGAATGAGTGGAAGGCACCATCTTTTTGTAGTTTGTTCAGAGAACAACAGAAAAAAACACAAGTAATCAGTGTTTTTTCTGTCTCTCACACACACTTTTTAGGCTTTCCTCTGCACATTTCCTCCTACAGATTAAAGCTGGGCTCTTCTTCCAACTGACAAGGAAAATTCTTCATAAATGCTAAACGCATTTAATTGCCTTAAGCCTAAACCAACCAGAACACAGTCATCACGTTATGATGAGAGAGAAAACAGACCTTTCATTTTAATGCAGCAGCTGTTGCACTATCAGCCTATAGGTGGAAGACTGGCAGCGTGGTGACAGCAGGTGGGGAGGGGCCATATGCAGGGTGTCACACAATGTGAGGAAGCAGCTGTTGAAATTTGAATGGACTAAGGTAATATAAGCCACTACATAAATAATATACCTAAAAGAGACAAAGTGCAAATTTGCACTTTCACCACTGCAGTAAATATCATTTCCCAAATTTCAAGCACACAACTGCAATTGAGCCTCAATGATATTTTAGGAAGCCAATTGCAGCAGCGATCTCTGGTGCTCTCCCATTTCAGATTTAAATTTTCTCCCTATATTGGTTGATAACTGTGTTTTAGAGGGGAAAAAACAGTTCAGAGTGGCAGCAGTTATTTTATTGCTATTAAAGGCTGATCCCTTCGACAACCCAGGATCCCTCTGATGCTCAGCAGAAGGCAGGAATCTGAGAAAAGGGTGATGGAGTTGAACCTTCTCACCTCTCAGGTTTTATTTTGGGCTGTTGCTCCAGGGTTTTTACTTTCAGAGTAATCAGGTGAGAGGAATGGAGCTACCTGAAGTGATCAGGGCACCTTGTGGGAGAGTTAGCACAGCAGGCAAAGACAAGAGAGAGGCGGAGAGAAGACACAGAAAAATAAAACGAGAACCAGCACACAGACTGGTTTGTCATGTTACATTAAATATTGCCAGTTTGCCAGTTCAACTAGTACATTCTCTTAAAATGGTGATTACCATCCTCAGTTTGACTTAAAGGCCGTGATTAAACAGATCCCTGACGCAGGTGTGGACTCCCCCTCCAGGAATTCCCCCCCTCCAGCTCCCTGTTGTGGTCGATGGTGTGATCCAACATCTCTGCGGTGCAGAAGGCGGATCTTTCTCCCTTGCCGAGAGGACCAGATAAAAATAGCAGTGAGGGGGAGCAATCACGCTGAAGACTTCAGTTGTGTGAACTGCTCTTCATAGTGAAGAGCACCAAGAGAGGGAACAGCGGGAGCGATCACAGCGAGGGGAACACCTGTGGAGCAGGGCTGCATCTGACATTCACAAACTCTCTTCTTGTACGGACATCCAAAATCACAAATATACATTCCTGCCCTTTAAAACGCTCAGAAAGGCCAAAGGAAGCTGCGGTTTGGCTGGCTCCAGACACTCTCAACTGGAGCACAGGAAGTGCCCAGAGCCACTCTCAGGCCTTCTCTCACTGGGTCTCACGGCAGCACAATGCAGCATGATACCCAACGGAGCTTTCTTCAAAGTGAATTTCAGGGACGGAAGTGGTGAGACCAACACACAGCCTTTTGATTGTCACTGAACTTTGTGTGTAAATAATACCAGTTAAGAGGATAGGAATTCAATGGAAAACAGTGCGGGGACAGTACACTGTAAAAATATGTCACCCAGTTCCAAGAACTTGACAGTCCCAACACTATTAAATTAACAACGTTGTGATCCCAAATTCCAAGCTGAAAAACATGCATCCTTCCAATGATACAGTCAGTTCAAATCTTATGTCCAAAGCTGATTTCTAAGAATGGATCTGAAGAATTTTTATTTACCATTCGTTTGATTAGTAGTAGCTCATTTGTTGGTGACAACTGACAATTGTAAATATTGACAATTGACATGTAAATAGTTTTTGGTGGCATACTGAATTTCACACCTTGTTATTGCATTACAAAGGCAAGCCCTACCAGGTTTCCGACAACTTTTGCAAGGATTTTTTCCCCACATTAATTGCTAAATTGTTCTTTTGGGGGTTTGACAAAATGCATTTTTATAATTTTTCAAAAGTCTCCTGTTTGGAAAAAAAAAAAGGGGGTCACCTTATAATCAGGAAGGAAGCCACAGACAGTAGATCAACCTGGTTATAAATGAAAAAGGGGAAGGTTCATCAGGCTGGTCCATCTGATCACTATGGAGCATCCATCACCGTTGAAAATAACACCTATGTTGTGAAGTATAATACTGAACACATGAAATGAAACATTACGCAGATATGCAATTAACTGCGTAAAGATATTTAAATTTTCCCACTGAAAATGGTAACGTGTAAGAACTCAAGCAACACTGGGACACTGCAGGGGAAAATGTCTCTTTTTTTCTCTAATTTTTTTAAATATGAGAGACTGCAAACCTTTGCTATACTTGCATGCACCCAACGGCTATTTTCCCACAAGTCCAACATTGCCCCTGGAAGGCCCACAATGAACAGAGTACAAGCGCATCTCCCAGATGTCAGCTGAGGGCCTCATAACAGGTGCACTTCTTATGAACACAGTATGCCTGCATCATCACGTATCACTGTGACAAGCATTTCGCATTTTAAGTTGACTGTTGCCTGATATGCATTAGAAAACCTGAGCTCTGCAGATGAACAACTAGATCTTTAACATCCTTTTAATAACCTGATAGCGGTGGAGGTTGCGTTCCAAAACCACTCCTTTACACCCAACCCCCCTTAGCATACTATGCAAGTAAGCACTTGTCACCACCCTTTGCTCGCTCTCCTGGCTTGCAGTCCTGGGGGAATGTTTAACTTCATGAAAACTCCAAACAAAACAGGAATATGGGTCAAGTGAGGATACAGCAATGTACTTTTTCCTTTGCTACCAGAAAACAAGAAAGGCCTTCCCTTCCTGGGTCCTTGCTGCTCACTTTTCCTCTACTGAAACTTAATACTTTGTTCACACTGGCATTTTTGTATGACTGCCTTGATTTGATCTTAGTCTGTCTTGTTTACATTGCATATGATTTGTCTGGACTACACTGTTTTGCTCTAAATATGTATGCTCTCATCATTTCTATTTTTATGATACTTGTAAAGGGACCTTAACTGCCACTCTATAAGTCATGGTAGGAAGCCACAAACCAAGACAGACATGAAACCATGAAAGCAAGTCTTCGAGACAGTGGGCAGAATGCATTGCAAGAACATCTTAATCTAATGAGAATATCTTTATCATGCTGCAACAAACAAAACATAATTTCCAGGACGTTCTTTCTTGAATACATTACAGGGAGAACTTTTCTTTGTCTGTGACCACACATCTTATATCTTTTCTCGTGTGAACTTGTAGACAGTAGATTTCAATGATAAATGACCAGACAAAACCAGACAAACCATGCATATCACCTTGCCAGAGGCCATTGGTTATTCTGTGATGGGTAAAAATCCTGGTCAAATAAACCTTTCAGCTGTAAACCAGAATTCAAACATCCACAAAGATTGTTCCAAAGTTCTAGTAATGGATCTGTTTGCCAATTGTCAGCACCAAGTGAACAAATCACAGACTATACACTCAAACATTCATCAGTATAGCTTAAATTACACACAGAAAACAGCAAACATCTCAAATACTGCATAAACAGGAACATAAAAAAGCTTTACTCTACATTCAGCAATGGCCACTGCTTTTAACAAGCCAGTGCAGGTTTTTTTTCCCATTTTTAATCATGTCTTTTGAAGTTCTCCACCAGACCATCTGTGATATGGTATAACTTTATCAAACCGGATCCATTCCAATCTACACCTGGGTCTATGAGCATAAAATGACCCAAGGCAAAATATACAGAGGGCCAAAAAACTGAGAAAAGCACAAAAAATCATACACACGTTAGGAGGGCAATTTCCACCAGCAGGTGGTATGTATGTTATTTATTTGAACGATTAAAGGTGTGACAGAGACTGCATTAGACACAGGGTACCATATAGCCGAACAACAGTGGATGAGCAAATGTACAGGTACAATGGAAACTAACATCACAAACACAATTTGACACAGCTCAAATCCACAAAGCCAACTCAGTTCACTAACCTGATGAATACACCATCACACAACTTACACGGAACAGACAAGCCTTTACTAGCAATACTTAATCATAAATGAAAGTTGCAACGGGGCCCTCCACACAATACTGAGGGGTCACAGCTTTTCTTTAGTCTCCACCAGGAATTTTACTTCAACAGAAAAAAATGCATGTGCACAACCTATCATATATTGCCAGCTGTCAAATTAGTAGTTTTTTTAATCCACTTATAATGCAAGATTTGGACTGGGAGAAAACGGTACTCTCAAACGCTATGACAAATGTGATAATGTAGTATCTGCATGGCTGGTAAATCTATCCATCTACCATGACACATGGTTATCTTTTCGCCTTCTCATTGGGGCAAAGAACTATGCTGATAACATCCAATCATGAGACAACTAGGGTGACCAAAACTTAAGTCACTGGTGGTTGTGACTTCGTAGTGCAT
Source organism: Megalops atlanticus (assembly GCA_019176425.1). NCBI lineage: Eukaryota > Metazoa > Chordata > Actinopteri > Elopiformes > Megalopidae > Megalops > Megalops atlanticus. Next base: position 41,964,657 of record CM032875.1, on the reverse strand, counting down.
AACAGTCAATACACGTCAACCAAGAGCAAGAATATTTTGCGGGAGCAAAATACACACCTTGTTACAGCGCGTGCAAATGCAATTGCTCGTAACGATCTACAGAAACAGGCCTAAAGCAACTAAATCAGGGCTTGCACTCCCCGACATTTAAAAACGAGAGGTCATCAAATAGCCCCTTGGATAAAGAATCAGACAGCTAGTTTCGTCGAGGAGAACAACAATACATCATCTGATATATTAATGGATGCAAATAGTTAAATGTTAACATAAGCATTAGTAGAAAGCCCGTTACAAAGATTGATACTGTTTTCGCAAACTAGCTATGTTATCTCGTCACTCAAGCCAGCTCGCTAGCTGCAAGGATAATACATGCAATTTTCGCAAAAACACAACTAGTCAACCAATTTTTCTCAGACGAGCACAATATAGCCAAGTAGCTAAATCGAGCATGTACTGTAATACCTGCACCGAATATAAGAATGACAGCCAAGTCGGTAGCTTACTAACTTGGCAAACTAGGTACCGAGGTAGGTTGGTAGCTAGCTACAAATCCTCCCTCCTCTGGAAAGACTTTCACTTTTTAAAAAACCCTAAAGCACCCAGGCAACGATACTGGCAATTCTGGGATTTGCAGATTTACACAACTAACATTAGCTAGCTAGATGGCTAACCTAGCTGTTCCATACTGCACTTACATGCACGTTAAATACATATGTAGATATAGACTACCTACATTAAAACTATTAAGGTTAAATAGAATTAGCTTGGTTGCAGAAGATTCTGAAGGTTAGAAAGCTAATGTTAGCTAGCTAACATTAGCTGCTGGGATGTCCCTCTTTCTCTCCCAAACAAAACCAGTCCCCCTTGCATTCCGCTGCAGACTCAACACAGACGACATACACTTTAGACGTCCAAAATGCATTTCCAAACGTCTTTGTCGTGGCATCTGTCCTTTGAAAAACAGTATTGCTTTGTATTTTCGTCTTGGGAAAAAGCTAGCTAACTACCTAGCTAGCTACTGTAACTTGTAGCTAGCTTCAGTGTTGCTACTCACCCCCGTCGAGAGCGCCCTCTCCCACATTCTTTCCTACAGAGCTTATGTATGGCACAGGATCTCACAGAGCGCACAGTAAAATTCGCACCATATCGCCTCACCCCACAATTCTACTGCTATTTCCAAAATCCAGCTGGCTAGCTGGGTCAATGTTATTTCAGTTTTTTTATTTTACCCCCCTTAACTAATGTTCTCACTGCCTCTGGCCGCATCGCTACGTGGCTGGCCTAGGTTTCGCGCACCACCTCGTGCGCGTACTCGTCTTCAATTGCTGGACCTTCTGATAAGCTCGGTGCCCAGACAGCTGAGTCGTGCGCGCGAGGGAGCCGCGCGCCTGTGGAGGGTTTTCTTTCATGCTTCTGTTCTGCCAGACGGAGCACCACGCACGCATTCGTGTGAAAAGCCACATCAAATACAATACAATACACTGAGGACAAATGTACAAAACAAGGTGTAGGCTACATCTTTATAAATTACCCTAGGCTTAAAAGAGACACATAAATATAGCATCATCTGAACACAGAGTTATTACATTGAGAGAATAAAAATGTGTCACTCTTGACAGTATACAACCCATATGAACACCATACATGACACCACACTTTAAAACTGAAAAAAAAACCCCTTTATATATATATCAAACCAAACAAAGGGGTAATGTTCCACAGAACCAGTTACGTTTTGGCTTGTTTTTCCTACTATCAATTGGTTACACAAACAGAAACACAAAACATAATAAAATTATGATGGACGTGCACCCTGGCCAAACCTTTGGTTGCGCTGTAGCATGGGGGATTGGCCCAGGTGAGTGAAGGTAGTGAAGGTATGGGTGCGCTTATATTTTTTAAGGAAGTGTGTGCATTTGATCTTCCAACATCATCTAGTCTAATCTAACCTTGCTGTCATCCTCTTACAGCAGCATTTTTGACCGTGCTTGAGATTGCCCGGAATTTAGTGGAGAAACAGAATCTGTCCCATAATCATACTTCTCTGTAAACATTTGAGGCTAGTTTACATGAACCCCAAAGTAAATGCATGTTTTTGCCTTAGACATTCAAATAAAACCATATTGCTTTTGGGGATCACAGTTATATAACCTGTGTCTCTCTCTGTGAATAAGATGGTATCTTTCTCATAGTCAGAATCACCTACACCATCTCCAACATCTCACTGCCATCGGCAATCACTGGATGAGACAAAAATTTCATAGTTACATTATATACACAACAAGCATTGTATCTGGAGTCAGACATGTGAGAGTGCTACCATGTACTAAATATAGCCCTTAGCACAGAGTGTGTGTGCCTCAAGTGGGTGTGTATAAATGTTTCTTAATTGTTCTGCATCCTTCCTGTTCATTCATTTCAACTGATTAACTGTACACATGTGAGCACGTGCTTCCCAATACCAAGGGTTTTGCAGTAAGTACCATCCAAGGGCATAGCTGAGATGTAGGTTCTGGGAGATTGGACGTTGCTATTGTTTTGCAACCCATCAAACACAGGAGACCATGAATGCCCACTAGCATGCCTTCTTGTGGAATGAGATCACACTCCACCACACATACCCTGTTCCTCTCTTTCTCTTCATTGTGCATGGATTTGCATAGTATCTTGCATAGACTAACACTACTAAATTAAGACTTCATATGACCATGGCCAATCTGAAACGCTTGCTTCAGTGTGCAACATAAGAGTGGGAACTTTCACATTTGGAATTGGATTTCTAGGATTTGGTTGTAAGAGCTAAATGCATAACAAAGTGTGAGTAATATGTGTCATTTAACATTGACAAAAGTGTTACATTTGCTGCACTAGAGAAAATATACCTGGGTGCTTTACTACTGGAAATGTTTGTTTTTGTATGAAGAAGCTGCTTTCATGATATAATTGGACAAAATCAATTCACAGATGTAGTAATTAGGTACTCTGACTGTGTTACTTAAGTCTACAAGGGCCCCAAAGTATCTGTAGGATACTTTGGATTGGTGTGATCACATCATGACCATGACCATGTGCACTTGCTGAACTATTTGCACTATTTATTTCTGTTTTGTGCTACATGATTTCCTATAGAGAAACCAATGCTCCTGTCTAAGCCATGTCAAGTGTTAGGGTTTGAAGACGCACATACCATACTGAAGGCATTTCTGAAAAAAAGACCCCCTTGGTATTTCACCTCCATTTATCTGAATATGATTTCAAAAATGACTGTGTCATAACTACACCCTAATTGTATGAAATTAATTACAAGGAATCATTCTGTATTTTGCTCTTGTTCTGACTGATGTTGCTGCCACACTTTTGTGAATAGCTGTCCCAATTGCATATAAATAGTTATTCAAACCTTCTACAATCTGAAATGATCTGTTTTCCACTGGCTAAAGATATTTTACTTCCCACTGGCAACAAAGCAATTCATTTAGTGGTATCACACGAAGTGATTACTTATTGAGGGGAGCAGGTGACAAGGGGTAGTTAGGAATGCCATTCTTAACATGCACTGAGTCTGTTGTCATTGCTCAGACTGACTCTCCAGCAGCACAAACATTGACAGGGTTTATGGTTGATATACTGGTTTCAAAAGGTCTGGTACAGTATAAGGAAAGCTTAAGCAGGTGCGGTTCAACTTGAAGGTTATGTCAGTCCAACAAGCTTTCATTATCTCCAATCTGAAAAAATTGTATTGTCTTGTAAAAATTGTACAGCAGCAACATTGAAAGGAATTTTTGACTTAAGATTGCAGTGTTTCACAGACACTAATCATCTTTCAAAATACACTCACTTAACATCACATTGTAGAACAAGCAGGTTTTTCGTCTTGATTACAACATTAAACTCAACAGTGAAGGCTGAAAACGCTTAATGTCATGCAAGTAGAGGTAAGAGAACATTTGTGTCTATTACATCTGTTATGACTGTGAATCATGTCTCCCATTTTTGTTTGTTCCCTAAATGCAACCTGCCTAAATTGCTTAAAAAATTTAAAACACATAACTGAACCCTATTAACCACCATGGCAAACTCAGAGAAAAGATAAGCTGTATTTTCCCTGTCACTGGATCATTATTTCCAACCTAGCCTGGTTAAATTTGAAGAGCAGCTGCTCTAAACCTGAGTGACTTACAAAAGTGCATTCAACAGGGTTAGGCAATCAGCCCCATAGATACTAAACCATAAGTGCTGCCCTTGAAATAGGGGGGAGAGAGGTCAGCGTTTGGGGAGAAAAGGTGTAATGTGAGTAGGTGAGTTTTGAGTATATGTTGGAAATGGGCAGCGATCCTGCTGTTCTGACAATTGTGGGGAGCTCATTCCACCACGTGGGGGCCACAGATAGGGAAGGGATGTTAATGAAATGACCAGGGCTGTGGGAATACAAGTGGAGAGTAAGGAGTTGTCTAAAGAAGAGATAAATGGAAGGAGAGTAGGTGTGGAGGCCTGAATTAGAGGAGAGGTGGTAAGCTAACTAGCACTTGTAACTGGTAAGTAGAGAACACAATAAAGGATGGTTGTGGGTCCAAAAGTGCCCAGAGGAAGAATTTACTAAATAACTTCAGATGACTATTAGCAGATGCATTTTCATTTTAAAGTAGAAAACCTTAATGGATGTGACAGGAGAAGGAAAAACTAAGAGAAAACAGAAATATTCAACCCAGTCAGAGGGCAGGTTTGAACTTTTTCTATTTCCCTTCCGCTGATTGCAGTTTACTCCTGTTGGCACATCTTGCCTCAGTCAACCATGTGTTGGAAGAGGGTGGCTGTGAAGGACTGGAGGTGAGTGGACATTAAGAGTATTAAGTGTGGATGATGGCAGTCATGGCACCAACAGTAATGAGGATTTTGAAATGTTTAGAGTTGCAAAAATGCCTGCGTAGTTGGAATGGTGGAAATCACATTGTTAGAGTAGGTTTTGTGCAACAGATTGTGTATTTCATCGGAACACAACCATCAGTGTGGAAGCTGATGTAGCAGGCCCTCATGAAAAGGAAACAAAGAAAGCGTCAGATAGTTGAAGTGGGTTCATTTCGAGGCAGCTTTTGATGCAGCTTCAAGTGAATACAAGGTCAAGATGAATGCCAAACTTGTGTACAGGAAAGGACTGTTCCAGACTAGAGGTGAATGAGTGAAGTTGTGGCAAGGAGGATTCAAACTCAGGGTAATGTGACTGGATACTGAAATCTCCTAGATGGATCACAACTGTATCATCTCCTGGGTCATGTCCGAGGAGGAAATCTAAATCATCAAGAATGATTCCAACTGTCCCTGGTTGGTGACAGAGGACAACGTTCAGTTTGTAGGAATTTGTGACAGCACCGTCCTCCAACACCGAGATGCAGAGATAAAAGACAGGTAGGACTAAGTGAGTTAGAGATACGTATTCATTTGTAAAAAAAGCTTTTAACTAATTGCCTGTCAACATTTATGGTTAAACATTATAGTGTCTGTATATCAGTAACAAAATTATATCAATATGTGGTACATGAACAAATCAAAGAGGAACATAATACTGTATAAAGAAGACATTTTATTGTTCAGCAATTAGATACTTGGGTGGAATGAGAGGTTATGTATTCTTCCTTCAACATAAACAAAAACAAACAAAAGTCATCTGTGTTTTGCCCTTAAAATGGAACCAGGATACTTTTTCTGCTTAGTCAAGTGAATTACATACGACTAACCTGAAATATGCAGAGGTTATTTAGGATATGTGAGGGAAGAAAAAGCAGATGACACAATCTCCTTTGAACCAGACCAACCTTCTAAACCCATGCCTACTTCTAGTCATGCCCTAGACCTTCCCATCAAGTCTGACTAGAGGGTCCAGCCCCAGCATGACAGACAGAGCAGCTGTACTGGAGCTTTGTCACAAACAATAGAAAGGTTTATGAAATACTGACTGCCAAATGGTCTGCACTACTTTGTAACAAGTTGGCCACACTGGACACAATGGATGTGCCATTCTGGGGCCCACTTGCTATTCTGCAATAACAAGTTGTAGACTTAATTTTGGGGCACAAAGGAAAACCATGGTGATCAAGGCCTGGCAATGGACCACATTCACTGAATTGGTCCTCACCCATCTGCAATGGTCATGTTTTGACAGCTTTCAAAACAGCCCTAAATGCTGCATGATAAAATACAAGTATAACCTTCAAGAGACTTGGTCTCTGTTCAGGGGCCTTGGTTCACTCTGAGTTGAAGTCTCATTGTTGAAACTTACTGACAACATAACATTTAAATTAATCAATGCACCCCCCTCCCCCACCATCCCTATCTCGCAGACCACAGTGATCCCATGCTATGCTGCCCCCACATATCCATTACATATACAAAGTATATAGTTTCAAGGAGAATTACTGCCCTAAAATGTCAACATTTAAGTAATTCTGACTGAGAAAAGGTACTTTGATGTAGTTTCAACAAACCCCCCTCCACACCCACTGCTCGCCCTCTACATTAAGTGCTCTTACAGCAGATTCCTCCCAACACACTGGCGCTTCTCTCACACAAACAGCAGCCACTCCTGTGCAGTGGCCAGTGTGCAGTGTGTGAGGGGAGAAAGTGTGTTGGAGGTGGGCCCGCCCAGGCTGGCGATCAAAGCAGGGCAAGCTAGCAGGTGCAGCAGAGGGCTCACTGGGGGAGCTGCAGCAGTGTGCCCTGGCCGGACGGCAGGTAGGTGACGTTTCGGGACCGGGACAGCTGGAAGGCGATGTCCTCGGCTGCCTCCAGCTTGCGCAGCTCCACCAGGCCATCGCCTGCGGTGGCCAGGGAGTTTGCAATGAGCAGGGCAGCCTGGGAGTCACCTTCCGCTGAGATGATGGCAGCCTGCTTCTGCTGTTCCGCCTGGGAGACAAAGAGGAGAGAAAACTGGGGTTAAGGGGCTGCTGTGGGAATACGTTAGTTATACAGATGGAATGAAAATAAATTAACCAAATGAAGAAGAAAGAGCCCTAACTATACTTCCTCCTACCTTTAACTAGGAAAAATCCACTTGGCAGAGCGCACATCAACTCCCATTTCTCTCTCTTTCTCACACACAAGCATACACACACAGTGTTGTTACCTTCTCCACAATGAATCGTGCCCTCTCTGCTTCCTGCTGGGCCACCTGTTTCATCTCCACAGCCTCTGTGAACTCCTTTCCAAATGTCAAGTGAGTCTGTGTGGAGACAGCCATAACTAAGAGGGGTTTTACAGGAACACACAGCATATCAACACCAAACCTGTCTTTTCCGATAGCGCTGCTGCCTGTCATTTTAACCAGCGTCTCTAATTTTTTATGCACTTTAAAATAAACAGTGGCGTAAACAATCTTTGCTGTCTAAAGAAGTGTGCCTGCTATGAGACCAATGTAACAGCAAGACGGGTACCAGTGAGACGTCATCCAGGATCAGACCGAAAGTGGAGGCTCTCTCTGTCAGATCTTCGCTGACCTGCCGGGACACCAGCTCCCTCTGTGTGATCAGCTCCCCAGCATCAAACCGTGCCTGTAGGGCACACACCACCAACAGTCAACCCCCCTCTACCTCCCTACACCACCTCTTCTGACCGCCTGCAGCGTTTGAATGCCTGGCAGCACTTCTGCACTTGACGAATGCAGCTCATGGACCCATCAACGCGCACTCACCACCACAGACTTGAGGACCTCGGTGGTGATGGAGGGCAGCACCCTCTCATCATAGTCCTCCCCGATGCTGGTGAAGATGCGTGGCAGCTGGCTCGCCACTGGCCGGAACAGGATACGCAGAGTGATGTTCACGTTCTGCAGATCTGCAGGGAGGAGGACGACAAGGACAGACCGCAGTGACAAAGCCACCAAAGGTAGAAAGGACACACAGGGAAAAAAAACAGCCTCCATACATGTTGGACCTCAGGCCGTGTCCCTATCCACATTCCTCATTTTCCCTACTCACTTCCCCTGAAAATGGCATAGAGCGGTTGAGGGTATCCAAATTAACAAAAGGAACTTCTGCTTGCCCTCAGTTGCTCCCTGAAAGCAAGGGTACAACCTTGCACACTGCACATTTGGTGTGGCATCCCAAGATCCCTTTTGTTTGGCATCCCAGGGTGCACATCTGTGCAGACCACTTTTTGCAAATTTTATGAGTTTGATTCAACCACACGTAGTATATTTTACAGTGTGACAAACAACTTTGCATTTACATTTATTCATTTGCCATGAGTGTCCAGAGTAGCTTACAAACCGCAAAGCAGCTGGATTTCAAGAGTCTAACTAATCTGAATCGCCATGATACCAAACCTGGTTGTTGAGTGGCCATTGCCAACAGTTAGAAATCCAAAAGGTTTCATACCAATTGCTAAACCTTCATGCAACGAAGCCAGATTTGAAGGTGAATGCCCTTCACTAAAATGTAGATGGCCCACTGAGGTCAATGAAAACAAAGTGACACTTAAACTGTTACATTGCTAGTATAAAACTGGATGATTAATGGGAGCAGTTTCCATGGTTTAATGTAATTTTTTTGGAGTCACTCTAAAACTGACATGACCCATGGCACTCAACTGATAAAAGCAGAGTGTCTCTCAAATATGCTCCCACACAACATCCTTCCTCTTTTTCCTAGAGAGATTTTTTTTTAAATCTCAGGACGCTTCCTAGGCAAACAAAGGAAATACAAGTATGCACTTGTGTGATGTCATGTGAAGTATAGATTCCCTTGCTCACTTGAGAATTAGGTCACTGAAAGAATCTGGTAGTGAGCAGGTCAGCTCAAGAGAAGGGGCGAGGCAGGGGTGTTACCTTTGCTTCCAGTGATGACGGGCACATTGCGCGGACGGGAGCGACAGTCAAAGATGATAGGCTTCTGCACCCAAGGGATGACAAAATGGGTTCCCTCACCCACCACTGCCTCTTGCACCCCACGGAACCTATCAAAGATCACCGCTCTGTGGCCAGCATCCACTGAAACATGACGGAGAGTTGAAATCTCAACACAAAAGCAGCACAATCAATTATGTGTGTGATCCGTAATCCCAAGTTCCACAATATTCATGAGTCTTTCGCTATCATTTACTGACGCATGAAATAAATCTTAAAACCTGATAACCATTCATAACAGAATGATATTAAGAAAGGTCATTCTGCTGATGCATCCGAAAGGTGATTACAAATGGATTTTCAATCAATAACACGCAGACAAACTGTGTCACTGCCGTGACAGTGTGTAATATGAGGAAACGGCCAAATCAGCACTCACCATTATAGAGAGCTGAGTTGACTACCCCTCCGCCAATGGCCAGGGCCAGACCCAACTTCCCAATGGACTCAAACAGCTTTGCCATAGCTGTACACCTGCAGCCCTGGTAGTAAATACAAAGACCACAATGCATGTTCAGTTCTGACTCCTCCAGAGAAAAGGTTGAGGTTCTCAATCAGGTGCATCTAACAGTTGGCTAAATATCAGTCTAACAGATGATGCACAACTTCATGACTAACTCCATACATTAAGTATAAATTGAGAAAGGGGAAAACAAATGGTGTATTTCCATATGCATCAGTTTGTCTTGTAGCTAAAAACTTGGATGCCAAACCATGTTCAACAATGAGTGTACTCAAAAAAGAGATGGAAAATCCCTCACAGATCACTATCTGTCAGGGCAGATGTAATACAGGGAATACCATAGGAAAGTAATTTATTCAGTGAAAGTAAAACCTCCTATCTTGACAAAGCATAGAATATTAAGTTACTAAGTAGCTAGGTATCTACCTAATTTGTGCACAAAACAGCAAGGTACTACAACCTCGAATACAATAATTGATTCACTTATAATAAATGAATCTTATTTAACGACAACTGGCCAGCAAGAAGCCCGTGGGCAGCTAGCTAAACGTGTTCAAAGCTCAACTCAACGAAAAAGGTTGTACATTTACTTATTAGCAGTAGCTAATATAATGCAGAGCAAACACAAAGTTAGCTCATATAGTAACTGCTAAAAAGCTAAATGGCAAGTTCGAAAACGGCCTTACTTACATTTCTTCGTGATAAGTATTAGTCTGGACGACATCGGCCTAGGCAAGCTGGCTTGCTTTCTTACTAACGTACGCCCATAATTTCATCATGTAGATCTATGTTCCGACCTTACGTTCGCTCACTAGCTAGACTACCTAGCTAGCGAAAAACTAGTGATGATGTGACCTGGATGTAAATTACCTGAGTTTCCTTATCATACAGAAGCCACCAAATGGCAAATACGATGATCGTTAGCCTCCTGCATAATATTTCAGAATTAGCTAGTTAGCTAACATGCTAGTGTTAGCTGATTACAAATATGATTAGGCATCTGTGTTGCAGAACTAACTAGCTAACTAGGTAGCTAGCTGCTTATTTAAAATATCATTTTAGCTAGCTAGCAAGATGATCGTCCTCTTTGACACTAACGTTAGCGAGGTAGCTGTCTAACTCCATGTGAATTTTGCCGGTAGCTTAGCTAGCTAGCAGCTACTGTATAACATATTATCTAACATACATAGTTAGCTAGGTAGCTAATTGTAAAACAGAAAAATAGCGATCAGTCATGAATCGATTTGAAATAAAATAATTATAAGTCGGCATGTTGGTCTTCTTCACCATGCTCACCTTATCCTCGTTGCAGTGTGACCTCCACTTACGAAAAACAGACCAACCAAGAACTTAACAGCCAACACATGAATTGAATAGTCTGCTGCGCATGCTTGTGCTTTAACATTCGCTGTTCTCATTGGTTTAAATTGTCTAACGATGAGGGTGTATGGACTTGTAGTTGGAAGGTGTCACCTTCGGTGAACCAGAACTACACTTTCCTTGCTGCCTTTTCCCAGGGAAATGTCAAGCAGTCAGACGAGAATTGGAAAGGTAACTGACTGACACCTTTTCAGTCAAAGCCTCTTTTTACTAGCTAATTTGATTAAAATGAACAAAGCCTCATTGTTTCAGTTGTATGGGGCATAAAAACAGAAAGTGAGATTAAACTGAGATTAAAAAGCAACATGTCACCATATTGATTTTTGCCTTCGATAAATGAACCTTTCACACTAAATACATGAAGAATTAACCCCATGCATTATCAACATTTTATTGCTTTATCCTGTTATCCTTTATCCAGTTTTTATGGACTGTTTTTTTTTCAACATCTCATTTCTTGTTCATCATATTGGAGGAGAATGGAAATAAATGTATGTCCAAATGCCACATAAATAATCTTCAAACGAGCTGTGGTTGGGCAGTTTCATAGCTCTTAGTGTGGACTGAAATGCTGAAAATGTTTAAATAACCTGCTAATGCTAACCTGCTAGAGCACTTTTATTGAGTAGTTAGTTGACCTTATGTCAATAACCGTGGATGACAATGATCTATAGAATGCTGTATAGAGTATGTGCAAAAACAGCTGAGTTTCTAAGATGACACTAACACCTTGAGACTGACTTGTTGGACAACCCATCATTTTTAAAACATAAAATACACGTTTACTCCCTGCTGATTTAGCCGGTAAATGCCCTAAAGTCCAATCCATCACAAGTTTGGGCTGTGCAATTAATTAACAATGACTAGGAGTCCACACCGGCAGAACTGGCTTTATTCTGTTGAGGTAGGCTGGGTTAAGGTGGCAAGAGACCCCTTTTTGCAACCCTCATTAGCTCTCTTCTGCGACTAATCAGGAGCCTATGAATTTCTTAGATAACGTCAGTGTGGGTTGTGCCTGTCCTCTGTTCAGTGATCAGTCTGTATAGCACCAAGAGATTTGTAGTGTAAAAAAATTGTTGGGGACATGTGACTTTATCAGAAGATTGTACTGGTTATGCTTTGGCACTCCTGCATGAGGGCAGAACATGCTACAGTGAAACAAGCCTAATATGCAGCTGGTGATTCAAAGCCATGGTAATAAAGCATTTTTAAAAAATATATATATGATAAATGCATATTTAGGATGATAACTAAGGGTTGCAATTAAACTTCACCATTGCATTAGTGATAACTGATTCATAACCAACTCATGAAATATAAATCTTATGTATAATGTTCAGAAAAACATTTTCAATAATATAAATTGTACTGCAATTGTCTTAAATATTTATCACAGAAACCTAATTTTCTAGCAAAATGAACTAATGTGGAGTGCACAATAGTAAAGTGTGCTTCTGATATAAAAGGGTTCTAGGAATTAGCTGGGTAGCTGGATTATTATAAGGCCTACAAATACTCCTCCAGGGAGGAGATTCCTGATACACACAGATCTCCATTTCATTTTCCAGAATACTCAAATGGAAGTGAAGGCTCTAAATGAATCACTAAATGACAATAATGCCAGTATATCCATATGTCATTGGCAGGGTATGGTGAATACCAAGTCACGTGTGAAACTGTCACCTCATCAATGAAATGTTAGAGATAAGTCCTTATTTTGGAAATGGCACATTTATCAGGTAAGTACATTGCTGAAAAAAATGTAAAGAAAATTCAAGATGTGGTGACAATGGAATTAACATGGCCCCCACAATACAGGGTAAATCAGCTCCTACAGTATATTTGTACACACTTTGAAATAGGTGATCAGAAGTGAAGGCTGACCGAATTCTTGACACAGTACAGCAGCATTGTAGGACTTCCACCACAGTCACAGACCAAAAACAGGGGCGAAGCTACAGCAGTTTCAGTCTTTAAACTAGGAGCTCTGTTTATGTAACCTTAACAAAACTATCGCTATGTTGAAAAAAAGGAAAAGGAAAATTATTTCATAGAATGTCTCACATCCTTCAATGCTCCAGCCGACGAGAGAACGTAGGATGACTAAGACTGACATGATGTTATGATCCGATTGTTTATGATGGTGATGGCATTAGGATGCGCCACCTTGTGTTCAAGGGGAAGCGTCGCGAGTGGATTGGAATGTTTCACTTTCCATTTCTTGAAGATGTCGGTGTGTATACGCTGATATTCTGCGGACTAGGAAATACAAGGTAATTTCAAACAGCAAGTCGTGGCATAATTACATATTACTTATTTCTCTTGTCGCAAGTATTTTAAGATAAGTATTGGTGGAGATACAAACGTAACCACAACAAACTGTAAATAGTTTCTCACGCCTCACAGATGTCTGCACTTCCTCAAACGTGTTGTCTCTCTCTGCTTAAAATGGTTCGCAAACGTTTCATTTACAAAACTGCAGGTAGATTTAGTTTGAGAGGCATGGACACCAGTACAACAAAGTACAGGTCCGAGAGTGAGCTATATATCAGCTGTGATTGTTTTACCTGATTAACGATTACAGTTTTCTGTTGCGGCTATGTAAACAGCACGTTCTGTTACTGTTACTGAACTAATCAGTAAACAATCCTAATTGTTTTTTTGTTTTTTTTTTCTGATCGCATCCTTGCTATAGATACTTGCACTCAGCAGCATGACTGGCACAGGGACAGCGACAGCCACTTATATTTTTGCCTGTTGCAGCTTTCAATGCTCCCTTATTTTTCCAAATATTTCTAGTATGTTACCAGGCCATTTTATTACAGTCGAACTTATCCCCATTAAGTATGTTTTTGGAGTCTTCAGTGTAGGAAAATGAAATTGCGTCATGTGAATCGAGCAGGGTGAAGACAACTGAGGGTACATGCACGAGATGGAAGGAGAAGGCCGGACTATAATTGTGCGCGGTGTGCCCGTGGGCTTTGAGGAGAGAAGGCTAATGGACAAGCTGTGCATCCACTTCCTAAGGAAAAAGAATGGAGGAGGGGAGATCACCTCCATCACTCTCCCCAAGTCTATGCCTGGCTGTGCCCTCATCACCTTTGAGGAAACTGAAGGTCAGTTGGGGTCAGAGGGTGGAGAGTTTGAGTGATTAAAATTTTCAAGAGTGGGACAGCGCAGGGACAGTACAGAGACCTTTGACCACTGCAGTGACCCTGTTGCAATATGATAAGTAGGTGTGGAGAGCTTAGATTAATAACACTGCATTGAACAATGCACTCCACTGCACCTCGTCCAGAACATTTTTATTCTTACAAGTGTTTGATTCTTAGAATGAGTTCCAAATGAAAGAGTAACATTCATGTTTTAAATATAGTTTTAACTCTTGATTGGTTGAAAAATATCCATAGCTAAGTAAAGTAGCTGAAATAAAATATATTTGAAGTGTAGCAGTGTTATATATCAATGTTAAATAAAATAAAAATAACATGCCTCATGTTAATTATTTAAATGCCACTGTGCGAATCGTTGGCAATATGTAAGCTGCTATGCTGTAGAGCAGTTAATGTGTTTAACTAAATTAAAAAACAGCATGATTATTTTAAACGTGAATTGTTTTTGAATGCCTTCATGATAATTGGCACTGCGGTGCCTTGCTGCTTCGGATTTGTTTTCATGATTTGATATCTTCTTAATTCACGATAAAAGGTTGGTGTAGGCCCAAGAAGCTTACGAGCGCCCAATATCTCAGCTGTATCTCCTTTATTACTCAAAAGGCTATTGTCAAACTCAAGCAGTATTTTTAATCTTTAGAAAGTGTGTTACTCATTCCTGTCATGTTGACTGGTGTCATGTTGCTCTTGCACCAAGGTAGGTACTTGCATCTAGGTACTGCACAGACCGTGAATTTTTTCTCAAAATTTTTTCTCAAAATATTTCATAAGTGGCACAACAGGAGAGATACACTGTATTCAAATTCTAATGGCTTCTTCCACTGCACCTTTGAACTCCAGTGAGTATCACATCACATGTTGTAAGTCAACCCAAATTATATTTTTACAAGTGGTTTGCTTGATTCTCACAGTTTGAGTTTTTAAGCAGATTTAATATAGAAATTAGGCAAATGTCACAATAACAGCCTCTGCATTTGTACACTGAAGCACCTGCATTTACAAAGAATGACGGAGTTGGTGTTTTTCAGTTGCCTGTTATATTTTACTTATTTATCTTATTCACATTTCATTCAGTTTAATTAAATTTGTTATACAGTGGCTCAGAGAGTGGTCCAACGGGAGAAGCATGATTTATCAGCGGATGGCAAGGTGTTTGAACTTACTGTGAGTTTGTTCCACACAGAGGTGGACCCTGATGAGGTAAGGACAAGGAAGAGTTAAGTATTTGAATGACTGCTGGGTGGGGCTGCCTCACATCTTCAGTTACGTATCTCTTTCCCTTCTCCTCTCTCTTCTCCCTTGCCTTGTGTTTTTTTCTGTCACCCTTTCTTTCAGGTCTTCCTGAGCTTAACAGTGGTAGTAGACTATAGTCGGCTACCCCTGGGAAAGGTGGCAGTGTCCAGCCTGCGCCAGAGCTTCCCTGATGTGCGCTTCAGCTTCAGCACAGAAGAAGAGCTCTGCACCCTGAAGGGCCGCTACTCTGAAGTGCAGACCCTCATCACTCATCTGCTGAATCTGATTAACCCACAGGCCTCTACAGTCAGCCACTTGCTAAGACCTGAGGACATTGTTGGTCCACCCTCACCCAGGGGAAAGAAGAGTTCTGCTGGTGGGTCAGTATATCACACCAGGGGCTCTGAGAGGCAGGTGAAGACTAGACATGCAAGGCAGGATTATGGCCAGGAACTAGGGAGTTTAGGTCTGGACATAGGCAACACTGAAAGGGATCACCCTGCTGACCAGACACTGGAGAGTTATGGAGGAGTGGTGGAGAAAGCAGGCATCCTATTAGATGAGGCTCCATTGGAGGACTTTTCCTTGGTCATGGACTCTGACATTTTCCGCTACCTGCAGCAGCACTGTAGAGAAGAGTATCAGCACATCCTGAGTCAGCATGGGGTGGAGGTGGTGGATGTCTGCACCCAGGATGTCACCACTGTTTACCTGCAGACAGAAGCTGGGGCTGCTGGTCGGGGGGTGGAGCGTGTAAAGCGAGTACATGGGGAACTTGGAAGGCTATATCAGGAGATGGAGGCCCAGCTGAGGAAGGAGCAGCTGCCCAAGGAGGGTATCCAAAGGGAATCTCTCAAACAGGCCTTTGAGGCACTGCAGCAGCGATTGCCTAAGATAATGCTAAGTGACGACAAGACGCACATCTACATTGTGGGAAGCAGAGGTGATGTCTCAGAGGCTAAGCAGTTCCTCTTGGACATGCAAGGGACAGAGGGAGGATCCAGGGTGTGGGGAGCTGGCCATACTACATCCTTGATGGAACAGGACAGGGACACACTATTTCTCCCCTCCACTTCTACTTCTGTCTCTACAGGCCCCATTTTAGATGGAAGAGAAATGGATAAGATACTCAAACCCCACAAAACAGAGAGAACACAGGTGGGCAAGGAGTATAAGCTGGCTGCTAGATTCAAGGAAGTAAGGAGTAAGACCTCAAGAGATGGTGTGCCGGGATTAACCTTTGGTGACACAAAAGCTTCTGATGATATACTGAAGGACTTCTCCTCTACGCAGATGTTGGACAGTGGGCACAGGTTTGGCACTGGAGCAGTGGTGGGGACAGGCAGCACTGGAATTGGAACTGAAGGATTCAGTCTGAGGAACTATGAAGGACTAAACCAGACTGGAAAGGACATCCTCTTCAGCAAGACTGGCTCTCATAGCACCACCAGCATGGAAAGCAAGTCCCACTTGAGCTTGTTGCCTACAAGCAATGTGCTGCCTAGTAAAACTATGCAGCTTACCAACATGCAAAGTACTGTACACCACATGGACTTGTTTGGAAACAAAGGGACCCAGACTCCTGCGATTCCTCCATCAGGGCTGGGAACCCAGCACAAGTTGAAACGGGCTAACAGCTTCTCTGGGCGGGTCAGACCCACACAGGATTTGAAGGAGAGTGGCTATCGTGGGGACATTCAACAGAAGACTAACAGAGCTGGAACCAGCAGCCTCAACAACAGCACAACTAACACCCAGGAAGTTTACAGTGTGGAGGTGCCTGTTTCTACAGTTGTCTGGCACTACATAAAGGAATGCTACAGGACTCAGCTGGAGGACATAACGACTGATCTTCAGATGAAGGAGATCAAAGATGGAATTGATCTGACTCTCCAGTTAAAGGGGCCGGATATGGCAAGAGTAAGTGCCTGCCAGAAAGAGCTTCGGAAGCTGGTTAACATGGTCACCTTAGACTTTGACACACAGGAAGTGCCTCTGACAAAGCTGGGAGTGACTGACCCCAATGATGCGACCCTGGAAGAGACTTGCATGGAGCTGAGGAACAAGTTTGAGAAAGTAAAGATCTGGCCAATAACAAGGAGTGTCTTTGTCATGGGGCGGAAAGATCTATGTAGACAGGTGGTTTCAGGCCTAATGGAGGCCTTCTGCAGTGGGATGGAAAGAACGAAGGAGATGGAGGAGCAAATGGAGACACCGTCTTTGACCTCTCCATTCACTCAGAATCAGATATTCATACCCCAGACGCTGACAGAATATGTGAAGGACCAGGATTCTGCCCCTAGAGGCTTCTACTCACCAAATGAAGGCTTAATTGAAACCACCAGTTTTATCCCAGCAGATAGCCTCAAATACAGCAGAAACAAATCGATAGAAGGCGAACAGGGTCCTAACACCGGAAGGAAAGACAACTTCCAGTCCAAAGACTCTAATCAAATGGAAAAGAAGTATGAGTCAGGGAATGGGAAAGACAGAGGGAGCCCATTAGCACAGCAGAAAGAGCCTGTCTTGAAGCTGAAGCAGGGGATGGACTGGACAATGAACAGGGAGAGCCTCAGATCTAGTACAGTCCTGACTCAACCAACACAGGCAGGCAATAGAGCTCTGGGACCGAAAGACAGTGGGTCAATATCCTTGCCATCCAGTACTCAAAAAGCAGTGGTGCCTAATAAAGAGATCAACCCTAAACACTGCAGTGTTAATATGCACTCCCCCACAGGCCCAGACGGTCTAGAGAGTGTGGAGAGAAACAAACCCAAACACCAGGGACAGACGTTGGAGCAGACAAACGAACAGAATGAGACCCAGGGGGACGAGGTTATGTCCTGTGAGTGTGGGGCAAGCGGCAGCTCCATAACAAGAACACCCTGCGGGGTAACTCTCTGCCCACAGTGCCTGGTGCATGTCCATTCCCACTGTGCAGTCTGCCCCAAAGCTGAGGTCACAGGCATAAAAGGCACCATGAGTTTCACAGAGATGTCAGTCACACTGGCTGGGCACATTAAGGATATGACCCTGAAGATCACCTACAACATTCCTGATGGCATTCAGGGGGTAAGGTCTTTTTTCCAGTCCTAAGAAACACTAGATCAGGGGTTTCCTTTCCTAGTATGCAATATTGCCCAGTTAGTGTCTCAGTCATTAGTCATGGAAACTCACTGTCTGTAGCATTTACAGCAGGTACCTGTAGTGGATTTATGTTTAGGGGGCGCAAACTTCAGATACTACTCTGACTGGACAGAATAAAAAGAAAAGCTAATTTTAGGTGGGAGAAGAGGTTGGTGGAATTATAATCTTTGAAAGACTCATATTTCTCATATCGTGTTGATTGCTGTTGTACTCTGGGTGTCTAGAAAACTGTATTGATGTAGCAACATTTTATGTTTTATGTGTTACGATGCCTTACATTAGGAATGCCACCCGAACCCTGGGGGTCCTTTCCGAGGGGGTGTGTTTGAGGCCTACCTGCCACTCAATGAGCAGACAAAGAGGCTGTTGCCACTACTAAAGAAAGCATTCGACCAAGGCCTGACCTTCACTGTGACACCAGGTGAAAAGGGAGGAAGAGTGACCTGGGGCAACATCCCACACAAGACCAGGGTGGACAGAGGGAAATCTGGGTGAGTCACTGGAAATAGATTTATGAATTCTTCTCAGAGAACAATCCTTCTGATGCCAAAGACTGGGCAGCAGAGGAAAATGATGTCTGGTGCCAGCCCAACTCCCTTATACCTGATACATGCTTGCATTTTGAATTTTGAAATGTAATTGTTGTATAGTTACTCTCATGCTGTGTTCTGACACACCTGGGAACATTGGTTGTGAGATTCTATGCACCCTACATGAAATAATTCTCACTCCCAATATAGGACACAGTGAGAGTTAGGAAGAGTGTGAGGCTATGTGAAACCTTGCTGGTTTTACTGAAAACAATATTTAGTTGCATTTGATGATAATGAATGAATTAAATGAATGAATTTTTTTTTTCAAAATCATTGAGGGCTGTTTCTGAATTTCAGTATAACACATCATGTCAGCACACAGATTTTCTTTGTCAGGTTCTGTTCTGCACAGCTGCTTTGAGATGCTTCCCTGTAAGGACATACAACTGAAAAAGTTCAACAGTGACAAACCACATTTTGATACATCTTTTTAACCAGTATAAATTGAATTGAATCTGAAACTCTTGTGATAGTGGACAAAACATTTTTAAGCAGCAAAAAGTGTGAAAAGTGGTATAGAACTGTTTTAAATGCAAGTGTATACAAGGCCTCAGAGAAATATTCTAGAAATATTCCAGTTTTGTGTGTAAGATGTTCCATTGCAGGATTGCTGTGCCATTTTTACTCAGGAAGCCCTGAGGGTTTTCTTGCAGTGGTTCTGTACTCACCCTTTCCCTGCTGTCTTTCATCCCAGGAATGGTTACCCAGACTCCAGCTACATTAGCCGTTTGACTGAAGCACTAAAGTCCCTCAGCACTGAAGAAGATGCAGCTATTTCAAAATCTCAATACAAGACAAACAACTGACATCAACTGCAGTCACATTTACTTTACAACACAATGCTATTCACTTTTAATAAAATATACAATTACATAACTTAAATGGTATTACAGTAGGGACAGTATTACATTGGTCGTTTTACTCCATAGCACTGTCTTTTTACTATTCCATATTCTTCGATTTATACACTGATACACTATGATTTTTTCAGCTGATCTTCTGTTCTTTTGAATGAAGGCAATAGACAACCATGCATTGTAATGGATGTAATTGATTTGGTTAACATGGATTCAAAAGTTCTCATCAAATGAGTTACGTATCATCAAGGTTATGGAAATGATCATTCTCCAATACCACACATAAACTGAGTATACCCATGATGTATAGTGCACTTGCCCATAGTGTAAACCTTGATAAGTGAGGTACGTTCTGTAACTGACGGTCTTTTCAGGATGTGAAATTGGTAGGTGAAAGGATTTAAGGTATATCAATGGTAGTGGGAGAAGTATTTTTCTCTTCATCAGGTACCTCTGTTGTGAAATATTCACAAATGTAAGCTGTGTTGAACACGATCAAATGTCTTAACACTGGAAATCTGGGATGGAAATGGTTCTCTGGCTGTTTTCTAAAGGCACTCAAGATGGCTGTATTATAGGAGCAGGTTAGACTAATCTGGTAACATTGACCCTACATAAAACTGATAGTTATTTCATATATGGGTGACTTATTTAACTTATTTTGCCCACAGCAGTAATACACCTCAGTGCCTTCTGCACAAAATCTGAGATATATTTGGTAAATCTGTCAAACAAAAGGTTTGTTGTGTTCTCTGTTTATATTACATACTGCAAAAACAAAAATGTGCCGTTTTGCTACTACTTTTTCTAAATGTTTGGTAAAAAATTAAAACATCCAGGAACTGGTAATTTTATAACTTGAAGTTTTTTAAATTATTATTTGGATGGAATTTATGTATGTCAGCAAATTTATGTTACTTTCTAACTGATATATGTATCCAATTTATTCATGCACACCAAACTTTATCGAAGCATACTCTGGAGAAGACAGGGTGCGAATTTCACACAAGTTTCAAGGTGACTTGGACATGTGCTATTATGTAGTTTCTAGTTTTCTATGATAATTCTGTAGTTATATAATTAATTAAGGTTTGTCATTTCTACAGTTTGAACATAAATGATAGCTTTTAAGTTTGGTTTTCTGTGATGCTATCCAAAGAGTGATACAATATGGCATTTTAAAACAAAACAAAATAACAGAATTAAGGTCAAATATTGCTTGCCATTTATTTTATTTGCAGCCCATAACTTTGAGCTGCTGTCATGTATTTCTTTGCCTTAACAAAAATCTGACAAAATAAGCTTCTGGGATTATGTGCCATATTTTTGATGCTGAATTGGCAATGGTATGGGCTTTAAGTGTGGTACATCTTTCTCTTAAACATGGTTCAGTTATTCTATAAAATAAGGTAACTGAGGCTGGTAGCATGACAGTGCCATTTAAATTGAATATTGCTAAGCAGCTGGCCAGGTTATAGCTTAAATGAGAAATTAAAAAGAGAATTTATTTCTGAACTTAGCTGACCCAAAAATTTAAAATGAGTATGTTTGTGCTCTTGGCATAGAATAACCCAATTTGTAGGTTGGTTTATGTAACTTAAATTAATACTTGTTTACACTTTTTACACTTAATCTGTACAGCATGCTATTGCATAAGCAAATATCACAAATTTCTGCATATATCAATCTGCAAACCAATCACAAAAAGGAACTGTCAAAATTTGCTCAACATCCTATTTTAGAGACTGAATAAGGTACTGAAAATCTAATTACAATTTGATTATATCTTCACTATTTATTTTTCTAGCTCCGTTGCACAATACAAGAGCATATCTTGTCCAAGATAACTGTATGGTAAAAAGATAGAATTAATTTTTTCCTAAATAAAATTCCAGAATTTCACAAATTACAGCATATCTAACAAGACATTCAGGTTTTGAAATGCAGAAGCTGAAGACATTTTCTTGCTGTAACTGGCACATTCAGAGCTGTCATTGTCATTGGACCTGGCAGAAGCAGCTGTCATTTGGATTAGAAATCAACATTGGTGTTTATTTTTGTAAGAATTATTAAAGCTCTAACATTACTAAGGATAGCCATTGCGTAATTACTAAAGCTCAAACATCAGTTTCACATCCATAGAACGCTATCCATGGTTATAAGTACACTCCTGAAAGCAATTTTTATGTTTTTTAGTGCATAGTCAATGAAGTACTTTTTCAGATTATTTATAAAAATATGTGCTTTCCTTTGGCAGTTTTGCTTTTGCCAAAAGATGGCAGGAGAGAGCTGGAGAATCAGAGTATTTGGTCTACCCACAGACAATAGCAGTGATATGGACAAATAAACTCTGCTAGCATCTCAAAAACAAAAGGATTATAGTAGGGGAGGTCATGCTTCTCACTGTTCCCCAGTGTGACACTTAAATATTCCACTATATGCTTTGTAAGTTGACAGTAAGAATGTGGTATGAAGACTAAAGATTTTGACTCAGCAGTACTACAAAGGTGGTAGGAAGAGGTGTGGACAGGGTGCAGGGGGAGTTACAGAAGCAAGGAGAATGTTGCACTGAGGAGCAAGCCAAGATATTTTAGGGTCTCTAGGACCCTCACTCATTTGTCATGAAATTAAATGAGTATTGAAGGAGCATTGCAGAGGAACCTGTGGATGTGAATTATGGAGCAGCAGGGGGGAAAGTGGGGAACCAGACACAATGGCAGTAAGGGGACATCAGGAAACAAGGTGGTTAGTGGTTAGCTGACAGGGACTAAGGAGTGAAATAAGTGTGAAGGGTGCAGTAGGGAATGGGTGAATTTTGGGACAGTGAGACAGTGCTGGGTAAGGCAGTAGGCAGCAGTCCTTGGGTTAGTATTACACCACATACATAAACCTGACTTTATGTAAGTGCCCTTAAAAATATAAATGTAAAAATGCAGAAATATTAACCATATATATGAAAGCACTACTAACTGTATTTATCGCATAGGCAAGAAAAGAAAGAAATAAAGTAAATGGTGCCTATGAATGCTCTGTACATCCATGTAAGGTTGATAGGGGGTACTTTTATAAACCTATGCTTTCAGTAAAATGCAAGTTACGTAGTGACTTGTGGAACATACCTCTTTCCGAACTTGGGGACCCAATGTAACAGGCTTTGTAAACCTGACAACTACACTCACTGGCCACTTTATTAGGTACACCTTGCTAGTACCGGGTTGGACCCCCTTTTGCCTTCAGAACTGCCTTAATCCTTCGTGGCATAGATTCAACAAGGTACTGGAAACATTCCTCAGAGAGTTTGGTCCATATTGACATGATAGCATCACGCAGTTGCTGCAGATTTGTCGGCTGCACATCCATGATGCGAATCTCCCGTTCACCACATCCCAAAGGTGCTCTATTGGATTGAGATCTGGTGACTGTGGAGGCCATTTGAGTACAGTGAACTCATTGTCATGTTCAAGAAACCAGTCTGAGATGATTCGAGCTTTATGACATGGCGCGTTATCCTGCTGGAAGTAGCCATCAGAAGATGGGTACACTGTGGTCATAAAGGGATGGACATGGTCAGCAACAATACTCAGGTAGGCTGTGGCGTTGCAACGATGCTCAATTGGTACTAAGGGGCCCAAAGAGTGCCAAGAAAATATCCCCCACACCATTACACCACCACCACCAGCCTGAACCGTTGATACAAGGCAGGATGGATCCATGCTTTCATGTTGTTGACGCCAAATTCTGACCCTACCATCTGAATGTCGCAGCAGAAATCGAGACTCATCAGACCAGGCAACGTTTTTCCAATCTTCTATTGTCCAATTTTGGTGAGCCTGTGCGAATTGTAGCCTCAGTTTCCTGTTCTTAGCTGACAGGAGAGGCACCCGGTGTGGTCTTCTGCTGCTGTAGCCCATCTGCCTCAAGGTTCGACGTGTTGTGCGTTCAGAGATGCTCTTCTGCATACCTTGGTTGTAACGAGTGGTTATTTGAGTTACTGTTGCCTTTCTATCAGCTCGAACCAGTCTGGCCATTCTCCTCTGACCTCTGGCATCAACAAGGCATTTTCGCCCACAGAACTGCCGCTCACTGGATATTTTCTCTTTTTCGGACCATTCTCTGTAAACCCTAGAGATGGTTGTGCGCGAAAATCCCAGTAGATCAGCAGTTTCTGAAATACTCAGACCAGCCCGTCTGGCACCAACAACCATGCCACGTTCAAAGTCACTTAAATCACCTTTCTTCCCCATTCTGATGCTCGGTTTGAACTGCAGCAGATCGTCTTGACCATGTCTACATGCCTAAATGCATTGAGTTGCTGCCATGTGATTGGCTGATTAGGAATTTGCGTTAACGAGCAGTTGGACAGGTGTGCCTAATAAAGTGGCCGGTGAGTGTATACAAAACATGGTTGACCAAATCAAGGTTTACTGTTGTGTTTGTGATTATCAGAATCTGCTTGGCTATGGGCAGTGGGCCAGTCTTGAAAGTGAGGCACGGCGGTGGTGGTGGATTTGGGAGGCAGAATTTGAAGCATTTGAAGTAGCTAGATTGGACTGGGAGGACAAGCTACTCCTGACTTACACTGGTGGGAGGACAGTGCTGGGTAGCAAACACAAGATTATGAAGTTTCCAGCTGGAAGAAGTCCTTGAGTGCTTTGGGCCAGCTGATGTTCTACCTGTTTTAAATAAAGGACACACAGAGGCATCACTGGCCTCCAGAACTGCAGTGGATGGGTGCAATGAGAATGGACAGAGAAAGAAGTAGGATATGAGTCAGTAAATGAAGAATCAGGGGAGCTTTAGGGGTTTCATCTCCCCCTTTTCATACTGTCCACTGGATACATTGGATAGACATGACAGTGTACTTATACTCACCCCCTGATTTCATCTGTACTCCTGTCAACTAAAGAAAGACGATGTGTACTCTAACACCTTTATGATGGTTTGTATTTGAGGCTTATATGAGACTCACTGAACTGCTGCCAGTGCTGGAGAGGGCATGTGTTCTTTACACAACAGAAGGAGCAATAAAGTAGGGTATTGCAATGCAGGAATTGAACATGGGGGTGTGCTGTCCCTCTGTAATCAATATGGAAAAGTGAGGTTTGGAGACAGCACCCTTAATTGGTGGACTCCCCATGAACAAAGCTTTACAGATTAACTGTATTCATTTACACCACCTTGAAGCTAAGGAAGATGCTGAAATGCATCCAAATTGGCCCAGTTTAGACAATTATTACAATGACATGTTTACGTGTATCTGCAAAATTTGGATGGATTTGCACCTATTTTGAAGAGCAGACAGACGAAAAATTGTGTGATGGATGTTACCATGGAATGTCTGTGTACATCTACCGTGTATCCATCCATGCTTCTCTTCCCTTTCTCTTCCACCCCTGGGAGTGGCTACCTAGAATGTGACGCCCTCAGTGGCGTGATTGAAGCACTGAAGTCCCTAGGGATCAACTCCTAAAGCACAAGGCAAGACCAGGAACGGACAACAAAAATGGTAAGCACAATTATTCAGTAGGATAATAATGTGTGGCCAGTTCCAACACTTATCATTGTGTAGAGATGACAGTACCAGCTATGTTCTGCACTGTGCCTCTATATTAAAAATGGTTACCAAAAATGAATATTTTCTTCAGAACTGGTGTGAGTCATTGGTGTTTGGTGAGAACAACCAGCACCTGTGTTTCTTTTACTGTACTGATGATTTGAACTTATAGTCTTCAGCAATATCAACAATCTCTTATATCAAAAAGATATATCTCAAATATCAAAAAAAAACAACATGACTTATCAACGTTTAGTGGTGAGCGAAATCTTCTAGATCCAAACAAAAAAACAACAAAAAACTAAGCCACTTGTTGTACAACAAAGTGTTCTGCACTTGAAAAAGAGATAAAGACATAACCATGAGGATAATATGTCAAAGGAAGTCTTGCTTCACAACATTGGCAATGATATCAGAGGAGCATGAAAGAATTTCAGTCACTATCTTTGACTCCTGATACGGTGTTACCAGCGTGGTCCTTTTGAGGTCCTGCTAATGAACACAGCAAGAAAACTGCTGATGTGCACTAAACTATCATTTCCTCTTTGGCTAATCACAATGGTGATTCATACGCTATGTGAGTAACATGGGAAAACAATTCCATGTTTTTAGTATTACCCTTGCTTTCCAGCAGAACTAACTAATGACATTTGCATCCAGGCTTCAAAATTCTATGTACACAGAAATTGACGCAACAGCCCAGTCCTGCCTTTTTGTTATGCTTTTTATTAATTTCGGAAAACATGTAAGGCATATGGTAACATTATGCAGAGAAGCAGTACAAGTTCTAGTCCATGTGAACAGCATCGCACAACGTGGTCGACCCGGATTCAAGCACAGAAGCAGCATTTACTCAAAGGGTTTAAATACAAAGTGGAGAGAGATGGTTTGTGGAAACACTGATTAAAAAAAATCTTGTAGTAAACAGTACAGCGCATGAGTGTGAACACCTGTGCAGCAACTAACTACACACACACACAAGTGAGTGTGTTCAAAAGGGGAAATCCTTCAGTGCTACAGAGACAGAGGAGTAAATTAAATGACTGTCAATCACATCCCAGCAACACAGGCAGTGCTATGGGAGAAGACTGTAGCAATACCATTCAGTAATGACTGTGAAAGAAGAGGAAGGACAATGAAATCCTGCTGCTCAGAGACCTTAAAAAAGGAAAAGAATGTATGTTTGTTCTACACAGAAATAAAGGCAGAGTTTTACCCTCTACCTACTAAATGTGACTCAGTGTGCTTGTGACAAGTGCCTCTTGTGGCCTGTATTCTCAGGGGAATTGTGACAAATTGGCTGCTGACACACAGAATGAACTGCAAAGGCATCCCGTTCTTTCTCTATACTGTGCATACACCTTACGAAAGTGTGACCAGCTTGGTGGGGTAAACCATGATGATGGAGAACCAGACTCTGAACTAAAAAAGTGAACACTACACAATCACTTACATGTGAGCACAAGATGACCGAGTTTGTCTACGGATGCATTTCATTGGGTAAAGCTTGACTGTTGCCCACAGCTTGGACTGACCTGTCAGAGGCTGAAAACACAGGGAAACAAAACATCATTGCACCACTCAATTTGCCCTGAATTTTGAGGTCCGAACCAATTAAATATGAGTGTATTTGTGGGAACATAAAAACACTTCAAAAACTACTTCATGGACACAGTATGGATAAAGTATCTGTTGTGTAATTTCACTGTGTAATCATTTAATGAACTGTAACTATTTTCATGGTAATAGGAATTGAACAGAAACAAAACAGAACTTCACGGTTTGATTGACTTTAGAAAAACGTCAGTGGGTTGGTTTGGAACAAATCACATTGCACGTTGAGGGCATGTTGCTGGAAAAGCCATCAGGATACTGGTAGCCCTGGGGGAAGACTGTATCATCAAGAAGTCACCTTTCCAGCATCCAACTGGAATTATCCCCCGCCCTCTGAAACAGGGGCCTGGATGAAGCTAATTTAGTGACCAAAAATGAGAAAGATCATTAACGATTGAAATAAATGACATTAAAAGCATCACACTGCATACCTTTCTGTTGCAGACAGAGATGTTTTGGATTTTTATTTTAGTTGTTGACAAAAAACTCTGTGATGATAACAAAGTCTGTGTAGGGGATACAGAAAAACTGGAATGTGTCAACCTGGCCAGATCTAGATAGTGAAGTTAGCTTCCTTACAGCTGCACTTCGGTGGTGAATTGCCATCACAGCTGGGAAAAACATTTGTTTCCTCCACACTCACATACCTAACTGTTTGGAGTCAACAAACAGCAACAGGAAAAGCAACAGGAAAGAGATCCAAAGATGTGGGACAGCAGAATGCCCCCGAAATACTTGAATAAACTTTTTGTTCTTTGAAATAGGATGGTTTTGCGTGTTGCTAAGTGTATCTCTGCAGGTGCCAGTCATGCCTCAGACATTGTATTCATCATGGCACTGGCAAGTAAATTTAATGTTGTTTTTTGTAGAGATACATACTGTGCTCTGATGAAGCAGACAAGTGCAATTACCTGTACCCTGTCTTGGAGTCAACACACCCTCAGTGACAGCTACAAACAGTGCAGGACATTCCATGAGGGTAAACATTTAGAGGAGGTAACCCAAAATTTTTTTAAGGAGGGTGGTGGGTAGGATTGAGGCACAGTGAGTATTTCATAGCAAGAATTCCACTGAGGAGATGTTAGGCGATGGCACAGATTTTAGTTGCAGCAAAAAAGCCCAGCAATCCCATTCTCTCATAAGAGAAGCTATACATGTGGAAACTGTAAGATCAAATTATCCGCAATTCACAACCCTTTAGGAAACAGGAAAAGGAAATAGTGAATCTATTGGCTAGTTTTGTCTTTTTTTCATTTTTTCAATAAATACACAGTTGTCTTCAAGGCATAGAGAGAGATTCACATACAGTTTGGCACGCTTGGTCAGAAATGAATTAGGCATCAAAATTTGAATTGCATTAAAGGAATGTAGCCGGTCCCTGTTAAGTGTGACTTTGAACTTTAAACCCTTAAATGGAAAATAACAATAGAAAGCACAACATTCTCCACTTTAGCGTTTGTTACTCACACAGTACTATTAACAACCAAATCACCATTCACAGGAACACAAATAACCCAGCAAAACAGAACAGAACAGAACCAGAGAGAACACAAACCTTCCCAAAAGTTGGGGTGGAAATAAGACCCCTAATGCAGAGCCGTGGTGGAGGCCGTTGCAGGTCTTACCGGCTGCAGACCAATGCATATAATCACCAGGCACTGTTTTTCCTCTTGTCTCACATGAATTCACAAATGTGGAATTATACAGGCTTGCTTGGCAGCTGAATTGTGAGGAAAGCCTGCATTTGTAAAACCTGGAATGGAATTGAACTGCTGTGCACTAGGGGTGTGATCTCCATCCCTCCAAGTGCAACAAGATCAGCGAGCTGCGTGCAAAATACCAAAACCTCCTGTCCTGACGCATACGATGGGGCACAGGCCAGAGAGAGGAAAGAAATCAAAGTGACGTGAGAGCATGAAGAAAGAAAAAGCAGGGAGTGGGGGGCAGGGGTCAGAGGGAAGGGGTAATTGTGGGATCAGCCTATGTCCACTGCAGAAAACCTCACATGTGAACTGAGCACTGACATACACACAAAGACACATGCATGCACTCACACTTGCACACGTACATACAACAACGAACGGAGCACACACACAAATTCATTCTCTTCACAAATTCACTAATCAGAGCTGAGCCACCACAGACCTGGTCTGGAGCCACAGACAGACAGACAGACAGACACAAGGAGAGCACAGAACTGAGAGTGGGACATGGCACCCTCACAGTGATTCAGTGTAATTGCCACAGTTGGCTGCTATTCTTGGGGAAGCCACAGGGGGCAGTGTTGTTTCTATAGACACAGCATTGCCCAAGCTTATTTCTGCGAGGATTGAGTCCAGCAAGTTTCTTTTCCACATCAAATACCCACCTCTCACTTTAGTTTTTAGCCAGAATTTAGCCAGTGTGACTACTCAACCTTGTTCTGAGGCTGTTCGTTATTAAACCAGCTGTCAAACCTGCTGG
The DNA here is from genome assembly GCA_019176425.1 of Megalops atlanticus. Taxonomy (NCBI): domain Eukaryota; kingdom Metazoa; phylum Chordata; class Actinopteri; order Elopiformes; family Megalopidae; genus Megalops; species Megalops atlanticus. Next base: position 41,935,287 of record CM032875.1, on the reverse strand, counting down.
ACTGTAGCCCACCAGAACCAGGACTGTGAACCTCTTTTTTAAAAGAGGGATAATTATAGGGGAGTCAGAAGGAGCATGTTTACATTAAAGAGAAGAGGGGGATCTCTAAATTGACATTGATCATTACAATGGGTTTTTGATCCTGTGACTGATAGAGTCCACTAAAGTTTAAACACCAAGAGTAACTCCAGTAGGCTCATATGTAATGCCCACAATAAACAGGTCTGGGTGGGTACAAGGGGTGGAGAGGGGCAATATCAATACCAAACCCACCCTGTCTACCGGGGGGCTTTCTAAATAGCTATCCTAGCCTTGGAGTTGTTAGGAGTCCATAAGCATTTACTCCCATGAGCCACATGCTACCTTCATCTGCTGTAGAACCACAGCCAATGGCTCTCTTACACAGAGCAGCATTCAGTCAGAGAGCACTATACAGTCCCAGGCTTTCTCGGCAGGGGGAGAGTGGGCTGTGCAACCCTGCGCTTCTGCCTGGAGAGAAAGCAGAGGCAGACCTTGTCACCATCTCTGACAAGCTGGATGCTTGTTGCCATGCCAACCAGCTTGGGGAGGGAGAGAGAGAGAGATAGAGAGAGATGGAAAAAGAGAGGGGGAAAGGCTGCATGAGAGGAATGCTCTGTACTTTCTCCCAGATCATAGTGAATGGCAAACAACTGTTTCCTGTGAAAATGTAAAGGGGAGTGTAACATAAGGTGGGGTGAGAACAGGGAATGCTAGAGGAGGATTCTGTGAAACTGGAGGAAACACCAGCCAGCCCTGTGAAATGCAACAACATCCCTGTTATCGTTGTTTGAAATAGTTTAGCTTCTCCAAATACCCACCCACTAATGCGTGTGTGCTCTCTGCTCTACATACGTAATTTTTTCTGAAGAAAAAAAAAATGGCACAGCCTTAAGAAAAAGCTATCAGTACTGCAGGCTCTGTGAAACAAACATAAAACCTTATCAGGAATTTCTCATCAAAGTTGCTGTATATGTACAGAGAAAGCTTGAGCAAGTAGTCAGCCTCATTTCAAAAAGCACAAGTACAACATTAAGGTCTCTCTTTCTGTTCAATTACAAAGGCTATGCAGAATATGAGGTGCTAGCTAAAGAAAGCTAAGCAGGCCTAGCACTACGATAATAATGACAATACTTCATATTTGTCTACAATAGAGATACGGAAAATTAGGAAGCCACTGAGATTATCAGGGTGATGGGTCCTTCTCTCAGCCCACCAGCTGTGTGCTCACTGCATGCTGCAGACTTAATGCTGACTCTCCTTGCTGGGAGTCAACGGGTTCACACACAGTCACATCTTGCCAGGCAGCAAACAGCCAATCAGCGGCAACACTGACTCATCTGCCGTTACTACTGTATGACATCACTAATGCAGGCTCTGAAACAGTATAGGGTGGCTGGGGAGGTGGGCGGGGTTATGCACCTGAAGTTCTTCTCTCAGTCTATGACTCTGGATTGGCGCAGAGGTGAGGTCAATATGGGGCTCCTCAGTGGGAGGTGGGGGAGGAAGGGGGCATGACAGTTCTGAGAGCAATCTAAACTGCTTCTGACAGAGGGTGGGGCAGCTACAGCGAGAATATTTGAACAGTTGTCACAGCAACAGCTATAGCTCTGGGCCAGGACACTACCCATATCCCTCTTTACAGAAGAAAATCAGATTTTTTGAAAGCTGTAAGCTGTTTGTCGAGATCAGGCAATTGGGCTGTGTTTGAAGAGCAAACTTTGTTATGGCAGATCAAACCTTGTGGTCAAAGGGGCGGGGGATTGGGGGGCAAGATCAGAGCTGGAAGGACACAGCTAGAATGGACAGGAAAGACTAAGAGCTGGTCTGGGTGACTCAGACTGCTGTAAATTTAGACTGTAACTCTGAGCCCCCCACCCTCACAACCCCCCACTATACACAAACACACACACATGTACGCACACACACACACACGCACACACACACACACACACCCACACACACACACATACACAAACAAAAAAATAAAATAAACCCCAGCCCCTCAGAGACGGGCTTCACATGACCTTCCTGACCCTATCTAGCCCTCCTTCTCAATTTTCCTCTTTTTTGATTTCTTCATTCTTGGGCTCCTCCTTCTTCTCCTCTTTCTTCTCTTCTTTTTTCTCTTCCTCCTTCTTCTCCTCCTCCTTCTTGGGCTCCGGGAGCAGGATCACTTTGCCGATGTTGTTCCGCTCCTGCATCCTTCGCATCGCATCTCCCACCTGTAGGAGAGAGGGTGGGAGGGGGAGGGAGAGAAAAAGAGAGAATGAGAAAGAGACAGACAGGTGGGAGAAAACAGAGAGAGACGGTCACAGAAAGATAGCTTAAGAGAAAGAGGGAAGGAAGGTGTATAGACGAAAGTGTGGGAGGAAATTAAAAGGGGTGGGAGAGAATGAGAGATCAAGGAGGTGGTGTCCATCTGTCACAGCAAGAGTACAGTGTTATCCATCTGTCTCTACAGTAATTGATTTGTCGGCGATATGTTCCACACACTCACACTCACCCACCTCGCACCTCACACTGCTGAAGAGATGCTCAGCATGACAGATCGCAGATCACCGAGCCTCACCTTGTGAGCAGCGGAAGAGTTTTCACAGCAGCGGTGCAGTGTTGGCACACATTACTGATTTCAAGACACTGACAGGAACAAGCGAGACAATGTTCTTTTTTGGTGTTATTTTTATTTCTGTTTTTTGCTTGTAATGCATTTTGAACCAGCAAGCCTTGGCAATATGCTCAGGTATGTTTTCCTGTACTTAAAATGCTTTGAATTTGAATGGAAAGAGAGAGAGAGAGAGGGAAGGGAAGGATGAGGCATTGGTTTTTTTTCAACACGACCAAATACCACAATTTATTGTCCTCTTGTACCATTTTAAGAACTGCAAAACAGATAGTGAGTTATGTGTCAGATATGCCTGCTGTAACCTTAGGGACAGAGGATAGATATTCTTGAGCACTGCTGTTTCTGTCAACAGGGAGGGATGATTTTGTTTTTCTTTAATTTTAGTTTTTATTGTCTCCATTGATCCCCTGCTCAGGGTCACCTCCTCAACTCCACCTCAACTTGAACAGACCACCTAAAGACCAAAGCCACAGCAACAACGGACCGTCTCCTAGCAACTAGCGCCATCCCTTTGAAGCGGGCGACTGACGACTGCACACACGCACACCGGGGAGGGGGGAGGTGTGGGAGCGGGGGTGTGGGGGAGACGAGAGCGCAACTGGTGCTTGAAAAAAGAAGGCTTGATATAAATGAATAGGTGTGGCAAGACCTCTGTCAATGTGAATATGTACAATTTCACACTACAATTAACCAATGAATCAATATTGATTATCAGTATGTAGAGAAAACTTATGATTTTTTATGATCTTATGATTTTTGCAGTAACTCCTGTCATTGCCAGAAATGTGCTTCTGTAAAACCTATGCAGATGTTGCGAAAAGGCAACAAAAAAGGGAGATAACTATCTCACTGGGAGGAATCTTGCAGACTGAATTGCTAATATTCTGTCATTGGCACAATGGTTTGCAGTGCATTACTGTGATTTTCCAGTCAGGATGACTCCTTTGGCTATAAGCACAATAATGTCTGTCCTGGAGTGTGATCTCAGGGCTTTGTCACATGACTGGTGCCATGAAAGTATGTGTCTGTAGGTTCATGTAAAGAGTGATTTATGAAACTACAAAACCACTCTGCCACAGACAGGCACTAATGCAGAGATTTTTTGCAATGTTGTCTATGAGGGGAAAGCTGAGATGTTCTTTTTTAATCTAATTTATTCAATTGGATTAGGAATGTAAGATCAGCTTCTGTCAGGAAAATTAAATGAAAAAGCAACATCCAATACTGATGGATTGATATCTGTTACTCTTTTTGTCTTTTTCAGATTTGCTCTTTCATCTCTTCTTTATTGCACTATTCATCACTGTCTCTCCGACCCCTATGCTCTCTCAGACTCCCACTCCCTTGTTTCTTCTCTGTGTGTCTCATTCCTCCGTGGTGGGACCACACCCCAGACAGATACAGGCATGCCGGTGGAGGTCACCATGGCAACGTGAGGAAAGACAGAGACAGAGGGAGAGAGAGAGAGAAGCACAGAGAAATAGCTCAATTTCATTTCTCTGGCATTACTGTAATTTGTTGGTGCTCTCTCTTAAGGCTTATTCAGCAGGGGAAGCACACAAAAGGAAACCCTGTTGAAAAACAACACAGCACCTGAGCTTCAAAGCTTCAGAGTGCAGTGGATGTGCACGCACTGACCGCTCATGTCAAATAATGGCACATGTCCACCAGAACAAGCAGTCATGAAGCAAATAAACATCTGCTCTCTGCAGTCCAACACTTCCTTAGACTCTGAACAGCTTCAACAAAATTCCCTCCCTCTCTGACCTCTGACCTGTGCCATTTGACCCCTGGTGCTCAGACAGTGACTGGGAGGGAACGAGTCTGTTTGAAGCCATTGTAGAAATGCTTAGGTGCACCTGTACAACCAAAAGCTTTTATGAGCATCCCATCCCCCCTTACAGCGTACAGCCCAATCCCCACCCTAGAGTCTGCGAGGACAGTGCCAAGAGATAAAAGCTCCTGCAAACAGGAGGAGTAAACATGGCCTTTTTCAGTAAAGCTACAGCTAGGCCGAGAGTGGGGAGGACGTGCCTCTTCGTACCCATTATCTGAGGCACTTTGTCATCGTTCTCAGGCAGTTGGAATGCAGAGAAAACCAGAGACCTTTTCCATATAGTGCTCTTCCAATCTCTGAGCCAAAAAATGACCAGAGGGGAATGCAAATGTAATCTGCTTCACCCTTGTATAGTGGCTCTTCTGTCCAGCAGATCTAGGGCAGTCCCATGGTAAACAAGAGTACTGGCTGTAATCTGGTTTTCATTCTACCTCCTGATTTGTTTAACTCGGGCCCTCGTTGAGCTGAGTGGTCAAATTGCTGTTGTTATCGAAGTCATACATCGTGATAATTGAATGATGCTTCCAGGGCATGAGGGATTCAACCAGTCGTGCCATACCAGGTCAGCCCTGGATGTTTAATAATAATTTGATATTTCTGCTTGCATTGCGCACACACACACACACACACACACACACACACACACACACACACACACACACACACACACACACAGTCCCAGCCCTGGTCTTCACCTGCTCAAAGTGATAGGTGGAGTCCACACGGGGTTTGATCTTGCCCTGGACATAGAGCTCCAGCAACTTGGCCACCACCTGAGAAATGAGCTCGTACTCTCCGTCCAGGTAGCCCAGGTGAAAGCCACACACTGACTTGTTGGCGTGAATGAGGCTGCCGGCATTGGTGGAGAACTGGTTGTACCAAGTCTTTGCCACAGCCAGCAGGTTCTTTTTCTGTCCTGTTAGCATATTAGCGGTGCCTGGTGAGCAGAGAAACAACAAGAGTTAAAGCAATATACTCCCTCCCTCTCTCCATCCAATTACTTTCTTGTATAACATGATTAAATAATTCATTACAGACATTAAAACTATGTAATTCCACTCACTAAAAGGCATGAATGGGGAGCTATTATACACCAGGACACAAGCACTTGTTCTCCCTGATGCATTTCAAGGTTTTACATTACTACACAACCATAACACAACCACAGCATACACACCTCTATATTAATTTATTAATTTAATTCACTGACATATAGTTGGGAACATTTGCTATGTCTTTTTCAGGTTAAATGAATGAGTAGTATATGTGTGGTGGACTGCAATGAATACTGCTTATTACAGGTAAGGAACAATTCAAGGTTAAAATATCTATTGCCTTAGTGTAGGTGACCTACCATGACTTACAATTCTCATTCAGAACACAACTACAATATGGGACAATGGTAAATGGTAAAACTACTTATTCTCCTGTTACCCCAGTGTTTGTCTTCACACATGCTGTGTAGAAATTAGCCTGACATATCTAATTTGAAAAGGGATGAGATGTTGGTTTCCATGGTAACTCAAACAATACAGCAGCCACTTCCTGTCACAAGGCAATAGATGCTGCAGATGAGACACAACGAAGAGCAGCAGGAGCCTCTGATTGTGCTTTCTGCAGAATCACTACGTGGAGTATGCTCTCCCCTGCCTTGAATCAACCTCTTTATAAATGAGTGATAAATTGTCAGCAATCGATTGATTCAGAATTGATTCACACACACTTTCTGCCCCTGCCCTCCCCTCTCTCTGTCTCTCTCCCTTCCTTTCTTGCTTACTATAACCCTTTATGCTGCCTCACCCCAGTACCCTCTTTCTCTGCCCAAACCCCTTCATCTCTCTCTCTCCTCTGTCTCTCCCTCCCCTCTCTCTCTCTCCTTCTCACTCTCTGGACACAGACAAAGGCAGCTCACAGAGTGAAGAAGGGCCAGTCTGCTACAGTCAGATACATTCCTGGTCGGGGGCATAGAACAGCCATTGTCTGCCTGCGCATACTTCTGATGAACTGCAGAAGGAGGCAGGAGGAGCAGTGGGAGTGGAGGGGGAAAGAGAGGCCATCCATACTTTCACCAGGCCGGGGAATGGCCCCATTCTTCGTGCATACTTCCTCTGCCCACCACCGCACAAACATGACGCATTCACCGCAGCTGATCCCACCCCGTGCAACAAACCCAAAGAGAGATTCTATGGGCACCCACATCACCACCATATAAGTTCAGCTGGGATATCAAATGTTAGCTAGAGTCTCCATCAAGTTTTGGACCCAGATTACTCCAGGATAAATTACGTTTTTTGTTCTCTTATCTTTCTGGGATAATTCTCCAAGAATTAAAGAAGTATAAGTGCAGGGTAAAGCTGCACGTCCTGCAGGCCTATCCAGCTGCAGGCCCCTGGGTCACATGAGGACACCTCCCTCACCATAAGTGATGAGCTTGCCCATGGGTTTCAGCAGATTGAAGGCCTTGTGGGTGTCAGAGCCGCCCAGAGGGTCAAGGATGATGTCCAGGCCTGAGAAACCAAACCAGGGTGTGGGGGGTGAGAGAAAGACAGAAAGAAGAAGAGAGAGGAGGAAAGTGTGATCATGAATGCACACCAACATATTCATTTTAGCCTGCCAAACGATGAAGATTAACAATAATCTTTCAACCAAAAAAGGCCATTGTCCTGGGGTTCAGTAAAGAATTGCTTGGGTGGGTGCATTAAGGCACTGTGTTAGTATCTATTCTATTGTTTGTCTTTTGCTCGCTCTGGTTTTTTGACTTTCTGCCTGTTTTGTTGGATTTTGACCTTGCCTTGTGTTTTGGGTTTCTGCTCACTCTGGTTCTTGATGTGCTGCCTGTTTCTTTGGATTTTGTACTTGCCTTGTGTTTTTTTGGATTTACTGCCTGTGGATTCTCTGGTTTTGACTTGAACTGTTTTGTTACTACGATTTTGGATTTTCCTCACATAAACTCCTGGTTTGTCATCCTGGTCTGCACCTGGGTCACTCTACCTGAAAGCCTGACAGTTCATACGGGAGGAGGAAAGAAAAACGCATCAGAAAGGGAGGAATGGAATTCCTTCCTGTTAAAGAATAAAGGCTATTACATAAATGCTTACTAAAATCAGGTTTTGAATTCACTGGTTAGGCTGGAAGCAGAGGGGTTCCTTAGGTTCTCAATTAGGTTACTCAATCAGGGGAGGAGTGAGTGCAAGGGTGAGTGCAGGAGGTGCTTGGAGCAGCAGCTAAGATTCCAAGAGCCCCCCTGAATAAAGAAGCCCACCCACTTGTGAGATAACAGGGCTTGTAAGTGAATATTCAGGGGTCTTATATTTTTTTATTGTAAGCAACATATGTGTCAAAAACAGTCCTGAAAACACCCACTTAAACACCAGAGACAGAGGCTAAAACGTCTCAGATGATAAGATCAATCAGCCAAGCGCAAAACACAGTGTAACAGTTAGCCAAACTGCAGTTATGCACAGTAGCCATCCCTTGTTCACATGCGCAATCCACCTTCACAGAAAAATGCCATTCTGGAACAAATCTGTAGTGGTTTGGGAGTCTTCTGCTCTGGTGCAATAAGCGCAGCCATGCCCTCACCTTTGGGGCTGATCTTGCGGATCTCACTAACGTAGTCCTGTGTGCGGTAGTCGATGGGGTGCGTGACTCCGCCCTGGCTGATGGCCTCGTGCTTGCTGGCCGATGCTGTGCCGAACACCGTCACGTCCTTCACTGTCTTACACAGCTGGGTGGCTGCGGTGCCCACACCGCCTGAAAAGAGAGAGAGATTTGAACTTGGAGAATCAGAGAGGGAGGAACACTGAGTTCATTGGAAGGGAGAAACATTGAGACTCAGAGAGGGATTTGAAAACTGAAAATCAGAGACAGAGATGTGAACACTGACAATGAAAAAAGGACAAAAAAAGGAGGTGGTAAGGAGCAGGACTCATAAGCCAAAGTTTGTCAGTTTGATTCCCCACAGGGGCAATGCTTTTGTACCCTTAGGCATGGTACTTAACCCAGAATTGCTTCAGTCAAGCTGTATAAATGGATGATATGTAAGAATTGTAACCTATGCAAGTTGCTCTGGGTAAGAGCGTCTGCTAAGCAACTAAATGAAAATGGAGAAACACTACTCTCAGAGAGGGAAAGACTGGGACTAGCAAAGAGAGAATGAGACATAAAAGAAAGGAGAATTCTTCCTGCAAATACAATTCTGCTCCACTGTTGCTTCACACAACTGCCCCCTGAAAGTATGCATTTACTCAATTCATACCCTCTAGTTATTTCAAATTGATATAGTATAAGAGAGAGCATCTCCTTTAATCAACCCAGTCTCTTAAATTGGGCCCAGCGGATGAAAAGACATCTCATTAGGTATTTATGTAGCGCGTGAAAGGTCAAAGTATTGTGCGCTGTCATAGGCAACAAAAATAATAGCATCATTATATGGTGCACTGGGTAGAAAAATCATTAAGTGCAATTACATTCTTTTGGTTACCCTGGTGAGGAGATACAGAGATCCATAAAAATGAACGCTGCGGAGAATGTGATGATCATGCACACACACACCCACAGCACTGGAGAAACTGACCATATCTGGTGATATACTCATTAGCGTTCATTGTAAAAGGTGCCTTTGTCCAGAGGGAGTCAAGGTGGTTTTGCCATGGAAGGGCTGGATTTTTCACTGAAGCAATTCCAGTATATTATGATGCCCAGGGGTCTAAGAGTAGCTGCACTACAGAGGATTTAAACCCACAGCCTGCGCTGAACTAACCACAAGTGAGTGCTGTGCTATTAGCCAGTGTACAGCTCTGCAGGCATTTAGTGACAATCGAGCTTTTGCTTAAATATGCAGTAAACATGCCAAGTGCCCAATCCAAGTCATTCTCCCTGGAAGTGAAGCAAATCTCAACCCTCTCCATCTTTCCACCAAAGCTCATGAATCAAACAAATAGTGCCCCTAGTGGCAGGAAAGGATCAAATTAGACTGCCCTGGCTGTAGGTACTCTGTGCAGTGTACCGTAGTGGACAACAAAGAGAAAGAAAGGAGACATTGTGCCTGTTTTTAGATACAGGCAATGTCCTTTCAGGTATGATAGATGAAAACAACTTATGTCAATTTATACCCCTTACACTTTGTAAATTAGGCAGTGACCAGCTAGCTGAGGGGCTTTGGGCTAGGCATGAAAGACAAAGCATACGGTTCCTTCACGTCTCTAGGAGTTCCTTCTAGGACAATTAGAAACGGTACTCTTGTGTGGCCTGCAAGTGGACTCTCAAAACATAATGGATGCGCATGAGCTGCAAAGGAGTACTTTTGCCAGCTCAATCAGCAGTTATTAAATTTCTCATGGTGTAACAACAGATCAACAATGGACACTTCTAGGATCAGTGTTGCATGGAATCCCCTTGTTCTTTGTCAATAATGCCGTGAATTGGAGTGGACACCCACACTATTGCCAACTACAAGTCGACAGCTATGCTGAAATTTCGAGTGTCTGTATTCGAGTATTGCTTTTTTAGGCATGTTCATTTTCCTCAGGAGTGAGGAAATTGTCATTCCGGTCCCTTGTGCTCAGGTGCAGTGTGACACTGAGGTGCTAATGGCCTGCTGCACTGAAGTGCATTCCTCAGACAAACGAGAGGGTGGCTAAAATGGGAGGCTTCCTAGGTGCTGCCGAGCAGCAAGCCCCTCCAAGCACACGTTCCCTCTGAAAAGCCCATGTCAGGTTATGAGGGCAGTGAGGGGATTTGTGGAGATACGACGCTGTAGAAATGCAGCTGCCCAGAGGAACTGGACAGACCACTCATTATCTGAGAGACATATCTCTGAGGTGATGGCATCTGGCTCCAGCACATTTTCACAAAACACGCAGATGCACAAATATACATTCTGATACACACGCACCCACACACACATGTGCACACACATGCTCACACACACACGCACACATATTATCACACATATCTGTACACACACACTTACATACGCACACATACACCCACACACACCCTGTGCATTGCAAAGGAAAAAGCCAAACAGCTAATCTTCTGACACTCAGTCTCATCTCACGATGAGCCACTGGGGTAGAACAGCCATCTCTGCCAAGATTTACTGATGTTGGGTTATGGTCTGCATCCTCCCAGTTAGGCTCCAGCATGTACAGTGACGCAGCTGGAACTCTAGTGGTTTTCACTCCATCCAGGCAATTATGAAGTCTCTGAATTGAAGTTATATTTTCAAAGACTCCTATTCACACCAATGGCATTCACCCTCACAACTTCAGTTCTGTAAGACCTTCAATCTCTAGAAACTCAGATTTTCCCCTTGAAATCAAAGAAAACAAAACAACCTCACATAACAATGACAGTGAGCCTTGACACGCAGAAGAGAGTATACTGAACATGTCCCCAGAAGTAAGCAGTCCAGTTGCCAAGGGGACGAGAGCCAAATTGGTTGAGGGCGAGGGAGCAGATAAGTCATTTTGTTTCATTGGATTTTATTCCCTTAAGTTCAGGACACATTAGGTGCTGATCAGGAGCCAAGCCCTGCTGTTATGAGTGACTAATTCTTTCAGAAGCTTTCGAATCAACACAACCAAGGAAAGTGAAACCCTTTCACCAAGACCAGTTTAGACCAGATTGTGATCAAGTTCCTGCATGTGTGTACCTGTGTGCATATGTGTGTGGGTGGGTGTGCATATGCAAGTGTATGTATATGCGCGCATTTGTGTATGTGTGTGTACAAATGTGGCTGTGTGTGCACATGTGTGTTCTTTTGTGTGTACAAGCACATTTTTATATGTATATTTGCATATGAATACGCAAGTGTGTATTTGTGTGTTGTGTGTGTGTGTGTGTGTGTGTGTGTGTGTGTGTGTGTGTGTGTGTGTGTGCATATGTGTGCTTGTGTGTAGTCTCTCAGGGGGTGATTCCATATCTTTATTGTGGCATTTATTATGACAAGATACTGGGCTCTTTCTGTCTTCACTATTGCTGGAACCATCAACAGCATTCCTTAACACCAGAACTCCTTAATTCCTAAACTGCTTAAATGGTGGTGGGAACTCCTGAGCAGGACTAGAAAAACCAGAGACTGCATGTCTCCCAGGTGATAAATGGTCTCTAGCCACAAAGTGCTTTTGAAAGAACGCAAAGTGAAAAAGATCATGCACTTATCATATACAGTCCAACAAGCACAAAGAATGATATTTTCTCTTCTATACTCCTCTAACAAGCTCTAGGAGTATGTGCACAGAGATGTATTAAGACGCAATCTGCTGTGACTCTGTCTGAGCTCCTCACATCTCAGTGAAGATGCAGTAGAACAGACTGTGTCACACAGCAACTGGTTCTCCAGAGCCAGCCAGTACAGGGGTTCAGACAATAACGGTAATGATGCACTGTGAATGAAGCTGACAGCAAACATTGTGCTCTACAGTGCAGCAGGGGAGCGGTGTCCTCTGCCTTTGTTCATATGCTGATTCTGATTTCCTCTTAATCACCAGCACCCACTCCTTTCCCATGTCTCTGTGTCTACCCTTCCACCCAGGTACAGCGACACAGGTACCAGGGCCTGGGTGCCACCTGAGGGGCTGGGTGTAAAGGGATCCCCGAGCCCCTGGGAGCAGAGAGACCTGCATGTGCCCCTGAGAACAGAGCCAGTTTGCCAGCCCCGTGACACCACCAATCTCCCATCACAAGACCTGCGGCAATCCTGCCAAGAACAAACACACACACACCGACACACTCTCACACACACACACACACACACACACACACACACACACACACACACACACACACACACACACACACAACACACACTCACAGAAACAGTCTTTCAAGTCTATCTACATCTGCTAATCTTTGCAAATATGTGCACAGATTCAATTAGTCCATCGCCCCATGCCATTCTCTCTCTCTCCCGTTCTCTCACTCATACATTCTCTCCCTCTAACTTCTCCCCCTGCCTCTCCTCCCTCCCTCCTTCTCTCATACACATACTTGAAATCATTGTCTTGAGGGTGTAGTACAACGAAGACATTCTCTTTATCTCACTTATGGATACGACTCCCCCAGCCCCACCTCCAACCTCCCCTACAATGTGGCAGTTAAGAAAATTCCAGCAGCTAATTTGATTTGTTACAGTTTGGTTTATTTGAATTGTTTACCCATGAAATTTAACAGATGTCAAAGTTTTTTCTCAACGAGGACAAATGAAGAGACCAGGCACAGAGTAGGGATGTCTCTGTCACTCTCTCCCTGTCCTTATCTCTTCTCTCTGACTTCATTTGGCCCTAAATCCTTAGACGTGATGAAGTGGCCAGCCAAAGTGAAGAGGAACTTCCCCTAGGAACTCACTCTCCACAGCCAACACTTCCACACCCAGAGACTGAAAAACACCCATGCATCACACAGCCAAAATGGGAAGTTAAGAGTGTTTATGTTTTTTTTTTTTAATTTCTTGCAAGGTGAGTGATAAGTTGTGCTGTGATCAGGTCTTCCTGCTGTCATGGAGGGGAAAGCGAAGGTCAAACAGTGGAATGTGCAGATGATGAACACAGCGGAAATCCATTCGGATTCAATGGCTGGGACTCTGGGAGTCAGTGCTGCCAGAGTGAGAGACAGGGGCGTTCCTCAGCCTGGGGTGGGGGCAGTGTGTGTGTGTGTGTGTGTGTGTGTATGTGTCAAGTAGAGAACTGGAACACAACTCACAGTTGCTGAGCTGTCAGTCACCTGGCAAAGCAGTTTCCACTGTTCTGCTCAGGGGAACAGTCCGATTTCATATTTTCATTAGGCAGTTTCAGAGGGGCAGTTAGGCAGTTTCAGAGGGGCAGTTAGGCAGTTTCCCTCTGAATGCAGTCAAACTAATGACTCATCCTTGTAAGAACTGAAAATGAATACTGACAGCGTTTTGAAAAGTATGCTTACAGCATCACATATTTGATTATACATTAATTTAAGATAGGGTTTTCAAGGTGTGGAGATGTAATGTCATTCTATAAGTGATTGCTGGGATGCAGTCTCATGATACACTGAGTAGACAGAGATGTTCAGCAATTGTGCAACCAATCCGCAAGAATTTCCATTAAGCATTTTTTGTATTGTTCTTCAATTCTGTTATACAATTTTCATGGTACAGGGCAGCCGTATGAATGGATAACAGCTCAAATTTCAAATCTCAAATGTATTGTTTATAGCCCAGTTTTACAATCGAAATTGTCACCTCTGTCATTCATGTGAATTACTTGAATGAATATAACATTACAAAAGTAAGATGCACAGCATATCTAAAAGCATACAATGAGGCAGCCCCAGGTAAGTTTGTAGGTGAATCAGGTATTAAATGTAATTTGTGCCATAACTCTGCGTACCTACAACCTATTCTGTATTGTGATGGGTCAAATGAGGACATGTAAATGAAATAAGGTTAAGGAAAGGAAAAAAACACATCCGGTGAGACCAATGAATTGGAGCCCTGTGTGACTTCTTAAGCGACAAAGCTCTCATATACTTACAAGCATCCAGCACCGATACACATACACTGCAGTGGAACAGGTCAGTAGTGCCCCCTGACCGCAGCTGTGTTGCTTGAGAGAGAGCTTGTTGTTGAGTTTGTTCATTATTATCTTTCTACATGATCTTCTGCTTTTAGCCCCTGGCAGGCCTCAGAGACGGTTTGACCACGATGAGAGGGACTGACTCTGATATCTGATGTGAAATGATATCAGATATAAAACGTGCAAAGCCACACTATCCCATCAACATATGTGCTATATGTATGCTAACCTGTGTCTCACCTTGACTCGACATGAAAATGATGCATAAAATATTTCTTCCACCAAAAGTAATAAAAAATTTACTAATTCTGTGACTGCTCTGACAGTGGGTGGCTGTGAAGTTGCACCACACCCATGTTATACAATATCAAAATTAAGAAAGACACCAGATACTTCGCAGTTTGGCACTAAATGTGAAGAAGATGGATGACTGGACTACAGTCCAGTTTCCAACTTGTCTAACATTAAAATATTCATGACAACTGTATGATGCCCATCTGAGGGAAAGCTTTTTATCAGCCAGAGGCAGAGAATAGGCTCTACCAATAGGCAGAGCAGGTGCAGTCAAGTCCTGCTATGGAATGTGTGGAGAAGCTCAATATGTACAGTATGTGATTCTGCTATGGACAATGACGTTGCCCCCTGTGGTTGGGCAAAAGCGTTGCTGTTTGGTTCTCTTTGTGAGGGAGCTTTCTGTGCAGTCAGCTACTCATATCTCTGATTAGGAATTGCACCCAGTAGTTAACTTCACAAGTTTGGTTCCCACTTGGAGCGCACAGTGACATTGCTGCCGCAGGTCAGATACTCGAGACCAAGGCCTAAAGGTTGGCTGGGGCTGAGAGTTTAGGGGCAAAGCATGGCTGAACCCAGCTTGTATGTGAGTCTGCAACAAATGGTGACATCACTCTTCGGAGTCAAGACAAGAACTCCATTAGTTCCCTGTGGAAATGAGGTGAGGCATCAGGAGTGGTGCCATGCTGTTGTGAAGTTTGCAGGTTTGATCCCTGCTCAGAGATATAATCCATGGACAGAAAACACATATCTCTAAATTTCCCTTCTCCCACGATCTCAGCAGAGGCACTGTTGATATTCCTGAGAGGCAGCCAGTCAGCATGTAATACAGTCTCGTGTGTGGAACCTGTTATTTCCAGCGGTTAGCATTGTGGTGTCTCCTCCAACACTTTAACGCTCCATTCTTCGCAATTCACCTCCTTTGGGTTTCAAGTCCACAGACTCCCACTCGGTTTCTATCCGTCTGTCACTCTCTGCCCTATCTGTTTTTCTGTTCATCTCTGCTTCCCTCCACATTTGCTGCCTCTTTCTCTCCATTTCTGCTTCTCACACGCTCTCTCTGTTTCACACTGTCTCTACTTCTCCTGTTCAAAAAGGGCTCGATTAGTGAGACCTCTTTTGTTTTATCTGCTGCATTTCATTCCACCTCCCCCTCTCCTGTTCATTCTCAGGCTCTTGCATTCTTTTTGTTTAGCAGATGCTTTCATACAAAATGACTTACATGGCTTACCATGTTCACAACTTCCATGTATACAGCTGGGTATTTACTAGGGCAATTCAGACTGAGTGCTTTGCCCAGGGGTACCAAAGCAGAACTCTGACTGGGAATTGCACTGGCAACCTTTGAGTTACAATGCCTGGTCCTTACCGCTATGCTAAACTGCCCACTGCTTCCCACTACTGTATCTCTGCCTTTCTCTTTCTTATTCCTAAACTATCTCTTCAGAGGATTCTCTCTCCCTTATATTCTTCTCCTTTTCTCCCACCTGTATTGCCCTCTTTCCCCGTGTATCTCAACAGATCATGAAGCTCGGCAGACTGTGTGAGGACAAGCCTCAAGCATGAGGCCAGGCATAAACAGGCCTTTCAGCGCAGGCCTGGGTTCAGCGAAAGGTTAGAGGAAGAATTTACAGTAGAGAAAAAAAACACACACATGCGCACACATAATGGCGATCCGTCTGTCAGTCCAGTTCTGGCGCTCTTCAGAAAACAAAAGGAAACAAATGCACGCTCTCCTGCTTTATGAAGAGGCGCTGACCACAGCCGAGAGGGTGACTCCGAGTGGAGTGCGAAAGGGAGGATGCAGATGTGCGTGCCTGCAGTGTGTGGGTGTGATGAGGAGGGAACAATACGCCATTGTTGGGACAGGGGGACCGGAGCCCTGGGCCCGCAGGGGTGGGTGGGGGGCTTTTGAGGCTGCAGTCGTAGTGGGGTTCTGATGGTGCAGGGCAGCGCCAGGCGAATTAGCGAAGTCTCTCTCTCTCTCTCTCTCTCTCTGTCCCTTTCTTTATAGTGACTGCCCATGTTGGCCGTTGCTCTATGCTACGTTTCCAAGACTGCGTCTCTGCAGAGAAATTCAGGAACACAGCAACCTGGAGTGGCCCAGTACATCCCCCTGGCAGCCTGGAGAGCAGGGCTCCTCAATCGGCCCACGAAACATGTCTGCTCACCTCTCGGGAGGCTGCGGACCTAACAAGACGGGGAGGGGGGGGTTCATGGCTCTTTGTGGGGACTGGGCGCGGTGACAGAAGTTGGCAAGCCCTTTCCTGACGGCAATCACGTCCGTGTTAATGAGGAGAGAGAGGCTTTCAGGTCCTAATCAGCCGATGTCTCTCATTCTAGAGCATGTGTCGCAGCCATGCCACTGTCAATCAAAAGGCCTGGGGAACCCAGTGTTCAGTGCACCACAGCCGCAGTGTCACTGATGATCCGCAGAGAGAAAATACAGTGGGTGAACTTGTTTTATTTTCAGTCACACGGCCGACTCTAGGGTCAATAGTGTCAACATGAAGAGAGACGACACATCAGACAGTGCACCTTCAGCTAATGCATTTTGACAGCAAAGTGGTATTGATGGTAAGCTCACACAGCATGTGGTTATACAGAAGCCTAGCACATCTGAGTGCTGACAAAATGTATAATGATAACGGTATTAGCATATTACTACAAGAAGAATTTGAAACCATAGCTTATCATTCACAAGTAGGTGGGTTTTCATCCAACCTCCTTCTGTTCAATTTCCTTCCCATCCTCGGTCATCAATCATTCAGTCAATCAATCAATCAATCAATCAATACATCTTTATTTATCCCCCTGGAGGCAATTAAAATTCAAGATTTCTAGAAAATTGCAGATTTAAAAAATAGAAATGGCACATTTACATATGCATAAAAGAGTAGACAAAACACAAGCATACTCATCACCTGTGAATGCGTGGTGATGAGGAAAGGTGACAGGGGCACAACGTTCATTTAAAGCTCATAATTTGTGGGTTTCAGGTTTGAAACAAACTAGTCAATAAGCCAATAGTCTCCTTTCATTTGACTTACCATGAAGATTTCCTCTGAGAAGTGGAAAATTATGTGTGTGCATTGTGGTTGGTGGAGTGTTACTCAAATAACGGATTATACTTCATTAGGTCCAACTGACACAGACATTTACATAACTTCTTATTCCTTCCTGCAACATCCATTTAGTGCTCATGCATGGTTAAAAAGGCAAGATTTGGGTTTTGAGACATTAAGTATTGTTACACAACAATAAAGTGGATACCATGCAAATTTGCTGACAAAAAAAAACAGTTGAATAAACAATGTGAAAGCAAACACAATCTGTTGCCATCATTCACACACACACAACCAGATTGAGAGAAAGACAAAAAGACAGACAAACACGTTTTTTGTACTGTCCTCAGACACACACACATACACACACACTTTTTATTGTGCTGTCCTTAAATCCACTGCAACAGTAGGCAGACATTTCTGGCCATGACTTCAGAAACCTAAGCAAGCTCTGACATCATCTCAATGTGTCATCACTTAAAGACCACAAAATGAAAAAAGCATATGATCTGAAAATCACACCATTTACTGTATGTTGCCCTGGGTAAGAGTGTCTGTGGAGCATGAAGGGTAAATTAAAACTGCTAAGGAGGACAAGAGAGGAACCATGAGTGTGAATAAGATAACCAGGAAAGCAGAAGAAGCAAGAATGTAGCCATGATCTGGGTGACAGGGGCGTTTCAGCACTAAAACTCTCCTGAGAGGACTGCAGACTCAGCCAGGATCAACCCTGACACTGCATCTCAGAAGAAATTTGACTGAACAGGAACCCTCAGATGCAGCCAGTGACTCTAGCAGCCACAGTGCTGCGTTCTCACTGTCAGTGAGCCCTGCAGTGTCACAACAGCTGAAGCCCATAAGCTGAGAAGAGGCCTGGAAAAGGACATACAGACAGGGAGGCCCAGCTGAGGACTCAAGTACGGCGGGAGGCTGGCACGGATGCATCACTCTTTCCTATGAAAATGAAGACTTTTATTCATTTCTGCAGTGCTGATGTTGAAATCCGTTGTCTTCTTTGTGATAGTCAATGGGCCAGTGAGTCAATGAGCACTATCGTCTAGGCTCCACTTGTTCAGTAATGCTTGGGCTTTGTGTTTGGATTTGGGTTACTTGGGTGACATAACTTTTACAGTATTTATTTTTAACAAGGACACATTATCCTATCATAAATTCATTATTCATTATTAACTATGTTTACACTGAATTTCCCCTAACTGGCAAAAACTATCAATCTGGAAGGATCACCTGATAAAAACCTATGGAGATTGATGCTTTGAACACTCTCCATCAGGGTTGATGCATTTGCTGCAATCAGAAGGAGAACCACTCCTGTGCAATAGACAAACTGTGCAACAACAGGGAGCTTTTAATCTTTCATTAGGCCTAAACCCCCAGGTGAGTCTTCTGCTGATATGAATGGAAATGATTTGCGCTGCTCAGAGTGCCACACTAGCGATGGATTATTGTTATCGCACAGCAATTGTTAATTATAAATCCTCGTACTTTCAATCCTCTGAAATTTAAACAATTTAAATGCCACATACACATACATTTAACCCCCCACATGCATACACACAAACACACACATGGACTGGGTCTATATTCACCGCAGGAACATTCTCCATCTTTCAGTTTCACATTACATTACATTATATCACATTCATTTAGCTGACAGTCTTATCCAGAGCAACTTCCAGCGCAATACATAAGCGTATCCAATCAAACATAAGTGTATCCATATAAGTGCATACATCTCCTGCCTACACTATATTGTGTTACAATGAAGACAATGCAAATAGAGGGGCAGAGGAATTCAAAATTCCACCTCACTGTAATGTGTGTGTACCGAGCTGCACATCCGTACAAGCGCCCCCTACCTGCCGCCATGTGGACCAGCACGCTCTGGTTGGGCCGCAGGTTGCCGAAGTCGAAGAGCATCATGTAGGCGGTGATGTAATTGACGGGGATGGCGGCTGCCTCCTCGAAGCTCATGCCCTCAGGCATGATGAAGGTGTGGCTGGCCGGCACAGCCACCACCTCCTGCCACAACCCGTATCGGTTCAGCACCAGCACCTTGTCCCCCACCTAAGAGAAATGAGACAGGGCAGGGTTAGAGAAGCTTTACTGTCCTCACAGTGCATTCATTCAGCTTGTTCTGTGGGTGTCTCTGTTTAGGCTTATCTTTAGGCTCATTGTTATTTACCCAGCAGGTGCCCATTTCTGGGGAGATATATTTCTTTATCTCTATCTCTACATCTCTTATGTTAATTTAGATTTGTGCAGTAGACCTTTTGCAGGCCTAATTGATCTAGGCTCTAGACAACTGACTACGACTTCCCACTATTGCTCACTTTCCACTCTTGCCCTCTAAACTATCACACTCCACTTGGTTGTCCTGAACACTGTAACTATTACACATTTTTGTCCTGCGCACTGCTGCTACAAAATGCTCTCACACAGCTCCAAACTCCTGTGAACATAATTCAAACTAATGTAACAACTCAACACTACCCCCTCCTAATGGCCTCAATGAGCACTTACACGTGCAGCCTGACCACTGCTCTGCACTGTTGCCACGGTACTCCACACTAATCCATAGAGGCTGGGCTTTTCATCTCCAGGGTGATCAGCTGCCAATGGCAGACACTGAAACGGCCCAGCCCAGTCTTGTCCTGGAGTTCACGTCAGGCTCATTCGAACTGACAGCCTTTCCTTACTGATTCTCAGAGAAACTCCAAGGTCACGTTCAGAGAGGGGGGCGTAGCAACACGGCACACAGGAAGGAGCAGCAGCAGCCTCCACATTCTCAACCTCTTCCTGTTTTTTTTTCTTTAATCGTTGAGAGGCCGCTTCTCTTCTTCCTCTCACCGAGACAAGACAATGGGCAATCTTCACCGCTGGCACTGCGCCGCAGGGCCGGCCCTGCCAAATTCCTCCTCACCACAAAACACAAAACACGCTTTCTCCTCCCTGGGAAAAACAACCACAATGTTGATCCTTATAATGGAGGGGAGAGGGAGAGAGAGAGAGAGGGAGAGAGCAATGAGCCTGAGCGTCTACGCTCTCCAGACAGAGAAAGCCCTCTCTCTCGCCTGTCTCCATAATCAATGCTCTCAAAGTTTAATTGCTGATATGGCAGCGATCAATAGGGGCAGGGTTTTTTGCAGCGCGGGATGAGAAAATGGACTGACTCACGGATCACATTTGTCTGCATCGGCAAATGTGCAGGATGATGCAGAGTGCAGTCAGGGGCAACCCTGCCAAGACACCAGAGTCAGAGGAAAGCTGCAGAGTAACGCTTCCTCTTGCAGTTGACAATGAAATTCCCTCTCACTCTGGGCCAGGTCCTTCCTTACAAAGGCAAAGGGAGATCATTCCAGCTTTGCTTCCCAACACTATTTGAAAAATAAGAGCATCTGCAACCGATGACTTTTAGACGAGCATCGTAAGACTGGAGCTTCTCTCAACTGGTCTATGCCATGATCTCATTGGAGTCAAGGCGTCTTGTCATGTAATTCAAGTTCTGTACGCCAGTAGATTTTCTACAAGCATTCTAACAGCTGGGAGGTTCTCCCAGTTCCCTCAAAACTGTTATTATGAAGACAGCTTCATTGCTCAGAGGGGAAATATCAGCCTGCAAAAAATGGCTCTCCAGGACAGGGACTGAGGCTGCATTGAATGTGGTCATTCCACTCTCTGAGCCAACAAAACTTGTGGTCTTACTGCGCCTGGAAAGCCAAACATGTGTTTGCACATGCTGCTGTCTCTGTTACTGGTTGGACATCCAAACCCACTCACACTGGGATTGCCCAGGCACAGTCCCACGGCCAAAGCAATCCCCAAGACTCTGACAGAGACCAGAGGTACCGCTGCCTCAACCACAGGCGAATTACTACACAGATACCATGCAGTAAAGCTCAAAACATCCATACACAGGCCTCAACTCATATGATACACACGGTGTAACAAAACGTTTTGCACAACATCTGCTGTTCTCTTTTGGTCAGTTCAGTTTTTTTTTTTTTCATGGACAGCTACCAATTCAGATCCAAAAATTATCACCAAGAATGTGTTCCTTCTCTCGAAAAAAAATGTAGTGCTCAATTTTTTTTTGGATAGGCCGGGTGTGGCGGGGAGGAAATTCCAGACTGACAATGTGGGACAGAGGAAGGTAATTGAGAACATATGGGTTGGATCCTAACTGCACTCACAAACACAGAAAAACAGGCGAGCAGGAGAAGAATAGGGGAAAAAGTGCTGATGACAAGATCGTGACACAGCCCTGAGTAGATTTACGGAAATTCCTTCCTTGGCTTCACGTCATCGTTCCCCTCAGTTCTGAGTTCATCAGAGGGTGATGTCATTGCAGAGCTGACCTGCAGCCTGTAGCAGCTGAGTGGATTGTGAGCGCCACGTTCCGGTGTTTGTCAGTCTCAGCCTCCTGTCGCACCTACACCAAACACCCTCCACTGCGGTCTGCCTCCACTCAGCACATTCCCAGCTCAGTGCTGCTGGCTGCTAAAGGTCAAAATATTTCAATAATTTATGAGCCAATTTCTTCACGTTTTAAGTTTAAGGAATCCAGAACAGGAGCTGGGGAGAGGGTTTGTGTGTTTGTGTGTGTGTGTGTGTTAATGTGTGAGTGTGTGTGTGTCTGTGTGTTTGGGTGGGGGTGTGGATGGGGCTTTGCCATGGCTTTGCTCCGAACTGCATCTGATTCTGTCTCAAACACAATTATCACTGTAGGTAGAACAGACGATCTCAATTTTTAGGCCAAGGTGTCTGCCAGAGAGATTATCTGGATGAAGTTAGCTAACTAAGTTAGTTTGCCAAGGGATTGGCATTAGTCTGTTATTTTGATTGTAACTGTCCTTGATCAAGAGCAATTGTATTAGTCCCACCCCCACCCCCACACACAGACACATACATATATTTGTTCACCGAAAATGTGCCAGTGGGAAGTTCCATCTTCCATAAAAATAGTGAGACCCCCAGACATCCCAAAGCACGATTCAAATCCCCCTGGATCTCTGGAAACTGGTTGATTTAATGTAATTCTTTCTATCAGTCAAATTAAGATCATGAGAAAAATTGTGATTGACATTTGTGGTGGAACGGGAGCCAAGTGAATCTGCCCGCCCCAATCAAGACCTTGTGCTTGTGATGCAGCAGCAGGCATATGAGTTATCTCATAGAGAATGCTTTTATCCACAGTGAGCCGGTGCCACACTGCCTTCATATTAAGGGTGGGTTTTGCACCAGAACAATCTATGCATGGAGTTGCACAAGAGGAGGCTAGCCTTGGAAATGTTTTTTGACATTTTGATGAAAGAATGACAATGTTCTTGTATTTTGCATTTCAGCTTTTTTGAAATAACACTGGTACAATTGTATACAGCTAAACAAACTACCTAAATATAGCTACTTGAAGTTAATGGGGCATACCACAAAAATGAACAGAAAATTGGAATAATAAATTAATTTTAATTGGTTGTCTTGTGGAAAAAACGCGGTCACTGAGTCTGAATACTCGAGTTAAATAAGTGAGAAGGTGTGGCTGCCAGATTACAATGTCAATATAATCAGTTCAATACTGCTTGCTGTTGCTAAGCGCCGTCAAAATGATCGAGGCAGTAACAGTCACACATGAGTCATCATTTTATTCAGATAGATGGATCATCATACAGGTCCTCAAAGCCTGACTTCAAATAATTGTTTCATTAAAATGTTATGAGCGTTGCGCATCACCGAACAGCTTCACTACATATTGTTAAAAAACACGGAGTTTATTCTGCAGGATACAATATTTACAGTGATGGTTCTTTGGAATATTTCTCTTCACTTAGCAGGTCAATGATTTTTTTAAAGAAACAAAAACAAGAATAAACAATGAATAAATGAGACGTTAGACTGACACAATATGATGCTCCTGACAAAGAGCGCGTGTTTGATTTACATTTTCTCTCACAGACGCGTGCCTCGCCCATCCCGTTTCTTCAATGCACGAGGGACGCTCTCCAACAAAGGGAATAATGACAGTCACATACACGCGGGCATCACAATAGCATACACAAATTATGGGCTTCACCATATCCGAAACACTTCCTTTGCAAAAATATTTTTCTGCTGATTATAGTTGGGTTTCCCTCTGACCATGAGAATCAATCCTCTTTCAGGATGAGGAAACAGAAATAAAAGGACAGTGGGAGAGCAGCCACACGGCAGCTTCGCTGCCAAGTACAAGTCCAACTTGGAACTGTCAATCACACATGCGCACAGCAGAGCGTATTGTTTATGCTCAACTGAGACTAAGGGCGCTGGCTGTTCATTGAATTCATTGTCATGGGTCAATTAGACGACTAACTTAATAGACTTAATGATATTAACCCTATTGTACCTTCACAGAGAAACGACTGGCGTAATTCAAAGCAGTGTGCATTTTCTAAAAAGACGGGCCAACGCAAAATTATTTCCAATAAGTACCTTGATAGTTATACTTTCCACCGTATTTGGTCAGTCGTTCATATCGAGTGAAAAGAAATTTAGGTTTGTATTTGGGATTGTTATAAAAAGTAACCGGGAAACCTATATGGCATAGTAGCTACAATGTTGAGCGGAAATGATCAGCACCGTTATGCCAGTGTAATCTACATCTCCAAATCTATCCTATCAACCGCATTCAACTTCTTAGACATACCGCTTGAAGCTGCTATTTAAAGCGCCATTTTCTGGGATATTTATTCTTTTGTGGTGCAACACAAATGAAAAGGTTTATTCGTTTTTTGACTTTTAGATTATCAAAAATATACTCGAGGGAGAATGTAGACAAAAGTGAGAGGACGAGAAAGAAACTTACTTTTCTGTCCGTTACTTCTTCCCCCAAAGCCTCAATCACCCCGGAGCACTCCATCCCGGGCGTGACGGGTGGAGACGGCAGCCGGTCGTACAGACCCTGTCTTCCCAACAAATCAGCGAAGTTCAGACCGCACGCCTTGACCCGCACCAGCACCTCTCCGGTCTTCAGAGTGGGCATCCCCTTCTTCACCTGCAGCTTGACTTTATCATATCCTCCATAGCCGGAGAGAACCAGGGACCGGTAGGTAAAGACCTCCTCCTCGGGGGCTTTCTCTGTCGCCGCCGGCGCCGCTGCTGCCTCGGCGGCTGGCGGGGATTCCTGCTTGGTCTCGGTTTTAGGCTCCTCGCTGGGTTTGCTGTCTTGCTTTTGTTCCTCGGGTTTCTGCTGCTGAGCAGGTGCTTCCTCGCCGGACATGGTCAGAATTCAAGCTATTTGCTTTGCTAAATTGAAATGAAATGTTAAGTTTCTTCTTTTTTTTTGGAAAATATGTATTTAAAATTGCTGGGTGTAGCTGTGCGAATGAGGCTGCAGCAAAATCAGAAAGGCGATTTAATGCCAAACAATTACCAGAGCAACATGAGACAGACTCTAGACTACAGGTTACTCAGTGCAGAGTGAGGCTTCGTTGTCAAGGTCTGACCAGCCAGAGGTTGACAGCTCCGTTCGCTGACAAAAAAGTGCGAGTGGGACTAGATGGGGCGAACTCCAAATCCCGGAGACCGGATTTTTGAGGAGCAGGCACGACGGCGGATTAGTTTCAGGCACACAGGTTATGTTTCAGACTTAACTGCGAGATGAATATAATTTAAAAGAAAGATAAAAAATGCTTTCATCAAATCGCCAACTTTCAACAACGTAAATAACACTTTGGGAGTAACTATTTTAAAGGTCAGAATAATATAATCTGCATTGAAATTTCATGACATGCGCCTCATGAACTATCCTGACTGCATACACTGGCATGAAAGTCGTTTAGGCAACCAAAAAGGTAATTAGTTGATTAATATCACAGCTACTAATTTAGTATACTTTAATATTTAGATGAGGTTGGAAATGTTGGAAATTTGCTTTTCATTTCAACGTTTAAGTAGAGGCAAAACTTGAGTTAGATGCTTTCCTAAATGGATAGGAAATGGGAAACAAACATAGGAAATCTGATGTTATTTTCCTGTGAAGTAGCCACTGCCAGTGGAACAGCAGTTCAGGACTCCTCATTCCTGAGTGGCTTACTAAGAGAGGACAGAGATGAATATTACCTTCAAAGGTGCACAGTGAAAACAAGGAAGGAAGCTTACTGTAGTTGATAAATATGTTCAGTTACTAACTTCAGTTCATGAAATGAGATCTGTATATGCAATTACCGGTCTTACCAGTAGCCATAGATTAAGAGATTTACTGTGATAAGGCGTGCCGTTGAGTTCAGTCAACATAGGAGTAAACACCATGACCATGTTGTCATCGTCCCAGGGGTGATCTGGAGGTTGGAGGCGGTTGTGGTTAATCTGGAACAGCAATAAAGCTGTATTATTAAACTTTAGTACTACTTTAGTACTTTAGTACTACCAATAAAAAACTTTAGTACTACTTTAGTACTTTAGTACTACCAATAATTTCCATGACCAATGTCACAAATTAATAAAGCTACCACTTGAATGATTAAATGGTAAGATTGGGAAGGCATCAGGTTTAAGGATGATCACATGTCACACTTAAATTTGACATTTTTACATATGTTTTGTGTTTTGAAACAATCCAGCTTGAGACCAGATGCATTGGCATTTCAGTTTAGAGCATACATTCACAAAAACACACACACACATAAAATGCTGGAATTCAACAGCAGGATGTCGTGTTAGCCAATAAACAGCAGTATTCCTCTAAAACGCCCTCCCGCCCATCCTCTCCTCTTGTAGTCCTGGTCAAGGCCTGGTCCCTGAGCGACAGAATAGTGGCCAGGAGAAGTCCAGCGGAAAAGGCTGTTTATGCCTCCCATTCAGCTGTACTGGACTGGAACTTTTAAAGTGGACAGGGTCTATTGTGTTGATTTCCCAGCGTTGGCTGCCTGAAAAATGGAGCTGTTGGTTGACTTCCTGCCACTACACAAGGTGTACAGTTCCCTAAGTCAAAAGGCTAAATGATATCACAGGCAACACCACTACCTTCTGTTAAACTGTAAAAGAGTCTGATGGTCCCTCTTGCCTGGTAGGTTACTGATGCTGCCCCTGGCCTGTTTTTACTACTGTCAGTGATTAGCTTGTGAAATGTATGTGGAAATAACCTTAATTTCAAAACAGATTTAGATGCTGTTGATTTTAAAGTAAACTTTAATTTTAATATTAAGTAAAAATGTAGCCAAAGCCTGTTTTGGAAAAAGGATGTGATCATTTATATTTATGAGTCATCAATCAGTCTCAATTGCCTGTTTAAATCTCTCATCTCCAGATCAACATTCTAGTACTCTGAAAGGGTTATTTGTTATCTCCAAACATCAGGAAAAGGAAATAAACTTCAGTATGGAATGTATAAACACATTTCGTTCCAGCAGAATTACTGCTGTACCAAATGCCACTGGAAGTGACTGGGAAAGCAGAGAATTATTCCAAAACCTCCTCACTGTATCATCACATCAGATTGCCACAAGCAAAACTATGAGTCACACCCATAACATCCTCTAGTGGTTCTATACATTTTCTAACAGTGTCAATGAGCACTGGCATTCAGTTGTAACAAATTGTAATTGCAAAGGGTGTGATATGAATTTTATATTAAGATGTGACTGTCCAATTTGATTTCAGTTCCATTCAGTGCAGCCAAGTGGTTCTGACCAAAAATTGGACTTCCCACTTCTTATTTCAGATGTACACACACTTGTATGTGTATGTTGCATTTCACCAAGCTGAATGAGAAAGAAGAAGCTGAAAGGCAAGTGACAACAGTGCAGCTGGGTGGCCCCTCAAGCAGTAAGGAAGTAGACATACTAAGTGATAGAGAAGTCACAAATGGATGTGACAGGAAATGGTTCAGCGGATTGAAAATATATGCAGAGCAGGGCAATGGGGCTAGCTTCTTATTATTACTTCTTCTTACGTAACAGTCAGGCAGTTGGATGGGTGGCAGCATTACTGCCACTTCCACCACTACAGATCACTAGATGGGAATGAGATGTGGGTGATTACTCACAGGAGTTACAAAACCTGGGGGTGAGCTCTTTCTGGGAAGTGGAAGAGTCTTGCCATTTCCACTTGCTGAGAGAGACAGCTATACTGCAAACACATGCAGGGGGCACTGAGTGACTCTTAGACTGGTGGTGACAGGAGGAAGGACATGTCCTAACCATAAACAACTAATCACCAAATCCACCATTTCAGGCAATTTTTGAATCTGTGAAATGTTTTTTTTTTCTCTCTCTGTGCATGTGATTGGTATGGCCATTGAATAATATACGGTTGAATTTGGCAGGCCTCACCCAGTCCAGGGCATCAGGCTCATTGTACCAGTACAGATGCTCTCTCTGTGCATCTTGGAGCTAAAATGCCATTCGCTGGTCCATGCCTGAGCACTATTCCTTATGCGGGAGCTTATGGCCTATGGGTAGAATGAATATGCTGCATACTGTATATCTAGTGGGCTGCTGTTTATACCACCCACTCATATCCTATTCATTCTTGCTGTGTCAGATGTTGGATCTGGTAAACACAAGATCCACTTTAGGAAGATTTTTTTGTTCTATACATCTCCTTTCTCCCCCTCTCCTGGTCACCCATGTTGTTGATGGATGTGTCAATAACTTTGTACTGTAGGTGGGTGCAAGCCTTACTAGTCATCCATTATTTAAAAGTCTATTGAGGACAAAAGTGCAGTGGTAGGCTGAGCAAGACATATTCCAGTCATAATGCGTTTCAATCAGTGGTAGGTAATTCTGTGAATGCTAGAATGATGCTGCTTTCTTCCTTTATGTCTGGATACATGCTACATGCACTTGAGTGCAGCAAAGCCTCTCAGGATAACTTCCAGAGAACAAAGAAGAAATGCTGTATTAACACAAAGTAAACTGTATAAAAATATAAGCTGTGCCCCCTGTCTGTGCAACAAAACAGAACTGACCCATGTTAGTCTAGTTAGCCAAATGTGTGTTATCAAAGACAGTCAACCTCTGTCACATGCTTCCACCTGCTGGATACATTTAGATATTACCATTCATTTCACAAAGTCAGATAACTGAAGTGCAGTGCATCCCACTTAAAACAATTACACAGTTGTTGTAAGAATGGGGATTGGTTGGATATACATTGAAGATTGGTTGGATACATGCATATATATCCAACCGATATTCAATGTGATACCACATTCCCAATAACCTCTTCAAGCTGGTCACCAGCCTAGACTTTTTATTAAAATCAGATTTTGAAATTCCCATGTTCCCCAACAAACTTTCAAACTGTATTTTTTCTGGAAAAATATAACTCCCTCTTATGAAATAATAGAGGAATAATAATCATCAGGAAAACCTCTTTGCAAACCTCACTGGTTTGAGAAAAATGTCTAATTTTTTCTGTCATGATGAGGATGGGGGATCATAAATAAATAGAATCTGTTGATTTTATATATTTGAAAACATTTTTAAAGCTCCCTTACTTCTATGAATACTGAACAGACACTAATGCAGTGTAATACAGACCAAATTATCCTCTTTAAATATAAATTGTCTGTGCATCTCACACAAGAAATGCAATAATGAATGGATTTTACTTGAGAAGCCTTCAGATGGATTTGTGAGATCATATATTTAACGACTATCAGTCCAGAATTAGACCTGCTTCAGGCAATGTTACCCCATTCCCTGGAAAAAGCAATGGTATCTTGCATGAAATTTGCCTTGATACCCAAAATAAAAGAAACTCAACATGAAAGATTTACATAAATGTATCTGGTTAATGGGTTTCACTTTACAGTGATTAAAGTTGTCAAAGAATGTGTCTGAAGTTCTTCAGATGGGGAATCACTAAGTCATTTATTTTTCCAGCTTTTTAACCTGTCAGTTTTGGATAGATGTCAATATCTATGGAGTGGGTTGATCACAACATTTCAGTTCATCTTAATATGATCATTTTTAATGGGGAAAAATGACATACTCCAACACAAATGGGGAAATAGAAAAGTCAGTTTCATTGCCTTCTTAAACACATGTTCAGAATCTTTGAAATTGGGAGACTTCAAATGCACCAAAAGGTGGTGCAAATATTTACACAGAATCTGTTATGACTAACTGAAATAATCTGAATCTATTGTTTTCTTTGTTTGTTTTACATTACATTTTACTTTTTAATTAATAGTGCATTGTAAATTCCATGTTTTTGCTTATGGCACACTGCTTTCATGTAATTGTACTCCCCCCAGTGTTTTTTTAGGATTTGAAACAGGATTTCTGTGTTCTGTACCCCTTTTTGAGTTTTACATTATAAACGTGAAAAAAGGTCAGTTCAGGATGATTTAATTCTTACAAGGAGTTAGATCCAGCCAGAACTTTGCTGCCTCTCTTAACTTACAAATGTATTGTGGGTCATATTACAGACATAGCCAGCATGGGTATGACAGTAAAGCCATGATTCAAGGTTTTTACCTTTGACCAAGCCAATGAAAATCCAGTCCATCTAAATACTTTGCAGGTGAACAAAAACAACCAATGAAACATAAAGTATGCTGCTTTAAAATGGTTTCTTCTCTATTGAAGGCTACTCACCTAAAAAATGCGGTAATATAGTACCTTTTAGTTGATACCTGTGAATAAGCATCAAACATGCAAAATGACTATTTTTAAATATCTCTTAACCTTCTTCATTGTTAATCTATTGAACAAAGATCAGAATGGTTTCTTTTATGTTTTTTAATGTTTTTAAAGGAAATCTACATATAAGTCACCATGTGTGCACAATGGAAAACAATATATTGTTTAACTATTGTTGGTGAATACTTCTGCCAAATGATAACTAGGATTTTGCAGGGCTATAGTTGGCATCCTTCTTAGACTCCAATGTTTTAAAATGAGTTTGTTTTAAAGGGTCTTTTACTTATCCCAGGAATATGCTTTAAACTGCAAGGCTTGAGAATAGTCATACTGTCCCTGCTAAATTACCATACCAGGAGTCAGGATTGTAAGGCATCCTTCCCCTGGGTAAAATTCAACCCAAAAAGTATTATTTCACAGAAAGGGAACATGGCCATACTGGAAGTAGCTGTTCCCTTGTCTGTATCTTTTGCCTTCTTTTCTACCTACACATAGCTCCTAGTCCACACAACAGTCATTGAAAACACCTTGAATATTTCAATTGTGGTCAAAGACAATATCCATAGCAAAAAATTTCTGATTACTGACATCTGCTTCACCTCTACTCTAAAAAGACAGTGATCCCTTGGAACAGAAGGTTTTTTGAAACCCACAAACACTTATGCCGTGTTACTTAAGGATAGCTCCCACCCTGGGCACACGTTCAAGGGAATAGTCAAAACTCGGTTAAATTGGTTTTACTTAATGTGCTCAAAGAAAAAAAATGCACTTAAAGGCCTACGCCTGTTCTTAAAAGGTTTATGATCTAGAATCTATTCAAGGCGTTCAACAGGACAGAAGCGGACAACAGGTGCGAGAAGGGGAGAGAGACACTGAAACCAGAGATTAATGAGAAACTAAAAACCCTTATTGCTACCGGTTCAATACTGGCGATGAAGTGGAATTTCACACTCAAAACCAATTTTTGAAAGACATAGAAAAACTTTGCTCCAGTGTACAACTTTAAGGTAATTTCAGCCTGAGGGAGGAATGCTAATTTACGAGACTTTCTGGTTCGTGCCTCTCTCACCTTTGGGGACGTGTTCAATCCATGTAAACGATAAAGATGAACAGCAGTGCCCCCAAATGGCAGAAATTAGTAACATTACCAATGCATCCTCTCATATGAAACAAATGCAAAAAACTGTTAATGGAGAAACTAAAAATGATTTCAAAAGTAGTTTATCTTTATCATGTCCAAAATTAAACCTGCTTTAGTCACCTATACAAACAATGCTACCCGACATTACTTGGATGGCAGGTCTCGAGCCCAACAAACGGTTTACAACGGCCCAAAAAATTCCCTTTGCCCCTATGGATAAATTTCTTAATGCCTTTAAATATTTTGAATGTGTGTTTATTTGGTTTATGTGAGAATTATATTGTATATTTATAACTAGAATAAATGTAATAATGGGTATTCTGTATTAGAAGAACTAGACCGGGCTGAATTGTGTGGAGTAAATAACATATTTTATAACATCCTCATCTGCATGAAAGACCTTATGTTCCGATTGAGACCCTACAATGTAGACTACGTACTGACATTTTTGGGAACCTGCGACTACTATACTCTATTAGTTCCTTAGTGACCCTACGTAGTCAAAGAAAACCAGTTCGCTAAAACTACATATTAATAACCAACTATACGAATATCCTCTAAAGAAAACATATACTGTATGTGTATAATAGATAAACAGTTGATATTGCAATTTTTCAGCTGGAGAGTATTCATTTGTTACCTTTTGTCACGTTCTGAAGGTTTTTAGAAATTTTTCTAAAAATAATTGTATTACTTCTAGCAGACCCTCTCACGCTTTCCGGACCAAGTGACCAGGCGGCACGGAATGTTTATTTTCAATGTTACCACTGAAATAGCACTATCTTTAGGATGCAAACCATCACATGCTAAAGAATTCTGATTTGGGGAGGAGGTACCTCATTCAACCAGGAGATGTCAGCACAACCTAGCAATGGAAAACGGCAAAATTTGTGCGACAGAAGAGAAAACTTCTCCCGGTGATCCGTAATAATTATGCCAGGCTCATGTTCTGTACCTTAAGAACAGATTACGCTCAATATCTGAGTGAATACAAATTATTATTTATACAATATATTTAATTATAACTAATTCGAAACATCTCGATGTTATTTTGCCAGTTAAGACCTATTCTTTTTAATATGCCATAAAGTATTTGCTTTACATGTGTGACTTATTAGAGAGAGAGAGAGAGAGAGAGAGAGAGAGAGAGAGAGAGAGAGAGAGAATTCAAATCAAAACCAAGGCTGCAAACTGCCATTGCAATCGACTGATTGATCTCTTTTTCTGTAAGCAATTATTAATGGTGCCTTCGGGAGGTCTACTGCATATGTACATTTGTAGGGGTGAACCCTTAACATTCCGAAAGGACATCTAAAAATAAAGAAACTTGTGCAATTATGGGAAAGGACATTCGACATCATGTGTTTGTGTGAGGCAGTGACAAAAACAGGAGCAACACGTTCACATTTAGGTCACAACAGTAGGCCTAGAGTTCACATGAAGCTAATCTGTGCCTGAATTTAACATTCCTGGATATGACATTCCTGGATATTCCTTTCTCACGTGAAGACCTTGCCCAGGAATATCCGCACAAAATATTTTCTTGAGTGAACGCCTGGGGTTTTAATATGATTTCAGTCTGGCTTTCTTGCACCGGAACAGGGCTTTGTGGAAAAATAGCTACATGGATTCATCTCAGGAATAACTTTACGTGCCACTGCAGCCATTAAATTCCAGCTGAATCTCCACAACTTCCATCTACGTTGCAGACTTAGACGCTAGATGGCGGCAACATACCACTTCGATATGCAATCTCAAGCATATCGCAGGATTCAGAAGCACCTTGCGCTGCCTATGTCTTTGCAGCTGTTTTTTTTTTTACTTCGGTTTCATTTCACTCTTCTGCCCCATTTCATCTACAAAACCAATCGTAGCTGCTATATTATTAAATCAATCAATTTTATTTATTATACCTACTATTAAGGGTACCAAGGCTCGTGAACAAGCGAGTTCACGATTATCTTTAATTGTGTTTTATGTAATTGATGCTTGAAATTAGTTTTAGGATTTCTCGAAAATTTCGATTATTAGAAAACAAAAATGGAAAAGTGTTAAGTGTTAATTCATTATACGAAGTACATCCCAAGCAGTAATGTGGCTCAAGCTCTTCCAATGGGTAACACCTTATGTTTTTCACAATTCCCGTGGAAATCATAGACTACTGTGCATGACATGAGGGCAATTACCTTTCAAATACAATTCTACTGAAACGCAGGGAGATTGTATTAATGATGAGGACAAATGAGAGGATGTTACACATAGAATAAAAGCAAACGTTATAAATAAAATTAGGCCAGATGGAAATGGGCACAGCCGGTAGTTTAATTAATAATCACGATTATGAAATCTTTACTGCTAACTACTACAAATACCATCACTGCCAATCGAATAATATAACTATCAGCATTTGAAGCTAATCGTACTTCCCTTGAAATGTTTTTATTAATATAGACACAAAGTACTTAAGTTTAATCAACTTCCGTGTAGCTTCAGCAAGCGTTCCCTATGATCTATACGAGCAGCGACATGCTCATAAGTTTTTTCCTAAACTTTAATGCTGGGATGTCGTGCGTAAACATGCATACGTACATAAATAAACAGATAATAAATAAAACATCAGAAACGAGATGCATTTTCATTGGATGGTAGTGGCTACTGGGCGGAGCCAAAAGGAAAAAAAAAACTTGAGTTTGCAGAAAATCAAGCGGTACGCACAGGAGACGAGGATGCAGCCGCGCAGTGCATAGTGTCGCCGTGGGAACCGGAGACAGGGCTGGACAGCAGGGGAGAGAGCGAGGGATAGAAAGACAGAAGGAGGCGGAAAAAGTGAACGAGAGACAGAAGGAGAGAACAAGCCGCAGTCGGTGTTCACTTTTTGGGATTCTACATTTTCCTTTTACCGCATCGCCGTTGGAGTGTAAATGAAGAGACCGTACCGCGTTAAGACCAGACACTGACGGAGCACCATGGAGAGTAAAGGCAGCCGCTGCAAGATCGTGGTGGTCGGAGACACGCAGTGTGGCAAAACAGCACTCTTACATGTATTTGCTAAAGATTCATACCCTGAGGTACGTTGTTGTATTTCAAGTGATTTGGCTGTGAGTGAGTGAATAATAATAATAATAATAATAATAATAATAATAATAATTATTATTATTATTATTATAAAATGAAGGAAATCAGACCATTTAATAATGAGAAAATGAAGGAAACCAGATCATTTTAGATTTATCTAGATTTATGTACATGGGCCGGACATCGACATTCAGTCTGTAAGTTTGGAGAACCCAGGAGCGCTCCAGACAGTTGCGGGGGCACGGATCCAACAACTGCAAAAACAGCTCAGCCAAACAAAGGTGTGAACGCGAATAACCTTAAATAACAAGTTTCCATTCTGAACAGCCGCCTTGAGTGTCCAAGGCGAGTGTATATCCGAACTAAACCTTGTGGCTTGTACGAAGTTTCCAGGCTGATATATTTCCCGGACATCACTTTGTATTAGCGACATGAGCTCAATTGTATGGGTTACCAGACTAGGTGAGCTGTTCTGCGCAGTACTACCACGCCGCAGCCACACTCTACGTGAAAGAGATGGGTGCAGGTGCTTGCTTGTGTTGGATTTTTAAAAACTAATCACTTAACATATTTGCTCAAAAAGCTCTTTATTACATTAATGGCTTGAATTATGAGGTTTTATTTATGTTGTTAGAAGCAAACACATTGTTATGAATGAACGTTTACTCAGTTATAGAGCAACAATATGCACTGGCTCATTCGTTTTAAGATTTACCGGGGCACTCTTTCTGCTTAATCTATCAATAAATCCGACCCAGTACCTAACTCTGCAGTTATAGGCCTCCTGCGATGGTTTACCTCGAATGCTCTTCGGCAGCAGCCTGTCTCCTAATACGATTACTGATGCAGGAAAAGGTCAAGAAAATACCAGCGCAGCAAACGCGTCACCTATTGAGATGAAGTACGAGCAACCCACAAAGTTACTCGTTGTCTCAGATAACATCAGGAATAAACATGTTGCACTTTAAATGATTAACTTTTAAAATGTCTCATTTCAGAATTACGTTCCCACGGTTTTCGAGAACTACACTGCTAGTTTTGAGATTGACAAACAGCGGATTGAGCTGAACATGTGGGACACCTCAGGTAAGAACCCGTTCAATTCATAACCTGCATTCCTCAATGCACTAAATGTGAAGACAGTACAATTGACACTGGTGGCACAATACGGGTGAACTTCCGTAGAAATAATCGAGTAGAACAGATGGTGACGTCCCAGCATGCAGCGTCTCTGTACGGGAGGGTTGATGCTTTGCCCAAACCAAAAGCATGAGGGCTTTTTCAAGTGCATCCTCAGACTGAAGTGTAGGGTTTGTGGGTGAGCACAACTTAAGAGGCTTGCAGAAAGATCAACAAAGCTACATTTTGTGTGAATTTTTATACCCAGGTTTTTACATGGTACCACCTGCATGTCATTGTTTTGTTGCTCCTGAGTGAAAAGGCAGCCTCCATGTGTATACTTCCTCTTTCAATGGCTTTGGCCTTGCTCACGTCAGAAAGCAATCGTCTGTCAGACTGATGCTTTGCTTTCCGCAGTTGCCGTATGATTGTTATTTTTGCTGAAAAGCAGAGTGCCACTTGCGCCCTGGGGCTGGTCCTGTTTGCATTCCTTGCTGTGCTGTATGTGGCTGTTCCCAGGCTCCGGAGGCTGAGTGACTGCGACGGGGGCCTGGACCAGAAGTACTAAATCGGTCCATGCGTGTCCTGGCGCAGTGACCCTGGGTTCTTCATCTTATGCAGTGTCCCCGGCCCCTCTTCTGAAAAACCTTTGTCAGCAATGCTGCAGCCCCGTGTTTTTGCTCCTGTAAACCCACTAAAAACACACTAAACTTGTTGTGAATGTGCAAGGCGGGGCAATGGCCAACGGCTTTCTAGATTGTAGATAGACAGAGTCACAGAGACTGTGGGCAGAGATTACAAATAGGTGGTATTGCAGTTGGGGGGTGGGTGGGTGCTGAGTACTCTTTCCCCTAGAGCATATCTTAAGAAACTGAGCCCAGAGTCCCCTTGTTTGTGAGTTTCATTGAGATCTTGGTGATATTGTCACCAACATTGATACTCGGTGGAGAGCAAGTATCTGAAGCTCATGTCTCATTTTTTTGGAGTCTGAGAAAGTAAACCAGATATATGAAGTAGATTTTTTTTCAGATGAGTTTTGTGAACAGGAAGTTTCATCTGTACATTTGAAATTTCTTATTGCACAATTAAATTCCAGGAGCTTTTAAACATGACATATCGCTCTTTGACCCTGAAAGAGAATCCCCCCCTTTCCCTGTCATTAATGCCCTGGCTTTTGAAAGTGAACTCTGTAATATTCAGTGCTGGTCTTGTCTTACATCTTTCGGAAGGCCGACGGCTCTACAGTACTGCTCTGTTGCTCATTACTAATGAACCCAGTGATAACAAGCCAGTGATTAGCCTTTCTTTTGCAAGAATCCCCCCTCTCTCCCCCTTCAACATGATGTCATTTCATTAGCCTTGGGCTCAATGCTGTGTGTGTGTGTTTATGTGTACACCAGCGTGTGCGTGTGTACGTGTTTTTGCAAATGATGTTCTACTGCTAATCTGCTGTAACCCTTTTAAGGGAGCCAACACCCATGCACACATATCACAGGCATACGCACATCAACAGAGACACTCACTTGTTATACACACAGATACACACACGAAACATTATCCTCATACTGCTGAACACACAACACACAAACATATGCATTTTCTCTCTGTCTTTGTCTCTCCTCTACCTCCTTCCCGGCCTTTTTGCACTGGCAGCAGTATTGCCAGAGGCCATGCGATTTCCCTGCTCCAGCTGCCATGGCAGGAACTGGACCTGCTGCGCTAATTGCTTTGGAGAGGCATTTGCATCTGCATTTTCCTCTAACCCGAGCAAACTGGCAGCGTACCAGGGTCTGTGGACCTTGTTATCACCACAGCCCAGCCATTCAGTCACCTGGTACTGAAGCTGCTTGTCCTGGGTCTGTCCAGTGCAACGTCTCATGTGATTTTCCTGCCTACCTCTCCAAATGGTCTTTAGAGACAGACGGGCCGCTGTGCTGATCATCTCTTAACACTTTGATGAAGAGATCCCCATAAGACTGAGTTTGCCACTGACACATAATTAGATAATTAACCAAGATCAACAAACAGAGACAAATTAAGGGGCATTGTTGAAAAACTTTAACAGGTCTGCCTCATTGTCCTCAGAGGTTGATTTGATTTACGAACAATGGAGCACAGTGACTCGGGAGGGCCCATTCACACCTGCGATCACCATTTGGTTCCCGAGACAGACATTAGCATTGATAAGGTTACAAGGCCCATTGTTTAGCATGGTGGCAGGAGGTTAATTAGTTCAGTCAGTCTTATTGATGGAGGGTGTGGACAGCAACAAGAAAAATGCAGTAGGAAGAAAGGGCTGTGTGTGTGTGTGTGTTTGTGTGTGTGCGCCTGTAGAAGGTTGCAGTGTGGAAAAGAAAGTGCAGAGAACGACAAGGAGAAAAATAGTACATGGTTTTCCTGGGGTGAGCTTGTCACAGCTTCAGTGCCCTTGAGCAGGGATAGGACAGATCCTCCCTGACATGGGCATCCATTTCATTTGTGGGCCAATCCGAGGCAGTAGTGAGTGCTTTTGGGGCACAGCTATAGACGACTAGTCTGTGTGTATGTCTAACAGAAACAGCCATGCAGGGCTCAGAGCAAATTGGCCCCTTTTTTCTGATCCCATGGGAGCTGTTTTGATGTGGGAAAAAAGAGTCTGGCCAAAGCACAGACCTTTTCCCAGTCAAGGGCTGTGTCTGGAAGATGTCTATTTCAGTAGTCAAAAGTGCACTTTTCCCACATCAGTTTCAGGCAGCATAGATCAGTTATATCATTTGGGATTTATTTTTTATTATTGCTTTTATGATTATTATCTGTAATGCAGTGTCACCTCTCTGGGTGAAAGAGCCATCTTCTTAAATCCATATAAAGATATGTGAAAGCACATTTATCTATTCCTCAGCATATAACCAGCAACTTCATACTCACATCTTCCTCAGCCTACAGTGCAGTTTGCTCCAAAAACTAGTAATGTGTCCTCTGAGTTGCTGACGTTCATGTAATATGTAATACTTGTTTTGCATTTGAAACATCCTGACAAGCCGATACAAACACGACATTACATCATCGTGGTGGCTGGTGCGCCTTTTGAGCATTCCAGACGCCTGTCATTTTTCAAGGCGCTTTCTCGTCTCATAAAAACCCCTGTAACTGCCACAGGCCTGTGAGGTACACAGCCAGCTCTCTGGGGAAGTGAATTTGTGTGTACCTGTGTTTAAAGGCCTCTGCCACTCTGGCTGATTGGCTTCACGAAACAGCTACAGTGGGACTGTTGCGTCGAGCAGCCCAGAGATGAAACACAAGCACAGAGTCTCTTAGCGTGGGCTTTGCAGGATGTTAGGTAGATGAAGGCAGATCTCACACTGCGCCAGGCAGCCCTGATTCACAGTGCCGATTTGGGAGAAAGGGCCCTTCCCTCACAGCCCGCTGATTGTCTGTTTGTTCGTCTCAGCATATTCATCGACGCGTTTTCATGTTCCGACGCCTCTCCTTTGTGAATAGCAGCACTGTGTGAGATAAGTGCAGCTTCCCTCAATAATTTGCACTCAGAAAGTTCACTGTAGAGCTGGCAAAAAAAAAAAAAAAATCATGATGGCCAATAATGATAGAGCAAGGTTGCTACTGCAGATAACCACAGTTTCCGGTTCACTTACATCTTTGAATTCCCTGAAGCGCCGTGAAGTGAAAACAGTTTTCGCTCTGGCATGTAGCTCCCATTGATAGTTCACAAATTGTCCTTCTGTATCCACTCTGGGCTCATTAAGTGTTTTTGCAGTCATCACTGTGAAACCAAGCTCCTTGAAAACACTGTGAAGGGATACTCTGTCCAGGTCAATTGTGCAGCAAATTTGTTGACAAGCTTTTGCAAACACATTACTTGTAGCTCCTTCCCGCCTGGCAAAGCACTGTTTGTATGCTCAGCTTGGTGTTTTGGAACAAAGAGGCCCTTGGACTCATGTGTGTTCCTCAGGTGCTGGCCCCATTGCTGTCTGAAGGGTTAATCTGGGTAAACAGATCCTGTTGGTTGTGCTGGCAGCTAAAACAGTCCCACACCCCTCATCAGCAGTGTTGGCCACTGGTTTAGGCTAAGGCCACCATAATCTGAGCAATTTCTCCCAGCAGGAAGACCTGCTGATGCTGAGACTCCACTTCCCTGCACCTGTTTAGGATTTACCCGGATGTTTTGCCCAGGGATGGAGATATTAGAAAATATTTTAGCATGCATGCATATAAACAACGTGTGGTTATTCCGCTTTCACTGAAATCTGGGTGCCTGTGGTATGTGTGTGGCTCTTATTTCTAGTATGTCAGTAGCAGTACCGTGACATGAGCTTACAGCTGTGTGCTGCAAGTCTCAGTGGGGGGTGGAAACAATCACTAGCAACTCTGCTGGCTCATGTCCCCCTTTACGGTGGATAACGGGTTGCTGAGCTGGAAGTTAGTGGGACTCTCATCGCATTGTGGTCTCCTTCACTTTTTATGGGCCATATGAGCGTGCCCAGTGAGGGAGTGGGGATGCAATTTGGCATGCAGGGACAGGATTAAGGTACAGCAGCTGTGCGCCAGGCAGATTCCTCTACTTGGGGTTGCAGGGCATTCTGGGACAACCAAGTGACGTGTAGATGCCCTTGTTAAGGGAGGAAGTGCAAGGTGGAAACCTGCAGTTGGAGAGCCTTGTGTGTCTGATACCATCCTTCCATTCATGGGTGGTTGACGTGTCTGTTCTGGCAAGTATGAGTCTGTATGTTGAGAGAGTACTTTGTAGTATATTAATAAAAATGTGTGTGTGTGTGTGTGTGTGTGTCTATGTGAGTGCAATAAACACTTGTATGAGTGACTATGTCTAATATGGAGTATGTGAGTGCAAGGGTATAATAGCATGTTTATGAGTGTGTATGTAATCATATCAGGCTGTGCCTGTGTGTGTTTTGAAAGCGTTAGACCTCAGAGTTAATTTTAAAAAGACATATGCCTCACAGAGGTACTGATCGGAGGGGAACCATAAAAATGATCCACAGCCTAGAGCTCTGGACTTGCCCTCCCATGAGTGCCTTTGCTTGATGTTGCGCAATCACTTGCCCTCTGAATTTGCCCCAGGCGTCGCAGTCAGCAGAGCCGATCCTTGGGAGTGGAAGGAATGGGCCGTCCTCTCTCTCCGATAACTCATTAGTCAAAGAGGCGGCCGGCGGCTGAGACGAGCAGGAGTTGGGGACCTTGTACCGCAGACAGAGGGGAGGTTAGGGGTGCTAGTACAGAGTGAGAGCCAATCGCACTGACAGGAGCACAGAGGCTGTAATTAACAGCACAGCCCCTCCTCCTCGCTCAGTGACCGGCGGGCCATACACCATCTCTTTCTCCCCCTCTCTTCCTCAACAAGGTCATCCCCTCTTCTCTGATTCCTCTAATGAGCGTGACACTAGATTGCCAGAACAGTACTGCTTTTCTTTTTCTCTCCTTCCTTCCTTCTCTTTCTCTCCGCTGCCTGTCGTCTATCGACTGTCATTTGAAGACTGTGGGTAGTTCCAGATTACCCCTGATTTCCCATACTCGTGTCACTGGACCTTACTTCCTTTCTTCTGGTAGTCATGTGATACTTAACACAACATGTTATCAGTTCCTGCATTATGCATTATGCATTATGCATCCTTTCCTTACCCCTGTGTGAATTACACTGAGGAAAAAGCACATCTCTTCACCCACATATCGAGACACGCAGCCTGTTCAGTTCAGACCCTTATGGAAAAAATAATACATGCCAACATGTATAGCAAAATGTGAAATCCAAAAGCAATTTTATTTTTTCAATGTACTTTAGAATATTTCAGCTATTCCCACTTTGATCAATGAAATTGAAGGCTTTTATGGTAGCCTGTATTTTGCATATATATTGCTTGTGTTTGTATGTTATATATGTTCTTTATGTTTTGCATATATATTCCTTATGTTTTGAATTATATAGTTTTGAATAAATAACTTTTTGGAAGTAGAATCCTAACCTTCTAGTTCCATTTCTGTTTACATGATGCCCCTATGAGTGGTTCCTTTTGTTAGCTTAGTCCAGTAATATATGGTTATGGAAAATACAGCTGCCTCTATTTACCTTTGTGGTTTAATGGAGCTGCTCATGCTTAGTCTTCACTGAAGAGTCAACCAACAAGTTTGATCATATGCCTCATATGTGGGACTGTTGTGTCTGATCTATATCAGTATCCACTCTAATGTGCTGAGCTGTTGATGTACCTTCCCAGAAATAATTTGCCCAGAATGGGATTGTGTTTTGTGGGTATGAGCACATGCAATGCACATTGTCATTGCTGTGCTTTTGGTTGCTTCGTGATATAAATATTATCTTTGTCTGGTGAGTTAGAAAGGCTCAGATTCTAGAATTAGGGCTTTATTTAGAACATTTTTACACTGGTGAATGTGGTATCAGTACAAAAGGATCACATTGCCTGTCACTGTAGTAGGGTAGCTGGAAGTGAACAGGAAATGAGGAGATGACCTGTCTTGCCAAGATTCTACATGCAGAATCCTGAAGGCCTTTCAGCAATTTCTGAGTATGACATGTGTATTAGGTGGAACATATAACTGGTAGCTGAGCCTTTTCCTCCTTGGATTGGGTCTATGCTTGCTTTGCAAAAAAGAATTACAAACATTTGGATGATAAGGAGGAGTTGCTGGCGAACATTCTGTTGTTTGAACAGAACTGCAAAGTCCAATTCTTGGCGAGAGTTTAAACGGTGCCTTGGAGTTAGGTTTAATTGGATTTATCTTTGTCTACTATTCAAAAATGAGAACAACTGTGAACTAGTTAAAAATGAATCACACTGAATGAGTATTAATTTTGTTCTTCTTGTTTGGAGTAAGTGGGAGCACCCACTGGGACTGCATGAGTCCCCAGTCTGTCTTGTGGACCTGAAATGGGGCCTTTAATTTCAGGGCAGTCAGTCACTGTTGAGGGTGGGTATTTACAGACTTGGTTTTGTATACGAGCACAGTTAAACAGGCCTATTAGGGAGCCAGGACAGACCCACTGCAGTGGCATTGTTCTAGTGACACATGCATGGCATGTGGGAATAAAGAGAGCTGACACAAATTGAGGGAGTCCCCTTGCCTTGTAAAGACATTACCTTCCATGGGAATCCTTGCAGCCCTGACCTACTGACCCCACGATTACCGTCTCAGCTGACCAGAGA
The DNA here is from genome assembly GCA_019176425.1 of Megalops atlanticus. Lineage (NCBI taxonomy): Eukaryota > Metazoa > Chordata > Actinopteri > Elopiformes > Megalopidae > Megalops > Megalops atlanticus. The sequence continues at coordinate 41,892,748 of CM032875.1, read as the reverse complement.
AGGGGGAAGGAGGGAGGGGAGGGGAGTAGGAGGGGGATGGGAGTGAGGGGGCACACAAAGAGCCTGGGTAAGTCAGCAGCTGGGGTTGTTTTCTTAGCTGGGGGGTGGGTGAAGCATTTTGGGTATTGATCAGATGGTGCAGAAGCAGGGAGATGGTGTTTCACATAAAAGTAGAGGGGCAATAGTGTGTGTGTGTGTGTGAGAGAGAGAGAGAGAGAGAGAAAGAACGCAAGGCGTCCTGCTTCTGCCTATCCCTGCCTCCCTTACCCCTCCTTCCCTTAGTGGAAAGAACTGTACATTGAGGACAGCACATGAGCAGACCCGTAGATGGACAGACTCGGTGCCACTGAGAAACCAGGCTTTGTTTCCTGCCGCTAGTGCAGCTCTTCAGAGCCTTGTGACACAACCATGAAGCTCTATATTGGATTAAATCGCTCTGTATCTCAGAGTCGGCTCCCGCACTGTGCGTGTGTTTCCACTGAGGAGAGTCTCATGGTTAAACGTAGCCTAAGACTTGCCCCTGAATGCTGATTGAATGGTGACCTATATAAGCATACAGAAGTCAAGACATTAGAAAGCTTTGTGTATAATATTTAGTCAGGACAACACTCATTTTATGGGCTGATTCTGAGGATTTTGTAATGTGTTAAGATGACATATTTTGAGTGAGTCGGACACAAACAAATTATGGTTTCTGAAGCACATATCATAGTGACAGCTTGAAGGCAGTTCACTCCCGCACTGAAATCAGATAAACTACAGTGTTTTGAAGGAAGCTGTAGGATCTATATATAGCCTTATTATGTTCCGAAATTATATGATCCTCAACTTTTGGCCAGTGCATGCCTCAATAAAATCCAATAACTTTTCCCACACCACATAAACAGTCTACTCTATATCCCTGGTTCTCACGCATGGACAACACCAAACAGAAACAAAACAAAAAACAGGGGAAGAGGTTAGTTTTGCCTGAGCCTGCTCAACCAGCTCTTCGTTCCAGGCATGAAACTTTGCTGCTGGCAGTCATCACACACCGGGAACTCTGGGAGGTACCTCTGTCCCTCAGGCAAAGCTGCTCAAAACAACTTTGGGAACTGGGTTTGATCTCACAGCTCAGAAGCTCCAGCGACTTGAGCCCTTGCTCAGCTAAATCAACTGGTGCCGTTTTGTGCGGCTGAGGTCCAGCATTACCGGAAGCTCTTGCCGGGTGCAGCCAGCCCCTTCCCTCTTGGGGCGCCGCTCGCCTTTATTCTCGAGTCTTATTATCGCCATCACTTATTCATGAACCCATCTATGAACCAGATCGCATATTCCTCCGGCTGTCTTTGAAAGCATGTGGAGACATTCTCAGTAAGTGGCACCTGGATCCATTACTGGTTTCTCTTCAGGGCAACTGATGTGCAAAGGGGATTGAAAGTGGTACCATAGGGTGGGGTAAGGTTGTTTGTGGGAGTGGGGGTGTGGTTGTCTTGAGTGGTACACAGATAAAAGCATTCCAAAGAGCATCATCTGGACGATAAGTGGATGTGACAACCATCTGCTTGGCCAGGGCCTGTCCTCTCTCTTCAGACCAAATCGCCCTCGGAGTTAAGATCATCCGAAACATGAAGATCGCTGAAAATCGATGTTCAGTACAGCTTATTAATAGCCCTTACCTCCGACCGCAGCCCCATCCTGAAACCCAACCCCTGACCCTCGCAGCTGAGAGGGGCACTCAGAGAGCACCGCGGGGAAGGCCTGTGTCCCGCTGCCCTGGCTCCTCCCTTCACAGCTGACTGGTCCAGATGCTCTCTCACATTAATAATGCAGGGCCTGCCTGCTGGGGAGTGACCTCACTGGCTTCTCCCCATAGTCCCCTTCCCTGTGTGGAGAGAGGGCAATGGTACCGTGAGCCCCTTTAATAATGCTAAAACCAGTGCACATACAAAAGGTATTAAAAAATCAATTAGTGTAAAACAACTGTGCATAAAGCCCATATAAAATTCATTGCGGCAAGGAGAGAGCAGAAAGTGTTGTGAATTTATAACCTCATTTCAATTAGCAAGATCACCACTCTTAAGGCAAGAGGACTAGCAAAGATTTTAACAATTACCTACTTTTTAAATAACAATTACCTACTTTTTAAATACTTTTTAAGTACTGCAAATTTAACTTTAACACATTTGTACTGGGGACAGTTTGTTACACTGCCATGTCGTTTTCTTTGATGGAAGTACCGCCTACCATAAAGACTGCGGACTGCAGTGCTTCCTATCTAAAATGTGTTTGCTACTTGCTTTGACTGACAAGCCCTCTCCTCAGCAGAAGGCAAGATTGGAGTGCCTCTTCTATTCTCTTCTAGCCTGGGATCCACATTATCCCCAGTATTCGCATTGCAGTGCAAACAAGAGGTCCAATCGAATTCTGATGGTATATGTGAAAGCATATGCGATGCCATGCGGATTTTTGCCAACTGCCTCTTAAGGTAGTCTGACAGGGATTCCCCTGCTGTGCTCAGGGAAGGCTTGATGGATCTGATGTCACGTACACAGAAAAAAATCTGCTGATAAATAGCCTCTGCTCATTTTATGTGTCACTATTTAAGTGTCAACTGAAAATAACTGCTAGCTGGTAACCATGGAGACTAACAGCTCAATGAGCCAATGAGGACACCCTCACCCCTCATTGATATTTAGGCAGAGGACAAAATCCACAGAAAACTGAGATTGTGTCCACACTGGACAGATGGCAGTGCTGTATACTATACTATACTATGGACAGTACAACAAAGCTGAAGGTGGTGGAATGAAGGTTATGAGTACTGCAGAGTCAATGTGTTCACCCGGCAGATTTCACAGAAGTAACAAAAGCTATGGCACTCTGCTTTGATATTACCCACTACTTGGGAGTAGGCCTTTTTAATTCAGTTTGTATGTAGCCCTGTGTATGTGTGTGAACCTCTGCGTTACGGACGGCAGATGACCCTCCACAGTGCTGAAGAGGGAGTGAAATGGGTCTGAAAGCCCAGGAATAACAGCTGCGTCCAGCTCATTTGGACGACAAACTGTCCGGCGTGAATTAAGGTTCGAGTGAAAAACGGGGTTACGCAGGTCCTCGAATGAACCTTGTGCGCGCCGGGCAGCGCAGTCATGCATCAGCATGAAAGGGAGGGAACAGCTGCAAAGGAAACCTGCGGGTGCCAGTCTGCCCATCCCGTCATCAATCAAAACAGCTCCTGCGGGTTTGCGCGCACATCCTGGAGCCGCACCTTGGCAGCGTTCGCCTCCGATGCCCACAGGTCACAAGGAACTTCCTAAAACTTCTGTCTGCGTTTCGGTGCAGCAAAGTGATTTTCTCCAGCAGGGGAGCAGCGGGGATAAAAGGCTGTCGTACCCCTCTGTGGTCTCGTGTGTGCCCTGGATACATTCGCACATCTTTGCTGCCCCCCTTTGCTGTATCCAGACCACTGTGTGCCTTGAATATGAATCAAACGGCGGAGAGGACTGTCAGAGCCCTTTATAAGATTATTACAATGCCCAAATAGAATTCCCTCATCGTTTTTATCCCGGAATAAGAAATTGAAAAACATAAAAAGGGAGAAGCAGGGAAAAGAAAGATTTCATGCATTGGCACTTTACATATAAAAGGGGAAAGAGGATTGAATGTCGTGTTAGAATGCTTTGACTGTTAAAGGGGGCCTCTTCAGAGCAGAATCCATTACAGTATGTTAATCACATCTTGCTGATCTGAGAATTAGACCACTGCCTCTGAAGCCGGCCTCTTTGTCTGTTGTGTATAGTATTCATATCTTCCGCATTTCTTTTAAATACCTCTAATGGGAGGGAGGGGGCTCACAACCTGGGTTTTGCAGGCAAAGTCTAATCCGATCAAACGTAATCGTGTTCCCGGTGAAAAAGAAATCCCGGATTAATGGAATCGTTCTTTTCCTGCTCAGAGGCACAACAGTAAACTTATCACAGGGATTAAGAAGGGAGTGACGAATGCACTGTAAGAATGAAGGTTTTACATATTTATGTATGATTGTCAGTGTTCAACATTTTGCCTCTTTATAAGTAGCCCAGCCTCTTAGTGAGCTTAGAGCAACTCCTATACAGTCAGTCATACTTACATAATGAGTGTTCTGGAATGCACTGTTGATTCCTTCACAGACAATGGAGCTCAAAAGGGCAGAAAATTCCTGTTTAATTCATGCATTAGCAGCACAGGTGTACGCCTGCATATCTAATGCAAAGACTGTAACCCAGCACCTTGCCTGGACATTATTGTAGTCTTTATTAGTGGCAGCAACATCAAGAGTTTATTTCCCAAGACATTGATTCATCAAGAATTTCAAGTGTGACCTCCAACACGATAGCATGGAGTGAGAAGCTGTACAACAGCACTTTCTTGTCCACTTGAACAACCCAGGCTTAGAAGGAGGCTGTGACACTGCCATTAGCCTCTGGAAACACAGGTGTGCAGCCACCTCCTTCCTCATGTCCCTCACCCACAGGGCTGCGGGGCAGAATAGCTGACAGGCTACGTGATTCAGCCTGCCACAATAAAACAGGAAGATCCAGTTCTGCCACTTCCTTGCTATTGTTGACAGGGTGCATTTACATACAGGTTAACTTAGTTGTTCCGTGTGAATGTTGTTATATCTTAACAGGGTTTCCACACAAAACATATTTTTTTAGTGACAGGCCTCCGATCGCATCACTGTACGTTTGTGACTCAGGTGCATTTCAGCCCCTAATGACTTTGATAGAAAACAGTGTGCCGTGCAAACATACTGGCCATAGTCTGGATATGAATTCACTCATTTATAAGGGAATAACAGGGTATGAAGCTATCTCTAATCAGAGGTGACATTTTTTAAGCTTAGCTTTTGGAAACCACCATATCAGAATGTAACAGAACACTGGAAACTATTGAACTGCTGGAACTTATTAACAGCAGACGGGGTGGGAGCGAGGGAGGGAGTGAGAGAGGGAGGGAGAGAGAGAGATCAAAAACTAGAAGATCAAATGCGTCAGAGACTCAGGTGGAATGACAGCGCAGAACAGGCCTCGTCTCCCCAGCGAAATGGAGCCACACATCACCGGCTGATCCTCAACCCTGTAACCTTGTCATGCCAATAAATCTCACGTTGAATCAGAATGGGAAAGACAAGAGATGTCAAACTCCCCTCTGATGCGGCCGTGAACCAGTTCAGCAGCCTCCATCCTGAGTGGCCGCATTAATCAAGATGGTGAAAAGTGCTGGGATCAATAACTGCTATGCTGATGCTCTTAATGGGGGGTTAATGGCCTCGTCCACAGCCTCACCAGTCTTCAGTCTGTTATTGATAACCCAAAAGGAGTCAGGGGACATGGATCAGATTGTTTTTGATGAAATTGTTGGGGTCACAAGACCCAGGGCCTCCTGTGTGGCACCAGGTGTGGCGTCAGGCTGTCCATCCACCCGAAACTATCGATGTCAAGTGCCTGTGTAGTCAGCTTTGAAAAGCTGCCGTGTTACAATTCACTGTTCTGTTATGATGTATCTAGCTTTTGTGCATGTTGAACATTAGTAAGGCATCCAATGGAATGGACCATTAAAAAAGAGAGGCCCTTGGCAATGAATAGTGGAAGGGGATTGGAAAGTTAAGCTGGCTCTTTCAGGCTGGAGCCGATATTTCTCTTTTCTAAACACCACAGTATTTTCTATTGCATAAAGGGCCCCCTTTTTGTTTGGTCCACTGACAATTGCACAATGCAGGTAGGGTTAACAAAGTTTGGATTCAGGCAAAGAATCCAAACAGCAAACTACAGCAGCAGTGCAGGAGAGAATGTTACAGGCTGCCATCTCTTTGCGGCTTGGCTTCCAGTGAAAGCCTTGAGCACTTGGAGTAAAAATCCCCAACCGTTGCCTCTCACCTCCTCTTTGTCACCTCATCTCTCATTCCCTTTATGTAGCAGAGACTTTCCCCATGCACGCTTCCCAGCTTCCTCACTCCCATCACTTTACTTCTATTCAGGGCCGCACAAAGAGGGCTTTTGCACCTTCCAGGTTGCTACGATACAGCCATCAGAACTTTAAATTTTTGTTCTTCCTTGTGGGGGGACAGCAGTGCATGAAATAAAACAAGGCCGAAAAACAGAAAACAGATAAATACTCATTTCACTAGAGACAAGGTGAATGAGCTGCTTGCTTGATTTAATTGGGCTGTTTGTTTATGCAGATTCCCTGCCATCTTCACACATTAGAGAGCTCCTATTCAGAGGCATTGACCGAGACCACTTTCCTCGCTCCAGTTTTTGTCTCTTCGTTAAGACACTTCGACTGTAAAATTTGAATAGCTTCTTTCTCTCTTATAGATAAAACCCTGATAAAGTAGAATTGAGGTGAACAATGTGAATGACTGCTGTACCTACTGAAGTAAATGAGATCATTGCTCTCATGATATTGCAAATCTAACCTTTTATTCTGTGATCAGTTATGCTTTGTAACTAATTCAGATTGGATAAGCAGATCAATGCTTGCCCAGGGGGATCACAAAGAGCATTTATACAAGCTCCCCCTTAACATCTTTGAACCTTTTAATCCTCAAACCCCTTGGTTTTTATCTGGTTCAAGATTTGTCACACAGTACTTCCAATTTCAATTTAGTATTAACAGCAGTTTTGAGGATATTTTTAATCAGTGAGGAGTCACCTGGATTGTGTATGCCATGCTGGTCTGAGGGTGAGAGTGATTCTCTAATGAAGCACATTGCACCATCCCCACATGAATGCTCTGTCAGTAACCTTGGTGCTCTGGAATCACTTTTGCACTTGTAATTAAACTAAATTCACCACTTCACAATGGCTCTGATTGTTATTGCTGCCAAAGGAAGTAGTTGGTTAGATGTTTTTTGTTAATGGAAGTGTCCCTAAAGACCACATATACTGATAGAAAGGAATGATCTCCTGAGAAGAAAATTATGTGAATCAACAATGACTTAGCTGTCAATCCAAGTACCCCTGTTAGACGGAAGGTTAAGGCAACTGCAGTCCTTGAGGGTAGAAGAGGGCTCTTGTTATAATTTTATGTAAGTCCTGATGACATAAATTGGTGTCAAATCACTTGCCTCAAGGTTTCCATCAGAATCTAAATGACGGTGGATATAAAATCTCAAGGATCATCAAAGCCCTTGGGAACCTGAGTTTCCTGTACTTGGATCTGAGAAGCCTGAGACGTTCACAAAGCATTATGGTAACACCACAGACTGAAGGGAACTTCCTGCCTTTCTAGTGTTTCAGAAGCTAACTATTGTCAGTCTTAGATAAACTGTGTAGCACTGACTTCTTGTACAATGTGTGCAGCGCCTCATGTCTGCCTGTGGAGATCAGAGCGAGGTCTGTAATCAGGTGGGCTCCTCTCATTGCTGGCCTGCCAGTCTTAGTTTAGGTTTTTACTCCACCAGTGACAACAGTGCTGAAGGACTGAGCCACATTTACTCTCTGCACGATCCCTGTCTCTGGCCACAATTCAACTGACCTTTTCTTCGACATCACAGCCAATAATAATAAAAGCCCATGATATAAAGCTGCTTTAAGAGAGAGCACAGTAGTTTCTATTTCTGCACATACTTTCACTATTTTCCTTCTTTTTAGCTGCATCACAAAAAAGGCAGATGTTTTTAAAAATGTAAAAATTCTTATTTTTAATGCTGTGTTGTGTTTCAGAAAGAAGTTTGACACAGATAACTTTTGAAATATTTAAAATTTCAAAAAGATAGCGTTTTTCTTCCATCATGCGCTGTTTGCTCCAGAGTGTAATGCCTCTTTAACCTTGACATGAGTGACTCTTCAGCCCTTTGTAAGTTGTCAGGGGTATGCTGATTGGCTGCGATTCCATATCCTGGCTCCTTCTAAGCTCCTTGTTTGTCATTCCAGTTTGTCGCCCTAATGAGACACTTGAGTCTGTTTTACACAGCCGTCTTATTCTGTTGCATTCCCCCCCCCTTTTTTTTCTCCCCTTATCTCTTTTAATAACTATTTATTGTTATATATATTGTTATATGTCTCTATCCCACCTCACACCTCATCTCTCCTCTTTTCACTGATTGGTCCTTTCTCGCCTCCCTTTGTCTTTGTGTAAATGCTCCTCTCTCCCCACCAGCACCCCCCCTCTCATTAGGCTCTGGATTTGCCTCTCTCCCCGTGTCTCCATCTTCCCACAGGCTGGTGCTGTGTGATACATATTAAAGAGCACCACTGGCAGACGCTGCCATCATGTGTGACCAATTAGAAGCATTCCTGTAAAGAGAGGGGAATGGTATCCAGGCACCGGGGCGTCGCCCTTAATAGGGAAAGCGGCAAGAGGCCGGTGGCAGGGAGCGCTGCGGGGCCAGCGGTAAACTTGTGACTGAGCTAATGCACCGCACGAGGGGCGGGCTTCGTGGCGGCTGGCGGGGGCCGTTCATGTTTTCTGGAGCAGTGCTGCGCGACCTGAATGTTGCCCCACATCGCAGTCTGTAATCTGCATGGTGGGAAGTGAGGCTGGGCTGGACTAGGCTTTCGCCTCCCCGGCTACAGTTACATCAGTCAATAACATCCGTTTCACAGGGGGTTTTATTTAGTTTGTGGAACCTCCCACTGATGCACAGTGGCTGTCGCAAAGATGGAAATACATGCCACACATAAGTACACACACACACACACAAACAGACATTCTGGTCCAGATCTGCTTCGGTTCAGGATCTACAACCAAGCCCTAAAGGAGTGTGATCGGAAGTGCGTTGTTGCACACACAGATGCCAAACTGTGTTGTTGTGTCTCCGCACCCCCCCAAAGCTCCAGTTCCGTCTCCTCCAGCTGTAGTGTTGTGAGCTGTGACAGACTGCCTGCAGCATTGTTCTCCTGTGTGCTTGGCAGCAAGCTAAATGAGCTATTGTCCCACCCTCAGTCTATTACTTTCACAGCAGTGCTTAAATAGGCAGATTCCTTATGAGGACAGGGAACCAGTTATGACTGCGCAGGGTAAAGGTGATCGGGTCCTGAAAGGTAAACTGATCACTTCAGAACGATGGAACCCTGATGCTGTGCCCATTTGTTGGGTCAAAATAGCACTACCATTCAGCGCAAAATATTCTGTCTACCCACACAGTGTCATTGGGTCCTCCCACTGAGTCTGCACAATAAGAGCAAAATGAAATTCCAGGTTGCTTCCTTTCATTTTTGAATAGCAAACAGACAAATACAATTACCGCTAATGCAAAGATATTCTTCAGTCTCATATTCAAATACATTTTTTGTGTATTATGTTTTATCACACCGTGGCTATTCTGTTCAAATATTTTCTTTATGGTATTTTTCAATTAGGTCCACCAACTCCTCTTCCTTATCTTCTGTCCAAATGTTTGTCTTCTTTTCACAAAACAAAGCTGAGTCAAACTAAGTAGTCAGCAAAGCACATGTTTTAGTGTGGTGCTGATGTGCATTATGCTGATGAGCTAGTGTTAACAACCCCCAAACCACCCACCTCTTGCATCCAATACACACATTATTGGTACCCCAGGTATCCATCACATCTGTAGTTGGTAGAATCTGGGCAGGACATCTTTGTTCGGTTCCAGCTAGTACATTGAACGAATAGATCCCAGTGACAGTCCTGTTGGGGGTTGTCGTCTTGATGTGTGGAGGTCCAGGCCCCCATAGGCCATTCTCAGACATAGGTCACCCCATGCCATCTCACTCAGCCCTGAATCATAGCCAGAATCTGTTCCATCTCACATGCTGCTACTGCTTGGATCTACCTTCTGTTGCTTTTTTTCCACATGCATTTTTTATTGAAGATGTAATTACTTGTGTTCTGCGCCGGTTCAATAGTTTTAACCGGAAAAGACCTGCAAGTGGACCGTTTTAAGATCACTTACTCATTTTTTCCTTCTAAAACAAAGCAAGCAGAAGTGTGCCTGGCATGTGGAAAGCGGGCTACTCTTATCTTGATTTAGAAGTCGGAACGCACAGGCTTGTCTTCTTGCCTTGTTGAAACAGACTCAGTTCGTTCCTTGTCATTGCCACTTTGTTTCTGAAAGAGGCAGATGCTCCCCTTTTCGGGAAACCAAAGGCACGGGAAAATGCTTTTAAGTATCAGATGCTGTGGCGTGCGCTTTCTTTCCCAGAGCTTTGAGACAGGAGCGGGTGAAGCAGCTCTGTTTAACAGAGGGTGGTGCTGAAAAGCGCTGCTGCAGCTGGCGAGAGTGGCACTCAGATGCGAGTGGAGCCATTAAGGGGCAGGAGGTTTTTTTTTTTTTACGAGCTGTTTAATGGAAACAGTGTGGGATCCCCCAATGAGAACAGGCTGCCTGTGTTTACACCGTCTCCAATCGGCCTTTAAAAGCTGATTTCGGGCTGAAAAATACAAGCGAGAAGGAATGCCTGGCGGCGTAGTTATCGCTGCGCCTGGCAGCCGGGCCCCTCTGCCACGTGAGTCATGCTCATTTGCTGTTTGGAAAACAACCCAGGAGCGGAGCGGAGAGAGCGGAGGGAAAGGGTACGGCCTTTAATCTGACCTTTCTCCCAGCGCACGCTGTCATTTTCATCCCGCGCTCGGTGCTGGGTGCGTGGGAGGCCGTCCGCGCGGCGTTTCTCATTATGGGTCCGCGCTGGAGCCAGGCCGGAACTCTGCGGCCGGGGGCAGGGAGCCCGGTGGTGCATCTGGACGACGCAGGCAGGCGCGCACCCGGACCGCGGCCGCACGCGCCCCTGAGCATCTGTCTGCGCCCGTGCGCGCTCGGCTCGCGGCTTTCCCCACACATGCTAATGGGGCGCAGATTACCGTGAAGGCGTGCATGGGAGTGGGGCGCCCGTCGCCGTCTGGGTGCTCGCACGCATCCTCTGGAGCGCCTGCGTCAGTCAGCTGCGCCCCGGCACATTCAGTCCCGGCTCGCCTTTTGTTTTGTGCAAATCCCAGCTGCCCGTGACAAAGGGGCGTGGGGTTATGTGACGGTGTAGACTGGGGCAGGGCATTGTCAGCGTGCATTCAGTCCCCAGCCAGGAATGTGGTCCCAGTGTCCCCAAGAGCCAGCCGCGCTGTTTAGAAGAACTGGCAAGAACTGAGAGGCACTTGTCTGCGAAAGCTAGGCTGTGCGTGCAGATCAACAGAGCAAACAGGCTCTTTGATAAAATGTACATGAACAATATAAGCAGTATGAATGTAACAGAGGAGTGCTGATCGATGATGGTCTGCGTGTGTTTGTGTGTATGTGCCCACAGGTTCCTCGTACTATGACAACGTACGGCCGCTGGCCTATCCCGACTCGGATGCCGTGCTCATCTGCTTCGACATCAGCCGCCCTGAGACACTGGACAGCGTGCTCAAGAAGGTCAGTTTTTTTTTGTCTTTTTCTTTTTTATAGTGCACTCACCGTAATTGCAAATGTACTCTACCACCACTGCCACTACATCTACTCACTACAGCTGCTTAGCATTAACCGGTGTCACTTCCCCTCACTGCTTATTGCTGAAACAAACACTCACTATTCAAAGGACAGTCATTACTGTGACTCATTTTGCTATGTTACCACAATTTAATGCTTCCCTTTTCATGGATGTTACTATCACAGCCTATCAGTGTCACACAAACTCACAAGTATCAATATGCTCACCATTAACTTTTCAAGGATATGCACCATTTCTCTGTATGATACGCACTCAGTGCTCCCAGATTGGTTACACAAATGCAGTCTACTTAGACATGAAATCTTACGCTCACGGTTTTCCCTCAGTGCACATAGATGCCTTGTATGGCCCATGTGAGTGCACTGAAACGCCAGAGTAGTGCTTCCAGTGTCAGTGATCACAAATATGACCCAGTGCTCCATTCTCATTACTGCCGTGTGAAGGCGTCCGTCAGTGGTGTATCAACACCCTTTCCTACAATAGCTTGCTGGAGCTGGTGCTGGCAGACACAAAGGCATGTTTATCACCATGCAAACCTGACAGAAACACAGATACCATTGTTGGAGCCATGCATACAAGTGAATAATAGGAGGTTTTCAGGTATCTTTTGCTGTCATAAGCATTTCCTCTCAAAGAACACCAACTGAAACACCCCTATTGCTGATTGTGCATCATTGAAGTTTTGCATAAAAGAACGCTGTTAGGGTATTACTGTTAAAGCACCTTGTCCTGTCCAAAGAATGGAGAACAAATGATTATCTCTCCCATGTAAATATGACTTGTGTGTCGATTGTAGGCTTTCAAGATAAGCAGTCATTTGAAATGATAATATATGAAAACGGTTATGAGTTGAGTAAGTAAGGCATATACTGCTGTGTGGTCTCAACATAATGGCTAGCAGTGAGACTGCAGCAGTGCACAAATTTACACTCAGCTGTATTATTTACAGTACACAGGATTCATGAGATCAGCACTGCTTTCCACCAAAGGAACATTGGGGATATGTATATTTTTGTATTAAAATTGACCAGTAACATTTTCTGGGCATTTTTGTGCACAAAGACCAAACTGTTCTTGGTGTCCAGTCTTATTCTTGAGAGAACAGGTTGAGGCATTTTGGCAGATTATTTCTGCTTATGTATTATCGCCTGCATTATGTAATGGAATCAATACCACACAGGTTGTATGGGGCTCAGTTCCCTGCTGAGACTAGAGAAGAAACCAGCTGAAATCAGTGGGTTAAAGGAATCAATACACACTCTACCTCTTGAGTGCTGCATCTCTGTATGAAAAGATCATCTCTGCACAGAATTATCTGCTTTCATCTGGGATTTGTTCAGTGTGCAAGTATGGGTTTAAAAATTCTATAATAAACCCCCATGCTAAAGTAAACTTCACTGCTGAACTTCAGGTTCTGCTTGGCGCTTCTGTTTCCCACCACATTAAATAAGCGAACTGTCCACAAGCAAAGGTGTATGGAGGCCTGATCATCTGAACACTTTCATGCATTGTCATGGACTTTGGGTGGAGTGATACACCATGCCAAAAATGTATATATAGTCATGTCTCTTTCTGACAATAGCCCAGGTTGCTTCAAAGATACTTGACCTCTGAACCTTTTTATGAATGGGTCAGAACTAAGGAATGAGGGGTCTTAGAGGGGAGGGGCAGCATTAGTGATGGCAAATTAACCACGCTAGCCTGGTTAAACAAGAGCTGTTGATCCTGCTTTAGAATGTGAAGAATGGGGGGTGGAGGTTGGGCCAGTGATGGAGCCTTGGGAGAAAAACAGGCCTTCTGGGTCCTCTAGTTTTGGCTTCTTTTCGAATTTTCAGAAAAGTTTAATATCGCTGTATTGTATCAGACCTACCCCAGTAGGACACACATGGCTGGCAGTGAGTAGTTTGACCAGGCATTTTTATTTGCTCGTAGACTGTTGTGTGGCATTGATACCAAAACAACCTATTCTGGTAAGATAGTAATACCTGCTTCTTTTAACTGGAGGATTTTGAGGGAACCTATGCGAAAGCAAAGAAGGGAGAACCTATTTAAAGCTTTTGTGTCTTACTTAACTCTGTGCAGGTGCCCTAGTATATCAGTGTGTGGGTGTTCCCAGCACACAGCCTACATACTGCCGTCCTGCAGATGCCCCATCTCAGTCTTGCCCTAGCACTGTGCAGGCCCTCTGTGCCTCTTGGTCTCACATCTTGAAGCCATTGGCTTTGCTCCTTTCTGCAGCATCACTTTGAAGTGTGAAATAAATTCCCACCACCACAGTGGTGACGTGGTAAGCAGTCAGTGGGGCTGTTTTCATGCTCCCTGCACGCTTTGTAGATCTAACCCCGGCGACTCCTTCGCTTGTCAGTCTTCCCTCACTGCTCACATCAACAGGCCAGGCTTCTACCCCTCAGAAATAGGTGCTGCTTGTGTGAACTCCTCAGCGGGGAGTCGGGTGTCCAGAAGAGAGGTCCCGTGACCTTTGAACCTTGGCCAGTGCTCGCTAATCTCCTGTCGACAGCTCCAGGCATGGAAATTGCCAATTTCACAATCGGCTCTCCAAATTAGGCTCTTGACCTCCATGACCCATTCTACCACAGGGGTCATCAGCTGACATTGGGGTGGGGCCTTCCACACTGTTGAGGTCTGGAACATGGAGTCCCTGTTGGGGGTGGGGGGGGGCTGTGCAGGGGGAAGAGGAGGGGCAGATGCCATTGTTGACTATGCATGCAATATTCTGGAGGGTACTGACAATGATATTTTATTTTAATGTTTTTAGGTTGGGGGGCATGTACGTAGGTGCATTAGAAACATGATGTATTAAGTTACTCTCATATTCTAATGAATTGTTTTTTTTTGCCAGCTTAGGTTTCCAATTTCTCTGCTGTTAAATGGTCCTTGACGTAAAACCATAGAAGGATTTGTGCCAGGACAGACAATATTGGACCATTGCATAAGCTTCTGTGTTTAATGTTCTTTAACATGACACCCTTCCTCTTTGCTGCTGTCTCCTCTGCTCTGTCTTTCTCTGGCTAGCTGGTAGAACCTGCCTGTGGTATTGAGTTACTGCTGGAGGAAACTGAGGCTTTAGTCAAATGTAGCAGATCTGGAGCTACAGAGACGCCCTGCCCTCGGGCCAAAGCATAAAACTTAGCTGGAGAACGTCTAATGCTTCATCCTGTCTCTTTTTGTAATCTTTGTTATCATTGCTAACGGAGGAAAGACTAACACACGAACGGAAGTGTCAGTTTGCCTCTTCTTATGTAACGAGAATCTTGAGTGTGTGAGACAGTTGTTCACCAGGGGATTGGGAGTGGTGGGTTATTATGTAACCAGTTACCTAAGCAGAGGCAGAAGAGACAGCTTCACATCTGACAAGGGGGTGACTGACAGCTCATGTTGACCGACCGGGATTTTCAAACCCTCACCTGGGGCTTTTTATTGGCATTCCCCCTCAGGAATGACACTCCTGCCATGTGACTCTTTCAGTGTGTTAGGATGAATGACTCTGAGGCATCAACAGATGATGCCTCTGTTGGCTTTTTGCACACTTGACACACATCACCTAGTTCCCGCAAGGGGGACTTTCGGTTGCGTGGGTATTATTGAAGTACAGTAGACATGTGTCATAGGATATGTCTCAGAAAAGGAAACAATGTAAGGTTCGGAGATATTGCATGAGGGATTGGAACGAGTGTGGCCTAGCCAATTCCTGCAGGCCTAGGACTGATTGGCACCTTAGACTAATTCTGAGCAGTAAGCTTAACTACAAACAAGGTTCTGGTAATTGCTGTTATTACAGTAAAGTGAGTTTATCAACAAAGGAAAATAGTTCATTATGGGTTTGCATGTAACAAAACCAGCTGAACAGACCAAGTTTTGTAACCTCTTCTCTTTGGAGAGATGAAAAGGTCATAGACAGTCTATTCTTAGGTAGAACATATGTAGGCTCTTACCAGTGTTCTTTGGAATTGTGACCCTACTAATGCTCATTGTTGAGCTGCTCCTTGACCTGAAGGTCAAACAGCAGACACTGCTGCTGGAGCGTGACCCAATCAAAAGAATTGCACTGAGTCACTGACATTCAAAATCATGGCCTATTAATACTGTAGCTTTGTATTAATGTTTTTTTTTACTAAAGCTGAATGAAGCAGTGTGCTTGTATTTGCAAATAAGTAAGCTACAGTACATTACGTAACATTACATGCATTTAGTAGATGCTCTTATCCAGAGCCACTTCCATCACAATAGAACATAAGTGTATCCATTCAATTTAAAGTGACATTATGACCAGTTTGTTGCAGCTTCATAAATGTAGACTAATGTATTTTGTCTGTTTAGTTGAATATTGCACATCAGTTCAGTAATTCTGACTGATGCTTTGTGCATTTTCAATTGAAACTCCACATCTACAGATGACTGTGCTGTGCTTGCCTTCACTCTGGTCTTTGTGACTGCCCTTGATGGGCCTTATTCTTCATTATGTCCTTAATAGCTGTCTTTATCCTGGACGACTCAGTCCACACAATGACAACACAATGAAAACAAGTGTTCTTTTTCACAAGAACAGTCCTCTTTGTGTTCACGTTAGATAGACATGTACTTTGGTGTGACTGCCCCTACTGTAAGAACGATAGTGCAACATTATAAAGACTGAACTATTCATGCCCTTGTTCACCACCTTTGTGTCCAGCCCAGCACGCTCCCATTCCAGGATCCCTCTTGCTGTATCACTGTGTATTGTTCGCCACATGTGGTCAATGCATCTGTGCATTCACTGAGTCCAATTTTCTCTCTCTGTTTGTCTGTGTTGGTGTTTCTCTGTGACTGCAGTGGCAGGGCGAGACTCAGGAGTTTTGCCCCAACGCCAAAGTCGTCCTGGTGGGCTGCAAGCTGGACATGCGAACAGACCTGAACACGTTAAGGGAGCTCTCAAAGCAGAGGCTCATCCCTGTCACTCACGAGCAGGTGAGAACTCCCTTTGGGTTCTCCATTTAACCAATGGGTGAAGTAACTCCATGTGTTGTCTCTTCACTAGAGACATTTGTTGTGCTGGCAGGAAATCTGTAATGAACAAATGCATTTATAACACAAAAATGTCTGCATTTCCTGTGAACTGCTTGTGAGTTGTTGTTGGTCACCTGCATGCAGACTGAGGTAAGGATAAGACATTGGCTTTTGTTATTTGAGTTATTTGAATTTGGGCTAATTCTTATGATAAGCATCAAAATACTTAGCTCATTCTCATGCAAGTGAGGAATGTCTGAATTCTCCTTGTGGTGTGAACGTGTTTGCCCTTTTTATTGTTCTTCTGAGTTTTTCCTGTGATTCTAAAATTTGACTTCTTTGCCAAAATCAATGCAAAATGATCTAATAACAGCAGCTCAGGCTTAATTCAGTACAGGACATGTGGACAGTTTGTCTGAGAGTGGGAGACCCAGGGAAGATTTTGTTGTGGGTGAACTCCTCCTTCCCTCGTCAAGGTGTGTTTATTGGTTTGTCAGAGAGAGCTCTGTACCTGGGGACTGCCTCAGGATAAGACAGACAGGTTAGGTCAGAGAAGGCCGGTGACACAGAAGCCTGGAAGCTTGTTTCCAGCAAAGAGACATGACACAGCAGTTTCATACACTCCTTCCCCTGTACAGTACTGTTTGCGACTGCAGTCAAATAAAACTCCACCAGACAGGGCGAAAGCAAGCCATATTACACTATTTAATCTCTTCTGGTTTCTTCACTGCTGTACTGTGACTGCACTGTAATTCCATACACTGCATCCACTCCAGAGAGTCCTTTTGGAGGGGCCAAACACCGAGCTGCAATTATTGCGCTCTGATTGTTTCACATCTGTGGAGGCAAAATTGGCAAAGTATACCCTTTCTCCAGTCACCAGGCAATATGTAAAGCTCACAGTGTTGCAGTGCCATTGTGGCAATGTTACTATTGCAACTTCTCAGCAGCATTATAAGAAAGTTGTGTCTTTTTAGTCTGTCCACTGTGCTTATTCAGCATGCTCACCTAAGTTCATTTGGCACCTTATCATTATTGCACTGACAGCAGCCACCCTAACCAGGATTTGCTCCTGAAGAATGTGCCATTCTTTTAAGTATCAAAGAATTTGGGAGTTTTGAAAAAGGAGAACAAAGAGAAAAAATAAGGACTATGATGTGCAGAGGGACATTTTAATTATTTATTTCAATGCCCCTTCTCTGCAGAAGAAGCAACCGTACTCTAAATCTGTGAATTTTAATGGCCTGTATTCATGGTAATTCTGTGTCCTGTCTGACACAGATTTGAACACCAAGTCAACTGGCTTTTTTCCTATAAGAAGCCTTTAGAACAAAGGGGCTTCTGCACACCAGTCAGTATGCTGGGTTATATGGGGGAAATGTTAGCAGCAAACCTGAAGCAGAAAGTGAGATAATAGGGTTTATTCAAACTTAACTAAATTAAGTGCCTGGAAGTGCTGCAGGAGGAGCTTGGAAAATTGGGGTAGCCAATCCTAGAAGGCCAGTTCACTTTAATTTCCCTTCAGTTTTGGCACACTTCTTTGTAGTGCCGTCTCCACAGTCAAAGCTTGCAAAGGAAACCCTGTTCTCTTCAATGAAGTCCTGCAAGCAGCAACAATCTTATGTAAATCAAATGCAAGCAATTTATTACTTCCAACTGAGGTGAAATTCAATTCCTGTGGAATGCAGAGGTCACAAGGATAAACCCATGATGAACTCCAGATGATTTGCCATCATTGGCTTGAAGTCTTCATGAACAAATACTTCACTGTTCCCCCCTCAAAAGGGACACGTGTGTCTGCAGCATATATCATATCAGAAGGCACAATATATGTATCTACACCAGCATTTTCACATGACATCTTTTCCGAGAGGTCAGTCACAGCCCAGACTGCAGGAGAGAAGTGCCCATCACATACCACAAGTGTGAGTCTACACGCTGAGGGTGACCTTGTGGCACTGAATTCCAAGGAGAAATGAGGATTTGGGTCTTAAAGCCCCTCGATCCAAATCTTTAAGATCAAAATGTAACGTTTTCTCTTAATTACATTTCGAGAATATGTGATTACTCTCCCAGTGAAATCAGTGACAGTATGCAGGTATTCATTACATGTAGTCTGCTCAGGGGCAGCTTTGTGTGAAGCCGACCGATCAGTGCCACTCTTTTGAAGGCAAGATGCATGCCATAATTTCCTGACAGAATCAGTCCTGGTGAAGGTGTAGCTAATTTGTACATTTTGTTCATTTCACGCGAGGCAATTTGGGCAGTCCAAGAGAGGCGCACCATTCTGATGCCCAAGGGTTATCTCGGCTGTTGCCCCTCTCGCTCGATCGTCCCTCCACGTCCCTGCTCCCAGTTGCAAAAGAGCCTGAGACCATGATACAAACTCTTTTCTGTTTAAGTTACACTTGTACTTATTCATTGCTCATGTATGGGCATTTGTTAATGGCCTCCTGCTGATGCAACACCTTGCTAGGTATAGGCATTCCCCCAGAGAAGTTAGGGACAGGGACAGATCAGGTCTTTAACTGAAACATAAAGCTGACTTCCTGGCAGTACAAAGCACCCAGAACCCTGAATGATAGGAAGAGAGACAACAGTTTTCCTGTTGTAGATCGGCTTTGAATATTTCATAACAGTGCATGAGGTTCTGTTGTCTTCTTCCAACACACAGGTTCCCGCTGCTTAATTTTCTACTCTATTTTATTGAGAAATTAAACACACTGGATTTAATGGTGTTTGCACTAATAAGGATGTCAACATTTTTATTGCTAGCTATAACATCATAATGATGTGTTTTGTAATAATGATTACTGGGGAAGTAGTTCTGTTAGTATGGTAGTGGGTCAATGATTAGTAGTAGTACTGGTGGCGATTTGTCCCCCAGAGAGAAGTATCTGAATTGCACCACAGAAAATCTTGCTGTGCAAATGAGAAAAACATTAGCACTTTCAATAAAAAAGTTTTGCACTTTTAAAGACTATAAGTTAAAAACTTGAGGCACCCAGATAAAAAAACATTTCAGAAACAACATTAATGAAAGGCGCACGCTCAAGAGTTTTAAAAAGCTGAGACTTAAAGATTCAAGCCTCTCCGCATACTGCATTCATCAATGAAGGATGTGATTTTTTTTGGCAATCTTTATGGCACCCATAAATCCATTATATGTTGAAATATTAATGTGATTGATTTTGGCAGTCTTTTTATGCCACTAGTAAATCCATTATAAATGAAAGTATTCATTCTACCGATGTGTCCTGATAATGATATGTGCGTCTGAACCGATATTTGTAAAAGCATTTGAATTAATATTAAAAAAGAAATGTTGGAGGTGGTGAAGATGACGAATCAGACGGTGGAAAGATGTTAACATCCCAACCCCCCCTCTCTGTTTCAGGGCACCACACTGGCCCGGCAAATAGGGGCAGTGGCCTATGCGGAGTGCACCTCCAAGATGTCGGAGAACAGCGTGCGGGATGTCTTCCACGTCACCACGCTGGCGTCGGTCACACGTTTGCACAAGCCCCAGCTGAAGCGCAGTAACTCGCGGCGAGGCCTGAAGCGAGTCTCCCAGCAGCCGGGCCGGACTGAGCTCCTGGACAATCCTCCTGCCATGAGGAAGGACCGAGCCAAGAGCTGCATGCTCATGTAGAGCGCCCCCGCCAGACTGAACCAGAGAAATATATCTACAGATAAAAAAAAAAAGAAATATTACAAATGAACTCTATTTATTGTTTTAATCGTTCTCTTTTTTTTCTTTGCACTGTTGAGGAGAACCTGGAAAGATGAGGAATAGGATGCTCTGGAGATTTTTTTTTTTTTTTGCAGCCTTTTCCGTTGTCATTTTACTTTCTTTGGGAGGGTATAGACAGGGTGACAGCAAACCCACAGAACTAAGAGGACAATATTCACATGAGATTGATTGTCTTGGGAACATATTAACTGTCACTATGCTTTGCCATCAGTCATGGCTACGGCTAGCCAGCTGATAATGCGCTAAGATTTTAAGCATGGAAAGGGAGAAAATGAGAAAAGATGAATTTTGATGATACCACACGCTAATGGATGACTTCAAGAAGAAAGGAGGAGTGGAGGTGGTTTTTGTGGCGGGACATTTCCTTCTCTGGTAACCTCCTGGAGCCACAGCTGCAGCCTTACATGTCACTTCCTTTCCTGAGAAGCCATTTCCTGTGTAGAATTCATAAATGAAAAAATAAAGGCACAGCTGGGTTAAGGATCAGGAAGCAAGGACTGCTTCTAGAATAATGGGAGTGACAAAACTGTGAAAGTCTGAAATAGTCTTAGACAATGACTTAAAAAAATGTTTTTTTTTTGTTGAGTTTTGGACCTTGGAGGATATGACATTGGTCAACGTCTCACTAATTCTCTAAACCACAAGTGCTTTCAAGATGAAGTCACTTTATATATATATATATATTCATTTGTTTTTATTATTTATCACCATTTTGTTTTTGATTTTTTTTCATGTTGATGTTCACTTTAAACTTGATTCGCTAAAATTGTTATTGTTCTGATTTTGAAGATGTTTTAGAGACAAGAATTTTAAAAGTGATAGGGCTGTTTTGCAGTATTTTTGCTGTATCTGTGTGATGCTGAAATAAAACAACTTGCTCTGCTACAGGGAAAAAGGAATTTATTTCAAGTTTGTGTTTTGTCATACAAGAAATTACTGAAATTACTACCTGATAAATACAGTGTTTTCCCAATTCCTGTCCATCTGCAAGCTTAACAGTGTAATTCAGCCTACGTAATGTAATTTCACATAATTGTGGTGATGGAATCAATGCACTAGTTCTTCCCCATTCAGCTAGACATTTTAGAGAGCTGGAGACCTGCTGAACATGAGGCCCTCCAGGGCGCAGGACAGACACTTGATGTATGTTGGCAGAGTGAAACTGTGGATTCTGTTCAATTAGAAGAATGCCCTTTAAAGGGAAATCCACTGCAGCCATGTTTACTGCTGCAACACTCACAGTGACTCGGTGTCCCGGAGCACGGACTGCAGAGTAAAACGCTGACTGTGAGCTGTATGCCTCAGCTCTGCTGAGAGCAACAGCTGACCTAACCTGTGCCTTCTCACCTCTGAAAACCACACAACTGCATGCACAGAATAAAGATCTCTGTAGATCTCCATAAAGGTCGCACAAACATATAAAGGCCGCTGTACAGAATTCTGCAGTGCTCTCATAAATCCACCCAGCATGTGATTCCCCCCCGCTTCCGTGGAGGCCACATTATGGTACGTGTGAAGAGTGGCGACGTGACATTTCACAGCGTCGCTGGGATGCATCAGCAGAGGGAAACACGGAAATGCAAGCCTCAAGCAAGTCCACCATCTTACCCGGTGCTTCGCTGTCAAAGTTGTCACTGCCATTATAGGCATTAAAATACATGTGCGGCCAGCTCCCTCACACTACATAATAGTGTAATGCACTACGTGCCAACATTATATAATGAAGGGATCTGGAGACATACGGAGTGACGCAGAGCGAACGGAAGTGTACGTGTTGGTGCCAATTCGGGGAGTTAGCCTAGTGCACTGTGGGACAGACACCCCTTGCGGATGTTCATGCAGTAAGAGGATTATAGCCGTGGGGCTGAGGGGGGAAAGGGAAGTGTGTGGGCTGAAAGTGGCCCTCAGCTGCCCTTAACCACTAAGCTCTTTAAGCCAGCACCCAGCATACGCATCAATCTCCAAACAATGGCTCACGCCAGCTCCTGGCAGCCCTGCCTCAGGTAGATGGACCCTTGTAGAGGGCATCAGGAGCCTGTCCAATGACTGCTCTCTACCCCACACAGGCTCCGGCTCCACAGGAGCATGCATGTGGGCCAGCCAATTACAGGCAGCGCACTGAGCTGGGCTTTTTACCAACCAGCAACACACGTAAGTCAGTGAAAGTAGGGATTGACAATTGCTTTTATTTTCGGTTCTATTTTTATTTTTTCTATTTTTTCTATTGTTTTTCAGTTCTATTCGGTTCTATTTCTCTGTGTGCCATCACCACCCACTCCAGCCCCACATGATACAGGTATGCAGATCTATTTTTGTACCTTTCTGATACCGAGGTTATTATTGCAGAAAGTAAAAAACGTCCCTTCTACTGGAGTCATTAACAACGATAAAATCAAATGATTAATTAAATAATAATTTGTGGCGTTGAGCCACCCCGCACCTTCCCGTAGGAGACGAGGAACAGAATTAGACAAACAGTAGCACACCTGCATACCTTCATAAACGTCGATGACACATTGCTGGTATGTTCTTTTCCTCTCCCCGTAGCCGATGGCCCAATTTGACAAACAAGCACTGTGACTATCCCCCCTCGCCCACACCGTCAGGATGACAGCGTGTGCCTCCATAGCTCAGAATGGCACGGCCGCTGACGGGGAGCCAGTCAATGTAAATCACCAGCCAGCTCTCTGCCCCCGCTCCTCCAGCCGCGACAGACATGCCACCTCCATCAGCGTGGCCTCGCTCCCCTGCCCCGGGAGCTAACCCTCCTCCCCCACTCAGTGAGTGAATTGCAGCGCTCACTCCTGCGGGAGGGTGCGGGTGGCCGTACGCCATCACCACCCACGCAGCCACACCTCAGCTGGTCTAACCTGTGCTCACGATTGAGGATGGCAGGGCCACATGCTGTGGAAAGAAAACCTAAAAACAAAATCCCTATTCTTGGGAAAAAATATTTGTGTTAAACATACAGAGGCCTGTACGTGTTTGAAAGTACAGTATTTGAGAGCCATGACACCTTCCAACCTGACAAGTGGCGATGAACTCGATGTACGATGCAGACGCTTGGATTTGGGGGTTAATTTAAATGCTGGGCACAGAAACCTCTGAGCTGATCTCCACACAAACAAACATCCTTGTCAGCCACAAAATATGCCAATTAAGTTTAGCAAATGTGACTCGATTTGGCCCCTCCACTTGAGATAAGATAATCCTGAAAACATAAGCTGGATATATTGGGTACACCATCATTCTAATTCATGTTCTGATGTCTTTGAACAAGCTGAGAAAGCACTATTTTTCTTACTAAGAGGGAGAAATGAACCATGGAGGGGAAAAAATTAAATCTCTTCTTTTCTCACAAATCGTGCGCTTGTGTTGTGCTTGCCACTCGGTTTTGTGACAGATGGGTGGTACGATGCAGCAGACCGTGATGTGAGAGTTGGTCAGAAGGGATGGCTCATCCACACGAGGAGACTCAGGTGGGATGAGCAGAAAGCTCTCTCAGAGGGACTTCTTATATGAGATATATGAGTAGAGCATCCATTACGACACCTATAAAATCCATGCAAATTTAATATGCATCACTCTGGATTTCACGGTGGGGAAGGGGTTGTACTAATAGAATACAAACAAATAAATGAGTCAATTGATAATGCCTTTTAACTTTGTGGTAGGCTCATGCTTGGAATTACAATCCTGTGCAAAAAAGCAAAATCATGGACTGTGTGATTGCATCAACATCTTCAGGGTCACACTGGTCACTGGCACCTTGTCGCCCCTCCATGCAACCACAATGCCTATCACTCCATCCGCCAGCTTCATGCATGGCACTCTCTGCCTATACAGCACATGTGACAAATGCTCACACAACACATGTGGCAATTTTCAGGCACCAGTGTTTGTTGCTAATATTGCTAGCAGATGCTGGAGCTGACAAACAACTAAACCGCACAAAAATGGTATTTAAAAGAATGAAAATGAGGGAATGGCAGGAAAAAAAAGCGGTGGCGGCCCTAGTCTGTGTCACCCTGCCACTGGTCCAGGCTATTGCAAGTGTACAATGCCAGAGAAGAGAGGGGACCCCTTGACTCAGAGGCCGTGACAGTGGCTTGTTTCAGCCCCATTGAACCCCACAGGCTGCATTTGTCAGGCTTCTGGTGACTAAGGGCTGCACAGGGTCCTTCTGCTCAGACAACCACGAGTCACGACTCACTCGGGTGACAACAAGAAGCTAAGTACAGGAAAAAAAGGACAGATGACATTATGTTCTGTCAGCTCTGGTTGCAGTCCCCGCAATTCATTCTTTGGCATTGTTCTCCCTCAGTGCTCTGTGTAAATTAGCCAGAACGCTGGTGTCAATGTTACGATTCAGTCCTTGATATTATTGTTCAAAAGCAGGCTACCAGTGCGGAGGAAGTGAGAGTAAACACGGATCGATCCAGACACCGCTTTGCTTTCCAGCTAGCATCTGATGTGATAAGGTTGCACTTCTGCACAAATGAGGTGAGAATGTTAGGCTTATACCCTGAAGCTGAGATGTCTGGTAATAAACAGGAAGAGGTGATTAAGTGGTTATTCTTTTGCTAGCTCCCGCTACAGAGAAAATAAAAATCATTAATATGACAAGATTCTACAGCCCGTTCAGCTGTGTCTTTTTTCAAATGTCACATCTGAGATATTATGAGGAACACAAAATGTATGCACTCTTTAAATCTATCCAGTTTCCTGTAATCTGTTCTGTAATTAAGGGATCCACACAAGATGCTGCCAATACATTGGTATTCCAGTGGCTGCGCAGGAGCCGATGTTATTTATCCATGCAGGTATTCCACAGGCAGCTCAGCGTGACAGGACGAATAGAGGGGGACGGCTCTGAGTGACGCACACACTCCCAGCAGGATTAATGCGATGAACGGCCTCTGCTGATGGAGATGTGGAGACAAACTCGCTGCGGGCGGGACAGAGGGGCTGTGCAACACTCATCTTTTACTCTGTCATGTGTCAACTGGGAAACGGCCACAAATTTGGACATGTTGAAATTAAAAAGAATTGGTGGTAAGACACATGGAAAAGTTTAAACTTTTTTTTTCCTGCAGCTAAACCTCCTCACTGCATAAACCCTTTTGGCTTTACTGATGTGTGTATGAAATCCTAGCCTGACAGACAGCAGCTGCAGAAAGGTAATTTGTGCCACAGCCTGTTTTGATAATCGCTGCCCGTTGATGATTGCCTTCAAGCAGATGTTGATTCTGCTGGTAGGTATCCTCAATTCCACGCTGACATCCTGAGTTTAGATAGTGAAGCTTTTTTCTGCCTCACTGGAAGCAGGGCCACCGAAGAGATCCCCAGCCAGTCAGCTAGCTTCTCAGACTGGCCCTCAGTTACACTAGTCCTTTTGGAGCACACAAATGCAGCAGTTACACTACACTCCATGAATATGATAGTTGGTGTGCACTTACCTAGCTAGCTGTATAGGTATGCAATTTGGAGAGTTATAGTTTGGCAGGCTGATGTTTAGCTATTAATTAACTTTATTTTATCAAGAGAATCAAGCCATACATCCTTTCACAAGTGCTTCAGTTAAACCAACAAAAACCAAATTCTAATTCTAGTCAAAATAGATAATATACCTTACACTGTCTGCTAGGAGTGTATAGCCATGTGACTAGATAAAACACCAGCCCGCAAGCAATCAAGCTCATAAAACATAATAACACAAGGTCAGCACATGCTGTTTGAATGCTGTGACACATACAGCTACCTGCTGTCCCACATGCATCTGAACTTCTTGTGCCAGTAGCAGTGACCACTACAGATGGCAGAGAGGCGAAACAACTGAGCAGAGTGGTGAAGGGAAGTATTAAGCTCAGATGCTGTTGAATCATTTTAAGCATGTGTTTCAAGCCATCAAGCAAGTCATCAGCTGCAAGTCAAGTTTCAAGTAATTTATCTTTTCAAGTCTTAGGTCATCAAATTTGTGACTCGAGTTGTGTGCGAGTCCAAGTTACACATCTCTGAGAGGAACCATCACAAACAAGTGGGGGCAGATACTGGTCACCACACCACAGGGTGTGATATTGCCTAGACAAGTCCACCATCCAGAGCAAGCCCATCCTGTGCCTCAAACTAAAAATCATCCCTGAGTAGCTTTTTTGTCCCTGTGCAAGTTAATCTATTTACCCCCTCTAAAAATCTGATGGACACCTTTTGCAGTGCAGTGACAAGGGTAAGACAGGGTTACTTTGTTACTCGTGTTTATGCCAGTAGTTTCCAGTAATTACAGTAATCAGTTTATCTGGCTTCTGTGTCTCCCACGCTTTGCCTGGATGACACCACCCCATGAGTGTTGAGAAATTACATTATAAATAACATTCAGAAAACACTATCATCAAAGCACTCCTTCATCTGCATGTGGAAAACTGATCAGAGCCCAGCTGGCTCTTTCCAGACACAGCTGGATACTGTGTCATCGACTAATCAGCAGTGACTCAACACCAATGAGATGGGCATTCATTTCGTTCCAATTCAAACGCAGATTCATAAAACACCACAACACTGTTATGGTGGCCTGGCTTTGGGCGACCAGTGCATTTCTTTCGTAATCTGTTCGCGGATCGTGATGCCTAATCTCCCTGTGACATCCACCTTTGTCAGTGTACATAATTCTCGAATGCCAAGCCCCCTGGTCACATGGGTGTGGAGCAAAATCTGTCACTCAAATAAGAGGTGTGGCTTAGGATAGTCAGGGTGGGTGGAATGTCACTGGTTAGGTTTTGTTCAGTTTTTAGGCTCATTCATGAGCATTCTCTGCCATCTACATGACCAAAGAGGAGTTGTTTAAGAGACATTTGAGGCAGCCATTTATGAGCACTCCCCAAAATCACAACCATGGACTGTTAATGTGATGTCCGAGCCTTGTCAGGGCTTGCTTACGAAACCCAAATAAAAGCCAGCAGACAAAATACAAATTACAAAACAAGATACATGAGAAAAGAAGAAAGCTATGTAAAGCTTTGCTCTGAGGCACTGATCAGGATAAAGGGCTCGCTCCTGCCTGTGCTTCAAGCACTCTGTGAAGCAGTTGGCTATACTGTGACCGGCCTTGTGTAGACACAGGATGCCAAAGAGCAGCGAACGTTACACTTATGTCATTAAAGGGCCTGTCATTTCTCCAAATGGCATAAATCCAAATTCGAATCCTCTCTAAGAAATGGTCTCCATGTGTAATCTCACACCTACAACCTCAGAGGCTGGCTATGCTGGAAACCAGAGAGGCTCCAGGCAAATAAGGCCTTCCTCTCTACAAGCAAAGGTCACTAAGTCAGCAGCTGAGCAAACTGAGCCAAGGATTCTATCTGGCGGCAATGTCTCCAGCCATTGTTATATCTTTGCACTTATTTTTCTGTCCATTTTCAGTGTTTTACAGGCCCTTGTTTATTTCTCTTCCTAATTGTGTGTCAGGTAAAGGTTGCCTTATTTGCTTAACTTATACTTTGTGTGTATGAATACCTCTTCACTTCTCCTTCCTTGGATTCAGTCCCCTCCCCTCGGTTTGGGACGAGATAGGCATGCCAGTTTAACGATGCAAATTACTTACTGGCAGCAGCTCCTTGAAAAGCAATGACCAAAAGCAATATGACCTCTGTGAAAACCTCTTGTTTCATAATTAGGAATTTATCTTTGGAGGAGTGCAGAGCAAAGTCCCTCTTTGCTTCGGCCACAGCAGCAAGGGAGGCAAAGAAGGACATGCTTAAAGGTCCAAGAGAGAAGCAGATGCACCTATTGATGCCAGGCAGTACACCGATGAGTGCTCAGTACAACAGGAACACAAAACAAGTCCCATGTCGATAGCATGTGGCTGTACACAACATGCCCAGTGTGGTGGGAGCTCCAATTTCAGACCAAATCTCAGCTTGCTCCTTCCCATGCAGAGCTGTATTAGTGCGCTACTGAGAGCAAGCATCAAGCACTGAGGCACCATTTGCAACTCTCTCTCACTCTCACTGTGCAAAGCATGAATAATTCACTTTGCTCCTAGTATTTCCTCCCCCTCTGACTGATCACACAGAGGATTGACACCTCTCCTAATTTTGGTGCCTTCACTCTGTTTGGAGAAAGAGCATTAACATCATTAATTCACAGACTGGTTAAAAAAAAAACAAAACAAAACAAATGTGCCAGTCCTGGATAATCACTGCATTTTCTCCAGGCCATTAGTAATTGGCTAGCTTTGATGCTGAATGGAAGGTAGATGTGTGTGTGCGTGCCCACACAGTTGTATGTGCCCGTGTGTCTGCATACACTCATGTATTATCCCCAGCTGTGTGTGCTGGATAAGTGAATGAGGGAGGAAAAAAAAACGGAAATTCAGCGGCATGTAAATAGAGACAGCGTCATATCAGTGGTACAGGTGCTATTTGCTTTGTTGCCTTTCACTTATATTTATAAAAATGGAACAGATGCTAGCTGGAAACAGTCCTGGTGGACCATGAAACCCAGACTAGGAAACTGCTCATTGAGTTGGGGGCCGATACTGGATTTTAGTAAGTGTGAACATTGAACCACTTGGGTGAAAAAAACAAAACACGGAACCACACAACTCCCAAAACAAGAAGGATTTCTGTCAATGCTTTCTGATGACACATTTAAGGGGTGTGGTAGCCCAGGGGGCCTGTGCTAAATTGGGAGTGCTGTACACTTTAAAACGCTGAGGCGTGAAGACCCATCTCCTCTGAAGAAACTCTGCTCCTTGTGCTGGGCTGCAATGTGGCCTTCTCCCCATGCAGGACTCTGCACTGTGCTGCATGTGCCCTATTACTGACCAAGGGAATGGGTGGCCAAGGGAAGAGGCAGGGCAAGCACACACTCCCAAAGCACACGCTCAAGATCCAGCATACCCTGCTGATGAGAGCTCTGTCCCCACCCATAGTGGACATGCAGTGGTTCTCTCACGGAATAGAGCAATGTAACCCTGCCTCTGCTCTGTAAGCCATGAGGCTTAGGGTCAGGTCAATGTAAAACCACCCCTGCTAGTCCCATGCAATCCACCAAGTACCCAAAGCCTTGAATTTCTCCTTCAAACTGAGACTGAACCTGTCTGCATCAGTGTCATTTCCACCCAAGGCAGCAGCAGAGTCCGACAGTGATTACACACCTTGTGCCTCGCTACAGTGACCGTGTTTCTCACAGAAGGCATGCATCCCCTGTCACCGATGTGGGGGTGGGTCAGTGTTTTGGTTTCGCTTTGGCCCTTAGGGAGGTATCGGGGAGCGAGCCAGTTTGTCTAATGTCTTCAACGCAATGGATTGTCTTGTCACAGCGTTCCCCCCGGCGGCCAACCGGGTCCAGTACTCCTGAGTTTCTCCATTTGATTCTGTCCCAGGGTTCCCATCCCATCACGGTTAATTACATTTCTCTGCAGAAGTGGTCGAGTCGGATGATTATCTAGAGGGGGGGCCAATGACTGATGAGCAGGCCCTGAGCGCAGCGGGGCTGGAGCCCAGCCTCCCTGCACGGCGCACAGTGACGGAGCAGAGGAGCAGAGGAGAGGCTGGGGGTAATCTGTGTCCGTACGGAAAGGCGAGGTGAGGAGGTGAGCCCCTGAGCCCTCGCGGCAGCAGAGCCAGTTGTTAACTCTGCGTGGCTCCTGCTCTGGGTGCATTTTTCATTTTAATCCTGCCGTAAAACTGCCTGATATGCCCCACCACCAGAGCGGAGCCCCGCTTTGGCCCGGCCATGCATTTTTAATTCCCTTCCCCTTCCGTATTTTGTCAACTGCGATAAAAATGTACGCAGCCGGAGTTCAGAAATTACGCCATCACCCCGTGTTTGCTGGAGAAAGTCATGCATTAAAAATGCATGTCCCATTTATACAGCATGTAAAATTAAGAAGATTAAAAATATATATGCTGCTTGTGTCCACAAGGACTTTGCTTTCCCCTTCTTCCTCAAACAATGAGACTGATTCAGGATTTTATGGAGTCACTATTGCGTTGCCAAGGAAATTTATGTTGCAGTCAGGCTTGTGGTTCTGTGTGTTTACAGCACATGACCGAGAGAGGAAAATATAGGAAGACAGCAAACAGAGAAAGGGAATAAAGAAAATGAGAACACTGGAACACAGAGAGGCAGAGGATGGAGCGAGGGATACAGAGAGAGAGAAAGAAAGAGGGGGAGACAGGAGAAGGGGAGCAGAGCCCTCAGCGCGGGGACCAAGGCTGAGAAGATGGATCAGGCTGTGGGACGTGACAGCTACACTAATTATTTACAGAGGTGAGGCTGGAGTGTGATGCTGACTCGCGAGTCCCGACCACAGCAGGGTCCTGCTGCCATCTGCTCCTGAGCCTCCGCACACCATGACTGTCACTACCGCTGTCACAACAGCATCAGCACGGCTGACTGACAGAGAGCCCCCATCCCCGTGTGTCTGTGCACTATGAGTTCTACTACTGCACCCTCTGCTCTGCATGTGGGTCTGCTCAGGAACAGCATTCAGAGAAGAGCATGAATGGAATGAAACAGCGATTCAGGAGAAACAATGAATCGAAGACAGAATACTGAGTTGTTTCCCAGCCATGCCAGATAACTATGCACCATACTCCACCTACTTACAACACACAGGCGTATGTGTAAACCTGAGGTAAATGTTTTTGTGCAGGACATCAGTGACTGCTGTGTTTTTCACATTTTCAGTGACTACTGTGTTTCTGCAGATCACACCAAGGCAGAAAATGAGTACATTTCATTCCAGAAGATCGGAGCAGTGTTAGACACCTGAATACAAGAGTTAAAATAGAGGAAGGAAAGAAACAGACATCCTGAAATTGGTGAATGACTTCGATAATTTGATAACTATGACACGGGATGGTGATGATGGCAATCATCTGGGAAATAAACATTACCACTTCCTATTTGCCACGGGACAGCGCTGTCATGCAGGGAATGCTTATCTTCTCATCCCCACGCATTGCTGTCTGCATGCCAGAGGAGAGGTGCAATGTTTCCAATAACCTGAGATCTCATCAAAGTGTTGCAGCAACGCTGAGAGAGGCGGCGACGCGGTCGCTGGCAGCTTCACAGAATGGGCTCAAAAATGCGGAAATTATTGGTCACTGCAGTTCCCCCCGTCCTTGTGAGAAACTAGAACTGCAAGAATGCTGTAAAAACATTTCACACAAAAGCCATGCCTTGGCACGTCCACGCAGTCTTTCAAATCCCATTCAAAGTTGAATATTTCACTGTGGTTTGCTGCATTTTTTTCTGTTGTCATGCAAAAATAGGGATCGCCACAAAAGGATGCCACTCCTGTCCCCCGCCATCACTCCCTCAGTGTGGATGCCTGTCGCCCGGGCAGGCCGACTGATTCTCACAGGTGCCCCTTCCATCCCCAGGAGCAGGGGGTCAAAGGTCAGCAGGAAGCTTTGCTCTGGGGCCCGCATGGGTCAATGGCTTTCCAAGAAGGAACCCCAGTGGAGGTCATTCTGGGTCACCAATGCTGACCGATGGAAGAGGTGTTCCCTCTTGAAGCTAAGAAGACAAGGGAGGTTAAAGTTCAACGTGTTGTTCATTCATTTGATTCTTCTCTGAGATGTAATGGGGTCTGAAGTCATGCCTGCTTTACAGATAGATAAACCTCTAGAGAGAAGATGGATGTGCAAAGACGTGGTCTGCCTAAAATTTGTATGTGAGCATGCATACATATTTATTTTTTGTATGCTGTATATGGGGTCATACAACAGAATGTCAATACAGTGCAACCATGTTTACTGAAATACAAATATAAACATTTCAGTAGTTTCAGCAAACCACCATACCCCAACATAGTAGTAGTAGGTAATGTAATGTGTTAGGAGACTAATGTGAGTAATGTGTTAATACATAATTTCCATTGCATTGAATGCTTACATAGGGATACACTAACAATATCTTATGAATCTGTTATACACGGTTTTCCCATGCACAATTTATTATGAATAAGTCTAGAATTTGTAGGCATTTTGTAACTGAGTAAATTCACAGGATTATCCAGCTTTGGCAATGAATCATTTCTTGTTTACAGACTTTAATCTCAAGAATGCACGAAATACATTAATGGTCATGAGATACCACTTAATATGGCAAAAGTTAAGTATGCAAATCTGAGTGTCAATGCACAATGTATGAACCAGGGAGAAGCCTTGTGAACAAGGGACACAACATAAAGGACATTTAAAGGACATAAAGGACACCAGTAAATCCCTCTTGTCAGGGATTTGAAGGACAGGTGACTCTCCTGGACAGGTGACTCTTGAGTAATTGGTGTATATACAATTACAAAACAGAAACTGTAACCATTCAATAAGACCAATTAAAAATTATACCTGAATACCTGAATATACCTAAATATAATTGAGTATCATTTGGAGAGAAGACAGAGAGAATTGTGATGATCTCAAAATAATGCAAAAATAGCAGCTAAAAAGCAGCACAGCTAATAATGCACATATTTTATATTGGCCGTTGGGGGTGGTTGTGTGGGTTTGTGTGCATACAGAATTAGAGCTGTACCATTTCATATCAACTATGACTTTATATGTAATTGATCAGTTCTAATTTTACTAATTTTAAGTTTGCTGTATACACACATTATATCAACAAAATCTCCCCAACAATCAATACAGAAATTACATTTGTACATTTGCAAAGCCAGAATACCTGAAGGTGTGAAAAGTCAAAATTCCTATTTGTCTGGAAAATGTGGCTCCCCCCGTCCTGACAATAGATGCTTTCATTATTCATCACTGTGGTTAAAATGTATTGTTATTGTGCGATCCATACCCAGTGAAAAACACATGAATAATAAATATATAAACAAGGTCAGAAACAAATGGCAGAAATGAATATATGGCACTACAGAAATGGGATATAATGGAAGAGCACAGTCAGTAAAGAGTCATTTTTTATTTCTGAAGTTTTTCTGACCTGCTTGTGATGGACAGCAATCAGTATTAACTAAGGAGCCCCCTGAACTTAACCCACATAATTTACACATGGAGTAATGGTGCAAAAAATGTTGTCATTGAAAGATTATTGTCTTATAGTAACCTCACATCCTGGTGCCAAAGCTCCCTGTTTTGATCAGAACAGTTGAAACACTGACCCTCTTTTGTTACAGGCTGACCCTTTTGTTATAGGCTGAAGACCCACTTCCTCAGGCTCCACCTCATCCTCCCTTTATTTAAGCATGATCTTTTGTCTCTATTATGTGCAATAATATATGAGAATGTGTATTTTACTTGCATGCATTTACTTGCATGTGTGTGGTATAGTTATTAAATTGTACATACTGCTTTGCACCTACATGTCAATCGAGGTGCACATTTTGATCTCAGCACCATGTTTGGCGCTGACGCTCCTTCATGTGTGGTTAGTGGTGTCCTGTTTTTGCAACTTTTCATGCCACTTTTTTATGCTTTATTAGATGCACTGCATCTGCTAAATGACAGCAAAGTAAAGTAATAACATACATAGTCATTTTCTTTTTGTATATTGAGAAAAAGCTATACTTGGCACCTAATTTTCTCAATGTTCTTCATTTCTTATTTTAAGAAATTTTAGTAAGATAAATTATGAAAATTCTGGAAAACTGGGACAAACTTCATGACATACTTGGGAGAAGAGGCATAGTTAGGGTATTCTTCACCTATTCTTCAGTCAATTGGGTATTCAGTTGGACTAAATACTTAAATGCTCCAATGCATTTGTGTGCTAGTTTTGCTAAAGCCAAATCATTAATATAGAATAATAACATTAATAAAGCTTAATAAATTAAAAGAATCAAAATTATTGTTAACTGAACAGACAGACAGTATTTCCCGGCTAATTTCCCCTGTGACATCTTGAAATAATGCAGCATCACCGGTGATATGCCCCAGAGCCAGCCAATTCTTCACAAGCCTACACATTAAGTACTGTCATTATCCTCCTTACTGCATCCAGGAAAGTTCTTGAAAGTCCCTTCTTTGGTCTTTGCAACTGCTGCCATTGAGTTGCCGGGGTTGGCGTTCCCTGTTTAGGAGAGTCACCTGTCCTTCAAATCCAGCAACTGCGCTCACATGCCCTGTCGAGATCGACTTCCTCTGGGACCTTCCCATAGCTGCAGATCTGCTTAAATATTAATCAGGACTGAGCAAAGCCATTACCATTCTTTTATGGGAGGTAATAAAACAATCCGCTCCAGATTAGCCTTTTATTGCATCGCGAAAGCTGATGTATTCTTCTTGGCCACAGACTCAATTAAAACTGAGACAGGCTGCACTGTCTGGCAGCAGAGAGCTCTGTGGCACTGTCACTCCAGTGTTATAGTAACATCATCGCACTGAGGAGCAGAGTGCAGAGGTGCGTGCCACTCCGCTTTCACTCAGCAATGATGGCTTACATGATAAAGTGGTCCCATCAAATCCAGTTTCAGGGACAATCCAGTCTGCTCAGTGAAGCACTCTGATGCACAGCGTCGAATTACATTACGTTACATCTGGTTATCAGACACAGACATGGAGAGTGATGTACCTATGTTACAATTTTCACATTATCCATTTAAACAGCTATAAATTTACAGTCAATTTGGCTTAATTATGCTTCCCAAGGGTATTTCAGCAGTGACCTGCCTGGAGATGAAATCAGGAGCCTTTGGCTTTCAAGCCCTGCTCCTGAACCGCTATTCCCTACTGCTACTCAACATGTCTACCTATTCTTGTAGTGCAAGGACCACATTGGCCAGAATGGTTCTGTGTCTTATGTTAACTCAGTTATTATTATTGACTTGTTGACTTGTGATATGAGGTCTGGACATCCGAAGCAGCTCCTGGTCATTACACACACATCTCCCACTCTTTGCCCACGCGAATAACCTCTGACCACTTGTCCTTACACCACAAACATCGGCAGTGGTGCTTGGCTTTCCATTCACCAGCAAGTTGAAGCCTTCAAAGCGGTTTTGCCCTCCTCTCCCTGCCTAGAGTTTTGTTTGATTCTATCCCTGTGTCATCTCTCTGTCAGGGATGTTTTTCAGGAGAGACTGGCTTGTTTAAAGCAACACTCTCTCTTTCACTCAGTCTGTTCTGTGAGCATTTCAAAGATGTGGTCCTGATAAATGAATAAATCAGGGCCCTGTCTGGCAGAGGCTGCAGTGAGAGGGGGGAGTGAGCGCAGGATAATACACTCCTGTTGATTCATGCTGTTCTCTCTTTTAATTAAGATAAGATGACTCCATCACGCACCGTTTGCTGAAAAGACAACAATGGGATGTTGCCCAGATTTGAAAGACAAACGTATCTTCCGCTGGTTTACCTAGGCAGGCAGTGTTTTAGACCAGAGAGAATGTTGTTTCAATCACTAATCTCATGTGGTGCATTTGGCCGTTTTCACAGGGCACAGAATGAGCTCAGCTAATCCCTCGAAATCAAGCTGTGGAGTCCAATTAAGCTCAGAGGTCCAACAGTGTGGTCCATTTCTACACCACCTCCTGTTCCTTCCATCAACAACTCACCTACTCCACCACACAGCTTTGGTTATGTATGAAGCCCCCTTATACAAAAGCTGTGCTGCATTACAGCTGCAGCTACAAATGGTTATGTGACAAACAAAACCTCAAACAGGAGAAAAGGGGGCAATACCCAAGCTATTTGGTTACTAGGTTTTTCTACAAAAGCCAATGTAAAGTCATAATGTGCGGAATGTGGAAAACGGCTGACCAACAGAAGAAGTCCTACATAATTGTCTAAAATGTCTAATATATTGTCTTCAATTATGTTCTTTGCCACATTAAAGAGATTCCTTTTTGAATATAGCTAAAGATACATGACAGCTTTCTCAGCTAAGCACGAAAAGCAACGGATTCAAAGGCAAGTGGGTCAATTAGGTCTCGGCACCACTTGCACGGGTGAGTATTTTTATTCAAACCTCAAAGGTATTGTTGTGCAATAACAGTTAGCATGAGTCACTAAATGCACGGAATACTCAACAGACACTAAAGCATTTTCATACCAGCATTTATGAGCACTTGCGGCGGGGGGCGGGGTCAAGCTCTGCTCTTGGGCATGCAATAAGCAATGAGTATACAGGGAAGCACCCAATGCCTTACAAGAAACTAGGGATGCCCCCTTGCACAAGCATCAGCTCCTGATGTTTTTTTATTTCTAATGTTGTGACCAATGTGGTAATGCATACTGTGAAGGAGAGCCCACCACCTCTCCCTAGAGACTAATTGTTAATTGTGTCAATAATTTGTTAATTGTGTGCACCTGATGATGATTTG
The DNA here is from genome assembly GCA_019176425.1 of Megalops atlanticus. Classification (NCBI taxonomy): domain Eukaryota; kingdom Metazoa; phylum Chordata; class Actinopteri; order Elopiformes; family Megalopidae; genus Megalops; species Megalops atlanticus. The sequence goes on along the minus strand of CM032875.1, from coordinate 41,856,288 downwards.
TAAGGGAACCATCCTATTGGCTAATGAGCCACACCTGACTAATTGAAGTTGGATTAAATACAGGTGTGGCTGCAGAGCAGGGGGGAAGGCTCACTTGGTCCCTGCTGGTGGTTTGCATAAGCTGGTTTCTTTGTTTTGGTTCATTGTATTTTAAAATAAATTATTGGTTCTTTTAACCTTTTGTTCTTTTGGCTCGTTTATGGGAGAAGTGTTGGTCAGAGCCATTAAGTCCTTTCTACACCAACCTGAAGGCCCTAAACAAGCTTAGACTGCAAAACGTTTGAGACTAACTGCTTTTCTTTACAGTACAAAATGTTGCAGGGGACACAGGACTGAGGCATCCTTTCCTGAATCCTCTCTGAGACTCTGTGAGCAGAACAAATAAACACTGAAGACAGGGAAAGAGCTTTTTGCTCTAATCTTTACAATTGAGGGCAAAATATTTTGGACAGATTTCTACACTTTACCCTCAGCAAATAACAGATTTAATGATGATAATAGGGAAGAGTAAGTGGTGCTAGAGGTCTTTTCAAATTTACCTCAAATAACTGCCCTTTAATCCCATTTCTTAATTGTATTTGAGTGTTAGTGTAAAAGCCTTGCAAATTTACAGTGCTTTTAATAGATATTTACAATGGTTCATGATTGCGTCCCTTCTTTTATGTTTGGTGAATGCTCTACATGTACTGTGATGTTTATTTAAGATTCAAATACTTAGGGCTCATGGGTTTCAAGTCACACTCTACTCGCCCTCTGATTGGCTTAGCAGCTAAAGACCCTTTACTGATGGCTGACTAAGGATCTACACACCCAACTTTGGGAGGTGACTCTAGATTATGCCTATTTGAGGGCAACTCATATGCCATACAAAGAATTTTTTCTTGGCTGATCACCTAGTTGCCTATAGTCAGCACTATCTGAGCTGACCTTTTACGGAAATGGAATGTAGTGAAACTGTCGTGCAAACATAGCTCCTGTGCGACTTTAAATTAAGCTAGATAATGTCTTCTGCAAGTTTTCCCAAAGTGACACAAAGCAACAACCAAACGGCAGACTGCAATTACTACTCTGCAAAACTCTGGTGTAAAGGAAAGTGCATGTAGCACAGAGATTACGTGAACCTACTCTACTTTTTATTTTAAATATTACAGTTATGATATCTTTATATTTTTTGTGCTGATTGTGTTCCACCACCACTTATAGTAAGTGTCTGTTTCTGTGAATGATCTTAGAAACATCTGTGAAAGATTGTGCATTTTCACTGTACCTGCATGAGAAATAAGCTTTTTGAGACACTGGCATCAGCTTCTGAATTGGCAGATATGGTTGGGAAAGCATCTAAAACTGCTATCAGCCCATTGAAAATATCTACCAGTACATCTTAAGTGGGAACCAGAGGTATATAAATGAGTGATCAATGAGCCAATACACAGGGCTGGTCCTTAATGACCTAAGCACAGATGGCCACAGGCCATTTTGCTGGGGTGCCTTGAAATATTATTCCTCAGCAGGGAAGAAGAGAAGAGAACACTGAACACCCCCACAGATGCACATGAAAACGGAAGTGAGCTTCACCAAAAAACCAAGAGCTGTCCAAAAAAGCCATTTGCACACACCACCAGCCAAGCCATATGAAAGCTCCCATGGTGAAGAGCTGTTTACAGTTCAGTCACCCCGCTGTCGCAGCAAAATAAATGAGAACCCACAATTCCAACGAGAGCCGCTCCCCCGTAGCATCAAACACCGCGCTGGCTCACCACATGGATAGTGGCGGGCTGAGCTCCGGTCATGTGACCAGACGGCAGGTGCACGGTGCACAGTGGCTGTGCCACTGGCAGGATGCCCTGGCTAAGGCCCCTCTTCATTACGTGGTTCAGCCAATCAGAATCCCTCTGTCTCTGCATCTCACACACTAGGAGAGCAGCATCATTTCAGATTCATGGAGCGCCTGTCGCTCCGCAATATGCCCACTGGTCTCAGGTTCACCGCAGCCCCTTGCGTTCACTGTCTATGCACTCACTCAGGTGGGTCCACAAACACATGTTCAGTATATTACACACACTCAGTAAGCACCAGGATGGATTCTCCTGGAAAGCTTTGTGTAATTTTGATTGAAAATCAAAATATAATAATAATAATCATCTAATAATCTGGACACCAGTCAAACTTGAGAGGACACAGAAAGGACAGCAAAAAAAACTCTTTGCATATAAAGACAGCAGGCCCTCAGAACACATGTAACGTCTTTGCATCTAAAGGACTGATCAAACCAAATCAGACTAAAGTCTCTTTCTACGTATTCTGTATTAAGAGAATGTATGTAGAGACAGAACAACAATGAACAGTTTGCCAAGACATCAATAAAGGCCTTCTTTCAAAAACTCAACAATGGAAGAGTCTGACCATTTAAAAAATTGCTACTAGAGGCACGGTAAAAAGACACAACTTTTAGAGTGATGAAATTAAGTAGCAAAACTTTTGTCCTCATTTTGAGTTAGCTTCAGGGCATTCTTTACAGGCACCTGTGCAGCTAATTAAAATGGATTGCGGTCAATTATATTCAATTCAAGGTGCCAACACCAATTCAGTTGATCCTCCTAAGCAATTGTGGTTTTCCTTACATTTTAAATACCAGTTTCACATTTTTCAAACTATTATATCTAAATGACCACTTAATGTCAGTTTCAATCCTGAATTGATCCCAGCCATAGAAACAAATGTAAATGGATTGACAGGTTTACATAACTGCAGTTATTTATATCCAGAGAATGTTAACGCAGTTCTTCGTATCATGTTTTTTTTTTCAAAATTATTCAGTGGAATGATGAGCTGCTGAATGAGGAGACAAAACTGGGCTATCAAAAATCTGATTGTTTGCAATATCTTTGGCAGAGTCCACAAATGCTATGACAGTATTCAAAAACCTGTCCCTCTGCAAACCTGCAATGGGATACATGGAACAAGATTGAAAAAAAAAACTGTTCGATTTATTTTTTGGCCATCCGTCTAGCATCTCAATTGCATCAAAAATTACCCAGCCACTTGACACTCTTGGCTAATGCAAATTTTATTTTTGCTAAAAGTCACAGCCCATTCCATGTCTCATAACGTATGCCTATACCAGACAGTGTCTTGTTCTAAATGGATGCCACATTGCGGATCCAGGTCGTGTCAATCATAGCATTTAAATATTTACTCCATGCAGCTGCCTGTGCGCACTTCACCCTGACCCTGAACCTCTCCTTCATTGTTAATCAATGCCCAGCTGAAGTATTTTCTCATGTTTCAGTTCAAAACCTTAAATATTAATGTGCCAAGATATGGTTCTTCTAACTGAAGAAAAACATCTACAATATGATGGATGGAGTAATGCCTAGGAATGAGAACTATGGCTAACTGAATCACCCTTATGGACTGATGCAACATACTATTAATGCATACAGATCTTCACCGAAGAAGAAATTATGTTCCAGTAACACTTTTGTTTTTTGGGACCCTCATAATATTTTCTTCTGTTTTGTGTTCATGAAAACATAGAGGACTTCATAATTGCATCAATGAAGTAATAACTATAAAATAACCAACATGTCTCATCCTTAGGCTTAGGTGTGTTTTAGGTATAGGTGGTTCTTTTTTTCAAAAAAGCTGCAATTCCCAGATAATGATGTGCAGTAAAACAGGAACCCTTTGGTAAAACAGAGTTGCCCAACAGCTGCAAAAAATGAGACAAATCACAGGTCAGGATGGTCTTCAAGGATGCTTTCAAAGATAATTTCAGTAGCTCAGGTAGTATTGTAATTTGCAGCTGCTGCCTTTTTTCTATTTGCAGGAGTAACACCTTACTTGATGAGTAGCTGATAAAAACAAAGTAATGTTCCGTTATCCAGGCTGCTAAAACTCCCATCTGGTGTTTGAAAAGCCCTTGGAGCCGAAGTGATGACGTTAATGTTTTGCTTTTTCTTCTGCCTGACTCATCGGCCCACTTTGGTACAGAAGCGGAGATGGCAACATAACTGAGACTCTCTGGTGCCGTTTGAATCCAGCCAAGAGATTAGTGCTGTCTTTCCCTTTTCTGTCCAAATATACAATCATATATAATACATAGATTCATATGTACTTTTAAAGTATCTATGTATTTTTGTATCCATGTATGTCATGTGTGATTCAACATTTTCAAACCAAATCTAATTCAAATGATTACGCCTACAAGGAGAAGGGAAGTGTACTGACAGTATGAATTGATAGAGATGAGAGATAGACAACAAGGTAGGGTTAATATAAGCAAGGAGTGATGTACATCAATATTTTTAGGGTATACGGGGTCTGATTATAAGAGAGGTAGACATGGTCTTTGATGGTCAAGAGAGGAATTAAGGTTCAAGTGATTCTGTATGGTTTTTGAGTGAGGCAGATAGCTTTCCCACTTAAGATTAGAGCAACTGAGATAATGGGGGATGAAGCTTTTCATGGTCTTCATAGTGCATTTGGTACAACATTTTTTCTGATAATAGAGGTGAAGATGAATGTGCTAGCAGATGTGGTTTTGAGTAATGACACATCCCCTATCATACAGAATTAAGAGGAGAGTGGCACACCAAGAGTGTCAAGCAGTTTAGATGTAACAGTTTCCCAGAACTGATTTACAAGGGCCAAGGGGAGTGAATGTGTTGCAGAGCGTGCAAATGTTTGAATGTTCCAATTCCCAAACAATTTCATATGTGGCGTAGCACACTATTTTTAACTTCACACTGAATGAGTACGAGGTTTGAGGTCATGGAGAATATATTACCATTCATTTCTTTCCAGAAAAAGAGGTCTATACTCAATCCTATGTCATTCTCAATTTTATTCTATGGGAAACAAGAAAATCTCATCATAAGAGGATAGCTGATTGCATATTTTGGAGAGTGTATTTGAGGTTTATGAAACAATGCAAGTAATTGCAGGTTTAGTAACTGTAGTTTCAACTGATATTTTTTTTAATGCCGCTTTCACTGCTCCCAAACCAACAATACAATACAATACAAATCTTTATATAGTTGCCAGCTCGATTCTTGTGGCTTACGAGTCCAGAGAATCTGTTGATCGATGTGTCAAGTGTAAAAAACAAGTGTGATACTGAGAATCCAGGGACCATGGTAAAAAGATTCCAGGAAGGTAAAATGCTATTGTTGCCCAGGAAATTCATTTTAAAGTGTTGATCAGACCAATCAAAGATAGAGATAGACAGGCCATCTTTCCAGGTTTTCCTGCAATGATTAAAGCAGAGGTGAGCAACTAAGATGATACAGGCTGTTCAGATTTGAGGGGATGCGGACTCTTAGGTGTATAAACCTAAATGTGAAGTAACTAAATGGATCATTCAGCACTTCAACACCCCAGACCATACCAAAGACCAAAGCATCACAAAAATTAGTGACATAGTAAGAAACTTGCAGAGTTCCCCTGAAGTACTTCACAGATGGTGATGTTATACCAGTGGCAATGACTGAGGAATAGGGAAACAGTAATTTTGCATGGAGTGGTATTTTGAAAAATATATTGTTGATCATATCTCAAAGTAATGCAAATATTTGTGCAAATGGATATTGAGCATTTATGTATGAGTCATTGTGTGTGTGTATAGATTGGTGTGGCATGTGGTTGCTTAATGGCAAAACCTCCCATCTGGTTTCAACAGGAGATAAGAGATCAGAGGTTCTTAGCACTGCCAATCAATACAAACTGCAAGGTATTTCCACATGAAGGAACACTTCTGCAGCACTCATGATTTCAATTACCTTTAACATGAGCGGTAATGCTGTAGGACAGTGTCTCTCCAGTCTGAGCACTGGGGATTAAGGTCAAACCCAGAAATCTAGTCTATTCAGGCATGCCCATCTTAGTGGGACATCCAATCTAAGGCACAGGGGAGACCAAGATCTTATGCCAGGATTCCCTTTGTGCACGGCTCTCACGCCTGCTTGGCCTACATGTATAAATAACACTGTAGCCTCCCTTTCCAAATGCTTCTCTGAACGTGTATTTGTGTGTTTGAGAAACATGGCCCTGAAGGACTCATTATAACCTGAGCTGGAATGAAACCTGTTGATCACAAACCTAGTCAGAGAGACAAGGTGTGCACGCTTTCACAAGTCTTATCACCTGCCTTTCAGATATACAGCTTGTGCTAGCAAGTGGTTATTAAGTCTTATTCATGTTGCTTACACGGGATGCTGGTGATGGGAGAGCGCACAAAGTCGAAACCATCCGAGGCTAATTTTACTGTTTAAGAAGGAAAGTGCCATTGATTCTCTCCGTTTAATTATCACCATAAGAATCAGAGCATGCATAATAGTTCTTGGCTTAATAAGGAAGGATACGTCCTTCAAAATAAGGGGACAAAAACCATGCTGTTTTGCATCGCTGGGACAGTTAAACAGTACCATGGCCACGTGGTGCATGTCAGGTTGGCTTTCTGTGGACTTGCCAGTGGGGTGTGGATCCCTACCTATGCCCTCACAGCAGTGCAGAGGCACAGTGGTGCTTAAATACAACTGCCTCTCATCAATAACCACACCTCACCCAGCATGCTCCTTCCCTCATCCTCTGGCCCAGTGGCAGGTAGACTGCTAGCAACTTGCAAGCGGCTCCCATCACATCCCCATGCAGGTGTGGGAGTGAGGTGGTAATATAAACACTCACAGGCTTTTTGCTTTACAGTTGGTCAGCATCGAGGGTCAAAAGAGCCAGCCATAATTCTTTCTAGTTCACCGCTTAAAGGAGAGAGCCACCAACGAATCTAAATTTGACGGGTCGTGTTTTGAAATGCTTCCTGCTCGTGTTGGCTTTTTGTGCATCGGTCCAAACATCTTTGAGGCAGTGTGAAATCCTGCTGCGAGGGATGACACTGCACTGATCCTCCTCGGCTGCACCACGGAGCGGCAGATGGACAAGGCTCACCACAGAACAAGGACTTGATAATATTGCTGTTTGACCAAGTTTGTCTGTAGAGATGCTTCCTGAGCGCCTTGACAGACATGGATACCAAACATTTTATAGGTAAGAGGGAACTTACCTTTTTTATGAAGTCATTTCACTGGATCTGTTGGGAGGCTCCAGTGTAAATGGAGATGTTGTGTTCAGTGAATTCAACAACTGATGACATGGAAAGTGCTGGGGCACTGCTGTTGTACCCTTGTGCAAGGGGCTTAAACCAGAATGTCCTCAGTAAATATACAGCTGTGTAAATGGATAATAAAAAAATTGTAACATATGTCAGTTGCTCTGGATAGGAACATCTGTTAAGCAACTAAATTTAAATGTAAGCTTATGAAAATTCTGTCTCAATTTGACCCTGGAACAAGATAAACCAAATATACAGTAAGAATTGACAGTTCTGTTCTTTAGGCTCTCAAGTAAAAGAGGTTTCAGTTTTTTGTAAAATTTCCCCTTGAGAATCACATAACTAAGGTAGACAGTTCATCACACAAAAGTTCAATCCTTAACAACACCAAGTCTAATAATACCTTCAAGGTTCGTGCAAGACTCCTAGCTATCTGAAGAGTGAGGAGCATTAAATGCTATTGAACACCAATGCTGACAGTGATCTGTATAACATGTAGGTGCCCAAAAGCAGGTGTGAGCTCTGCGCAATAAAGAAACTGTCTCCCATCACACTGATCTCAGGACACTCCTGTCTCCCATCACACTGATCTCAGGACACTCCTGTCTCCTACGACACTGATCTCAGGACACTCCTGTCGCCCACTGCCCTGATCTCAGGACACTCGACTCCCCCTCCTCCTGCAGCCACCAAGAACAACCTTTCCTCCATCTCCAAGTTGCTGCTCAATAATTCAGCAGAGTGCTTGCTCTTAACTGCAAATATTTCTGCTTTCTCCGGCGTTTGTTTCGTTGGGATGTCATGCACAGCTCTGTCTACCAAATACAAGATGAAAGCCTTGTTCACATGGACAGATCAGGAGAGCAAACAAGAGTGGAAAGCAAAGGCAAGCGGGGCACCGCCAGCGTTTTAAGGCTTCACAGTTCAATGACAGGCTCTACCCAGCAAGCCAAAGGTCTGACGAGACATTAATCACATCAAAAAGACCCCAAACCACGGCAGGTCAAAATACACAGTCATCTCCTTGCTTCACTGAGGCCTGAGCCAAAAACAACAAAGAGCTGGTAGGTGGGCAAACCATTCAGGACTAGCCCCAGGGGAGACAGAAGCCCTTTCCCTTTCTTTAAAAATTTTAAGTCAATGACACCTTCTACCTCAAGACATGGATTCCACGCCCAGCACAGAGCACCTTTGGTCAGTTATAGAGATGAGAACTTATCATTACTGCAAAGCTCCTGCACACTGGCACTCTGCAGCTTACAGCCTCATTCACCCAGTCCCCGGTGCCCTGCTCTCAACAGTCACAATTAAGGCCTCAGCATCCAATTAACTTGGAGACTGACGGCCTACGACAGTCAAAACAAATCAATGAGTCACGTAATCCAAGTTGGCTGCCCATCCTTCCAAACTGCCCGGCCCATTTGTATTACTTACTTGTTACAGGACAGGAATACATATATTGGAAAATAATTCCCAGGTTGTCGGCAGCGCAGTTAATTGGATATCCATTTGAAACAGATTTGGCGTGCCTCAGGCATCATGAATGAGAAGACGTTTTTTTTTCTTTTTCATCTAGGTAAGGTCTGCACTGTCAATCCAAAGTGTCTGCTTCCTGCACCAAAGGCTGAGCTCTTTTACTGCATTAGCCTTGGATGCTCACTCAGACCATTTCTCAGAACCAAGGGTCTGGTGTATAGGAGTGGGACACTTATGACTGGATGAATTGGTTGTGTGAGAGTCAGACGTGACTACATGACTACACACCCACGACCAAGGACTACACTTTTAACTGTAACCATGGAGGCGAGGTCCAGACTGTCACTATATATAATCGTTGTGAACCTAAGCCTTCTTTTCATTATTTAAAGTCATCCAAGTCAAACAGTGTTTATTGACATCTGATTAAAAAAGAAGCACACATCAATTAGTCAGGTTTGAAACAAAATGCATTTCTTCCATGCATCTCTGTGTACAGCCAATTATATCCCTTTTCAGAATGAAATCTGCTGTTATCTAAGACAGCTTCCGTGGGGAGACGAGTGTGAATTGTGTCTTATCAATGATCATTTTACTAAATTCCAGAGCACAGACTCCCTGCGTGAGTGTGAACGATCTGTCCTTTTCCTTTGGCCATTTCTGTGAAGTAAAACCGCTTTGGCTCAGCATTTCAAGCTTTCTGAGAAGAGGACAACAGACAGAGGGAGGAACATGTTTAGGAAACAATTACAGCAGTTTGCTGCACTGTGATACACAAAAAACCCCCAACATAACGCCACATTCAGGGGCCAAACAGAATAACCCCATTAAGAGCTGTCTGTTTACCACCGACACACAAATGCGCATGGTCTTCACATGGCTTCCGAGCTCAATGTGAACTTGTGAGGAACAAAGGAGAGATTTTGTTTCAGCTGCACGCGTGGGGCAAGGGAAGAAAGAGAGAGAGAGGGAGGGACGGAGGGAATGAGGGAGGGCTAGAGTGATGGAGAGATGGAAACAGAGGGGAGGTATGCAGGGAGGAAGAGATGGATGGGAAGGGGAGCAGCTCCAGACGAAGAGAGACCTCACAGCACCATCCCTGAAGGGCGACAGGAAAACAAGGCTTTCATTATTGATGGAGGTGTCAGCGTGAGGAACCTGCGGCGAGCTGGCAGACACATGCAAACGGCTCGCAGAGAGAGCCGAAGCCGACGGCCCTCCAGCCAGGGCAAATCACCGTCTTCTCCAGTGACCAGGGGCTGAAATGTTTGCTTTTACTCTCTAGTTAGATTCTCTAACTAGAACTGTGCCCGTGTGTTGCATATCATTTTCAGAGGCAATAGAGTGTGCACAGAAAAAGCAACGACACTTGTTCCACTTATTAACTGTAATCCAAAATCAAAACGCACCATAAGAAAATAAAGACTCTGCAGTGGTTTCCGTGGAAACCTCCAATGAAGTGGAACAAACACCACTTCTGGAAACTGTTCAAAGTTTCTTGCATTCTGCACGTTCACAGCCATAAGACTGAATGACCGCAAATGGTTCAGCAACAACTGAATAAAAGCAGATGAAAACAGTGCATTTGAGAAATGTCCATAAAGTCTACTTGTCACAGAACACTCTGCAGTGCTCTACTCCAATACAAGGACTGACTGATAACGAGTCCCATGTTTGTGAGTTTGCAAGGACAAAAGCACTTTGGTTAAGTTAGATGGACAATGCTCACATTTTTATTTTTTAGCGTTCATTCAGCATGTTTTCTGAGAAAGAAAAGAAAAGGAATATATACACTTTGCTGAAGTACTGATCAGTGAAGAAAGATGATAAAAATTATTACAGCGATAAAACACAAGGACTATTAGGCATATAAAACAGGTTTCACAAAAACAATGCAAAACTCTGGGGGAGGGGGGAGTAAAGTGCAGAGGATTGAAATCTTTTAGAGTGTTTCAAGACTTGGTGGGAGAGATGAATGAGCCAAGGCAGGGTGGGCAGAGTCTAAACTCTGTATTCATCAGGATTCTGAACGGTGTACGTCGCCACGGTGTCCAGCAGCCACCCCCGAGACACCACTGTTGCCCCCTTCTGGAGAGCTGCAGAAAAACAAAAAGGAGTAAGACTACTGTAGCAGAGTGAAGAAAGGAGTAAGACTACTGTAGTAGAGTACACAATGGAGGAGGACTAGAGTGCTCAATCGTGGAGGAGAAGATGATGGGGCTGGGGGGGGCAGGGACGGGAATTTTCATGCTACAGATCCAAGACCAAAATAACAGCCCGGTTTCGTTAGGTTCCTGTTGTGGTGATAATGCAAACACCCTTGTTATAATGGCTCAAAGCATAGTTTTTTTATGACTCAAAGCACTTTTTATGACTGAAGGGGGGAAAAAATTTCTTTCAGTAGTGTGCTTTATTTACTGGGGAAACACTATAGCCCAAAAACAGAACAACTTCTATTTGGGGCGGGTACCTTCACCAGACCCTCTCCCACAAACCTGACATAAACACATCAACAAACTTTCCGGGGACCTCCGGGGACCTCTCGGATGGAATCTCAAGCACTAAAACAAGCTAGGAATGCGAGCTAAAAGGGTGTGAAATACCTTGCAAACAAGAAGCACCCAAGGCTCCGAAACATGCGTGTGTGTGCTCAGAGTCAGACTCCAGATGGGCCTGAATGATCGGAATCAATACAGCCCCGGGAGAGAAACGCCACGGGAGCAGGACTGGCTCATTAGCTTAGCTAGCGCAGCCCGGGCGCTCCCGAGGAAAGGGCACATGAAATATGCAGCAGGGGAAGCCAAGGCCTGTGCCGGAGTAGAGGGAGCAGCTTTCGCCTGCTTTTTTTTCCTCTGACACGCGCTACAGGTCTTCCAGGGCCTTGCCTGTGGGCACTGTGGGCATGAATAATGCAGCCCCCGCCCCCCGCCCCAGCCCCGCCGCCCACGCGAGCGGTAAACAACACTATTACAGCAGTGAGGGGCGGGAGCCACCTCCCCCCCGGCGTCCTCGCTAACACCCGAGGGCTGCTGCTGGGACCCCTCCCAGCCCACGACAGTCCGAGAGCAGCCGCAAAAAAGGCCGCGCCCCTGGCCGACTCACCTCTGTGCGCTGCCCGGGACTCTTCAGAGCTGGGCTGCACCACCACCAGCCGAGCAGACCTCTGCAGGGAGAACAGATGTGGAACTAGTGAGGTACTAAATTCTAAATGAACTACGCCGAATTATAGTCAAGGCCCAGTGTGAATTAATGGTAACAGTGAGCACATTATAGCCCGTTTCTAAGGTCTTTCTTTCAAGATGCTACGGCTTAAAACACAGTTCTTTGTTGGGAAGCGATGGCTTAGGCGTGTGTGGTAAGAACACTGCCAGTTGACACAGGTGATAATTCAGTCCATGCAGTTCAGCATGTCTTCCAACCATACTTTCACACCACAGTACACCTCCACCCACGGATGACCCTGAAACATCATGTTGTGCCGCAGCACTGTACCTTTACCAAGATCCTTAATCAAACAGGGCAGCAGGCTGATGGCTTTTATTAAAACCTGTTTGCTTTTAATCATCTCTGTGGAGTTGCACTTTTCAAGCTGCAGCAGCTTTGAGTTTAGTTCTTTTGGTGTACTTTCACTACAACACTTTTTTGGAAAGTCACCCACTTTATTATGAATTATGTTCCCTCCTCCTACTTGAGCCATTTCACAGAGCATAAACAGAACACAAAAAAACAAAACAAAAAAATCATTTATTTTTCAGCTTGTTTTTATTCATCTACTTTCTCAATTTTTCCCCCACAGTAAACATCTAAATGCAAATGTGTCCAGTCACTGATGAATGCTGGCTTTATTTGTTTCAGTGTAATGAATTGAAACAGTAGTAGCAAACGAAAAAGATCAATTTCGTAGGCGATCAATTGGACTGCCGGGTTTAACGGAATACAAATGACGACAAGCGGACACAAGTTTCCCCCCTCTACTTCCTCCCCCACTGTAAAAAAACAGAGGGTCTAGCTAGAGCAACGCCTGTGGCAGGAAATGTCAACTGGCCTGACAGCTCTCAATGAAATTTTTCTCGACCCTTGCATGCATTCAGCTTCTCCTTCTATATCCAAAAGTATTGGTGGGAGAATGGGAGTGTAAGAAAGGTTGGAGAGAATGCGGCAGAAGGTAGGAGGAGAGAGACAAGAAGAAGGGCAGAACAACAGGGGCGGAATGAGAAGAAGGAAGAGGGAGGGGAGGAGACGAACGAGGGCCCAGAGGAGAGAGGCAGCGGACGGGAGACCCTCACCTGTGTGTCGGTGAAGAGAAGCGGGTCCTTCACCACCTTCGCCCCACACAGCTCTGCCATCCACTCCATCTGACCTGGGGAAGGGGTGCACGCATGCAGCCACAAACACACAGACAGGACATGGGCATGGGGAAGGTTATCAGCAGTGCAGAGCAAGCAGTGCTCTTGCATGTGTGATTCTGCTGAAAGCATCAGGTATTGTCTACGGGGGAGTAAACATCCATGCCCTGCAGACCGTTACATGTGTACAAGTTCTGCAAATTCAATCCTCGATCCTTGATACAGATGCATGAGTGCCGGCTCATACAAGCAGGGTAAATAATGAATGAGCAGCAATGTTGAGAAAGTGCTGCCACAGGGAGTGCCTCCCTGCCTGATCGGCACTTTAAGACAAGCGGGATGCGGCTGGCTAAGGAAGAGCACTCGTGCTGGTAATCTTCCCGTAAGCCTCGGCGGTTCTCCACGGTGCAATAATCAACAGCCCTGTCAGAAGTCAGCCAGATCTTCATCTTAACCCCCGGACCTGTCCATCAGACCAGAGGACGCCCTGAGCACTCTCAGCAATCTGAGAGTGCTCAGATTCGCTCCCCCCCTCCCTCCAAACACACACACACACACACCCACACACACACACCCAACACCCTCACCCAGACTGCAGAGCGGGACGGGGTTGCACAGGAGAACTCATTATAAGAGAGGATTAGATCGATCAACAGGAGGGGAGAGGGGCAGCCAGGAACCAGCCGGAGCTGGGTGAAGCAATTACAGGCAACAATGGGGCCCCCCTCCCAAATCACTCTGCGGTCGGGCTAGGGTTCAACAGTGCACATAGACACGTACAACACACACACACACACACACACACACACACACACACACACACACACACACACACACACACACACACACACACACACACACACACACACACACACACACACACACACAGAGTAAGGCTCACGGCTGTGAATGAGAAGAATTATGCCCTCTGATGACATGAGGAGGCTCAAACAACAGCAGCCAGATTATTGTACATAAACTAGTGTGTATAGTAGAGATGGTAAGATTCACTGATTTGCATTGGTGCACCGGCATAAAAATTCACAATGCCATTGCCCCGATTAAAAAAGTGTGCACCGGATATAACTCGGGATGCATCGTTTCTAACATCTTTGCATCTGTAAAATCCAATTTATTTATATATAATTATTAGTAGAGGCTCTATGTCTTTATTATTTAGAAATGTGACCAATAATTTGTGACCAATAAATTGGTCTCATCTCCACTGCTGTCAGTGGCCAATTCTCGTCAAGTTTATCGGCCAAGTCTCGCGCGAGTTGGAGGCGTGTCCGGGCGAGTCACAGATTATCATGGAGGAGGAAGAGTCACACGTTCCACCGAATTGCTACAAATCCAATGCTTGGCGACACTTCGGATTTTTCAAGAGATACGGACAATTTGACAAGATGCATGCAATCTGCAAAATATGCCGTGCCGCTATAAAGTACACAGGCAGCACAACTAACTTAAGTCAAAAAGAAACAGCATAGATGAGACGCTTACAAGTTGCAATACTAGAGAAACAAATATGTCAAGTAAAAATGGCACTTTTTTAGTTAAGCAGACAGCAAATCATAAATTAAGAAGAACCAAAGAAATAAAACCAAACTATCTGCACCGTATTGAATTGCATAGCATCATATTCTTTTCCATCTCATCGTATCACGTTGAATCGCACTGTGTTGAATCAAATCGTGTTGATTGGCACTGCATCGCAATAGGGGTGAATCGTATTGTACTGCATTAGTAGTTGCTTCATATGTATCTTTAATGTATCGGATCGTTGGCAATGCATCGAGATGTGTATCGCATCGGCCTCAGTGAAGGAGATGCACATCCCTAGTGTATAGTGACTCACTGTCTTTTGGAACAATGGGCTTGTCACTCAGTCTGAAGCATGTGATTATGAGGCAGCTGCACAGATCTGTTATCCTAGTACAACACACCCATGCATGTGCATATACCAATGCTGTTGTAAAGGGAGGGGTGGCACCATTGACAGATAACCTCATGGAGCAAAACAGCCTCCTCTTGTGGACGCCAGGTGGAACTGCACACATCAGTCCCAACCCTGCTCCCTGCCTCACGATACCAAGTACCGGGAGCATTAATGTGAGCCCATCACTTAGATTGCTGATCTGATCCCCTGCTTTCTCAAAAGTGTTGTCACGCAAGCACAAGTGTTCCTGTGAACCAATGAGGAAGACATGGCAGGTGCAAAAGGAAACGGAGATAACCCTGCTGGGTGAGAGGACTCTAAATCCAAACTGCCAGGCGTCTTCCCATCAGACCGGACCGAGAGCCTTCTGTAAACTCATGAGCAGCAGAGAGCGAGGCGGCTGAGGCAATAATGAGCTTTTTGCTTTTGCACTCGGTTCACAGCACTTTCTTATTGCTTTCAGCCTGTCTGTTGGACTGCAGAGAAACGCACTAAATCTGGAGGGGCCCAGCACCAATAAACAGATGGGCGATGTCTAAGCAAAGGGCAATTTCTGTCACATGGATCAGTATATTTTTAACTGTCACTGTGACTGTTTCTTTGACCATCACTATTAAAATTATCCAACCGATACGAAGCCATGTATAAAAAACAAAAAAGCTGTGTGCGCTACTTCACTGGATATCTAACACTCGATCCTTGATATATCCCATTCGATCCACATATTCTATATGATACATTCGCATTCAAGATCTAGATAAATGATAAATGCACACAGTCACTGCCAAAAGGAACAATTCATGACGACATCTGCAGCAGGAGGTCGCACACCGAGAAAGTATTTTCCATTAAGAAGTCTTCATTGATCCCAGGATGAAAGTATATATAGGGGCTCTAACTATCAGGAAAGCACCTCCTGGGGTGGAGTGTTTGCAGAGATGTCCCCAAGGACACACAGCTCTCCAACAGCAAACTCATAAAATGAAACTTTAACCCCTGAATTGTACACACCTGGTAAATCTGCAAAGGTGTCATTACAGTCTCCACTGCCTCTCAGATACGATTCCTGACCAAACGCCTGTGTGCTTTTGTATAGACAGCCAGACTTGGGTTGGCTTAATGGAGTCGGCCCCTGGTAGCACTGTATCTGTGAACTGGCCTCCCACAATGACAATGGCCCAGAGGGGAGACATCAGCACTGCACCTCCATTACATTCTCAATAACAAGATCATAGTTGACCTCTTCACTGTTCACACACCGAGTGTGCGAGCTATTAAGGTGATGAAAAGGAAACACAAGGTCAATATTCTTATCATTAAGGTCCACGAAAGCGTGTTTGAGAGGGAATTTATGGCCTTTGTAGACTCCAGTGTATTTAGCCTCAAGGGCATTCACCGCTTTGGGTGGGAGATTTATTTGATCATGTTGAGCTGGCTCAGAGATACTCATTTGCCTTCAGCTATGCCACGTTCTCCCGTCGTTGCCCTGGATACCATTTAAAAAGATGACGCTGGTGAAGAGCGGGACGATGGGTTAATGGACTATGTCGTGAGGTTTCTCCCCTCTGGTGCTCCGATTCACCATTCTCTCCCCCCCCCCCCACTCCCCAGTTTTCCAGCAGAATTTTTCACAACTACAAATCAATATCAGTGGTCCACAGGATACAGTCTTCTGCAGGAGAAAGGGGGGGTTAATTCTTTTTAGCTGGATATTCACTGAATGCACCTTGCCAGAAAGAGAGGACCGCAGGGGCTTTCCATAAATTAACATCACCTTTGTTTTCTTTCCACGGGCGCTGTTCTAGAAATCTATGCTAATAACAGCGCATAATCCCTCCCCGGGCGTGGACATTTGTATAGTTCATTATACAGGTGTTAACAGCTCAGTCCCATTCTGGGGCCGAATCCACTGCATGCGAATAACAGAGTGGCTAATCAAACACGGGAGTGGGAGGGGGTGAAGTGTAGGAGACAACAGGACAGGGCACATATCAAATCAACCGATTGCTGAAAAACAAGTCGGCAGAGGGCGTTCTCTCCTTCTGTGCCAACGTGGCAGTCAATCAACAGTCACCCACCGTGACTTTAGGGGTGATTTTAGGGGAACACTGATTCGACTCCGTTGGAAATCTGTTGATGTCAGGAGATAATGAGGGATGTGAGATATTAAAGGAGCGCTCCAACAAAAACACACAGTTGCCTGACATACCTCTTAGTCTAATGACAGTCAGTGCCTTCTCACTCATTGATCCCTGTACTCTACCTACCTCAACAAAACAATTATACACGAGGTGGTCCACCTGTTCACGAAATGACCTTACTTTTCCTGTACAGGATCCACCTAATTTACAGCACAAAGCACACTGGGAAGCATTTCGGAATGTACATTAGGAGGAACACTTGCATGCACAGGGCATGCTACATCACCCAATATCAGTTACACACCACTGGGGACACCACAACCTGTCAGATATAGTTCTGTTGATATGTAAACACAGGTGATGTCACCACCTTAAAAACATATTTTAGGGCACTCAAAGTGATCCATTCAAATTATGCATCAGAAAATGGCTGGTATTTTCAAGTCAATTCCAGCTACAGGATTTGAATGGATTGCCACTTCCATTAGGCTCTGGTGGGTATTACTTTGTGCTGCCTGCACCCGATGATGTGTTTGTGCATATGCAAGCTGCATGCAGGAGTGTGAGATATAGCTAATTTCACAGGAGACCTCTCTGTCCCCCTAGAGTTTCCGTAACAACATTTGCGCGGTCCTTAACTTCAAGCACCTCCCTCAAATTCAGGCTTAAGTGACTCCATCAATGTTTAGAGAACTATCTCCACAGCTGTAACCAACAGCCCATTCAGAAGGCCATGTTCTGCCAAGCTAACGCGCTAAAACATTCAATTACACTCAATTGGAAAAACAACAAAATTCCCATGACTCCTTTCAGCACTGCCTCGCATCTTTCTAGGCTATGGAGCACCTCGCATTATGAGAGGCCAGTCATGCTGAGTTGCTGATAGTCAGAAATAACACGGTCTTTCTCCAGTTTTAGTCTAAAGTTGTTCCATTTATCATTTTTGAAAGTATTCTCAAATATTCTACCGACACTGTCTAAGGGCTGGATGTTTATTTTGAGTGATTAATTAGCTTATACCATTCAAATGAAAATGAACCACCTAATTAAAAAATTCAGTAAACCTAGCCTCTAATCAAGCCAAAACAACCTGCAGCCAAACCAATAGGAGCTGTAGCCCCCAGAAACCCCTGGGGTAGAGAGATCGTGTTTCCCCCCTAATTCCATTCACTGCGCCCTCAGTTTCCCTGTGTCTCCGGACAGCGTGCTGTTAGGCAGGGGACAGGCTCCTTCAGGCACGGCTACTCCCGGCTGCACAGACGAGATAACAGCGTCCTCGCCCCTGGCGGAACCTCCTCCCACCAATAATAGGAGATTACAGTGGCCTGGTCCTTAAGCATGTGAGAACACAGCATCTGCCTTTGTGAGAACACATCTGTGATCCTATTCATCCAGATCCAGGTGCATCACCATCTGAGGGCTGCAGTCTGGGAGCATCTCAGAAAATTTAACTGCCTTTGGTTTCAGCCTCAGCTGTTGGGTTTGTGAAAGAAGCTTATATTTTCACTGTTGAATCTGGTACACTGAACACTTAGACAGTCAAAAGAATTCCACTTTTTTTTTTTTTTTTTTTTTTTTTTTAAATACACAATACCAGGAACTTAATGTCAGTTGGACGGTGGCAAAAGACACCAAAACACGTGTTCTACTGGCAACAGTGTGGTGATAAATAAGGAGCACAACTTCAGTGGATGAGTAAACTCATTAACACTGTGCCATATACAGCTATGATGTTTCAAATTCTGACTAGTGTGTCAACCGAAACCTGACCGTTTGAAGCGTCACGGTTCAGTTGGGTTGCTGTCTATGCCGGTCAGCTGGCCTGGGAATTATGAGTATGAGGAATGAGGACGGTACCTGTGGTCATATCTGTGAAGGGCCCCTGGAAGCAGATCTCATAACCACTCAGCAGCAACTGAAAATAGGAGAGAGAGAGAGAGAGAGGGAGAGAGAGATTTTTCACTGAAAACACCTGAGAGACTGGTATGATATTTAGCTTCCCAATATGAACAATCTTGAGTGGCATTTTCAAGGAGAACAGCAAACCACAGCTAGTGAGTTAAGGAGGACGGATGTACGAACATAAATGATTTTGATATTTTCTATCTGGGCAGCATCCCATGTCCCATTTCAAAGACAGTGGTCTTTTCCATGACCTCCAAGGTTTCCATGACCTCCAATGTTTTTAAGAATTTTCCAGAACCAGGGAGACCCCTGTCAAGGGTACACAGACCCAGACTGAAACCCCAACCAACCCTGCCCACAGCCTGTATTTCCACCCAGTGGACCGATTCAGGAAATCGATATTATCTGTTATTATTCAGATGACAAATGGCCAACCTAATCCAAGGCACAACCACCTATAAACTGAGCAACGTGCAATTACTCACACGGCTGTCCTTTTGCGGTGATTATTAGCTTGAGGACTCTTTCTGATTAAAAAAATTCTCAATTACAGATTTCCAATTTAGATGCTTCCTCGTGTCTTCAAGGTAATATTACAACAAGGTCGTTAGGAACCTTCAGCACAGCTCACTCCCCATTATCGTTTCTTTTGTGGCAAACAGGGAGCGGCAATTGATTAAAACGTCTGGTGTTTCTCAACCTTGGTCCCAACACGGGGAAATTGACAGCGAGATGTACCGGTCTGTCTGAATGCTACCAGGTGGAAAAACACTGATTAACTCTCTAATAGGCCTGAAATTACAGGATAATTCAATTAGGGCTTCAAAGGAGGCAATTACACAAACATTTCAAAGGGGGCAGGGGAACATCCATACTTCGTGTGCCCTTCAACACTTAGCAACGGCCTTCCTCGGGCAAATCTCCAAAGAACAGCACAAAGAGAGACTAAACAGGTTTTAATTTTAAACATTACTGCGCTTTCATCCTGTAATCCCTCCCTCGCCCCATGGTTTCACACAAAGGTTGGGAGGGGCGTGCTGCAGTGGGAGGCGAAGACGGGATGAGGAGAAATATCCCGGCGTCTGTCATTTCGGCGTGACTAACAAACCCTGTTGAGACCGCTCCGGCTGCGCTCCGGTTTCGCTCACCAGCTGGTGACGGCATTAGGACCGGAGCACAGGGGAGGGCCGGGTGACAGGACGCATAATGGCTCGGCTCAGGATGTTCCTCTTACTTGTCATTAATTAATCATGGACAGACACTTATTACTAAGTGTTTCCAGCAGGAGTGGAGGATATCTATCTGGTGCACTTTCGTCTTCCCCACCTGCTTCTGCTCAAAGCTGCACAGGCCTGAACGGTGACATTTATGGCAGTTTGGTTGATTCAAAAATCTAAATAAAGCACATGCTATTTGTCACCTCTTTGTGTGTGTGTGTGTGTGCGTGTGTGTGTGTATTACTTGCTCACCTTCTGGTCCTTGGTGTTGCGAGCCCTCGTGGGTCCCTGGTGACGCCGCCCATTCACCACATCCCCTTGTACCTCAAACTCTGCCTAAAGGACCACACACAAAGGGTCAGGGGTACAGGAAGGAAGGAAAGCTTTGAGGTAAACTGGACAGTTAAATAAGTGAAAGACAGTGAAAGACATATGAACACTTTTAAAATAAATTTATTAGTGAGGTGCTATCAGTATCTGAGGTGTTTCCATGTGGCTGATTCTTTTATCAGCATTTCTTATATCTTATTAAGTTAACAAAGAGATTTTATGTAGCTAGAGAAGCTTAAACAGAACTCACTTCATTCAGGACTCTCCCTTGTTTGAAGGACTCCACAATCCCTGCAGACACACAGAACAATGTCAAAAACATCAAGAACAATAACATGAACAGTAATATGTATTTGACCTGTACCTTGAACACAAACATAGGCAAGGAGGTAATGAGAGCACCTCCTTAATGCCAACACACTGTACACTGAACTTTGTTTATAAGAAATATTGATATAAGAATATACCATATATAATGATCAAAATCACTAAGAATGCATCATTCCTTTACTAATGCTGTTTAAATACTCTGCCTGTAAGAAGCAAGCAATTTACTTATATAATAATGGGTTTACTCAAAATGAGCACAAAAATTTGAACAAAAATGCTTTGTTCAAATCCTAAATGGCTGTTTACTGTATAAAAAAAATCAATCTTGTATCTGGTACTAATTACCAAAGCACCTGGCACATAAATTATTCCAGAAAAGAAGTTGTGTAGTTCAGCTAAGTTCAACATTTTGCATTTACATTTTACATTTACCTTCTTGAGCAATAAATATCAACTGGAAAAAATGAAGCTAAGCAAACAGGTGCTCCAGTGTGAGAGATTCTAAAAGACCATCATAAGCTTCATGAAGAATGTGGAAAAAAATGCAAACCAGCAGGCCACCTTCGCAGCCTACACAGTGCCAATTATCACAGAGACGCTCAAAAGCAACATGAGTCAAATTACTATTTTATGTTTTAACGTAGTTAAGGACACTGACTGAGCCGTGGCACCGAAGCCCACACGGTGCCAGCAAACGGCACAGTGACATTCAGATAATTAATGTGAGTCATGTTGTTATTCTATTTAATAAGGGATTGTATAGAACACTGTACATTCGAATGTGTTTTGTTTGAATGATTTATGATATTTCAAAATAAAATAAGAGGAAAAAAAAGATTTAAAACATGAATGCTCACTGTGTCCATTTATTTGGAATTGCACTTTTAAGAATCAATCGCTTATAAAGAACCATTCGTATTGGAAGGATACAATTCCTATTAGGAGTACACTTTTTTGCAATTCAACACATTAAGGGGTATGAAATAACAAGAGAAACTGATGTAAAAAAATAAATAAAAATTCCACTGTCACCCACCATACCCTGGATGTAAGCAACAGCGGGATACTCACACTGAAAGCTCACCACCCACTTTCGTCCTGCGATGCCCAGGAAGTACTTGAGCGTGCGCTCACACACCAGCTCCTCATCTTCAGTGCAGACACACAGAGGAACAGAGACAGAATGACACAGTAAAGGATACAGACACACAGACACAGAACACGCAGATCAATGTACAACTCATTGTCACCTAACAAAGCGGCTCTAACTCAACAGGGAGTTCTTGTCTGTGGGCTAATGACATTTCTCACTGCAGAAATAAAAACTGCAATGCAATGAAGGGAGACAAACACACAAACACACACACACACACACACAAAATAGCAGGGGAGACCCCAGGCACTAGCTGTGTGGGTGAGGACCCAGCTCTAACTCGCAAGAACAGAGCCTGCAGCCCTCCTGTCTGGAGCAGCATGATCAATGGGAACACTTAGTTCACACAAAAGACAAGCTTTGCTCCTGGTCACCCGCATCAACAGCAGTCACTTCTTTGCTTTTCCATGTTAACGCATATTTCGCTGCCACGTTTTTTCAAAGTGGGCCTAAATTGTGCTGTTCTGTTTTTTAGCCGCTCTGGTAGCAGTAAAAGTTATTTTCCCTCTCCCTCCACATCTGTCTAGACGCTAAATTCCCAAATCATCTGTGCAATTAAATCCACACCGAAATCCCTCGATCTGCCTCTTTGAATATTCCACACTTCACGCCCCTTCGGACATTTCACACTTTCGCCTGATTGGTGCAGCGCTGGTGGTGTCCCAGGTGGAGACGGGGTACTGTGCTGATGTCACACAGCGACCGCTCAGTCGCACAGTCCTGCCTGCTTCTATTCATAGCAACACCCACAGCGCACGTGGCAACACGATGCAAGTTCACGCTGCTGATTCAGAGGGAGCGTGGAGATGCTACCGGTAGGTGTTCGACACTAATGCCTCCCCTGATTACATCTGACCTCAAAGTCACGATCACAATCAGGACAGCTGAATCCCCAGCACCAATTACACACTGATATCTCGCTCTCTTGCGCTGCCGGAGAACCAATTACATTCACGTTTGAAAGTAATTAGCGCCACGGCGGTGACTGCCACTGCAAAGTCCATCAAGACAATTATTTGGGGGAAACCCACGCTCTTGGAAACAGGAGACATTGCAACCTACATTAAAAGGGCGTACGGGATGACAGTTAATCTATCCTATTGATTGTGAATTATGACTCTGGTACGCGTTGCGCTCAAACTGCTGTTGCTGGTAGAGGGCTTTTTGCTGCAGAGCGTACTCTCCATCTAAGGACAGTGACGAGCTGTTTCCTGTCCTCCCCGCTTCCCCCACTCTTACCTTCTGCCACCCCTGAAAGATCAAGAACCTGAAATTCCATTTGCTAGTTGCCAGGGAAACAGTGCCATTAAAAAGTCTTTCTTAACAGAGTCCTCACTAATGTGGCTCTTTGGAAGAGGCGGCTTTAGAGGAAGGAAAAAAAAAATTAATCCATCAGTAGGAGCAATTAAGGATGGTGGAGTCTGCAGCTCCATGTTCACTTTGGAGGATAACAAGGACTCAGGGCCATGCGAAACCGCCCTTAGCCCGGCCTTGCCCTCGAACGAAGACAACTTAGTTTTTTCTGAACTCTGAAAATGACTAACACCGTGTTAAACTAGAACTGTAATATTCTTAATGACAAGGAGAACTCAGTTGGGGAGACTGTTCTGGGCATCACGCTGTGCAACAATTTCTTATCAGGAAACAGAGAGCTCAACCCACAAGTTCTGTCCAAATGACAGGTAGACGTGTTGGTGCAGAGCAAGCAGACTCACCTGTCCTGATGATGACGTGGGTGGTCTCAGGGGTCACCTGTGCACGCAGACTGCCACCTGTCTTTGAAGAAAACTTCTTCACCGCAGACTAAAAAAGAAAAAAAAAAAAAAAAAAAAAAAACACAAATTGATGACATTGGCATGCATTTCCACCCCCTCCCCCACGATAATCCCGGCTCTCCGGAACATTTCTCCAGAGCATGAGGCAGCACTAAACCTAATCCTTCTTTGGGAAAATGCTGATCGAATAAACAGAGAAATATAATGAACAATTTAATTATTTGACTATAGCATGTGGTAACGGGAGAGCGAGAAGCCCAGGCAGAAGGAAAGGAGTGTGGCTTGCTAGCCCCACTCTCGCTCACCAGTTCTGTCACGCTCAAGCCCGACGCCACCAGCACCATCCTGCCCCGTGGTGCACCGCTGTCACCCTGACCCACGGTCGTGACTTTGGGGAGCGCTCCTCCCGGTGGCTGGAGCCCCCGTTCCTCATGCCCCGACATCAGCGTGGCTGCCCGGGTTTGGGCGGCAACGCTTCCAGTCCGGTTGACTGCATTTCCCGCTGTTTTCTCGCTGCTCCTCAGATTTCTGGCCCTCCTGCTACAGCGCTGTCCTGCTGGCAGAAGACACGGAGCTAAATTCATGGCTGACAAGGCACAAGACTTAAAGACTTGCTTATATTTGTTTCATTCACCTTGCCTGCCTGCTTGTTCAGCTAGTCCCACTGACCAGACAACCATGCATTTCATAGAGATAAGTATGTATAAAGTGCCTCTAATCGAGAAGAGGAGCATAGCTTGTAACCCACTTGTCACTTGTCTCTCCAGCCAAGCGTTATACATGTGCATGTGTGGCTTCTTGGCTCTTGGAATGCCCAAACAGAATGGTAAGATGGCATTCAATTTAAGTGTCTAGGGCACATGCACTGACTGCTCTGACTGCAATGACACAGCTAAGACTACCAATGTCAGTGATAATTGCTGTTGCTGACTTCTACAGGTAAATGTATTGCACTTGGTAAGACCAAGCCGTTTTGGGGACACTGAACAAAGTGAATGTAGGCTGCATACGACCCATTACATAGCTTTAAAAGCATAATTCTCAAGCTCTGATTTTCAGTCACATATGTTCACTGGCAGGCAGTCAAAACAGACAATTAACAGACAAACAAAAGGAAGTGTTTGGCCTGCGTTTTAAGGGCAATCTGTCTATCAAACCAGCCCTGAATTTTAATGAGAAACGCCTACTGTGCTCTCCCAGCAGCCGCTTTTGATTGATATGCCTCTTTGCATGTATTATCTCATTTTAGAGTGTGGCTGTCATAAGACATGTTGTCAGGACTGACACATGCCTGGTGGGCGAGGCTACTTTAAGACAAGAGAAGAACGCATCTGTCTGCACAAACAGGATTACAAGCACATCCAGGATTACAGCTCAACAACAGTGGGCACTTAAGATTGGTTTATGAAACGCCCAGGAAACCTTTTTCAGCTAGTCTTTGCTTGCATTTATGAAATAAAAGCATGGATACAAGCGAATCCGTGTAGTGGTGAAATGAACACTGAAGCAGAGTCAGGGCCCCATATGGCCCACGGTGAGGAAACAGCTGCAGGTGCTCACTCACTCAATCACAGCCTGCCTGCTACCTACAGCTACTCTGATGTATCTATAGTGCTGGACCCCAAACAGTACCACAGACAGTGTCTGTCAAAAACACTTTAAAGAGTTCCTTTCCTTCAATCTTCAAACAAAATGTACCCAGCCAGCACTTCCAAATACCTAATTATGAGTAATTGGTCTGTGTGGAAGAGTCATCCCATGCCACTTGCCTTCAGACTATCTTTCTAAAGATAGCCATGTTTCTGAGAATCTATTAACGCAGAGTTCTTACATTGAAGTCGATGGTCTAGATCAGGGGTGGGCAATTCCGGTCCTGGAGGGCCAGTGTCCTGCTGGTTTTTGTTTTCATCTCTTAGTTACCTGTTGATTTTCACCTTGAAAACAGGTGTGCTTGCTCTTCAGCCAATCAGAGATTGTATTTAGTTGGTCAACAAGAAAAACAGCAGGACCATGGCCCTCCAGGACTGGAGTTGCCCACCCCTGGTCTAGATGAATACACCTCATACAAAAAAATTCTGCTCGCTTTACTCTGTAGGGTTTCAAAACATCCGTCCGTCCATCCCTCGGAAGGACGGCGACTCGCACCTGTCTCTGTGCCGCTGCTACTGTTGATGTACACAGTGTAGCCCATGTCCTTTTCACTTTCATTAAAAAAAATCAGGTCACTTTCAACATGGCAATAAAATGTAGAAGTGACTGAAAGCTCCTGTTTTTTTTTTTCGTCCTGAATTTGTCATCTCACGTAGAGGGGCAGGCGATTAACACAGAGGCGTGTCTCCAGGTTTTCATGACGGGTGCTGAGAGGCGGCGATAAATCTAAGGCCACTGAGAGGAGCGGGGTGCCCTTCCGGCTCTGCGGAAATGTTCAGATCCGCCTCTGGCTCGCCCAGCTACCGTCCCGCGCTAAAGGGGAGCGGAAATAAATTGAATTAAGATAAGCCGTCAGCTCGCAAGCCTGAGAAATGAGTCTGCTTCCCCGTCGATGCCATCCCGCGGCTACGCTTATTTTAACACCACAGCCCTGAATAATTGCCGGCGGGCCTTTGAAGTGCGGAGTCAGCAGCTCCCCCCCGCGCTTGCGGCTGTAAGCCCCTGATTACGGCTGCGCGCCGTCCTGACGGCAGGGAGATGCCAGCTGAAAGCGTAGGCAGATAGGGGATGAGCGACGCCTTTCCTTTGTGCGGGCCTCTGGGCTCAGAGCCTCAAGAAAGGGCGGAGGACACGCCAAGTTCACGGTGGTGTCAAAAGCCTGACAGAGCCTTCCTTTTCAACGGTCCCCAACAAGGTTGCTTTTTGACCTTGCGAGGTCACACCAACAGCTTGCTTTCCATCTTCCTCTGAAACAGTCTTCGGCCAGCTGGCCACCGCACCGGTCTCACCTGTCTCTGCCGCGCCCTCATCCTCAGTGCAGGCGGGATGGGCGGGGCTTGGGCCCGCAGTGGCCCCAGGGGCAGGCAGGGGTGAGACGGAGCCCCTCCCGTGCCTCAGGGCTCTTGCGCCAGGAGAAGAGATCGGAGACAGCGCCGACGGGGGGGAGGACTTGGCCCTGCGAGAAAAAGGGATGGGTACAAACAGAAACAGCGAACATGACCGCTCATCCCTCTCTGAACCTTTCAGCGGCACGGAGGTGCGCGCATTTCAAGCAGAAGTAAACAGGCAGCCAGGGAGGCGCATGAATCATAGATGAAATTTTGTGGCTGAGAACAGGAGTGGATGTACAGTACCTGCTAATTCATCATTCTTGCTAAGGAAGACAAACTGAAGGAGGGTGACTAGTGAAACTGAGCAATGTAAAACCTCTGCAACAAACCTTCACAAAGCTGATTAAGACGTTTCAGTGTATATCGTCATAGTAACTCTCTGGGATGTATCCTTGTTGACTTCACATTCAGAACTTCAAAAAAAAAAACAAAAAACTGAAAAGCAAAGTTCTGACTCATGTGATGCTAGTTTTTCTCCCCTCTCCCAGAGGACTGCATTTACAGCCCTGTGAGATGAGCAGCAGAGCAGGAGAGATAAATTACAGTGGCACACAACTTTCCCTTTAAGTGCCCTAAATGACAAATAAGATGCAGACGCTAATGACTTTTTTATTCTCCCCAGCATGAGCAGACTCCGGCTTCATTAGGGAGATTATCTGCCTGTCTTCAAAGATACATCGCCCCCCGAACGCACAAAACTTTGCTCACCGTTCCAGAACAATCAGCATGGAATCGGCCTCACTACTGCAGACAGGCTGGGAGAGTTCTGTTCCACAGCAATCTCCTTTTTAATTGGCAAGCATACAGTGTGAGGTATGAGGTGGAGTGAAATTCTAACAGGTGCTGTTACCTGGTAGGTTGCTCTCTTGCCTGGGCAGAAGGCACTTGGGTCTGGTGGAGGTCTTGACCTACCAAGAGCACAGGATAACTATTAGGGGGGGAAAAAGTAGCAATGGATGCAGCAGAGCAAAACCTTCTCACTGTGATACACAAAGACTCATAAAAACAGCTGCAGGAAAAGTCTCTGATGTCAGGATCGCACACTTGCCCCACCTGTCTGTGCTGCTGAGCCTGGGTGCTGCTTCCCTGTGTCCCCTGCCTGGGGACTGTCCCCCTTCTTGTGGAGTGCTTCAGAGACCAGAGCCATCATCCTCTCCAGCCTGCGAAGCTCCTCTTGCATCGCCACCTTTTGCTGATAGATGAAGAGGGGTTGATTTTGTTCACTCACCTACACAATCCTAAATCCAATACCTTGGAATTCAAATGCTGCCAGTCATCTAACATAGCAAGAGGCTGCCATTTTTCTTGCCATCCACACTAGGCAACACTGACATGTGAGTATGTATTCACCCTGACGGTGTACGAGTGTGTATCATTTTGTTAATGTGCCACACTTTTGCGAGCCTATCAGCAAACTGGCAGGGTAAGGTCAATCAACCTCTGTGCTCTGCATTTTGATGCCCCTGAGCATCAGGAAGGAAGTGCGACTTAGGACATCGGTTTGCCCGTCCGGGCACAGAGGAAGGGTGTCCCGGTTCAGAGTAGGAGAGCCGGCTTGGCAGGGCCTGTCCCCAGCAGCCCTCTGCAAGAGGCTTGGGCCTCTCCCCCGGGGGCGCAGGGCGGCACGCCTCGCTAAGGCACTCCGCGCAGCTCCGGCTGATGAGGCCCGACACTGTCCCAGGGCCGCGGCCGAACTCATTACCACGGCTCACAGCACATTAGCTGAAAAACAGAGCATGGAGCCAGAGCAGGGCGTCGCACGCCCGGGCATAAGGAGCTCAACTGCTTCAATCGGTAATGAAGGTATGCAGCCATCAATTCTTTTTACAGGGACAACCTTGACTTAACTTCTCAGAGAGCCGGTGTACACTCATTCCCACTGCGGAAATAGCCCTCCCTCACTCCAAACCCGACCATCACGAGCGGTAATGCAGACAAACAAACAGACACAAAAAAGAGGTGCATGAAGATGGATGACATCGTGAGCGAGTATCATCTCCCTGGCTACATTTCCTTGCCTGTAATGAAATGCAATTTACAAAGTTGCTGAGGGGCACATTTTTAACCTGGCAGGGTAGTCCGTCTTCTAGTGCGTGACAGGTTCTGGGAATAGGGTGAAGAGTCTGCCACCCGGTGGACAAGGTAGGCTATCACATCGAGAGCCAAATGAAGGTGGTAGCTAGTTTCAATAGATTTACTAGGTGGGCACCGTTTTTTCCCGCAAGGCCCACAAGTGCATGGGCACTTCAGTGGAAAAAAGGGAGTAACGCAGCAAGGTGTTTTAGCTAGATAAGCAATTCAAGCAGTAATGCCAGACATCGCTACGAATCTGAATTAACTACAAAAGGACTCAGAGAACTGCCCCATCAGCATGCAGCTCTTGAGCATCTTAAAATTGTAAGCCTTTTCTTCCTTAAGCAAACCGGCTTTACTGTTTGTTTTCATCAAAATATCAAAGCATGCTTTTAAAAATGTTATATGAACCTCATGCATAATTATTCACATGTATGCAGTGTACGTGTGCTGTCATACTGTATGCAATGTTTGGTAAGATGAAAGTTAATTAGAGACCCAAAATTGATGCGAAGAAAGATTACTAAGGCAATCATTAACTGGTGAGGGAAAATAAGATACATGTAACATAAAACACTTATCTTCAATGATTGCAATGCACAGTGAGATATGACATCTGCTGAAACAATCTCTACCAGACAATAAACATGACATATAACACAAAACCTGAGTAAAATATGCTACTACTCTTTGTTACTGCCATTATTTCTTACTTTAGAAAACTACTGTTCTCTATAGTACAATAGAATACTGGAGATCTGCAAAACATCACCATGAACATGGAATTATAATACACCATACTTTTTATTAATGTTCTATGAGCATAAATGTGCCATCCTATATTTATGGAGTGTCAAACTATAAAAGTCATAAGAATATTTTTTTTTCTGTTAAACACAACCCCTGCCATTGTAAAAAAGTTTAGCAAGTACCAGTCTCTCAATTTTTTTTTTCTGTTGTTACTTTTCACCCTCATTGCCTATAAAAGGCAGTATCAAAGCATCTGAAGTCAGACAACAAAACTACCTTGATATACAAATTCCACAAATTACTTGTCCATTCAGTAAAGTAAAGATCATAACTGTAGTTCTAAAATGCAGAAATGGTTCTGCATATTTAAGTGATGCGTTTAGGCAATTCATCCCATCAGTGTTTTTGTTTTGTTTTGGGGAAACAGAACAGTGGTGGTACCTTTGCAAACACTTTTTAGTTGGGAAATCCTGAAGTGACTTGAGTGGTCGATCTTAGAGTGATGGCATGGATCCCCAGAACTGGAATTGGAATGCAAGTACATGTGCTATACAGTACGATATCTGCTTACCTGGGTGGCAATGATTTCATTTGAAAACTCTGAGGATTCAAATGAGGGACCCGCATCACATGCTGCACCATAACCTGGTAATGAGGGAAACATGGAGAAGTGAGTTAGCAGGGCTGAAATAAGACACTGGTTTCTCAGATTTCATGAAACCATAAAAGCAATGGCCCTACTAAAATTATATAACTAAGTAATGTCACTACATTACATACTGTGATGCTCTTATCTGGAGCAACTGCCAGCACAAGACAACGGAAGCGTATCCATCCAAGTAAAGAGCAACAGTGTCAGACTAGGCTAACAACACTCCCTGACTAGTGAGTGCGAGCACAATACCATTTAAGCACTATGACAAGTAAACCTGTGCTAACCTGACATTAGACAGCCTAGCCAAACTAAGGGAAGTCAAGTACACCCCACCATCTATTACAGTCACTAGATCACAATATCCAGAACACACTGTGATACCACAAGTAAAATAAGTGAGAAGTAATACAAGTAGCAGGTAATACAGGTATCTTCAGCCTGCTTTGGAAGATGGCCAATGATTCTGTTGTCCTGACCCCTATGGCTAGTTCATTCCACCACTGGGGGACCAATCCAGAGAGGCATCGTGGCTGAGAGGAGCAACCCCGTCGGAAAGGGACAGGCAGTTGCCCCAAGGTTGCAGAGCATAGTCATCTGGCAAATATATGGTGTTTGAAGACTGACTGGAGGTATGAGAGGGGCTGTCCCTTGTCCTGTATGCCAACACCAAGGTTTTAATCTTGATGAGAGCAGTAACAGGAAGCCAGTGAAGTGAGGTGAGGAAGGGTGTGACTTGACTACGTTTAGAGAGGTTGTAAACAACTCATGCAGCTGCATTCTGGAACAGCTGCAGGGGTTTGACAGCACACACACGAAGACAATAGAACAGATTAAATAAATTGGACTCACATTCATCTGGGGTGTCAAACAGGTCCACAGATCCTTGGCTAGTAGGGATCCACTCTGGACTGGGGGCAGCGGGGTTGGAGTTACCCCCTGCATCTCTTGATGCAACATGGGCAACAGGGGCACTTTCGATAAGATCTGCAGGATTGTCCTGATCCTGAAGGGGAAGATGGTCTGCGCTCATCAGTGTTGGCTGTTGCACAGCTGGTGGATGACATTTGCCTTGTCCAAGCAGTTGTGCAAGACAAGGTAGCTGATCTTCCTCTGCACTATCCTCAGACTCAGAGGACTCCAGCCTCTGAGGCCTCTTTCTTTTCCTTGGTGTGAAGCTGCCATCAGTGCTGCGCTGGGTGGGGGCTGACACACTTCCAGCCTTCTGCTTCAGCCCTCTACTGGTCATGCTGTTAGCAGGGCCAGTAAAGTCATCATTGGGGGGCAACAGATTATCTGGGGTCACAGAGGACTCCAGGACTTTGTAACCCTCAGAGTTTGGCTGCTGCCCTTCCTGGTGGCCACCGCGCAGTCCGTATGACTCATCTATGGAATCCATGCCATTATCTCCAGATGGGCACGCAAACCCTCCTGCTCCTGGTGTCAAAACACCATTGTTCTCTGGATTCCTCTCCAAGGGGCGTGTGTTCTCTATTGCTCCTGACTGCAGTTTCTCTGCCATGACTGCGTTGGCTGAGTCTGGCACCTCTCCCTCAGAAGCTGCTAAAGCTGGGAAGAGGAGCCCTGAGTCTACTGCTTGGGAATCGACAGAGGGTCTGGAGTGAGGGCCTGAAGGCTTTCCCTCGCTTCTTTCGCTCCCTGAAGGTGTGGCTCCATCAGGATTGTCTGCATACCCTTCACTGCCAGATTTGCTCATGGGGCTGGTCTCCTTACTCTTCCAAGCATCCAGATTTGCACACTCCTCAAATCCCTCAGCAGTGGCTTCCTTCCCTGCCTTGCCACTGGGGCTATTCACTGATTTGTTATAGGCACTGCTGGGGAAAACTGTGGGTGGGACAAAATTGTCAAGATCACTCTTTTTAGAGATGGATGAATTCTGACGTCCTAAAGACAAGGTCACTTGGTCCTGCTGCCCTTTAGCCATTTCCTCAGACTCAACAAGACAGGATGGCTCCAGATCATTCTGGAGATCAATTTCCTCGTTGACACGATGACCCTCCTGCCCCCCCTCTAGATCCTGCTTGTCACACTTAGGTGATTGGGTAATTGACAAAATGCTGCCGGGATTGCCCAGGTGAAAGGATCTTCTCTTGACAGTTCTGAAGCTTTTCAGCAACTGCTCTGTGTCCTGCTCTGTGTCCTGCTCAGTGTCGTTCTTCTCCTCTTCTTCCATCACAACTTGAACGTCCTCACATGCAACATTGTCCACAGAGCTGTGTGCTTCCAGCTCAACTGCTGGTGCAAGGTCCTGGGAGGGCTGGGAGGATGGATGGACACCTTTGAGGAACGAGCACTGAATGTCAGCCTCGGGAGGGCTTCCAGAATTCGGAACTGCAGACAGTGGCAATCTTTCTTCAGCAGGGCTTTCTATCTGTCCACACGGAATCTCACAGTCTGCATTCAAGCTTGAATCAATTTTCTCAATGTTTGCCATATCCACATTCACAACGCAGCCATTCCTCGTCACCTGGTTTTCTATCTTTTTCCTCAGTGGGCGGTTAGCTCTCCTGGGTGTCCTCTCAGCCTTTTCCACAGCACATGCACCATCAGGGTCAGGAGCGACATCCATTGATCTCGTTAATTGAGCCTTCTTCCTGCTCCCCTGGACCTCCTCTGTGAATAGCTGCAGCCTCCTGCTACGCCTAGTTGCCCTCTCAGCTGGGCTGCCCAGGCCCACACTACTTGGGTAACTCTCAATCTGAGCCTCTGTCTCAACTAACAGTGGTCCCTTCTCTGGCCTGACCACGGGATCACAGTCACCTGCTTCAACGCTAACCAGATCCAGGGGCTTAGCTGCTTTTGCCAACTTCTTCTGGGTCGATCTGCTCTCTCTCTTTCCATTTCCACTCTTCCTTTTGCTTTGCTTTCCAGTTTCTGGTTCTTCCTTCCCATCCTGATGCAAGCTGTTCACCTCCTGCCAAGTAGTCCCCACATTAGTCCTTGTTCTTTTTGCTCTTTGGAGTGGCACCTCAAACTCAGGACTGTCATCTGCATCTCCCCCCTCCTCTGGTAACTCCCCTTGCTCCATTTTCCTTCCAGCTGAGCCATGTGACCTGAGCTCAATTTGGTCAATGTCCTCCCTTGCTCCATCCTCATCTGATTGGTCCTGGACAGGTCCTGCCTTTGCATCAGTTTTCTCTGATTGGTTCACAATAATATCCTCTTCCTCCTCAGTGTGAGGTCTCTTGATAAAGTCAGCAGGTGTCAGCTTCCTGGATGTCCTCCTACTAGGAGTTTTCTTTTGGGTCTGGGTCTCTTCAGGCAGACCACAAGCAGGCAGGTCAGCGACTTCTCTGCTCTCAGGAGAGAAGACTCTGTTGTGCTGGGTTCCAGCAGACCTCCGGTCACGTCTGTAAACAACCCCGAACACTTGGTCCTCCAAGCGCAGACTGCGACAATCCCTCTTAAGGCTCACAGGCTGCTCCTCATCTCTGTTCTCCTTAATGGTGGAGGAAGAACTTCCTCCATCAGATGCATCATCAAGGTCATTCTGGAAACTGGCATCAGGGTCCATGTCATCTTTATCCACATCAGCTGGTGAGATCTTTAACAGCCACTCAGACACCTTTTCAAGACTTTTCTTACGCCTTTTTTCCAGAATTTTGTCAGGGTCTGACCTTTGTCTTTTGCTTTCCCTGCAAGATCGCTTTTTGGGTTTGCTGTGAGTCTCCCCCTCTTCAAGACTATCTCCTTGCTGATGTGAAGGATCACCAGATGTGCTGTTGTTCTCTCTTCTCTGCCGTGTTTTAACACTTTTAGCTCCAACAGGTTTGGTGGGTTCCATGTTTGGCACCTGTTTCTCTAAGGTGGAGGTGCTTGCTAAACAGTTGTCTTCTGTGTCCTTTTCAGATGCTGGTGGCATGTCAGCCAAGCCACTATCAAAACCCTCTTTGTCTGAGATGATGGTGCAAGAATCTTCAAGATCCATTAGTTTCACAAAGCCTTGCTTAACTGTATGGAAATGAGAAGCACAAATAAATAAAATGAACAACTAAAAAAAAAAACGTGATATATAACCGAAAGCTGTTAGACATACAAACAAGTATGGATTTTAGTTGATTTGCTTATCATATCTACTTTACATTTCAATCCACCAAGGACTTTGATAAACTGACAAGAAAAAAGAAAATGATAACAGGAAAAAGGTATTATTCAGTATCTCACACCTTCCACGGATGATGAGGGGGACTTTCTTGTTTCCACAGGGCCTTGGGATTGGCTGCTGTCAGCAGAGTCGGCACTTTGTCCATCACAAGATGAGGCTTTTCCCCCATTACAGTGAACTTCCCTGGGGTCTGCTGTCTGAAGACTGGTTGATAAGAGATAATGATTCATAAGAACAATGTGGCAAAAATGGCAATGATCTCTACTGTCTCAAAGCCATCCAGCTGCATAATAAAGGCAATGTTTGAAAGAAGGGTGACAACACAGTATGTTTTCCTTGGACATGGAAAATAATCCTGACTTTTATTAGTAGTAATCTGCACCTGTATACTCATTCAAAGGTACCGTATTGCAAAAATGAAACCAAAGGAGACATCAAGCGCTAACAGCTTGCTGTATGCTTACACTGCCTATTGATAAATGCTTTGCAAATATGAGCACTTCTGAAAACATTCTTCACAAATCAAGGTGTCCGTGAGGGTTAGCACAGTTAGAGTCATAGCACATACAAGAAAGGGGAAGAGCACAGTAATTTTAACTAGGGATAAACAGTCTTGAAAGTTACAAGTGGTCTCCACACATGGGTATGCCCAACTACCATTCTGCTCTTCTGCAATGAATGACTGACCACTTTCTCTTTCTCACTCACAATTCGTCACTGCCCTCTGAAGGAGGTATGGTGCCAAGGGTAATAATACAATATCATCACTCAGGCCCAGACAACACCCTTACTTGCTTGGTTGGAAGTGGTTTGATTTATGCAAAACATAAATGTTCTAAACATCCTGAATGGACATAAATCCAATCTAACAGTTACCTGACGTTTTACAATCCCAGCATTGTGCATGAGAACAATCATTCTGATTTTATTCTATCTGATATGTGGCTTTTCCACACATTACCTTATAGATTTAAATGAATAGAAAACTCAACATATTGCTAAGATCACTGGCTGTACTTCTTACCCAGGGTGCTCAAGCCTTCGGGACACTCCAGTGAAGTCTACGAAAAAAGAGGAGAGAGGAGGCCATCAACTTTTAATACACTCTTATGCACAGAAGTGATTACATTAACTGGATTACAAAGCATGTCCTAGAGGGTTCCTCTCAGAAAACTCACAGTCTGTCCTGGTGTCATCTTCATAGGCCTGGACCATATTCTGCAAGCCCTCTACAAGCCTCTGGAACCCAGGGCTCTCCTGTAGACTTCTGTGGACAAAGTGATGGAGGTTGGGGCGGGCTCAAACACTGTGGTAACACTAAATATCACTGAGCACTCGTCTACATGAAGGCTGCTTTCACAGAAATGGGCAAGATGCATGTGCACTAAAGAAAACAATGGGATTAATATGCGGGACTGCACTGCCTGCTCCTGGCTCATGTTTGAATTGTATTAACTCATTTTGATCATTAATCGCATAGCTAGCTCATATTTAATTTTAGCCAACATGTGGATTTTAATGTGATAACAAACAAGTCTAAGGTCTATGGCTGAGACACTAAGTCCTGATGTTTTTTGATGATTTTGCTACTAATGTAATTTAATGTTATCAACAAAATTACTTTGAGATATTTTTAATGAACAGCCATTGTCAAACTTGTATCTGTGGGGGCTGTTGTATCAAACGGCACTAAAGATAGGCACCATGAACATACACCTACATTCCCCATTTTTATTAAAATAAATTTAATATCTAACCTTACAGGGTTAATTGAGTTAGTCCAGTTCTGGTGTGATGTTCCAAGCTTCACCATGTAATTGTGTTCAATATACTATGGAAATAATAAACTTTTGCCAAAGTCTAATAACTCCAACAACAAGCTTGTGAATTTTCAGCTAATGAAAGTCCAAGATAGAGTAACCGAATTTACAAAATCCAAAATAACCATTAATCAATTGCAGGCTCATTCGGTATTCATGTGAAAAAATCCAATTAGTAAATAGAAGTTAAACAAAACTAAATGGTGTCCAGCATTATGCTTGTTCATTAGTACTTCTCGTCAAGGGGCAGAAATATGTCAACATTCTTTGGTTTTAGACAAGACTCCAGCTTGTGGACCATCTATCCTGCCTGCTGAACACCCTTTTGCTTGAAACTGGCTGCCATAATATTGATAAAACATTTGTCCTGATTGAGTGAGCATCAGAAAACTACTGTTCCACCACATGAGCACAACCTCTGGAATAACAAGAGGTAAGTCTGTGAAATAAGGAGCTGACAGGACTGTCCAGTGTAGGGGTTCACCAACAAAACAAAAATTAACATTCCTCTGCTTTTGTATTCTTCCACATGGCCCACCCAGCAGAAGCAGTTATCATCCATGCACATTCACATGATCACTTGCTCTTCTGAATCCTGCTAAAAGTTACACACTTTCTGGCCTGGTCAGTGAGAAAGCCAAGGCTACTCAACCACATATCAATGTGCTGCCATATGAGTGCATGCATTGCATAATTGAAAAGGAACATTTGTTTGCATTTTAAAAATAATAAACAAGATGGAAAATACTGATGAGCACATTTTGTTATTGATTAAAAAAAGTTATTACTATTGCTCATTTAACATTTGGTCCCAACCTTAGCAAAGACTAAAAACCTGAACAAGGCATTATTGCATCTGAATGAAATAACTGTATTATGCTGTTTCTTTCATATATGAAACGCATAGAATACCTTTTTGTGACCTTTGCCTTACAGACCGGACAGTTGGCCTCCTCCTTCTTATTCCTCTCCAAAAGCTTCATCATACAAAACCTTTTAAGGAAATGGGTAAATGATAAAAATCAAAAAGAAATCAAAAATTAAATGAAAATCTTATGATTATCTATCTTATCATATCATTATGTCAGAGCATTAATGACATTTTTCATATTACATTCACTGCAAGACTGATTAACACTCGATCTAACTGCAGATCATTCAAGGAAACCAGTCATCTGGTTAGGCTCTATAGCATACTCAATTTCATCTCACGTAACTACTCATTATTTTAAGAACATGGGTTTCTTAAAATAGGAAAATTATTCATTTAATTGGACATTGGACATTTTATTACAATGATATCTGAGCAGTGGTTAAAAAGGCTCATCTAAATCTGGTGAACAAACGCCAAGCGTCTGCAGTAATACAAAATCTTTTTAAAAGATTTTTTTTTTAAATGCTCTGCAATTAAATGTAAACGCTATATTAACTCAAACCTTTATGATGAGAAGGTGAGCATTGCTAAACCTTAGCTGTGTGTGTTTACCCTCTCCATGGTATCTCTGTGCAGAATCTTTTTTGTGTGATATTTTACAATGATTAACTCAATATAGCAACTAATATTAACGCTTTGTAAGAGCTTACTGGATTACTTTAACTGAAATACTGTGTGTGGATGTTAAGTCTTCGTTTTTTTTTTTCTTCCTTCAAATTCAACGTACCCATGCATACACTCACTTTTAATCTGTATTACATAGAACACTCCTGAGCCTCACCTGCAAAACTGGTGGTCACACTTGGTGGAGACAGGCATGCTCATCAAGTCCAAACTGCAAAACCAATGACCAGTGTGTTACACTATACACAGCATCTGAGAAAAACCTGCTGAGAGCCATCAAGAGGGGCGGGAACCTTGTAAATGCCACTGTTCAATAAAATATGGATTCAACTCATAAACTTAATGCTTTGGGAATGGCTATAACAGTAGTGTGATATGACTGTTTCAATCTCTTTAAATTCAACAACAGAATCATGATTATCACAGCCTGATTTATGTGCAAAACCTAACAGGCAGGGGATAAAGAGGAGAAAACAAAGAATCTATTACAGCTTGTCACAGGTGAAAGGTGAGTTTTCATGCATCTCACTGCATGAGGGAAGAGGTCACTGCCTGGACCTCAGATCACAGATGAAGGGGAGGGAAAAATAAGGAAGTAGTTAATAAAGAGAGCAGCACCACTCCCGAGCATATCCAAGGCAAAGACTACCCACGAGGGCTCAACTTCACGTGGCTGAAGGGGGGGGCAGAAGAGCTGAGGTCTGATTAATTCAGAAGCTCATTTTTTTATAATAATTACTTAAATCAATCAGTGTTGTAGCACTGCATGCCATGTTTGCTTCAAAAACAGTCTTGATTTATTTAAATGCATTTATTTTTCACTCTAATGTTGCTCTAATCTGTGTATATCCATAAATAATGTTAATTTGCTCGAAATTCCAGTCAAGGGGCATAAAAGATTTTCAGGTGAATTTTCCAAACAGCCTCATTTTTACTTATTCTAAATCTAATCCCTAACTATTTGGTCTTAACTTGCATGAACATCTTTAAAGAAGACTTGTTTTAAGCATATTTTCTTACTTCGACCAAGAAAAAAATTACTCAAATCTATTATTAAGGGCAAACTGCTTTACTTACAAACTAAGTCGCGTCCATTAAGAACTGATGTGACAGACAAAAGGTGGGTGTCTAATGGGGGTGATATTATGCTTCCCCAATCGAGGTACAAGTTATTCTTTAGAGCAGCAGACTCCCTTACCATATCGGGCACTGCAGATTTTCCCACATTACGGAGATGCCCCGTCTGACATCCGCCGCCTTTGCCACCTTCATGTCTTCTGTAGTATGTTACAAGTGAAGCAGGCACTGTCACATACAACAAGCTAAACCTCTGTGGTTTGGGGGAAAAAAATCACGAAATGTTACGCCCGTGTACACATACAATTAATATGCAACTATACAATAACAACTATAGATTCCTGCAAACAAGACGATGCAGCTAGGTAGCTACCTCCTACGACTTAGAAACCTTTCTTAAATTATTCCGCAGATGGATATTAAAGTCCTGTCGATACATCTGGCTAGAAGAGATGTCAAGACACTGTTCCCATAATGCACGGAGCTGTTGAAGAGCAACAAAAACACGGCCCATCTGGCTGTAGCTACCTAGCCCAGTGTTTCTCAACCCTGCTCCTCGCGGTACCCTGTCCTGCATATCTTCTATCTATCCTTGCTCTACCCACCTGACTGAACTCATCAGTGGCACATTTTATTAGCTGAGCACACCTGATTTAATCAAGCAGCAAGGATAGCTAGAAGCTATGCAGGACAGGGTGCCGCGAGGAGCAGGGTTGAGAAACATTGATCTAGCCAATTCTCAGTGCAAATGTTTCACAAAGTTAGCTCGCTACCCACACTGTTGCAGACATCTGATCCTTTGCTAAGGTTTCCATGGCTTGATTTCCTGAAGTGTACAGCTTCACGCTACCGTTCATCAGTAGGCTAGATCGATAACTTTTATCTTGCTAGAATGCAGCTCCAATAGGTGTAGTTCACACTGTAACTTGCTAGGTAACACCGCTACTCAACTATCTGTCTCAACATTTGGCCAACGTTAGGCCAACGCAACCATACTCAGACAACTAACGTTAGCTAGCTGGTTGCTTTAGCACGCTAATCAAAGGTCTGCAGCTAACACTAGCTACGTTAGTATGCTAGTGAAATATCTGTTTGTAATTGGCGTTAATAAATGGTATGCATTACAAAGAAGCATTAACTACGATCTAACTGAACGGGCTAATGAATGAAAAACAAGCGAATGTAAATTAATCAAGAAACAGGCGTACTTACAAGCACAACTTTAAAAATAACTTCGCTCTCAGGCTATCCAGCTACGTCGCTTTCAGTTTTCCCGCAACTCTGTTGTCACGTGAAGACAAGACCGCCCACAAACGGCTTCCTGCTGCAGCTCCGATCGCGGTACATCGTTTAATTATTGTACAGTTTGTGTCTGTCACCTTTTATAAAAAGTAATTCAGCTAGTGTATATATTACGTGACAGTGGTGTACGCCTCTGTAAACCACTGCCCGAGAGAATAAAGAACTCAGCAATTATTATGGACTATTAACACTATTATTACTTGATGACAGGAGAAAACCGCAGCTAAGGTCATCGAAATCGGCCCCTGCTGTTGAGCTG
Organism: Megalops atlanticus; assembly: GCA_019176425.1. Classification (NCBI taxonomy): domain Eukaryota; kingdom Metazoa; phylum Chordata; class Actinopteri; order Elopiformes; family Megalopidae; genus Megalops; species Megalops atlanticus. The sequence goes on along the minus strand of CM032875.1, from coordinate 41,815,913 downwards.
ATTAATGAAATGTTAATAGAAAATAATTAAACAAATTGAAAAGGACCTATTTAATTTTGTGACAACGAAAGGAAAGAATACAATGAATTAAAATGAAATGTTTTGTTAAATGTTTCACTTGTGTTTGCCACAGTATTGGATTTCAGGACTGATTGTAAATCAAGGATGATTGTTTTAGGTACAAAGCTGTGGTTTCGTTTTTTTTTTCTTTTTACCAAAGTCCCTTTTCCTATTTAAGGTATGAGAATGTATCAAATGGTTTGATTCAATCGCTGTGTAAATCGTTTCACAGGGAACTGTGTATCCGTACGTAATAGCCGACAAAGGTAGTGTAGATTGTGAATTTACTCTTCTGTGGATTTTGTATATATTCAGCAAATAAGTGTTTGTAATGTATGTAGTTCTTCAGATATTATTACAAACCACAAATATGGCAAAGTTCTTAGCGCAATGTGCTCTTAAGCTAATTCGTGAATAAAAAAACTACATGTTATTATACTTCCGTTCATATCTCTTTCCTCTGAGCTATCATTCAGTAAACAGACTCCCAAGCAGCAGCCGTGCACGTGTGTGGGAATCTTGTCGTCATTTCCTTGAAAAACACAGTGAAGCCGGAAGTTTTTAAGGAGAAAAAGTTCACGATGTCTCCTGCGTTGTTTTTGATTGAAGTGTTTCGCTGAAGCGCTTTATAGTCTTTTGAGGTTGATGTTGATGCCAGTAGAGTTATTCTGCCAAACCCAGCACCGTCATACCTTATACTGAGGATACGGAGTGGGTTCCGAATCAGAAAGTGGTAAGACTATATCCGAGCCAAGGAAACGTTTTGGCCATTGTTGCGTTTCAGGAAGTGCCATTGCGTTTTTATCTGGCTAACCTAGCTATTTTAGCAAGGTAGCGCGACACTTTTAAGGTACAGATATGCATCTATTGTATTGCAGTGTCGATACGTTTATGTGGCGATTCAAATGTCGAACATATCAATGTCTGTTTCCCAAAGTCAGCGCTCAGTGCTGTGTCATACTGCGTGAGGTAATGTTAGCGGGAGTTAGCCAGTTAGCCCATATAATACACAACCTGACAGAAAATGGTCTAGTTTGATAACGTAGGTACCTTTATTTTTCATTGGATTGCGATATCGTTATTATATAGCGATACTTGTCGTGCAAAATTGTTTTTGTAGTTAATTGTCTTGTGTGCTATAAAAAACTAGGTATCTAAACTTGCCAGGATGATAATGAATTTATAGCAAGCTAGTCTATTGAATACTCTGTAGCGAGTTGATTTACTGTTTATCATGCATTTGGGATGACAGTGGTTGATTGACTATATTCGTATATTCTTGTGCATTTTTGTACCGGAGGGGGCTGGGTTTGGTTTCCTTAAGTATATAGCTAATTAGGTAACTGTACTACCAGTTCGCGTTGGTAGCACCAGATCATTTTTGTCTCCTTACCTTTATGCCTGCTTGGTTTTTTATTTCAGAGATATTGTCAGTAGTGACGACATTATAAATCAAAGATGTTTGATTTGCCGTATTGCCATGATAGTCAGTCAGTATATCTACTTCACTTTTTTAGGGAGTCAAAATTTACAAGCAAGTCTTTCTCTTTGATTACGGCTATTCATGGGAGCACTTTCCCAAGGTCATAATAAATTTCTGATAATAAATCCATAGACCAGTGGTCCGGAGTATTTCTGCATTGTCCTTACCCAGCATTTTAAACTCTCAGTAGAAAAGTGCCTTTCTTTGCCTTTTTGACCATAGCAATGGAGGGCTCCAAGTCCTCCAGCACTACCATGCAGGTGAGCTTCGTCTGTCAGCGCTGCAGCCAACCTCTCAAACTGGACACGTCCTTCAACGTGTTGGACCGTGTCACCATCCAGGAGCTCATCGGTAATTGCATTACTATTGTTTTGCTAATTGACACTGCTATATCTCTATTGCAGTTTCATTTGTGTTGTTTTTCAGTAGTATAATGAATAAATGAATAAACATTTGTGTAATATCACAGTAGATCAGTGGTTAGGTCTCAGTATCTCATTAACTGACCACCTACTACAACTTAGTACTTTTTCCTGTATCTGTCACCCTGCGTTATGCACCCTACCAAAGCAGTATATTTTATCTGGTGCATGAAGTGACAGTATTGAGTGGCTGTGTTGTTCTCCTTCCATCAGCACCGTTGGTCACAGTGACACCAAGCAAACCAGCAGAGAGCACTGAGGGGGAGAGCATACCAGAGGTAACACATGAGACAGAATGCACAGGTGTCTTTGCACACTGGTGTCACTTATCAGTTACATATTCTGTAACTCTAGGAGGATTTTTGTGGAAGATATGTGGCTATTTGTCAGCTTTGTTTCCAACAGCAAAATGCTATAGTACCTCTTGCTATTGAATAAACAAGAGTGGTGCTAGAATTTGAATGTTGATGACATTGTAAATTAATAGAATACACCCGTACAGCTTTATCTGTGTTTATTTGACTTTTTGTTTTTCAAAGGAAACCTTTGTAGAGAACAAGCAAGATGGAGTGGCAAGGAAGTACATTCCCCCTGCACGGTGAGCTGTATGCAAATTATGCTTTTTTTATCCTGTTTCCCTCTACCAGCTGTAGAGACATACAGCACTTCAACATATTAGTTTTCTTCTTATTAATTTTCTTACTAATGACATTCTTAGGAAAATAAATAGACCTTGGCATTGCAAATCTGGTTTCTTTCTTTTCAGTATATATGCCTACTAAACTGTGAGGTATGTGCCGACTCAAATTTGTGTTCTAACCCGGCTCTGTGTCCACCCTGCAGAATGATGTCCACTGAGAGCGCCAACAGTTTCACTCTGATCGGAGAGGCGTCTGATGGAGGCACCATGGAGAACCTGAGTCGCAGGCTGAAGGTGAGGGTGACGTTCCCCGGCTGATTTCGAGTCACCCCAGGTGGCCAGCATTTAGGCCCGTGTTCATATCTCCCTTCCCCCCACCAGGTGACAAGTGATCTGTTTGACATCATGTCGGGGCAGACGGACGTCGACCACCCCCTGTGCGAGGAGTGCACCGACACCCTGCTGGACCACCTGGACACGCAGCTCAACATCACCGAGAACGAGTGCCTGAACTACAAGTGAGTGCCGTCCACCAGCGCACTCCTTTAATACCCTGTCAGTCACCTCTGTTTCAGCTTCAGCAGCTCAGCTCTTAATGTCACCTGCTCAGGCGAGTACACTCCTGCAGACGAATGCAGTGACCAGCTGCTGATATATGATTTTTAAATCCTTTGGCTGACACAGAGTTGATGGAACATGTGAATGTGTGCTTTCCTCTGTTCTACTAGAATAAGTTGGTATATCTGTATTAGCGTAGTATTAGTGTAGTATAGTGAACTCTTCATGCTGAAGGTAGTAATCGGTGTCTCTGAATCTGCAGGAACTGTCTGGAGCTGCTGTCTCAGCTGCAGGAGGATGAAGAGGACACATTGATGGCAGAGCTTCAGCAGCTGAAAGAGGAAGAGGAGTCCTTGATCCAAGAGCTGGAGGCCATCGAGGAGCAGCGCGAGGCCGTGGCCAACGACCTCGGCCAGGCCCGCAGCCTCACCCAACAACTGGACACCGAGGAGCTGCAGTGAGTGCCGAGGGAGGCAGGGATGGAGGCCTGGGGATAACAGAGGCTGGGGACAGTACCGAGTACTGAGAGGGAGAGATATGGAGGGGAGGAGAGTGTGGAGGGATGTGAGACTGAATGACACATGAGGAAAACGTTGTCCTCCCTCCCTTTCGCTCTTAGGTACCAGAAGGAGTACAGCGAGTTCAAGCGGCAGCAGCTGGAGCTGGACGATGAGCTCAAGAGCGTGGACAACCAGATGCGCTACTCCCAGATCCAGCTGGACCGCCTGAAAAAGACCAACGTCTTCAACGCCACGTTCCACATCTGGTGAGCACACCCCCACGTTAACATCGCTGCTGCTCTAGGGGGTTTGTGGCAGACTGGCGGAAGCGCAGTGCAGTAAGAGATTGAACCCACCTGTGTTATTTTGAAACCCCTCTCTGTGGTTCACAGGCACAGCGGTCAGTTTGGGACGATCAATAATTTCCGCCTGGGGCGCCTGCCCAGCGTACCGGTGGAGTGGAATGAGATCAACGCTGCCTGGGGACAGACGGTGCTCCTGCTGCACGCGCTGGCCAACAAGATGGGGCTGCGATTCCAAAGGTCAGCATGAACAAATAAGTGTATACACAGACGTACATTTACTTATTCAACTTATGTACAAAGCAGTGTACGTAAGTGCATGTAATACAACAGCGTAAACAACAGTACAGATATGTAAACGCATTCACCGACTCACTCATTCTCACTCTCATACACATACACACACCATGCTTCTTTTCTCACACATTATGTACATAATTTAACTGCTGTTGAAGTGTTGTTGCATAGCATATCTTAGCACAGTGAGGTCTCATGCTGTAGTGCAGCCCAGGGAGTTCTGGAATTACTGTCAACTGTTTCTAACCTACCTCTCCTCTCACTGCAGGTACCGCCTGGTCCCGTATGGAAACCACTCCTACCTGGAGTCTCTCTCAGATAAGTCCAAGGTGAGATGCAAGCACACATCCCCCAAAGGGGTTTTGTGAAAGGAGTGAGGGACTAGCAATAAAAGAAAAAAAACTTTTAGGGGTGGAATACTGTGCTGCTTTGTCTATAAGCAGCAGCTTCAGAATATGGACTTGTATCCGGAGTGATTGTATATCTGTCTGCTTCATGTTTTGATTAAGAGTAAGCTGTGCATTTCACTCTCTCCTTGGCTTTTCTATGTGAAGGAACTGCCTCTGTACTGCTCGGGAGGCCTGCGTTTCTTCTGGGACAACAAGTTCGACCACGCCATGGTGGCCTTCCTGGACTGTGTGCAGCAGTTCAAGGAAGAGGTGGAGAAGGGGGACACAGGCTTCTGTTTGCCCTACAGGTCAGTTTGGGGGAGGGGGTGATGCTGGTGCAGATTGTCAGTTATATTTAAATATATATAAATATTTTCATAATATTTTCATAATAATATTGTCTTTCTGTTAGTGTTACTTTTAGAATTAGAATTGAATTACAGTCTAAATCAAATCTTGGGCTGTTGTCGTTTTGGAATTTATAAATGAGACAGAAATGCTCAGTGGTGAAAATCCCAGGGATGAGCTGGTGTTATATTGCAAGAGCCAGAAGAGGCCCTTTCAGACAAGGCATCCAAACCCATTTTGGCACTGAGAGGCTTGGCACTGCTGTTTAGTTATGCTGTAAAGCGTGAAAATGTAGTTTCATTTGTTCATTTAATCTGTAAGTGGAGCCATTAAATTTGTAGGTTGAGCCATAAAAATCTGCAGGTGGAGCCATGTGGTATTGTTATGATGAATGCCTTTGTAGCTGGGTGGGGATTCACAGGGTTAAGGGGTGTTTCCCTCCTTGTCTCAACACTCCTCCCTGGATACTGAGTGGTTCTGTCAGTTTAACCTGACAGCCTCTAAAAGCAGAAGCCTGACTGCTTTGCCTTGCTGCCCCATGCCCCAGGATGGACGTGGAGAAGGGGAAGATCGAGGACACGGGAGGCAGCGGCGGCTCCTACTCCATCAAAACCCAGTTCAACTCGGAGGAGCAGTGGACCAAGGCCCTCAAGTTCATGCTCACCAACCTCAAGTGGGGCCTGGCCTGGGTCTCCTCCCAGTTCTACAACAAATGAAGATGCTGCTGGATGGGACTGCCTGCCAGGGGCAGCAGGCCTGGCTCCGTTTAGAAATTCCCTCCGTTGGTCCTCGGCTGTATATTTACAGGAGTCTCCACATAAAAGCAAGATGGAGGCAAATGCTGGTCCTGATCAGGAGTGCTGCTCGGTCCCTCACTCTCTCATTACATATTCATTACATATTCAATTTTTGGATAAAGTGTACTTTACTTAGACATGAGTGCATACCATACTGCTGTTTACGTCATTTGAATTATGATAGTGTTTTGTACTGAAGCATTTAAAACGGTAGACGGATCCAGTGATCTGTTCCGTATGTAAAGTAGACGAAACTGTACATATACTGCATGTGTTTTAGTTTGCGTCACATGCTGCATATGTCAATAGAGTTGATTCCTGGTAATATCCCTGACTTTTTATATCTCGGACACCTGAATTCTATAATAATTAATAAATATTAAATAAATCCTAATAAATTTTATTATAATAAGGTTTACTGTCACCTACAATTGAACTCATTCCCTTGTGGACTGTATTAAAGGGGTATTGTAGAGAGAAACTATTTAAAATACTAAGCTGTCAAATTACATTGATATTACTTTAATTAACATTATAAATGTTACATGGTATTAAGACTGAGCTCTCAGAAGAAGCACAGTGCCATTTTTCTTAAAGGAAAGTCAATCTTTAAACAAGTTGTTCTTCCAGCAATGTTTTTTCTCCGGTTAGCAGTGTTCCTCCACTACGTCAGTGGTCACTAGAATAAGTGGAATAATTAACATGCTGGCGTCTAGTTAGCTGGCTAGAGTTTGTTTGTTTAAAGTTTGGAGAAATGTTATGCATTCTAGACTGACTCAAAGGAAATATTTACAAATTTCAGTCATCTGACTTATTAGTGACAGTGTACAGCACACAGTATCTCACTTAATATTTTCAGCCAAGGTTATTAACACAGCTTTACCTTGATCATTTTACATTTTACTCTGGTGTGAGTCGGCCTTTTTTTCCACATAAAACAACAAGTTAAAATATTGTACTGTCAATCCAGGATTGTAATAAAAGATATAGAAAATGCAGTACTGGATATTATTTTTCAGTATCAAACAACAAAAGAAACGAAGTGCTAGAATGTTACTTTCTCTGCAATTTCTTAGAATGGGATAGTAAAACAGAAGTGTGTGTCCGTGATTTCTTAATGCATCAAATAAAAAAATTCACTGCATGTTTCATGTGTAGGAAAAAGCCAGACTGTTAGTGTTATTACCACTGACTTGCTCTTTCTCCTCACTCATTGCACTGAACCCTGAAATTGAATAATGGGATTTCTAGAACATGAATACGACGGCTTTGTCAAAGAGGGCTTTCTCAGACAAAGAAAACAAATCCATCTTAATAATCGAAGAACACTTGTAACACCGTTTTGGTTTTGTTAATCCACAGTGAATGCAAGAGTGTGTTTTTTCTTGAGACACACTTCGTGAGATGTGTCACCTGAAGGAATCTTGCAGATGCGTCTAAAAATCCGTCTTTGAGGAACTGTGTGAAATAGCTGACCCCTGGGCAGCCATCTGGTTTCAGGTTCATTGTGCTGGAACTGCATGAGAGGTACTGATTGTGCTGTGGTGCAGTAGCTGGATTAAAGAATATCTGAACAACCTCTGCTCTTCCACTCTGTGTATGTCTGTGCAGCTCATTGTGATGTTACCCCTTACTCTCAGATTCCTGTAGAACAGAGTACAATCTGATCACACCGGAATGAAGACTGTACATCTTCCTGTAGAGAATAAGGCTATGGGTAATGGACCAAGTGTTGTTTCCCTTGAACACGGCGACCACTGTAATTCTAGAAAAAAAAAGGTCAAGTGGGGGGACCAGGTTTTTTTTTTTTTTTTTTTATAAAGTCAACATATTCTTTATTCATTTTGTATTAAAATAACAAAATTATTCAGAACAAAATTACAGGTGCTTATTTGAAATTGACTTCACAGAGCTTCAAATGTATAAAAGACCCCTGTCGCTGCTACCAATTCCCCTTCCCCCTACCTCCTGCATGGCAGGCCCTGACAGACAAACACTGCAGGGCTCCAGCAAGCTCCTATTCCAACCAAAAAGGAAGTGCATTACAGAGCTTTGGTCACGTATTTCAGTTTGATCTCATCAGCCCAGTCCTATTGCGGTCCAGCTGTGGCAGGAATGTGAAAAGCGCATCCGTGCACTCACCCGCCGCAAACTTGATTCCAAAAGTGGATCTGCTCTCTGGAGTAACAAACAAAACCTCCACCAGGTGGCAGGGCTGAGATTCACAACTCAAAAAAGTTTTTTTTTCCTGAGCTCCACCTTTTCGCTGCCTCTCCTCTCCCACCACCCCTTAATCTCTTCTCCTCCCCCCTTTCTCTGTTATTCCTCAGCTTGCCCTCTTTTCCCCCCTTCTCTCCCCTTCCACCTCTCTTCCTCCTCCTTATTGGTTGCAGACCAGACTGTGAACTCTTCTCTCAACATTCCATTGATCATCCCTCTCCAAAATTCCACACTTCTTGTCCAGTTGCTGAAATTAAAGTCAAGTAAAAATGTCATACTAAAATGTGAAAACCCACCAAATCTCTGCAAATTCCATAGTTCAGACACTTTATGATTAATTCCCACAATGTAATATAAAACTGAAGTCTACTCATATTGACATCCTTGCAGTAGTAACTTTACTAAAGACTAAATGACCTAAATGAGTCAAATATTTTTCTGCTTTTGTTAAATGTGCTCAGTCCACTATCTTTTTTTTCCAATGATAGCCAAGAAAGGAACTTGGAAAAAACACAAACCATACAGTTTGGGTGCATTTTAGCATTTTAGCAAGCATTTAAGGTCTGGAGATGACTGATTAAATGTTCATGAACAAATATTTGTCCATGCCACAGAGACCATCAAAGCAGATACGCGCTACTAGCGCAGCAACACTTACAACCTGATTTCCCAGCCTACCACACAATCTGTCACTGTTCTCAACTCCCTGTTCTCAACACAGACTCCCACACCTCCCTCTGTCATGCAAGCACACTATTAGTACTGTCATTAAAAACTGTTATTATTATTAATACATTCCTGTGTTTCCGTGTGATTACTCATTTGATAAGACAACAATCCACTGTAGAATCAAACTGTCAAAAATATCAGTAGGTCTAAATCTTCTGTAACATCAGATGGGCTATTCTGTCTAAATTCAGACTAATTCCATACTTGCTATACCTAATTCCATCTCTGAGTTGTTCCTAACTCCAGCATTCAGAAGAAAATCTGAACAGGCGAAGCTTGCTCTTGTTTGGCTTGGTGAGTGCTGGACTGTGATTAACAGTGACCTTTCACCTGCACAACTCAGCCTCACTAGCTATACCCACTAATGGCATCGTCAATCACTTATACAGGCTTAAAACCAACAGGACGAATGCAACAAATTGTGACATGCGAGGCAAAAAAAAAACAAACCAAAAAAAAAAGTACCATAGTTTTCCATGCATTTTTCACAGCAGAGTTAAGATGAACATTAAGAGTATTATGATACTTTGAATTCTGCTTCACAAGAGCCAGGTAGAAATAACACCTAAAAGACATGTTCAAAGATAAAAATGAAAGGAAATGCACAGCTAGGTGATCATTTTGCTCTGAGGCAAAATGAACAGCAGCAGAGAGCTTGAGGGCACAGCGGGTGCCAGTCCATACATCTCCGATTCTCCCATCTGGCTTTTTTTAGCTGAAATGAAATCCTCCGCTGCCTGATCTTCAGCTCTGCCTAGTACAGACACACTGTCTTGTACTGACAGTATAACTCAGTCCAGACCTGCCTAACGACTGTCAAGAATAAGGGAATGTATGATGGGGGCAGACTACTTCAAAGCACAAATACTGTTGTGTTACACAAGTAACCAGGTGAGGTGAGGTGTTTCATCCCTTCACGATATTCCAAAACACAACAGAAGGTTCATTTAGAGGCCTGCAGCAACATCCAGAGAATGCACACTTATGAACTCTGTTGACTGATTTCACGGTGCTGACGTCACAAATGAACCTAGCATCAACACCTGCCCTACTTGCAGAAAAAACTCTCATGTTTGGCTTGTGTTTTCTGGGTCCTACAGGTGCTGCGATACACAAAATAGACAAGTAGTCTGGCGGTGCTGCAGAAAGTAAATTGGCCTCCAGTGGGGTGTTTAAGTGCGGGATGATACACGTTTTCAACAGAGTGGGAAAAAATGTGTACTAGTTTGTGAGAAGAAGTTGGCTGGATGCATTAGGCCTTGTGTGGCTGGATGTGCATGGGGAGGGGTTGTGTCTGGATGGGTGTTTTCTTTGCAGCCGGGGGCACAGCGCTGGGTGTGGGGTTTTGGTGTCCATTCAAGACTGGAGTCTGCCGCGCTCTGCACAGCCTTTCAGTCTCTCCAAAGAAACATAAAAAACGACAATCTTCACTCAGTCCGTCAGTCCGTCGGTCCGTACTCTTCGTCTGTGTCTGTGCGTGTCTGTGCCTGTGCAGCTCATCCTTCCCTCCTGCTACTCGGACTGCTCGTTCATCTCCATGTCCGACACCAGGATGTTCTTCTCCGCCTGCTCCGTTGGGTTGGAGTTGGTGCGGCTGTAGCGGGCCCCCTCGAAGGACCCCCGCGAAGCTGCGGTGCGCCGGCGGTGCAGGTAGATCACCCCCACAATGAGCAGAACCAGAGCAAGCGCTGTCACCACGATCACAACCATTGTTGGGAGATGCTCAGATTCTGCTACAAAGGTGGACAATGTGGGGGGGTGGGGGGTGACATTGAAAGAGGGAAAGAGAAAGAGGAAGGTGGAAGGGGGACAGGGTAGAGGGTGATGGTGAGAGACACAGACGGAGAGGAGGGGTGAAACAGGAGAGGAAAAAGGCATCGTGTCAGGGATGGACACGTACTTCAACACATCCCCCCCATCTCCCCAAATGGAAGAGCCCACAGGATTTAACCTCTTAAACTCCAGATCTGCTCACCATTCCACTGAGCGAGCCACACAGACTCTTAAACTAAAACTAAAACTAAAGCTAAATGAAGATATTCAGACAGTTGTGCAAATATGCCATCACAGGTACATTATTTAAAATCATTATTATTATTATATAATTATATAATTATTATTATTATTTAAAAATTATCAAGTTATGAAAAGCAACAGAAAAGAAACAGTAATAACTCAAAATAATTATTCAAATAGTTACAATACTTACACACAACAGAAGCTGCTTCAGCACCTAAAGTGGGACAAAAAAAGCAAAAAAAAAAAAAAAGAACACAATTATACTCTTTGATAAAAGTCTTCACTGAGGAAAAAAATAAAGTACTTCATACCATTCCATGCCTGTTGACTAGAAAATCTGAGAAGTGAAAATCTGCTGCAGTGCTCATTGCCCAAACAATATCATTCTCACCACCAGACCGAGACAGCATGCAAATTCCTCTCGCGCTCTAACCGCGACACCTGTTCAGCACTTCGTGTTATGCAGAGCTTGTGTGCAGGCCCTGAGCCTCTTACTCCGTGGCCGCTTGCAGATGGTGCCGTGGGTGCCGTTCTTGCAGTGGTCCGAGGTCCACAGGCCCGTGTTGCTCTGGATTAAGAGACAGGTCTTTGCCGACATCGTGGTCAGGTTGGCGTCCTGCACCTCCCAGTTGGTGTATGGCACCTCTGTGCTCTCGGGCCACTTCATACTGCCCCCTGCAGTTTAAGAAGTAGAATATGCTCTGCTTGAATTGGAGACAGTCAAATTATCACTGTATTCCACAATGCTCCCTTGCTCCCACAGAGCTGCACTTTGGACAGTGTGAATGTCAAAATGTAGGTATCATTTCATATTCCAGTTAATAATATCTCATACATATTTCACTTAAGTGAAAAAAGAGTTATTTTTAAGTCCATTTCCACTCACTGTGTGGTATTTTGTCTAGTGGCTAATTAGGTACTTTGGTAAATTGGAAAATTAGGTAAACTAGGTCCAGTTGAATGCATGTAGTTGAACTGTTATCATGACTGGTAGTGCAATCGCACTGGTGGACTAAGTCATGGCAGATACTGCTAATTCTAGCACCCTTTCTTACCCTTGATGTCCAAGCCCAGCCAGGCTCCGTGGGCCTGGTCCTGGTACACTTGGATGTGCTCCCACACAAAGCCATTCTCCGTCTCATCGAGGATGGACAGCAGTTGTGCGCCAACTAAGAGAGTGAGAGAAGACACAAAGAAGAGATGTAAGAGGAGCCTTGAGTGATGTGAGCTCTGATCTGAGTGACAGGTGTCTGTATGCTCACCCTTCCTGCAGGTGTTCTCTGCCACGTGGTGCAGTGTGAGCTTCTGGAGGTTGAAGGAGTAGCAGTTGTTTCGGAAGGGCACCCAGCCCCAGTCACCCAGCGACTGAGGGCACTGCCCAGGGAAGCTCCACTGGTGATCCTGGGCAGAATCTGAGAGAGAGAGAGAGAGAGAGAGGGAGAATGAGGGATGGAACAAAATTCATATGCTCACACAAACGTACAATGTGCGAACATGGAAGGCCCCATAAACACACAGGAGCGCAGTACCTGTGTTGAGTTGACAGATGGCAGTGTCGACTTTTGCTTTGCAGGGGAGCAGAGCCCACTGGCCCTCTTGTGTCATGTAACCACAGCCTACTGTGCGGCTGGGCTCGCCTTCTTGCCAGTCGCTGTAGCTCACCTGATCCAAGCCCAGCCAGGTATAGCTCCGTGCCTGAGGACAACATATGGACCAGGTCAAATGTCACGGTGTATGAAACGAACACACGCAGAGATACACACACGTGCACACCCACAGGCGCACACACACACACAGACGCACACATACTCTGCCCCCAGTCCCAGTCTCACCCCCTCGTTGTTGTAGAGGCCAATCCAGGCAGGGCTCCGTCGGACGCTGAGCAGCATGGTAAGGTAGGCCTGCTGAAAGGGGTTCTGCACCGAGGCCAGCGTGGCATTGAGAGATTCGCACACGTGCAGCGCTCCTACCCAGTCCAGACGCTTCGTTAGCACGCGGTATGAAACCCCACCGAACTGAGGGTTCACCATGGAGGGGGCCAAGGCGTCCGGCCCCGCAGGCACTGCTGGGTCTAATAGTGAGAGTGACAGTGACCGCAGAGGGCATGTGCATTAGTACAGTTCCAGTACTGACTCACAGCGGTCTGGTGTAATGGGAAAGAGCAGGGCTAGTAACACAAAGGTTGCTGATTCCATTCCCCAGTGGGGTACTACTGCTGTACACTTGATTCATGTACCCAAATCACTTCATTAACTATTCAGCTGTATGAGAGGGATGATTTGAAGTTGCTCTGAAAAATGTAATGTCAGGTGTCTTGCTAAGCAAATAATGTAAATGTAAAAAAATAATCGCTGATTATAGTACATTCTTACACCAGATTTATCATAATTTATTTTGCACTAATTACAATCCATCAATCTGCTATCCAGTAGATACCTACAATTTGTTCTCATCCAGATGTATCTATGCTATTCTACTTATATTTGTTCTGGAATTATTTAATATTAATAATAATTATTTAACCTTTTTTCACGGTCCAGCTGAGCCACCTGGGCTTTGAACCTGCAAACCCCAACACCCTCATTCTCATAACTCATTCAGATATGAAATCCTCTCTCATTCCAACCTTGTGACATGAGCTGGACACCTGGGGCCCACCTCTCACACTGCCCTGGTTGCCACTTTGTGAACCACTCCCTACCTCTGCTCTTCTGGCAGATGAAACCGTGCCGCTCCACCTCACACCCTCGCGCCGACCACATGCCCGCATTCTTCTCCGGGTTCCCATGCAGCACCACCACACAGTTCACCTGCCAAAGAGCACCCAATCAACCACTCTCTTCGGGCGAGGTGGCATTAAGAACCATGACACATATAGCAGTTATTCAAGGTCTTAGCTGCAGGCTAGGGTATGGAAGCCCCCCCAGCCAGCAGCTACCATTGTGTTTCCACCAGCAGATGTGTCTTCTGTGGACCCCACAGAGCAGTAAAAAGAGTAAAAGAGGTAACGGGATGAGCAGTACCGGAGTCTTAGAGGGCAGGAGGTCTCTGTGGCCCGATGGCTCCCCGGGAGCCCAGTTGGTGTAGGTCAGGGGCTTTTGCTCCACCCACTGGAAGCGACTCTCTGCGTCCGACAACCCGATCCACAGGTTGAAGCTGATGTTGGGCAGCTGGCTGGTGAGGAAGGCTGTGGAGATAATTACAAAGCAGTGTTCTATCGGCTACATTTACAAGTAATACAATTATACACACAAGTGTTAAAATACCACAGAAGTGCTTAGCAATGTAAATTAACTGCTGTTTTCTTACTTTTTTCCTTCATTTTTTAAGTATCGGCGCTAAGATGAGCCCTAACACATGCATCCAGGTAGAATAATTCTGTATCATTTGATTAATGTAGAAAGTTATGTCAGGCATATCTATGATTATAAAAACATTGTCCCTGAGTCTAGACAACTAAAAGCAGCTCTCTTAGATACAGCCTGGACTATGTGGTGTATTTTGCCAACAATGGGTCATGTGACAGCTTAGGCCAGCAGAGTCTGTGATACAGAGGGCCAGATGCGGTTCTTGCACACAGCTTCTGCAGAGAGATTGCCTGTTTATTTTGTGCCACAGATTTCATTCACTTTCAGTTTTACTTTTGAAGTTTATCTGCAGAAAAATGCATTCAGAAGAGGGCAGCTCACTGAAGTAGGGTATGCCTATTGTGAAAGTCACATGAGAATGAGTGTTTTGTAAGAAAAGCTGGACAGAACCTAACAATGTGCTCACACATGCTCATAGAAATGGACCTATACATACATGTAACAGCGCATCCATCTGTGTGTTTACTATCACAAACCAAACCAGAAATAGGTGTAAATATGATATAACTCATTTAAAAATAAACAGCGCATTATTTTTCATGTGATTATTCCGGTTTCCTGTTTTCCATCTGTATCAGCTGTCGCTTTTTTTGGCAAAGTGGAAGAGTGAGAAGCTGTGCATGCTTGTGCTATGATGAAATACAGTGGGTGGAGAAAAACAGAGTACTGGAGTCCTGAATGGAAAATTAACTTGGAAAACACTTCTAGATGATCTTTGGATAAATACTGGACTGCTTTTATCTACTGTCACCCTGAATTTCAGTGTCATTAAAGCTCAACCCGTTTGTGGTACCACTTTCTGTACTACATATGCAATTTTCTTAAAATGAAATTGCCAGCAATTCCATTTCCCTAAGCCAAAGTGGATTGTTTCATCAGAGTACTTCATTCATTTTAAGAGAGGGACCAAAAATGCAAATGTTATTGTCTTCCACCATAACGAAGATTCTCACTTGATACGTTCATTATTTGTTATTTCCATTAGCACTTGACTAACATGCACAAGATTTCTTTTGGTGCCCAATTATTTTCTGGAAGAGTATGTTTTCTGGAATCTTTAATTTAATTTAAGCAAAAAACTGTCTTTGTAAACTGTGATAAAACATCTTAAGCAGTGGAAAAATTTGTATTCATAATGAAAAGTAAGAGCTTTGATTTCTCTGTACTCTGTATACAGAAATGTACTTCAACAGGGAAAAAGCAGCCAAGTTCGCAAAGCAAGAGTGTTATTACTAAACAGGAAACTGCATCAGAAATATCTGATTTCCTCCTGCTTCACTTACATGAGAACACCTAAAACAAAAGCAATTATTTTATTTTGGTATTTACTTGGAAATATTCACAATTTGAATATTAACTTAGATGATCAAAGATTAGCACTACATAAAATACCTTATACCTTATAATGCAAACCTTTAGTTTTTCATTTTCCCATCTGCACAAATGGTTTAAAAGCAAAATGAGTTCATAAATGGTTGCTAATAAGGACTATTCACTTAATGTGACTGTTCATTTAATGCTCATTTACCTGAACACAATAAATTAGGTTGATTGCTTCCTAAATGATAAGTTTGAGCAATTTTTAATTATAAGTATGACATGCTCCATAGCACACTGCCAATTTGAGCAGTTTCTTTATCTCATGGCATGCATTTAGATAGGTAGGTGGTAATATTAAATATTTTACTTGTACAGCATTCCAGCAATGTGACTTTCAGTATAACTAGCAAAAATTCTGATTGTAATTTGATTTAAACTCAGCTCCATGCTTCTTAAATAAACCCAATAACATAATCACATACATAATCATTATTCTGTAAATGTGGTAACCACACACCAGCAGTAGTTTGGTTGACAATCCCACTGACTGTTGGACAAGCAAAAGCTCTGAAGACTGTTGAAGAAACCTGCTGTGATTGTGAATGTCAAGTGCTATAATTGACAGCTACCTCCACATGTCAAACCTTGAGGCTTGTTTGCTGTACTATGCTGTCAAAGTAACTGCCAAACTTCAGATAATGGCTGTGCTGCCATTATGCACTACTTCTACTGCTGCCCTACAGGAGTACTTGCACTACTGAGCGAATGTGAAGTTCTTGTAGCACACAGTACTACAAATATGCACAATCATCCCTACAAAGCAAAAGTGCTCAATCATTGCTTCACCTAACTGTATTTTTCCTTAATAACTTTTAAAAAGTATATGAGAACAGAAGCTCTTTCAAAGCTGTGAACTGTGCTGGGAAAAGGGTTCCACTGCACACAAAATGTGTTGTATTTACATTTTGTCACTTAGCAAACGCCCTCATTGTGGAAGTTAAATTATATGAAAGGACATTGTAAGAGGATGACCTAAGAATGAACTGGTATTATGACTAGCAGAAGGGTGATCTAAGAATAAATTGATATTTTGAATAGCAGAAGTGTAAGTAGCTGATCTTACAATGATCTGATATTGTAAGAGGGTGACCTCAGACTAAACTGTACAAAATGCAAACATCAGTAGAAGATGCTGGGCCATGGTGTATGTGCTCATTAATATATAAGAAGCAGTGTGAAAAGCTAAAACCGCAAGTTGCTTCCCTGTGTGGGATGACATCTGCTTAACTGACATACAAGACTTGATTAGGTCATGTCTCTGACCTTTTGTGCAGAAACTAATAAGAGAAAGTTGAGCGTGGCGCACCAGTTTCAGTGTAAGAAAGTGCTCTATATATATTATGCTTGTCCTCCGTGCAAGACAGAGCTGACAGATACTACGCTTGTGTATGTGTTGACACTCCTTTGGAGTACTGGAACAAAGCTTTGCTCTCCTGAACCAGCCCGAAGGCTCCGCACGAGTCAAGAGTGACAAGATGAGTACATTTACCAATGCGTTTACATTTTTGACGTTGTATTGTTGTGGTACGTCATCATGAAAAATATGTCTCCTGAATGATGTCTCAAAATCAAAATGACATCACCTGGGAATCGCAAAATCGGAGGAAAGCTGTACCTCAAGCAGAAGCTCCAATGCTGATGTAGATTTTCATATGATATTTCAGTAAATTTTCATATGATATTTAAACAGTATTAAAAATCCAATTCATTTCAATTCCAAAACTGAACAGCATGATATGAAAATTTCGCACTTGGTGTGGAAAAGGTCATCTGACAATTGAGTACTATTTTTTTATTTTTGACATGCAGAAATCATTCAGAAAAACTGGACTTGGTGTGGAAGAGCCTTAACATTTGTCACTGCATCACTTTAGTTTTCAGTGAATCCAAAAGTGAAGTGAAGAATGGAGCTGGGTGGGCTGTACCCTGGTGGAGCATTTTAATTAACTGCTCTTTGTGGAACTGAACAACTCAAAAGGCTGCAGAACAAAGCAAGATTTTCTACCAGACAAAGTTTTTCTTACTAAGCCGCACCTGGACTCAAGCCGCTTAAAGCTGGTGTGCTCTGCACTCAGTACAATGTGTGTGTATATATGTGTGTGTGTATGGGTATGTGAGAGAAAGAGAGAAAGTGTGTGTGTGTGTGTGTGTGTGTGTGTGTGAGAGAGAGAAAGAGAGACAAAGAGAGAGACTGTGTGTGTGTGTGTGTTATTTTGGTTACCTTGCTCCAAGTGACTGGACACCACTGCCAGGCTGCCTTCCTGAGACTCACATATTGCCTTGGCTGCTGCCCATGGGACCCGCTTGGACTCCTGATGACCGTGCATCTTGAAGCACTGCAGGGGTATGGGCACAAAGACCACAGAGCTCATTACCAACTCCACCTTGGCTGTAGTCACCATACTAGAGAACATTAAATACTCACTGCATGTGGTGTATGATCAGAAAGCAGAGTATGAAAAAAGTCATGCACTATCTACCAGAATAAATGGGTGAGCCCTGGGTACCACACTGGCACTGTGTCCTGCCCCGCTCTGACCATTGGTCTAGCCAAGCTCTGCTCATAGACTTCACTGAATTAGCAATCAACAGCTGACAGATTTCACAAATACACAATTGAACCACTGCACAACAACAACTGCAACAAAAAAACACAAAGCAGTAAGAAACATGCTGCTTCTTAGATGAAGGTAGAATGGAGCAGCACCTTGCTGAGGAATGGTGTCCAACCATCAGGACAGCCCCCAGGTGGGACAGGGGACGCCGGTGTTGGAGGGAGAGTGGCAGTGACATTGACTCTTTTGCAGACATATGGCAGGTCCGTCATGCACTTCTGGTCACCCCACTCCTCTAAGTAAGGATAAAGACAAGTTGTTCAAACTGGCAGACATATGTTTCAAAAATAAATCTTACACAAATGTAGGCAGAAACACAAATGGTTTGCTACAGTCTAGTTTGATTTTGGCAACACCTTCATTTGGTGCTGGTTGAGCATAACTTAATTCTAAAGACTAAACCTCAGTCATAATTAAAAGTCATCATACTAAATACAAATATAACATGAGCAGTCCATAATAATTTCTAGACCCTTGCATAATGGGTATGATTTAGGTCCATTCAACTGGCCCATATATCTTCACCCTTACTTCTTTCCTATTTTTGTGCTAACAAAACATTTCTATGAAGTGACAAAAGATGAATGCTAGCTTGGTTGGTATTTATACAGATGTTTGCAGCTGCTATGTGACACCGGTAGATTTCATTTGCCATTGGCAAGCTGCCCTGCCCCACACAGTCCAGCTCTCACCTCTGCTGGCTGTCATGTAGACACACTTGCGGTCTCTGCTGACCGGCCGCGGCCTCCCAGGGGCCCAGGACACGTAGTTGAGTACAGAGTGGTCTGCCCAGCGGAATCGCCCATCGTTGCCATTGGTGTGCAGCCCCAGCCACCAGTGCTGCCCCTCCACCTTGGACATCTGCAGGGAAGGACAGCTTACTTTTCAGAGCACAGCAACAATGAGCTGACCAGCCAGGCAGAGTCACAGTCAACCCCCTAAACCCCATAGACTGAATGAACCCCAAGTGCTTGCATCAGTGCACCCTCAGAGTTTATGAGCTGAAACTCCTCTGATTACACAAAAACATACTTTGGGTTGACTACTTAATACACCTACGCTGCAACTTTGGGGGTAGGGGGAAATTGGTTCAGAAGTACTACAGTGCTCCCTCAGTTTTATGTTCAGAACCCTCAATTCCTGTTCCATATCTACTCATTCCAACCCATCAAAATGTCAATTTATTTATTACCTGATAAGATTGATAAACAACTAAATCCTATGCACCTGGACTGCAGAACACTGACCTCAGATATCTGTAGGGTACAGAAGCTGGGAACATTGGGTTTGTTTTGCTGAGTCGGACCTCGTACCTTGCGCAGGTGCTGTGTGAGGAAGGTCTGCTCCTCTGGGGAGTGCACAGACACCAGAGACGCCTCGAACCAGGTGCAGATGCGCTTGGCCTGGTCCCAGGTGGAGCGGTGGTCGAAGAACTTGTAATCCGCCTGCTGGAACGTCACCCACTCCTTACTGCCAGTCTCTGGGAATGGCCATCGGTTGAACGTGTGTTAAAATGCAAAGGAAACATACACACAGATGAACAGGTAGTAAAAAAGATGGCTGAACAGAATAATATAAAAAGAAACAGACGGACAGCTGGTTGTTTCCATCGATTCTCAGACTCACCTTCAATAACCTCTGGCTCTTTCTCCTCGGTTCCTAGAGAAACAAAAATGCAATGTGTGTAAAATTCATACAGCTTGCCTCACAGTACAGGCAGAGTGATAGCTTGTGTTGTGCGGAGCAACTTTACCTTTGGGAATCTTGCAGATCCAGTCCAGCTCAGACTCACACTGCATTGCCAACCACTGCATGGTTCCCAGGTCAGCCACTGCACACTGCCGAATATCGTACTCGTAGTAGTAGCGGCCAAAGTTGTTGTAGGAGTACTGTGGAAGAGGAGGAGCAAGGAGTAAACAGGAAATATCAGTGAAAATATACAGTGCAGACCACAGAACAGAAAAGGGAGGTCAGGCTTCCAGAGGTGCTGTTTTACCACTGAACAGACTTTTCTGCAGATAAAGGGAACATATTTTCAAACGACCATTGGGAAAAAAGTGAAAATTTGCCAACACATCTTCTATCAAACTAATAACATAAGAGTTCGTGCATGAACAGTTCCTGTGAACTCCTTTGAATGGGCAGGGATTTTATCATGCTAACATCTGAGACTGACACTGAGGAGGTGCTGTGCATGTGTGCATTAGTGAGATGTATGATAACCCACTCCGAGTCCATCGCTCCATTTCCAGCTGCCCTTGTCCATGGGGTTCCTGCGGTTCAACCCAATCCAGAACCAGTGCTGCTCGAGGTCCTCAGACTCCCTGCAGGAACAGCGGGTTTCACATTGAATGATAAGATCAGAAACAGAAGCTGAGACGCTCACATCGTTTGTGAGGCTTAATTGCAACAAAATCAAACAAGACAGAAAAACTTAACCTCACAGGTCAAAGGTGGAACACACATGTTACCAAAGAACTGCTCATATCATATCATATCATATCATATCATGGACAAAATGTATTTTCATTAAAGAGAGGTAGAAGTTAGGGTAACCGAGCAAACATGAGTCACCAGTGGACAAGAACCTGACACCAACCCGAAGGTCTCGTGGAGCATCCGCGAGACAAACTGCTCCTCCTCGTAGCTGCCGATGCTGAGCAGGTGGGCGCCGTGCTTCCTGCAGAACAGGTTTGCCTGGAGCCAGCTGAGCTTCTGGTCCAGCTCGGGGAAGTGGAACACCTGGTGAAAGACAGGTGGCCTGAGCGTGAGACAGGGAAGGCAGGACTGGACCCACAGCTGGGGTCTTAGGCCCAGCTCCATCGGGGCTGGTGTTCCTTCTTAAAAGCAGCCTACCTACTCTGATCAACCAGTTAGCAAAGTAAGTGTAGTACCCTTCCTTCAGAATGTGAGTTATGGAGATTGTGTTATTTCATAGTTTTGATGTCTTTACTTTTCTAAAATGTGGAAAATAGTCAAAATAAAGAATGAAAGTTGTGTCTGAAGTTTTTATGTATATATATATATATATATATATATATATATATATATATATATATATATATATATATATATATATATAGAGAGAGAGAGAGAGAAGAGAGAGAGAGGGAAAGAGACAGAGTAAGGGAGAGAGAGAGAGAGAGAAGGGACGGGGAGGCACACGGTGAGACGACAGTGGGCATTCATGGACCAAATGTGGGCCAGGGATATATGTACATAGAGTGGAAGAGCAGGTGGTGTGGGACAGAAGTGTGGGTGGTACCTTATAGCAGTGGCGCAGGGTGTTGCTGCTCTTCCAGCCCTGGGGGCAGGGTCCAGTCAGGCTGGGCGTGGGGAGGGGGGCAGGCGGCTCAGGACTCAGGGATGCATCCAGATTCAGACGGCAGATGAACTTGGCCTTGGTGGAGCGGCAGTCCTTCACCTCCCACAGCCCTGTGGCAAAGCCCGTTGCCATGGCAACACAGCCACCCTTGTTCAACCCTGAAGGGTAAGAGGGGGCAGGGGGGAACAGTGGCAGAGAGAAGGAAAATTGGGGGGGGGGGGACACAGACAAAAGAATGATTCAATCTAGATCAAATGTTACAGTTATCTGACTGAAACTGCAAGCCACTGTAATTCAATTGTGATTTAATGAAAGGAATCAGTCTGTTTGAGTGTGGCCAAAGCACAGCTGGTGGCAGACAGTCGCGCCACGAGACTCAGGATTGAGAGGCTCACCTGGCTGATCCCGGTTCCAGTTAGTGTAGGTAACCTCATCTCCGCTGAGCCAGCGGAAAGTGCCTGTGCTGTTCTGGTCATGCAGGGCCGTCCAGAAGTAATCACTCGACCGTCCATACACCAGACTGCTCACAAAGGCCTGCTCAAACCTGACACCAAATCCAGTGAGAGGGGCATTAACAATATGCATTTCAACATGTTCTCATGGATGTACCCAAGACAAGCCAAGTATGGCCTTTCCACGGCCGGTAATTCAGTGTGTTTAGTGTGTTTCACCTTCTGAGAAATCGACCCGAGGTACGGACATGGTGATCATAGACTCTACACTGAGGAGAGTGAGCCCACTACTGCTGCTGCTGGCTTGCCACTGACAATGCTTCACTCAGCAGATCACAGATCTAAACTCATTACTATGTGAAAACAAACCCAGTACTGACATAACAAGTTTCTGTCTGCTAATGTCACAGTGGTGTAGAAAAAACAATACCCTGGAAAAAAACAGAATCAATGAGAAATGATATGGGAGTGAATTGGAAAGTCTATGGTAATGGTCTGGCACTGTTTGCAAGCCCATGGGCCTGTGTGAAGCCTCACCTATTAGTGATGGTGACAAGGGCAGCATCGTCCGCCATGCATGTCTTCCTCGCCTCCTCGAACGTCATTGGCTCCTCTCCCACAAAATAGCAAGAAGGGCTATGCCACTTCCAGCCCTAATACAGACACAGGCAAGTTGGAGGGGTTCAGCACTCAACTGGTTAAAAACCGGTATGGAGAAAGCCAGGGCAAGCAAATGCAAAAGACTGACAGAACTACAGCTTTTTGAGTTCTACAAAGGCAAAATCATCATCTCTTTAAATTACAGTTTTAAAGCACAGCCTGTAAGCATTAGCGATATAGTCACACACTGCCTCAATTATCAGCTGAACCAGGATGCAGCAAGTTGAGACACAGCCATCTCCAATGGTGTACAGCTCTCCACAGATACACATAAAAACACAGCCAGCTTTCAACGGAAAGTGTTCTTCTATCCAATGGCAAAGTTTTTACGCAAGCATTTCTGGCATTATGTAAAATCGCTGAGGTCTTCCAGTTCCCTGAGCTTTAGACACGGTCAAGGAGAGACAGAGGGGCTGGAGTTGTGACGACACATGTTCTCTCCATCTCCTTCTAATGACCTCGAGATGACCTCACTACTGGACAGCAGGCTAGGCAGTTTCAGTCTGCTTTCACTCAGAAAAGACCAGATGGAATACAGAAATATGTGTGGCTGAAAGTACACTGGAATTCTTTTCAGACAGGGCTTCAATACTATTAAAAGTATTGGATGTGTTGGAAGCATTGAAAATTACAAAAATAAATTATATTCATTATATAAATTTATATTAAGTCAGCCATTACCTAACATACAGAGTTATATATGTATTAAGGTCATAGGATTGCATACCATCCAGCATGCATGCACCAGCAGGACTGTCATTCTTTTTGAGTTCAGGTATGAACTACATAGAGGGGCTTAGAATGACCTGGATTGTGTCTGATTATCAGATAAAGGAGACATAAAAGTAGCGAAAACATAAGCAGAGAAAGAGAGAGGCAGAGAAACAGAAGTAAAAGAGTAAAAGGGGGATGCAGCCAGTGAAAAGGTAGAGAGAGAGAAGATGAGAGGACATGTTCAGAGGATTAAAAAACACAGAGGGAAGAAAAACAAAAGGAAGAGAGAGGGAAGCAGGAGAGAGGGAAAAGACAGAGACAGAAGAAATAGAGATGGAATACAGATCAAGGGAAGGGGCAAAAAGAGTGAAGACATAAGGAGAGCAAAGAGACAGAGAAGGAAGGCAGATAGGGTGAAAAAGGAAGGGACAGATGTAACAGGGAGAGAGGAGGAGGAGATAGAGGGGAAGGGGGAGAGAGACCAGAGATGGGTTTACCAGATGTTGGCAGATTGGTGTTGAGCCATACATGTGCATTTTTTTACAAGAATGACGGGGGGGGGACTGGCTGACCCTCGGGGCCCTGGTAGGGTGATTCATGCAACAACACCACACCACAGGCAAGGGGAGGAAGCAGAGTGTGAGTGGCTTCTCTCAAATATTTACAACATGCAGCTGGAGGGCCAGCACTGATTCTACACTGCTGGAACAGGAGTCCGAACAGGGTGATGCTGCAGGAGCATTTTAAATAGTGCCTTTGTGTGGGGTGAGAGGAGAGAGGCAGGCTGACAGGCACACACACACACACACACACACACACAGGTATTATCACACGCAGATCCAAAAAGGAGATCCTGCATGCATATGTTCAGCACATCAATGTTGAGGTTTAGATGCACATAGCGCACACACAGAGACACAACAAAATGTGAATGGAACAGTACTGGGCTTCTGTCTGAAATCTCTGGGTAAAAATCAAGAGCTGGGCAGATGGGGCTCATACCGGCTTGCAGCCATGGTCCTGTGCCTGCTCATCAATCTTCTGAGCCTCCTTCTTACAGATGGAAGGCAGGGAGAGGTTACAGGGACTGTCATTCCAGCGCCCCTCCTAGACACACAGAGACATGCACTTCTGCTGAATAATGCATTATAACACCAACAGCTACGATGACACTACCGATGAAGCACAGCAAAACATTGCTCTTTGATGTCTACCTTATGAAATAAACCCAAAAACTGTCACATAAAGTCACCACTGCATTGCACCTCTGAAAGTATAAGTAAGAAATATATGATTATTTATCTGTGCAAGTACCCTTAGTGAATTGTTTTTTTCCACATGTATTGCCAGATCCTGTCTGTTAATATCTGTCAGAATCTTAAATCTACGATTGATACTATGTATGTCATTATTTCAAAAACAAGCAATTTTATTTTCTTACATATTTCACAATATATCAACCTGTAATAACAGAAACAACCATACAAAAGAACTGTACTCTTAGCAAACCAAATCAATTCTTAAAGTGAATGAATATTTATATTTTCTAACATTAGGATAAATAATCATAGCGCCCCTATTTTCTTTCATGAGAGCATGATTGCTTGCTGTGACCATCATGTACAGTTGTTCTTACTGAGTATGAGGCCATAAATTTGGCAATGATAAGAGGGAGGAGGAGCACATTAGAATGGGTCTGTGAAGTGAAAATGCAGAGGAGGATAGGTAGGTAACTCTCCCCCTCACCGGTCCCCAAAGCGTGACACAGTCCTCTTGGGTGTTGCGGAAGTTATTAGGCTCAAAGGGGTGCCAGTAGGTGAAGATGACAGGGGTGCGGTCTGACCACTCGAAGTTCATCTGCATCTTGGTGTCGTGCAGCCCAATCCACAGCTCATCCACATCTGCGAGAGACATGGGGAACACGATGGAATTTCAGTTTGGCCTGAATGCATCTCTTTGGCAAGTCTCTTTACCAACTACCCTCTCTATTGCTGAAAAACACAAAGAGAATAGTACTGAAGGGTATGTTAGATTTGCCTGACATCTTGATAACAAATATGGAAATAAACTTTGATCGTGTGTCTGAGTAAATTTTAGCTGGGGATAAGCCTTCAAAGACATACTGCTGTCAAGGCACTGAATTGATCTGGTTGGTTTTTTTTAATGGGGTGGTGAATGAGCAGTGGAGCTGAGGGGTGAGACAGACCCTGCAGGAAGACTGAGTCTGTGGGACTAGTCTGGTGTGGGTACAATCAGTGGGTTCTTTAGGGCTCTGGAGAGGGGCTGTGATCCAGTGGTGGGCTTCTCAGGGTTCAGGGGGTGACTGTGATTCGGGGGCTCCACCCTCACCTTTCTTCAAGTGGCGGATGATGAACTCCAGCTCAGGCAGGGTGTGGATGCTGACCAGGCTGGCGTCCATCCTGTGGCAGGTCTTCTGGGCTTCGTGCCAGTCCTTCTTCTCGGCTGTCAGCCTGTAGCAGCCCCTCTGGAAGGACTGCCACCCCACCTCACACTCTCGGTGCTCATCATCCGCCCATGAGTCTACCACGCGGGCGAGAGGAGAAGGAATGCAGGCGCAAAAGCAGGGCCAAAGGAAACCAAAGAATAGAGGGGGATAGAGTTGGTGAGGGGGTTATGGAGAGAGGGGAGTTCGGAGTTACAACAAGGGGATACAGTGGGGAGGAGGGCACAATCAAGTCAGAGTCTCTTCAGGTAGCACCATTTAACATGTGTTCACGCATGTATTCATACACATTTCAAACACAAATACCACTGTCTGTGTGTGTTAGACTAACAGGCAGGCAAAGACAGGGATGTACCAGTGGTGAAGGGGTCCAGAGTGGCATTGGGCCTCTTCTTGCAGATGTAGGGCAGGGCCACGCTGCAGTCCCGGTTCTGCCAGTGGCCTGAAGTCTCGGTGCGGATCACAGCACAGTTTTCCTCATCAGCGTGGGTTGGCTGGTCTGCAGGGGGGCAGTAGATAAATCAGTCGGACACGAAAAACTGGACTGGCCACGTTTTTTGTTGAGGCTCCAAAGACTCACTAATCCAAGAAGTCAAAATGACAGTGATCAGTGTCTAATGTGAGCAAATGGTAGCATTTTTCCTGTTCTACTCACAACACAGTGATAAGAGGACAGTGATGCCAACCTTAAAAACAAGAATGCAGACAGTTTGGTGGAAGATTGCTAGGAGCAAACAAAAATACCACCAAAATGTAGTAATTGATTTTAAGATCCAATTCACAATGAATTTTATGGTGTAAAAAAGCAGGTATTTTGCTGGAAGCAATCTTTAAGTGCATCGCTTTCCCTTTACCTGACTCCCAGTAGAGGAACTTGAGTGGTGAGGCATCCGCCCACTGCCACCCCCCATTCATGTCCAGGTCATTTAATCCCATCCATAGGGAGGCACTGTATCCCGTCAGCAGACCTGCACACAAAGAGAAAGAAGCCGACATAGCTCATCCATAAATATGCAACAACTATTTAGGGATTTAAAAAATGATTGCATCAAAGATAATGCTTATACTACACAAAGCAACTTGTGCACACCTTTATTGATCACAACAAAGTTATATCTTGTCTGTGCCATGTAAAACCCCCTGAAGCAAACTAGCAACTCAACTGCAACCAAGATGCATAAAGTTGACAGTAATCTAACTTCAAGAGAACAGTTTTGTACAAACGCTAATCAACATGCAGATACTGTTCATGTTTCATTGGAGAAGCACTGGTATTCCACTTATAATTCATTTTTGAATGCACTAGCTAGGTCTCTGGAATTAATTTATACTAAACTGACTGATTCATATTAAAGAATTTGAGGGGGAAAAAATAAACTGTGTGGACTCATGAGAAGCAAATCATGCTTACTGAGTTTTATGAAGGTTTGTACAAGTAGTCCAGTGGTAAGTAAAACAGCGAAATGAAATGTCCATGGTAAATTGTATTGTAAATTCATTGTAAGTTAGTCATAAAGAAACCAGTTTTTTCACAGTACATGATCGTTAGCTTGGTAGGTCAGGGTTTGAAATAACTGGGAGCTAGTTTGCTAGCTAAATATGACTTCTTTACTTAAATTTTATTTTGCAAAAATTGTAGAATTTTAAACTCTTAGAATGAGTTTAAAACTGATGGATGCAATACTACATAAAATTAGGTAAAAATTAAACAAAACAAAACAAAAATAACACAATTAAATAAAATTAAGATATAAATGTGATTGGACATTCAGTGTAATTTAAATCTCATTTGAATAGCTTATGAATTGCCTCATCTAACACTAAAGTTGCATTTAATGACAACATATGCAACTAGTGTATGCATGTTTAGTTAGACGTAATTTGCTTTGTGCAACACCAGCCTAAAATAACAAAAACAGCATGCAAGAGGGTTCTCATTTAGAACTTCAGAGTTTTCAGTAATCACCAGCATCCAAATTTGTTTATTTGTATCCACATTACGTTTGTCTGGAAATATCTTTACGTATTTGCATATGCCCATACGTTATCCACACATGTCTGCCTGTGTCTGCAGCTCTCTACCCTCACCATTGATGTAGGTCTGTTCATGCAGCTCTGTGATGCTGAGCAAGTCTGCCCCCTGCTGCTGGCAGCTGACACGCGCCTCATTCCAGGACATGGTGGACTGGAAATTGAACTGGTAGCAGCTATCAGTCAGTGGATCGATATCCCAGAATGTCTCACAGCCACTACCTGAGAGGATTGATGAGGAGGGAAGAGGTAAGAACAGAGAAAGAGAGAACAGACAGAAGAGGTAAGAGACTAGTGCAGCATTCACAATCATCACAGCACAGAGGCAAAGTGTTAGGTAAGATTTTTCTATATCAACAAAAGAGTAACTACAAAATTATGCACATTTGCAAGTAATATTTTCACACATGACGTGAATTTTGGGAGCATTGCACAACTGAATTTAGTGGCAAAATTGCACTAAACATTAACTGGGTAGCTCAGTTGAGTACAGGCTCAGCTGAGGTGCAGTACTCCAGGGCACCTGAGGGTGGACTCACTCTTGACAGGACAGAAGCCCCAGCGCTCATCCTGGCCATAGTCGAAGGTGGTCGCACACCACAGGTGGCCGTCCTCACGGCCAATGCTGGTGCAGCTGTGGAACCACTGGCCATCGTAAAGGAAGGGAAAGTTGCAGGGGCGGCCATTTGAGTTTCCCTGGATGGTGTAGATTTCTGATGACAAGAGAAAAAAAAATCAATCCCAGAATTCCTTTGTGATATTATTGCAGTCACATTCCTTTGCAAGGTCTTATAAAGGTCTCACAATTTACAACAGGTGCATTCTAATATGCAGAAGTGAGTTTTCTTTCATTGTGAAATAAAAGCCTGTTCCATTCCGTTCAAGTCTGATATGTCAAAACTGCTCCCATGTACATTTTCAGTTTTGTTCAATATGCTGCTAAGAACACAAACAGAATCTGTAGTTTTATCTCTATCCACAGTCCTATCCAACACAAACATGTTTAATTTTGTTCAATTTCAAGCAGAGGATCAGGTTCAGAGGAAACTAGCTTCAGGACATTTTCCTTGGGGCTTGAATGAACTTTATTCTGAATGAGAGCGAGCCTAATCTGTACACCTGGGCACAATGCCCACGGGGTTGCCAGGGTTGCTGTAGCATTCCATGAGACTGCAGAAGGGGAAGAGAAGACTCGAGGGGAGAAAAACATTCCCTGTCACCCCAGTGCTATGTGCAGCAGACATACGGCAAACAGGCAGCAGGGAAAAAAAAATCACATGAGTGAGAAATTAGTTCCATCCTACTGCTCCTCACAGCATCCAACAAGGAAGAAATGGTGGAAAACAAGACAGAAAGGAAAACGCACATAGTGCGTTACTGATGTGACTTGTGACCCTTTGGCGCTGGTAAAGTGGCAAGCTTGACTAACGTCTATGGCATTTATTTTTTTAATCCTCTATGAGCAGTACACAGTTTTGATGGGGTGGCAGTTTTTAAAACATCTCGTTGCTCACAACATTAAAATAAAAACAGATTCCTGTCCTCAAAGAGGAGGAAAGGGGAAGGGAAAGGAGAGAAAGGGAGTCATTACTTGATCTTTCTTCACGGGATGTCTGGTTTTAATTTGAGTTCATTCACAGTATAACTGGGAGTTGGTCACTGCTAAAATGACTCTTAAGCAAGACACCTCGTATTAGAGTTGCACTCTGCTTCGAAACTGTGCAGATTACCCTCCAATTAGACTGAAAGCATTGAGTGCACGGTAGGTTTTGAGGAAACTGAGGTGCAAGGACACACAAAAGCTCAAACTTTCATAAAAAATGTGAAGTTTTTGAGGACCTGCCTTGTTGGCTGTTGCCCAGATGGAAACTATCAAAGCTGGGGCCTTAGCTACCAGCTAGGGGATATGTACACAGAAAGAACCCCAACCACGAAACCCTGTGTCACGGCAACCCCACTGAACTATATTTGCTGAGAAAAGCATTCCCAGCGGGTGCTTTGTCTCTGTCAACCACCTTGACCCCAAGTCAGAACCAGCGCTTGTACGCAGCATATAACGGTGTCTGTCATACCGCGATGTGACATAGCGCACGGGTCCTGCTCGTCCCCGTTCAGCCTCCAGCGATGCCCCCCGGCGGGCTCCGGCGGGGCGGGCTCCTGGCCAGCGCCGGGGGGAGGGGTCGGGGAGGGCAGGTAATGGCTCAGCACCTCCAGCACCTGCTTGCAGTTCCAGCTCCAGCGTTCGCGGTCGCAGCGGTACACGTCCAGCACCAGCTCGCTGCTGTTTCTCACGACCAGGCCCATGCACAGCGAGGCGCCCACGTTGTAGAGCCGCCGGCGGGACACCCACTTCCACTGCTGGCTGCTCTCCTCGCAGGCTGCCGACACGTGCAGGATGGAGTCCTGCACCCCCAGGCATCCCCGCGCCCCCTCGTGGTAGAACGCAAACATATCCTGGTCAGGGGCCTCTGTGGAAGAGAGAAGGGCAATCAATGCGGACTCGTCAGGTAAAGAGGGAACCATGCTGGCTATTTTCTTGCGCGAACACAGATTACACGCTCAGTTGCCGGAATGAGACCGTCCCTAGGGCTTACTTGGCTGATTGCTGGGTGTGTAAATGCAGCATACCTACAATCAGGTGATGAGTCAATCATTCACACAGAGCAAGCTCACCCTGAGGAAAATTTTGATTATGAGAACAGCCTGAGACTGGGGATGAGCTAGACCTGAGATCTAAAGGTAAATACAGAAAATAATCCCCTTTATTTAGTCTGAAATGCAATGACTATAAACTTGCAAACAAGAATCCACACAATTATTCAAGCAGGATAAAAACACACAGCAAAAGGCAGCAACATGTCATGCTAGAACATGAGCCAAAACACACAAACAAAGAACAAAATATTCTAACCTTTGAGAAAAGTAACCATGCAAATAGATAGCTTCTACTGTTATACTATGGAAATATAATGAACATGACTGAAATGATTCTTTTGCCTTTTAATTTAGTTAAGGGCACTGACTACACTAGGGAACTTTTGCAACCCGGTTCCTATAAAAAGGTAACTGAAGAACCCTGCAGTACACTCTGTCACACATGAAAGCTGGTGTTGCAAGTGTAGATTTGATTGGGTACAGGCAAACAGCGATCTCATTCTGCAGATCCACAGATACAGACTGGCCAACAGCCACAACTGCAGGAATGCCAGGAACCAGACCCAGCGGCCTTCCAAAACCAGGGTGGTTTTCCACCATCCTAGCTTGTCTTTTTCCTTTTTGTTCTTTTTTCCTTCTAAGGGTGATAGGAGGTTATAGACAAGGAGGAAATGTGTGTGTGTGTGTGTACGTGTGTGTGCGCGTGTGTGTGTGTGCGCGTGTGTGACACCATGCCTGTGTGGGTTTGTGTGTGCACATATGTATGTGTGTGTGTGTGCACATTCCTGCATGTCTGCATTTGTGTAGTAGAAATAAAGGGAAGGAGAGAAAGAAAAACAATACACAGAGGTGTTGTATGAACACAAAAAATAAACAGAAGCCTTCCCCACTGAACCCCGGGGTCCTTGAAAAGAGCAACAGAAATAAAGCCCATGGCCCCTCAGCATTCCTTCTCCTCAGGCCCCTTTGTGGAGACAGGAAGTGGAAAGGAGGGAAATTACTGGGAGTTTGGCTACAGGCAGGCCCTGAAGAGGGGGCCTTTGATTCGACAGAGGCGCTGCAGAATACACGCCCTACTCTGTGACACTTCTTCACTCTCACATTCACTCTGAGACACATCCTAATGGGTCGCCTGCAGTGTTACTAGGCTGCCAGGACTTAAAAACTGTACGGTAATCAAATATGACCTCATACTTTTTCAAGCCAAACAAAGAATTGAAAATAGAGAAGAAACAGTGTTATTGATCCATGGCAGCTAAGATGTGCATGCTGACAGCTTTGTGCAGCGTGATCATGTTTAGTTGTTTATCTACATCTGTTAATCTTTCATTACTGTACCCTGTTGTTAAGTCCATTCAGCAAGCTGATGGCCTAAAAGGTCCCTTCAGTCTTGGCAATGAAACAATGGAACAGTCCTTTTATAAGCAAAACAAAACAAAAAAATTAGACTGCAAAATGCTTTATTAGAAAAAATCACCCTGATTCTCTGCAACAGTGTTTGAAGTATGACCCAGTTGGCAGAGCATCCACAGAGCCAGCTGTAAAAGCTCCAAAGAGTCCCTTAAACAAATAGTAGGCTAGAGCTGAGGCAGAGCTATTTGGATTGACTACTAAACTGCCCTACCCTGAGCTAAGCGTGTGACCTGTGCTGCAGCCTCTTAAGTGTGTCATGAATGGCTTGTTGATGCATGCACACTCGTTGATCAGCTGGCATGATCAAATGAAAAGAATGTCAATCCAAAGAAAGAAAGCCTTGCTTCTTCTCCAGCACAAGAAATTAAAAGCAGAAGTGTTGCCACTCAAGAAGTCATCACCAAGTCTCAACCCCCCCCCACACACACACACACACAAACACACACACACACACACACACCCTCAGAATAATCACATGCTCAGCTACCCCACTATCACAACATCAAAAAAATATTGGATTGCTTTGTTTCTGAACATTGTACTTCCTTGTTCAAAATCAAATTTAGTCACTGTTCACTGCTTTTGATGAGTACCTTAAATGCATGTTTTAACATGTAATCAATCATGAAGTACACATCTGTATTACCAAACTACATTTTGGAAATACAGAATCAAAACAGGCTGTAATCTGCTCATTTCTGTGTGTTTCTATTTCTATGTCCTGATAGATGATACTGCTGAGAGAATTTGACACAGCTGTGGAATCTTTGGCCATTCTCCAGTTGCAGAAAATTGTTTAGTACACATTAAAGTTTGTGTTGCCCCTACCCCAAAATGTTTTTGCATGGGGCACAGACAAATTAATTTTTTGTGCAGATTAGCTATTAAATGTTCCAATTCCCTAGAGATTCAACTTTCAACAGCTGTTTGACACTTGCTTGTACGTTTTTAAGGAGCAAATTGCATTGTGAAGGCTTAAAATGTTTGAGCTTCTCTATCAGGAAGTTTAGAAGTGACATAATAATTCAGTTTGGTTTGAAAAACATGAGAATGAGAAATAAGTCTACAAATTAATTAAAGTTAATTAAATTAAAGTTAAAGTTAATTAAAGTTAAGTTAATTAAAGTTAAAGTTTAACTTTGACACACCTGTGCTTTTTGCTACAATTTTTAATGGAAATCATTACCATCGAGTAGTTGCACATCAACACAACATGAACATAACATAATAGACTGCAACCATTACAATGCCAAAGAGGGGTTTGAGAAATGTGCCCCAAGCATTGTACATAGATTGTATTTCTGTTAAAAGCCTTTGTAGAGAATAAATTGATCCCTTTTACTATAGTGAGGGTGGGCTCTCTGAACAAACGTATGACTTATTTACATAGTTGTACTCCTTTTCATATCCACATTTGCCTAAAACCCTTCACTTTAGTAAGCAACTGTCATGTCAACTGACATGAAAACACGATAATATAACATGTCAATTGTTGTTGTATTTGACCAACTAACATTAAACATTGGTTAGCAACGGCACTTCTTGAAACCTGCCTGTTCCTCCCCAAAAAGAGCCTGCTATTAGCACTAGGTTTGTAATTTGTGATTAGTGAGTCGCTCTAAGTCGTCCTTTAATCTGGCCTCTTACATCACATCACACTGTTGTTCTAAAAGGTCCACATCTAAAAAGTCTGTGCCTTGTTATCCACACCTTAAAAGAGTTCATCTTTGTGCTAGTCTGTGAACATGGTGCAGTTCTGTGTACTCTTGCTGTAATTTAGATGCTAACTGCCCCTGCTCAGGGAACCTCCTGTGTTAACTGCCCAAAAATCTATCACCTGAGAACAAAACACAAATAAACCTGAGACCCGACATCATTTGCCCTAAAGAGAAGTATCAAAATGATACACACATGCTTTTTTTCCTGAAAAACACAGGCAATCACCCTGAATAATGGAATCTCAGCATAACACGATAGCAGAATAAACTACACAGCATTACACTAACTCTTCAGATGGCCCACTTTGCTCTTTTCCGCTGCTCCTCTTTTTCTTTTCCTCCTCCCCCATATATCACAGTGACTGCTGGGACTCCTCATCTTAAACACACACTGTTCAACTCTTGTTAAAGAACATGATAAAAGAACTGAAAAATCTTGGGGGAGAAATCCTACTAGACCTTACAGGGTTTGTGTAGTACACATGGAACCTTGAGGAATCCCAATAAGATGAGAACACATGAGAGTGGAACAGTGGACCACTCAACACACAGGCAGTCAACAAGTTCAGCTGAATACTAAGTCACACAAACCTGTATGTGGTCTTGCAGAATTAAATACAGGAGGATCCTTCATGAGATCTTGTGAGAACCACCAAGACAAAAGACAAAAGAAAGGATCTGATAAATGCCTATAAGCATCTAGCACGTTGTGTCACAAACCATACTGATTCACATTTACATTTATTCAGTTAGCAGACGCTTTTATCCAAAGCGACGTACAAACGTGCACATGAACAGGCACATGAACAGGCACAAGAACAAGACGTGTACAGGTCATACAATGCAGATAGTGCTGAGGCTGAGCACAAGGTCGGTGTCACGAGCCAACTAATCTGATCTAGGATTACATATATCAAATACAATGACAGGGACAATAAAGTACTGCTATACTACCTAGGCAAAAACGTGTACGATACAAGGTAAGAGAGCTACAAGTACAAGCCAGGAGTCTAAGGTCAAATTTACAAGGTCAAAATGGCAAAGGTGTCAGTCCAGGTAGAGTCTGAAGAGGTGTGTCTTCAGCCCACGTACTGATCCTTTGATCAATTTTTTAAATAATTTTACCATTGCACCACTCAAAATTTTGATAAAGCAAGTTATGAAGCTGTTTTATTGTAAATACATTAACATTCTGACAACAGCCTGAACAATAAACTCTAGACTAGAGCACTCTTTGACCCTCAAAACGTGCTCACATACAGTGGTATTTTTACTTTCATTCAGTTGTTGGTTCAACCCCAATCTGAACTTGCTCTAAGAATTGAAATTAAATATTTTGATGAGAGGGTGTATTGAAATCTTAATTTTGATCTCGCCCTGGGGGTTTTACATATAATCCCAAATCCCAGCTCGCCTTGGGAAAATACAGCTGTCACTTTACAACACCGAACTGGCTTCCCGCTGGAGAGAGAAGCTTCAACCTGCAGCCAAGAGCAACAGACACGAAGGGCCAGGATGCTGCAGGACCTGCCTAACTCCTCCTCCTTTGGCATGCCCTTAGACTAGGCCATCCAGGTGGAGGCCTGCACCTGAGTGTGGAGGAAAAAGTCAGCAAGGCTTTGCTGTGACGGGAGAAGGGAGGTAACCACACGAGTGGGCGGGCTACAAACACACAGGAGACAGGCCCACACGGAGACTGGATTCTTGAAAGAGAGTTTACTGGATGAGTTTAACAGCAGATCCCTTTGTCCCGTAAAATGACAAGCAACAAATACACAGGAAATTCCAAGCTATTATTGTGTTTGTGCCTTGGTGTTTTACTGCCGTCTCAGTGGCTGATGGTGGACTCTGGTGTTCACCTCAACGGAATGTGAGGGGAAACTGTGTGTGGGATTTTTAGACTGCAGTATTCTCTGAGTGCAGAGGTGGCCTGTACTGTCGCTACACTGCTTGCTGAGCCTTAACTATGCCCACTGAAAGCAGTGGTACAAGGCTGGGGACTCACTCAAAGGGTGACAGAGTTGTTAGGAGTAGCCTCACAACCTTTCAAGTTTTTGTCTGTCCTCAAGGAAGTGCGCCACGACTTCCCTTTGACAGTAAGTTTCTTTTGTTCATTTCTCACTTCCCAGTTTGGCTTTGAATCTCAGTGGCAACTAACAAAAGATTTATGCTGCCAGCATAGGCTGACCTGACGGTGATGCAAACTAGTCATCTTTCCAGCCACTCCACATACAATAAAAGCTTTCAGAC
Source organism: Megalops atlanticus (assembly GCA_019176425.1). Classification (NCBI taxonomy): domain Eukaryota; kingdom Metazoa; phylum Chordata; class Actinopteri; order Elopiformes; family Megalopidae; genus Megalops; species Megalops atlanticus. The sequence goes on along the minus strand of CM032875.1, from coordinate 41,780,104 downwards.
CACTGTGACAAAACATCCGGGAGTACTGTCAGGGACTCATCAAAACACCTTTGAGGAACATAATCAGAGGGACAATACAACTGGGAATCTTCAAATGAAGTAGTAGTGCTTTTCAGTGCAAGAATAACCTGCAGGGTGAAATAGTATTTAGGGATTTTGTGATAAAACTCCAGGAAGCAATTCAGCAGTGACTCCATAAAACCAGACAGGCAAATGGAAGCATCTAATTCCTCAGTTATTAACATGTTTATCTATCTGCATTCACCAATGAATAGGGCCCAACTAATATCCAAGCCAACGTGTTGCTAACATGTCCAGCAAAGACAAAACATGTCATCACTTAATCTCTCCACCCCCTATCCCCATCCCCCTCCAGTTCTGAACTTCTACTTCCTTCTGCCAGATTCACCCTGTTGCACACTGCAGTATACGTGTCTATTTATATGCATTTCAGATAGAAGAAGGGGGGATCAACAATTGCACAAGCATTCCATGTTTCCGTGGTGTTGGCTAATGTGTTCGTCAGAAACCCAGAAGAGTCACTAATCAACGGTGCGAAGCAGGTTTTGAAGCACAATAGCACAGGATAGCTGCTCTTTGCACGAAAAAATATTTCTCAGATATGCGAAAGTAAAATTTAATTAATGCATAGCAACATGTTCTATTTAGTTAAGAAATATACATTGGTTGCACTTACCTTTAAATCATCCTACATATGCTGAATCTAACGGTTATTACTATAGAAATAAGGACAGTTAACATTTGTGCTGGTATTACAATTATCAGCAAGACTGAGCGTAATTGTATACTGTATAGTCTAAGCAGCTGTTCAGAGGTATCAAAGCAGTTTCACGAAGTGTTTGACCATTACACTCATGGTCATGAGGTTGGAACACCCACCATCCCACAGAAAGCCTGACTCACGGCATCGGCACACAACATCGCTTTCTACATCGACATGCTAATATTCACTATAGAACAAGATTCTCTCCCAGATCTCTGCTGCTGTCATTTAAGGTTGGTAAAGGCCAAGTAAAACTAGAGGAACCCACCCGTCTAGAACTGTTGTATCTACTTTTTAGTGACCATTGACTAAAAATCAGTTATTTAACAACTTCGTTTCAAAGCTACATGCTGTTACACAGTCGTACATATCATCCGTGCTGCTGCGGGACATTTTCCAGTGTACTAAACCGTAGTCAAGAAAAAGAACATTATTCTTCCACGGTTTATTAAACCAAAAGAGAGGCAATATACACAGCAACTACATTATATATGTTACCACACATGGGAAACAGTGGCAACAGAGGATGGAAAAACACCACTGACGGGCACTAAAGAGGACGTAGCTGATTCCATACAGTAACACAATAGCGAAGCGCTGGCACATCTGCCTGCCAAATGGCGCTTCGTTTACGACGTATCGGCTACAATCATCTCAATACAGAGAAAGCAGGACATATTTACACATTCGACCTACATTTTGTTCCATTCCTCCATTTTCGCGCATAAGACAAGATTTGTAGACTTTTCGTAGGACAAACTTAGCAGCAACATGAAAAGAGTCCCCTCCCCCTTCCAAAAACTCACTCTCTCTTCGTCCCCACATCTGGTTTCGCTCAGAGTTTGGACTTTCGTGGCATTCCACCGCATCAGTTTATCCAGATACAAAATCTGCTCACATAACTCCTGTACTTAACGCTGCTTTCAGAAAAGCACAAAAGAAATTTCACTGAGCATTCCGGCAACTTAATCCTGCAGCCAAAAGGAGCGTGAACAAACTTGCAAAAAGCCGTAAGCAATTCATAATAAAATGGGTTGCAATTATTGCCCCTACCTGAGACGGCCGCCCTCAGTTCCAGACTAAGGATAAATAAATATAAAGTGCATTTGTACAAGTGGAAGCAGTTTGTCCATGGAGACGAAGAGCCGTAAGAGTCTCCGCGTTGCATGCCCACAGTAGTTGCGACGAGGTGAGAATTCGGCAAGAGTGACGAAGTACTTTTGTTCAGTGTGGATGGATGAAGTGTTGAGACTCGGTAAACGAGGCAGAGCGGGCTTCGTGGATGGTGTCTGTGTGCGCGTCAGTTAATGAGCCCAAAGTGAATGAGAGAAGCAGACATTGCGTCACCACATACTCTGCTGCTCTGAGCGAAGAGGAGGCAGAACTTCGAATGAGGACGACAGCCCCAGCACAAATGCTAAGTGCAACTCACACATTTACACGTGTGCATCTTTTGTCAGCTTTTATTCGCTTGCCACGCTTAAAATATTTACACCCTTCCTCTACCGCCGACTTTTCTGTATATAAATGACATATTTACATTTAACCACAATTCTTGAAACTTTGACGTATAATTTCATTCGTCGTCTCTGCACTAGGATAGCACTATGATAATCCCGTTCCCATAGGAATTACTTAATTTGTCGATATGAACAATACGAACAAAATACTCCTGTTTTTCAGATTATACTTGGTGAACTAGAGGTAAGGTCAGCGGTGAGGAACAATGCCTTACTACAAAACGAAAATGTTCTCGGACACACAACATAATGGTAGGACAAACTTAAAAACAGACAAATAGATAGATAGATAGATAATACCAGCATCACAACAGTCCTTATATGTCATTAAATGTTGGATCCCAAATAGTTATAACGAAAGGAATAATTGTTTACAGTATGTCATATGCAGACTACAAAATATTATATATAGAATAATACAGCACATCAATGATCTGTGAAAAATGTGCAACAGCATAGCAAATAACAGTTTTTCACATTACCTAGATAGTTTTATAAGAAATGGAGAACAAATGTTTGGCTTGAGTGAGTAGAGGCACTTCTTTATATCCACTCATTGTGTGTATGCTGTAATTGGTCGAGAGGTATCATACGGTCGACAATTTGTAGTCTCTGGCCAAAGGACCAGACTGCTACTATATTTTCCCTTTTACAAGCCTGTTGGATAAAGTTGTAGTTTGAAGTGTACACATCCTCAGTATTGACCACCTCTCTCTCAGCACTCACTGAAACATAGCATGGATTGTCTGTAAAGGTTGTACTTTTTAATAACAGAAACAAATGTTCAGGTCCCCAGTATGTTGAGGTTGCTTTGGCTGTCAATCAGCTTGGTTGTAACTTTTCTCTGGAGGGCGCTAGCATCTGACATTTCCACTCAGATGTGTGTCAAGCTGTCTCAAAGTGTCTCAAGGTGGATCATCGTTCCATTGAAACCCCCCTTTTCTGCATGTCTCATCTATTTCCCCATCCTCTAAATGATAGATTATGATTTCAAATGGATTATATGCACGATTATGGTACTGATATCAAATGAAAGACACTTTTTTGCTTCTAAGAAGTTGGTCAGAATCAATTTAAAGTTTACCTGTTCTATGAAATCATACATTATGCTGAAAAAAAAACAAAATGTGTTTACACATTATCCCAAAGCATTTTCGTTTATATTGCATATCTCAGATATGTTCTGTGCCAGGAACATTTATTGCTTTGAAGTTATCTCCGAGTGAACACAAGAAAAAAAATCACTGATAGATCTAAATACTGAAATTATATCTGGTTACTATGTCAGTAGTATGAAATATTGCAAAGAAATATTTTCATCATGTTTCTGTATGTGCTGGAAAACCATAGAACCCCAGTACAACTATGTTTAGGACCTTGTTCATCTCACTCAGAGTGTTGCCTTACTATACATAACTTGATAAATGGAAATTCCACATGTCTACTCTGCAATGTTGATGGTACAGAATTCTATGGACCTCATATTTTAGTGAAAAATTATTATCCAATGGGACTTTTCATGTAGTCTTATCTCTTTTCAGACATAATGATGTCATTTTTCAGTACAAAGTAGGTTCAAGACATAACCATAGCTGTAATGAAAGAGACAGAAGACCCAATTGCAGAGCTCTGGTACTTTAATAAGGGAGTCCAACAAATCCAAATCCATATCCTTGGGAAGGTCAAAAAACACAAGCCAGGGTCAAAACAGTGTGGAGAGCAAAACAGGAATCCGAGCAAACAATCCAAATCGCAAGACACAGAGCAGGGTCAAAAAGACAGGCAAAACAAATCAAAAAAACAGGAGCAGAGTATCGAGTAGAAAACACCAATGATACCGTTCAGTAGAGCAGGCTCAGTACCTCACAAAGAAGTGCCTGAAACTACAGTCCTTAAATCCCCCAGTGGTGATTAGTTGAATTTGCTGCAGGTGTGGTTAGAACTCAGGTGACTCAGAGCGTGGGCGTGGCTGAATAGGGAGTTGGCTGGAGGCAGGTCTGACAATAGGACATAAAGTTTATGTAATATTTTTGCCTTTTGTATCCACAAAATGTACATGATGACAGCTAACAAACATGTTTGTGTAAGCAAGAAACACATTGGGAATTTCTTTCATGCCTTTCACGCCTGTGTAAAAAGAAGTATATTTAAGATGCACAGTGGAATTCCAGACACATATAGTTGTTACTACCATTTGAATTTGGCACAAAATGTGATGTAATCATACTACCCTGCTGTAACTCCTTTGAATTATGCGGTCCTTTTACTGATCATTAAGTAATTTTGCCAAGCTTCTAAACTTCAAAACAAGCTGCCATCAGTCAAGCTGTAGATTATTACAGAGAAACTAGATCTGAAAAAGGTAATGTTTAGCTGGCCAGGGGTGCAAAAGCCCTGGAGCTTTAAAAGGCTGCCATAAAGCACACTGCTCTCATCTGGGTACACAATTGCAATAGACAAAATCTTCAGCCAAATCAATGTGAAATATAGCCACAAGCAACAGTGGTCAGGGCCAAACACAAACTCACAGCCAATAGTTATGACTGGTGACAAAAGAGTGATAAGATACAATTTTTAAGGAGAAACTGGCAAAGAACAAGTTGGCGAAAGCTGCACACCAATATAATCAAGCAATCTGGAAGAGTCTGTGACACTAGAGTTTAAATTTCACACTGTCATCAATTGCACATCGCCATGAAGTTTGGAAACCGAATATGACTGAATGTCTGAATATGGGATAAATTAGGTTTGTACCAGAATTCATGCTGATGGGACCAACAGTTGTCACTTTACATAATTTACATATTGTGAATATTGCTAATGAATTAGTTTACTGGTTTGACTGTCCTCTTGCTTTTTCAGCGACCCCTGTGGTCAGTCAGTACGCCCATGATCTGCCTGTGTGAAGCTCCCCATGAAGTGTCCTCCTTTGACTCATGTCTATGCAAGTTTGGCACGGGGACCGCTGTGTGTGAATAATTGGTGCTTGGCATAATGTTTTTAGGAGGTGAGCACATGTTTGTCTGCACCCTCCTGAATTGTCTGTGGGGGATGAAGTGATGGGTGACACTATGACACAACTGGGAATTCTAGATTGGGAGAAAATGGGGAAAACAGCATTTGGGCATTATGAATTAAACAAAGAACTGTGAAGCTGTGAAGAAATTCCAAAAACCAAATCCAACATGGGGATGGAATCATATGAATGATTGACCAAATGTGGTGAGATGCCACTGTTTATGGGTCCCTACATTATGGGTCCCATACTAGCAAACAGCTCAGGAGGAGTTGTTTGCCTTGATTCCCCTGAAACATGCCCAGGAGCACTTTAAATGTAGCCATGCTAAAAAAGCCATTTTCAGTTATTACCAGATGTAGGTGAGCTGTAGTTGAAAACAGGTAGTGCCTTGCACAGTTGCCTGTCTAGTACTCAGTGTGACCAGGGCATGATTTCAATATGTTTGGAAAAAGTATACACTTGTATGGAACCTATAAAGGAGTAGCTTGGCACAGTGCAAAGGACATTGTGTAATCTTTTTCAAATACATCTGATCTGTTAAAGTGCACAGCCAGGCAGAGACATTGTTCACTATGTGGGAGAATATGAGAGAATTGTAATTTTTGTTGTATTGATATGAGGGGTGTTTCTGCATGCTTATTTTCCAGCTACAAGTAAACTTGCAAAATATAGGAAAGGAGAATTAATATTTATCTAACATTTATAATAAATAATACAGATTTATAACTGTATATTTGCATGCAGATATGTCAATATATCTGTCAATTCAGCTGCTAGTAAGTCACCAACTAGCCAGCAGTTACATTTATTACATTACATTACATTTATTCATTTGGCAGATGATTTTATCCAAAGTGACTTACAAGTGACGTACAATACAACACAAGCGAAAAACCATACAGAGTCAACAATATTTGAAGTACTAGCAGGTAAAGCTAACGAGTGTGTTAAACCATTACAACCAAACCATTCATTTTTTTTTTTTTTAAGTTTAGTAGGAGATGCGGGGAACTGTTTCAGGTGCTCAGGTGAGAGCGGAAGAGCTGTGTCTTGAGATGTTTCTTGAAGACAGAGAGGGACTCAGCAAAATGGATGAGGTGTGGAAGTTCATTCCACCACGGGGGGACAACGGCGGAGAAAGTCCTGCATAGTGATTTAATACCGCAATGCGACGGGACCACCAGGCGCTGTACGGTGGCAGAGCGTAGCAGTCAGGAGGGAACATAGGATTGCAGCAATGAGTTCAGGTACTTAGGTCAGTTGCACTGACTGCAAGTTGTTTACCACACTGAAATAATTGGGTTAGAAAAGGAGTGAACCTTTCCTCCTTCCACAGCTAACTGCAACTCAGAGAAGAGTAAGGAATCAACATTTATTGTTTACTGGGGTTGTCAACCCATATCTAAGTATAACTAATGGAGTTGCTCTTCATGTCATTTCATCATTCTACAAAATCCAAAATGACAACCATATAATGTGACTTATGGCAATGAAATCTGGCATGAAGATATGTGTAATAATCCCTCTCAAAAATTAAAAAATAGATTCCTTAAAAAATAGATTTCATAGCCATTTTTCCAAATTTGTTCAATACAATTCTCACTAATTGGAATAATTGTAATGATGATAACAGACTAATCATAACATTGCAGCGTGTCAGTACGCGGAACTCTTCAGTTCAGAGGTCCAACTCAGGGGCACAACAGCACAGGTCAGGACAGACCCACACAGGCAGACAAAGTGAAGCAGGCACGCAAACAAGAGCTCCAACCCCAGGGGATGGAATCAGGGTCAATACAATGGGATTTGGATGTGTGTGTGTGTGTGTGTGTGTGTGTGTGTGTGTGTCTATGTATGTGTGCGTAAATGGGACCTTGTGAATATGCAACATGTGCGTGATCTTGGGTTGTTGAGTAGTTATGCCGTTTGAGGTCCACCTACACAAAGTGGGGATAGCATACAGCACAGTGGGGTAAGAGCATAGAGGCACCGCATGATGCCCTCTGATGGTTACACTTATGCTACCACTGCCTCCCGGGAGCATTCTCTGTTAATATGATGGAACATTATTGACCACTTAGGCGCTTGTCTCTGACACACCCGGCACTGATCAAACAAGATTAGCGTCCATAGCTTCAATCCAAAACTGATGTCATGTTCATTATTGATTTAACACAACTATGTAACTGTGTAGCTGCAAGAGTAGCTTGAAAACTGGATGAAGAATGACACTGACAGGCTTATTGAGTAATGATGATATGCACATGCACGCGCACACACACACACACAGACACACACACACACACACACACAAAATGTGTTCCTGTCACACGATAGGAAACGGAGCTGAAGGACGCTGCTGACCTTCTCACCTGATGCCAAGATCCTCCCACAATGTTTTGCTCAGCCATGCCATCCTGCACAGCATGTACCACCAGCTTTTTCAATAACAATCAATGACACTAATAATGATAACCCAGCAAATACACACAGCGTTTTCATAACACTGCAGAAATTTGATAACGCTACCACAACACAACAGGAACGTTGTGGAATTATTATGTGAGAGTGAGGAATGTTTGCACTGTGGCACACCAGAAGCTAATCCTCCTGTTAAAACACACAAGCACCCAACAATACACACTCCCATACACTTGCAAACCTGTTTTTTTATGCTGAAGAGACCTAGGCACTTATTCGACAACTCTAATTTGCCACTTCAGTGCAACAAGCCTTCTGGAAAAGGGAAGATTTAAAATGGACTAGTATTCTTTGAAATGTAGAGAAGAGAGCAATTGGCATTGAGTGTGGGAAGAAATGTATTTGCAATTGGGAATACCTCCTTGGTGGTCTCTGTGGAAATTCCTATTTGATAGTGGAAATCTTCTTGAGGATGCTTTCCCAAACTCTGGTCCCCGCAAATAGGGTTGCATGACAGTCATGCATATTTTGTCATCATTATCTTTATCCACTTCTCTGTTTCAATTGCTCACCTAAAAGCTGAAGCCAATGCATGCCTCTCCATTGCAAAGCCAATCTTCTCAACATGTGCACAACTGCCAGAATTATAAATTATTGTTGTAATGGTCACTGGATGATGGTGCCTTTTGGCAAGTTACAGCTGCACAGCACAAAGCCAGATCTCCCCAGAGGGATGCCCTGAGCCCACACAGACTTCCAGAAACTCATGCTGCGTTTGATAGGGGGAGGGGGTGGGTTATCGTGCATGAGCTTTCCTTACAAAAACAAGCTGTAAGGTTTCCAAAATATGTGTCATTGTCATTCCAGACAGCATATGACAATGGCACTGATTTGGCACAGGATGGTGATCAGCAGATGATGCACTGTATAAGGTGGTCTGAAGGCTAGTCCACTGTGGTGTGTTGGAGATTTGCAGTGTCCATCCAAGTGGTGATTACTTAATAAAAAGGAAGTAAACATTCAAGATTAAAATTAAAAATCTCAATGATTTTCAGTTGTCCCAAAAATGACTAATCTAAATCATTTCACTTGTGTCACCTTTTGAACAGCAGCCTCCTGAAATCCTTTCTACATGATTTCATTTGTATCCTCACCTTTTGAACGTTTGTAAGAGCAGCCTCTTAAAATTATAATACAAATTCTATGCTCCAGGAAAACAGGTTTTATTCCATAACCCAATAATGTCTGTCACTGTGACACAGAAACAGTCACAGCAGATTAATAATTCATAAAAATAACATCTCTATACTCCATTCTACTCCACCCAAAAGGGTAATTGTCTAAGTTCACCTTCACTTAAAAGACACAAAGAGTCAGTGTCCACCAAGTGACAAGCCGAAGTTTGACTCTGATTTGGCGCTTTTTTAAACATCTATGGCAGGAAATCATCTTAAAATAACCATCAAGTCAAGCAGATTGTGCACTCTGTGGCCTGCCGTGGCAGGTAAGATTGACATCCGTGGTGGAGACATTGAAAACCACAGTAGTCCAGCAGTAATCTGCGTGTGAGAGCCAGATGTCCACCAGGAAAGCAGTGGGTTACCTCACATAAACAGACTCTGGTGATTGATCACAGATGTGCTCATTCTGAGAGAACTTACAACACAAATATTTTCTCTGGGGCTACAAAGGCTAGTTGCTAATTTTGGTACCAATTACAAATGTGGCCTCTGCACACACTTAAAAAAACATACAATCATGTATAAGGTTCATTTGCAATGGCTATACACTCCATCACTTCACATAAGCTCTTTGCTGTGTTTGATTGACTTTGTGAAAGAAATTGTCAGTATTATATGCATTAGGAAAGAATCCTATGTGTGCCCTGAAATGATTCCTTCTACAATGGCGCTACCCTGTGGACAGTCGTTGCCACAACACACATAGGTTTCTATTTCTGATGATACTGATCTCAATTGTGTTGCAATACACTGTCTTAAGATAAAGCTATCTGTTAATATAAATGATGAAAATACTTTACAATACCTGTTTAAAATATATCTGGGCTGTGACTTGTATGTTGAAATCTGGATTTCAAAGAATGGCTGTCAGTGCCTCATTTGGAGGAAGCAGTTTTGAATGATAACATACAATGAAAAACAACAGTTTTAAACAATAGTATTTAATGGTTTATAATGCAATTCTCTGCTAAGGCCCTCTTCCCCCTCACAGTACACAAAGATATTCCAGCCCCCCTTGTACTAATGAGGAAAAAAAGGTTTATGAAAAAAGGGGACTGAAATATCAAGAAAACAGTCAGAATTTCCAGTTTGATGTCTCTTAAAATGTTAAACAGATGCTAAAATTGTAACTTCATGAAACATGACCCCTTTTCTGTTTCCTTCAGGTTCTCACTACAAAACTTTAAGAGCAAAAACAGAACAGCGCCACCAACAGGTAGTCTTGAACTTTGGTCATTTGAGAGAAAGGGAACAGTGCCTTCCCTGAGCCTGAAAGCGGAGAAGACTGGAGCAGGTCCAGGGCCCGGAGAGGCTTCCAGTCCAAACTGCGAACCCGGGCTTGGGCCATCCAGGGGAGGGCCGACTCAGATCCTTTTCCTGGAATTCATGGCTGACTTCCCAACTCAGTGGGATGGGAGGAAGAGAAACCCACCAACCTCACTCAAAATGTCAACCTCGCCCGGGGCGGGGGTGAGGGGGGGATGGGGAGGGGGTGTGGGGTGGGGCCTTCACCACGTCAGCTAGTCTGAGCAGGTTCTGTTCCCGTCAGCCTTTTTTTTGATTTGGCCGAGAAAATCCTCCCTTCTCGCCGGAAGTGCACATGGTCACTCTGGTTAACTGGACCCAACCTGCTTGCCATCTAGGATTGGACCCCACACAAAGGCACACCTATGGGTGGTGTGGACAGGAGGGACGGGTGGGGTGGGGTGGGATGGAGGGGAGGGGTAGCCAGCTTTCGGGAGTTTGGCAGGTCCTGGCTGGGAGAGCATGTGGCCTTCTGGTTGTGCCCTGGACCTCCCCTTCTCTGCACCCGGGCCCCACGTTCCCCTCTGCATTGTTTCAAGCGGTGGGGGGGGGGGGCGAGGCAGGTGAAGTGGCCCCTCCCTTTGGAGCAATGAGAATTAGGATGGAGGTTCAGTTTGAGGCGCTGCTGTTGAAGGAGCTGGAGGTGGAGGGCATGGCCGCTCCTGGGGTCCCGGTGGTGGACACGGACTTCCGGATGTGGGGCATGAGAAAGGGGTCACTGGCCAGCTGGTGCACGTCGATGCGGTCCTCCTTCCGGTACGCCAGGCAGCGGCGGATGAAGGCCTGTGGTTTGCACAGAAGGAACACAGGCATCAGAATGGCGCACATGTACTCACGCATGCACGCACACACACACACACACACACACACACACACACACACACACACACACACACACACACATTCATATACACGTCCATGAACTGTAGGGCTTGTTTGAGCATGATTCCATTGCGCAAGAGTCAGTTTCATCACATGGAACCGTTGGACTAAGACTGTCCACATGTTGGCTCAAGGCCTCCTGTCCTTGATCCCTGCAGTGTACCTTGGCTTCAGGCGACACCACAGGCTTGGGTGGGAACTGCACCTCCGTGGCCTTCAGGATGGTGTTCTCCTGCAGGATGTCCTGCTGTGACTGGTTATGTCCAAACGGCTGGGAGAGAGACAGAGGGAGGGAAAATTTGACAGAGGGAAAGGGACAGAGAGAGAGAGAGAAACACATGAGATCGGGGTGTTGTGGAACTCCACACCAACTCCATTAAAGGATGATCAGTCTGGCATTCCTTTACCTTGCGCCCATAAAGACTCTGGTAGAAAATGACCCCCACCGACCATACGTCAACCTTGTTGGAGATCTTCGGCGGCTCCTTCCCTACCACAAAGCACTCGGGCGGGAGGTACCTGCAGGGGTCGGAAAACGACATTAGCAAACCGCACACCCAGCGAGCACCCTGAGATCAATCTTAAATCTGGTGTATGGATTACCTCTGCTAGCCTGAGGGGCAACTCGTCTGAGAGACTCAAAGAGGCAGAGGTGGCTGCTCTGGGTCCATCGAATCAGCCCCATGTGAACCAGTGGCTCACAGGGCACTTCCTGAATCCCTGTGTCCGCTCTCTACCTCGACTGGAAGCTAATCCGTTTGTGGCGACTGGCCTGGGCCTATTTGCTTAGCTGGGTAATGTTGCGACGGCGCTGCGGTTACCAGTAGGTCCCTGCTCCCTGTGACGTCAGCTCCATCCCGTCCACCGAGTTGTAGCTGTCGTCGTCCATGATCTTGGACAGGCCGAAGTCCGTGATCTTGATCTCGCCGCAGGCTGTGCCGTTCACCAAGAGGATGTTGCCTGTCATCGCAAGTTCAGAGGTCAAGGGCGAAACCATATCTCAGGTCGTTCTCACATATATTGGTGCGCACCAGAATACATTGTTTCATTTTTCAGTTAGTTCGGTTCGCATTCACAAATGTTGTTTTCACCCTAGCCCAAACGCCGCACCACAAGCCGTGCGACAACAGGCAGTGCTGTCATTGGTCAATATCAGTCTTGGCGGAGTGCCATATTTCCGTGACAACCAGCCTGAAGGGAAGAGCTGAAAAATATGGCGACCAGGGGAATTTGTCCTTTTCTGTGCCATCACTTCCCGTCTTATTAAGCGCATCGCGTACTTTAATGTACTAAGGCGAAGAAACTTCGTGCAGAATGTGGCACTGTGAAATTGACCTAATAAATCCTTTTTTCTCTGAGCCTTTTGCTAAAAACTGCATATATATTGCTGTTTTTGTGAGTTGACGACAGCTGTACATTTATAAAGTTGTCGGCCCAAACCTCCAAGACAGCTAATTTCCTCCTGAGTCCACGTCTGACCTCGACTGCTAGCCATGTTTGTACCTGCCATGTTTGTTTGTGTTCCTTCAGAACCCACAATGCACTGCCCAGCTGACTACGGAAGCCTTTTTAGCTCAATCATGTGGAATACACCCCGTAGTTGGGTCGGATCGAGGTCGAGGAGCTTTCACACCATAAACTAACCGCATCAGAGTTCGCTGGTGGTGCTTTTGGTGCGCACTGGAGTACGGTTGCTGTGTTCACAATGACCCAAGTGAACCGTACTCATGCCCAGAGTTCCTTTGGGCTGACCTAAACGGTGCCAGTGTGAAAACACCCTCAGATCTATATGTCGATGAGTCAGACACCGCAGTCAGCCTTCATGGCCTACAGTTCCTCACAACTGCTACAGAACTGCAGGAGGTCTTCAATCTTTTTAAAAAATCTGGACCTCCACTTCAAAAGACCCCATCCATTTAAAGTCAAGCACAGGGTATCATTTTTAACTGTCAGTAAACAATGACAAAACTAAAGAATAACATGCCATTTTATGCTTATTATGGTTACCTCCCAAATAAGATGCAGTGGTTTACACCAGACATTTGTATTTAGAGGACAACTTGGGAATATCTTATTATGTGCCCTCACCACTTCCCCCTCCATTCCCCCAAGAGTGCCCAGAGAAACCGCCTTCACATCATCAGTGTATGCCATAAACATGTCCGTAAGCTTCTTTTCCCTTAGCCAGACTTGAGAAGGAGCATGGTGACAGAGAAGGAAAGACGCGTCAGGACAGAGCAGCAGCGAGAGTAAGGCACCAGAGAGCGTGCCAGCCCAGCAGGCTCGACTCACCGGGCTTGAGGTCATAGTGGATGATGGGCGGTCGGATCTCGTTGAGGTACTTGAGCGCGTTGACGATCTGCATGATGATGGAGCGGCCCTCCTTTTCCGACATCAGCTTGTGCTGCTTCAAGTAGAAGTCCAGGTCGTTCCCCTCGCAGTACTCCAGAACTGTGCAGAATCTGGCCCAAACAACCCCAGCAGAAGACATGGGGAGAGTTACTATAGTGCCGAGGGCCTCGGTCAGACTCAGTTTTGGTAAATACATCTGAGGCCAGCCGGAGTCAGCTTGGAGTACATGCAAGAACACACACAGCTCTGGATGCTCTCAAAACTGTTGAACAAAGCAATGTGTCACCCATAAACAGCTTGTAAAACCTTTGGGATGTGTTAAACAGTTTGGGGAGAATTACAGTGTAGGTGTATTCATCACTTTACCCCTACATTGCTCCTTTGGGCCCTGGACTAGTGAATATAAGACACCACAAAGTGCCATTTCGGGGGCCAAGAATTACCAACAGCTTTCTGACTTTGATCATCAGTCTGTCAAAATCACATCAGTTGTTTTAATCTTCTGCAATTCATCCATGTTAGTAGTTTTCAGCTCCAATAATAAATCCAGGGCAAAAAAACAATTTAGTTTGAAATCGGGCAGCCACAGAGGGCAAGTGCTTGGCCTGGTTAAATTTCTCATATAATAAAACTGGACTTCGTACACATCAGTCAACTATTAAGTTGAGCTTAATATCTTAATCTTAAATAATACTAAAAAAGTCTCAAATCTCTTGTACATGTTAAATCAATTCAAACTACCTCAAAGGTTGTAAAACAGCTGGTCATGTGCCAGTACTATACAAATGACAATCATCTTCAATAATTACAAACCTGACTAGTTACCAGCAAGTGAAATTGGTGTTCATTTTTATTTTTGGAGAAAATCAATGTCTTGAAATGACAATGTAATAAATGAAACCCACGTACTGCACAACATTCTGCTGTTAATAGATTTAAACAAGCTTTTAAATGTCAGTAATTAACATTAACATGAACTAGATGAACAACACAAGGTGTAAGAATATTAAAGACATGCACTGTATTTTTTTTTTTACTATTGCATGCCTCCATACATGTTTTGAATAAGTAAGGCACTTTATTTTATGGCACATTAGTGATGCAAACTGGGAACTGTATTCATTTCTCCCTGTTCACATATCACAATCATATTTTCCACTACTCCAAGATGGAGAGGGTGTAAAAGATGTAAAAGATGATGACACCATTCAGGAACAGCTGTGGTGGGTTTTAACTCATTTCAGTCATGATTCATTTTTACATGGAGGTGGAGACCATGGCTTACTCCGTGTACATTGTGATTTCAATATGAGATGCATATCAAGCACCTTGCTTATTACAAACCACATATGGTCATCACAGTTTAAAATGCAACATTACTAAGGTACTGAGGACGTACGAGTCAGTGTCTAGTGAGAAGTAGTCGTAGAGTTTCACTATTCGGGGATGATCCAGCTCCTTGTGGATTCTGTACTCCCTGCAGGCATGTCTGGAAACAAAAAACAAAAAAACAAAACACCACGACACTGTCAAACAATATCCTAGCAAACTTATAAAACACGAAAAGTTAATTCTCAGCACATACCAAACACACACTCCCAAAAAAACAATGAATTCCTTCCCCATCTACATGACACATTCATCCAAGAATGCAATCAGAGAGGGGAGATACCAGATGCAGAGTAACCAACTGTTGCAGCCAAATTTGGGGTTATATTTTTTTAAGTAGACTGATATAGTCACAGAATCTATCTTCCTTCGCTGATACTAAACAAAGGAAAGACATAGTTGCTGAATGTGATTATTTGTATCTAGGGGTATTCTACCCACAATTTCAATGTTCTACAACATTTTGCTAGCCGTACAGTTCAGCATTTGATTTTTTCTTTTAAACAAAACCCTGTTCATTTCCTGCAATTATGAGTAGGCCCCTGCGTGTTGTGCAACTTGGTTTTGAAACCTGTAATTCAATCCTCCCACACCAAGGTGCTGATACAGCCTCCCCATAAAGCCACACTGAATACCAGTCATTGTGGTAACTTAATTATCTTAATTAGTCATTAAATTACTTCTCATCGCATACTTGCACTCCTCTTAAAGGCATGGTACAGCTATGTCATTCAGCAGTATTTCATATAAATTGTGTATGCTGAAATTTTAAACTGGGTGATAGTGCATTCTGTCTTCGGAATAGAAACATATTTTACACACTTTCAGAAATTAAGTTTTTTTTTTTTGGGAAAAAATGTTTTTGTCATCTGTTACATGTTTAATGCTTTTCTGTCATGCTACCTTTCTTCTGGTGCATGTTTTTCTGACTGCACGTAAAGCTGTTACTTACAAGACACATACACAGTCAGTGAAAGAATATAGCCTGGTCTGGAAAAATGATATACAGGATCACATCAAACTACCATTAATCTGCTTAAATAATATCTTAATCACAGCCAGTTGCCATATTTAGTGACTAACTTAGAAATCACCTGGTGGATGTCAAATATTGCAAATAAAAAACAGTTCACCAAAATGCAGGGAGCTAATTATTAGCTAGTTATGCACAACAAAAGCAAATGAAACAAGGTCTCAACTGATATTTGAGTTGATGATCTTCAGATGAAATACTAGACGACATCTAAATTAACAATCCAAACTCATGCTGCTAAACACACTCGTTTGCTGTATAAATCAATGTTGATTTGCTTTAACCAAAGGAGAAACTATATTAAAGAATAAATCCCAATTTCCAAAAAGACAGCACACTTCTGCCACCTACTGCTCAGAGAAGGAGAATGATATCTGGGAGTCAGGATGCAGGAGGGATTGGTGGCCTGGTCATACCATTTCATGCAAGAACAGCTAAGCAATTTAAATACTGTTTTTAAAAAAGGCAGTGCAAAAAAGCACAAACACATCTGTCTCCATTGGATTTAAGACTAAGACTTTTTTAAGAGTCCCCGGTGCAAACCAGAAAAACATCACAAGAGGCAAAGATGCTTTTTGTGATAATATTTAATAATTAGCTATTTTGGGCTAAGTCATTTGGGGCAGGATGTGGATAGAAATAACATAAGCTCCTATCTCCACATTGACACATTTGATAACATTGATAAGGGACAAAAAGGTTCGAGGCATGTGGATAGGTAAATACAACTATATGAAAAGCTGTACTGCTAATTTACAGTATGAAAACCTATGGCCACAGTAAAAGCAATGGGAGCTCACTCACTTGTGATAGTTTTCCTTCTTCTCATCCCTCCAGTTCTTGTTTAGCTGGTGGATTTTAACAGCCACATATCTCTGCTCCGTTAAGTCAAAGGCCTGGGGCAAGGTCAAATAAAAATCTAAATCAACCATTCAAGCTATCACCATAAATCACTGAGGTGTTCTAATAAAGGATGTGTAATGCGAACTATGGGCAGCAGATTGGAGGTACGGTTTAGGCTCTGTATTCAGCTTTAGTTTTAGAGAAAGGAAGGCATATTTACACTGCATGGGTTTCACAACGTGTGCAAATGAACAGTTCTCACCTTGTAGACTTCACTGAAGCCCCCCCTGCCCAGTAAGTGTAAGAGTAGGTACCGGTCATTCAGCGTGGGGTGGTCTTTGAACCTGGTGGCACAGATGCACCCATGTCAGAAAACTCCACACTGAGGCATCTCAGTCCACAGCAGCAATCAAATAAATCACCCCATTGCTTAAATGACATCAGTCAATTAGTGCAAACATCTTTTGTGTTGTGCAGCGACAGTGACACACAATGGTTGCATCCACTGAGTTAGAGCAGAAATGAAAGTCCACTCTGGAAGGCCATGGCAGTAAGGGACACGCACTGCGAGTTGTCCTCGTTGTGTATCCTCTTCAGCTCCCGGATGTGAAGGTTCCGCACACGCTCTAACCGTTCTAGCTCCGCCTGGATCTCTGCCTCCTCCTGCAGAACACATGCCAGGCGTGTCAATCACACAGGGACTGATGGATGAACAGACCTAAAACCTTAGACGGGCACCCACTGGTTTGCCGCAGACAGCTCAGCAGGCAGAAAAATCAAGGAGGGAGCAAAGATATTCTGTAGATGAGTCACATACACCCTCACACTGAGCCTCAGGAGAGGTGACAGACAGCGTTACCACAACTTCAAGCAGTAGACCAAACCACAGGAGCACAATGAACATGCACCAACACCCTGATGAACACAAACTGAATACTACAGAGGCAGAAAGGAAGTGCGAGTACCTTCTTTAGATGTCCCAGCCTCAGTTTGAAAATCTCTTCCTGTTCGTGATACTCTGCGAGCGTCAACCTATCAGGAGCCAAGAGAAGAGGGCTGGGTTTACAAAAAGAGGCACAGTCCTTACTTGCACTCTGACTAGGTAAAAATATTCAATTATTACTCATGGCCATTTCTCAGATGTAATGCAAATTCACCTGTGACACATGCTAATGTGAAATCACATTTGGATAAACTGATTTTGCAAATATGCAGTTTTCTCCAAGATTGGGGGTAACCTGGATTTTCAAGGCTCCCATGTGTTAACACAAACTCACCTTCTACAAGTGTTTTCTTTAAAGATATATATATTCCAAAGAAAAATGATCTAACTTTCAGATATGCAACGGGATAAAAACTCATGTGCATGTCATTAATAAATCTGTTCATTTCATTTTGGTTGTGAATCCTTCTCGTGCACTGTCATCGATATGTTATACTCAATAATACATAAAGGAAAAAAGAATCATACGCTTTTAAAAGGAAAGAGGAAGCCAGGGATACCAGTTGAGTATACCATTAAAAACTGAGCATAAACAAAAACCAGCAGACCCCGTGGCTTGACAGTGAACATAAAGGTGAGTCTCAGTGATCAGGCCTTACGTTTCGCTCTCGGCGCCATTGGTCTTGCTCTTGCGCTTGTTCTGCTCCAAGCTGGGGGGTGGGGTCTGGCCCATGGCAGGCGGCTTCCTCTTGGCCAGCAGCTTCCTCTGCCTCTCGATGTCCTCACGCTGAGAGTTGATCCTCTCCTGCTGCCTGTTGGGGAAGGAAACACCAACCAATCAGGGGGTGTGGCGAAAGGGGAGGAGTGTGTGGGCACGGCTCAGCACTGCACATGCAATCACTTTATAAAGCACTGCATCGCTTTATCAGAGGTGGCTTGCTTGTTTCCACAAGACATAATAAATTGCTGTGGTTCTAATATATTTAGTTTTGAATATCTAAAGAACTGTGATGGCTTCCTTTAAAAAAAAAAAAAAAAAAGGTTAAATATGACACTGTTCAGTGATACAAGAACGTCTTAAAAAGGTCACAGCAACTGCAAAGTGAGAATGCCGAGTCTCAGGCCACACAGTGAATTATGTCCCCCTCTGGGGGGATAAGGTTAGGTTTATGGTTGAAGTCAGAGTTAGATTTGGGGTTAGAATCAGGGTTATATTTAGGGTTAGGGTTGGAGTCAGGGTCTCACTTGATGAGATTCTGGAAGGCATATCCGTCAGTCCACTGCTCCGTGAAGGAGGCCCCGTGCCGCACCGTGGTGAAGTGGCCCAGACGCAGCCGGTCCTGCATGCTCTTGTCCCGGCAGGCCATCTTCTCCTGCTTCGACTGGAGGAAGAGGAGGCGGGCAGGGGGCACAGCGTTCAGATTGTAAACCAGCAAGAAATGCAAACTGACTGAATGGCAGTCCAAATGACATCACAGCAAGGGTGTCACCATTCTGCTTGTAAAACCACCACTCCAAGAAAGGGGAATTTCCGAGCACAAGGTTAAAGGTTAAAGTGCTATAGCTCTGAAAGTCACGGACCTTCTCGATCAGCAGCTTCTTGCTCATGGTCACACACTTGTTCAGCCTCTCCTTGTACCTCTCCAGCATTCTCTGCTGCTCGTCAATCTGCCGCCGCAAGTCACAGTTCGCCTGGGGTACAAACAATGTATGAGCGCACGAGCGCGCACGCGCACACGCACACACAATCATTTGAACAAACCAAGTTTAAGCCCAAGCAGAATGGCTGAAATGCATTTGGCCCAAATCTATACTGGACACAAACTTCTGCTTGTCCCCAAAATCTGTGCATAACAACACCACTGTACCATACAGTCCACAAAGAGTAGTATAGTTTGCATGCTTTATGTGCCGTTATGTGGTGCCAGTCTTACCCGTAATAAGTCATCTATGCGTCCCTCCTTTTTCTCCAGGTCTGAGCTCTTGTTATTCTCCAGCGCTGTGAGCTTCTCTATCGTGAGGTCAGACTGCAAAGACAAAACAAACCGCTGCAGTGAGGTCAGCAGACAGGAGACAGAGCACAGTAGGAATGCGCCTGTGTAGCCAACAGCTTGGCATATTCACCCGGATTTATATTAAACAGCCGCTGACGTTGAGCAATGGTGTAAATTGACGGCGTGTCCACATAACTCTTTTAGCACAACTAATGTGCATTTCAGCCTTGTGAGGACCTTAGCAAACACCTGGGCAGCTACTTCCTGCTGCAGCCAAGGTGTGCTGCTGTCAAAGTGGCCTGAAATGGGAGTACCTGCGTGGCCTTGTGAACTCCATGGAGCGAGACGGGCTTCAGCGAGCTGGTGGAGTGGTCTGTATTGGCGGAGCCTATGGATGAGGGACTGCCCTGCTGCACCTGTCTCAGACACACACACACACACACACACACACACACACACACACACACACACACACACACACACACACACAGAGACACCAACTCAGTGCTCAATGTCAGTCTTCCTCACACCTAACCCAGATCCACAACCAATACCCTCAGCTCCCGCACAGAAATTTCCATACAAAAATGTGGTTGATATATCAGATGCCACACTTTTGCCACTTTTTCTGCTCAGATTTCATGTATGTGAACAAAGACTGGTTTTCCTGTTCTTCCATGAAAGTGTTAAGACAACAGCTGCTGAGAGGTGAACTGAAGTGCACAGAGTTGGAAAAGCAGAGAAATGTTAAGGTGGAGTAGATCTAGCCCTCGGTGTTGAGTGAGGAGGAAGAGAGAGCCAGCGCTCACCGAGGCTGGGGGGTTAGAGAGGGAATGCTGAGGGGAGGAGCGGACCACTGGTGGGACACTCCGACCCGGACTGGTGCCAGGACCGCTACCACCCGCAAACTGAGAGAGACAGAGAAAGAGAGAGGGAGAAAGAGGGGTAGGAATGGAGGGCAACAAAAAAAACATAAGAAAGGGAAGATGGCAAAGTAAAGCAAACATACAGAAGGAAAGTTAAAGCCCAGCCAAGAAAGCAATCTTGTATGGTGCTCTCTCTCTGAAGTAACTTATACTGCTCAATAGGTTTTCCAACAGAGATGAACTATGATTACATCTGCCCTTGACTTCCGGGTACTGCTGTGATGACAGGTAGCAAGAGCCCTGTATGTCATGAAGTCTCCGCTCACCTCAAAATAATCGCTAATTTTATGTCCCCTCGCTCCTCCTTTCCCTGAAGAAAGAAAATGAGGCACACAATGAAAATGCATCCACTTAACTGTCTGCAGCTCAAAGGAGAAAACACTAAGGAACAGAGCTAACAATCAACCACCTTCCTCTTCAAAGGATATATTACATCAGCAAGGCAGACTGTGAGGAAGAGAACTTGCCTTGGCTGCCGTCGTAAGGTTCTCCTTTCCTCTTCCTTGTTCTCTGGTCGTTAGGTTTCTTCTCTGGTGTCTGTAAAGACACAGGAATACACACACACAGGCACACGCACAAATGAGTTCTATGACCCACATCCCAGGAGGCCCGAGAGACCACGCTGGTCAAGCAAAACACGCTCAACTCTGAGGCAACACTGGCCATATGATAACTTTCCTATAGCATAACAGATATATGAGAATGTTATGCGCTTTGAGAAGAGAGTTAGGGATGGCTCATTCAGGGGTAAACTTGTGGGGGGAGCTCATCAGTAGGGCTTCACCTAACAAGGTGAGTCTCAAGCAGGGATCCCAGAATTACATGCGTTTGCTGTGAAAAACCAATCGATAATTATTCGTAATTTCTGTCCAAGAAGCATGGCACTGAACACTGATCACATCACTTACATTAACTCTTAAAACACCTAAACTGACAAGCATAGTCATCTCAGTCAGCATCTTTTACAGTATATGTGATGCTGACTAAGGGCGGAATCAGCATGTAGGAATTTATGCACCATTCTGGCACTTTATATCATGTCAAGAAAGTTACCCCACCGTCCTCATATGCTAGTTTAATACAAATAAATTTGTGCGGATGTGATTCTACGTATAGTGCAAGACACAACAAAGTATTCAAGAAGACATTATCAAGGAAAAGCTTGGGAATCAATGTTTTAATGTACAGACCTCAAGCTCCTTATCACTGAGAGAGCCCACACTGCATAGACTCTGGTTGGATGACTCATTGTGCCCTGAACCCTGGAGGAAAAAAAACAGCAGAAATTAACCAACATACCCCAACAAAAGTGCTCTTTTATATCCGCAGCATGGATGTCATAGTGAAGGTGCCAATGTCAGTCATCTGAGGTGAGGCTTTCCCAACTTATTTGGTTTGAGCTGCTGCATCAGAATGTTAAGTCTGTAGAGAGCAGAAGAAACGGAGCCAAAATGGCTCCCCAGTTGCTCTGGTTTTCCTCTGGGTGACAGCACTGCGCTGCAATCAGACATGCTGGCACCAGCATTGCACTGAGTAAGAGGTCAACAGTGTCCAATCAGGGCGGGGCACCTAGCTGGCTGGAAACTGAACAACGGGAGCGGTGACAATCCCCAGGAGGCAGACGGGGGTAGTCTGCAGGTCACACAGACGAGACGTGGCTCACGTCTGGGCCCCCAGGAATAAAGCTGAGAGAAGCCGTTTTAAGCCGAACACCCACTGCCACCTGAGTGGTCATTCTCAATTTTATCTGTTGGTTGGTCAATTTGCCACCAATTTGCCAGCGCACATCACGCCCTGCTTATGTGTGCAACAGTACAGCACTCTGATACGGCCTTTTTTTTTTTTTTGGATCCCATTTTCCCTCAGGCCTAAGCTTCGGCAGACAAGCTGCTTGAACACAGGATACAGACTCCACCATCAGTCCAGGAGAGCCGTTCTGAATTGTCTAGTCCTCTGAAAGGAGACGCTCCTAATGACAAACACCCTCACAGGAGCCAAACAGTATCAAGGTGATGTCAGCACTTTAAATAAAGCAGTGAAGGGACAGCGCATTAAACACACTGACGCCCGCTGTGGGGAGCCTCTGTCCCTGGGCTCTGTGTTCACTGTGCAGCGGTGGGCGGGAGAGGGAGATAACGCCGGGGGCTCCGCTCGCGCTTGCCGTCGAGGGGGGCGGCCCGTCGTGGGAGTGAGGCGACGCACAGGCAGCCGCCGCCGCAGCACGGGCCAGACCCGAGTCACGTGAGCGGCCGGGTCTCCCACAGCCACCATCCCCTGGGCTGCCCGCCCACCAAACAGCCCAGCCTGGCAGCTGGCCCAAGCTTGGCTCTGCTGGCACCCACCCTGTCAGGTCGCTTTCAACAAAGCAGCCAAAGATGGAGGGCTTCCTCCTCTCACCCAGCAAGCCTCTATTTTCAAGCCCACTCAAGACTATGAGACATATGGACGGGTTTCTTCCAGGGTGTGATGAAAAGAGAGGCAATAAACTTGGTGACCCCCGCTGACGTAACCAGAAACACAGACAGCCTAACAAACACCCGACTACATAGTAGGGGTGGTGAACTGTGCCGATCGTGAGCTCCGGGCTGCGGAGAGGGCTTCGTCAGCCCCGGTCACACTAAGGCAGTATGGGGGGGAAGGAGGGTGTGCCAGGGCTGCTGTGTTACATCCCCAGCCACGCAGTTTACACACCTTAGCCACCCCGACGCCGGTGAAACGCGCCTCCAGCAGCTCCTGCCGCCGCGGGTCCAGGCTGTGCAGTTCTTCCATCATGTCTGCAGAGAGAGGGGTGAGGGGAGAAACATACAGCGGTTAGAAAGTGGCGAGGAACCCACCATTTCAAGCTGCAGCACTGTGGTAATGACTGTGGGCGTAGTACTAATACCGACCCCTGGATGTAGACTTAGATGGCTTCAGAAGGGCAAAAAGAACTCTTGAGTACAGGTGAATGTCTCTGCTCCAGGCAGAATAAGCAAAAAATGCTAAACACTGTAAATACTAAATTCTTAAAATGTTAAATGCTTTCCTGAATAGATGCAAAACAGCTGAGAAGAAAAATAACTGCTTGCCAGTAACATAACAAATGCCCTCACATGACTAAGGGAACAGGTTTTCCCAGGAACAATGTGACGCGCTACTTCTCTCTAAAAAAATCACAAACCTAAATGATCTCAATTATCTTAACGGATTCTGTAAAAAACACTCACATTAAGCCTGATAGGTTTCGTTTGTTTCTTTGATGCGGTCTTTATCAGGGCCAACTCAGTGCGTCAAGCACTTGTCCAAGAAGTTCTCCCATTAAAGTTCAAAGCCCATTACCCAAATAGCAAGCTATTTATTTCCCTAGTGGTCTAAATGTCGTTTTCGCGTCAAGCTTTCCCGTAACATCCATTCACATTCACAGCTGGCTACTTCTTGTTCAGGAAATATGGTACTCGTCTGCAAAACTGCATCACTGCTTTATTACTTTGTACTTCAAAACAGATAGGGACCTAGTCTACACATTATAGCGAAAGATTCACACAAAGTATTACTTATTACTGGCTAATCATACAACCTGGTTGGAAAGTTTCGCTGGTAAACGACTAGCTAGCTAACTAGATATACGAAAGAAAATTTCATCATTCAGACTAGCTAAATCTTTTGGAAACCACAGCTGTATGATAGCTTCACACAAATTTTTAAAATTTCAACTCAAGATCGCTTGCCATACCAAGCAGTGTCTGACCTAGCTAAGCATCCAGGCCTTTGTGATTACCTAAACTCAGGTTGTGTTTCTTTTATTTTGAAACATTAATAGTCTTACTACATATTTATTCAGGCCACTAGTTACTAACTAGCTATCTAGCTAGTTACCAGTTCCATCCAACAACCTAAAATGGAGTTAGCTGACTACAACTTCAAATACAATGCATTGTCATTTGCAACAGACGCAAAGGATGAAGAGTTTTGTGTGATCTGTCGGCATCTAAACTATGCGTCCATGACAAGCCAGCTAGCCTAGCTAGATAGCTAGATTGATAGCTATACTAGCTTGCTAAGAAGACAATAAAACCTCTCCCATTCCGTACTGATTCATCTTTATGTTTAAGATAGCCAGTTAGCGTTATCTATTTAGCTAAATTTATTCCACTGTACCAAGCCAAAATGTATACATCTTCGCCTCGTTTTCCACAAAATTCATACGCATATCGACATCCCCAACAAGCTTTAAGACTAGGCTGTAATCCTCTAGCAAGGCAGCCAGCTAAGTTAGCCACCTAGCTACTTCGTTTACCTGCAGCGGTGTCGTTTTTCACGGGCCTCTGGATCTGGGTCCCTCCGGGTCTCTACCACTTTCTCGTACACCACCTTCCAAACTACCCCAACACTTCCACCAAAGGCCTTGTGTAAATCACCACCCTCCACCTATTGTGAGTTCAAAGTCAAAGCGCACAGGGGGCAGCCCTGTTTCTTGGACGCTGAGGGGGATTCGCGTGGAGGCCTTGAGATCCTCGGAGTTTCCCAAACCCGCCTTGCCGCTGCCCCTGCACGGGTAACCCCGGGTTTATTCGCTTCTGTTCTTTGAGGGCCCCCGCCGATCTCCTTGGCTCACACTGGATCGAACAATACCTTTCACCTAAAGACTTTCATTTGGAATAAGCAAAATAAAACACGAATACCAACTTATATAACAACTGCCTTTTTCTTCTTGGGATCAGTCCGGATCGATAGCTTGCTAGCTAGCTAGTTGCTAGCTAACTTGTCTCATTGGTTATCAGAGTTCGGCCGATGTGAAGAGGATTCAATCAGCAAGCAGGCTTCAGCTCATCTCTCGTCAGCAGCCTCGCGCGGAAATGACCCTCTTCCGATCAATTCAGTCTATTTAGTAGGTAGTCATCTAATCCCAATCGATTCAGATCGGTTTTCTCTCTTTTTTTTAACAATGTAAACAATAATCGGTAAATCTCATACTGTCTCGTGAGATTGTGGAGTTGTTTTTTCCTACCCCGCCTGAAGGGTTTACTGGCGCCAATGAAAGACAACTCAAAGGTTGAGAAAGTTGAGGTTGCTGGGGAGAACTTGATCGTTGACTGTAATTACCACAACAATACTTAAAAACCCAAGCATTAAAATTCTCACAACACAAAGTTGTAAATGCAGGTGACATTTTAAAAATTCACGTACTATTTCTGTTATTTTAACTAGAGCATCTGTCATTTTTTTGTTTATATAGACTATGAAAGCATTATATATGAAGTGCCTTGGGACCCTTGACCAGTTTTCACATGTTATGGAATCACAAATGTGATGTGTCATGTGTGATATTGTAATTAAAAACTGAAGCACTGAAATGCAATTTATTTTCAAGTGACATATTTTAGAAATATTAAGAAAATAAAATGACTGAAATATGCTATTTGCATAATTATCCAACACCCATGCATTATTATTTGATAGAGCCACATTTTTCTGCAATAACAGTTTTAAGTCTTTTGGGGTGAGTATCTACCGGCTTTGCACACTGTTTGGGAGTGATGTTTGCCCATTTTTCTTGGTAGATTTTCTTCAAATTGTTCAGGTTGTCTGGATGATGCTTTTGGATCACAATTTTCTAATAGTGCCACAGATTCTCATTGTTCTCAGTGGGCTTGAGATCAGGACTTTTGATTGGGCAACTGTACAACATTCACCTTTTTGGTATTCAGCCACTACAGTGTGACCTTGGCCTTTTCAGCTTCAGTTTTTTTTCAGGTTCTCTTGTAGTATTTCCCTGTATTTTGCTCCATCCTTTCTTTCTTCAGTTTGAATAAAATGCGTAATTCCTGCTGATGAAAAGCATCCCTACAGCATGATGCTGTCACCACCATACTTCACTGTAGGGATGGTGTTTCTTGAGGCATGGTCAGTTTTAGGTTTGCGCCACACATAACACTTTGAATTATGGCCAAAAAGTTATATCTTGGCCTCATCTGACCACAAAACATTTTCCCACATTTTAGCTGGGTCACTCTCATGCTTTCTGGCAAACTCCAGACATGCTTTGAGATTATTCTTTTTGAGTAATGTTTTCTTTCTTGCCACCCTCTCATACAGCCCAAGTTTATGCAGAGCTATTGATGTTGTTGACTGGTGCACCTTTACTCCACTCTCAGCCACTGAACTCTGTAGCTCCTTCAAAGTGATTGTTGGTCTCTCCATGGCTTCTCTCACAAGTCTCCTTCTTGCTTGGATGCTAAGTTTTGAGGGACAGCCTTTTCTAGGCAGTGACTGGGTGGTGTGATGCAGCTTACACTTCCTGATAATTGATCCAACAGTGATCACTGGGATATTCAAACACTTGGATATTATTTTGTACCCTCTTCCTAATTTGTGCATTTGTATACTTTATCTCAGACTTCAGTAGAATGCTGTTTAGTCTTTAATTTCACACCTTTCCTTCAGATTCACACCCTGACCAATGATCCTTAAACAGAGTGGGGTTTTTATCCAGAAATCCTTTCATCTGTGTTAACATGAAACTTCCAACTAACATTAAAACTTTTTTTCTTAATATTTTCTAGCATAAACCAGTATCAGCTTACAATAATTAATTTTGTATTTCATTGTTTTTAAATTAAATGTCACAAACAATGAAATTTCAACACATTAGTGAATGTATTATTCAATATATTATGTCTGATATTAAATTGTTACACATGTACGTGAGGAATGAAAACCTTTAGCTGACACAGTTTTATCAGCCATAAAATTACTGGCAGGAAGGAATATCCTTACTATCACACGTAGCTAGATTACTGCAAAGTTATCAACAGCTACTTTAGTCTTTGTAACATTATCTATAACGAGACTGTGGATCAGACGTAGATGTAACTTTTTCACCAGGATAATGTTACAGTAATAAACTCAGTGGTCAGCTCACCTTTCTCAAATAAACAAATAAAAACTACAAAGCAACAGCAAGGCAGAGTTGCAGCATCGTGGACACAGTGTTTGCAATATGCAAACTTATCATCATATCAATTAACTGATTGCAAATAGTAAGCAAATAGTTGGTGGTACTATGATTTTTAATCTGAATGGTAATATGAATCACACATTAACTATATGTGACATCTGCTGCAGACCAATAAATGTTTTAAGGACATTAACCTTGTCAGCCCCAGGATATAAGGCACTCTTTGCTTGACCAAGAATTCCTCTGATTCTCACTGCACAGCCAAAATCCCTCACCTGACCTTTGCGTGTGAGTTTTGTTACAGCAGTAATTTATCAAATGTACAGTAAGACTCCATCAGGTGCTCCTGAATAGCAAGGGTCACAAATAGAAAAGAAAAAGGATCAAAGTTTTCAAAAGGAATGACGTCCCATATGGCAAAAGAGATCCCCAAAACAGGGTACTCAACTAGAGAAAATATAAAATACTTTTATTTCAATTGTCAAAGCACACAAATCAAATCACATTAAAGATATGTTAAATGTTAAAGGAAAAGATGACATATATGACACTCTAGTTCCCAAAAGCATGGCATGACTCATGAAAACAACATTTCTTAACCACAGTTTATACAGTTGTACACATTGAAAAGTTTTAGCCCTGTAAGGCCAAATGCAAAAGTTTAATGGCCTTGTAACGTGTGATGACAATGGATACTAACAAACTACATATAGCGCTCAGTACTCTGTGTGTAAACCTGAGTGATACCAAACCAAATGTGGTAGCATGATTCAAATAGCTCACAAAGGAAAGCAGAAGTTATAGTGAATACACTAGGGGCACTCCCTTGAAAGGGTACAGGGGAAGGGAATGTGTAGGATGCCCTTGTCCACGTGGATGGTGTCTGCATTGTCTTTCTGGCCATGAAGGGAGGCAAAATAGTGGTCACAGTGTAATTCTGTCACTATCTGTGGAGAGGAGAAAAACAAAAATACAGACAGATGATAGGTTCTATCATTCATTCCTTATACAGCACTATGGATGCTGTGGAAGGTTGCAGACTTGAGGAAATGAAGTGGCTCATCCAGTTTAAAGTCTGCATTGAGCAGGGTATAGAAGGAATTCTGTGATTCTTATATCTTCAGGCTGAGGGATGGCAAGAACTAACTGTCATACCTTGTCCATCAGTGATACAGGAGGGATCAGCAGGGAACAGAGTGATATCACTGTCCAGACCTACAGCAAGGGGTGTTCATCCTGGAGTTCTTCTGCTGTATGCAGATTTGTGTGAACTTTGGGACAATTGATGAAAAGCCAGAGCTAGCATTTGAATTGGCTGGTTGATCACATCTAAACAGCATCAAATTCAGTGTTATGCACCCTAATGAGGAGTCTAGAATTACTGAATAAAGTAGCGAAAGCAGTATTTTATATTCTCTTTAATATGATTCAAAAAAGAAATCACTGATGAGGTATGAGATATGCATAAAATGTGACAACACAGAAAAAAGGCACTCCCACCGAATATACTTCAGCCATATTCATTGTCTGGACCAAGATGAAGGGGCAAGCTATTGGCCACCCAACCCACGCCCGAAACGGGTAGATGTGCAAATGTGCAATGTGGGGTCAGCCAAATTTAGGCATGGGTAGAGCATCTCTCTGCCATGTCCACCCTCTATTTTTCTCTCAGAGATGAGGACACAGTGTAAAATGGAGCCTTCTAGATGAGACATTAAACTGAGCTCCTAACTGATGGTGGTCATTAATAATGTAAAAATCCTAACACCCTCATCTGACAGAGTTGGGGTATTACCCTTGTGTCCAGGGGAAATTCCCATCAGGCTGCTGATGCATTCCTGTGTTGAATTGGTTAAGTCTTTCCTTTTCACCTTTATTTAAGTGTGGCTTGTATTCTGGTGCAAAATGGGTGCTGTGCATCAATCAAGTGGTTGCTACCTTTTGACCCTGAGAGGAGTATATCCTCCTCACACTATAAAGCTATTTGAGATAATTCAAAAGTGCTATATAGAAGTGTTTATTATAATGATGATAGTCAAAACATCTTCCTATATATGCATATGAGTGCAACAAAATAATTTTAATGGAACCAGGGCAAGAATTCAAGTAAGCACAGATACCACAATGAAGAAAACATGTGTATTATTACTATTGTATATTTCATAAAAAGCTTACATAAGTCCTTTAGGTTTCCTAAATTCTCTTAGCCCCACATTTTCAGACACCTGAAAATATTCAGCCAATATTTTCATCTCTGACATAACTGTGTATTTGTTGAAAACTAAACACTGATGCTTTAGACAATTAATTGTGTCTGTTTCATCAATGACTGCACAATTTATTTTAAAAAGTTATTAAATAAGCAGACACAAAAACGCTGTTGGAGTCTAAGAGGTACTGGCGAGACATAACTGGGTTTGTTCTGTTGTAATTAAGTGTCACTTCGGTATATTTCCATTTCTGCGTAATCGTAGCCCTATTTGTAATCAATGCATACATTAATTTCGTGAATATTTACACAATTCAGTTGTTCCGTTTTCACATTATTTAACCACACTATACTGGAAAACATACCTCTTTAGTTACAAACTGAGTTGTTACATTCACAAGATAAACAATCATTTATTTTCTACATATTAAGATATAATTCATTGTCATTTAGATAAAGCATTGCATACCTACGTTAAAGTACGGTCCAATTACTTTACCGAAGGGGTGGTGTTTCTAAATCACGTAAGTTCTACCTCAGGGCTCCATTACATTAGTGAAATTCCAATAGCATAACTAGAAAAGTGCATTTCCTGAAGAAAATGCAGAGTGTGATTGTGACCCGGCTGTGAAAATGTGCTAACATATATGAGATGATCGCTATTATGTGGCTAAGTGGTTGCTAGGGTGTTGCTAGGTGGTTGCTAGGGTAAACAATATGGTTGCTGGGGCATTGCTGGGTGGTTGCCAGGGTGATGCTAAGTGGTTGCTAAGGTATATAAGGTGGTTGATAGGATGTTGCTAGGTGGTTGCTAGGGCGTTGCTAGATGGTTACTAAGGTATATGAGGTGGTTGCTAGGGCGTTGTTGGGTGGTTGCCAGGGTGTTGCTAAGTGGTTGTTAGGTGGTTGCTAGGGCATTGCTGGGTGGTTGCCAAAGTGTTGCTAAGTGGTTGCTAGGTGGTTGCTAGGGCGTTGCTAGGTGGTTGCTAGGATATATAATGTGGTTGCTATGGTGTTGCTAGGTGGTTGTTAACCTGTTGCTAGATGGTTGCTAGGGTGTTGCTAGATGGTTACTAAAGTATATGAGGTGGTTGCTAGGGTGTTGTTGGGTGGTTGCTAGGGTGTTGCTAAGTGGTTGCTAGGGTAAACAATATGGTCACTGGGGCATTGCTAGGGAGTTGCTTGGTGGTTGGCAGGGTGTTGCTAAGTGGTTGCTAGGGTAAATAATATGGTTGCTGGGCATTGCTAGGGTGTTGCTGGGCGGTTGCTAGGGTAAACAATATGGTCGCTAGGGACACACCCACCTTGGGTGAGTGTTGGGTCACATGACCCAAAGCAGCATATCAGGGCCCATGGCTATTGGTCAAATGGTGACCGAGTGGTAAGATTTTGAAAAATGAACTGAAGTGAAACGGAGGATGGAGGGATGAGTGAACGACAAAAGGATGAGTGCAGGTCAGTATGGCTTTCAATGACTGTTGGGTGATTTGACCTGAGACAGCATGTGTGGTATGGTGGCTGTTAGGCCAAAGGTGACCGAGCAGTAAGACCTTAAAAATGAACTGAGGTGAATGGGAGGATGGAGGGATGAGTGAACAATAAAAAGACGAGTACGGGTCAGTATGGGTTTCAATGAGTGTTGGGTGGCATGACCTGAGCCAGCATATGAGGTATTGTGACCGTAGGCCGAAAGGTGACTGAGTGGTAAGACTTTGAAAAATGAATTGAAGTCAATGGGAGGATGGAGGGATGAGTGAATGACAAAAAGACAAGTGCGGGTCAAGACGGTCTTGGATGAGTGTTGGGTGATTTGTCCCGAGGCAACATGTGAGGTATGGTGGGTATGGGGTGAAACGTGACCGAGTGGGAAGGCCATGAAGTGTGAGGGGGTGATTTTGAAAATGAATGGGAGTCTAAGGGAAAAAAGGGATGAAAAAACCAGAGAACGAGTGCAGGTATGGCTTAGCTGTATACAAGCACCCCGATTGGGTTCACACCGGACAGGTTACAGTTGGTTTGGGGTTGATATCTCGAAAACTGTGGGAGGAGAAGCGCAGCAAAATTTGGTGGAATAAGAAGAAGAAGAAGAAGAAGAAGAAGAAGAAGAAGAAGAAGAAGAAAGCTATTGGGTAATAATAGTGTGATCACACTAATAAAACTATCGGATAACAACAGTGTGTTTGCTTCGCAATCACACTAATTATCCAGCTGAGACAATCAAGGTGAGACAGTATTTAAACTGGAGAGTGTAATTCGCTTATACTTCCTCTCCTTTCAGCATACACATGGTCAGGCACAGTTTAACTTTCTGGGTTTGTGTTAGCCTTGTGGGCGAGGCATTTGCGTAATCTCAGAAAAATGTTTTCGATACATCAGACACTCCTCGTAAATGTCAAGTCCATTGTAATGATCGGGTGCAGTGTGGAGACCTAACAATAACTAAAACCAATTGTGAAGCCATTAACTGTTGCTTTGATCAACAGCGGTGCTTTTATGGGAATGCAGGTGAGTTTAGAACTGTATGAGTAGGGTCTGCATCAGCTGCAGTCCTGAGTGACGAGAAAGTCGGCATGACAATGGGTCCAGAACCACCAGAATTAGATGAAATGACAACATGTTAAAACTGAAACTATTACAGCTGGTGTAGTTTTCTGCTATTTGGCATTAATGTAAGTAATTGCAGCCTTTCCCCCTTCCCTGTGCAGTGACAGTCTAGTGCAGCAGAGATGCTCAGTTCATTGTCATAGTGGTGCGAGATGCCACCTTGCCACAGCTGAGTCTTGATTTGCTCCATCCGCTGGAAGACAATGTGCTTTGTGACCCTTTAGGTGTCAGTGCTACATTTGCCTTATTCCAGTTCCTTGTCAGTGCCTGTGGCATTATAATGAAGGTGGGTTGTGCTAAGAGGCATGTAAACTCACTGGTGTACATGGAGCATGTACACCAGTTACTGTTTCTTCCAGGAGGAGGATGGCTTTGTGTATGAGAACAGGATGTTCTCGTCCTATGAAGTGGGGATTGGACCTCTTGGCTCCATCACAAGAGAGAGTATTTATGAGCGAGTGGAGCTTGCCTCACAAAGGATTAAGTGGAAGGGCATGCCTCTGACTGAAATGAGTCCTTTTCTTCCAGACTTCCAGTCTAATCCAGAAGGACCCTTTTGTGTTGAGCTCATACTGGCAAATGGTCAATGTTTTGAAAAGGGCTGCATGGAAGGTAAATTGATAACCTCATTAAATCAATTTATTGGCAGGATAAATTCTAAATTCTCCCCTTCCTGATCCATATAGGAAATGTGTATAGCTCCTACTACAGTGAGGCAGATTACCCTGTGACCAAAGTCTTGCGGGAGCCTGTGTATGTGGAAGTGTGCATCTTGGAGAGGACTGATTCAACCCTTCTGGAATGCTGTTGGGGAACTACCACCTCCAGCCCCCTCAGTCTACCCTAGTGAAGCCTTCTGGTTGATTTGTGACTATCAAGTTTCCCCATTCTTGCTCATGTGCCTATCCTCCCCCATCCCCCCTCAGCATATGCTCACTCCAGGTCTCTTCAGGTGCCCCTACCTGGATGACAAGTGCCTGACCACCTTGATTCCTGTGGATGATTCCTCTGGGCTTCCAAACGATTCATTCTGAAGATGTTTACACTTGCGGATGCGGCCTCTCTGATCTCCCTGCAGTAGAAGGTATCTTGACAACCATTGATTTGAGCAGGATGCTCTTACTATAAAGTAACTCTCTTGCTTACAGGTGTTCATCCACTACAGTATAGCAGTGTGCCACCCCTCTGCTACTGACACCTGTGAGCAGAGGTGCTACAGGCAAAGTGAGTGGTTTGAATGCAGTAGAATCTCAAGCTATTCAGGCCAAATGGGGGTTCCCCTGGATCTCAACTGTATGCTGTTGTATCTTTCAGAAAGAAGTGGCTCTTTAGTAAAGAACCTTTGGTTTCCAGTGGGGAAGTGATTTTGACTCTGAGCTCCCTGCTTCTGACATGAGACTCTCTGACAGTGAAGATGAGGGGAGGATGGTCCAGGAAAAGCTGTACTCAGTACATTTTTGTGAGTTGTGTTACATGCTTCCTTCTTTCCATTGCCCCAGTCCCTCAGCTATGGCTTATTGGGAGTTGTTGCCACAAATGTGTTTGCAATCTTTGTCCTGGTGCTGGCTGGTGTGTAGAGGTCAAACTCTAAAATGGAAATGACAAAACTATTATTTGAGGTTTGTTTTTAAATAAAGGCTCTTAAAATCCTGTCTGGAATGGTTCATTCTTTCAAGGAATGATTACCTGTGTTCAGTTGAATGTAGTGTGCATGTATTCAACCACTGGGATTGGTGATTAAAAAATTGATGCATAGCTTGGTTTCAGTTGGCATAGACAGAAGTGTGCATACCTGTGTACTGTATTGGTAGGTGTTATACCTTCTTGGTTGATTACTTTTGTATAAATGCATGCATCTTGAAAGATGTTCCTATTGAAAATGGCTGAAATGCAGGGTAACTTTGAAAGTTAAGTTGCGCCCTTGTTACTTTATGTTGCTCTGCAGTTATGTCAAACATGACAATTAAACACTCAACTTGGACAGTCCTTTTTTGGCAGCCTCCCGTTACGCGCATTTCAGTTACACGTATTGTCCCTTACGCGCTCCGGTCACGCCCACAGCGCTTAACTTCAGAATGAAGGCGGGCTCATGAAAGAGGCGTGATTTATTTAAAATAGAAGTATACTGAGTCATAACCTCGTTTACTTTGGCTGTCGGGAAAACATGGAACGTGGAATTACGCATTTACCATGTGAATGTCATTGAAATCCATGCAAACCATAAACAAGATTCTGATTTTGAAAATAAATGCAAAGGGAGAGCTATATTACGAATCGCCTCAAAGGAAAGCAGTTGTTTCTATGTATGACATAAACCCAAAAATAAAGTAAATATACCAAACGATACATGTGCTGGGCCTATGTATAAAGACATGTTTGAGGTCAGGAGATTCATTAACCCTTTCGCACGTAACCTATTTTTATGCTATGTAGCGTGTCTTACATTACATGGTTAGTTATGTTTTCATTTGCGTTATTAAGCTTCTCATAGTTTTCAGTTAGCATTTCCTATATTTTTAAATGTTAAATCGCTGTTTCATCAAAGCTAAAATTAGGTAGAATTTTTCCAATCTAGTTTTCTAAACGCACCGGTTTTAGCATACGCTAAACGGCTAATCACATCGGTGTCACCGTACGCGCGAAAGCGTTAATAAAAACACACTATTGAGGAAAAGGTGCAACAAAATGCATGTTCCAATGTCCACGCTTGAACTCATGCTGAGTAGCCTATTATTAAAAATTCATTAGTAATCACTCATCATGACTCTTCAGAACTACATTCTATTAGCTAAATTGATTAATGAATGGGTAACGCTCTGCTGTTTATACTCATCTTAATTGATATTTCTGTTTTATTCTAATTGAACTAATTATTTACCAGGCTTGTTCACAAGTCAAGTCAAGTTTATTTATAAAGCACATTTAAAAACAACAGCAGTTGACCAAAGTGCTGTACAGAAAAATAAATAAATAAATAAATAAATAGACAAACGACAATGAATAAAAGCAATGAGACCACAGCAATAAAACAAACAAAAAGCAAAAGCAACTCTCATACTGGGTTAAAAGCCAAGGAATAAAAATGCGTTTTAAGACGGGAAAAACAGTTTAAAAACAGGCAGTAAAGGGGCCAGCCTTCAACAGAGTTTAGGTGCTCAACACCATGTGATGTAAAACGTTTTTTTCTGTTTAACAATGTAATATAGGGTTACAAGAAATGTTATTGTAGTTTAAAAATAATGGCACACAAATATCGCAAATTTTGAACTTTATTTGTACATGTATAAGTACGTCTATCGTCGACTTAAAAGGCAATATGGTGTTTCGCCATGTAGTGGCGCTTGACTTACTACAGCCCCCAGAAGCGCATAACTCAAAAGCGCGCAAGTCAAGGGCAGAATACGCGTAAATGATGTATACATAAGAAACGCCCAGATTTTGGGGTTGCTTCGCCCGAAGCGCGTTCATGGCGCGCAAATCATAAACTTAAGTCAAGGCGAGAATACGCGCAGGCTGAAAAGTGCGTAGCTGCGCGCTTTTTTGACTTACGCGCATGGGAGAATACCCCCCATGATGATTTAAGATGGGCTAAATGTAATACTGAAGTGGGGAACTAATTCCTCCAACCGCTGTCACAATGACGATGGATCTGTCATATTGTAACTCTTCTGGAGAATTGCAATCAACATCGTTTTTAGGTGCCTAAAATGCATATTTGGCGGAATGGCCATGTAAACTGA
Organism: Megalops atlanticus; assembly: GCA_019176425.1. Classification (NCBI taxonomy): domain Eukaryota; kingdom Metazoa; phylum Chordata; class Actinopteri; order Elopiformes; family Megalopidae; genus Megalops; species Megalops atlanticus. The sequence goes on along the minus strand of CM032875.1, from coordinate 41,743,962 downwards.
TTCATGACCTTTGAATATTGCCTGATGGCAGCCTTGAGAAGCTGCTCACTGGATTAGTTTACCTGTCATGTTAGTGCCTCTACTCAGGCTCTATAGCATTTCAAGAGATGTGAAATGCTTTAGAGCCAATGACAAGATTTTGCATATTTAACATCAAGTGCGGCACTGTACAAAATATACAGGTCCATTTATATGCTATACTTTGCTATTTATATGGCATTGATTACAATTATGCTCAAGACAGAAGCCACTCAAAGCTAGAGGTGGTTATTAAATGTGAAACACTGGACTGAATCATCCTGTGTTGAAAAGAATTTTGCTGTGACTGCTTTCCTTGTATGTCATGTAATTTTCACTGTAGGTCTTGTGGAATTTGGGTTTTTATACCTTTTTAATGCTGTGTTTTACATATGCCAGTCTGCTATTCTCTATAGAAGTGTATTTGTCCTGCACTGATTAAAACAATGTAATAATTGCTTATATCACTGCATGAACTAGTTTCTTGAATCTTTTGGGTCACGTGGTCCTGATGATCCACACTTGTACAGACAGGCTGTACCTCTTTATATGATGTGTGCATGCATTTTGTGCATTCATAATGATGCTCTGATAAAGGTCTGCTGACCAAAAGCTCACTTAACTGCAGATTTGCAGACCACAGTATTTGGAATTCTTCTAGAAAACCAGAAGGGGGCAGTATTGTCCCAAAAATATTAGGTTGGTCTGCTGATTGGCTTCTTGCATTTGTCAACTAGGCATTGTATGTTTATTGAGAACTACCTATATATATTATATATAGGTATAAAATTACCAATATAATACATACATATATATATATATATATATATATATATATATATATATATATATATATATATATATATATATATATATATATATATATATATGTCAAAGCCTCTATACATTTGAAGGATGATAAATAAATAGAATCATTGGGTGTTAATTCAAGGTTTTTATTTTGAATCCATTCTGGTTTGGGTAAATTGAATGTAAACAAAACTGCGCAAACTGTTCTTTGCTTGGATATGTATTTAGTATCATATAGTACAACAGACAACAGGAGGGAAGCTTCATACTTGCTCAGTTTTAAAACCTTATTTGTTTCATACAGTACAAGGCAAGCAAGGAAGAGAACCTCAGATTATATATAGGGACACTTCAGTGCTGGCCTTCATTTTCCTGTGACAGATGTCCCCTCAGAGTACAATGAACCACTGTATCTCAGTTTTTAACCCCCCCCCCCCATCCAACTTGAAACCCAAAGTCTTAGAGGTTTGCTCTCTAAGACCTAATGAAGTAAACAGTAAACATATCACTGCTTTTAACATTTTCATAATGCAGGGAAACGACTGCCTGATACTGTGACTGCGATTTTAATGCATTTCACACTGCATGCTAGCTGAGGAGATGCCATGCTCTAGTTGTGTGCCCGGGTTGGAACATGGGCCTGTAAACAGTGGCCTATCAGTACCTGCACGGGGCTAGCGTATTCATGTCAATCTCAGGAAACACTAGTGCAATGGTAAAACAGTTCTCATACATGATAAAAAGTGTAATCATTTAGGCAGTGGTTGCTATATGTTGCTATATGCGCTGTAAATTGTACTAATCAATATAAATATATACAATTTTGTTATTTAAAGAAGAGGCATTAACATGCGGGTGGAGGTTTACAAGCCTCTGATGCACTAACAAAATAAAATCATCCTGCAAAAGCCTGCAACATCCAGAAATCCAAATAATTGTTTTATTTCAAGACAATAGGTGTGGAGTGTATTCACACCCCATGTTGATCTATGAAATAGGTGGCACAACAGGCACAGATTATATACTAGTCATTTATCAGTGACACCATTTAAGACTCCATTACTCACTGAGAGGCCTGAGGAGAGCCCAGTGCAGCCTGAGTTTTCAAGAATAAATAAGACTCCACAGAAGGAACTGAACGCACACAGTCAAAGAATTAAAATATTAAATATGTAAAAAAAAGTTCAGTGAACAGCACTTTCCAGAATGTTGAAGAAGTGAATTCTTTCTTCGGCAAGCTCTCACTTACATGCCTGAGAGCACAGTTATTACATGGATCTCGCCTCTGCTGAGCCTTCCTTATCTGAGGCGTGCTCTGCAGGAAGCAAGCACACAGTTCATTTACAGTGTGCAAGCTGGGCGACTAATCTCTGAGCCACAACATCCCTGGATTTCCATATGAAAGTGTAGTTGACAGACCAGTTATGAGTGCCGTCGCCAGTGATGCTGAACATGCGGTTATCTGGTGACCTGTGGTTGCTGTAATTGTGTCAGACCCCCCGCTCAAGCAGAGTTCTGCTTATGGAGAAGGCTCTGCATTCTGTCTTGTAACAGTTTACGTTAGTCTCCCTGATTTTGGGTAACAGATGACCCCCCCCCTCCTTGATTTGCTTGTCTTCATTCTCACCTCAGTCAAACAAAATATTACCCACATTTTTTTGATTAACAGTACTGTCCTGTTCGGGCTTCCCTGAGACCAGCGGAGAACATGATAGCATTTGACATCCCAGAGGAAGAGGAACCTACCCCACCTCCAAACCAGATGAATCAGCAGTATGCATATACAATGAGTATATGGGCAGGTCCACATTGAAACTTTAATGAAAAAAGAGAGGGGCAGCTCACTCTTGCATAGACTTATCTTTAAAATTGAACTGTGTGCTAAATTTCCTTCTTTTAAATGTTTATACATATTTACATCCCAAAAGAACATATCTGATATATAGATCATTTTTTTTCAGTGACTGTAGAATCTACATATAAAAACACACTTTTAAAATTCCCACTAGGAAATTGAATGGCCCAAATTCTTTACGGATTGCCCCCTCCCTCCATCCCTTCAACCCCAACACTGATTCCATGTTCATAGACCCCTGAGTTTTCCTTGTCCTGGTTGGGTGAGGCCCATTTCACTCTGTGTTGCCGCGATACGTCACATTAGTGAAGGTAGAGGTAGCTCCTTTGTACAGCGGGTTGTTGCCCTGCAACAGGAGAAAAGGGTCTCAGTGAATAGACAGTGTGTAGAACTAGAGTTAAATGGCTGTAATTCACATATGCATCAGCAGGTGACAGTGCAAGAGAAACCAAATCCGACTGTTGCTGCTGGTGAACACGGTCTCCCAACAATACAAGCCAAAACACAGTATCACCAAACACTGAACCTTAGTAGGCCTTGGCTGTGAGAAAGTGGGGATTAGAGAGAGGTCCAGATGTAGGTAGGAGCACTGTATGCGAGAATATCAGTATGGGTCTACATGCCCTGGCAGTAAAGCCTAATTAGCACTGCCTAATTTAAAACAAATACACCCCAGGAAGTGGAGGCATTCTTTTGTTGTTTGGAAGCAAAAGCATACCACAAAAACGAGTCCCGCCAACACCCACTGTTTAGCAGCTTTCCAAACACTCAGGAGAAGATTTTGTATAGTTATATAGTTAATAGTTTTGTAGAAGTTTGATTATTTTAAAAATAGTTTAATGAATTAAATCGCAGAGGTAACTGTGACATCTATACAAAAGTGCTTGTATAATTTTCTTTGCGTACAGGCAATCCGTGCAGTGTGTGTACTGCGCATATTGACACTGGTGTGTGTGCGTGTGTGTGTGTGTGTGTGCGTGTGTATGTGTGTGCATGTATGTGTGTGCGTGTGTATGTGTGTGCGCGCGTTTGTGTGTGTGTGCGTGCGCGTGTATGTGTGTGCGTGTGTATGTGTGTGTGTGTATACATGTGTATGTGTCTGTGTAAGAGCAATTGTTTGATCGCATATGAGTGTGGGAGCCATCCTGCATGCTTGGCCTCACCGTGTCCCATTTGGCCCGGGAGCGCTCCTCTTCGAACTTGGCGAACTCACGGCGGTCATGGATCGTGACCAGTAGCTTCCAGATGAGCAGTGCGGCCAGGCCGAGGAAGAGGATGGCCCCCGCTACGGACAGCAGCACCACCAGGATGTCTGGCCCTTTTGGGCAGTCTGGACCGATGGAGAGGGAGAGGGAACAGAGCATAAAACGGAGCTCACCTTGATTTCTCGCTACCGTCCAATCTTCCACTTGGTGTCAGAGACTGTGTGGCCCTGCTGTCAGTCTCATTAAATCAGACCTTTACAGATATTCAGGGGCTGTTTGCGCCCTGACCCTCCATCTCTCTCTTTCTCTCTCCGTCTATTCCCCAGTCACCTTATCTGCAAAGAATACCTTTTGATCCATGCACCACCTGCCTTAAGCAGGCCATTTGTCAATGTGTAATGAGCAAACTCAGTTTTCAGCATGACTTTAATAAGGCACTGCTGCCATTTTTATTCAACTGTGACAGACAATGCCATTGGTTCAGCCCTGTCTCTTTGTGAGACAGCATCATCAGCCAGCACCAAGACTTTACTTGTAGCACATCTATAACTCAGATTTTCTTTTTTCTTAACATTTAATCTATATCTCACGTATATGTAGGAGTGGTATGTTTAGATACTGTACATGATTGTGTAGGAATGTATGTGTGCTTGCATGCAAGTGTGTGTATTTCTGTACATATTCCTGTACACATCTCAGTATAAGTACAGCCTCTAGTTTCCTGGTTCTGACCACTGGCTCTGACTGTTCTCGATATAGTTACATTTTAGCTAGGGTCATGGTAGTGTATTCTGTTGTGCTGCCTCCACCTCCTCCTGTCCTTGTCTCTCCGCACTGATCTCTCTCTCTTCTCTAATCAGTCACTGCGGTATGTGCAGCGTCAGCAAGATGTTCGGGAGGTGGCATGTTGTTTATTACCATGTTTCACAAGGAGGGGTGTTTTTTGTTCGAGGGATGTTTGCTCTGCTTTACTGCTACCTAATCAGGACCAAATTACACATGTGGGTCCATTAAAGAGCCCAGGGTACAGACATTCTCTGCAGGATCAGACGGCAGGATCTCTGTTTACAACTTTCTCCGCCGGCTCAGTCCGCCAGGGCCAACTTAACAAGCTGATGTAGATGGCACGTGATGGGTGGCAGCATCAGAACACAGGGATTTCAGACAAATAGGTCAGTTACATTTTGCATAGTCAGTTTTTTTTTGCAGTGTTACTAAAACCCAAATTTTCAGACCTCATGCATGTTTCTTGAAGCTTGTAATGCAAATCCAAATGCCACTCCTTCTAACAGACTATTTCAATATATGTTTTTAGCTATAACTCAAACCGGTAGATAAAACAAGTAATTACAAGCTACAAACAACAATGACTGAAATCCAAGGTACAGCAGTGTTTTAGACACATCCCTGCCAGCATACAATGCTCTTACAAGAAATCTCCAAGGAAACAACTCTTACACAAGTGAATGACGGAAATGTTCCTGGGCTGGGTTTAATTTATGTGCAGTGCTCACTGGACAGTGGAGTGAAGTAGGGACTATCCCATTCAGATGTGGGTGGTGGAGACAGTGCATTGCTGCTGTTTCTTGATGTGTGAAAGCAGTAAGAGAGGCAGCAAACCGAGAGACACAGAAGGACCAGGTGGGTTTCCTGCCATTCTGGGCAGAGTGACAGTAATGACAGGGCAGCGACAGTTTGGAGCGGTCCAGGTGGTTAAGTCACCACCACTGAAACTTGGTGGCAACTCTGCAAAGTTTCTCCTTGTTCTGGATGGCAAAGACTGACGTGCCACCCAGGAACAGACTATTTTTAGGCAAGAACATAACCCCCCCCCATTCACTTCCTCCCCTGCTTCAGAAGCCGTCTCCTCCTGTGTTGAGACTGGATGGCAGCCACACACGGCGAAAAGAGGGGTTCTGATGGGGGTGGGAGGAGAAGGACTCTCACTGTGCACCTGAAAACTTCAAGATCAAAACTTCTAAAGCATTTTGTGAGTATGAAGATTTGAAATGGCCACCCGGAAACCTATGCTCTCACACACACACTTGTTTGGTAGTGCATTCATGCTCCTATCTAAGGAAAACAATGATACACTGAAAAGTACACACATTCATATGAATACAGTGTGTGAAGTGAGTGCATATGTGCTATGAAAATGTGTGCGTGTGCGTTTGTGTGCGTTTACACGTGTCTGTGACTAGGAGAGCGGTCTGTGCTGCTCATGTCTCACCTGGCTCCTTGACCACATACAGGATGGACTTCCCGCTGGCGTCTTCATAGTACTGGAAGCGCTCCACGCAGTCGTCCTCGTCCTTGTAGGTGCAGTTCACAGCGTTCTTGTCATGGAAGACTAAGAAAATGAGAAAAGAGTGAGATCGCGGAGACGTGTACTGACTTGGGTTAGTGGGGCTGGATGTAAGGTAAAGCCTCCAAGGGATTATGAAGATATCAATATCATCTCTCTCTCTTTGTTCTGAGCTACTTCTGGAAAATAAAATGTTGCTACTTTTTGCATTTTCCTACTGTTTATTGTTTCATCCACAATTCAAGAGAGAGAGAAAGAGGCAAAGAGACCGATAGACAAACAGAGAGAAAGAGATAGCAAATTTGGATCCCCAGTCTGAAAGAGTGAATGTGCAATTGTCCCTCACCCAGTTCATCCACCAGCTGGATCTCATCCCTGCAGATCCGGGCGCAGGTCTTATCCTCAAAGAGCTTCCCTCTCTTGAAGTGCTTACACTCCACACACTCCCTGCAGCGGCAACAGCACGATCAACATCCAGTGCATCCGTGTAACCATCAGGAGGAAAGACCCCCATCTAAAGCCACTCATCACAAACTAAGGTGAGTAGGCGTTGCTCTGTTGTGTTGCACCATCTGCTACATCTGAATGAATGGGTGTGAATGTGAATGAATGTGTCTCATTGAGGGAGTGCGGGGTCCCGCTGGGTCTGTTCTACAGTACTTCTTAACAAAGAGAGGAGGAGCACGATGCTCTCACCCCATCACGGTGAAGGAGGGGGGTAAGAGGGCAGCTAAAATCTCTCATTAAACCCTTGACCACTGAGCTACTCAGGGGTCCCATTCTGATTTTATCTTTTGCTTTGGAGTTTATCTGTCTGAATGAACGGTGCACAGAATTGAGAGGTACCAGCACCAGGGCACGGGAGGCAGGCTGAGCCCCTCTCCGGGGGGACTCACTTCTTGATGGTGCAGGCGTCGGGGCAGGTGGGACACTTGTCGCAGGTGGCCCCGTAGGCGCCGGGCTGGGTGCACTCACAGCTGCCACAGACGCACTGGCCCCGCCCACTGCACAGCAGGCCCAGGCTGGACATGCAGGTGTCGGTGCGCGTGGAGCAGTTGCAGTTGTCCCCCTTCCAGTCCGAGTCACACTGGCAGAACCCACAGGAGCACGTCCCGTGACCTGGGAAGGGGGTGTGAAAGGGGGTTGGGATACTGTCAACCAACATGGGTGTGCATGCACAGAGTAGCTTTCCATAATAGCTTTAATGTGACTGTCTAAATGATCTCAGATCTTTTTATAACTGACAGTAACTAAAAGCTTGAATGAAGAAATAGTACAAGGACCAGTGTTGGTTTCAAGAGTTTAGTGGGATGTACCAGCTAAACACCTTTCCTAGGGTGAATTTTCAATTGAAGAGAAGTTGACATGAATGCTGTGATAAACCCAATAAGACACTGTCCACAAAACAAGAACCTGACATGAAAAACATGTGAATTTTTTTCCCAGACAATATCCTGGTTGCTCTTGAGTTAAACAGATTTTCACCTATTACATTGTTCAATACTGTGTAAGCCATGGTTTGAATTTTCCTATGTACAAAACTGCATTTCTTCCAACTCCACACCAGCAGATATTCCTCTAAAACTTTGCCTGTCACACTCATTCTGCACCTTTAGAGAAATGCTGGGTGTTAATGTACCATGATTGTAATAGGAATGATGTACTGCACTTATTGTACAACACAAGGGGGTAATGCAACATGTTCCTGAAAAGGGGGAAAGGCCTGTGTGTGAAATTATTGGCTCTGTGTGTTGGTATTTTTGAGTGTTAATTCAGTCCACATTTCTTCCTCTGCAGTGTATCACCACAGAGCAGACCCAGATAAACAATGTACAGGAAACGCTCCAAGAGAAACAAGTCTGGATAAAACCAGCTACACTAGCCCCCTTTGTCCATGGAGATTTCCAGCTTGTAATTACAATGTCCTGGAGCTGCCTCATTCTGACTCTGTAACAGAGCAGCTCCCCTACTTCCCACACATTGCAGTAATTCCACCTTATTCACTCAGAGCCCCCTCCCCCTTTCCCCAAAAGTTTATATTTAGCATTATGACATCATCTACGTAAAAAAAAAACACAAACAGACATTTTCCTGGTAACCATCAGGCAATGGGGAAAAAATTCAAGGTTGTGAGAATGCAATTCTTTGTGCAAGGCAAGGGAAAACTACTTTGAGAAGAGAGGTCTCCCTTCAAAGACAGCATTTCTGTAGCTTATAAAACCAGCATTGTGGAGCTTGATTCAGCTCATGTTTATATTGAGAATTAACTGGCGTATTCCCTGAGAGGATGCTCTTATCACGATGATGAGACATAGAACAGAATCAGCCAACACTGACAAAGCTTTGTCTTCTTATTTATGCTGACTCATAAGGACCTGATTACAGCATTCAGAATAGACATGCTTTCAGAATGGTTAGGGGTGCTTGGATATGTCCAAGTGCCGCTATGTGTGGTTTTTAATGTATGATATACAGTGAGAGCTATAGTGGGAGGAGGGAAATGAGAATGGGTGCAGGACGCTCAAACTATGGGCTTGCTCAGGGGCGTTGATTTACACAAATTCTCGTGTTGTACACAGATCCTGGGTTTTCCCAGGAAAAAAGTCATGTACATAAATGCACCATTCCCTTTTCAAAGACAACTTTGAACAAATAGGAAATTCCCACTGAATTTCCATCCAAATTCCACTCGTTTTCCTCTCCGTGTTAAGTGTGGTATGACAACCCTTCCTGCAGTGTAAGCCAGAGCCAAAGTGAAGAAACAGTGAGTAAGATGAGAGACAGACAAATGTGCCAGCGAGGAAAAGCAGAATGCAGAATCCCCAGAGAAAACGGCACTTTTTCACATGCGAGCCTGTTTCTGTAGCCTGGAGGTACGAAGGCTTACTCCTGTTCCTGTTTGAGGCCCAAGTGATGGAGAAATAAATGTAAACATCGCTGTAGGTGTATGGCATGCGAGTAGAGCACTGACTGCCACATTGATCTCAGGAAATGATCGGAAATTGAGCAGTCACACAACTAATGGCCCATTGACGACACACGACAACAGAGATGGAGCTTTTCCTTTTGGCTACACTTCAAGGCCTCCCATGGAGTCCTTCCAAGTAAGGAATGAGGTACCTTCCCTTGATACTACACTGAACCGGAAAACCTCACATATTACCCAGAAAGTGTCTTGCAGAAATGGGAAGTGGCAGTGAGAGAGTCCCAAAGACAGAAACACTACACAACAGGTGGTCCCCGACAGCTGTATCTCACCAGACACCACGGTTTCACTTCTTCATATAAATTACTGCTCATGTCATCTGTGTTGACATCCCTTTGCAGCACAAGGGGTACCCAAGACTTCAGGAATACAAGGAACACACCCTCTGGGTTTTGTAACCAAGCATAAACACAAAGTGTGCAACACATTCCATTTGGGTGTCAGTTGCTTCATCTATCACAGGGGACACACAGTCTTCTACCAAACCTCTGCAACTCCTCCCAAACCCAACAGACCGCAGAAACAAAAAAGTACTAACATGCATGTTTTTTTTTCCACATTCTAATGTACATTCCAATTGCATATTTTCTCCCTTCTATAAAACACGGGCAATTCATTTGTAAAGTCTATTTTCACTGACACAGAAGAGAAACATTCATCTATTCTGATTTTAAATTGAACGGTGTCTGAAACAATGACCAACTGCGCAACACAACATTAAAGCACAGGTACTTTTTACCCATCCACCTTCAAACAAGTGGCCTGGAAAGGGGGCAAAGCCACTAGAAAACTATAGACAGCACTCACCCTCCACACAACAAACTTACAACATTGTTATAATGTTGGAAGACTGTGAACCCACAGAACCTCTCTATTCACAGCCCAGTGCTTGTTGTTTCACCGCTGCCTATAATCACAAACACACAAGCTGCAGTGCGGTGTGCAAAATGTCCCCATGCAGCCAAGTCCAACAGCTCCTGTTTAATGCAGACTGCTGTGTTTATTGTAAAAGGAGTGCTTTCCCTTAGCTGAGCCCAGAAACATTCTGTATTATTATTGTTAATTTTTCCCATGTGAGGTCGGGCAGTGAGGTGGGGCGGGGCATATTGCGAGGAATTTTCCTCACAAACAGATATCAGAGATAAAAAAGGCTTTGTGGAGCGCTCTTGAAATGTTTTGCCATCTTGTAGGGTTTTGTTTTCAAAGGAACCGTCAGTTTACATTACATTACAGTAAGTTACAGCAAAATGTATGCCATCCCTCCCCCCCAAAGATTCCTGTGAGAAATGCTCATCAGGGAAATAAATGAGGAATGTGGAAATGAGGAAACGCAGCGGGACACACATGCTAAAACACTGGTCACAGGGATGGACAGACAAGCACATTCCAGCGGGAATGGTCATTTTTCCACATCTGTGGGGAGAAGGGCTGCGCTTCATCATTCACTCCGTCTCTCAGTGGTGGATATGAGAGATTACTCAGAATCTTCAGACACAGACAAATTACCATTAATCCGCAGCGCCACCCATTACACCTATGGTGAAACCAGTGCTTTCTCATTAGTGTGCTTTTCATAACTGAGTTTATGTTTGACTCCATGGTAAGACAGCAACTACAACATCCCGTCAATAATGTGAAAACAATCACACAATTATGATGGTGCCAGATACACTGCGGATATCTTTTTATTGTGATTGCGAAAGTGATAGTATGTCTGGGCATGCCCTCAGGTGTGATGACTCAATTTTCCTCCTCCATCATTGAAATGAATTTCAATGCTATGAGGCACACAGAGCGAATTACTCTAAACTGTACTGAATGTAGAAGCCCACACACAATTTTTGCTTTTTTTTGTCAGCTTGATCCTATTTTATTTGCTTACACGTTTAAATAAAAAGTATGTGGCTATTCCAAGTGCCACATCCCAGACGATTGAAAGTAAACATGCTGACACTAAGAATATTGTATTATCACTGTTCCAACATGTTACCAAAGAAATGTGAGAATATTATGTACTGATAGTGAATTCAAGGTATCCGCCAATTCAGAGGAGGCTCATTCAAAAGAATTGGGATGACTGGCAGGAAGAAAAAGAAAAACAACTTTATCAAACTGAGAAATATCCACCACTGGAAATGTTCCAACTAGGTCCTCGTGGTCTTTAATCTCTGTACTACAAACCCTGAGAAAAGCTCAGATGGCAGAGACTTTCAATTTCCTTTAAAAATAAACTGAGAGATCAGTTTTTAAAAGCCATAGCCTATGTCTGGCAGCTCACTGATTCCCATGCTGTTGTAGACATGCCAGTAGTGGTATCCTGCGTTCTGATTTAAATGTTTGACCTGAATCTTTTGCACCAAAGCCAGAGTAATGTGACTAGCACACCATGTGATTCATTGGGAAACCAAACATCAGTTTAACCCCAATATTGGTGATTTAAGGCCCCCACAATAAAAAAAATGTTGCATGTATAATGCAATGAATTTAAAATTATTGAGCAAAAGGTACAGTTGCCTAGAACCTTCAGTAGTACAGGAACAGCTAGGACAAATGGAATTATTTTGGGATCTAAATTAACTTCTTTTTCCCAAATAATTAATTTTCCCAGAACTAGACTGACAGACTCTCAGCTGGCTCTGAGAGAACATCTGCTGCTAGGCATTCAAGTTTAACTGGAAACTGACAGGACAGTAAAATAGTGTCATCTTCGATTACATTGTGGTATTCACAGAATCTTAAGTATATTACCTGGATACATAACAAAAGCATTTAGCGTCCATCCTAATCAACTTGGAGCCCTCTTAATAACTCCATGAATGAAAAATCAAAGACTGCGAGGAATGTCCAGTATTTGAGATGCACGAATTTTAGTTTCTTGCTTTAATTGCAGGTATTGTGCCTGTTGTATTTCAAGCTGATGCAAAGTCAAACACATACATGCAGACATGACACAAATTCTTTGTGTTTAAATGCTCTTGGATTCTGTAAGATACATTAGTGTCACCACACCACTTCTCCCCACTAAAATAAAACTGTCAGTCAAGATGATTGGCTGACCACAATGCTCTATCTCACAGAAATAGTCACTGGTACTTTCCGGTACGTTCATACCACCAGACATTTTCCAAGCTCTGACATATAAGATTAAATGAAGAAACAGTGTATGTCAAAATATGGTAAAATATCCATAAATAAATAGTCTATATATTTCTATATATTTCTGCATAGAGTACCTTCCAAATGTATCCATACCCCAGATTAAACAGGGAGAACAAATATGATGGGAAAAATATAAATATTGGATATTTTTTGCTTAAGGTGTTTTAAAATGTTACACTTTAATCATAATCATTGCAGAGAGCAATTTAAGACAATTTGCAAATATGGTATCATTTAACTCTGGAAGCATGGAGGTCACATTTATTCACACCTTTAAGTAAACTTTTAAATAAAATTTAAAAAAAATGTACCTACACCAACATTCTGCATTTTGCAAGCTCAGAGGAAGCTTCTGAAACTATATAGGGGCATTCAAACACTTACTTTTCCCTTGGGTTATAAAAGGATTTGGCCCACAGAGTTCATTAGTGACATGTACTATCAAAGTGAGAGAGCTCTTGAAACATGCAGGCAATGGTCACTGACCACAACAAATTGTGAGATGGCTATAAAAGAATTCACAAAAAGATAACACTGCCTTTTGTAGTCTCTGTTATTAACAGATTTAAAGCTGTAGAATATAATCTAAATAATATTAAACTAATTAAAAATGTCATGAAGCAATCCAGCTTCCTAAGCTTCCACCTTGCTTCAGCTTCATACTCTTCATGTTGTTTCTTGTTCCTCTCTCTGTTCCTGTTCTGCCATCATGGGTCTCACTTTGCAACATTCCAAAGCCTTGTACCATTATCAGCATACGGGTCAGCTCAGTCCCTCTCTGCACACAGTGCATACTCATTTCCTGTGACCTCCTCGTAAGCCAATCACTGAGTGCGCCTGGTGCCTGATTAGAAGAACAACTCAACCTAACTCTTTCCCACGCATCTGCGACTGTGCAGAAGCCCTCCCCCATTTCTCACCTGAGCACAGCTCGCCCTTGTAGCGCAGGCAGTTGAAGTCGTCGCACTCGCAAAGCTTGCCCCACACCTTGCCGAAGTCGCTGCTGTGGCAGACGCACTGGCCGCAGATGCAGTCGCCGCGCCCGCTGCAGACGGGGGCGTTGGGGGCGGGGCTGCAGTTGTCCTGCTCGGTAGGGCTGTAGTCCCCCTCGGCGCACTCGCAGCGAGGGCCCAGGCGCCCCGTGTGACACAGGCAGATGCCGCACTCGTAGGTGCCGTTGCCCTGGTTACAGACGGGGCTGTCCAGCTGAGCCTGGGCTTGGCAGTTGCACTCACACTCGAAGTCCACCGTGATCTCCAGCGCGTCCTTGAAGCCCACCGGCTTGAGGGTGAAGGTCTTGCGCTTCTCCTTGGGGCAGCCCCGTGCCCGTGCCTCTACACTGAATGACACCTGCACAGGAGAGGGGCCAAGGGAGGTGGGGCGAGGAGATTGGCATGGTCAACCTGTGAACTGTGGTTCAGTGAACAAAGACAATTGCCTCTAATAAAGGCTGAAACAAAGAAAGCTGTTAGTGGCCAAACATTTCCTTGGATGGCCTCAGCTGGGACGTGGGAGGTGTGTTTATGAGTGTGTCGGGATGTGTGTGCTTGTGTGTGTGGGTGGGGGTGTGTGTGTGGGGGGTGTGCGTGGGTGTGTGTGTTTGTGTGCACCCATATGTGTGCGGCTGTGCTGAGCTGTAAAGGCAGCCCTCTGACACATTCCAGACAGACAGAGAGCCGGTGACATTTCAGCAGGGGTGAGTCAGACCTCTGCAGTGCCGGACAGGAAACAGACTGTAACTATGGCCCAGACACCCAGCCCTGCGCAGAACACATTGGCCTCTGGCCTCTAGTGCAGTGTACACAGCAGACCAGTATGAAACCCCCATCCCTGGCCCAGAACAGTGACCTCAGCTCAGTCTCGCTCCAAACACCAGCGAGCAGGAGAGAGCTTACGTAATGCATTCACAGGGCGGCTAACAGTGCTGTACATCATCATCATCATTCATCATGGGATTAATATGCTCTTTCTCACTTAGTCCTCTTAACCCTTTAAAGGCACCTCTATGATTCTAAATGAGAAGATAAAAATGCAAGCTGTCTGGCTGGACAGATATAGCAATCATAAATCACATTTTTGTGGACCATAAATTTTGTATATCATTCTTATGGGCAACTATGCACTTTGACCGGGGTTCAAATTCAAAAAAAATTGATTTTTTTTTCAAGATTGAATTCAACATACATGTTAAATGATAACTGCAAGCTGCACTGATGGTATTTTCTCTAGAGAGAGGGCCTGCACGCCCTTTAATTAACCGTGCACAGCAGAGGAATGAAGCAGCCTGTGTTCTGTGACAGGACATATGGTTGGCTGCGCTCAGATGAGTTAAGACATGCATTTCAGCGGTTAGGATTTTGGACTGGGGAATGGGGAGATAGTCATGGCAACAGCGAGTGAGGACACTGTTGTTTTATTGAACACATTTAAACAGTTTATCTGTGCTGTTCTTTTGGCAGTCCTTTGGGAGAAGGGTGGAGGCGGGTGGGTGATTATTAAAAATAGAATAATTAAAAGAAACATGGATTCAAATGATTAACACAAAAATACATCCAAACATTCAGACGAGGACCACGTTAAGGTATGGGGTTAGGACCGACAGATATGGTCAAGACCAAGGCTATTAGCATGTTATTGTGTTATACTAAAAAACACCCAACTATGAGATGAGAGTGAGCCAGGGCAGTGGAAGAAGAATTGAGAGGAGAAGAGAAGGCACGGCGGGGTACTGACAGTGTCTCCAATCTTGAGGCCGGAGCAGGATCTGAGTCCGGGGATGACCTCTCCGTTGAGGCAGGTGGCATTGAAGGACAGGGACAGCTCCTCTGGAACTCCCAGCAGCTCCAGCTCCACCTTGGAGCGGATTTTCTGTCCAAGAGACACAGCCAGTTCAGAGAGGGGCATCTAAATCAACCTGCACAAGAGGATGATAACCCCTGCCACAGGCTAATATACAGCCTCACCCTAACCCTAACCCAAGTGTTGATAGTAATTTCATCAGCTCAGTGTGTTTGCGTTTGCGGCCGTGGAGTTTCTTATCTGACATTTCTGCCTTGTTTTGGTGTCAGCTCAGTACATCTGGGTGTCTGGCTGCGCTAGCTACCGGAAACAGAAGAGCCTGCTCTGCCCTGGAACTTCCTTCCTAGGAAATGTGGGTATTTTGTCATGTGTCACTGTTTTCCAGCCTGTGATCAACACTCACTGCGTACGCGTCCAAAATGAGCTGGATCACATTGCCCGAGTCGTCCGAAAGCGTCCCCACCGTGGTTCCTGGAATCAGCTCGCTGTAGTTCTGAGCAGACGAGGGGCGGTAGAAGGGGGTGGGGAGGTGAGTTAGGATGGCATGTTGTCTGACTCACCCTCTCTCTGAACCACCACATAAGGGAGCCTTCAGTCTTGTTTATAACCAAGGGCACACACATAGCGTAGGCCCGCTCCGCTGTACCCCACGACCACACAGCGACAGCGATACATTACATAACTTGGATGGATACACTTATGTTCTCCTGTGCTGGAAGTCGCTCTGGAGAAGAGCATCTGCTAAATGAACGTAATGTGATTTAATGTAATGTTTGCTGGGTAGGTAATCCTCACCTGGTAGAGAGGAACCACGTGATTGGTCACAGCAAAGATCAGGTTAATGTTGTTCTCGGACATCTTCTCTGTTATGAGGGCCAGGGAGGGGTAATCCTGCAGGAAAATGATTTCAGAGATTAAGGCTGACTGTGTTTCCTTTGCTTCCTTCACTGATACACCCATACTGACATACTCTTTACTTCTTTTACTGAACCACACACACACACACACACACACACACACACACACACACACACACACACGCACACATTTAACACTAATACACTCCTCACCAATGTAGTAGACATGTCATAGTTATTGTCTGTGCCCACATGACACTTTCCATCATTGGGCTGCACAATGCCTGCCAGACGCCCGTCCAATGCCACGTGGGTCTTGGCATCAGTGGTGAACACCAGCAGGTGAGAAGCACCTGGCCGCCAACCGATCTTCTCCTGAGAACAGAGAGAGGGAGAGAGGAAGTGAGATAAAAAGACACAGATGTTGAGTTGCAAGGTCAAATGTGATCGGTGTATGAGTCGAACATTTCTATCGCCTAAATGGAACAATAAAGGGAAGTTTGAACTTCAAGGAGGGGGGAGACTCAGCGCAACAATATGGTAGAGGGGTAATGGCTCATAACTTAAAGGCTGCCAGGTAGACTCCCCAGTGTAGCACTGCTGTTGTACCATCTGCCAAGGTATTTAACCCTCAGTAACCTGGATAACTTGATAACATGCAAAAATCTGTAGGCTATGTAAACAGCTCTGGACACCAGTGTCTGCTCAGCAACTATATGCTATGTAATGACTCATTATGTAAAAATGTTACTCAGAGTGATGAGCTTGATGAACTGCCCAGATATGTGGTGCAGATGTGAGCATGCAGGGACACCTCAGAGACGACACAGGTGAGTGTGCGACTTGTCACAGGAAGGTGAAGAGACAAATCAAAGGCGATAAGGGTGACTCAGTGCGTGCGCGTGTGCAAGCGTCTCAGCGGCGCCCGTGACACCTTGCAGACAGCCGCCTGGATGATGGCATCGAATCCCCCTTCGGGCGCGTCCCTGTTGCGCGACACACTCTGCTTCTTCACCTCCTCTGTGAAGCGGGACACCTGCTCCGTCAGGGACAGCACGTGCTTGTACCCGAACTGAGGCAGGCAGGTAGTCTGTATCCTGCCATGGGTTGGAGAGAGAGAGACGGATTAGCTGAGGTGCTCCTCACAAGCGCCTGCCTCAGTCTCCTGAAGCTGAACACGCTCTTTTTCAGAGCTGCGGACGACCCCTCACCCGTAGCAGGGGTTGGTCACGGCCTCCGGTGGGGAGATGTACATGTAGGGGGAGAGGGGCTTGTCCACGAAGGCCCCGAAGCCCATGCGCAGGTTGCTGGTGGTGCGGCCCATGGCCTCGGCCAGGCCGTTGCCCAGCGAGCGCAGCCGGAACAGGTCGTCCTTCATGGAGTAGGAGAGATCCATCAGGTAGTACAGGTCCACGGGGTAGTCCTCCACCTGCCGCACCTTCACCGTGAAGCGCTTGGAATCGTCTGGGGGAAGGGTGGAGAGCAGTGCTGAGTAAACGACACGCTAAGCAAACGACTGCGTCCGGCGGGGTGGGAAGGGGGAGGCGGGCACGCGCCGGGGCGCTCTCCACGCTCGCAAACAGCTGGCAGCCTGATCTGCCCTGACTCAGATCAAAGTCCACGTGTTAAAGAGTAAGTGCACTGCCCCGGGTGCCAGAGTGGCGCTAATCTGCTGCAGCTAACAATAGCCCTTTTCAGCCTTCTCTTTAATCTTCACCCACCCCATGTCGTGACCACATATGTGAAAGCGAGAGAGATCAGACCTGCAGGAATGCCCTCGGTTCTCCCTTTTCTCTAGACGGCTAACTCGGCTGAGTGAAAGCACCTTGATTAAGGCGACAGGGAGCAACAGATGGGGGCATCATCAGGGGCTCCCTGCATGAAGCTGTTTGAGAGCAGTTTAAGGAGCGCTTATGTTGCTTGTAAGACGGCTCTAAAGTAAGACAGCTGGCTGGATAAAAGTGAGGATAGTACTTTTTTGGATTCACTCTCGGATTTATTGTATTCCCAGCTCAGTCCCAGGCTAACTCTGGAGTTCACAGGTTTGCATTTCCATGTTAAAAACAAACAGCGACTACTGTACTTTTAGAAATAAAAATACAAATTCACAACCTTCCTAGAGTGTGAATCCAAACCTTGTTTTCATGCGACCAAACCAATTTCCGTAAATTTGTATTTCACTAAATGCTGCTTGCAAAATGAGAAACAGCACTGAAAACAAATGTGTTTCACATTATGAAAACCTGCCTCAGTGTGCTTTGAGTTTTCTGGTGCAGCTTTCAAAGGAAACATTTGCTTGTGCATGCATCGCATTGTTGATTTATCCCAACAAGTAATGATCATTTGCATTTTTAAAATACAAACGAGGAACGTGCCAAGACTGAAAATGGTCATTGCTGGAACCAGGTAGTTGTCCCACTGTCCTGGGCATTTGTCCCATGGCAGTTGTCCTATGGCAGTCATCAGGTTATCAGCATAGTGTCATCAGAGAATTGTTTAGTGTTAGGTGTCACCTCACCTGGTCTCAGCGTGATGTGCAATTTCTGAGGCTGGATCTGTGTGACATCAGTGGCCGCCCCTGAGCCCTTGTCACTGAGAGGCCTGTCCTCTGTCACGTCCAAACTGCTGGAGGGGAACTCCAGCACCTTAGCTGAGCACCCTGCTGCCAGCAGGTTCTCCTTCAGGTCACAGCGGGACGAGCCAGCCGTCCCCTTGCCGAAATCCTGACAGGATGAAACAGGGGATCACAGGTATTTAGGAAGGAAAACAGTTTTTTTTTAAAAAAAACCTATTCTATTATTCTACGCAGGAGAACACAAACACAAATCAAAAGTCCTGTTGGTGCAAATGACAATGGGAATGCCACTTGTTTTTGTCTGAGGGAGGATGGTGTTGTTATTTTCAGCAGGCATTGCAGGAATGCAGTGGAGAACTCAATCATCAATTGAGGATTGGCCTACAGATGCAGACAAGCACCCTTAACAGAGCACAATAGCTAGCAGAAGCTCCAACAAAATGTTATGTACTCCAACATCATAGGGTTGCGGATCATGTATTCATATGTGGTGCACTGAAAAAAGAGAAATAAATTGCCAGATTACCAGCTAATTACCACCAAGTATTTCCTTTGTATGTGGGATGGTGAAGAGGGGACAGGAGCACATGCCCCAACATGCCCCATGGGAATTCACCAGGGCAGAAAGTATACAATGTGTGTTCCATTATGCCTCTTTGTTGCAAGCCAAGTGAGACAATAAGCAAAATTAGATGTATCATTAACTGCAGTTTCATGTTTGCCGGTTTGCACAATACCCCCAGTTCTGATACCAACATGTTTTTTCTGGCTCACTAAACTCGTACTAAAACTGCTGACTGGAACATTAATCATCTCCTGAAAAAAATCAAAAAGCACTAGCCAGGAACTAGGCCCTCTAGTTACTGTCTTCCACAGGCTAAAAAGGGTGAATTCATGTCACATCTGCGGGGTATTTATCCGTTCTTAGCTTGCTGTTTGTTTACTTTAACTGGCTTTTCCCTCCAGTGGACTCAGAGTGAGTGCATCTTAAGGGGTTTGTAGGTAAATTCTCCCAGTGACCCCCATCTTTGAAAGGGAGCACACAACATAACCTCAACAGGGAGCTGCAGCTCTCTAAGGATGGTCAGTTTGCAGTTTTGGTGGATGACTTATGATGGTGCCATGGGCTAAACTCAGCATGATTCCCTCAGAGAGAGGAAGCAAACAATTCCCTTTGCATGGGCACCATAATAACCTCGACATGTTCTCGGAGGCAAAACTAATAAATATGTCACTATGACTGCAGGGCACTGAAGTCGAAGTATTATGATGTGCGATCATGGTTTTTCAATATCAGCACTCAATCCAACACAGTTTTTACTGCAATGTGAGAAAAAATGTTGTAAATATTCACTCTCATTCAATTCTAACCCATCTATATGCTGTGATCACCCCTTAAAAGTTCACAGCTAGCACTTGAAGCAGAAACATGCATATTCTCCTTTCAATAGTTTAGAAAGTGGGGGTGTTTCCATCCCACTCGCTTAACGACGGTAAGTGAGGGACTGTGACAGACAGACGGGCGGAGCTGGAAAGTGCCACTATGGTCTCACCTCCTGGAAGCACCACGCACAGCTGGGATGGACCGCCAGGCACTGCTTACACGTGCTGACGCCTCTGGTTGTGCAGATGTTAGAGCCTGCAACTGGAGCAGAGGTCAGACCATTTAGATGCAGAGGTTAGACAATTCGCAGAGGATTCTTGCCAGATCCACAGAATTCATGCCTACCTATGTCAAGTCTAAAACTGAAATGACACACATTTATCTGTCGTGTTTTTCAACGTAACCAGTTTCATGTCACTGACAGTCAAAATTAAATTTCTATAGAAATTTTCATATTATGAGGTTCATTCTGTGGTGGCTGTGGTACCTCCCTAATAAAGATTTTAATCTTGAAACAGAAGAAAACAAATACAAAGTAGCTGAAGTGAAATCATGTACAGGCCATGGCACCTAAGGCTTCATCAGATAAACAAACATGTAGTGCCCTGGCTATGGAAAGGGGCCAGCACGAGTCTGCCTGGCTCAACATCAGTACAGATAATAGACTAGAGACTGACTCAGTGCTTTGTTTTGCAACCTTATCAAATCCTGGCAGCCTAGACACTGTGCTAACATCCTTGACCCCACCTAACACTTAAAAAAACCAACAACAACAAGGAGGAAGGTGACACACAGCATATGTGCATGCACCCACATGAACACATGCACACACATGCACCACCCAGGGCCTTGTAGCCACACTGTCATGCACTGATCTCCCTGGCCTGATCCCATAATTCGCTGTTTGTGGGATAATCCAGTTCAGTCGAGTAACTGTGGGAACAGACCGCATACTGGGCAGGCTGCAGCTGGGACAGAGCAGGTGAGGGCCTGCAATGCAGTAAGATTCAGGTGTGTCTGTGTGTTTGTGTGTGGGGGGGGTCTTACTCACTATACCCGTTGAGTGTATTGTAACACTGCTGATCTCAGCTGATGACAGCAACTGAGAATCACGGGGATGGAGAACACACCATCACCACACCCTGCAAGACTCCCCATTGCCTACAGTTGTTTCAAGTACGTCAATAACATGCTGTATGAAACAAACAAGGACACAGACTAGGGCAGCAGTGTGGTGTAGTGGTAAAGAGAGGGGCTTGTAACCAAGAGGCTGAAGGTTTGATTGCTAGGTGGGGCACTGCAGTTGTACCCTTGGGCAAAGCACTTAACCTGAATTGCCTCAGAAACCAGTGTCCTGAGCTATTAAATGACACCAGTGCTGTTCCTGATGGCAGCACCTTCGGTATGCATGGATGGTTTGTGAAATTTCAGGACGTGACTGCAGCAGATTATGCAGGTAGGGTAAAGACTGAGTAAACACTCTTGACAGCAGCAGGAAACTGAACACTGTAACTGCATGGTCTAGATTGCATCTGTTCCGGCAGTGGTGTGGTGGCTTGTGTGTGAAATCCATGAGTTATTTTCACTGGCCTGCCCTGATGCCTGGAGGCTGGTACTTTGTCCACCACTGCTGTTGCTCCACAGTGTCTCGTGCTTGTTGTGTCATGCACAGAGGCCACAACCTCAGACAATGAACCCTGGCTCCTCTCTCCCCGCTCAGGATGATACAGCAGGCTTTTGCGGTTGTGAAGGAAATGTGTGAAAGGGCTCCGATGTGGCGCACCCTGATGTTGAACATCCTGCACAAAACTCAAGCACACTCACAGACACACTACAGGGTGTCCTCTCAGGTCTGAGGCTGTTGTATAGCACATCAACCTCCGGCTAAGGGCTTCAGAGTTAAGCTTAGTATAAATACAAGCATCACTTGGCTATGACCTAAGCTCGGCAGAGCTCCACAAATGACTGTAATCATGAACATTACTAAAAACATCAATATTGTGTTTGAAGACCAGGAACTTTGACATTATTTTCCGTTGCAGAACGCTTAGAATTTGTGTCTTCATTCTCTCTACCTGTAGAGTGTACATGACAGCTTTTAAAATATAGTTGATGCACATTTGCTTGTAATAAGTCTTTTAAGCCCATTCTTCAAATACTGTCAGTATATCTTCCACTACAATAAGTGTACATGCCTTGCTAGACTACCATCAGTCATCACTGTATCATGCATGTGTAAACCCGATTTTTCAGCCATGTGCACAGTAGGAGAATTAATCACCCATACACTCGCAGCACCTCACTCATCACTCCCCCCGTCATTCCAGAACTGCGGCTACCACTGGGCTCCTTCGCAAGAAAAGGCGATTTAAAAGGAAGGAGAGAATAACATTGTACAGACGTGAACCTGATTTAAAGTTAATTTCTTCTCTAAATTTAGTCAGACCACAGGTCAAGCTTAAGCTTACTTTCATGTTTTGCTCCTGATAAATTAAAACAAGTCTTAATCAGGATGACAAACTTTACATGCTTTATTTAAAACATAAAACCATTTATATTCTGTTACACACAGAAAACAATCAAATTAACAGTATTCTGCGGTTCTTACCATCATTGCCTTCTGTAGGAGTGAACCAATAGTGCTTTTTTGTTTAAATTGTGTGGCGCTGGGAGTACATGGGGACTTTAACTCAGCACCCTCGAGTTTTGCCCAGTGAATTACATACCGTTCCGTCTAATCTTCCTTATAGGGAATTATACATTTCTCAGTCCCAATTAACTGCAGTTTATTCGGAGGGTGACGTAAGTATTCCTCATGTTCCAACACAAGATTATCTATCAGCTGTCGACAGGCCAATGAACTAAATGAAAAACTAGCCTAAACAACGTCTTACATACAGATGAAACAAATATTACAGACGTAGAGTATAACGATGCCCAGAAATACTGTACCTGCTGGCAACTTGGGTAGCGACTCAAGCAAGTCATGACAGAGAAACACCTGGAACTGAATGTTTGAACAAAGTTAACAACCTGCTATGGTCGGACTTACCCCAAACATCCAAGGCTGCAAATAAAACCACACCACATATCCAAAGTTTTCTGTGTTGCGGTAAATAAGTCCCCATCTTGTTAAGTAGGTACCGTATCTGCTGCGCGAGGGCGTTGTGAAGACCACTTCGCGTGCTCTGTCACTTTAAATGCCCGCTTCTTCTGTGCAGTGGTTTGAGACAACCGGATCACCAAATAGAGTAAATTAGGAAGTTTTCCTTTTCTGGCCGGAAAGCTACGGAGTTACGGCAGGGGACGACAGACACGGAGGGACATTGTCCGTGGATCTGAGCAGCCCCGGGAGGCTTCTAAGAGCACTTATAAACTGAGCTCAGATGACAACATCGTTTCACAAAAAAAGTTACCTAACATTGTTTCCGGTTACACACTGCGTTCAAGACCCATGATATCTAGCGTAAACCATAGGCACGGGGATGGTAAAAACAGTACGGAAACACAGCGCCAATCAGCCAAGGCAAATTGGTTATGGCAATCTCCATTTTGAATTACTGTTTGGCAAATACATAAAACAAGAGAGTTTAACATTTAAACTTCATGAAAATTGCACTTATTTGTGATAAACAGCACATTCATTTATCCCAGTGAGTTTTAATGACTAATCAGTGTAAAATATATATGTTCGCATAAAACGTTACAATACCGAAATCATTACTGGTTCACACTGTATTAAAATGTGCCTTAATGCTGAAATAACACAGGGTAGTAAGATTGTGTATTTTAACTAAAGTCATGCAAAGAAGTCCTTAATACGAATGATGAATTGAGCCTTCGTCGGCAGCCAACAAGATGTTAGATTTAATCATTCTCACCAATTTTGACTAGTTTTGACAATATAGCAGCTTGTAACTACAGTTCAAATGGCGTATGATATGTATTGGTATATATGTGTAACAGGTTGCTAAACTTGCTGTTCAGAAGTGTTGTTCGAAAGAGTAATAATGGCATCGTTGATTTTCATACATCTTAAATTTGGTACACGTGTCATTTGGTTTTATTTTGCTATCATGTCGTAGCAATTCTGGTCCGTACGTAGTGAGTAATTGAATGGGGATTAGGTAGCTACAGTACGACTATTACCGCTCTTTCCAGGACAAGACAGAATTGCCTAACACTCTGGTTGCGTTCCATACAAATCCTCAACAACAGTGATCTCTGATTTGGGATAAGCAGGGCGCAGAGGGCACACACTGATCTGCTGTGTTTCTGGAAGTTTTGTACCTGTGGTCAGATATGTGTGTTACTAAGAGAAGCGGAGGACCAGGGCGTTTTTAATAATGAAATCTTGAGTTGCTGCTTATTTGATGAGTGAATAAGTATAAAGTGCCCTCTAGTGGCAAAAATTATTATATCTATTTAGTTCGCAGAAAACGGTTGAAACGGCAATGTTTAGGCCGGGTTCCGTCTATCGTCGTTACTAGTAAAGATGAGAAACATCTTCACTAATGAGGAAAATAATAAGGAAACATTTACAAGTTCCACCAGTCAATCACAGTAATGACTGACGAAAGCATTGACAACAGATGGTATTATTTACCCTAGAGTTACATTCAAGATTCAAGAGATTTATTGCCATTTGCACAGGTACAGGACAGTACAGGTACATTGGTATTCTAGTGCGTAGCTCCCTGAGTCAGCTTTTATAAAAACAGGCAAAGAAAGGCAGTTAAAAGAGCTGCATAAAAAACAAATAATAATAAACACCCTATATAAAAATACACACTATGAGTAAATACACGCTATACACACTATATTAAAAATACACACTATGAATTATTGCACAGTAAATTATTGCACAATTGAATTGAATTATTGAACCATAAATTATTGCTACGAAGTCCCCATGACAGTAGTAGAACGCTTCGAGCGCAAGGTGAGCAGCTATCTCCGTAGATGGGGGGGCGTGCCACGCAGCCTGAGCAGCATTGGGCTGTATGGGAACAGCAATAAGCTCAGGCTCCCCTTCGGCTCTGTCAGGGAGGAGCTCATCGTGGCACGGACACGACAACACCTGCAGTACACAGAGTCAAGGGACACCAGAGTGTCCGGTGCAGGGATAGCCGTGAGGACGGGGAGGAAGTGGCTGTCCAGCAGCCAGAAGCTCGGCTGAAGCACAAGACCCTGCTTGGGAGTGTGGCACAGGGCAGGGCCGGACTCGGGAGCTCAACATCGACCCGATACGACACTGCCAGCAGGAAGGAGGGGCGGAAGCTGGTGCAGGAGGAGGTGCGCTTCAGTGGAGGAAGAGAGAGCGAGCAGGTCAGTGGCAATGCAACAACAGGGTGCCTGGTTGAAGTGGGAGCAGACGATGGAGAGGAATGTCACCTGGCAGGACATCTGGAAGTGGAACCCCCAGAGGGTCAAGTTCTTGATTCAGGGGGTCTACGATGTCCTCCCGCCCATCCAACCTGTTCACATGGGGCAAAGTAGGAGCATGGCCCCTCCAAGACAGGGACCCTCGAACACATCCTGAGCAGCTGCTCCAAGGCACTGGGCGAGGGGCGCTATTGCTGGAGACACAACCAGGTCCTCAAGACCATCGCTAAGGCAATCAGCAAGGGGATCAGCAACAGCAGATATGCCCATGCCACAGCCAGGACAATCATGTTTATCAAGGAGGAAGAGCAGCCAAAGAAAAGACCTAAGGAATATGCTGCTGGTTTGTTCTCTATGGCACGAGACTGGGTGATGGCTGTTGACCTGGAGAGGCAGCAGAAAATTCCATCACACATCGTCCAGTCCTTGTTGAGACCAGACATCATCTTGGTCTTTGAGGTCACCAGACAGCTCATCTTACTGGAGCTAACAGTGCCCTGGGAGGAGAGGATGGAGGAGGTGCATAAAAGGAAGAGGGTGAAGTACCAGGAACTGGTGGAGAACTGCCGCAGGAACGGGTGGAGGACCAAGTGCCTGCCAGTGGAGGTGGGCAGCTGGGGGTTCGCAGGTCATTCCCTCAGCAAGG
Source organism: Megalops atlanticus (assembly GCA_019176425.1). Taxonomy (NCBI): domain Eukaryota; kingdom Metazoa; phylum Chordata; class Actinopteri; order Elopiformes; family Megalopidae; genus Megalops; species Megalops atlanticus. Next base: position 41,717,978 of record CM032875.1, on the reverse strand, counting down.
CCTACAGAACCCTGGGCATCACGGGAGCAAGCAGAAGAAGAGCCATCAGCAACAGCGTGGAGGCGGCTGAGAAAGCGTCTAGATGGATCTGGCTGAGAAGGGGTGACAAGTGGGGTCAGTAGAACATCACTTGGACACAGGCCGAGGCTTGATCAACCTCAGTCGGGTCACCTGGATGAGGGTGTCTGTTGTGAGACCCGAAACACCTGAGGACTCCAGGACACAACACTGATGATGTGTCCAAGTTGGTGCATCAGAAGATGTAAGAAAAACTTGCACTATTGAATTGAATTATTGCACAAACCAAAACAAACCAATCGACTGAGGAAAACCTCTGTATGACAGAGACCCGGAGACTAAGAGGGGGTGAGATAGTTGAATACTAAATCCCAGTCTGTAAGGTGTGAGAGTGTTGTGAGATGTTAAGTGTCCATGGTGTGAATGAGGTGGGAGGTGTGGTATTTCCTTCCTGCCTTAATGTCCTTTGCAATCATTCTGACAGTTGCTGGAAAAAGGCTGTTGTGGAAGCGTGCCTTGTGAGTGGTGATGCTCTCTGGCCTGTGGTGTCTCAGGTTGTATCCTGAGTTCTTCCACCTGAACAGAGAGTGATCTGGGTGGTGTCGATCACTGAGAATGTTCTGTGCTTTTCTCCTACAGTGCTGTGTGTAGAGTGTGTCCATGGAGGGGAGGTCAGAGCCGATGATTCTCTCTGCAGTTTTGATGACTCGTTGAAGAGATTTACTCTCAGCCTGGGTGGTGTTTCCAAACCACACTGTGATGCCGCAGTGCTCCATCAGGGAGTCACATAGGCACCTTTGTCTTACAAGCCCTGTTCCTTACCACAATACAACACTGCTGCCTACTGTGTATTTTTTACACTGTTTCCAAACTGTTGTGGCTTCAAATGCTAGTTAAATGCAAAACTAAGCCATGCTAGTCAAAAGACTAGTTTTATTCTACATCACATTTAATGTGGATAGAATATATTGGTAGTATACCATAGAGATCAGAAACAAGATTTTTTTCATGGTTTTTCTGGTTTTTCATTTTGTGCGGTGTCTAATTAGTTGGTCTGTGGCCAGGTGTCCTGAAATATATGGCCTGTTGCTCTACCCTGCTGAAGCACCAATAACCTGGAGGAGTTTGTCCATGTAAGCTATTGTATTCTCTCTCTTCTTCTACCTCTCTATCTTCTTTCTGTGTACATATGGGTATGTGCATTTGCCTCTCTATATAGGTGCCTGTGGGTCCATGTGTGTCTGTGTGACCATGTATGTGTGTGCATGTGTGTGTGTGCACATGTGTGTGTATATGTTTGTTTCCTTTTTTGTGTGTTTGTGTGCATGAAAACACTGATATAAATACCAAACATCTCTACTAAAGTGTAGTGGCTATGACTGTCTGGATGAACTGTTGTAAATATACAGTAGCTCACAGTGGATAGACAGTTCCTAGACACAGAGGAGAAAGATGACGAGAGAATGAAAGAGAGGGAGAGAGAGACGGGAAAAGATTAGATCAATGCCCATTTTCACTGGCGTTGCCTCCCTACAGAAATTGACTTGGTGGTGGAAGCTGAACAGACAATGCCTCTCTCTGATCTTTTTGCTTATTTTTTCTCTTATTGAATTATGGCCCCTCTCCTGCTTCTATTTTCTGCCTGGCCGGTTGCTAAGTTACAGCCACCAATGTTCTGGTGTATTGCTATGCCAAAAAAAGGAAAATACATAGATAAGCTATAATACTCTGTCTAGCCACCGGCATTTCTTTCTGATCACTCCTCGGGTGTTAGCAGTCTTCAGATGGCTCTTTGTTGGTTACTTTCTTTGGGTTTGGCTTTATTAACTGACCTCCATTTCTATCTCCTCCACAGCCTTTCTCAAAATCAATGCCCATTCAGGAGTGCTGGAATAAATAACAATGGTACCCAATGAAGTGATAACTGATTTTTAAAACAGAGAGAAGGCAGCTGACCTTCTGCTCTGGTCACTTGAGAGCATTCTTTCATCATGTTTCATTGGGTAGCACACTGTGGTTTACCTCAAATCCTCATTTGGATACAACGGTAAACCACTTCTCTCTACCATATCCCTAAGTGAAATGTTGTGAGACTTCTGGTAGAATGTGACCGGTCCTTAGGGACTGGGGTTCTTCCAGATTACCATGCCCCATGCAATATTTGCTCAGGGTTAGGCCTCAAGCTGTCCTAAGGAACATTAGCTGTTCCTAGCTCTCCCAAAAGCTTGTTTTCTTTCACCCCTGGTGCTCCTCACTGAGCAGATGACCTGCATAAACAGCGTCTGAGATGAGGCATTTGGAAAACCTCATTAGTCCCCCTCAGGGTGAAGAGCTCTCCATTACATTCTCGCCTCTCTCACAGCTGGTTTGCTCAGGAGCCTACTGTGTGACTCCAGGCCAGGTGATATTCCCTGGAAGGGACAGGAGTGCAGCAAAAAGAGTGACAAAAATGAAAAACAATGCAAATGCTCCATCAATGTCTATACAACGTTCCAGTGAGGACCGTTTGGGAGACAGCTGGGACAGAACCTGAGGCCCACATTTTCTGACAGTCGCTCACATAAATAGAAATTAGATTCAATTAGGCCTAGAGATGGTAGTGGGGAAGCGGAAGCATGGCCTGACCTGTGTAACAGCTCATTAAGGCCAGCCTATTACCGGCTTAATGCGACTTAATGAATAATAAATAAACAGATTATCATATTCAGGCATGATTTTCCCCTTTGCTCTGTTGCTTGGCTCTTTGTGGCCATGCTTTTGTTCTCAGAGTGCATTTATTGGCTTCATGCGAGCTGGCAGACCCTCAGTGAGACATTCAGGTTGTGGTCACTTGGTTTTGCCAAGCTGCTTTAAAAAACTCTGTGTGACTGCAAAGTGGCTGACCTGGAATTATTGCAAGGCCAGATCAACCCACCATAGACCCTGGAGCCTCCCAGCAGCTATTATATGACTATGACTATTTTTGCATGTAGTGCAATTTTAGCCCATGGAGTGCAATTAAAGCCCATGGAGTCTCAGTGGAAACCTGGCTTATGTATGTGTCAAGGTGGAGGGGATACTAAATAGACATTAAACAGCATTAAAATGGAAACCCTCAATCAGAACATCTCTAACATTCTCCAGCCATTTATCCAAACTGAAGGAGAGTTCATTTGACATATTAACAGTCTCATCCTTCAAAGATGAAAAACTATTATCATCGTTTATTTCCTAAAGATGCATTCATGCTTGGTTGCACAGAAAATTAGAGAACAAGGAGGTAGTGAGATAGACAGACCAAAGAACAAAATCCCACTGTATTGGCACAGGAGGTGAAACTGCAATTACATGTTTAATCTATACATAAAAGACGAGAACAAGGCAGCAGGAGAAATATGCAGTGGCACAGTTACTGTCATGGTGTGGGAGGAAGATTAGCGAGACGCGAGAGACTGAAGAATGACAGCAGCGGAGCTGATAAGATGGCAGTGTGCCAGAGCAAGGGGTTGGTAATAAATATGTCCAGCAACAGAGAGCCTGTAGTGGGCAGCTGAGAAGAGTATTGTGCAACCATGGCTGATGCAGGGCCACAGACAAGAATAATGTAAGCTGCGCAACCCAGAAAGACAGGCCTGTGGGGACTTGGTGCTGATGGAACTGACAGCTGAAACTCTGATATTGCCACTCAGGCAGGAGTGCCCCTAGTATGGTTCCACATAGTCAGAGAGTTTGGGCTAACATTAGATTTCTCTCTCTCTCTCTCTCTCTCTCTCTCTCTCTGTTGCTAGGGGATGTCTTCCCTTAGTTTGTGTTGCTAGGCTGCTGATTCCTCTGCACTAAGTGGAAACGTTTTCCTTTCTCCATTGTTCACACTGTCCTCACCCTCTCTTTTCTTTCTTTTTGAAGGGACAGGACATCACCCCAGCTACTGCAAGGGGGTGGAAGACTGTCCTGGTCGTTGCAACGGGTGTGGGGCACTGTTCTGGCTGTTACCAAGGCCTTGCTTTTGCAGCAGTTCTGGGTGGGGGGTGTTCACAGTGTCCTGGCTGTTGCTAGGAGGGTAGGATGTTGTCATGGCTGTTTCTGGGGGATTGTTGTTGCTGGGGAAAATGATTAAACATATATATGTATGCATGCATGTATGGATGGGTGGATGGATGGATGGATGGATAGATGGATGTTTATATGCTATGTATGTTTGCATGTTTAAAACCTTCCTTCACTCCTGTGCAACATACTTTAAAGTAGCATTTTTCATCTGGCTGGCATTTCTCATTGGAATTAGACATAACACATTTTATTACCACTACAATGAATTTTAGAAACCTAATTTTTCAGGTCCACAATTAGTGAGAATTAACATATTTTTCCATGAAATCTCACCACTTGCCATTCTATTGACAACATACCCCAATGTTTTTCAGTGAATGCATTATTTGGATGGATACCAGTAAGGGGAACCACTTGATACTATAATAATTTCCCAACAAAACACACATGGAAGCAGGGAGTGAAAAATAATTCAAAGGCTACTGCAGTGGTAATGCAAATAGCATTATTGATTTAATCAGATAATCTCAGGAATTGAAATTGAAAATTTACCCACATAAATGAAAATAATTGTGACATAAATGTGACATAATTTGGTGGATGTGAAGAGTGTTCATATTCTATCTAGTCATTGAAATTTTTTCCAAGACATGAATGAACTACAGGCCACACGGGAAATGTCTGACCGCTAATCACACTAATAATAACCATTGCCTAAGGCAGTTATTTGGCTAAAGCTATTGTGCTTTATCGTACCATTATAATCGAAAGATTTTTGGGGAGCTTGTGGTATAGATTACCAATAATAGAATGATACATACACACAAGTTACACACATTTTCCCTGACACTACTTAATGTACTATAACCTGGCAACCTGGCTAATGCATAACATTTATAGCATACAGTGTAATGGCAACATTAAAAAAATGTAATGTGTTTGCTGAGAAAGGAAACGGGAAATATCAGAAGAAAATACGAAAATGATGAAATATTGGCATATGAATGAAATTCTTTGCAAAATGATTGCACGGGGATTTTACAATGAAAAAACACTGTTATTAAAGTTCAGCTCTGACCTTTGCAGATGAAAGATTCTTGCAATCACAGGTAATAAGGCCTAAGAGTCACATACTGTTAATGGCTATAAAGTAATTACGGCAATGCCCTGTGTGAGCCAGCTGTTTGCTGGGACAGCAGAGGGACTGCATTAAAACAATGGCCTTTGCCACTGTAGCTCTGTCAGCAATGGCACATGTCCTTAATGGATGGGGTTGCTGAGGACAGACGCCCTAATTTCATTTTGGCACCTGAAAATAATTTCACTTGTCCAAGGCAATGCCCATAGATGGAGGTACATTTATGGGGTTTGTAAATGCATGAATCAACAACATTTTTGTCATGCAACCTTCATGGCAGGCTTGAAGCAACACGCCTATGAGGCTGATAATGCCTGAACACCCACAGACAAAAAACAAGATGGCCATTTATTTGACAGACTGATAATTTGTTGTACAGCACATTGGCAAAAGTGGCAGCCTGCAAGAGAGAAATCGGGGGGACAGAGAATGTACACACTGTGTACAATGATAATCATCCTTAATTAACAAGCTCCACCATTGATCACCCATGTGCAGATGACTGCTTACTTAATTGTGTTTGATGCTGAAGTATACAATACCTTTGCACTCTGCAGAAAAAAAATGTATTTTACAATGCAGAACTGCAATCATGCAATCATTTTCTTTATGACAGACACTGGAGGTCGGTCTTATCTTAAAACCAGATGTGTTTTATAAGTAAAATTAATTGCTATGAAGTTCGGAAAGGTAACAGTGTCACAGAGGTTATAGGATATCCGTATTTGGCATGCTTGTTAATCACAAGAAAAGTTAATGATCACTGGCTACTAATCAACAAGAACAAAAACAACATACTGGTTGACTGATGCTCTGTCACCTCGATGTTATAACCCTTACCAAGTCTGCACAGGTCGGTCTGCTGCTCACAGACTTTGATGCATGTGTCTAGCTAGTTTTTATTCTTGCCATTTACAAAAGGCATTTAAGTGAAAATATTTAAATGGCAAATTCAGCGGCGAATTGAGTTCCAATGGATTCCGTTGCCCTCTGCCCAACGGAAGCATATTTCCTACCGTCGTACTGACTCCGTTTACCTTGCCCTGAATGACTGTCTCTATGCGGAGGAGTTCGGAATCCAACTAAATAGGCAGACAGTCCTTGACAATGTACTGTTACGCACAGACAAAACAACTTCGGAAAATGCTGAAAACACCATTCTCATTAGACGAGTATTGTATTTGTTTTCTCAGATCCCTGGGGTGAAGTCGGAAGTACGCATGTGATGTATGATATAGTATATCTTCACTCTTACTAGAACGGACATAACAAATAAAATTATTCAACATTCTCCAAGGGCGACTGGCTAAATGCGATGTGTAAATATCTCGGCTTTTGTGACTAAAATACAAACGCGATATTGTTTTAAGTTTCGCTGACAAGTGGCTTCAGGGTTCACTATGTGGCTAACTTTCACTTCTTGAACAGTTTTTCAACAGCGCGACGCTGGATCTACACAAACATGTCGAGCATTTTCGAAGTATTATAAGGTTTTGAATACAAGGTGTAAGAGACGCTCTTAAAATAAATGACCGTTCAGAGGGCGTTACCAACATTTAATTAATGTTTTATTAGTCATGTCTTTTCAGAACGCAAATATTCACAAGCTGACAGCTCTGCGTGCGCGCATCAACGGAACTTAAATATAGAAAGACAGACGGATATTTTAAAGAAGACTGTGTAATTAAACTTTAAACCGTTCTATAATCAGCCATGATGTAATAGAAAATCCACAGAAAGACAACGGCGAGGGCAGCACAGCCTGTATTGAAAAACGGTAGAAGAATGGACCCACGAGAATGACTTTGTCCCGAACAAATTCATTTGCATATTGATCTATACAAATTTAATTGCTTCAATTAATGAGACTAAAAAGAAAAAAAAAACACTTAACAGGTTGTACGAAAATTCTAATATATTTGATTCACATACTACGTGAGCCAGAATGTGATTTTCCCTAAATGTTTTATTTTTGTGCTCTTTGGGGATACAGATAACACATTCCTTCATGAAAAATACAGAGCCCCCACCGTAATTAAGCCTTAGGAGAAAGAAAATGTTACCGTAAAAACGCACAGACCCTGCATTTCACTTTGTGCACTAAGAGATGATGGACTTGACATATTAATATATCTAACGCGTGAAACATGACCAACTAAACCGATTTCAACATGCTATTTACGGATCTTTTAGTCACCGCTTCGCTGGCAGTCCCGCATTTGGCTCATTCCGTCACTCAGTACAAGCCAGCCTCCCCCAGCTCGACGGTGGTGTGGTCCGAGGGGAAATCATAATCCATTTACCGAAGATACAGCTGCTTTTGAATAAGAGCACAAGCGAGCAGAGGTGCTGAGCCGCCTCCCGGGGATTCAGACGAAGAAATAAAAACACTTGACACGGCATGCCCAGAGGGACTCGTTTTAGACTAAGCTGCGGACACATACTGTTGCTACCATTTGGGCACAATATGCCGATCCGTACAGTTTCACTTCTACTCTGAACAGTTTTGTTAGTGATATGAGTAGCATGCGCCGAAGGTATTAACGCATCAAAGTTTTATTGGAACAACATACTACATCTAGTTGATCTCTTCTTGTTAGCAAAACTCTTGCCAGTGATAGCAATAGCGTTTAGAGTTAGTTTTACTTTGATTCTGTTATTATTTTGCCTTTTGATGACGCAAAGTTCGAGTGCCAAGAGTTTTTGCGCTTGATTGTGGGGGGTTTGCTGCTCTGTTGCACAGTTCAAGTGCAGCCCCAAGATGAACGACACATTTTTCAATCAGACTGCGCTAACGCACAGCATCTTCCTAAACAACACCCAGGACCTTGCTGGCACGCTATCTGGCTGCTGCAACGGGAGCATCGCGACCACAAATGACGGCGGTTCCCTGGTTCTTCCTCCAGACGAACGGAACCTATTTATCATGCGCGTGGTTCAGATAGCCGTGCTGTGTGTTTTGTCGTTGACGGTCATGTTTGGCATATTCTTTCTCGGCTGCAACCTCATGATTAAGTCGGAGAGCATGATCAACTTTCTCGTAAAGGAGCGAAGACCTTCCAAAGACGTGGAGGCTGTCATCATTGGGCTAAACTGACTAACTGCCGACATTGCTGTTGGTTCTGTTTGAATGCACCTGTTCAAGCTGGTTGCTGTGGGGCCGTTTGTGGTTCCTAGTGCGGCGTGATATATGCAAATTATATAATGCATTTAAAAAGTTAAGTCGATAAACCCGGATGCTAACCAATTAAAAGAATAGCAAAATCCGGTCATGACCTGCTCGGTGCTTCAGTACTGTCAATTTCCATTGAGAAATGTTTATTATAAGTCATCAAAATTTGAATGTATTGCTGTTTGACATTTTGACGTGCATTTCAGAAGAAAAAAAACATTGTTTTGTATTTATTGATGGAAAACAAAAGATGTTAGCTGTATTTAACTTTTTGAACAAATCATTCTATTCCTAAAAATGCAAGTGTACGGGTAAAGACACGTTTACAAGTTTTTATCTTTAAGTCTAATCGTAATGTAATGGTTGCTAAACCGAAAAGGTTTGAAGAGGGAAACCTATTGCATGCAGATTCGTGTGCTTGGAGACTGCATCAGTGAAGATGCAAATGGACTTTTTATCTTTTTCCCATATATTTTAAAATGTTTGCTCTGGAAGGCTGCGGCGGGAGATATGCATGTTTATCCATTGTGCATGTTACATGTACACTTTCTCAACTACACTTTGTACCAAATTAAGGTTTTACTGAAACGCATGAGCGGTGCCTGTTTGTCTATGGTGAAATTGAATCTAATGTTTTGCACTTTTACGAAGTTCCAAATGCTGCATGATTTTGTACAACAAAAACTTGAATGATATGTGCTTCAGATTAAAATATAAATATATAAATGTTTTCACAGATTGGTCATTTCTATGATCATTTGTTATTTTATTACAGTATGGTAATAACGTGATCACAGTTCCCGAATAAAACACTACTTTTGAATTTGAAAGAGCGGAGGTTATCACTTCATTTCATGTGTGTGAAAATAACATTTTTAATGAAACTAAATTCCACCAACAGGGTATAATTTCACTCAAAAATAACATTTGGTACGCATTCATGTAAGCAACTCATTGCTTCATATACGCAAATTATGGATTCATGCTGTATTTTGTTTTTCATTCTCGTTAAAGCGCTGGGGAGCCTGATATCAACGCAGCAAGAACTGATGTGACCAGGACGATTCATGAATACTACAAAAGAATGCAGTGGTGCTTCTAACGTTCGGTCTAAAGGGCCCATGCTGGTATAAAAGAAGATATGTTCGCTATTTTAGAAGAGCATGGAAGTGGCATTATTGCTAATGTTGTGCTGTGTGGTGACATCTTAATAATTGAAAGATATGCACTAAGTAGGCTACCCTCACACCAGAGCCATCATTTCAACGAAGACAAGTGATAGCACGAGGGCAGTCCGGGAACAGGATAACTTCACAACGTATTTACAAGCCTGTGCAAAGTCAATTTTCAAAGAAAGGACCAATTTTAGCCACAGAATTTCCACTATTACGCACTGTGGATTGTGAAGTTAATCAATTCGAACATTGCTCTCCGTGAATTTTCGGTTTAAAATATTTTTAAGGTGTATTACATCCTCATATCAACAGGAATCTCAACGGCACGTTCCCTTTAAAACATGCCAGGCGGCTTATCATAAAAGCCTCAAATGAAATCCAACTTTATTGAATTATTCAGGGATTAACTGATTAGAAGCTTTCTCGTGCATGTCTCGTGTACATGTATCGCATATGCTACTTTAAATTGAACTCAGAGGTAATTACTTGCAGGTACAAATGACAAAGTATCCCAGGGTCTTTAAAGCTCAAAAAGCCTTTTAAAAGCAATTAAATGTGTTCTGTTAAGAGGTAAAGAACATCATTTGACTTATACGCACGATATACCAGGCCAAAAGTGTTCTGTTTGCCCGCGTAAAGGCAGTCTGATTTTCAGACAGTTCAATGATAAAAATAGCGTGTGAAACACCTTTGGTGACACAGAGTACTTGTCAACATGTATCTTCATAAAGTCATAAAGTCAGCCGCACCGTTGAAGCAGTCTTTGCTTCATTGGTTTTACTTTGAAAGGCGAGTCTTTTCCCCACCAAATAGTTACTGTATAGCCGCTTAAATAAATGATGGTCCGAAATTAAAACATGCCCTCTTTCGTGTTAAATTGCACCGCTTATTTGAATTCAGCTGTGTTCAACAATGGAGGTTATGCGGTCCCACCTGATGGTGCGGCTGCATCTGGAAAAGGAAGAGAATGGAAGAGGACAGGGTCATCCTCCACACACAACAGTTGGGCCTGATCAAACTTTTCTGGATCAGATATCTTCACTTCTCCTTTGGCAGGGGTAGGCAATGTATCGCACAGCTCTGTTGCACCGCAGTGACGGAGCTGTGCGATACATTGCCAACTGAGCAAGAATCCGAAACGGTACGCCACTGTGCCACACCTGCACAAATGAAAGTGACGATAATAGCTCTTCGTTTTGATGCAACTCGTGCTATGCAGACAAAGTTGAGAACAGGTCGGTCATCTGCAGTTTCCATTTAAATTATAATAGGGGATATCATAGATCGATTGCTTTTGCTCTTTCGATCTGAAGTCAATGTACTTTCAGTTCGTAAGTGCCAGATGAAAATGTCAAACGCAGAAAAGTAGCCAGTGGTTCATTTCTGCTACTATAGATTGCTGGAGACCTCCATCTAAATGATGTACAGTGTATATGAGAAAACCGCACATCAACGTTCCGTAGTGTTTCTTCAGATAAGCTATGCTTGCGCTTTATTCGAAAAAAGTGTTCCTTTTATCTGTGCTGGAGTAATATGTATGTTAATATAAACACTAATAATAAAAGCAGAGATTATACTATCATAATGTATTCAAAATAATGGCAATAGTAAGTACAGGAAACAATACCGATTAGAATAATTGTGAGTGAACATCACATGAGTGAGTGAACCTTTATTTTTCCTAGATTTTCTCTCCATTGCTGCTCTCCATTTGCTCTTTAAATGTCATCTCACTGGTGGAATGTCACTAATTGGCTTGTTAAGGAACATGTTAACCAACGTTTCAATTCAATCAATCGTCCGCGGCCGTTGCAGGTAGCGCGGATAAGCCTGCCCCTTTCTAAACGGAAATGTATGATGTGGGGGCAAAATACACTGCAAACTGCATTGCAACCTCTATCTTGTCCGTTAATTTACTGAAAACCGAGCACGGTGGTCAGTGAATCTAAACGCTCGGGTGAAGTGTGGGCAGTCACGTCTCTCTCTGTGCTACACTAGCCGTACAGTGATCCATTACTACAATATCACACCGTAAACAAAATCCAGCTAAACCATGAATTTTCTCTGCACAAGAGCACCAAGTATGACAGTTGGGGAGATTAATAACACATCTAACAAATGTTTCAGAACATTTCAGTGCTAACGAAAGCTTTGATAAGTCAGGTTGTGCTTAAGCAAAATATAGGCCTATATATTTCCAACAAGCCAACGCAAACAACGATTCAGGAGGTCGACGCCTCCTCTTTTGGTTGGAGATAGCAACCTGTGGACTTTGTTTATGTTTGTGTTAGGGGCCCTGCACATTTTTTGTGTATTTACTTTAAAACACATTGTTGAGGAAAAAAAAGATTGCACTAGTCACAAAAGCCCTACAGTCTGTGATAACTGCATTATATCCTCCACAGGATTTACACTTCACAGACTAAAAAGGAATTGGTGTAAGGAATGCAATCAATGCTTAAATTAGTGTTCCCACTGCAATTGACAAGCTTTAGGCACTGTAGTTAAGTGCCTTAATACACTGATTTAAGACTGGGAGAAGCTTACAATAACATGGAAATGACTAGAGACAAACTTTTTTTTTTTTTCTGTTTACTGTAGAATGGTTGGTGCTTGGTATAACACATATGTCTTGAAGTCAGGAAGTCATAGCCATAGTCATACATAGTCATAGTGTGTGTCACCAATTCAAGATGCAACCATTACCATTAGTATACTAACTACTATTAGTTATGAAGCTCTCTGTTTTCTTTGGAATATGGAATTGCCAATCACCAGTATAATAGGCTTGCCTCTCTACAATACCCTCTGTGTTCACACAAGGGGCAAATGCAACTAACCAATACACTTCACATGGAACAAAACTGATTTTCACACTACAACTCCCACAGTGCACCACAACAGATTAAATGCTAAAGCAACTTGCTATTGCTTCATGAGCTGCTAGAGGGTGCCATAACTGTGAGTCAATGGGCCAGACTCTGACTGACAAAACCCACCCTACTCCAGCAGGACAAGGCCAGATGTTTTGCATACACTATGGACTCCATGGACTCATTGTTGGTGAATGGCACAGCTCAGACTTGAACCAGAGTCTGTGCAGAAAGAGAACCTTAACCTGCTGAACCACTGATGAGCCCAGCCTCCTATTTTATATTTCCTTGCTAGGTTTCTAAGAGGTTACAATGCAGGACATAACTGGGGGCACACAAAATTACGTAATGTCACAGTTCAGGTACTGGGATATGCACGTATTGTGGTGCTGTTGCTGGTCATGGTAGCTGCAGTGAATACGTCTCTGTGCATGGGTTAAACACTCACACGCTCTTTCTGCAGCTCAGTGAGGTCCTTATCATCTGCTTTGGTCTTGCATATCTTTGTGTCAGTGCTCATGTCATGTTCCCATTGTGTCTTTCTTCCTTTCAGGAAACAGCTGTTGGAATATTATGTTGTTGAGTGGTAATTTTTCTTGGGTTGTTGGCAGATCTCATCAACTGGATTGACAGTGAACATAATTCTGGTGAAATTTTTACACCTCGTCAGAAATTGATTCATAGGTGCTTGCAGTAGCAGATAAAATCACTTCGGAGTACCTAACAATAGAAAACCTGTACTATTAAGGTGAGGATTAATTTCAGTGTGCACAACCTAATTTCCACAAGACCCCTAACAAACCCATAACAGTGATCATTGGGGCTGGGCCAGATTGAAGCATCATGTGTTCTAGGTTTTAATGGCTGTTGTGCATGATCACTTAGATAGAGACATGCCCTTTGCTTTCCTGTTTTTTTAACAAAATTTTTTATTTAGATGAACACTGATCCAATGGTCTATTGTAGTGTGTTTTTCTGGTGTTCTTTTTATTTTGGGTAATGGTTTAGTTTTCCTATTGTCTGCTTATATTGCCTCTCATCTCCTCTGCTTTTGTTCTTAGCCTCTTGTATTTTCTTCTTTGACCATACAGCTGGCTGACCTTTTGTGGACCAAGTGTTTTGCTGCTGAGTGCTTTGGTTAAAATAAATCAACCCCATAATTTACTGAATTTTGTCAAGGTACTTCACAAGTGTTGTATGCCGATGACACACAACGAATCTTCTCTTTTCCTCCCTCCACCCCCCAGGTCAACGAACAGATCTCCTACCCTATGCCTGGCCAACATCTCCAAATGGATGGCCTCCAACCACCACCAACTGAACCTGGACAAGACTCTCATCGTCTGTTTATCACTGGCCAAGTGGTGGAATCTCCCCCCCCAAGAGCTCTCAGTTAACTGTTGACGTGGGCTCTGACACACCTCTTCCTCTATATCTGGAAGAGCACCATTGCCATTTGACACTTGTGAACTCTAAGATTCTTGGCTGGACTTCAATTTTGTAGCATCTTGCAGACAACATGCCTTTGTCGATTCCTTTATTTCAGTGATCAGGAGGATCCGCTCAGATCAGATTACTCTGTCTCACCCAGCTGCTTGTCTCAGGCCACCACTATCTCCCGCCTGTGATCTAACATCTTGCTCTTGTGCCTGTTGGCCTCCCAGCCTGCACTTTTGTACCACTGCAGCTCATAAAACGTCTGCAAATGAATAAATGGCTGAAATTTTCCCCACTCAAAACCTTGTAAAATTAAATGCTCCCATTTTTTGAAAATTTACTGAGATCCCAAATCCAAGATTCTGGAGGTTGCAGCCAGGATCCCTCCCCCCCCTCTCCCCTCACTTTTCCTGCTTACAAAAAATGGGGTCAACACCTACCTCCTGGACCAGGTCATCCTACCCTGGACTCTAGGGCAAATAAAAGTACTACCATAGAGAAATCAATTGCAACATCTGTTTTGATTGCTCCTCCCACCAACTGAATTAACGGCCCACGCTCCTCTTATCTTCGTTTTATTACATTCTATTACAAGTTTTTAACAAAACACCAAACATTTTTTCCATCTTAGAACAACTCCTTCAATTAGAACCATTCAGAAAATGATCTTGTCATGTTGTGTCATGCCTTAAAACAGATAATGGACTTCTACACCATTGTTTGTTTGACCTTAATAAAATCTAAGAAATCTTGGCTTGTGTTGATAAAGGTGAAATTGCATTTGTAATGCCTTTGCAGAACAAAATAGCAAACAAAGGATTGTCCCAGTGACTGTCAACGATGTATGTAACCTCAGATGGAGATTAGCTCTGTCTCGAAGATGACCTTGTGCTCAGCTTGCACTATCTGCATTGTCAGACATGTTGACATCTTGCTCTTGTCCCTGTTGTTTGAGGAAGAACATTACTCTGCACTAAACACTTTAAATGAATAAATGTAAAAACAACTTTTCCCCACTCAAAACTTTGTGAAATATTAAATCAAAACATTTTTTGATCATTAAAAGTTCAAAATGAAGATTCTGAATGTTTCATTCAAATCCCTCATCTCCCCATCTCCCATTCTTTTCCCTGAAATACAATGGTAAATATCTACAAATAAAATATAATTTGATGACCAGTTTCATAACTTTTTCCTTAAATATGAAATCAAATTAATAAATAAAAGTACTATTACTGAGAAATCAAAGACATTTACTCATATTTTGATTGTATTTAAATTCACAGCTACTGATAAATAACTTGCAGTCTCTAGAGTTATTTGACAAAATTATATATGACATTCTATTAATATGTTTTTGACAAAATTCAACAAACATTTTCCATCTTATGTAACTGGGACATGGAATTAGATGGCATTAGAAAATGATCTTAGATAGAAGATAAAAGATAAAAGCTTATGTTGCTGTAGTTTGAGGGGCTGAGAAATAAAGAGTTGAGTTAAACATGTTGAGTTAGCATGTTTAGCAAGTGACATGCAAATGTATTGAAAAGCTGTTAAGACTTTAAAGGCCTATGAAACATTGCACCTCCCTGAATTCTGTATTGTACAGTAGACCTCTCTGCCCCCTGTATATTTCATCACATGGAGCATCATGCACAGGGGGTAAATTTGAACCTGGTTAGTGGCTTTGCTGATGAAGATGTGAGTAGCAAGAGGTTGGGTGGTAAAACACAAAAGAGCTGAGGAATGATTTGAGGAGAGCAAGTGATGTCAAGAGTTTAGCACTGAGCACAAACTTATTGGAAACCACAGAGAGGAGCTAGCTAGCCAATTGCATCATCACTACATGACAAAAGTTTTTCTAGATCTTGTTCTTTGGTGACGTTTGGGATATTATTTCAAAACTTGTTTGATAATATCTTCTGGAAAATGTCCCCTACAAACAGGAGCATACATATTTAGTGTTGGGAGTGCCTCTTGCATGACAATGCACAGCAAATACAGTATCCCCTTGTCTTTCAATGGTGGGCAATAAAACAAACATTTACCAGGGTGTCTGTTCTTATAAAATAAACTTTTTTGGCAGCCAGATGCAAGCAGTGCATAACTATGGGGCGCCAAGTGTAACAGACCTTTTTTCGTGGACAGAATGCCTTCTGTGCTACGGAACGCATAAATTCATTACGAAACCATGTAACACCATAACGCATTTTGTCCGCGAAAAACACAAACTCGTAAGCATTGTGTCCACGAAATATTGAAGAGAGCACATACTTTCGTGCACAGAAAACAAAACGGTTGATTCCTGTCGTGCAATGAATTGACCGTTGTGCTTTTCATTTTGTGGACAAAAGGCGGAATGCACTTTGCACTATGCGGACGAAAGAAACTCATTTTGTAGACAAAAGTAATTCTGTGCACGTAATAGATGTCCTAGGCCAGCATTTATGCTGTTGTGGCACGAAATGCAGAATGCGCTGTACTATCATCATTCTGTGCCATCGAATGTTCATTTTGTCCACTTAACCGTTGCTATATTACTGAAAGTATAATGTGCACGAAAGGGATTTAGCACAATATATTCCGTGACTAGCAGTTACATAAGGCATTCAGTCCACGAAAGCAAAGGCTGCTGGAACTTTCATAGACATCAATGGTTTGCTTTCGCAGACAGAGTGCCTTCTGTGCTACTAAACGCATAAATTCATTACGCAACCATGTAACATTGTAATGTGTTTTGTCCACGAAAAACACAAACGCGTTAGCATTGTGTCCACGAAATATTGAAATCAAATACAAAACGTGTTATGGTGTTACGTGGTTTTGTAATGAATTTATGCCTTTCGTAGCACAGAAGGCATTCTGTTACATTCGGCGCCCCATACATAACTGCCTTTTTTTGCCTTATATCCTTCAGTTATTTTCTAGTTTGAAGTCGAAACTTCGCTCTCAGCTGTAGCTGACTGCAAATGTTCATATTGACCCAGCAGAGACTCTTCCAATTGGCCAGGGAGGGCATTTAGTGAAAAATCTGTGGTTCAAATAAGGATCCCTTAAATAAAGTTGGCTCCTGTAAACAACTATATGGATACTGATTTTTATTTGCACCATTTAAAAAAGATTAATTTAATTTTGGAAATAATTTCATAGCACCTTCAATATCTGCCATGAGTAATATGAAACCATATCTGTTTCAGAGTTTATGGGTAGAATACATAACTGAATAGTTACATCTTGGTGTGATTTTACTGCAGCAGTATATCCACAAAAACAGAGGGGAGAAAAAGGGATGTTACAGAAAACAACACCAGCCATGCTTGTTAATGAATGAGGTCAGATAGAGTGCTGGAAGTGTCGCGTTTGAAAGGGTGGCTAATTAACAGGGGTCGGGGCAGTGGTGAAGGTGGGAAAACAACAACCAGCAAGGCTTTAACCATAAAACTGCCTGTCTGAAAATGACCTTGATTAAATGCCTCAGGTATTTCCTTGGATTCAAGGATCACCCTGTGCAGTATTCCTCAGTTCTTAGTCCTGGATCTGGTTCTGACGCTTTTCTCTATAGGAGCCTATAAATACTGCATTAAATCAATCAGATACTTTACCGGTAATGCATACAAACCTAAAATTGCTGCATGACTCTTTCCTGTGTTTTTTGGCTCTTGGTGAGATGGAGCTATATAGAGACCAGAAACGTCTGCTGGGTTTCCAGATGTGAGGCCAGATCAATTCCACGGCAGTGACATGCTGTAAGTGGACAAAGCTCAGCTGCAAATAATAGCCCAGAGAGGAAGAAAGGGATAGTGATAGTCTAGGTCTGAAGTGGAGGGGGTGGGGGAGGGTGAAGGCCTCGCTCAAAGGGAACTAACTTCGAAGAACACCACTTTAAAAAGAAAGTGTTTGCCAAATTAGAGGAGTCTCATTTCAAGCTTTCCCAGAACACTGAAATGAGATGAAAACTCCAGCTACAAGTGAGTGGGCATGTCGAGGGAGATTGAGTCCACTGAATCTAACCAGCCCTCTATGTGGCTGCTGAATGCAGCTGAAAAAAACTCTCCTCAGCTCCCAACAAGCCGTGAGTACTCTCCCCAGGGGCTCAGTCTGGTTCAGTGATAATTCTCCTGTCGATTCTTCCAGACCAGAACAATAGATTGAGGCTGAGAGAGGCAGGTTGAATGAGGTGCTGAAAGCAATCTCACGCGGGCTTATGTGGGATCTCACACAAAGCTGACATTTCTCGGCATCAGCACAGCTGAGAACAACTTGTCACTGCGCTTTCTCTCTTCTTCACTCTGTCTGTGTGCCTGTGTCCGCGTGTCTGTCCAGCTGTGCTGGATGTGTGTGTATGTGAGTGCGTATACCTTACTATAGCTGCCTCTCTACAATACACCAAACTATCCTCTGTTCATTTCCAAATAGAATGTATTCCTGAATATAATCTGGGTGTGTTCTCTTCCTTTCCCTCTAAAGGATTCCTGTAAGATATCTGTGATTTTTTTCTCTCTCATACATTTCTTGCGACAATACTTGTACCTTTATGGATAGTGACTGCAAGCAGAGAGCACCTCCACCTCCTCCAAGTCAAGTGCAGTGGAATAGGCTGTGTTTCAAAACCCTAGAGATTTTCCTTGGCACTGAGGAGTACATGAAACAAACCAGGAGGACACTGAGAAGAACACAAAGGGAGGAAATGTAAACTGACATCATACAGAGGAGGAATTCAAGTTAAGATCAGTCTTGGGTTTCCTATGCCTGTGCCATATGGGGAATGGGATTAGGTCGGCATTTGCATCAGGCTACATAAGTACACAGCGGTTTTCTCCACCTTTGCCATCCGGTACTGTATATATTTCTGTATTACACTGTAAAACTGAAATTGAACTGGCTAGAGAGGACTGTGTACATTTGTTTCGATTAGTGAGGTCCTGCAGGAATGCACTTTCCTCTGAGAGGTCAGAGTTCTTGTCTCAGAGCCGGCACCAGAGCAATAATCAATTTTCTGACATTATTATAAACCTTCAGCAGCTGGATGTTGAGGCAAGAGATGTGTCCCTCGGTTAAAGTGGAAGGGGTGAAGAGAGTTCTATTCTGAAGTTCCAAAATAACAAACAAACAAACGAGAGGAAAACATGTATCTATTATGTGTAAAGCCTTGGTTAATAAGTTAGCTTAACGCACACGGGAGGTCCAGCCATTCCTGGGGCTGTTTTATAAAAGCTCCCTCTCTAAAAAAGCTGGTGTCCTCAAGGACTGTTCATCAAATAATGGACTCAAACAGTGTTACTAGCAGGATTAATTCCATCATACACAGCAGGTGCTCTTTCTGTCATAATATGGGTGTAATGGAATCTGTAATATTTTTGATTGATTTTTGTGATTTCAAAAAGGTGAGCTTCTTTGTTTTTTTTGTATTGTAGCTGTTTTTTTCATTTTCTATCCTTTTCAAAGTGTACTGACTTTAACAATGAAAGACCAAGATTTTTAAAGTCAAAAATCTACCTCCTTCTCTCTCTCACCCTCTCTTTCAGGTATCATAAATGATCATATTATCATTTCAGTTCCTTTCAGGAGATGAATCTCTGTGAATGATCTTGCACACTGATTTCACACTGCAGAGCCATGCCATGAGGAATGCTATCTCTTTCAGTCTCTCTATAGCTCTATGTCCCTAGTGACTAGTGGAGAAGTTGACACAAGACCCACTCACACAAAGATGAACACCCCTATGTAATCTTGCCACCACCTCTG
This sequence comes from Megalops atlanticus, assembly GCA_019176425.1. Classification (NCBI taxonomy): domain Eukaryota; kingdom Metazoa; phylum Chordata; class Actinopteri; order Elopiformes; family Megalopidae; genus Megalops; species Megalops atlanticus. Next base: position 41,698,388 of record CM032875.1, on the reverse strand, counting down.
CCACATGGTCAGACACACACTATACCCTCATCTATGCTTCTCTCAGTTCAGCCTTGGCTAAATCCCAAAGGGAGGAATCAAAACACCTATGTGCCTGTTGTCTCCATGTTGCCAACACTTGTGGTAATCTGGCAGGCTGAGGTTAACGCTACACATAATCATGACTTGGTAGTGATTAAAAAGTAATAACTCAACACCTTTGAGTTATATTTGTAGTTATCTGTCTGATAGTTAAGAGCGCTTACTGCGGCTCGAAGAAGTGATATTGACAAAACATCAAAAACAGCACCAAAAATGCTAGCGCCTGCCCTGTCCCCTCCGATTGAACAGATCTTCGGTTTCAGACCATCAGTAGTTTAGAGATTTAGGGGAAAGCATACTACAATATTTTGTGGGTGGTTAAAACCTGCAATAGTTATGGATCTTATCTACTAATTGCCACAGGAGCACTAGTATGTGAAAAAAATGTGGGGCAGAAGCCTATTGAGGTTCCGCCTTTTTGCTTTTGTGTGTGTCAGTCAATGAAAAATTAATTGATTTATTTTATCCTATTAATGAATTAATCTATAGATTAATATGATGCTTTTTTAAAAAAGTTAGTTACACTAACTTTATCCACTTTGGCAATAAGCCATGACTCCTACTGCAACAAATCTGAGATGGGATAGCATTTGGTATCATTTGGCAACACAACAAATAGCCTTGCTTTTCTGGGTATATTGTAAACTGACTGATTGTTATTCTCAGGTCCATCCTTTCTTCAGAACAGTGCCTTATTAACTTTGAGGCAACCACATTTTTTCATATGGGTCCATTTAGAGAAGAGGTTCATTAGTTTTATTACAGCATCTATGACTTTTTCCCCATGAAGAAGTTCATTGTGACTGCCTTCTTAGCTTCTGGATCATTAGCCTCAATCTGTCCATACAGTTACGGTTTTGGATGATCATTGGATGCCATTCTGTCTCTGGCTTCCAGAAAAGCTGTACCACAGATCCAATGCTCATTCTCAAAGAGGAAGTCAAAAAGAACTCAACTCTCATTCTCTTGAAACATGGAATGCAGGATTGAGTGTCTAAATATCTCCATTGTGATGCTCTTGAAGGCCCCCTAAGTGAAATTCTATAAGCAACAAAGTGGAGGAACATTGTATGTTAGTTTTCAACATTCTTCACCATTAAAGTGCTGTCTGTCTAAAAGACTGAGCTCAAGAGATGAAACAACAATTTCTTCTACACCATCCTGTCAACTCTAACTGTGACCACTGCTTTTGTGGGTTCTCTCCTTGTAGTGGCGATCTGTTTCAACAGGCCCATATTTGCTCATTTGCTTTTTCCAAAGAAAACAGGAGTCATTTTGGTTTCTGCTTTTGTGAAGAGGTAGATTATTGACTGATTATAAACTGGTTCAACTTGTACAGACATTATGTATCTGTTATGCTTATTTACAAAGTTGGCTATCTTAATGCATCTGTTGACATTGAAGCTGGTAAGTGATGAGGATGTGCCAAAAACTCATCACTGCTGAATATACACTCTGGGATTTCTTCAGCCAAGGTGGATTTCATGATACAGAACTCATAAAGCCGAAATGTTTTCTGAGAAAATATTTAATCAATGAAAAGTATTAAAAAGAGCTTGTAAAACCCACAGACAGATGTAAAGGGTGACCAACAGCATTGATTTATGAAAAAGAAATAAAAATGACGAAATATGCAGATACAAGGTTTCTGCCTGACAGCGACGGTATGTGTGTTACAGGCTTTTCCCTTTGCTTTTTTCATATTGTACACAATCTTTAATAACTCAGTTTCAGCAGTGATCTATTGGCATTCAATAGAGGCATTTCAGTCCCAAAATAACTCAAGCTGCTTCATGGGGGTGGCTAATCTTGAGCAAATATAAGAAGAGAAATGATGGATTATTGACAATTATGTACAAATTGTCTTAGTTGTTGTATATTTAGTGATGTATATTATATTAATTATAAATACTGTCTGCTCTGACTTGTGGTTGTGTTAGGTGCAACTGGCTAGGTTCATAGTCAGCATTATCTTTTGTTGAGATGTATGCTATTCATGCTTTTTAAGGTATTAAATCATAATTCTGACCCATTCACAGCCTCACTTACACTACACATAGATTATCATCACATCTACTGAAGTAATGCAATGGGTAATGTGATTTAAAGAAAAACTTAATTGGGCCATCATTACAAATCCAATGACAGTCATTTTCAAAAGAGCTGGACTGAAGTCAGGCTCAGTGTGGCCCTTTTTAACCCTAATCCACAGTCTGAATGGAAAACTATGCATGAGGCTTTAAACTGGGATAGTTTTATAGTCACAGCTGACTGATGTGTATGTATTCTAATTTTTCTCCCTGAGTGTGTTCTCAAATGTGTCTCTTTCATCTTGCATGAAAGTGATGTGGTAGTAATGAGAGATTGCATACATCTACTCAGTGTTGCCGTGTTGCAGGGAAGTGACGTGAGTAAGCTATTTTTAGAAAAAAATGAGGAGGGTTCAGTTCTTAACTCATTACAGGAGACCCCGGCCTCTGGGAGGGTAACAGGTAAACACAGCTCTGTGGTGACAGGAAAAAAAAAACACACCACATGTTGACATGAACACAGTATGAATCATATCAACGCAGAGCACTCGCAAGTTCCCTCTTAATAAATCCACTTCCAGCTGAATTGAATGTACAAATGCCTATTTCTCTGAAATTTAGAAATATAGAAACAAGGACCAGAGCTGACTATGAGACCACACTCTATAGCTGTCATGCTTCCATATAGAAACATGTTGGAATATTGTGAATATTTATTGGAACTGGTTCCTGATAGCCTGTTGATCAGAAATCCGTATTAAATCAATGTACTTTTAAATATTAAAATGAGCTTTGCCTCTCTTGAACGCAATGGCCAGATTAAAGAATTAAGCAAGCAAACAGTGTTACCAAACAAAGAGATCTGTCCATCATATGGTGTGCTTGCAAAGCTTTCAGAATGACTGCAGCAGAGGTTCCATTCATATCAGTTTTCACTGTATTACACATGACTAGAACGGTCTGGATTCATCAGCTTTCAGCACAACCTGGAGGTATGTAACACTGTACGTGGTTGCAGGCACAAAGGAAAAAGATGAAAGCAGAGGGAAAGGGGGAGATGGAGGACATTAGATGAGAGAAGAGGAGAGAGGGGTTGTCCATAGGGAGCCAGCGCTCTGATGGATTTTACACAATGAAAGTGAAGTACAAATGGAAAACCATTAGTAGTAACTACAGCACCCCAGAGATGCTGGGTACAGGCAATTACCTCACCTCTGTGCTGTTTTGTATTAAAAAAATATCAGGGCTTCTTTTTAGAAAGCAATGATAATGAGACCCTGCCAAAAATGTCAGGACAGGCGAAAAGGGAGAGATCCTCAAAGCACACATATCCGACAGACTCCTTTGAGATGCTCCCTTCCCCCTGCCCCCCTGGGTCTTCCTCCAGCAGCTCTGCCCTGCAAAAAAGAACACTGATAAAGACTAACATTTAATACCACCACAACACTGTCACTCCAAAAATACATCCTTATGTACATGTTTTGTTTCTTGTGATGTGCTCTAGAATGAGTAATGGGTTAAAACTAGCCATAGACTTTATAAAACAGGCTGCTAATGCACACGCACACACGCACACACACACACACACACACACACACACACACACACACACACTCACACTTCAACTTGCTTATACATGCCATGCTTCTATTCTCACACATTATGCACATAATTGATCTGCTGTTGTAGGATTGTTTCACAGCTCATTTTAGCACACTGAGGTCTCCTACACCATTGATGGTGAGGGAATTACATGAAATACTGGTACACATTATCTTCTCTTTATTTGTTTTAAAACATTCCAGTACCATTACATATAGACACAAATATAGAGGCACATTCATACATGTGGGTATGGACACACACACAAACACACACACACACACACACACACACACACACACACACACACACACACACACACACACACACACACACACACACACACACACACACACACACACTCAAACGCTACTCACTTCTGTGTGATATGGGGTGTCTCAGTGTGTAATTCCCAGGAAGACAGACACCTGTGCTGTGATGGAAGCTGAGTTTTGGAAGCCCCAGGGAGAGTTTTTCTGTTTCTAAGTGTTTGCTACACACTGAGTGAACCTAAGTGAGAGAACTTCTTCAGCAGGGGCCACCTCAGAGCTCCAGGGATAGGAGATAAGGGGAAAGGTAATGCTGTGACTGGAAACTTTTAAAGGTGCTGGGGAAATTCTTAAGTGAAGGAGAGGACTTGAGAACACGAGTTCTCCTTGTGCCAAACTGGGTACGAAAAACACCTGGCAAGTCATCTAAATTGCACTTGCCCTGATAGAAAAGGAGGTGGCGATGGTTTGAACAAACAAGAGGATTCAGGTTACAAAACTAAGGGGAAAATCACCGTGGTCACCAGAAAATGTTAGTCCTTTTATGAGGAAAGTGCCGACCTGTTAAGCTGTCCCTTGAGGAACATAAAACTATTTCTAAAGATGTGCATTGTCAGTATCTGAACCAGCAAAATAACACTTGAAAAAGAAACGGCTCTCACTCGGTGCAATTCAATTTAGCTCATTTCTAAAAGAGAGTGAGTGAGTTGGCAGAATAATTTAAATGCTAAAACAATTGAAATGTTTAAAGATGCCCCCACCCCTCCCTGCATGCTTCCTCATTCGCTCTCTCTGTCTCCATGTCCCCAGGGAGACCATGATGTATTCTGTTCTTTCTGTGATGAATTCTGTGTCAGCAAGGAAATGAAGAAATGAGACATAATCTGCAACTGTGCTCCAAGCAGCTCATGAAAAATTAAAGAAATTAGTCCAAGTAAACGTCTCCCTCACCACCATGCAGTCGGCGAAAGCTGGCCATCTATCACTGCCCCTCTGAAATAGAGCCCTCTCCAAATTGCACATTGGAGGGCAGTCATTCAAAGGTCTTGGCCAGACTGTCTGCTTGAAAGATATCTCTTTTTTTCCAGAGTGAGAAAGTTTGCATGGTTGAATCTTGGGCACTTTAGGAAGGCAGCTCATTATAAGAAATGCTGTCAAATAAGAACTGTGTGTAATAGCAGCTCCTCCAGGGCACTTTGCCTCTACCTGCTGAGTCCAGGAAACCTAGCTGTCAAAATGAGTCTCCCATTTTCTTTTCCCCTCCTCATCCCTCACCCTGTCACTTTTTTATTTTAAATGATATTTGTTATTTGCTTTGCTAAAACCTTGGTGTAGGGCTACCGACATAGCTTATATTTTAAATATATTTAACACAGTTAAACAGCTAGGTATTGAAGTATGTTAGGGTAATCTGTTGGTAAGGACTTCACTCTTACCATTGGTCTGCATTTTGTGCCATCCACCAATTTTCCTATTATATCTCATTCTCTCCCCCCACCTTCCAGGTGATAAAAAGGCTTCCCGCCCCTGCTATCTATGTATTTTGAAGTCTCATAGGAAAGAATACCAGACTGGAGACCCTTTTCTCATCCCCATTTTGCACAGAACTAAGCATTTTTGTCCTTTGCTCTGGTGCCACTTTGAAATACAATAGATTACCTGCATTCCAAACTGTTCAGGCTAGCTGGCAGTAGAAAAACAAGGCTTCTTGTACATTTCAGTGGTGCACTGCTGCATCTGGATTAGACATACAACACTTCTGTGCTAAGCCTTCTGTCATTACACTTAGGGGTGTTAGATGAAGGCACACTGATAGTTGGATTGCATCAATGAGAAGGCGAAATCAATCCTGCAGCAACAGCAGGTGCAATGCAGATTCCAGAGCAGGAAGTTTCACACCAAGCTTCACACCCCGTCTTGTACGCCACTCTACATCCCCCCACCCTCCGTATCCCTATCTAAACACGGGCAGATCTTTTTACTTCGAATGTTATAAATAACCGGCATAGGGCTGAAAGCGCACTCACTGCCTGAGATATCACACCCACCCACGCACTGACTCTGATGAGCCACAGCGCAGACGGACTGTGGTTATAGAGTGAAAAAAAAGCTCTGCTCACGTGACCGCCCGCAGAGGGCCTCTGCACCGAGGTTGGCTGGAGCGTCGGCACATGTGTCCATGGAGACGGCCGCTGCGCCGATGATGAGTCCGAGGCCCAAGTTTAGCGTGACCCTTTGGCAGCCTGAGCCGTGGGGATGTATCAGCAGGGACAGACCAACCTTTATAAAGGGCACGTGAACGGACCCACCGTGATACATCACCTCCCCATCATCAAAAACATTCCATTTTACCGCTCATAGCTGCGTCCATGTGATTGACACAGCCTGGATGGTGGTAAAGCAACCATCTACCAGTAGTAACAAATATGTTTATGTAGGTTTTCAGTAACATGAAGAAATGGGGTTCACAAGACTGTGCAAGCCACCAGACACCCAATTTAAAAAAAAAATGATTGGCCCTTGATCAACAGCTGGATGGGAAGAAACATTTCTCAAGCTGCACAGAACCCTGGCTCTACTTAACAACAGCATCCACAGAGCCAATGGCATTATAAAATTAACACCCCATGCAAACCCTGCTTAGGAAAAGCCTTACTCTTCCTTGTTTTTCTCAATGCAGATCTCGGACAAAGGCCCAACTTTATATTTTCTCTGCTCTAGACAGTCCCTTCCGACATGTTGTGTTGAGGCTGTGGATCCCAAAAGGTCGCGCTCTTGTGGATTTGTAAGTGGTGGGGTACCTGCCAGGGCTATGGCACCCAAACGTGCTGGCCAGAGCTGTGGAGTGGACTATGGCGGGTGACTCACGCGCCGCTTGCCTGGCTGCTCCTTGTCGGACTGACGGGCAGCCGCAGCTTTTTTCTAGTATTGAAATTCGAAAGGTTGAACTTTACAAACCTGCAGGGCCTCCATCTGCCCCCGAGGACCGGAGGCGTTGGAGCTGGCCAGGACTGTATTCTGAAAAGGATGTCAGCCGGCTCTCCCCAGGGGGGTTGTCATGTCTGTGTCTCCTGCTTGCTTGTTAGGAGGCGCAGTGAGGCACAGGCCATCTAGTTCAGAGCTCACGCTGACAACTGTATTGACAGGGGCCGGATTTTTCCCCAGAGGGCCGTGGGCATTGTCCCATCAATTTCCATTGACCGTCACCCGTAATAAGCCCAAATAGATGGGGGCACGGGTAATGGTGGGGGCACTGTAGGGCGATCAGAGGCCTTGGATTGAAGGCTTGATTGGAAAGGAGATAAATAATATGCAGGAAACACTACACGTCTGACAGCTGGGCTTGATCACAGCACAGCATGGGTCAGGACACCCCATGCAGACCTTTAGGAGGGTCAGCGGAGGATGCTAACCATTTTGGCTCAAAGGCAGACAGTTTCTCAGACTTAAGGTCAAAAGCCAGTAACTTCCTGTCCACGTTTAATGGGCCGATTCCGCTTTCACCAGATTAACGAGCGGTGCGGGGGTTGAGGGAAGCTGTTAATTGGCCCAGGATAGCAGTGAGCGACATGCGGCTCAGTCCTTCTAACAGTGGCGGGCTGTCACTCTGCAAGCCCTCGTGGGGATCGGCACAGGCAGGCATTCAGAGTTTTATCTCTCTCCCTGTCACTTCCCCCGTCTTTTAAATGGAACAAAGTCAATGTCAAAGAGCGGCACATTCTCTCTCAGCACCCCACACCCTACCGTCACCCCCTTGACATTTAACTTGTCTGAATCGAAATTGGCAAGTGATCACCAGGCATACTGGGAAGGCAGGGGAGTTTTTCAGGGTCTTGCTGTTACCTTTGCCTTAGCATGCCCTTATTGTGAATGTTGGAATTAAAGCCAAATATGATCTAGATGAAATCAAGACAATGGCACTCTTTATCCCCCTACAGTTAGCATGACAGTGCAGTGCTCTCTCATGCTGGTCCAATCTCCTGACACTGGAGCTCTCTGACCCCACCCCTGAGAGTACAGGGCAGGGTGTGACTGCGCATAAACCCTGACCAAAGCGATCACACACAGGACTGTGTGACAGACCCAGCCTCAGAGACGCGCTGCACATTTCTATCGTTCCGGCAGAGGGAGAGGAACTGACCTGACTGACCTGCTGATCCACAAACAAGGGATGTGATGTGCACAGCCCGGGGGGGGCATGAATAATTTTCTCCCCACTCCCTCTGATACCACAGGGCACTGAGGCTTGGAGTGCCACTGTTTCAAAAGGATGGGAGACCATTTACACTCATGGGGGCACTCTAGGTTCCAGGTGGTCTGCTTCAGCAGCAGGCCAGTGGGGTTTGCATGGAGCTGTGAATTGGAGGTGTCCATCAGCCCAAAGAGGACGCCCACCTCAACCCCACTGAGTCATTCACCAGGGATCATTCTGTATTTGAATTAGAAGTCTGTTGCATTTGTGCATAGATTTGGTGTGTGTGTGTTTGGCTTCCTGAACTGTCCTTTGCAATCTATGCAGACAAAAGCTCACGCACACTCACAGAGGGGACAGAGACTCAAGCAGGAGAGGATGCTGATGGTAACACTGAGTCTGTGTGTGCCTGTGTGTGTGTATGTACATGTATGTGTGTGTGTATGTGTGTGTGTGTGTGCATGCTTGCATTTGTGTGAAGTGGGGGGGAAATACAAGAATCATATTCATTGGCACTCAGCTTTAAAAGGATGTTCTATGGCTGAACAGCATCCTGAGAAGGGGGCACAGTTGCATACCAAATTGCTTCACATTACAGAACCCAGTTGAGCTCACGTGAATTTTTCAGGCTCCCAACAGAAAAGACTGTTTAGGTAAAGTACTTTCCCAGCCTTGGATTTGACAAGAACTTAGATTTATGAATAAAGTATTACTAATGCAGTAACACTCGTGACGTGTGTCCATTTTAGTGCCTCCCTTCACATCAAGATTGAAATTATCCTGAAGGAAAGTTAATCCTAATGGTACGGTCTGTTTCCATTATTGAAGACTTCTCGTAAAATGATGATGTAGCCTAATCTGATGCCTGCATCAATAAACAAGCAACGGATTTTGAGGCAAAGTGCAGTGCAGTTGCAGACATTTTCTTGCTGAGAGATAAAGCAGGCTGACTCTGGTTAGTATAATACTGTGCTGGGGAAGCAAACAGCAGAGGGAGAGAAATTGCCAATTGAAAACTATTATCCTATTATCCACACACACACACACACACACACACACACACACACACACACACACAAATAATCAGTGAAACAAACAGTAAAACCAGTTGGTACTTATCACAGCTATAGATTTAGTAATTATATGATTAATTACACAATGCATTGTTCTTTGTTGTCCATCTCAATGGGTAGCAGGTGTGCTCAACAGATACCTTGGCTCCTACAGGTAAACACTGATTTTCCTCTGCTCACACCTGACATTTAATAAATGCAATGACATAGGAAACTCTGCCATGAAAGGTTTGTCAGAGCTCTGCTTTGATCACTCAAGGCGAAGTAGCATGCCTTCGCCACAGAGATGAAATGGGTAAAAAATGAATCCTTGCAAAACATGATTTTGAAGTATGTGTTTGTGATCTTCACTTGAATCTTGCCCCCTCGTCGCCGCACGAACAACGCTACCTGTTGCCCGTTAGCTTCTTTCATCCCCCTCATCATTTTCCCACACGGCAACGGGCTTTTAAAAATAGAAGCGATCCTTCCAGATTAGCCTGCACCGCATTGATTAATTACAGTTTTAAATGTTACCGTGTGTGTGGGAGCGGTAGACAGTGGAGGAGCAGTGGGAGGCGGAGAGGAGTGCATGCAGGAAGGCGGAGAGTGTGACGGAGCGCGACAGTAGGATTGAGAAGCAGGGAGAGAGAGAGACAGGAAGAAAGCCACAACGAAGAGGAGAGGAACAGGCACAGGGGAGATGAAGCGGAAGCAGGAATGAAAAGGAAAGCAGACACAGGTGGCTGTGAGGTGAGAGACTGTCCAGCTGCGGCTTTCCTTTACAGCAGAGAAGGAGCGTGAAATAAATTAAACATGTCAGCGACACCACACCTTCCAGTGCACCTTAATTGAAAACTCTTTGTGTGTTTCCCCAACACATATGCAAGTGAAATGAATATGTTCTCAGCAAATTGTACATTTCATCATTGCTATAATTCAATAATTAGGGTTAGAAGATGTTTAAAACCTCTGTTGCTTGCAGCAGGGTAAACTGCTCTTGGATCAACCAGGGGTTCATCAATCTTATAAAACCCCAACACTGAGCCCCTGATCTGGTATTTCATCATGTCATGGAGCTCAGTACATAGGGAATTGTGTCAGCTTTTTAAATGGCTTTGGATCTTGAGGCTCAGCTAACCATAAAGCAACCCAGCCTTCCTCTCCTCTGTCTGAGGTCTGGGTAAACTGCAGACTCCTGCTGTGTGTCTTCTGAAGGGGCTGAAATTGCTTTTGCAGGGATATAGTGTTCTTTGCTTGTACATGATGAGCACTGTGGAAATGTCAGCCGAAAGGAGAGAACTTGCCATCCCAAAATGAAGGTCTCTTTTTTCTCTTATTACCTTGGAACAGAGCAATGGTGCCACTTGGTTGCTAAAAATGGACAATAGCCAGAACAAAGAGTGAGTGAATCCAGGAGATGACAAACATATTTTGTCCCTCTAGATACTCTGATAACGACAATAATAAGTGCAGAAGAACGGAACAGGAGTATGCTGTCAAAGTGAACAACATCTGTGATCACAATTTGACCTTTTGCATTTGTATCATCAACAAGGGGATTAACCTCACAGTGTCACACTAAACTAAGCAAAAGACAGGTGATGACTGATACCCTCTCCTCTTGGTAATATATGCTGACAGGGGCATAGTTACCTAAAACCAATAAAATATGGCTGTGAATAGAAATGACATCTACAATAGCCTTAGCATGCAAAATTCACTAAAAATTCAACCTTGACCTGAAATAGCCAACAGTCAATGTTCTTTATACACACATCCAAGTCCATGTATAGTATTAAAGGATATGCATGTATTGTGATTTACAGTAAGTGCACACATAAAAAACAAATCAGACCCAGCACCACGGAGCAATGCTTTACAAGGCAATGCCCACTGAAACAGATCTCTACCTGAATAAAAATACATATGAATAATAAAAATGTCCCACACACTGTCAAATATATTCATAAAATCATAGGTTATGAAGGAAAGCACAATGATGATGAATTACTTGCAGGGTTTGGTTATATGTTTGAAAAGTAATAAAACTTTAGCACAACAGATTGCAGAAAGAGGCATGCTAAATTAAAATAAAGCTCTACTACATCATCTGTAATTTCAGGCAGGCAAGTAACAAATGAAAGGAAACAAAAGACATCTAAGGACTTTTATTCAATGAGAAAATGAATATTACAGCTCTACTACATTGCAATTGTGTTGGTAAGTTTACTTCGAAAGACATCATGTTTTGTTGTAATATAGCTTGTTGTTAACAAACTAACTGGTTTTCATGTTATAACTCTCTCTGTAGCAGGCTCACAAGAACCTTACAGCTAGTGGCCCTTCGGTCTGCAAAGATGAGCATTTAAGCATTCAACTTTACTGAGAAACAGAGCATAGGCTCTTATTCATGAAGAGAGGGAAAAAGCCCTCACACTCTTTGATTTGAAAACTGAGTTTTATGACAAGGAAGACATTTTGATCCATACGAGAGTTAAGAATGTCCAGGCCTTTTTATATTTTTGTTTGAACGGTTGTTTTAGTAATAATGCTAAAATGTGTTGCACACTCAAGCGAGCTAACCAACTAATTGGATACCTAGCTGGAGAACATATCAATTAACTTCCTTGTGCATGGGTCCCTACTTCCTGTATATTTATATTCCAACAGAGTACAATACAATAAGGCATCAACTTCAGTGATGGATCTTTTGTTAAGCAAACAGTATGTTTATTAAATGTGCCTGTATTGCTTTTTTCATTGTTGCTATGCCTAGACCAAAATATATTCAAAAACTCAAAGAAATCAACATAAATGATGGTCAATATACAACTGATATGGTACAATTAAGTGACTGCACATTTTAGGAATAGTAATTAACCTCACATCCACAGGAAGTTGGCTGTTTGTGTTGAGGCTAGAAGAGAGAGAGAGAACTGAAACAAAATGTGTTAATTAATTAGTTAATAATTTCATCTATTTATACACTTGCTGGTCCATTTGGTCATAAGCAATTAATACAAACAAGAGAAAGCAATTTCTGTATGTGCTATGCTATGTGTAATTTCACAGATCCCATGGTTACCAGATTAATGAAAATGTGCATTACATTGCCATTGATTCTTCTTCAAGACAAATCTCTTTGGCAATCTTTACTTTCAAAGCTCATTTGAGCATTTGTGGAAAATTTGGAGCTCCCACGCTTTGAAATGATTCCATCCGCATATAACGGCACTCATTTCATCAATATTAAAAGGTCAGCAAGTGTTGGCTGCATGTAGTGTGAAAGCTGAAATAAAATGCCTTCGGCCAATTATTATTATTATTATTTTGTTTAATCTGAGTATTTTTTTTCCATTATTAATCATGTTGCTGACAAGTAACATTTTACAGACTGAACATACAATTTTAAATTACGTTGCATTCACTGTATTCATAGGAGCCCCCTAAGGAGCATCATCTCCCCGGAGGGTCAGATGTATGCTGGTTTTAACTCTAGTATTTACTGTTGATTAAGAGTTGTGCCCCCATCACTCATTCAGTTCAACTTTGTTTTGAGGTTGAGGCTGAAGATTGTGTCTCAAAGGACATATTGCTGCAGAGTGTTATGAGAAATGCATGTGCACAGCTAATTAACCAAATCAACCAATGAAGCCAAGAGAATTGACTTGAATCATCAGATTTATATCTCTTCATTAGCTGAGTTTGATAGCCCTGTTCTGAATGGAAAATTGAAATGATTTTATTGATAATGATTCCCCCAAATTGCAGACAGTGGTGTCAAATATGAGTACTGTCAAATAAAATCATTTTATCTGACCTTGATTTTAATTTTGTATGATTTTGTTTCACTTTATATGGATTGATGTGGAAGGAGGTCAGGATGAGCTTAATCTATTGTGTTGTTTGTTTGTTTCTGCTCTTGTATATTTCTGTTTCCAATGAGAACATGTTTGTTTAGTGCTATATACTGCGGTAGAATGTTGATTTCTATAAATTAATTTGCCTGATAGATGGTAAATTCTGTGGGATGATGTCAAATATATTCAATGGGTTGTTGTTTTCTAAGTGCTCTCAATGATAGACTCTGGCAACTTAGATTCTTTGTAGGTTATATCTAATTAAACACTCTACCAGAAGATATGGTAACATGGCAAGATTTTAAAGGTGATTTTAGGGAACAGGGGGTAAATTCTCATTATTAATGTGATATTTCAAAGATCCTGTGGCTCCTCAAAATCAAATATTACAGATGATACTATTCCATACTATTTAATACTGTTTCGTAATGTTTAATACAGTTTAATACTGAAAATGCCCCAATGTTCTATTCCCTCTGGGTGATTCTTTTCTGTCACTTGTTCATGTTTATTGTTTCTCTGTAGTGTGCGCTGTGGCAGTTCCTCTGATATGATTGCTATGCAGACATTTGATGGATTGGCTTTTTGACAAAAGACTACATTTCAGATTTTAGAGGAACTACACCAAATAAACCCATTCTGTCCACATACAATGTTGTCCTCTTATTGTCTTTGGTGGAATGATTCTTCTCCAACAATAAGAGTGGATGTCAGTTTAGTCAGTAATTACTACACACATATCTATGTTCTATTTCTGTTTGGGAAACTGATTTCAGTTTTTTTACTGTAAATTGTGAGGAAAGACATGAAATGAACCTGTTCTCTGCTCCAATGCTATTGATGTCATTGTAGTTAACCTTATCATTGTAGTTACATTTCTAAATTAATAACAGAGACAAATGACAATTCGATTGGATGATTTTATGAGCATCAGTTGTTATGTGCACATACTGTACCTATCCAATTAATCACTTTTCAGCTGGTTTCTTCCTGCTTCATTTTTCTTGCCTAATGATTTCTCTTTTTCCTGCTCTTTAAATAATTCCCCCATACTGAGGAATTGCAGTGTGTGAGCAGAGGGATTACACTGCTGTTTTCTTTGACGTTTCTCCCACCAAGTTGAGTCAACAGAGAAGATTCAAGTTTTCTAAATTTACTGATAATAATTTGTTGCCACTGACAGTGGCAAGACAAAATTCAACAAGCACTTCCCTATTGAAAACTCATTAAAAATCTAAGACACTGAATTTTACTATGTCATTATTTAATGCAGAAAATTATCTCCCAGTTTATAACATAAATACAGCTATGTTTAGATTTAAGTTGTCCCTTCAATGTCTTTACTTGTAAAGTAATATTTAACAAGCATTTTTTTCTGTGGACAACACAGCATACACAAAAGACTTACACAGAAGGTGTTTATTTGACAAATTTTCCTTCAATTTATTACTTACCAAGCATCTGGTACTTGGAAACTGGAAGTACACATCACAATGATTGGACATATGGTGGTAACATTCATTATCCCTAACAATTTTATGTCTAATATCTCTTCTCTCCACAGAATTGATATTACCTGAACTGAAACTATTGTGGTGCCATCTAGAGGATATGTCTTGCAGCATGTCATTTTAGTCATCCTTGTGAATCATGCTGGACCTAATTACAAATCAATCCCACTTTTCAAAGTGATGTGCACAATGTTTTGCGATACACTTTTTGTACTTGTTCCTAGCCACAGCTACTTAATACAGTAGCCACAATAATAAGTCCCATAGTGCACCACAGGAAAGCTGATGTTCATCAGAGGATTGGAAGATACTGTCACTGATATTGCAACTCAAAGGTGCCTGTTGAAGATATGACCATTTTGGCAATAGTCTAAGCACATATACAAATAATTGATGAAGTAAATAAAATTGTTGTTTTTGCAAATCTTATAAGCAGTTTTTTAGTAGTAGTTTTTTGTATTTCAATCCTTGGTATTGGTTTACAGACATGAGCTTCGCTCCATTATTGACATCTTATATGATGTATATGATCTTATATTATGTTTTCCTTGGAGAGATGTGTGTTATGAGGAATAACTGTTTGCTCCAAGCAAGCATATTGGAGGATTTATATTGGCACACACTGTGTCTGAGTGCTTTCCTTTGTAACTGTGCTGAGGTGTTGCAGTATGCCAAAGGTAATGCTTCATTAGCAAGTCCCCAAAATTCTGATGAAAAGGGAAAGGAAAAGTCCTGTCTGGTAAATGCACTATCCACTTGTGTCACTTGTGGCTAATGGTGCAATCTTTTTCAAGTTAGCATCAGCAGTTTTGAGTTCCCTGCGAATATATGGAGAGTTGCATGCACAGGCATTTTTGAGGGAGGGCCAGCCTTACATTTGGGCCAATATGGTGTTTGATGTCACATCAATCCTGTGTATCAAAATTTGTCATGTATCTGTTTATTCTCAATGATTTGTTCATTGCCTGGTTATGTCTTGCAGTTTGTTCTGTGTATGTGTGAAATGCAACACAGACACCATTGGACTGTTTCTTGCTTCCCGTTTCTGCTCTCTCTGCAGTCTTGGCCTGTCTGTACTCTCAGCCTACCCAAACTGCATGATTTTCTGTTTAATGACAATGCTTCAAAGCTGAAAAGTGCTTTGTTTCCCTTATGAAACCTGTGCTTCTCAAGCCTACTTATGCACAAGAATAGACAGTCTGAGGGCCATGTCACATTGGGTAGATGATCACAGGGTTTTGCACCGTCAGAGCTAAACAAGCTGGAGACAACACTGCAACTTCTAACAGGGGCTTTGAAGTTTAAAAAGGAGAGCACCTGTTGTGCAGTCAGAGCAGCATCATCGCAATGTGAGGCCACCCTTTGCCTCGAATTCTCTGGGTCTGTGAGGGTCTGTGTATGGGCAGACCTGGCGGAGCCCATGATGGTCCACAGCACACCAGAGCAGGAGGCCATTGTGAACATTGTGACCTCAGATTGTTTGATCAGGTCAGTACTCAGCTCATACGGGTATGAACACGTACCCTCTTGGCTCCGAAAACTCCCATTAACACCAGTCTAGCTAATACGCAACGTTGTTTCCTTGCTGGTTTGATGTTAGAACAACCCAATAACATCGATAAAGCCTCGTTGGCGTTGGAGAAATGTTACGTGCAGGAAAAATCGATGCTTAGAGGACCCGAAACATCTGCTTGTGTGCATACTAATGACTGATGTGAGTTATGAGACTGATCCCATCCTGAACACAGTCGCACAATTAACTGCTGTAGTATTCTGAGATTTGGATTTGTTCATCTGGCTCTTGCAGGACTGATAATTGTACTAATGTAATCGGAGTGCCTGGTCATTCTCAAAGCCCAGGGTAACTGGAAAGTGCTGTGTGGTTTTCCATTCAAGCTGTGCATTGTGTCCCTGTTCACTGATGGTCAGATATCCAGTGATTGTTCATTTTGATATTTTTGACCACTTTTGAAACAGGCAATTCTCCTACTGTGATCTGAGAGAAGAGCATTGACCAGAGAGAGAGCATAGCAGTGGTTTATGAAGACCAATCAGAAGCCAGAGTTACATCTGATAAAACAATGGCATCAGGCAGCAGCAAATGTGTACAAACAACAAATCCTCAAAACAGTGATGGTTTATTTTTAATAAAGGTTTGGCTATTTAAACACAATGGATTTGTATCAA
This sequence comes from Megalops atlanticus, assembly GCA_019176425.1. Taxonomy (NCBI): domain Eukaryota; kingdom Metazoa; phylum Chordata; class Actinopteri; order Elopiformes; family Megalopidae; genus Megalops; species Megalops atlanticus. Next base: position 41,681,601 of record CM032875.1, on the reverse strand, counting down.
CTGGGTGGACACAGCACATCTACAAATTAAGTATTAAAACTCAGCTAACAAACATCAACATGTTACAGTGTAATAATACAGCAATTTAAACAACTCAGACACAGTGAAAGAAAGGAAGCAAGTGCTGACAAAGGCTCCAGCTGTGAAAGGGAGAAAATTTAATGCAGGCCATCTTTGCAAGCCCTTATTGTGAGACCTGAACTTACTGTAAACTACAGCGGTGGGAACCACACTGGATAAAATGGCATCACATGCAATTGTTTTGGATCATTCTTTGCCATGATTTGTGTACATGAAGGCAGTAACATGATGTCAACCATAAACTATTGAACAGCAAAATATATATATATATATATGGATTAATTTATTAAATATATGTAAAATAGTCTGTATATACATGGTATACTACAAATTATACCAGTTGTTGCCACTTTCATATGTTGTTAAATTTATATACAATAGAATATGATGAAAAATTGCATTTAATGGAAAATGTAAATGTAGTCAAAAATATGTGCTTGAGATAACATATGTGAAAGTGGCAACGATTCAGATATTTCTGAAATATGTACCTACAATTTGACTTGCATCAAAAAGGTTTTCTATAGATTTCTGTATATTGGTGTGTACAGAACTTTTTTTAAATAGAGGGTTGTTAGTTCCCTTGACTCCAGCTCTGAACTTTTCAGGGTTTGAATACTTGATGGAATGTATTTGTAGCCTTTAGAAAAGTACTTAACCTCAATTATAAATTGCAAAAGTGGAAGTCACCTGAATAAATATATCAGCTAATTAGGAATCTTTTATCATTAATTAAAAACATAGTTATGTAAAGTGTGCACATCATTTCTGGTCTATGCACTGAATTATTGTCCAAAAGGGGGCAGCAACACATATACTATGGGACAAAGTGAAGAAAAGCATAGACAGGAAGCCTTGGCGCACTGACTGAAGAGAACATATATAGCTCAAATTAAAACGAACTCACAGGTTACTTCACAGCTCAATATCTCTTTCTCTCGTATTTCCGTCTCTCTCAAACTCAGACATCTCATCCCTCACTTTCTCATTTGGAACTCTCTCTTATCTCCCTGACAATCTTTCGCTGTCTGTCTCTGCCTCTCCTCATTTGCTCCCTCGCTGAATCCTTGCTCAATTTTCCACTCAGCTGCCTCCTCTCAGTCCTATCTCTTTCCATCTCATCTCTGTCTCTCTCACCTCTACCACCATCTCTTTATACTCCTCCTCTCTCTCCACCACCACCATGCCCTACCCTCCACCTTCCCATCATGCTTTCCTGGCCTTTGCAAAGAAGATGCCGGTGACATCATCCACCCCCACCCTCATGTCCGGGGGCAAGGTGTAGATGCTGAGGTGGAGAAGGGTGTAACCGCTTGCCCTCAGGCTGTCACAGACCTGGGCCTCGTCCAGCGGTACCACAGGGATGCGGACGCCGGGCCCTCCCATGTAGTAGCTCTCCCCCAGGGCCCCGATGAGCAGGAGGTGGCCCCCGGGCCGCAGCAGGGACGACACGTGGCCCAGCGCCCGGGTGAAGGAGGCCAGGTCCGGGCTCACGCTCTCCAGGCAGAAGGACGACACCAGGCAGTCGGCCCCGGAGGAGGGCAGGGAGCCCGCGGGCAGCGGGGAGGGCTTGTGAACGTCAATGGGCAGGATCTCTGTCACCACTGAGCGCAAGCGTGCCGCCTTCTCCTGCCAGGCGGAAGCACTGAGAGGAGGGAAGGGACAGAGAGACACCATGACTCACTGGCATAACTGCACAAAAGAATAACACGGTAAATCACACATGGGTAAACCATTTATGTATTCCCTGTGTTATCACTGATAATTATTTCAAAAATATAATGAATTTTCTGTATTTTGTCTATCCAATAGAATTATCTCTGATAATGATTCATGAAGATAATGGTAGAAGAGAAGGTACTTGTATTTTAAATGTATTCTCAGTGTGTGGTCATTATTACTGTTAATAAGGTAGTCAAAATGATTTATATGGATTTTTAATGGTTATGCAGTTTTCTTCCTTGATCTATTTCACCTTATATATTGGGAATTCACAGGAGTAAGAATAAATTGAGGGCACCAGAAAAGTGGAGAGAGTTGGCCTAAACAGATGAAGGACAATGATGATAAGACTAATGATACACAGTGACAGACAGTAGTCAATTACCTTCTAATAACCTCAAAAACATAAATAGAAATTAGGGCCAGCTATTCCACTGGGGCATGGCACTTCCTGTCAGCGTGAGTGGGTGCTCTGTATGCAAGTGTGTATGTGTGTGTGTGTGTGTGTGTTTGCTTATATGTAAGCAATCCTAGTGTGCCCAGAGCTCCCACAATGCCTCACCCACGGCCTTCCAGCTGACAGACATGCTGCAGGTAGGGGGTCCAGTCAAAACTGCCCTCTTCTTCCCCCAGCCAGCGCTTCAGCTCTGTACGGTTCACATCCAGGAAGTCCGTTAGAACCACCCGGCCAAACTTTTCACAACCGCTGAGGACCTGGTACAGGGTGGGACCAGAACCCACGTCCACCAGCGTCTCTCCGCCCACATCACCTGGGAGGAGAGAAAGAGGAGACTTCTTTCAGAATCTTACAAAACCTTACAAAACAGAAACACAGTTAAAAAAAAGCAATGACTCATTGATTTATGAAAGTTGCCAAAAAGTGCAATATACACAGTTACGTCCAAGTAACACATTACAAAAATATCACAGAATGACTCAGTGACAGCACGTACAAATGACCAGCATACACAGTGTTTCTTATCTCTCTCTTTCACACATACATCCATGCACAAACACATAACACAATGCGAACACACCCGGGAGAGTCTCACCTTCAGTGAAAGCTCTGTGCAAGCAGGCAAGTTTCCAGGGTACGATGCTGTCCGGCCGGGTGAAGTCTGCGCGAGGAGGGGTGTAGTTGTACTGCAGGTACGCCGTGGGGTTGAACCCTCGGTAGCAGCGCGCCATTGCAGCCACACCGTCCTCCAAACATGGCTCCTTCTCCTCCCCTTTCCCTCGCTCCATGTTCCCGCCTGAGTCTCCTTTCTCTGTCAGTCAGTGCCGTCGACTGGTCTGCCGTACCTTCACCTTGGTGGCAAGAGCGCTAGTGAATCAAAGAAGGAGAGTCAGTCTTTCTGTGTCAGTCCCTCCATGTGTATTTCATTGTGTATGCCAGCATTGGTGTGCATACACCACAAGGTCTCTGTGGAGTCAGTATTTATACCTGTGCGTGTGGGTGTGTGGCTGTGTGTGCTGGTGTTGTGGCCAGTCAGGGGGCGTATGGTCAGTCTTACTCCGGCTTCCCCTCCCCCGTTGCTTCTTATCAGCGGAGATAGCGATCCCCTCTCAGACCGTGTGACTACCTGATAGCACTCAGGCCTAGTGCATCCCCTGCCCAGGGCACTGATGCCATCTTAGAGAGAGGGCTTTCTCAACCTGGACATCCACTAATGGACGTCCTCCCCTACAGGCTCTCTCATCTCGCCATCACTGTTTCTGCTGTAACCCCATCCCTCTATCTCTCCATCGCTCCAACGCTTTGTTTCTGAGATGTAACTGGAGGATATATTATCTGTAATTGTACAGTCTTTACTGTTCCTCGCCACACAATCAAAGAGCTCCTGATGCTGCAACATCGCAGTTAGCATACAGGGACTGCACTTGCCCGTAGTAGTTCCAGTGGTGCTTCTGGAGATATCCTGGAAATGGGAGCTTTAGAGATTACTTTCAACTAACAGTCCTAGGATGACGCCAAACTGGCACCAGGAACAACATGTGATTCTATTTTCCATCCAATAAAAGTTTCAGATTAATACATTAGAGCTGACTTCCTGGATTTTCTTAAGATACTGCTGCTGTGCCACAAAATCACAGTTATGTGTTGATATAAACAACACAGAGAATGTAAGGCTTTCATATTTTCAAGTGTCTTTCACTTTGGATATTGAAATGTGTACACATTAAACCACAGATGATTTGTACTTTTTCAAATACTTTCTGTCAGAGAGCTCCAGTTAGCTGGTCCACAGGAAGAGTGGATATGTGCATTTTGTGTTTGTGTGTGTGTGTGTGTGTGTGTGTGTGTTCAAACAGTGTGAAAACCTATCTTGTCTCTCCCGATCTGTGTGGATGTGGGTTAGACACTGACGACACAATTAGCACCTACCCACCCCCGAGAGGAATACTAATTCAATCCTGCCTCCCTTCCTGACCCTGTATCTCTGAAGCGTGGAGAGGGCCTGTGATTGTATCACTCCCCTTCTCTCCCTCCCAGAACTGTCCTGCCCAGCCATTAGCCCTGAGACACACTGATACCATGACATTCTCCCCTGCAGAGAAAGAGACAATCTGACCGCAAAATCTGTCACATTCAAACTGTCTCCTACTTCAGCCCTGGTTCACAGAAGGAGCATGAGACAGACAGATTGCTGTGCATTCTATAATTAGTTGTTTGTCAGCAGCACCGTGTAGAGTAGTAAATGTATGGGTATGGATTGCCACTTTTATATGTAAAACTGAAAACATTCTTGTAGAATATCCAGTTAAATTAAACCTCATATCATTCTACAACATGTACATAAAATGTTGTGTGAAATGATAGCAATGACTGTAATGCATGCCATACGTTTGGAATATGTTTCTCTTTTCAGTGTTTCCATGTATTGCACAGAGGAAAAGAGTGAGATTGATCAACAGTGTGTCACACTGCTGCACAAGGGGTAGTCTTTGTGTGCGTTTGGCACTTCTGCGCATATCTGCACTCGTGTCCATCCACGTGTCATGCTTCTGTCTGTCTGTCACGCGCATCTGTTTGTGTCTGCGTTGCTATGCGGTGATTGGCTCAGAAAGTGTTCAGCTGTCCAGATATGGGCTCCATAAAATATCAAAACAGATAGAGGAGCAGAGGAAGGGGGGAGGGTGTGTGGTACTAGGCGGTGGACATGAGTGGTTCCCAAAGAATATGAACGGTGCTGGGGGAAGAAATGACACTGCAGAAGAAAAGGATAATAAACCTGCTGTGGTGCTATCATGCAATCAGCCCTCAGCAGAGAGACTAGATCCAGAGGGACATCAGTCACTCTTCAGATCATAACTGGTATCAGTAGGGATAGTATATTAAACCCAGTAGAGTACACAGTATAATATAGACAAAACTAACTGTAGTGTTGTAAGGTAGCATAACACATTAAGCAAAGAGTCAGACAGCTGACTATCTGCAGGGTTACTGTGCCATATGCCACATAAATAATCTCCATTGATGTGTGTATGTGTGTGTATGTGAGTGCGTGTACATGTTCATACAATTTTCGTGTCCATCAGTTTTAGAGACAGCTGTGTTAGAATTTGATCAATGCTGCTTGACTGATCAATTCAAACTGATTGATAAATGTAGTAGTGCTGAACAGTAACTTTGTGCTTGAAAAAGTAATGTTTTGTGCCAGCCTAAAACCATCTGTGGTGAGTATCTGGTGAGTGAATCCCAGATACCCTCTCTATTGCTCCTTATATGGAAAATGTACCCATGGCACCCATGGCACCAGAGTTGTGGGGTAGGAAAAACTCAGATGGGTAATTCAATATGCCCAGTTAACACCCTGAACATCCACACTGAATCCGCAAGCTGGAATAACAAATGGGTCCCGAATGTCAGACACAGCTTCGGTACTATTTATGAAGGGTAACTGAACTGAGGATGAGGCCAAGAAGGTGATAGGTACATCTAGTAACCAAATCTACTTTGTCAACAAATGAAAGTCAATTAGAGAATCTGTGCAGTACATGTGCAAAACACATCTCATCTTGTACTGCAACCATATCTTTGGATTGGAATTGATTGATTGCAAATAATAGTTGTAGTGAACAGCAATGTTTTCTTGTTTTAATTTATTCTAATTGGGAAGGTTGTTTCTCTTTTACTTTGGTTAATAGGGACAGCAAGAGGGGTAGTGCATACAAGGGTTTGTGTTTGCCAATTACCTATATAAGGGATATTCAGGTTGCTGGATTGAGAAATGGGAGAGAACACAGATTTTATAACCCCTACTCTTTCGATAAGTGCCATGACACGTTTTATGAACATGTCCAGTCAGGACAGTGGTTTTACTTCACTGAGTTTACTTGGTCTGGAGGGGAGAGTATCTCTGACTGTCTCACCAATGTGTGCGTGCTTTCTGTTTTGTCTAATGCATAGATATTGAATGTATGCACTTTACCCAGTGAGACTCTGAGTCTTTGCTAATGAGTCATTGGTCTAGGTGCACACTGTGAAGTAGGCATCAGGGATCTTCAGTGATGTAAATTGAAGGATTCATTTCCTATTTGGACCACTGCTATCATCAAGGGTGAAACAACAGCCACGCACACACACAGCCAAACAGAACATAAACATCAAAGGATGCCCGCAGAGTGGTGGCAGGTACCTGCATTGTCATCTAGGGCTGGAAACATGATGTGCTTCACATCACGCCGCTGATGCCCGCAGTTCAAGCAGTTTCACAGCAACTGGAAGCAGAACAGTGTATATCTGGAACATACTGACCTGACCACAGCTAAGTGGCCATCCAAGTGCTTCACATCCAGCCAGGACTGGGGGTATTTTGAGCTGAAGGCACTGGCAGTGGAGCCAGCCTTCAGATGAAAGGGGCGATGGGATTACGGGCTCATAGGCACAGAGCAGGATGGGGGCAGATAATGCTGTTTCTGGAGCAATAACAATGTTTACTCTGCTATTAATACCACAGTACAGTTGGGCTGAAAGACTTTGGGGGAGGGGGGCATGGAACAGAGTGTTCTGGGCAGTAAGCCTATGAAGAGAGCCAGATACAGATAGACATATAAGAGAGAGATATAGAAAGAGATGAAAGGAGAAATCCAGGGGTTTAACATTTAAATCCTTCCTCAACAAGCCTCCTGCTTTTTGGTGGTGCAGTTTTTTCAGGTTTGGTCCTGATACAACTTTTGGGGTCAAAGGTCATCTTAACTTTCTGTTACTTTCCCAACTGGAATGATGATTGAGAGACAGCCCATCACATCTTGGTGACTCTCACTGATATATTCTGGGTGTAGGTTAAAGCAGGGCGTAGATTCAGTCTAACTACATGGGGGACTTGTCCTTACTTACTATAATACGATACAAACATGCAATAATAAAATTGAACAACATAACTTTAACAAGTGTGCCCTTTCCATTACTTGTACAACATTGTGAGACAACCAGTGACAAGCATAAACAATGTTGTGAAAGTGTCAAATAAAACATTCTGAAATCCATTATTTGAAGTTAAGACCAAAACAAAATAGGGTTGAAATGAAAGGCCTTTGTCAACAATCATTCAACATAGCCGGGTCTGACACAGAGAAACTTCAAGCCATTGATGGAACTGATCTTTAGGGCAGAGGATGGAACTGTGAGTTCTACTACTGCTGGAATAGGGAAGGCTTGAGTCTCGCCACTGCTAGAATGGGTGCAGAGCTGAATGAGTGATGGAATGGGAGACTGGTGGGTTGGAGCTGTATTACCAGAACAACAGGAGCAGATCAGGGATCTTGGGAGGCTGAATGGAGGTCAGGGCTTTTGAGGAGAGTAATCCAGTAGATATTAATCCAACAGCTCTGGGCAGCTGCACAAGTTCAAAAAGGATTATCACACCTGATGGAAAAGTTAGAGGCAACTTAAAATACAGCTTCTTGTTAATGAAGCACAACAACAAAGCCTCAGCCACTCAGCTGCTGATTACTTTGAGCTCTATCACCAAGAGGCCCTGCAGTATTCCTGTTCTGTCAGAGCCATTTGGATATGCACAGCAGTCCACCATTTTGCATTGGTGGACTACAAGCACACAATCACGAGTCTCCACAACATTCTAATTATTCTCAAGCATCTGAACTATGGCTGGAATCAAATCATTCATGTCTGACCTGCCCGGGCATCAGTATGTAGCTCTTATTTTTAATTCTCTGGCAGAGGTCCTGTTATGAACTTGGGCTGGAATTCCATCAAAACTCCCATGTGCCTTGTTGTAAACCCAGTTCTGTTAGAAGGTTCCACTTTAGTGCTTTTTGAGTGTAACCTCAAACAACATTTTGATTGGCTTCCACATCTCTTAATCCCATCACCTGACAGGGTAGCTTCCACTGGATCTACAAGTCTTGGTGGTTGAATTAAAGTTTACTCTAGCCCCATGAGGTATTTGCAATCACATTCATCAGTTTATGATGCATTGTGTGTTTATTGTTAATTAACGCTGTCTGTAAAGACCATCTGGAATGAATGCAGATTTTAGCTTAGTGTAAATATCTCCCAGACAGATAGTGAGACAAAAAGGACAAGAGATCTGATTCATTTGTGTGCAGGCACAATTTATTGTAGAAAAATAAATATATCACTATCCATTACAGCACATCTCTAGTATACAGTGGATGAAAAGTACATCTTCGTAGTCGCATCGCTAGTTCTTTCATTAACTCTGCAAGAGATTAAGTGAACGACAACATAAAGTCCACATTAAATGAATTGCCTTCATTAAATTAGAGTCTGTGTCTGTGTATGAATCATGACATTGTCAATACAATACTAAAGTGGCAGGTTTTCCAGGCATATTACACAACCTGATTCAAAAGTGCAGTGCAGCTGTAAAAGTTAAACCTAGGACTTGAGCCAGTTGCCCTCAATTCGTTCCTTAAGGCCGCTCGCCTCCCCTCTGTAGTTTTAAATGGCATACACAGGACTATGCATCACATTCCAGCAGTATTAATATGAAGGACTTTCCAAGGACTTGTCTAGGCACCGAGGGCCAAAGGCCCAGGAACACTGGCCATCCCAGTTCTATTTTGGCCTCCCTTTCTTGGGCCGTACCAAGTTATACTAAGCCCTCAATCCCTACAAAACACTGTGATATCACTTCATTCAAGCTCCAGCAGGGCTCCCATCCTCTCTCATCTGTCAAATCAGATCTGGAATCCAGCCATCTCTCTTTCTCAAACTGACATCTGAGGTATACATAAATCAAAAGATTGTTCCTGCAGTTCACTGCCGGTGTCTGACAAGGCAATGGCCTCAGACTGACCCTGATTCACACAGCAATCTAACCACATATCAGACTGTGCGTAATCCCAGTCTGAGGCCTGCATTGTCTCTAGATCACTGTACAGCTGCAGCAGTAGACCCCACACATCTATCATTCTGCCCCGATGGGACATATGCCTACATTGTCTGCTACAAAACCTTTGCTTTGTTTCTATCAGCTCTGCTTGTATCATCTGGTTGTGCAGTGTGTTCTCAGGCACCTTGACACTAGTACACAGCTGGCACCAAATGATGGTAAGGAAGATTAAAAGCAACAAATCAATGCCCAAATGAATGCAACATAACTATGTACAAGTTTCACAACTTCCAGTCTGATGCACTTTCAGATGTCCTTCCTTTTCCTCTAATCGATTCTAGACACCAGCATTATCCACCGTTCCTCTGACACCTCACTTTCCCTGTCACCCTCTCTTTTCTCTCTCTGGCAGCCCATTTCTCTCTCCCTTCATCTCTCCCTCCCTCTCTCTCCCTTGCTCCCTCGCTCTCTCTTTCTCTCTCTCCCTCCTCCTCCTCTTCCTCTTTCACCCTCTCTGGGCCTCCTGTGACATGGAGCGTCCCAGGGACCTGGGCGCTTTGGCGAATTCCATCCTGATTGGTTTGACTGGGGGCAGGTCCTTTGTGATGTCACCCACGTCTCTCTTGGTGGGGCAGGCGCCGTCCGGGATGGGGAAGGGCCGGAGGTCCTCCTGGGTGTGAGGGGCTCCGCGGCCCAGCCTGACGCCAAGCTCTGCTGGTGTGAAGATGGGCAAGGGAAGGGTGTTTCTGTAGGGCAGCTGCTGGTGCTCCCTCACCCCCCGCTCCAGGGTGCCCAGCCGAATCACCCCCGAGGGACAGGCCTGCACCAGCCGCCTCGCCTCCCACTGCCTGGAGAAGGACTCGCGGCGGAAATCATCTGCCTCATTCACCGTCTGCCTGCAGGGGGCCGCAGTTAACAATGAGGGTGAGAACATGCACTTGTGCCACTCAGTAAACTAAAGTTTCACTGCTATAATAGGCATGAACTGAATTCAATGTAGAGTAAAAATAAGCCATAATACGCAGTTCCAGTGCATACTCCAACGGATGGCGTGCGATCGACTACTTATTGCAGAGCTCACTTTAAGCAGGCTCATTTGCATATCCTGCATATTGTGCCAGTGGCACTGCTCCCAGTCTATTCAGAAAAACTACCCTGTGTGTGTAGAAATAGCTCGTGCGGCGGAAATGATGAGCGAGTGTGTGTGTGTGTGTCTGAGTGCTCTGAAATGAAGCTGTGAGTGTGAGTGTGGCACAGAGCGTAAAGCTCACCTGTCCTGAGGCTGGGTGTTGAGGCGCACGCTGTGCCAGTCTGCGCTGTAGCTCTCCCTCTGTGTGCGGTTCTCCTCCCGCACGCTGCAGCCCAGCTCTGCCCCCGCCACGCTGCCCGCCCGCTTCACCAGCACTGTGCAGCCCTGCATCCTGCCTGTTCCGTCTATCCGTCTGTCGGGAGGAAGTCTGGTAGCTTCTGGAGGCCTTGTCTGAACCTTCTCCTCAGGAGTCTGTCTTTGTGTCTGTCTGTCGGTCTGTCTAGGCAAGTTGTCCGAAAGGTTTGTTCCCTCTGTGTCAGGGCCAATGAGCCGGCTGTGCGTCTGGGGTTTGCAGGTTGTGTCTGCCACGCAGACGTGTGGCCCTGGGTTATATAGACGCCCCGCTGCTATTTTTGAATGATCGCATCACTCCTCACCCTGAGTACACCGACACCCGACACTGTGACGGTGCCAGCTGACGGGAAAGCCAAGTCCCCTGACATCCCCGAAATCCCCCCCGCCCCGCCTCAAGTCTCGCCTTAATCCCTCCAGCACAAAGTCAAAACACACACACCAGGCATGCACTCTACACACTCAGTACGTGCACATAAACAGACACGCGGACGCACTCACACAATTCACAGAGGGGGGTGGCCTCTATATGAGGAACTTGCAGGAATTTTAATGGCAGTGGTGTATGATGGCTGCAGGGGAGTCAGTACGTGCCCTCTCTGATATGGGAGGACATTTGGGTGTGTTGGTGATGAGGGTGGCCTGATAGCACATCAGTGGGACTTTAAATGATCCCCCCCTCAGCTCGACCTCAGCTGATGAACAGGAGCGGGTCAAAGTTCCAGCTCTGAGCTACAGAGGGCCTGCGTCCACAAGTGGGTGTCCTGGAAAAACTTGGCAAGCCGTATTGTTTGCCAAGAGTTCAACATCACAACACAATTATCAGTTTGATTATTTTCATTCCAGCACTGGCCCTGTGGAAGACAAAACTAAAGACCCTGGCAACCCACATGTGTCATGGGATTCAATTCATTTTTCACAAACAAAACCTTAAAACCATCTTTGTTTGGATTATAAAGTCATTTCAGTTCACCTCCCCCTTTAAAAAAGGTTCAATTCAATGCAAAATGTTGGTCTACAAAGCCACATGAATGTATGCATATGTACCCACACACACAGACACACAAACACACACACACACACACACACACACACACATTCACATGGACGCACACACTTTAATAATATTGGTTATGCCTTTTACAGTTGGATTATAAAAGTGAGATTACTCATTATACTTTATAGCAGAGATGGAGAGATGTTTCTTTGAGGAAATGACATGGGGACTCGTTCCAGCACCCCCGCTGGGTAATTGACTGTCCTGCTGACAGCCCGAACTGTGGCCGCCCAGTCTCTCAGCTCTCATGTTACTGTTCACCCCGCAGGGTGAGTCACACATACAGCACAGCAGACTTCCTCACATACAGCCCCACACTATCAGTTACTACCTCTGATTCACTGTCCCTCTACAGACAGTGATGTCACCTCAACCTCATCCCCACCTCTCTCACACAGTACAAGACAGTCCATGGCACACCGTCCCTCTAAGACACTGATGTCACCTCACTGCCCTCCCATCTCTCTATGTCTCTCTCAAACACAGACACATACAGACCTACACATTCACACTCAGACAGAGTGAAAGACAGTCCACTGCACACTGTCTCTCCTTGTTGCTCTTTTTCACGCTCATGTCAGTGATGTCACGTGGCTTCCCATCAAGTTCCTGCTCTCACGCTCACAATTCATATAGTCAAACTGTTACACATAAACAGTAGCTCCCAGTCCTCTGTCATTCTCACTCTCATAGTCTGACTATGACTATTATGATTATTATTTATAATTAATAGCTTTATTCATTTATAGATTTTGAGAAGTTCCCCTCACACACCCTTACGCAATGCCGTTGAGGCGTAACTTGATATGATTCTGAGGACTTTGATATTCAGGATGTGATGTTTATAGCACTAACAGCACAGGACACTTCAAAATAAACAGAGGGAAGGGCTGATGGTCTCTAAGAGGAACCATGGGACAGATGCCTCTTTTTGCTGGAGTGCTTATCTCCTGTGCTTTGTCAGGCTGTGTGACTGCGTAATGCAAGCTCACCAGAGACAGGGCTTCAGAGCTCCACAGATGAGATGAGAGACAGCAGACCAACAGTAAATTCACCTGTCCAAGGAGGTGAGAGAGGAGGAGGAGGACTAACCAAGGAGGGCCTCCAGGGGGAGGAGAGGGGAGAAAGAAAGATGGAAGAAAGAGGAGGACAAGGGGAGGAAGGAGGAGGAGAACAGGCCCATGAGAGAAGAGGTGGATAACAGTGAAGGAAACCTAGAGACCGCAGTGGAGGGGGGAAGAAAGGAACAAAGCACAGAATGTGAACAAGGGGGAAAAGATCTGTAAAGACAGAGATGGAAAAAGAAAGGGAAGGAGGAGAATTAAAGGGGAAAAGAGAAGGTGTAGTGAAGAGGTAGGAAGAGGGAGAGGAATGTATAGTTCATGAATCTACCCTACAGCACAGTACAGATTTTCCATCTCCCCTCTCTTTCACACATACACAAACAGCTCTCCATGTGGTACATCTCATTATGCCACTATGATTCTTAGTACTAATACTGCACAGCAGTATCACCTCACCAGTATTAGAGAAAGAGAAGATGATTTGCCTCATACTTTGGCCATATGCTGCTTCTGCATCATGCAGATCATGTATTCTGAATTGAATGGAACTGAGAATTCTGGACTGAAGAAAGGGGGAATATGGAATGCACTTGAGACAGAAAAATAACAGAAAGACAAATTCTAGCAAAGTAAAGACTCAGTGACCGCAGCCTGACAGAAAAGGGCAAAAAATACCTGAGGTTAAAAGAGAAGAACAGTCATAGTGAACTCTGAGTGACTGAAACTGGGATGCACTTCAAGGATTACTGTAAAATCTCTCCCTTGGGGAGAGATAGCAAATCTGCCAGCTAGATATGTGTCTAAATTATTGTTTCTATTATTTTTGTTTTTAGTGTGGTTTAGTGTCTTATATTTCACATTTGTTGCTTTTCTTTGGCAATACTGTACATCGTGAATTTATGACAATAAAGCAAAATTTGAATTTGAGTTTGAGAAGAGAAGGGAGAAAGGGGGATGGTGAGACAGAGAAAGGGGGGGAAAGAAAAATTTAGAGGTAGATCAATTGAGAGTGGAAGACACAGAGATAGACTGTAAAAAGAGAGAGGGAACCTGACCCCAGCACAGCCCTGGATTTGGATACTTTAGATACGTCACTAAATCCCAGTCACATGTGCAGGACTGTAGCCCTTGCATGGTCCAGCCAATGCCCATATCCAAGCTGACTGCTTTGCCCCGCCCTGCTGTGCCATGCTATGCCCTGTAGAATGATCTCCTGACCGAAGCCGGGCTCCGTTAACCCTAACGGCATTATGGCAATGCTGTGGAGCCCAGCTGTCTCAGGGTTATGTAATTAGCTACTTTGAAAGGGTACATCTATCAGCACAGCAGCAGCCTGTCCCCATATATGCACACTCATGCTCGTACACACACGCGCGCACACACACAAATACAAACACAAATACACATACGCACAATATCACACAATATCACACAACACTGTCTCTGGTTTCTCTTTTTCTCACATTCAGACACAAAGAAAGAAACACACACAACAAAAACCCACAGTTTTTATTCCAGTTTTCCTATGGTGGCTGAAGCTATATTCCGAATTACAACCCCAATCCTATCCATTTCCATGCTGGCTAAAAAACAGAGCTGTGAAAATATTTTTGGTCATAGTGGTCAATAAGTTATTTCAGTAGGCATAGCCTGATGTTTAAAAAGCAAACAAACAAAACCACTGTCATGCACACAAACACACACACTACAAATTTAGCACATGTAAGCCAGTGTGTTTCTTTATTGCCTGTTTCATACAGTATGTAGTCCTGTGTATATTCTGTCATGCCAGTTAAAGCACAAAACCACCCTCACTGTTCCTCAAACTACCTTATGCCACTCAACACATTCTTAAACCACCAGAAACATTGCCAACTATGCAATGTTGCACTGTCTCATATGTATATGTGTGTGTATATGAGTGTGTGTGTGTGTGTGTGTGTGTACGTGTACGTGTGTGTGTATGGTTGAAGATTCATCAATCCATCTTAATAAACCGATTTTAAAATTGTCACAAGTCTTGAGCCTGAATACTACAATAAGATTAATGCAATACTCCACAGAGGAAGACTGTCGCAGCCTGGATTTAACACGCTCCACAGATGCAGTTCCTAATGACTGAGAAACAATCAAAACACTTCAACTCTGGGCAGTAATTCATTTTGATTACTTGTGAATGAGTCATCTTTATCACAACAACTCCATTCATCACATTCATTACTTACCAGAATTTTTAGTTGCTGTTAAAAAGTTGGTGTTACACATCTGTGCCTAAAACCATGGCTGCAATGAAAACCGCCCCCTTGATTATGACAGGAGCACAGATCTGCATTCCGTGGTGGATGTGGATGGGCAGCTATTTCACAACTCAGAGAAGAACCGGGAATCAGTGGGATTTTCGGTAACACTTAAGAGGAATGTGCCACATCTGCGGAGACACCACCCATCATAGATATATAAATACTTAAATTTACAGTATAACAACAGATGAGCAGACTAACATAGAGGAAAACATCTGTATTACATCTGAGATCCCCTTACAGAACATCAGGATAGAGTGAACTACAGGATCAGACTTTTTTGTTGTTTTGCAGGGTTCTGGAAATGTATTTAGTCAATTTATTATGGTAAGATACCAAATTACAATAATACATGTTTTACATTTAGTAAATAATTAATGATAGACAGATGTGAAATTATCTAAGTGGTTTGCTTTTTGGCTCAAATCAGTCAATAATTTATTAAGCCATTGGCTAGGATGTTTCAGTGCCTCTTGGAGCCCTTCAGTGTGTGCCAAAACTACGCGCCAACAACTGCATTTGCATTGCAACAATATCGCCATCTAGTGCCCATCTGCTGATACTACAGGACTGCATCACTCCAGGGACTTGCCAATGAAGGCATCGTCATCGGCTTCAACTCCGCTCCCTTCTTCTTCATCCAGCCCGTCTTCATCCTCCTTCCCCGGGGTTCCCTGACTGGCTCTCTTCACCAGGAGGGGCAGGGTCGGGGTGGGCTCCTCATCCTCGTCCTCCTCCCCCTTGGGGTAGAAGCGCCGCGCCTTCGCCACAAAGTCCTCAGCCACGTCCAGGTAGATCAGACGATCCTGTGAGCGTGGGGGGAGACGAATGAGAGGCATGCAGAGCAGGACGGAAAAGACAGAGACGGGAGGAGCCGGGAGAGGAAAAAAAGACGGGGACAGTGTGGAGAGAGAGGACAGGAAGAACAGCGGTTGCACAGAGACAACAGGGAAGTGAGCGGAAGAGATGGAAGAGAAACCCATCAAAGAGGAAAAAGAGAGAGGTTGATCGAGTAGACGAAGAGAAGAGCAGGAGATAATGACTCCCCACCCGCCACATCCCTGTTTCCTTTCCTCCAATCTGTATAGCCCTCAGAATGTAACTGCTTCACCTGCTGTCACGGCACTCTTTCTGTAGTGCACAGTTCGCTGATTCACTTCAGTAATTTACCGCCACACTGAAGGGTAAGCTTCTCCCTCTCATCACAGTGCAGGGCACTTACCTGTCTGTAGTAGATCTCGAGAGAGTAGGCCAGTTTTCCCCTCACTCACCAGGATGAACATGTATCTCTCAGGCGGCGCCTCCTTGCTGTTAAAGATGGAGGTCTCGGAGTGTAACGTGTGCAGCAGGGAGCGGGCCACCGCCGCGTTACGCATGCGGTCGTATGACGCACTGGTCGACACCGTCAGCAGGGACTCTGCCTCCGCCATGAACCCTGCAGAGAGGGAGAGAGAAACATGAGTAGGTTGCGGCAAAACAGAACCAACTTCCTTTCTGTGTCAAAAGGTGAAAAAAGGCAAGCCCTCGCTCAGGGCACAGTATATCTAAGCCTGTCATTACCTTACTATCCACACTATGGATAACTAATAAGCCAGTACTGACATATACCCTTCAATATATTATAATTTATGATTTTTACTTCATTTTGTGTTACATCTCTGGATACTACTTCACTGTCACAGTCAATGCAAAAATCAGTGGACTTGTTCTGCACATGTTCCTTGGTTTAAATGATTATACTGTGTATACCTTTTTGCACCAATGACACAACGCGTTGGCAATATTCACAAAGCGTGTTTTGTGCTAACAAAGCACATGGAATGGATACAGAATTGTCTCCATTCATCCTGTTTGTATTCCACCTCCTCTCTCTCACCCAGGTTCTCCAGGATCATCTTCCACTTCTCCCTCACGCCACGGCGCACCTGTCTCATGGCATGGATGTCCACACTGAGGCGCCGGTAACCCTGCGGGACACAGGTGGGGTCATTGGGTCAGACACACAAAAACCATACTCTGTTTGACCAGAATGACATGAACCTACGGTCTTAAAAGTTTCTTGAGATTCTGTCTGTGCCTCAGCAAACTTGGTCAAAGAGACCCATGAAACAAAAATATCTTTTGAGCTTTTGAGCTTGGTTTGCCATCTAGTGGTGTTTGGTGTTACTGCAGGATTTCCCCAGAGGGTAAAACCCATGGATGGCTGGGAATGTGAACATGCTGGATTCTGTTCCACTCTTGTCCCTTCATTACACAGCCAATATAGTCAATTTCAATGTATAAATCATAGAGTAACAATTAAGGTGTCCTATATCAACATCAAATAATACGTGTACTGAAAAATACACAGTGCTAAGAGCATACGGTGAGATGAATTCATTAGACTAGTACGGCTGATAGTTTTATCCCCGGAGGATAAAACTTTTGGCAGAGACTGTTTCCTTCCCCTGCTCTCTCTGACCTGGGAACCACGCCGGGTCTTGGCCCTCTTCTGCAGCAAGTTGTAGAGCTCACGGTCATCATCTCTCTCTGAGTGACTGGGGTCTCCCGGCTCACTCCACAGGTTTGTCTCCTGGTCCCTCCTTTTCTTTGCTTCACGATCAAAGTACAGCAGTGTTTCGCTGCTCGTGAGCACCCAAACACACAAATACACACACACACACACACACAGAAATAAAATGTGAAAGATCAGTCAATATCATAGTGTTGGTGTGCAGATACTAGTGTGTATTACATCGACACTGTTGGGAGATCAATGTATGTAATAATGTCAGTATTAATATATAATGTTTATATAACAGAATATCAGTGACAGTATCTGAATATCAGTGCATAAAATAGTATCAATGTTCAGGTATCGGTATGTATAATAGTGTCACCGCTGGGATGTCTGTATGTATACCTAAGCAAGGGCCCTTTCTCCTCTGGCTCATCTTCTTCATAGCAACAGCAGCAGCAGCACCGAGCACAGAAACTTCTGAATGCAGCCCCCATGCCTGAGGAGGGCGGAGGGAGAGGGGGAGTGAGCGGACAGAGAGACGTACATGGGAAAAAGGGAGGGGGAGGGAGGGGGTTCAGGGAGATAAGTGGGACAGAAATATAAGATGTCTTCACATGGCTATCTATTCCAGCACGCAAAAATGGCATATATTATATAAAATTAATTTTGCTTCACAATTTAACAAAGTGGCCAAAATAGATCTTGATAGGTTAAGAGGCAAAATGATCTAAAGCAACAGCTTGAAAAGATGATTATCCAACCTCAGGGACTGCAGTACTCCAAAGTACACCAAAGATCATCAAACTACAAATGCATAAATACTGTAAAACAAGCCACCAAAACCAGTTAATATGAAGCACCAGTCCGCCAATTAGCGAGAGAGTGTGAATACTCGCTGTGGAACAGAGGAGATCCAGCTCTCTGTTTCCCAGCTAGGGGCTGGAAAAACTGGGCCCAGGGTTCTCTTAACCCACATCCCCAAACAGGACGGGCAGTGATGGCACTGGGTTCCACTGACACGCATTTCAGTGCACCCCATCAAGAGCCTCAGTGCAAATGCACCACTGTGGTGTGTTGAGGTCATCCCCACTCCCCCATTTCCTGGTCTGCGCCCTGGTCACTTGGTTACACTCTGGGTGGGGCCCTTCCCGGTCTGCCTCTGGTCTTTAATGATGCCTTTTGCCGAAGCTCTTCCTGAAAGGTCTGTACTCACGCGCACCCCAAACCGGCCGTGGGAAACGAAGGCAGCCGTACGATGTTCCAGATGCTGGATCGTGCAGAGGTTCACCGACGCAGAACGCAGCAGACCCTGTGGCTTTTCCGCTACTGTTCCGGCCTCGACAACAGAGGAAAAAAAAAAAAAAACACAGGCCGGACAGCGTTTAGGAAACACTGATCAATCCTAAAGTAACCTACAGGAGGAAGACTTGTGGCAATCCAAAATCTGATGTCCCAGGTTACAGATGCACTCCCTTGATTCAATAAGAAGTTTCTTGAATTGGTCCAGTTTGCTGCCGCTGATGCAGTGTGCTCCCCTGAGGCTTGCTGGATTTATCAGATCTAAGATGAGATGTGGAATGGGGTGTCTGTCACCAAGTTAGACCTTGCCAATGTCTCCTCACATTCAGATAACGAGCAACCTGAGAAGGACCTAGAAAGAGTGACTCAGAGTTCTTCCTTCTTTCTTTCTGGTGCAGATGGCAATTAAAGGAGAGATTATCACTCAAACTCTCTCATGCATGCACACACACACACACACGCACACAATTAAACGCACATCTAGGCGTGTGCTTGCTCAGTAAGTCACAGCGCTGTCATGTGAACTGCACAACTTTCCACCCCCTGCAGCCAAAGAACCCCCTCTCATTCTGCCTCTCACATCGATACAGACAACAGTCTTTACTCCAAACAGCAATCACTAGAATATGAGCAGGGAGGGGAGCTCACACAGCAATGTGTCGCAATGGCTAAGACACAAACTAAAGAGTCAAAGTGGGAAAAAAAAAAAACTGGCCTAACAGAGAGCCTTTTTCTAATGTCATCTGATTCTCTTTTTGTAACATATTTTCCTCTGCTAAATGCCCCTCCAGGTATTTTTGCTGGCTTGAAACTGACTCAGGGGAAGGGGAGGACAGAGGAGGCATTACATCGGCGCACTAGATTTGGGGCACGAGCATTCTCAGCAGACTGGAGGACAGCACAGAAGCAAACCAGCGTGAGAAACAAAAACGGAGGAAAAAAAAAAAAAAAAAACACAGGAGAATGAGTCTTTAAAGACCATTTATGGACAGTCTGTGCTTGGAGTCACAAGATGATGGAAACCGACACCCCTAGGCTGTAGGTACTGAAAGAAATGTGGAGAGAGATTTTTTTTATCACATTATAGTATCACAGTAACAGCGAGGTCATGGAGAGAGGCCCCAAGGCAAGAAGTGGCTAGGAGGAAATCCTGGGGGAACAAGGGTGCTATTGAGGGTTTGCTGGTGGACCGTCCACATGTGGGAGGAGGTGTAGAGTCACAGGGCCAGCTAGCCTGCGTTGTGCCATCACAAAGGGTGGGGACCGCACAAGGTAATCAAGGAGGTGGTCAAGCATATTTAACCTCACCGTTAAAAGTAGACAATCAATTGGCAAAGATAACCATAGTAATAGGACACATTTCCTGCAATCATCACCATCATTCCACCTTTGTACTACTGCCAGCACTCCCTGTAAAGCTCAGCCTGAAGTCATAAAAAATGTAGCAGTCACTGTCATTTGAATTTAACAGCATAATTTAGCCAGCTGAAAGTAGCCCTGGGACTTGTAAGAACACCACAGATGGAATTAACAGATTTCAAGCTATCACTTGTAACTTATTTTCTTATTATGTCAACATTTTCACCTTAGAGGACCATCCTGGAAAAATAAATTGTATGAAGTGATTCATCGTAAAGTGTGCTTCACAATCAGTTATGACATCATTTTTTGTTATTCACATTTACATTTCAATATTTAGTACTCAGCCCACTCTAATCCTGTATAAATCCTTAAACATTCAAGATAACCCTACTAAATTTTGGCCTTTAAAATAAAGAAGAAATACTTATAAATACTTATCTTAATTTAAGCACTTAAATGGAAATTCTATGGAAATGCTTTAATGGATTTACATGTGTATTTTTCGTAATGATTTGTGATATGCAATAAAGTGTTCTAGATGGATAATAAAGCTAAGCTACAAATGAAAAGAAAGTCATTTTGGTTTCTCAACAGGCTGAAAGCAGCACACATTTTCTACCACTGCAGTCAATGGCTGAGGGAAGTCAGCTCAGCGTCATAGATACAATCGCCCGTTTTTCGCCGCATGTGACCCACAGTGTGGTTACACCGTAATCGCTTGCGGTTTTGTTGTAACAGTGGGAGGGAGTGTGGAGAGCGGCACTGCTGAGCCGCTGCACGTGACCCTGATTCAATCAGGTATGGAAAGATTGTGGACTGAGAGGGCAGAGTGCACAGTCACAAAAAACTACGCTCCTTTGGCGACTTCAAAGCTAATGGAAGATTAATGTCAATACAGTTACCTGTCCACTACAGTTACCTGTCCATTTTACAGGAAACAAGTTCCATCCAAAGATGGGAATACAAAAAACAAATGAGCAGTACAAATCAGTGCCTTAGTTACTCAGGTTATTAAAACCCTTTCAAAAGAAGTTTATCATAAATAATTTCATTTTTTATTTTACTTAAATTTTTAGTCATTTTAATTTAGTTATGCAGGGCAGCCTGGCTTCAATGCAAACAATTTAACAACTAAAACATACAAAACCACAGAGCACTAGCATGAATTAGTGATTCAAGGTAAAGTGAAAGTTCAGAGTTCCTAATTACACCGCCCAACACCACCTACAGCCAATAATGGTTATATCATGTCATATGTCACAATGTTTCCCCTGGATAGTATGATGGGACAGCTTACAACCCTACTGGATACACCTGATAAATGACAGCCATGTGAAATAGTAATCAACAGACTGATTTTTATTATGTTTGATTTGGGCCCTGTAAAACCTGACCGGGTCGCCTCGGATTTAAAAAAAAAAAAAAAACCTGCAATATTTCAATCTAAAACAAAACATGCCTGATCTCAGTAACCTCGAGTGAGTTATGTGCATTACTCAAAGTGATTCAAATCATAATACAAATACATCAAGTACAAGTACAAAAAAACCTTATTCAGCTACAATAATGATGAACATGATTTTGGCAAAGCCTTCATTTTGTTAAAAAAAAAAAAAGAATATTAGTGGAAAAAATTAATGCAACCAGAAATGATTTCCTGATGCTTGTTCACAGATTAAGGCTCCATCCCACCTGTGACTTCTACTGTGACCTCATTTCTTCCTGGTGGCCCAAGGACGGAGCCTCGCCGTCACTATGGCCCGAATCACAGCAAGCAGGGGGACGTGACGAGATTAGCTGAGTCTGCTGAGCATCTGTACATGCATAGTGTCGATCAGTGATGGAGACAGGCAGCCAGGTGCACAGACAGAGCACGTTAAGACACAGGAAATGGCAGCTGATCGCTCACCAACATGCAGGGTTAAAACATGTGCTGCTGGTGAAGGCTCTGATGCTTTCGCTCTATCACAGGGTACATGAAACGATCGACTACAGGTCAGTCGGGTCTAGTCCCCCTTAGTTCAGTTCATAACTGCTACTCAGTCAAGGTCAGGTCATGTTTAGACCTGTTATCCTGCTACATGACAATGACTTCAACTCGGAAGGGGGGGGGGAAAATACCAATCTTTCCAGCACAAGAGTCATACATAAACAACAGATGAGACCATCTGTGGGAAGTGTGTGTTTGTGTGTGAGGGAAAAGTGATCCTTTCCCTCATCAGAGTCCATTCAACAGATTCATCTTCTCCTCCTTCAAGATCTCAGCGATGAAAACACGCAGACAGACAGATCGACAAACATCCAGCGTCATATTCTGGCAGGGGGCTGAATTTCAGTTCATTCGGATACCTCCAGCCCCAGCACTTTCAAGGCATGGTCAACCGTTGCAAAGGTCCGGGCAGCGTAGTTTGTCCTCCCGTCCGGGGAGCAAGCTGTGCTCTGCGAGTAGCATAAAACAGGTGTGCTCTACCGCAGAGTCGAACGCAAGTCGCTGATCCGCTGGCGCAAGTGGGACATGAACTCAAACATGGTGGCTGCCAGGCTCTGGTGGATGAGGTAGCGGGGCAGTCGGCCCTGAAACCGGGGAAGCAAGAACAGCGCACACAATGAATATTACATTTCAGAGACCCCAAAGAGGGCAGGCCATTGAACAGACACCCGCAGCACAAAATACTGTAGAAAAATGTACAATTGTGTTGTGAAAATTCAGGATACTCAAACTTCAAAAAGCCAATTTACAAACCCTCTCATGCTCGGAGCATTCACAAACCACACAAACCCACTGAGGCACATGCACACAAAGGAGCAGAAAGAGGACTGATCCAGCAGACAGCAGACGCACGGATTCTACCTTGAGGTCCGTGTTGAGGACCCAGATAAAGGTGCACACAGATGGATTACTGTTGGACTTGAGGACCACGAACCCTCCTGGACCGTTCTCTCCCCTGGAAGCATTGTGGAACAGAAAACAGACAAATATTACATAAGAACTAGAATGCAGAAAGCATTTGCATTGCATCCTCGTGAAATGAAGTCTGCATTTTGACAAACTACAGTACAGCCATCATGTCATCTTGCATTCAATAATGTGCGAGATCTTAAGATATGTACAGAAATAAGCTACTGCAGCATGAAAGAGACTTCTGTGGTGGGCCAAGTCAGATGTCAAGGGATTTAGTCACTGGTTGCACCAGTGAGGATTAACTGTTGAACTGGCTTAAACAATAGATTGCACACATATAAGGTGGCACCAAATGTTAAACCTAGTTTAAACTGATCTTATTTTACCTTTAACGTAGCTATTACTAATCCTAAATTTTTTTTTCCAAACCAAGATGCATCATGCATTTCAATCAAAAAATAAAATAAATCTCAGCTGGTTAAAAAGGTTGATTTTTCAACATGAAAAGCACAAGTGGGGTAACTAACTAATATTTGTTTATTTTGACACCAAAAATGTTTTGCATTTGGACATGGATAGAAGATGGATAACCGGCTAGCAAATTTAATTCTCACTACATGGGCTGGCTAAACCAGAGATGTTTGCTAATTATTTAGCATAGTGGACATGGTCCGTTATAATTCACAGATCAGTGTCTCCGTTACAGATTTTAGGTGTTGAATCACCTAACCTAGCTAGTTAGAAACCATGATTAACAGCATTCTCACTGGTGAGAGAGCGCCACAGACCTGATGTAGCGGCTGTGTGGTGGCTTGGCGTCATGGACAGTGGCCATCCCCGCCGAGATGTAGTAGTCCCGTCTTCGCTCCACTCGGCGCACGTTCACAAAGTCCCTGAAAGTGTGAGAGAGAAGCATTTCTACATGTCCTCTCGCTGCACTGCAGCGTTGTCATTATGATCACACCTGACTGATATTGTGTGTAACAGGGCGTGTCTACTAGCACAGATTCAGCTCCACCTCAAGGGGTTCTCCCATATGTTTATACTTCTGACATACACACCTCAACCAAGGCCAGGGCCAGTCTCTATTGGCTCACTTTCTGACATGATGCTCCACTCAACCGAAAGTGAGTATAAGCAGACGTATTTATGGTGAGATTGTAAATTAAGAGACCTTGATCTCAATGTGCCTGCCAGAAGTTAGCAGAGCAGCAAAGTTCTTGAACACTGTGCAAAAGTGGTGTGTGCCTTCTCACGGCTGGGGAAACATCATTCCTCAAAGTATTGAGGCAGATAGCTATCTAACATTTATATACTTCAAATGTATTGTCAAACTAAACTGGAATACTAATTACATGTGACAGTGCTGCCAAAAATTTGAGAACTGCTGCAGTCCAAGACCAGACATCAGAAGTTTCAAAAAAGCCAGTGCAGTAGGTTCTCTTTCAGCCTGCATGTTTTGCATGTTTTTAGACAACTAAAAAGAATACACACACAAAACTCACACTTGCAAACACTACTCTGTCATGCCTTGTTAAAGCTAGCATGCATGTGTGGGAGCGGGGGCTGACCTCTGAGGCTGCTGGAATAGATGCAGGGTCACGTAACGGTGTAATGAAATTCTGTGCAAAGCTAAATTCAACATTTTAAACACATAATACTCTCTATCTATAGCTGAGCGTGGCTAGCGATACCGGCACAAACATTACCTCGGTGAAACCACACCCCCCGCTGCTCCAGCCGAAACGTCATATGACACCAGAGTGTTGTCATCCACACGCTGCAGGATCTGAGGGCCAGAGAGATTCAAATGCATCAGAGAACATATCAACAGATTAATGCTGTATGAAAGGCTCAACATACTGTATGTTCAGCCCTGCTTTTAGACTAGTAGTGCCTGGTTCAGTGGCTCTATGGGTACAACTACACTAAACACCCATTCTGCTCTGGTGCATAACAGTACAAATATAGATTAAGATAATGGACTTTCAATTGACTGGCACTCGGTCCGAGAGAGTGTACATGCACATTGAGTAGCTTCCCTCCATCAAAGCTGACGTTTGCTCTGACCTACGGGCTGTAAACGCTCGATTTTGTTTGAAACGACTAACACATACAGAGCTGTGTGTTTGAAGTACCGATAACAACCTCTGTAGAAAATGCTCTTGATGAAAAATTAACATTCTCTGTCTGATAACACCATTTTGCTGGAACACGCATCCAATTTGGCCCCTTCAGTGGGGTATAACTGCTCAGGACTGGCCACCTAGCATCACATCTGTCCAGGTTTCTGAGCCTTTGGCCTTGGGAGCCATAGGCAGCACCCTGCACTGCAGATGACCGCTGTGATGTGGCAGAGAAGAAGTAGGAACTGGAAGAGCCCCAGAGGCACCTGGCAGCCGGAGACGGTTCTGTTCCACTGGACCATCTTCTCAGGCTGCAGAATGACCTCCTGGTACACCAGCTCAGCAGGGCACTGCATGAAGGCCTGAGAGAGAGAGAGAGACGCATGTCAGTCTGAACACTTATTCACTAGGATAATGTGGCACAATTCAGGAGTGTGATGAGCTCTTATTAGCAAACAACTGCAGTCAGAATATTAAAGAACTCCATCTCCAATGATGCAATGCAGCAGCGTACCTTGAGTATGAAAGTCTTGCCATGGAAGGGGATCTCCAGGGTGTACACAGAATCGCCCAGCTCCTGATCAGGACCAGAAAAGCCGTGGAAAAAACACGTCAATGGAAAGGGGGCATTGCAAACATTTCTGAGCATAAATTATTAGGCATGTTCATATCATATCGCGATCACACCGTTACCGGGATAAAAGCACCGCCGGATGGTCTGTGCACACCATACTCACGTTGTTCTTTTCAAACTTCCAGTTCTCCTCCTGAGCCAGTATCTGCTCCACCACAGCCATGGCTTCCCGGCCCTGTCGCACAAACTCCTTCTCCTGAAGAGGCAAAGAAAGGGGGAGGGGTTACCACTCACCCCTGCTCTCACCAACCACTCACTCTGGATCTGTTTGACTTCAAAGGCTGACAGCGTGAGCAAAAAAACGCTGCCAAACACAATGTCGCCTTCAGTGGATGGCTGGCAAATTAATGTGATCAGTCCCTCAAAGAAACAAATTGAAAAATGGTACCCGGGATTTTGTGCCAAAAAAAGGAAAAAAAAATATCTCTAATCAATTATAACAATGCTAATATGACCACTTCTTCATGCTTTCACAGTATCCATGTCTGCACTACTTAAATCCGGCTCACGTATAGACATACAGAGCACCAAAGAGTACACGATGTTCATGTTTTCCGTTGTTATGCAGCGCTGTTGATAGAATTCACAAGAGGATTGTTGTAATAGAGAAAATGCCAGCACAAACACCCCATTCATCTCTTGAGCAGTCTTAAGCATCTGACTGGATGAGGTAACGGGTGAAGCCCTGTTTGCCCACACCCCCTTTTGGCACAGAGCCCAGGCTCTCGGGCCCCGATCTCCTGGTCTCACCTGAGCGGTGGTCGCTCGGCGTCCCAGTCCCTCTTCGTCCAGCTCCTCGTCAGACCCTGTCACCAGCACAGGTCACATGTCATTCACAAATGAATGAAACGACTGTGGCACGGCAAGCGGCACAATCATAATTACTTCTGTGGCAGATGTCCTTATCCAGGGCAAGACACAGTACAAAATATGTCAGAAGTTGCAGACAAAGAAAAATGAGCAAATTTCAAAATACACCAAATACATATATAGCCAATAATAATTTGCCACTACAAGCTACTGTATAGAACACAGAGTGGATGATGACGAATGGGACTGCGTGTGTGTGAGGACAGTACCTGCCATGGACTCAGGTGGGGAGTAGAACTGCCCATCGGACACGGCACGAGGGTACAGCATGGGCCCACGTTCGCACGCGGCATTCAGGGCGGCCAGGTATGCTGGGGGACAAGTGCGTTGGTGAGCATTTGATTTGACGAGGTTTGCTCCCTCCCCGTGGCATCCTGCTCCCTCCTGTCCCTCAGCCTTCTCCCCTCATTCTCCGGTCCTGCCTCTATTCTCTGTTTTCCACACTTCAGCTTCTCCCCCCACCCCTTCCTCAGCTTCTAGATCTCTTACCTTACTCTACAACCCTTTCACTGTGCCATCCTTTCACTCACGTAAGGCTTCCCTTTCCTCCCAACACCCATTCCACCCGTCCTCACCCCTCTCATCCTGAGCCTCCTGGGTTAGCACTTTGAAGTCCAGGAACCAGGTCTCCAGCCAAGCCACCACAAAGGAGGTAATGGGCAACACATATCCAAAGGCATTCTGGAACAGCAGCTGTGGTGGGACAGAGATAGTGCATTTGGCATAGCTCTGTGTGTGAGTGTGTGTCTCAGGTAGCGTACGTGGGCTGGTGTGATCAATGAGATAAAAGGAAGTTGACAGACAGAGAAAAACACATCTGTCCATCACTTTATAGAATAGCTGATTTGATAGCATGCTGATAACAATGTTAACTACTCACTATACTATTGCTTATAAACACAGCATGGTAGGGTGGTAAGAACTGTGAGAGCCCCCGTGCTAGTGAAGCGCACGAGAGGCAGAGGGAGATGAAATAGAACAGACACTGAAGAGTAGATGGCATGGTAGAATGGCAGTGATCCTACAGCAGCTCACTCACGTTGGAGATAATCACTTTGGCAATGAGGAAGGCACTGGTCACCAGAGTGGTGATCTGAAAATGAGAGAAACAAAGAGCTAATACCAACATCAGGGGTGAGAAGCCACAATGTGAAGGTGCGAACTTTCTGTGTGTAGATTTGAGGGGGCATAAGCCTTCACGAGAGTTCTTACCGCGATGACCCACCAGTGCCTCAGGCGGAAAGCAGCGTAGCCCAGCTGAAGACATAAGAAGCGGAACACTGCCAGGAGCTGAGACAGAACACATCATTTCAGAGTACAGTCCTTTTCGGTTTCAACAGCTATATTTAGATTTAATGTTACATATGTACGATTGTTGTTTGTGCTCCACCCATGCCTTTTCACATTTTTCTTTCTAGATTCTTTTAACATATTTTGTGTTTGATCCACATAGATGAGTGCACAGCTGTTGCATTCTCCAATTGCTGCTGGATTTTTTTTTTTTTTTTTGCTGTTATCACAATACCTTTTTTTGCATTGCAAACTAGAGAAGTTTGTCACACTTCTGCTGCTTATGCTTTCACGCTATAGAAAATTCTTGCTTGACACAACAGATCTATATTTGGAAGCGTTACTGTGGTTCCTTCTGCTGAAGACCACATGAAAAGAATCACATGTTAGGTTTGTGCTCCTACAGGAACCGTCTGCAATTGATTTTTGTTCCCGTTCCTCTTCAGCACTTCAATACGACCTACATGTGCAGCACTAGACTCTGGCACTCACAAAGATGTCAAAGAAGGATGACTGGAAGTTGTAGTGGACGACCTCCTTCTCCAGGTTCTCCCAGATAGTCAATGTGATCTGAAGGGAGAGATAAAAGAAAGACTCGTGACGACTGGGGAGCAGAGACAAGCCCACCTCAATGGCCCAGCAGGATCGAGCACAGGAATGGACAGAGGCAAAGGCAACAGGGAGAAGACGCACTTCCCCCGGGAAAATTCTCTGAGCCACAAACTTCCTCAATACTTACACGCCTGACTTCTGACTTTGACGTAACTCAAAACAAGGCCAAAGTAGCAGCCCCGCAGTGGGGTGGGCACTCAAGTGACAAATAACCATAGAGCACACTGCAGAGCACACAGAACAGGCATACTTCACCCCCTGTACATAACAGCTGTGGAATGAAAAACTTCCCACAGTCACACTCAGTAAAACGGAGATCTCATAGAAAAAGGAAACAGAAACTGTGGTCTCCCCTAAAAACCTTACAACACAAAACAGAGACAGCTACACAGAGGCACAGACATAGAGCTTTAAGCTGGTTGGGGGGTGATAAATGAGACAGGGTATGACGCAGAGAGAAAAAGGTGACAGGGGACAGAGAGAGGCATTTAGGATGGGGTTGTGGGGTGGGGGGGTGAACTCACGTTAAGCTCGATAATCCACAGCAGGGAGATGAAGAGCAGGTCAAAGGTCACGAAGAGGCAGAAGGTGCGGCGTACATCAGAGATGGCCCTGCGCTCCCCAGGCGTGTACGGCGAGTAGTACATGGAGGGCAGGGACTGCGAGGTCTGTGAGTAGGAGGCGTTGAGGGAGGCGATGGCCGGGAGGCTGCCCCCGAACTCGCCATAATCCACCCCACTCGGCATTCCTACAGAGACAAGGGGCGCGACCTGGCCCAAACAGGGAGAGAGAGTTGAAGAGGGCATGTGGAGGGTTGAATGAATGCACTAAAATGCTCCTTACACTCTAACTTTCCACTCCCAGAGCATTTCCTGGAGCTCAGGGGCTAGGACCTGCTTCTTCACAGGCATCACTATAGAGCCGGGGCAGCACAGCTCCACTTATCTTCATATCATATGAATGCCATTATCTAATGATTTACCTCCACAATCAAACCAAACTGATAAAATACCAATCTGTGGATTTGCATAGTGCCTGCTCTGAACTCACATCCGTGAACAAGTACAGCGGCAACTTCAGAAACCCCAGGTTGGACGCACAAGCAAACATGGCATGTATGAGGAAACGACCTCTTTGGACATTTTATCAAATCTCTGCCAAATAATGATATTGATTTCCCACAAAAACAAAACTTAACGTGATTAATCATCTCCAATATTAATATTAACATCAACCGTTCATAATTTTACTTCAAATTGTTAAGGGTTGAGGAAAACGTATGGAAAAGTGTATAACTGAACGAAAATACTCTCTCCACAGCAGTTTTGTGAGCGTTTACGATCAAACTGAAAGCATATTTTATGGCCACACAAACAACACAAACCTGTTTGGCACCCAATGAAATGCGGGTTGCATTCCTTCCTCGATGTATTCAATCCACAGAAGCGTTATTCATTCATAATGTACATTTAAAATCTGATTTGGTTCTGCACATCCCTGATTTTTGTAGCTAGAATTAGACAGCTAATCAAACGTGGGTTTATTTTGTTCCACAAGCTGGATGTCCAAGTATAACGTAAGTAGTTAGCTTACAATGTAGCTACCTTACAGCCACCAAACAAGAAACTGGTTGTTACCAAAAAATAACAAAATGTAGACTATTCAAATTGCTACCGTTGGCTAACTAGTCTAGCCATACTGGCTGTAGTTCTCCCAAATCGTTCAGCTAGTTAGCTAGCTGAATAGCTAAATAGACTAGCTACAGACTAGACAGAAGTCGGTGCCTCCCTGAGATCAAGTTTTATTAGGTATGAGCCGTTTTTTCTGACAACTTCTCTGACTAGCTAGCTAATTTTTAGAGCTAAGTCGCTTGAACCATCGTGTAACTTGTATTATCAGTAAGCAAACCAGGCTACTAGGGTTGCATGTTGTTATTCGGATATAATGTTACTGTTTAAGATTTCGAAACTCACCCGATCATCGCATCACATTCCCAGCTGCTTCCGGGACCACAACAGGAAACTTGCAATGACGCTTCCGTTAGCTCAGCGGGTATTGGATTAATAAGAGCAAGACCGTTTCTTATCTCCTCGAAAACATAGTGAGCAGTTCGATGATTGGTTCAAATGTGAAACATATTGTAACAGGAGTAATCAGAGGATAACGCTATTGATGTAATTACGACCAGTCACCGACTTTGAGAGTGGCCGTTTCTTACAAATAGAAGACCAACGTACCTTTAATTATTAGTTAGACTTTCATAAAAAGAAAAAAATCGTTCATGTATATGTGGCGGAAAAGGTCAGTTATACCAGAGGTTATGTGTCTCCCAATAAACTCCAATGTCAAACTTGTCTATTTGTCAACAATAAATGGATCAAAGCTCTTTGTCGATAAAGTGGACGTTGTGTCAGTCAGATAAACACAAAATGTTCAAACATCGTTTATATTATTGTTAACACGACTAGCCAACAGAATCGAAACGAAACAACTTTATTTTGTGAAAAGACTCCATCTTCCAGCATGCCTTGAGAAAGCTCGGCCGGCAGCCCTGCAGTTAAGAAAGGCTGCTATACGCCATCATGTGGCTGAAATGCACAATTTACGCTGCTCGGTCATGCGCCTTCCACACAGTTATAAAATAATATAATTAATCTATAGTATTAAGAACCCCCCATTCGTATTATTATTATTATTATTATTATTATTATTATTATTATTATTATTATTATTATTGTTGTTGTTGTTGTTGTTGTTGTTTTGTTGTTGTTGTTGATAATAATAATAATAATAGTCATCATCATCATTATCATATTGTTGTTCCCAAGAAAAGACATGTAACTTAAGCTACAGACTGCCAATCAGCAATGCAGTCTCAAATCTTTGTGAGATTCTGAAGAGGATACTTACACTTGACTTTAAACCAGCCTTGTAACCAAATAACTGTCAAGTAATGCTTTCTAACAAACACACACACACACACACTTTCAGTTGCAGAGACGTGGAGACGTGGATTAGAAATAAACCAGGCAAAGATTTTTTTTGATCAGGTAAGTTATTATTGCTCAGATTTCATGATCTACATCTTGACAGGTTCAGAAAACAAAACAAAGAAGCCAAAAACCAAATAACAAAATAATCTGCAAAGAAAAATAAAGTAGATAGCAAGTTGCGTGTTTCAGTGGCAGTGTACATACAGCAAAGGGAGAGTGAGTGAGAAAGAGTGAGTCACAGGCCATGGTCCAGGGCAGTGTTTCCAACTACAACGGTCACCAGATTGCCCTCTGAACGCCTGTTTTACGTACAGAAGTCACTCGGGGTAGAGCTGAGGGGTTTAACCAGGAGCACAATTAGAATATTGTTTACATCCTTCCTTGATTTTGGGGCACCCTGTTGTTGTAAACACATTTAATGAATCTTAGATATAATGCCTTGTGAAGAAAAAAAATAACATGTTGTGAGTTCTGTGAGTAAACATTGCTGGAAAAATATTGAGATCTGGTGACAAAATGGGAAAGTTGGCAACACTTGCTCAGGGGAATGGCAGTACAGAGAAAAGAGAGTCCTCACTGCAGTGATGCTTCTGCACAGGCTCGCCACACCCAGGGATTTCCACACAGGATTTCAAATATACTTCAGTGGCATGACATGAAGCTGTGAGATGTGCTATTATACCAGTGTTAATGCGAAGTTAGCAAAAAAATACAGCAACACAAGTTATCGATTTCACTGTTTCCTGAAGGTTTAGCTTGGAGTCAGTTTCAATGATATATCACTAACTGGTAAAAGTGACTAATTACTGAATTTTACCACTGGGTATTGCATGTCATACAAGTCCACAGCTCAGTAAGAAGTTCACTCTTCTGGTTTATTAACTATCAATGTAACTATAATAAAAGACAGTAATCAGCTCAGTGTATATAACATGTTAATAATAGCCTGCCATACATACTGGTAATATATATTATCATAACAGTATACATTGACTGGCCTGAGGTGTGGACTAGTAAATTGAGTGTGGTACAAAATGCATCACAAACTCTTATTTGAACTTCCTCAGACAGTGATTTGAAGCGGTGCTGTAATGCCAACAGTAGGGTCTGCTGTAGTGATGATCCATTATTTGACAGTCAGAAAATCAGTTCCCATCATTCCACAGCAGTTCTGACAGCTGACATCCCTCTCTCTGCTCTCCCTGTTCTCTGTATCATCAAAACAGCCATTATCTCTTTCTCAGGGGCTCACTGCTAACACCACCACAGCTTGACTTGATTGGATTACTGGCTTAGATTTACATTTTATCAGGATCTTGTAAAAGAGATAATTGAAGAAAAAAAAAACACATCAAAAATCTATTTTCAAAGGTTTACAAAGCTGACTCTGATAAGGAGTTTAGTTTGTCCAGCAGTTCAAATACCTAACTGTCATGGCTTAAGGTGCCTCCAGCTGTTGTGTTTCATCCCTTTGCTAATGCTTGGCAAAGGTAAACTAGAGCTGACTCCAACTCGGTCAAAGACAGAGACTGCATCTAATTAAAGCAAGAATAATGAGTGTAAGGACCTCATTAGGGACGATGTGGGGAGGAGAGAGAGGTGGCCCCCCCCATGGCTGTTCCAGATGCTTCTGCCACCCTGCTGCTGTGATCTGGCTGTCAGGAAACACAAATACTCACAGACATACACATACAGACACACACACACACCCACACACACACACACTCACACATACACACAGTCCCTTTATGCATGCCTTACACACAGAGTG
The DNA here is from genome assembly GCA_019176425.1 of Megalops atlanticus. Taxonomy (NCBI): domain Eukaryota; kingdom Metazoa; phylum Chordata; class Actinopteri; order Elopiformes; family Megalopidae; genus Megalops; species Megalops atlanticus. Next base: position 41,648,315 of record CM032875.1, on the reverse strand, counting down.
ACTGCATTTGAGTCATAACATGGTCAACAATGTGACACAAAATGTCTCAAGTCCTTTACTTCATTTAATCCAGTTGGTGTCCCCTATATAGCTTTGGGTGGTGACCACAAGTTAACAATATATAGTCAAAGACTGGTCATTCAGTGCATTTCCCCAGTCCTTATCATTGTATCGCTACATCAGACACATTGCTATAGACCAACTACTGGAAGAGCACCTAAGTATGAAAAATACACTGCAATGTTTTTTAATTTAGTTTTTATATATCTACATTATCTATATTTAAAATATCAGTGCCTGTGCACCTAATGAAATGGGAGTGGGGGCAGTCTGAAATGCCTTTTAAATATGGGGTTATAGTGCTGGCTCTGACATCATTCAAGGACAAGCCTCCAAATCCAACCCAAAATGAAAGGTATTAACAATACGTTGAATATGTGTGTGTCTGTGTTTTCAAATTCCATGTCAGTGCCCCATCTGCTAATGCCCTCCCTGTCACAAAGGAGCATTTGTTTGAATTAATGTAGATGCACAAACCCATGGAATGAGTCACCAGAAACTGAAGAATAGCATAGTGTTGCAGGGAATAGCAAGTCTGGCCCCTCCAGCTGACCTCAGTAGCTCTCCCCTAACTCATAAGCTCTTAACTGACAGAAGTGCAGCGGCCCCTCCTGCAGTCTGCAGGTACTGACTCGTGCCATCTGGATCACTCTGCACCTGTTCATAGGGTTACATTCAAAATGCACTGACATGCTGTCCACCCCAACTCCTTCCCTCTCTCTTTCTCTCACATACATGAAAATGCTTACACAAACACACACCTGTGTCCTTCATGATACTGAGCTTGCATTGTCTTCTTACTTCATTCATTTTCCCTTCCTCCCTTTCTCCATGAGAAACATCTCCCCCTCTCCCACTCCCAACATTCTCTCCCCCTGTCAGTCACTCCCATCTCCCTCGCCCCTCTCCTTCCTCATCATCATCGTCGTCGTCTTCCTCGTCGTCATCTTCCTCGTCTTCATCCCTTTCCACATCTTTCTGGGCCCTTGGATAGGTCGGCCTTCCCAGGCCAGTGGCTTCTGACCTTGGCAGCCGCTCTGTGTGGGTGTCCACAGTGCTCATGTCTGCTTGAGAATCTAGAGAAACAGGAAGTGATAGCAGAGGGGTAAGATACGTGAAATGATGTCAAAAGTGGGTCCACTAAACAAAGCTGGTCTCCTTGAGGCTATCTCTGACTGGGTCTGTTGATTGACATGCGAGGGAGGGGACATACATGGGAAATCTTCATGGAGAAACAAAGTGGTTCAACACAAACAACAGAAGCACTCCTCAGGATACACAAAAATTCGCCCTATTTTCACATTCACTGCACGCCTGCTCCACCACAACACTGTCCATGTCAAAGGCATTTAAAAAGTTAATAACAGCAGCAAACACTTGGCTTATTCTGCAGAGCCACACCTATGGTAGCTCTATCGGTGTGTGTATGAGAGTTTTTTTGCAAGTATCAGTGTCTTGGTGAGTGTGTTCAGTGTCATAAACAGTGTCAGTGAGCCAGTGCTGTTATCAGCGTCAGTGAGTCAGTGCCTGTGAAAGTGAATCAGCGTCGGCACTGGTGTCACTGAGTCAGTCTCAGTTAGTGAGTATCAGCAGTGTCAGAGCCCGTGAGTCATAGTGTGGTATTCAGGGGGGTCCCTGGTCCCAGAGTGCCCCTCTCACCAGCACTGGAGGAGGAGCTCTCGTCACTCTCCTCGCTTTCCTCACTCTCCTCACTCTCCTCTCCTGAGGAGGGGCAGTCCTCGTTCTCCACCCCCCCAGGGGCATCCTCCAAGGGGGGGCAGGCGCCGAGAGTCTGCATGTGAGCTTGAGCCATCCGCTGCACGGCTGGACCCACACACAGACACACAGACACACGCACGTACACAGACACACACACCCACACCCACACACAAACACACACACAGACGTACGGACACAGGGATAAAGGGATAGATTGTTTTTTTATTACCAAGCTTCAGAACCACAATCGTTGCTGTGCTTCACTTGTGCATTCAGATGGAAGGCAAGATGTCCTTGATGCAAGAATGTAACACAGATGGAAACATCTGCATGAACAGATATCTGTACCAGTGTAAGCGTGTGTGTGTGTGTGTGTGTGTGTGTGTGTGTGTGTGTGTGTGTGTGTGTGTGTGACCAGTGTGCGTGGTTGTGAGTCAGTCTGTACTACAGCTGTGTGCACTGTCCTGTAATCCTGGATGATCCAGAATAGCACAGACTCACACTCGCTGCACAGCTGTCACTGCTCCTAATCCCACCACGCAGACACACACCACATGCACACACACACGTAGCGTCAGACGCACGCTTGGATGCACATGCGCGCACAGTCACACACACATTCGCTCATTTCTCTATGATTTTATCAGTGCACTACTCATGAGACAGAGAGAGACGCCTGTGTGATGTGAAACTAATAAAGCATGTTGGAATAGAGACTGAATAGTGGTGAAGAAGTGTGGCAAAGAGACAGGCACAGCACACACAAAGAAGTGGCTGTGAAGCACAGAACATACAGGTACAGTACAGTGACACTGTAGACCAGATCACTGAGTGTGCTGCTGCTCATTAGAGCGCTTATCAAAGAAACATGCTCAGGCCAGCATGCAGCCTTGATGGGAAGAAGAGAGAGTGTGCGGCAGGTGCCAAGCGGTCGCACAGTGGCAGCTCAGAGGTCACAAACGCAGACCAGGATTTGCAACTAGCAGCACGGTGTAGTGAAGCTTGGTAAAACAGCACACACACAAGGATAATGTATAGACAATACGTACAAGCACCAACAGCCACGTTGCCTTTATTCAACAAGCATTTACCCTGAACTGTGACTCACAGTTCAATGTAAATGGTAATTTTTTGTCCTTCATGAACACAGTTTGGTGAATTCAGCAATAACAGGTGCAATAATGGATGCAGAAAATATTCTGGTGTTTAAAAAATGCTTGCATTTATGTGTCAGCCAATGTCAAGGATAAATGCTGATTCAATCCATGCTTTACATGCACGTAGGCTGTGTTCACATATGCACATATTGAAAGGTATGGCAGCTAAAGTCGCATGACACATGTGAACACCCTCTCATGGTACAATGCAGATTGAAATAGATTGGAAAGGCTTTGATTGAAAAGACAGTTTTCAGATCAGACTCTTGGCTCCGCATACAGAAGGAGGTGAGAATTCACACCTCGATGTTGACATCAGAATCCAAAAACAGAAAACAGCTAATTTTGATTTGTGAACATGAGAAAAATCTGATGGCCTCCAATACATCACTCAGAGAGCAGGCCAAAAGCATGACAAAGCCACATGCACAGTTGCACACATATAGACACGACAGCGCCTGTCCAATTAAACAGTACAATAAACAAACCAAAACTTACTAATTTTCCTTGTATTTAAAAAAATTATCAAAGCATCTTTGATTTTGACAAAAAGAAATGACCTCATCCAAACAAAGTCCTCTTTCTGGAGTCTGTGATGCACAACTGGCACATCTAATTTGCACCCGGCATGCACAGTCACGCATGCCTATGTGCATACTGACCACTCTATTGCTGCTTTGCAGTCAGGCACATACAGATCCCCTTGCGACCCCCCAAAATTGTACCTACCTTTCAGTGAAGGAGGCTGGTAAGAGCACGGGTTGACACGTTTCGGCTTGAGGATTCCATTCTCCCCCACGACCCACTAAAACCACAAAGTCCAAAAATTATATACCGAATTATTTAATATTTCATGACTAAAAGTATAAAATATAATACACATTTAATTGTTCAAAAATGTTTCACAATTTCATATCTCACTATCCTATAATCTGCTAAGTTTATAGTATGTGATGGTAAACTTTATGGATTTCATGATTAAGCTGTAATTATTCCTCTCAGCTTGGGATGGCGCTCTCTGACCTGGTGAGTGGCAGTCTCTTCCTCAGGGGATGGATTGTCTGACACTCTGAACAGTGTGGCAGGCGTGGGCCTCCGACGTCGGATCTGCACACAGAGCCACAGGCAGAAACGGACCCACAAAGAAAGAGAAAGAAAAGATGAAGATTTCTGTGATGAAATATCACAGTGTGTGCACAGTGTGTGAGTATTTTAGTGTCTCTGCTTGCATGTACAGTTGAGATGAAATTTGTGCTAGCTTCTATTAAACCTGGATCCCTGTAAATCAACATAATGCATGTCTGTACCCTGACTATGTGGGCGTTTGGATGTAAGTGAATAAGTACTTGTCTAGCCCAAACTCAAAGTCTCACTCCCTGTCCCCTTGCCCAAAGAGCCTCAGCACAGACAGCTGGGAGCAGGGGCTCGCTGACCTATCACTCAACATGCAGAGGAGAGGACATACACTGCTGCTGCAACAGCTTCCCCCCAGGCAGGGATGGACAACAACATTTGCCCAAAGACACCAGGCTCCTGCATCTTACAATGACAAGACTCCACATTACTACTACCAGAGGCCCGCAGGCCATCTGTTTATTATTACTCCAGATCAGCATCCCAACTGGTCAGACTGAGTTTAATAATGAGATGAAAACCCGGAAGTTTCTGGTTAAGGAAACAAAACATTTATAATCAAGCCTTGTGCTTGGCAGGTGACTCAGATCATAACTGAGAACAAAAGAAATTGACCTCCTCTCTGCTGAGCACCTGACGTTAAAATAGAGAAGGAGGTGAAAACCCTGTGCCTGCAGCAAAAGTCTTGCTGCCCACCTGTGGCACCTGGCTCTGTCAGACTCATGCATCCTGCCTGAGAGGTGTCTCAAACGACAGAACAAAGAAGTGTTTTTGAGATGGGGGACTGTTTCTAATCACCTTTTGTCACCAGATGCGTTCAACTACATCGTTTGGTGTTCACATTCATATGGGCCCCCCTAAATATTATGACAGCAGCATCCTGTCACAAAATGGAAAGCTACTGTGCCAATAATAACCACAGTGATTCACTGGTCCCTTATTAAATTCTTACCAATCACAGTCTAAATGCATCATAATCGCATCACTGATGTCCTTCTCTTTTCTGATTCTCTATCTGTTCCAGTCCCTTTCCAAACCCCTCCTCCTCACTTCCTTTTTATCCTACATATTCTCCTATTTCCATTCCTCTCCATTCCGTTGCCTCTGACCTCCACTCCCGCTCAGCAGGAAGTGCTCCCGCTGTAATCTCGTTACAGGACAGGACCGAAGTCTCTTCCGCCCCTGGGTCACATCAGCAGGTCTCTGTTTAACCCCCATCCCACTCCACCTCAACTCCCTGACAGGATATTCTAGAGGACTTCTGTGCTCCCAGGAAAAGTGGGCACCACCTCGGAAGCACGATGGAAGGGAGCAGTCGTCCAATCAAATGGAGATGCGGCGGAGCCCAGATGTTTCAAAGCCTGTGACCAGACTTTTATCGGATGGGCTGAGCTTGCCCCTTTCATGAGTAGGCATTCCTAGAACCAGCAATGACTTTGGCGGAAAATATGTACAGTGTGTGTGTGCTCATCTGTGTTAGCCATAATGCTTCCATTATCAGAATCAACAGTGGCCTTTTCCACACAGCAGTCATGACTCCTGCCTTGAAATTGTGCTTTACAGGCAGGCAAATGCGTATAAAGATTTTAATTCTAATTTTCTCAATTACCCTCTAATAGACCATCCACAATCATCTTAATCCCAAACGGAGAGGATACACAAATGTACACACACACGCACATGCACACGTAAACATTCTCACGTAATGAGTGTTTCCCGGAATGGTGAGGTACATGTGGGATGAGGCCTGCCCCACGCACAGGGCATGTGTACAACTGCAGTTAGGGTGACGGTGGCTCATGGTAGAGAGAGGCTTGGTGACATAACGATGCCTTCTGTAATTTTCCAGCCCAAATCGCCCCACTTCAGTGTTATGTAAGTCGTGACTTTCTCATTTGCGGGAATATCAGGGCACAAACAGTCAGATTACATTCAGTGTTGTTTTCTGTTTTCTTGTTCTGACATATCCTCACATAATCTCATGGTGTTTTGCTTGTGTCTAATCCTCACTATTTCCGTCTGGCCGGTTACACTCTCAGTGCTTGTAAATCCTCATTTTAAAATGACGTGAGTGTATATTTGCCATGCCTTCAGCACCACCGTAGGTGTGCAACGGTGCAGTGGGCCATTGGTTTGATTGCCATGGCCATTTTGACATCTATTTGAGGAAGACACAATATATCTGTCATTCATGCATTCATTATGTGTCATTCATTATCCATTATGAAGAAACAAGGAACTGAACCTGCTACCTTCTGGCCTCAAGTTCAGTTCTGTTACCAGTACTACACTGCTCTTCACATGTATGACTATGTACTGTGTCTGTAAGGACAAACAGACGGCTGCCCGCTCAATGTCAACATTGATTGGACAAGACGAAAACCAGCAGAAAGTATAACAGAGGAAACTGACAGCAAGACAGAGAGACAGCAGCCTCAGCCTCCTTGCAGATCTCTGTGTCTGCCCCTCCGGTGGTGCTTTAATGAGCCTGGAAGCTCGTTAGGGATGTGGGTGTTAATTGAAACAGTGTGACCGGCGCGACCCTCATCCCCAGGGACTCCCAAAGCGTAAACTGACAGGCTGTACTGCAGAGACCGAAACCCGCTGTGTCCCGGTAATGTCAAGGACGGCCCGAGGACAGATCGCTGTTTAAAACAGCCCCTCCCTCCACAGAGCATCGTCCTCCAGTGCTCCTAATCGCAGTCTGTCATACTTAAGATTAATGATTAATGGACACAAATTCCATCAGAGCACAGATAGTCAGATGTCACTAATGCGTTCATTCATCTGGAGTGAGACGCTGTTGCGTTGAAAGGTGACTGTCGTGATCACATCGATCGCATGGAGACTTGGAGTAGGGGATTTATTGAAAATTAGCTGAGGTGTTGCATGACATGGAGTGCTGTCTTTCTCTTTTAATATCATGGCAGCCAATACCTTAGCACATGACAAGGAATACTCTTTCTGTAGAATGGAGAAAATATTTTCACTGTTTTTTTTTTTGTCCAGGTTACAGCTTCCTGTCTGAGAGGACTGGGTGACAAAGTTGGGGGAATGTTCCTCTAAAACATGTTTAATGCATTCAGGGTGAGGTACAGAAGAGAAAAGAGAAATGCATGCACACTTATTAACTTTTTGGGACTGCAAAAATAGAGATTCTTAAAACCAGACAAGTAGCAATGGAGTAGCAGGGGACAACTGTCTTTCTCTTATGGAATCTATGATTGTGTCTTGGGTGAAACTAGACTTTTATAGGACAAACGATAATCTTCCTGTGTTCTGCAACAGGTGAGCACTAAATGGTGTCCTGTGTAAACAAAATGGGGGAAATGGAATTGATATACTCAAGCTAATATTGTAATCATTTGTGTTTAATAGTGTTATGATTTTTTTTATCTCATTTTTTCTTTTCTTTGGGTGGGTTCACGGTGGGTTCATGGTGGCTGTATTTTTTTTGGGGGGCTACGGCACTTTTTGTCTTTCCCTTACTTGTAAATATGTAAATATGTAAATAGTACTCTTTTCAAAGCTACTTGTCAAAACAGATTGTTGAAATAAAGGGCTTTTAAAAGCCAGAAGTCTCTCTCTCTTTTTCACTCCCTCCTTCTCTCTCATTCCAGTTCAGCTCAGTACACTTGATGAGAATGACAAACAAACTCAAAAACTCAACACAAAAACAGTAACAGCAACTGCTTGTAACTAACAAGATAAAGTTCTCAAAAAGGTAAACGGGGGAAAGTTAAATAGGATAATTAAGCTGAAAATAAGAAGTTGTCTTAGAAACCTAGACTGTTTGAGTTGTGGATGAGGTGCTATTTGTGTCGTTCCCAGTCCCTCTGTGGCAGGGAGCGAAATGAAGCTTGCTCCCATTACTTCGGTCTTTTGTGCCTTTCCCAAGAGGATGGGTAATCTATCCATGTCCTGTAGGCTTGGGAAATGTGAGAAGAGTTGTTATTTTTGGGGAGTAAGTTTCTTTTACTTTCTAGTGAAGTGTAGCTCCACGTCAGCCTCTTGTTGGCTGCTCTCGATTTCTCCTCATCCTCTCTCTCTCTCTCTCTCTCTCTCTCTCTGTCTCTGTCTCTCTCTGTCTCTCTGAAGTCACTGTCACTCCTTGAGAAGGTTTACCCCAGATGGTGGCGTGTACGTGAGCAGAATTCATAATGCATGTGACACACATAGACTGCCGTGCAGGATTCACGTCTAGATCTGAAGGTTTGAATCGGAGCCTGGGTGATGGAGACAGCGGTAAGTGAGGGATCCTCGGTCTGGCTTTGGGCAGACGAGCGCAAGCCGGACCAGAACAAGCTCTGACTGATATGGGCCTCCCCTCCTGGGACAGCCCCCTACGGATCTGCTGCCTTGCACCCTGGCCTATTAAAAGAAGCACCAGGACAGCTTAAACTAGATCTGGGGCCCCGAGGGACACATGACGAGAGAGCTCCCGCCCACAACGAAGACAATGGGAGGGCGGAGATGCTCAGCATTCTTTTGAAACGTGCTCTTTGGCGCTGCAAGAGAGCTCTCTAAACACTACAAATATGTGGCATGGCTGGTCATATGTAAATTGTGTTGGGAATGAGAACATTGTTGGTAATGTAATGGTGGATTCCATAAAAATCTTGTAATTTATTCGGTTCACTCAGGGATACAGATTGACGTTGGCCCACGCGCTCTCTTACTCCTACAGTGTGTGAGCTCAGACACACACACACACGCATACATACTCACACGTGCGCATGCACGCACAGTCACACACAGACACACGCGCACACACAAACCTGTCATTTTTCAATCGTTTTACTGTCAACCAATTAAATTCCTCTCACTCTCTCTGTCACTTTCTCTTTCAGAAGCAGGTCAACACTGTTGCTGTTTCAACACTCAATCCCTCTTCAATCTGGGTCCCTTCTCCCGTCTGCTCTCTCTCTCTCTTGCTGCACCTCTCTCTCTGAATTAGTACATAATCTGTGATTTTCATTCTCTCTCTCTCTCTCTCTCTCTCAATCCCCCAGTTTATCTGATAAACCATCTCTTTTTCAGTGCACACCACCATAACAGCACAACACACATTACTAGTATACACCACTATATTGGAGACTATGCTTCACACAAAATCATTATCATTACTTTAATTTAATTTAGGTATCATACTGCTTTACACAGTCAGGTATACTGCACCAGAATATGGTCACACTCCAGCATGCAGTTCAGTGTGCTATTCCTATACAGTCATCTATTGCATCATCAGTCACCAGTGCACAGTCAGGTATCCTACACCAGCATATTGTCAGGTATCCTACTCCTGTACACAGTCAGGTATTCTACACAAACACACAGTCAGATACCTTTCTACACAGTCAGGTAAAGTATATGGCAGCCAATGCATTGCCTAAGTACCACTATGATAATAGTGGTCAATATACAAGTTTTACATTTAGCAGCAGTATATCTCACGCTTTCGCATCCATAAATGGATGTAGTCATACAAAAGGCTTGAGTATTGCCAGTGTGATATGGAAACAATGATCAAAGCAATTAGTTCCAGGCACCTGAAGGTCTTTATGATCCAGAGACTGACTGAAGCGTTTAACAAAAACAATTCTGTTGTAACGCTTCTGTCAAATTTATTTTGCTGACATTATGCATGATGACACTAAACAAGTGAGGTAATAAACCGGCAAGTGACAGCCATGTGATGAATTAGAGTGGAACAGCAATGATCTAATGTGTCCCGCTCTATCACACCACAGCCCACTGCAAAAACTGCAGGCCACACTTGACCCTGAAATAAAAACATACATAGATTACCATCAATTTGCAGTGGCAGCTGAAACACAAGCAATGCGCGAGGGGTAGTGGTTGTGGTCTCTGCACTTCTTCCCAGCATGCCCTGCACCCTTTCCTGGATTAAGGTGTGTTAAACATGACTGCTGGGATCTTAGAGCAGAGATGTAGTGATGCGCCTCTGGGCGTGGCTAAGAGAAAGTGCAGAGCTGAACCGTCCGCACAACTGATTTAGTGTCATTTCTTACCATCCATCAATTCACACTACCAGGTAAACTCATGTAGGGCTTGTCAGGCCAGAGCAAATCCCTACAACTTTTTGTTGCTTTGTTTTTTGCCATAATATTTATGACAGATTCATTACGAAATTATGGAGGTATAATGTTTTTGAATGTGCTGAATTAAGTTGTATTAAATTGTATTAGTATTTGAAGCTGTTACACCAGGGATCAGACTTCCAGCTGTCCAAACTGTACTCACTCTACAGTAATCCACCACATATGGGCAACAGAGTGCAGCGAGGACATGCGGAAATGTCGATCATGCATGAAAATTTTTGCCGTAAATGAGTTCCTTTTTTTGCATTTTGATATCAATGAATGGAGCTCTAAAGAAAAATACTTATCAGGTCCAGTTAAACTCTGGAGGGAAATTATTCAGTGGGGATGCACTGACCTCATAATGACCTTTAACCTCTACAGGCAAGGGAAGGATACAGGCGGTAGTATGGCCCAGATAACCCCAATGATTTGTATGATTAACTGGAGGTGGTGTACCCTGACTGCAGTCACTCCAATATGGTGTCTTTGGTCCAAAAGTTGGTCTCATCTATAAGCTATCATTGGAAAGCTACAAGCTTTTATAACAAAAATAAGAACGGAATTATAATGTTCTAGTCACAAGAACATATTCCTTAGGTTTGCTGTTTTTAGGAAAGCATAATAATAATAAAAAGTATGTTTATTATATTGAAATGAATGATCTGCCAGAGCAATAGTCTGTGATTGGTAAAACATAAAATGTTAGAGTGAGCCTAACTCAGATATTTCAACAGCAACTGTTTTTGTTTCCAGGCATGATATTTTACAGTTATATAATATTAATTCTTATAGTTATATAAAATTAATTAATAGTTGTGTAATATTAAAAACCCATGATTATATATATGTGTTGTTTGTGAGTGACAGGCCCCTTTCCAGAAACTTAGAGAGGCCTTAATACTGCCCACTAAAAGACTGGAGACTGTTCGTCTGCCAGTGTAATCCCCCCAGAAACACAGATTAAGGCTTGCTGTTGACAGACAGCAGGCACTACAATACAAACTGGTTTTTGTTTTTGTGGCACTTTTTCATCAAGCTCAAAATGTCTCTGAAACCCTCATTGAGGGAGAGAACATCCCCTCAATTCATGAAAGATCATCACTCGTCAGTTTAAGCGCTGAGGCAGCCACTGCAGAGCCAATCAAACTGTTGGAATGATAAGGGGGGCAGATCAAGAAAGCCAGATTGGAGTTTAGTCCCAACAGCCGGGAGATAAAGAGGATTTTAAGTGGAGCTCAAGTGTGCAACCCTGCTGAAGAGACCAAAGGGTCGAGGGAGAGGTTGGGGAGGGGGTGTCGTAAGGGTTGAGCCACACTGTCCAGACATACAAGCTTCATCAGTCGGACAAGTAACATACACAACATACACGTTCGCTCATTACTCATTATCCCAAAAGAACGCGCAAAACAATGAAAGGGTGCAGCCTCCCCCTTGGGGCCTCGTGCTGGCGGGATGTGACAGATTACTGTGTGTCTGTCGCTCGGCTTGATTCCGACAGCCTCAAGTGGCGGATGCGGACTCTTGGACCAGCGCTGTGGAATCATTCTGGAGAGCGTTCAAGCATCACCGGGGTGCAGATGATATCTTCAGTTCACATGGCTCCAACCAGACGTACTCAAGGTGTATCTGGTCTCTGCAGAGCCACGAGCTGCAGGTCGGTAGCATCTGCTCCCCGGCGATTTATGAAACGGGTCAAGATACTGCTGAAGAGCACCCAAAAATCGACTCCATTCATAAGCAATGTTGCCAGTAGTATTGCACATTGTGGCTGTTATTATCGTAATAGTTGAGGTGCTGCACAGACTCGGCACCTGGATATACACAAAGGTGAATAATGCTTACATACCCCCATGCAAATGTGTATTGCGTAATGGCTGTTAAAATATACAGCAACGGAAACTTAGTTAACATAATAATAAACAAGTGCTAACATAGCTGATTCTCTGATATGAACTGCAAGATGATGTGACTTGTTTAATGTAGATAAGCAAAGCAATTCCCAGGGGGTGCAATCAAGGTGGCTTTGCATTCCAATATTAGTTAAGAGATGCCAATGCAAAAAACGCAAGATAGTTGGTGCGTTCCCCAACTTCTAACAGCTGGACCTTATGGTTGCTCAATATCACAAGCACAGTCACACCTACTCACACAGGCATGCATGCGCACGCACACACACACACACACACACACACACACACACACACACACACACACACAATGCACAAACCAGCATGTCCAGTGTCCAGTTATTCACAGATCTCTCCTACATTAAAGCAATATTCCTAAAGACCCCACGTATTCAACAATAACAACATATTAAAAGCTCATTATTCACAAATTTAAGAGGACTAACTTAAGGGAAGTTGTGACAATCTGAAATGGCAAGTTACAATGAAGATGATAGCATACCTGGACCGACCCTGTGCGCCAGAGGATTGATGGGTTCAAACCGCAACCCCCCCCCACAGTGAAGGCTTTGTGCTGCTGATGTACTGTCTCTTGCCATCCATTCCTCAAATTCAGCTAAACCTTTTCATCTATTTCCTGGCCAGGAACAGGCCAACAATGTGGATCTATGACAGAGGAAGATACTTTTCTAGCTGTTCTAATTTTTTAAATCCCTGAAACAAATTTAAACCTTGCACACATGAGCCTTGTGTAAAGATTTAAAGAATTACTTCAGAAGATAATTTAATTATCTACATTCAGTTACATAAACAGCCTTGCATCCCTCCCACTCCCTAATTTCCCAGTATCCAACTTCACCTGACCCACCGCCCCCAACCACTATCAAGGCACAGTCAGGTGACATCATCAGGACAGGTCATAGAAGATACTACAAGATTAGACCAGGATGAGCAGTCCCTGGCCTTGTACCATTGTACACTCCAAACAGGAGACCTTTGCGCTGGAGCCTCTGGGGGCTGCAGAGGAGCTGAAAGGCTCCAGTCTGTGCAGCATCAGAGCATGAGCAGGAGGGACCTCAGACAGGCACCGGGACAACGCCGAGAGAGCAAGCACACCCCAGCGCAGGGCAGTGTGTATGAGAGAGAGAGTGACCAATGCAGCGCAGCACTACCATGGGGAGGCTGCAGGGCAACGTTCACATCCTTCCCCTCATCTGTGCTGAGAGGGCCTGCTGTCTGGGTATGCTGTCAGTGGACAGTACGGTGCAGAGTGAAACACAGTTCACAATGCCACAGTGCAGTGAAATACAGCAACCTGACCACGTGTCACAGGGACGCTTGTCTGGTGCAGAAGATACTTCCATGGATGTGCAGTCATTGCTCTGCTAGTCTGGTACTGGTGCCTCAATGGGGACAGCAATCTTAAGTTGCTTTTAAACCACATCATTAGGCATAGCTGATTGCCTACATGGGAGAAAATTATTTGCCATAAATACAGAATATGGGATGTTCGAGCCCCCAGAGATGGCAAGCACAGCTCACAATTGCTGATTGACCTTGAGTGAAATGAACACAGGTGAGGTGTAACACCTAGTGCTGGCGCAGAGACAACAGAGTAGATGTTTTGGGGCTTGCTGCGTGTGAGTGGAACAGATTGGCACAAGGCCAATGCAACTCAATTTTCTCAGCTCAAATATCGTATTCAACCCAGCTCAGCTGAGGGATGGATAAACATCTATTACCCTCACGGTGCCGAGTGACAACCTCAATGCACAGACCTGCCTTTCGCCAAGATCACTATGTCCCCTTCCCAGCATGCCCGGCGTTTCTCCTGAGATTTTCCACTGATAGGAGCGAGTGTTTACAGTCTCACAGGCTGGCTGTATTTACCCACAAACACAAACTGCACCAAATGTCACATACAATCAGGCAGCTCTGAAGCAGGGCTCGGGAGAGATATGGAGAGATTCTGTTTTGCTTCTTTTCCCAAAAAAAAGTGTGAAAATTTATTTAGCTTAATTTGATATATCAACAACAACTAGCAATAGGGTAGAGAAGGTCAAACTAGAGCTTACAAGAAACAAATGTAAAATGTGAGATGAAAAAGGACTTGATTATGCAAAGTAAGACTGCTTACTGAGCATTTCATTGTGATGGGTCAGACTTGCATGGCTTCACAAAAATTCCACCAGTAATTATGACACTGGAAAGCAAAGTGGCTGATAGAGAATCAGAATTCTTTGGCAACGTTAATGATGAAATGATCCTATGGGCTTGTCCTCTGCATTCCCATTGTTTGCTTGTGTGAGCCGAGCAGAATAAAAATGGTTCTGAGTGGGTGTTAGACTTGGGTGGCTTCACACAACCTCTAACACCTGGCAACAGATTTTAGCAGCAGCTAAGGAAATGGATATTCAAATGAACGCTGCTCACGTCAATGCATATAAAGTATGCATACATATTGATAGATGCAAACCACTCACAAATCTATGGTAATGTTGCCTTCTTGTTTAATAACCTAAAACTATCAATACAATGTTAGCTTTATGGCGGTAAATGTAACAATGCTCTGTTATCAGTGTAGTACCACATAAGTAACAGAATTACTAAGGTAGCTCCAAGCACGCTATCAACACTTGTGCATTGCAAGAAATGTCATCAGGTTGTTACAATGTCATAGCCATGTTCTAAGAGTGGTACGTTATTATTTGGGGCGGTATTGCTACTACTAATATACCTAGTAGTTTCTATTGTTCTTGTTCCTTGATCTAGAGCATTGAATTCAGGACAGGCAGGTTTAGACGCCACATGGCTCGGCGTGAGTGACTCGGTGTGCTCCGAAGGTTCACCGCCACAGTCATTCCAGCATGACGTCACCTGAGTTACTCTGCAGGTCTGAGGGGGACGGGGAATGACAGACAGAGTGGACTTTGGTCAGTGCCGCTGTGTGAATGACGGCAGCGACAGAGTGCGCTCAGGGATTTGCTCAGTGAGTGTGCCCTGCCCCCACCCCCGACACGCACAGTGCCTGTACCACAACAGTCCATCTGTAGGGTAATGATATTAATTTTCTGTACATAGGGCCTGGCGTCTCCTCACTCAGAAGGTTAGGCAGTGCGTACGGTAACTGGCACATAATTGGTCCGCTGCATTGCTCTGCGATCGAAATGCGCGCAAGGGCTCTTCAAAAAACGTCAGCAACCGCAACAGTTACAACACACTACTGTTAGAGCATTAGACCACCCTGCTGCCCCATTAGAGCTAGGAGACCCCTCCAGTGCAGATTGTCAGTGAACGTGACAGAGTGTCCATTCATGTGTTAATGCATCCCTTACATTCAGTGGCGTCATTGCAAACGGGCAGACGAGCAGCTAATAAACAAACTGTTTGGGGGGCGGCCAGCCAAGTGTCCAGAGGAATGCAGTAATAGATGCCATAGCAATGCACGAGAAGCTCCAGGGCAACTGTAAACAGCAGCTGTTCAAAATTTGGAAGCAGGTTCCTGTCTAATCTGCATATTTTCACATCATCATTGCCCTTGTACCCAGAGCTAAGATCACTTCGGTCACATATTTGATGTAGCAAGTTGAACAGCTAGATGTTTACTGTAGTGACTACAATTTTGCATGTTGGCCAAGGGTAGAAAAGCAAGATTACACACAACAATTACACCTCCACCCCTCAGACCTAGGATCCAATGGTTTAATAAGGTCTACTCACTGTGCAAGGATGAGTCTGTACACGGAAGAGGATACGGGAAGGCTCCCCTTTGAGCTGACTAAGTGTGCAATCATTGGAAGTGCAGTGCTCTGTCTGTGTAATGCTGTGCCAGTGTCTTCACCTCACATTACATTGCGCACCTTCTGTAACACCAGATCTTAGTGCTTGAGCCACACTTGAGAAACACTTGGGTAGCACTAAGGTCCCACCCAGGAACCAAACCAACAACTCTCGTGCTCAGAGTCTGGGGTTCTAACCCCAATACTACTACTCCACTGTGGTCTTCCACTCACTTCAGGGTGTGAAACATCAGACTGCCACCATGCCTCATCCCCTCTCCCCTCTTGATCTGCCCCCAGCCTGACACAGCAGCCCCTCCACTTTCACCCAGTTTCCACAGCCCAGCTCACACGCAACACAGGAAGCGGTGGAGCAGCGCATCTCTCCTGAGCCGTTTGAACTAGACCAGGTACACAGACTGACTGTTCAACATGACAGCTCAGACAGACACTCTTGGAAACAAATCAAGAATTTTGAGGAAAATAGAGACAGACAGACAAACAGAATGTGTGTGTGAGAGACAGAAGGAGAGAGAAAGAGAGAGACAACATGGAAAAGCTATGATACTATAAAATCATTCTGCTTTTGGCCAGTGGTTTTTGCAATAATCTCTCTAGAGACTGTAGCAACTCTCAGGCTCTTGTCACTGAAATGAAAATTAGCACATGTATTGACCTGAATTATATCAGCACTGAATGTATAGATTTTTGTGTTGGCTGAAAATAGTGTCCATTTGAGCAGAGTCGATGCATGATTGATCCACCCAGCATCAGGATTCTGTAATGTGCATGTTTACATGCATCTGGCATGGCAAGGCACAGAGTGAGATCGACAGAGACAAGAGCAAGAACTGACAGACAGAGAAAAACAGACAAGAACCAGAAGGGATAGCCAGAGAAAAGAACACACACACACACACACACACACACACACACACACACACTTCTGTACTTTCTTACTCACCATTTCCACTTGCCGCGGGTCCAGCTGTGTTGGCACAGTAGTCGGAACCGAGAAATGGATCTTTTTTCTCTCCTTTCCTTCTTCCCCAACTTCAGTTGACGAGAGTGGGTCCATGTCTGTGTGTTTGTCTGTCTGGAATCCGCAGGGGTCGTTATCCCTGATTGAAATTCCCAGAGCAGAGAGTGGATACCAACTTCCCAATGCTCTGTACCTCTGTGCCTGTCACTTCTCCTCTCTAAGTCTGTGGAAACCTATTTCCCTTTTCTTTCCCTTTCCTCACTTCTGCCCTGGGGCCCTTTCTTCTTTCCTGTTCAGGTATCTGGCTTATTTCTCTCTTCTTTTCCCTCTCCCTCTGACTCTCGCTCTCTGTCTGAGTATGCGTTAAGCTTGTCAGCTCTGTTTGGCTCTGTATGAGTGGTGTGGGCTTATCTCTCCCTAGCTCCCTCATAACCTGTGCTGCAGGAGGGAGAGAGGGAGGGACGTCCTTAGTGCAAGCGGTGGGAGGGGGGATGGAGAGAGAGAGAGGGGGGGAGGGAGGAAAATAATGAGGTTGAGTTTGTGTGTGTATGCGTGTGTGTGTGTGTTGGGAGTGTGTGTTTTAAGCTGAAGTCGATTTGCAATCAGAAAAAAAGATAATCTTGTCCCTTCAGTTGAGCCTCTTTTGGCCTCTGTTTGTGAATGAGAGATTTGTGCAGTGTGGGTGGATGTGTGTGTGTGTGTGTGTGTGTGAGAGAGAGAGAGAGAGTGTGTGTGAGAGAGAGAGAGAGAGAGAGAGAGAGAGAGAGAGAGAGAGAAAGAATTAGAAGGGTGAATTGGCCACGAGAGTATGTAAGTGGGCCAGTTGGGGTAAGGGAGGGAGAGAGGGAGAGAGGACTCATAACAAAGATGTATCTTAAAGCATTCACCAACCAAAAACCTACTTGCATATAAGGAAAAAAACAGCCAAAAACAGCTGGAAAAGTGTATATAAACATAAACACTTCATTAAACCGCAAAGTGAAAAATACTGCTGTTGGCCCGCTCTGGGATCATTTCACGGTTTTAGCAGGATTAAACTCTTTTTGGCACAATAGCAGTGACCTACATGAAATTTAAAGCTTTGGAAAATTTTAGCCAAACCTGGCTGACATAAGAGTAAACAATAACAACAATTGGACAATTTGACCATTTATACTAGCGCTGATTCTGGTACCATGAGTGCACCACCGCATTAGAACTTAAATTCCTAAGTTCCTAACCTGCTGCATGTTGGTCACTGTTGCACAACTTTCAGGTATGACATATACAGTGTAAGGGCAATGGTGTCAGTGAACTCCTTTTTCAATTTTACTATTTCTCTGTCCTTTCACTTCAAGAAAACTGTAGACATTATGGGTGTCAACTGATCCGGCGTGAAATAAGAGCATGTATAAATCAATTATCACATCAGACCATACAAATATGTCCAATGGGTCAGACCAGTTTCCTATAGAAATTTACTATAAATGGGCATTTCGTATAGAACACAGTTTGTAAGGGGGGGGGGGGTGGCCATCTGGGCAAACAGGAATGTGCGCGCACAGAGGCGGGGGTGGAGAGGTGGGGGAAGCAACAACAACATCACAAATCTCTCGTTTTTCCTGTCAGAGCTGAGCACATGCTTTTGAGTGGGAATCCGCGGACACATAAATACAAACAGCTGTCTCCGGCCTGGGCCTTTATAGTGTGGCCATTGTACAGCTGTGGCGCTTGGACCCTGGGGCTCCCGCTGGATTTGGCCCCCATGCTTGCTGTTACGTTACATTGCACTATTTGTTTGCTTAGCTGACGTGACGCCCTTATTCAGGCCGACTTGCATAGCTCCCATTTTAACTCACATTTTACCCATTCGCTGGATATTACAGCTGGACCCACAGCTGGGTTTTGAAATGGGGCCTTTCAGGATGAGGGAATTGGGCCAAAGGTGCAATAGTGCCCAAACTGGGAGCTGGCCAGCCCTTCAAACACTATGTCACAGAGCCACCCCAGAGTGACAGCCCAGCTGAGCATTGAGAGGAGGGAGACCATGGCCAGGGATGCAGACCAAACCTGGGGGCTTGGGTGGGAGAGGGGGGGGTTTCAGGAATGTTGGGTCCATGGAAAGGGATCTGCAAAGTCAGTGCCACTCATGTTGTTGACGCACAGGCATTTAAGATCTTTCCAGCCTACAGCATAATGAGAGCGAGAGGAGCTGGTCTGAAAGCAGCCCTGATTCCTACAAACATAAAATCACTGTCATAAACTTATGGAGCTGAAGCCTGACACCGCAAGTGTGAGGGGCATCACAGTACTGTCATCACTAGGCCCTACACCTCTGGATTCCCCTCCGGTTTGAGGAGGAGGAGCCCAGTGTGGTGCACAGACATACCCAGGGTTCAAATAAGCTGCCCTTTTCCCCTCCCCGTCGCTCAGCGCTGCGGGAAAGAACTCTAACCTGCCTCCATATTCATCATCATGGCTGACCCTGGAGACTCACAGCCCCGAAGGCCCCCGGCGTGCAGAGTGGGACTTTAATGAGCAAGGACAGTGGCTGCATTATGCAACAACAGCTAACAGAGTCATAGGTAACCCAGACGTCAGCCGAAAACCAGAAGCGCTCTTGCCCTCTACAACCGGAACTGAACACCATTCCTCGATCCCATCACACCAGATGCGAAGGTGAAACACCTTGGATTCCCCGATGCCGGCTGGGTTATTTGTAAAAACAAAAGGCCTCCAAGGAGGAAATAATTCTGTGGGGGTTTTCAGGCCTGAGGTAACCTGTCCTCAAGTGACTGTGCTGTATACAGCCCTCAAGCTGCAGCACAGAGTGTTTATGGTGGTTACGCTAACTGGCACCAGAAGCGTTTCTCACTTTTGATGTGCCTCCATGTAAACAGAAACACAGTGCTGTGAACCCTGAACCAGGATAAGTAGGTGTATACTGCCAGATTTCAGATGACGTCTTCCATCATAAATTGGTCTTCAGACATCACTCAGAAGTCAAGTTTATGGCTGCACTTAAAGGGTCGCTCGGGCAACTTGCTTAAAAAAAAAAGTTAGCAGTGGTTTTCTACAACAGTTATCACTTCATGTATACATTATAGATCTTGATATAATCTATAATTGTTTACTTATTTTGAGGAACCCCAGAGCAATCAGTTGCCCTTCAAAGGCTTGTTTTGTCCAACCAAACACTTTCTGACCATTTTAGTTTCACAAAGACCCACTCTGGGCTCCTTTAAACTGAAACCTTTTGCATGAGAACCACAAACTGCAAAGAGGGCAGTGGTACTGGTACTCTCAGCTGCCAGAAGCCAGTCAGCTCCACCCTAGAGGAAACAATGCAGTAAGGCTCTTTATTAGCACTCCGCATGTGGGTCGACGGCACAGGCGGCCAAGTGAAACTCAGACCCAGTTTTGTCTCATTCTGCTCACTGCACACACATTCTTCCTGATTAGCATAGGACCCGCGCCTCTGTAAAAACAGCCCGCGTCAGCGCAACGCTTCCAGGTGCGAGGGTAAATAAATCACAGGGAAAGATGCAGATGTGCACAGCTCTGTCCTGGAGATGCATCCCAGGGAACACCATGCCTTAGCAACGGACGCAGAGCGATTGCGCTTTAAAATAGATCTGGCTGAAACAAAAAATAACAGGGACTGAAGCACATTAATGTGTACCTTCTGCTACAGAGACAGCATGAGAATACAGGCAAGAGTTAGTAGTAAGGTTACAGATGAGTGAGGTTTGGGACCTAATGTAATATGTATATATTCTACACTGATTAGAAAGATGTTCTGGTTACATCAGTTTTGCCATTCGCTACACATAACACATCTGCATGACCTTGTGCTCTCATATCCTCCTGAATTCAGGCAACTGCCAAGGTCAAACCACTTCTACATAATTGCTGTACAGACATGTGAAAGTCTGTACACATTTGTGAAGGCCTCCTGTGAACCCGTCAGTAGGTGTGATTGGGTGTCATCAGGGTCCCAATGCCCTTTAAGAGTCCTCAGGGGAGGAGAGGTGACTGTTAATGTTGGATGGACTGCTTGGCAACTGGTTATAACAGAGAATTTCATTAACGGAATGTCACCACAGACACACTGGGAATGGTTGGGCCCTCCCAGTTCAAAGGATTACTGCCGACAAGAGCAGATATTATCACAGTCATTATGGTTATTATCATTATACTCCTCCACCTAAAATATGTTAGGACTGCAGAGGCACAACTGAGGGGATTATCCTACATCCCACAGCGAGGTAGCGAGAGAGAGAGCGAGAGAGAGAGAGAGAGAGAGAGAGAGAGAGAGAGAGAGAAACACAGCAGGACAGAGGGACAGGGAAGAGGTAAGACCACACAAGCTGTGACAAGCAGGAAATGAGATGAAATGCACCAACAGTCAAAAGGAAAAAATGCATTTGTAGAAAAAAAGCATAGTAAGGAGTATTACTGTCACCACCTATTAACTTGCAGGGTCTCCAGCCGGTACTGAGAACATCTCCAGTATTGACCCCAATATACCACTTTCAATGCTCGTGGTGGGTACAAAATGCCATCTTTATGAAGCAGTAAATGTGTGCAGCTAATTGTTGCATTTACAATTAAGTGATTTGCTTTTGGTTGGAATCAGTCAATCTTTCCTGAAGAACGCCACAACAGAATTTCCAACAAATCAACTACCAGGCAAGAGCAGGGATGTAAAGAAATTTGAAGGTACTTTTTCATGTCAGTGAACCTTGCTTCTCTGGCATTTTATTCTGACCAATATGCTACATACACATAAACCTCTCATACTCTATGAACTGTACATTCCTTTTTACTTGTGTGTGGAAGGTAAATTCCTTCAGACTGCAAGTCTGTTGAGATAAATATGGCTGAAGTGGACATCCCCTGCGGGTATAGTTCACCTAGAACTCTTTTCAACCCTGAATGTGCACCAACTGCTAAAAAAATTCACGGAAACCCAAAGCATTTTAGCTCTGTGTTTGTCGCCCCCTAGTGTTAAAAATCATAACTCAATCAGGTAATGCCAAAGCCATGAAGACGACCTGACTGAATTTCACCTGCCGAAATGTATCAAAAAACTGAAAGGCCAAGAACTATTACATACAGTTATTTCCAGTTACCTGACCACTGCAACCTTCTATTCATTTAATCAGTTACACCAGAGATATTTAGATAGATAGATAGATAGATAGATAGATACTTTATTATTCCCGAGGGAAATTCTGATATCCAGCGGCATATACAAACATACTCACAACATCACTCCACACAATAATCCGAGACACAAAATTCACAAAACATAACAGGGGAAAGAAAACTAAAAATTAAAAAATAAAATAAAAGACAGTGAGGTGATGGTCTCTATTGGTACTTGTCAGTGTGTGCCAGTGTAAGAGTAAGTTGTAGGGCGTGAGTGTTGTGGTGGTAGTGCAAAAAATGAAACAGTGCATGGATGAATATAAGTATAGACAATATGACATATTATAAATATATGTATAAGCAGTATAGACAGTATAAACAATATTAAGACAGTATAAACAGTATGGACAATATAGACATAACATGAGTGTTTCTACCAAAGTCTCCACAAATATTGGTAGTAAGTACAAAGTGTTGGAGGGAGAGATAGAGAAGGCAGTGTCAGTCTAGATGTTCTTGTCCATTGCACTCCTCCCTCGCTGGGAGGAGTTGAAGAGCCGTATTGCCAGAGGGACAAAAGACTTCCTCAGTCTGTCCGTGGAACAGGACTGAGACAGCAGCCTTCCACTGAAGATGCTCCTCTGACTGATTATGATGTTGTGAAGAGGGTGGTGGGTGTTGTCCATTATTGATAGCAGTTTGTCCAGGGTCCTTCTCTCTGCCACTGATGTAACAGAGTCCAGCTCCGTTCCAACCACAGAGCCAGCTCTCCTAACCAGTCTGTCCAGTCGCGAAGCATCCCTCTTCTTAATGCTGCCTCCCCAGCACACCACAGCATAGAAAAGGACACTGGCAACAACCGACTTTAAGTGAGGGCATATTGCATTTCCACACAAATGCATAAGCAGAGTTACAAAGATTTTGATGTAAGACTCTGAGAGCAGGTATATCTGTGCTTTATATAGGTCTTTAAATTGGCTACTACCTGAGACATTGATTCAATGGTGATCTCACTCCCTTTCCAATATGAAGATTTTCTTTTTACTAAAATGAACCATTTGAGACTGAACTCAAGGCACAACTACGATAGACTGTTAATATAAACTGTTAACCTGAGCTCCCTTGGCTTACACAATTAGTAATATTTTAGCCCAGTTTTAGGTCAATAGGTCACAAGTATGACCTATTGTCATGGTAAATGAGCTTAGAGGGATCACAGCTCTCTGTGGCAGAAAGCTGCACTTCCAATTTATAACAGTAGATGTCCTTGTTGCTCTATATTTTAACCCAGAATTCACTCTCTAGAACAGTACTATGTAATAATGCATAACGGCTCAAAGGCATGTTTGTGAGAGTACTCTCAAGTACCTTTGGCAAAACAAAATCACCCAGGCAGGTACTATGCATTTGTGATGGCTGTAGTGAGACACGGCCCTAGCTGTACACTGCCTTAACACCCACAAATGGCACTATCTGAATGCAATTTGTCATCATTACCATCTTTATTTTGTTGATGGAACCTATTAGGTACTTCTGCCCACATCTTAGGCTGTTAGTACTTTAAAGAGAGAGAAGGAACCTGTTGGTTGGTGGCCCTCAACAGAAAAAAGCTGTATAACCCTGTTGTGAAGTGATTCCTTATGTGATAGCATAGGCATGGAACACAAAATGCACATACTTACTACTTCTGCTTCAATGAAACATATAAAATCACATCAACACATAGCAACATAGTAGAGTGAAAGTTAAGTCAGAGGGATCTGACAGAAATTAGACATTACTGCAGCAAAATAACTGATTTTTGAAAGAAAATAACAGTTTGTCATTTGCCCTGTCAGGGAATGAGGCAATTTACACTATGTTATAATAAAAAAGATATGATTAAAAAAGTAATCATGTGCCTTCCACCTTCTAGGTCAGTTAGAGATGGTCACAGTCACATGATCATTAATAAGATGCAAGACCAGCATAACCATCAGGCCAGGTAAGAGATCTGTCTACAGAACAGCAGAAGACATTGAGGGCTGTTCAATACAGTGAAATCCCTCCCACTCGTAACCCCACCTACACCCCATCGAAGGCACCACTGAATGTGTAGGAGGGGGAACAATCTGAGCTGTGATTTAATTACCAGCCCCTCACTCACTCTTGTTCATCAATAATGCATGGCCCCTTGTTTCTACCCCCATAATTAATCCACCGTAACCATAATTAAAAGCCCAAAATCCCACAAGACAGTTCAGCTTGGATGGGCATTGCTGGCACAGGAACTGATGAAATCTCTGGGCCAGACACCCCTGTGGACAGACAGACAGATGGACAGACTAACTGAACAATTGCCAGTCTCCTATGCCCTGCTTCTCACCAAGGATGATGCCCTCCATGATAATGACACGTGGAAAATCTAGAGAGCACTATGGGTATTGTAGGCTGAGAGAATGGATTTGTGGACCTGTCCAGCAGTCCAGCATTCACTGTGAGAGAATGACAAAGAACTACAAGACAATAGAGAGAAAAGGGAAAGGACAAAAAAGGATTGCAACAAAATCGGAAAAGCACAAATTTTGAAACATAAATTAAAAATAAATGTAAAAAACAGGGGGAAAGAAGGAATGGGAAACAAAGGGAAAGAGAAAGAAAGAAACAGCTTAGCAGAAAATTAGGACTTCTGTACATGACTGCACATTTCTGCACCCCTCTTCATCTATATTCGCTACTGAGACACACTTGAATTCTCTCTAATGAGAAAATTTAACAATCCAAGAACTGTTCAGAGGGCACCAAAGGCACACACTTTTAGGGGAGGAACGGAGACCACACACACACACACACACACACACACACACACACACACACACACACACACACACACACACACACACACACACATGCACGCATACACAAACCGCAGCTGCCACTTCTCTGTCACCACAGGAGCACAGAGAGGTGGAGTCCTCTGAAGCTACAATTAGACTCCACTATCTCTGCTACTACAGAGGAGATGAACATTTCAGACTGGAGATCTCCATGGACACCTATGATAGGGGCCTGGCACACCAACAAGAACACACTCAGATAGACTGCTGCTGGTGCTGCCAATACGCCTCTCAGCTACTAAAATTGTTATTAGCATATAGCAACTATCTTTGATAACTTAACTGCAGGAGGCAGTGGAAGCTAAAATAATGACATTATGTTTGCCCATGTTATCTGCCAAATGGCATACATTGTACTGATATTAAAAATAGCCACAGCAACCGAGGGATCAATTTAGATTAAATGAGGGACTATTGCATTGTCACAGTCATCGCATTTCTCTCCGATGTCTCTCTAGTTGTTCCTTGTACTTCTGCAGTAAAATAATCCTAAATTTCTGGACACAATCTCTCATTCATCAGCCTTCTCCCCATATAGAAAAATACTGCGGTAGTCGATACCATATTACTTTAGATGTACAACAGTGTAGATGTACTCCTGTGTATCACTGACAGAAGCAGGGTAAATGCGGATTTTCCCACTGAAACCCCATATCATACGCAACACAGAAGCATGGGTCTAACTCACAACGGCCACGGCGCCGAAATTATAAAGGCTGTCTGCAGCTGGCCCCAACTTTTGATACACGGCCATTTTCAAATCTACCAAGCTGCTTTATAAACTGAACAGATAAGATGAATTCATCGTTTGGTCATAACTCAGATCGGGGACTTCACTCAAGCAACACGCCTGCTCTGAAGTGGAACCGTTCACGTTGTATTGCTCAAGGCTGCTTTTGATCGTGTCCAGCATGACACATTATATATCTTTTTTTAACATCCTGGTGTATTTCAAAAGCGCCCATAATTATTTCTAATAATACGTGTAGCTAGTTCAGCATGTAACAAAAAACTGCTTGCTGACACCTACCTAGACTTGTAGAGTAATCTAGAACATATGATTTCCCTCACACTTCATCTTGGTTCATCCACGCTAGCTTGTCATCTCGCTAGCTATCGAACTGGTTAATCGCTAGCTACATAGCTGATAAGATTAAAAAAAAATGTTTGAGTATGTTAGTCATCCAGCAAGCAAAAAAGAAATTTATTTTCATCTAGTTAAGTTGGGTAGTTGGGCAGATATCTAGATAGGTAGACTAGATCTTTGTTACTAGCCAAACAGCTTTCAAAACGAAAATAAACACACAACAAAATTAGCTTCTTCACAAAAGTCACAAAATTAGCAAAAATTACCTTTCTATCTAATAAGCGTACTTATCTTACCAGTTTTAGCTCACTTTTTCAGATTTTTTTCAATGCGGAATCTGCAAAATAATCTCAGATATGACAGTTAATGCTTTTCTACAGACAACAGTAAGAAAGCTATATACCAAATAGAATTAACTGTACCTGTTTAACTGCCCAGTTTACTAATTTTATCGTTGTACCTGAAGCATGATTTCACGCTGAGTACACACGCCACACCACCTGAATACCGCATGTAATCGATTTTACACTGTCCTGGAGGCAGATGCTCAAAAAGGTGGTGTCAAGGCAGCTGTGGTGTCGGTGGCACCCTGAACTTTGCACCGATGTGAAGGTGATTGGAAAGTTGGGGTGAAGATGGTTTAATGCAGGCTTACCTCACAGCTCAATCCACAAACCTCCAGATAATTCATGACAACATACCTGTGATCACATCACCTACAAAAGCGCATTAACACACAGCACACACACACACAGGCACACACACACCATGCACACACACTCATGTCCACACACACACACACACACACACACACACACACACACACACACAGACACACACACACAGACTGGACCAGTGCTCCTTGTGGTCTGGATTAATTTCCAATGCTGTGCACGGCCGCCTCAGCTCCCACATCCTCATCCCCACCTTCACTTGATTTATCGCTCACAAATACCACTGCACTAATTAGTCAAGTAATTAATTAATAGGAATTTGCATATGTGCATGTGCAATTAGGATGCTGGAGTGTGGCGAGTACAGCTGGGTACTGGGTGGATGAAGATGGAGGGCAAAAAATGGCATGCCAGGGGTTGCAGAACAGACGAAAACCAATGGGAGGGAGGGGACAGGGCAAGGAGGGAGGTCAAGGTAAAGTTATACCATCCGAGGTCTGGGGGTGGGGTGGGCTGGGCTCTTTTCTCTTTGTGGCACAGGATAAAGGGAGAGAGGGCATAGACTGGTTGAGGGCATACACTGGTTGGGCATACACTGGTTATATTATTAGGACGCCTTGGTGTTACTGGCAGAACTGACCAATTGATCCACCTTCAGTCACCTCCTGAGGACATGTGAGGTTACAGAAGCCTGAAACCGTACACTGGGAGAATTGGGAGACTTTTTTATGAACTGACCACTTATTGTTGTTGACTAGCAATATGGTGCAGCCAATGAAATTGTTTATGCAAAATAGAGGATAATCTTTTTAAGAAATGCTGGTGTAGTAATTTTTAACACCCTGAGGTAGACAGAGGGCCAGGGGGCGACAAAATGATGCCCGAGGACCTCACCTTTCCCTCCTCTCTTCAGGGTGAACTTCCAACTGATACACTAGAGGGCGCTCTTGTTAAAATTGCAGACATCAAACCAGCTTGTTACCCTAATTAACAGCTGGACAGAGAGGGAAACTGATACACACACACACACACACACACACACAGCCAGGCGTATGCACACACCAACAGCCAGAAATCATGATACCAACCTTTCACACACCCATGCAACACAAGCCAAGATAGTGAAACAATGGTCCCATCAAGCAGTCTCTCTACCATACCGTGTGTGCATGGGCTTTGTGTGCGTGGGCAGCTGAGTGGCTGCCCATGCAATTCCCTGTATGATGAGATGATCCATTGAGTGGAAGAAGCAGCCATTCCACACAGATCCCCAAAGTCTGTTCCACTTCACCTGAAACCACTTTAACTGACTACAATGATAGTAGGATCAATTAAACTCTGAATGCAAATGCAGCGCAGTGTAAGCTCGGTCATGTTTCGTCTCAGTTTTACATGGGCGACAAGACCATAATGGCTGGGACTTGTTGAAAAGCCTCTCACCCCCCAACTGCACAGCTGAGACACAGCACACATACCAGATTTGGCTGACGGCAAATCAAAACCTTTGAGCCTGGCAGGCTCTCCACATATCATGATGGAAATGGGAACACTGTCACCAGGGACCCAAAGATTGCCATCCCCACTGATGTGGCGTCTCATGTGCCACAAGCATGGCCGCCATAATAAAACTGATAGCAGCAGGGCCAGTGTTACAGCTCCAGCTGGCACAGGATTACTGCTGCAGGTAAAGCCCTAATGAGGATCAGAGAAATGAACGCTTACACCTTACACCAGTTTCTGTGTATGTGTGTGCACAGCCTGTAGTTCCACACTATTACAGGGCTGTGTGTTTTTTCTGAGTCATTGGTGCTTGCACATTCTTTTCAGTGTTTCATACTGCCTCCTTCCCTAAAAAAACACAACACATGTTTATTGTTGTAGGCCTAAAGATACAAGGCTGGGAAAGGAGTCGCTGGTGACACCACCGCATGTGTTGTTTTTATCGCCACCGCCCCTGCCTAACGCCCGCTCCGAGTCTTGGCACTGTTGCCAGCTCGCGCCATCCCCTTGTGTCCTTGCGTGTCAGCCAGACCCGCAGCACAACACACCTGGGTCCCTCGCGCTTGCTGCGCCGGCAGCCTGACATCCCCTCCAGGCGCCCCCAGCCTCGTGCTCTCAAAACACCAGTGCCTAAGCACCCCATCCATCTTTCTGTTGATCTGACTGATCCACGCAGTCACGTACCAGTCTTTCAGATATTTGATCATTAACCAATTTCTACGTTTATTTTGCCATCGGTCTCCCCACGGAGCCGTATTAGATTTCATTGTTTCATATTTACCCAAAAATCAACGAATTATTTTAACATTTGTATTTTATTTTACATAGATCGATATGCTTTAGTGGATCAAACAGATAAATAAAATATAATATTTTCTTCCGTTGTAAAGTCTTAGCGCTATGGAACTAACGCCCTACCCACTACCTCTACCTCTGACTTTATCTCTCTGCTATTATGACCCTGCTTTGGGATACATGTAAAAATATAATTACAAATTACAAATATAATCACTTTGGTGGAATACGTACAAGATCATTTCTCTTTCTTTTTCTCTCATACTCATTCTCTGTCTCTCTTCCTGGCTGTTTGAGCGCGAGCGAAGTGACAGATGGCGAGTCCCTCTTCCCTCGGGAAGGCAATCTCTCCGAATGCAGGCGCATGTCAATCACCGGCTCTCATGTGATGGCTCTTCCCAGTGACGTGCCAACCATATGGCCTGGCATCATAGCTGGTATGTAACCCTGCCTGGTAGCGATGCCACACTGTCTCCGCGCGCTCGGATAGCACTCCGAAGCACACAGCCGCACCTATAGGAGCGTTCGTTCGTGGTCCCTGAAGATGGTGTAAACACATGCGCTCTCACCCCTAAAGAGCTCCCGCGGAGGTAAGTTGGAGAAGAATTTCAACAAATCTACGACTGAATGAACAAATGGCAACAAATAAATTAATTAAAATACATAAATAATGCATAGAAAATTGTAGACTAATTGTTTTTATTCTGTGTAGCCTACGCGTACAGTGAGTGAATTGGTGGATGCTGCAGTCATGTATCCAATTAACGGTTTCTGCTTTGGATGCATTTCATGTTTTGTTCTTCCTATCGGTCTGTTATTTCCAATCGGCATTTCAAGTTTATTATTATGAGGATTCGGTCGGCATACCTCACAGCCTTCCTTCACAGTCTTACAATCCGGTATCTCATGCTTGCTTGGCACTGGAGACAGCTAGTCTGCACTCGCAAATCGAACGTAGCAAAGGTGTGAGCGAAAAAATATAGACACTAGATTTATCAGTGTACTTCGATTTTTTTTTTCAGTTTCCATGCAAGGAATATAAAAATTGCACCCCGTCATTGTAGCTAATTTGATTTAGAAAAACAAGAGGGGTGCAGTGTGGAGTGAAGAGGAGAGGGAGAAAGGCGTTTTTCACCTCCACCGTCACTCATTTCCCTATCGTGTCTTGTCTTTCGTTGAGAGGGAAGATTTATTGACAATTTTATCTGGGTGTACATCCTGGAACAACTAGGAGGTGGGGAAGGGGGAAATCTGAAAAGAGTAATCATAGGGGGTTATGCAGTTGCTAAATGATTGGTATGTGTTCATTTATTTAATGACCGATTTTAACGCATTTCACTCTGCAATTTCACAATTTGAAAACCGCGCTGTATTCCATCCCATCTTCTAATCCAGTCACACCACCCAGTCACACAGTTTATATATTTAATTAACTAGAAAAAACGGTACAAGCACATTTCATATTTTTCTCAGTTGCTAAAAGCTTTTTGAAATTAGGCTACCAAGTGGTGCATATTGAACAGCCTGTGAAACCCATTTCATGTTAAGTAAATGGTTTGCTAATTAAAAGTTTTTTTTCTTTTCCTTTTTAATTTTGCAAATCTCTTGTGCCTTAAAATAAAATCTGGATCTTGCCCCTGGCATACCCCCTAGTCACGCAGCGTTTTGTTCTTTACCACACGGTGATTTCGAAAATAAACAGCACGTACCGTTGCCCTTCTCTTCCTAGAAATGACTATGCAGAAGTTTATACTTTGTCTCATCGAAACATGCTGTTATTTCTTACATTGCAAACTTGTGTAAAATGCTGAAACCGTGCACAATTCGAGCATTTGTAATTCACAGTTTTTGGTTTTACATTTACTGTTTTGTTTTGTTTAATTGCTCATTAAGCAAGTTGTCAGTAGGCCTTTACATACATTTGATTAGGTTTTCGCAATGCTGTAGATGATTGTTAATTTGGGCCCAGTCTAATGAATGCTTTCATGTTTGTGGAGTTGTGATGCATATTGACTAATTGCCAACTGAAGCTTAACGTGATTTTTCTATAAGAAGATTTCAAACTGTGTTAATATTGACGATCAATGTAAGTCACCCGTCTGGAGTCAATTAATCATTATTTCGAGGTATTGTTTAGTGTTGTACAATTTACCGATTTATTTGGTAAAGATGCTGACAAGGTTCGTTCGTGATAATGGGCATTTTCAATTGAATTGATATTGAACACGCTGTAAACTGCAGTCACCAATAGAAACAAATGCTATTTAAAGTGAAAATATTTTCCAAATGTAAATTTGATATTAACAGCCTTTATTCTTGATACTTTTCGTCAATATGTAGTATTTTGTTTTGTAACGCTACATGATGAAACTAAGAGCAATTCCCTTGGGTGTCGAGTTTGGGCTGATTTCTAACATATTAGAACAGGCCTCAGATGCTTTACAACTATCATGAATTTTTTTTAATATTTAAATTGGTTAAATAAAAGTAAAAATGGAAGCTGTTTTCTATGGCAAAAGACTTTCTACGATACGAAGATGACCAACTAAAATTTAACAGTCACACTTCTTATCTCAAGAAAATATTCCAAGTTGGATATTTTAGGGCATTTTGCCAATGACTCACAATTTTTCCATCCTCAGACAGTCGAAAAGGCACACACGAACGGTTAATCAGCTTCAATACAACTAAAGTGTGGTCGACGTACAAGTGCGTCCAGTACATACGTTTTCCTTTCCATTGTTTTAAAGGTGTCAATCCGGGGTGTGAGGCACCGGAAGTATCATGGTTGAGTCAAATATGGTTCGGTATATACAGATTTACCATGTAATTACAGCGGATGTGTAAAACATAAATGCAATGGGCTGCTGTAGATACTTCCGATATATCCGATAAACTCGCATTTATACGATTCAATAAATTTCTTATATGCTAGATAACACCTCAAAGATGCTCTGTTACGAGTGGCTGATATGGTTTAAGTGGTGAAAAGATGATAATAATTAAGGACTAGGATCATTAACATGGGTAAATCTATATGGAAAACATGCGGTAACCCCGATCCCACCGGAGCAGAGCCGAACAGAGCAATGCTTGCTGGGCCTCAGGACACCATGGGCGTGACGGACGCAATGGATGGAGAATATTTAAATATTTTCACAATGTGCACACTTCCAAAATGGGCTCGTCTTTATCATTGTGCACAAACAACAGGTTAATTTAATAATAAACAATAATAATAATAGTAACAGCATCGACACATACATCATGGGCAATTTTCATTAAAAATGTGCTTTCTAATTCGAAAAATGATGATAAGGAAAAATGGGATCGAGGATGCAGTTTTTTTAGAAGGCTCTGCTGGAATGCCGCCAGGACTGAGACAGAAGGCGGAAGAAGTTGGGGGACACCACGCTTCACATTGCGCCCCACGGGATCTGTAATGGGGCTCCCGCCACAGAGAGACCCGCTGCGAAAGGGCACAGGCAGGCACGTGGAGGACAGCAAAGAATTATGGAGGAGAACAGTCTGGCGATGTCTCGTGCTATTTTTCTAGATAAAGTTTTTGTAACAATTTCTTGTTTAAAATTGCATTATTTGGTTAATTTTGTGAACCATCTTATATTCCTTGACATTTAACCCTCCTTCACAGTTCCATGTAGCCAGTTTCTGTTATATTTTATCATTCACCCTCATTCATTTGCCCCCACAAAAATGCATAATTTTGTTTGATCTCGGAGAAGATTGTTTCAAATGGTCAAAAATGAAAAAGCATATATTACAGCTATGAACAAACTCCGTCTAAAATACGATAAGAGAGCCAGTTAGATGGTTGGTCTAACTGCTACACAAATTAACATTCTAACACAGACGAAGTATAGTTAATGATTCTTCTTCCTCTGATATTACTGTTGCTATCACCATTTTATATGTAACCATCATTTCTGAGGCAACTTCAAACACAAATTAATAGAATATTATGAGAGTGATGTTTAAAATCTCATTAAACCGATGTTGTCTTCTACTGACGGTGTCTATTCTGTGTATTCCAGTGGCGCCATGTTGACGAGGCTATTCAGTGATCCTTCTCTTCTGCCTGAAGTACAAAAGTATTCGGGCTGGATGGATGATAGTGAAAGTGAGGACTCCAAGACCAAGGAGGATGACCAGGAGCATTGTCGCCTGGGCGAGGACGACCTGGAGGATGGAGACCTAAGAGGGGGAAGCAGTCGGGCTCACTCTGAAATAGCGGGTGAAGACGAGGAGGAAGAAGAGATCGAGGAGGAGGACGGGGGTGATGAAGGCGAAGGAGACAGGCCGAAGAAGCGGGGCCCGAAAAAGCGAAAGATGACACAAGCCCGTTTGGAGCGTTCAAAGTTGCGCCGTCAGAAAGCCAACGCCCGAGAGAGAACGCGCATGCATGACCTCAACTCAGCACTTGATAATCTGCGCAAAGTGGTGCCCTGCTATTCCAAAACTCAAAAACTCTCCAAAATAGAGACATTGCGGCTTGCCAAGAACTATATCTGGGCTCTGTCTGAAATACTTCGCAATGGGAAAAGACCAGACGTGGTATCCTATGTACAGACTCTGTGCAAAGGCCTTTCTCAGCCCACTACCAACCTCGTTGCCGGCTGTCTGCAGCTCAACTCTCGGAACTTCTTGACCGAGCAGTGCCAAGAAGGCAACCGATTCAATGGACCCAACCCACCGTTCTCCATGCACCCTTATTCGTACCAGTGCTCCCGTCTCTCCAGTCCCCAGTGTCAGTCCAGTTCCAACTCACACTCCTTAAGGAATCATGCATACTGCTCAGCCTACGACTCAGTCTATACCGGAGGCGCTTCGCCAGAGTACAACAGCCCCGAATATGAGGGACCTCTAAGCCCTCCTGTGTGTATTAACGGTAATTTTTCCTTGAAGCAACAGGAGTCTGTCTCACCAGTCGCCGAAAAGAGCTATCACTACTCTATGCACTATCCCTCCCTGCCCAGCTCTCGCTCCGCCGGCGCCAATCTTGTGTTCGGTTCCTCGGGAGTGCGTGGGGGTGTACACTCTGAAAACGTGCTGCCTTACCACGACATGCACTTACACCACGAAAGGGCGCCTATGTACGAGGAACTGAACGCCTTTTTCCACAACTGAGTAGCGGAAATCGTGCTCCATTTTGTCTTTTCACAACAGCAACCAGCTCATCAAATGAATATAAAATATGATGCTGTTGTCACTAAACTTCCCTTTCACGCTCCGCACCGGACACTGGAAACGCACGAGGGTCGGAGGTGTGTAAAGAGGGGACGCGAGAGAGCGCTCACGCCATCACAGTTTTTCCTTTATTTTGTTTTTAATGGAACCGGTCCTGAGTTGTCATGCTGACAAAGACAGCGATGTGTCAAAACTATACTGGGGAATTCAATGTTGCCCTATATGTGCAGGTTTAGAGTAGTGGTAATAAAAGAGACATTTTAAATACATACTAACACTGTTACCATGACACTTCAATATAACAGAAAACATACTGCATTGATCCCATGTTATAGATTTGCATTTTCTCTTGATTGGAAATCCATATAAATTTAAAAGATTGTTTATGTCAGTGGGGTGGGGGTGGGAAGTACAACGTTACCGGGAATTGTGAAATTGCCTTGACAACAATTAAAGCAATAAAGGAAAAACAAATTATAGACAAATCTATGCAAGACCGTATGTAACAACGAAACACTCACAAAACAGCCACATACGGACCAAGGATTTGGTGTCTGTCCAACCCTTCTACGCCACCCCCCAAACCCCCCACACACACACACACAAACACACACACACACACACACACAAACACACACACACACACACACACACACACACACACACACACACACACACACTTTTTTCTAGCAAAGTTGAAATTGCACAAATCCATTTTTTTAAAAAAAAGAATCCATTACTCACGTCTTCTCTCCCTACAGGGCTTTTAAAAGGTTCTTTCTCAGATGTGAATATTTGCGTGTATTTTCATGTCACAGTTTTCGACAACGTTCATTTTTTCCTGTGTCAGTGAAAATATTTAATAGCATTTTAATTTCACTTCGTCACTACATTCAAAATTTTGTAATTCATTTGATTTGTTTGTTTTAGTATCAGGGAACACAATGGTAGTCCTACTGTACATGACATAATTATCTTTTAAATCATAATCTTTAACTTCAGCAAATTAGTGAACTATTTTAGGATACGACAACTGAAACACTCGGTCATACTAAGAAGTGGACTATCCAAATAATTTATCGTGCATTCATATTCTGGCGAGACCTAGCTGTGCATCCACAAATTGAATGCATACATATGTATTCAGACACGTTAAAAAATCTCGATTATAAATATTAGTTTCTTTGTGTGGTATATCACACTGTGCGGTTATTACATAATAGTACATACAGGCTTGTTTGCACCGGACTTTATACTGACGTTATAACGGAAATCCCTGTACACATTTAGAGGGTTTTTTGTTGCAAAAATGCTGTTCTCTGAAGAATTATTAATTAATATTACTAAACATTTTCAAATAAACAGATTGAATTAAATAAATTTCAGTTAATGGCCTGTAAATGAAAACTTATGAAGCGAGAGAGGATGAAAGACATGGAGACAGTGCACTGAAAATGCAACCTCTCGTGCCACATAATCATTATACAAATTTTCTGTTATTTATATCAAAATCATTCACGTTATTTAAAGTTTAAATAAAAATACCATAACATAGTTGATAATTCTATAACATATATTGCCGATTGCATTTAACAAACGTTATTTAAACATGATGACAGAATCAATCGTGTTGTTGTTATTTTTCTACCATTTTGCAAGTTTTTTTTTTCTAATGAATTCACCTTTTAACAACCCAGTTTCAGATATAACTGTGGGTTTCCCCAAAAAAGAGGGCTTCGTAAAACACAACACTCTCATAACAATCATAAAATTCTCCGAAGTGGTCAATTCATAGTTTTAAAGCAAAGGCATGCAATCAAAATTATATCGACCAAAATATAATATGTACGCTTCACAGTTTGGAAGGATACTTTTAATTGGAAAATGTATTATTATTATTATTATTATTATTATTATTATTATTATATTATTATTATTATATTATTATTATTATTATTATTATTATTATTATTATTATAACTCATTGACAATCACATATGGATAACATTTGATGTAGAGGATCGTGTAATGTCCGACTATGTCTACTCAGATAACGCCCCAGAGCGGAGAGAACTAGACCAAGCGGGACTCCGGTCACAGAAGGAAGCTGCAGCAGGAACAGAATTGTGTGCAAATGTGGGCTATATAAATTCACTGTGTCATGCCAACGGGCTCAAGGCATTTAACCGATTAAAGGACAACGTCAGACTGGCAACCCAGTCAGCCCTGACAGGCAGGCCGTTGCTTACCCTCTGGTTGCATTATCCTGAGTAAATAGAACAAAATTGTTGCAACGCCAAAAAAGCAGTGCTCCAAGAACAGAAATGATCCAACCACGAGTTAGCAGGAACTTTTTTTTTTAACTTTCCGGAAGTGATTTTGTATGGGTGCACGTGCCAGAAGCGCTGGGAATTATCAGTGGCTCAGTCAAGGGCTATGTTGAATTCTGAAAGAGTTCGGATGAGCAAGGCTTTTAGTATACTGTGTGCGTTTCATGAACACACTATGACAAGGCAATACAAACGTGACACAAAGGTGTAATACTTCTATTTTAACGACTCTGCTATTTAGCCGATGGGAAGTTGGCTAAAACGATACAGTTGTTTAAAATCTGTATTTATTGAAAAATATATGGCCCGATAAAATCAACGAGGTCTTGTTCATATAACTGCACATGCAGTATTTTGTCACTGCGCATGTTCTGTGGGCAGTACGCTTTCTGACTCGTTGTAGCACGTGCCAGACTATTTTTGGCTTTTTAGGCTAACTGGTATGAAGGAAATATGAGTCGTCGTATATCACAAGGAAATGGATGTTGTAAACAGGCTGTAAGTTCCATTTGAAATTAACAAAGTGAAATATCCAGCATCCGTTGTTTGATTTGATATTCCGAAAATAAGGCTTAAAAATTGGCACCCGCTTTCAGCAGGTGTATGTCATATTTCAATGTAAAGGACATAATAAGCATAAGCCAAGAAAAAGAAGTACAACAAGACGACACTGACAATAGCATAAGATACGCGATACCGACCGAGCGAAGACAGAAAAGCACTGTCACAATTGATATAATTTTTGCGCATTGTCCGCACAGAGACTGAAAGTCATGCAACAACCGTATGCAAGAATGCCTGTCTTCACTGCGCACTCAAATGATGGGAATAACTAATGTTTACATTAGATAATTACTCTTCTAAGTATTTTACTACATTATTATTGGAGAATGTAAGCTTTGATGCTCCAAATCTAAGCATTACATTAGTATGAAAAATGAATTATTATTATTATTTTATTATTATTTTTTTATTATTATTATTATTATTATTATTATTATTATTATTATTATTATTATTATTATTATTATTATTATTATTATTATTTTTTTATTATTATTATTATTATTATTATTATTATTATTATTATTATTATTTCACATATCTTATTTCTTTATGCAACGGACTAATGTACCCTCCCAAAAGCCCAGTGTAAACTTTGTGTGTGCAAATTACACATTAAAACACTTTGCTCGAACACCAGCCACACACTGTATATATAGTGTCCTAGGTAAAATAACTTTCAATGCTATACAGACAGGCAGATGGGCCTAAAAATCGTATTCCTTTATTTGAAGTTACATTTCAAGATCTTATCAATCCTAAACCAATCTGTTTCAGACACTTAACTCAATTTACTGGTGATGTAATAGCTATTTTAAATGCTCAATTTCATGCATTTTCATTCTAACAAAAAATGAAAGATACAGACATTTGATGATACCCATGACAACTAATGCAAACGAAGATGAAACCGTTTTTATCGCATCTCTTGTTAACTGTGAAAGATGTTTTAACTACGACACTGTAAAAAGTTAACAAAGCTACATGTTGTGTTTTAGGTTTCCGTTATCTTAACTGTAAAACATTTCATTTTACGTATTTGTGCTCTGTTTGACTGTGATGAATACAACGATCCATACGTTTAATTTATTGATTTATTATGCCCCCGAAAACAGAGGCTCTATCACGTATTGGTTAGAAACAATGTGCTTCTGATTTCTGTATATTGTTTTTTAAAAAAATATAAATTAAACTTATTTCATGTAATACCTGCGCACTTCTTATTATTGTAGCACCCACTGACATACATCCCATTACCAATGACTACGTCATTAAATGCAAAAAAAAAACGCATTTGTAACTAGATAAGTTATACATTAGGTGAACATTTTCTATAAAAAGCGTAAAAATTTTGGCAAGCAGGTCCTTTGCACAATGCAAGGAATCATTAAGTTTCAAACAGGATTATGATTCTGTTGGTTGTAGACACTATATTGTAATATACACTGAGTGCACAAGACAAATGCTGTAAAGGACATTAATAAGACACATTTTCAAGCTGTTTCTGACAGTATGTTCGCCAGAAGACACCTTGCTTACTTAACACGGACATCTTCACGCAGAAATTACGGCTAGCTGGAGCTGATACTTCTTTTCAGAAAAAATGCTCAACGTGACGCTCAACCTGATAACAGTGTCCGATTTTCACACAGGAAAAAATGGGCCGGGAGCCTCAAAGGGGTCATGTCAACAACAGACATGTTTGTATTATTCTCCTGCCCCAGTGCAGTCTAGAATTCCAGCCTTTTATCATACATAACAGCAATTACATTTTCGTTTCGAAAAGGTACACACTTACATGTATATTCACATTAACGATGAAAAAAGAGAAAATACAGCATGCGTTGCACTATTTTTTCCTCACAGGCGGTTTTGCAGAAGCTGTGTAATTAGCATGTTTCTCAAAAATGTCTCACTATAACATATCTACCACGGCACACCACTTTCTGCTTCACAAAAGTCAGTACCAAGTCCTTATTCTTTTCTACAAATGGTGGCTTTGCAAAATAGAATAAAGTAGTTCACCATGTTATCACTGAACCAGAAACTTTAGTTAAGGACAGACACTACGATTCATTAAATACATGCTGATGACACATTATTTAACGAAGTCTTGAGTTGCCGTTTATTTTCTTAAGCATCAATATCTCGGGATGTGACGATTGTGTGTAATAACGTGAGCAATTTTGTTAAGGTTCCTTAGTGAAATAAAATAGATTTAATGTGAATATTGAATAAAATTATCAATATACATTTTAGGTTTTAGTACATTTAGAACAAAATACAAGAAAATTTAAAAAGGCGAGCAGGGTCAATATTTGCGTGAAATGTGCATATAAAAGGTTAACAAATACTTGAAATGAACTTAATTGGTGAAATTAACATATTTTTATTTCTGTCTTTTAGGTTGCGATTAACATTGGACTTGACTGAAAACTCAGGAAAATAATTTTGACCGTATTTTGTAATTTGTTTACTGCAACATTTAAATATTATGATTCATTCAGAAATATCCAATATCCACTTGTTTAATAAATAACTAAATATTAATAATCCTGTGTATCCCAAACACAAAGTGGAATACTGACAATGTATGAGCACACAGAAACGCATCCAAGAGGTCCAGCAAGGTTTACAGTACGATGGGCAGCAGTTGCCCTCACACGCGTCCCCAGAGCCCGGATGAACCGCTGCCACCTCGGATGGGTTTGGAGCGCTGCCCCGGGACCCATATGTTCTGCAAACTGTCCAGGGTGCTATTAGCGGCGGGCATTGGGAGCACAAGAGAACACGAAACATGCTGAAGAGCCCAGCACCACACATTGAAGCTATGTTGTTTAATGCCACACAAACAGAGAAAAGGAAAATGCATTTATTATGGAAAGTATTTTACATTTCATTTCATTGCCAATTGTTTGTTAGTTCAGGAAAAATATTTCCAAAATATGAAAAGCTAACGATATGATTTAAAACTAAAGTATGAACTAAAGTATATATATATATATATATATATATATATATATATATATATATATATATATATATATATATATATATATATATATATATATATATATATATATATGTACACACAATTCAGAACTCACACACACGCATAGTTATATATAGTAGTCCAATGTCTCCATGTCACTTGATTCAATTTCACTACTGAGCTTAAATGACATTAAGTTTTATTCGTTCGTTTTACTATAGCACACGTGTGCATTGTAGGGCAACAATTAAAAAAAAACTCGTTAGCCAGCAAGATCGCCCTACAGCACGCCACAGAAGTACAGTATACGGTTGCGCCTATGTGACATGCCAGGACCTGTTTCCACTGTCCGGCACAGCTTAATTTTTAGCCAAATAATATTATTTTGTCCTAATTTGCACATCACTGTTGTTTTACCGCAAACTGAAATTGTCTTTGATTAAAACTGGAGACCAAACTGCATGGGTTTTCACAACATTTGTATTTTAGTTGATCGAAGGGGCATTGGGATAAAGAAAAACGCAAAGCAAACGACCATACAAATATAGTTATCTCAAACGCTAGCAGAACATTGACAGCGCCTTCCAACAACTTCCTGCAACAGCAAGCTTCAGAAGAAAGTTTGAGGCAGCGGTGGCGACATGAAGGGCGGTCGGGGGGCAAGTCGAACCCAGCGGAAAAGGGGAGGGCGCATCTATCAAAATATTTCCCCATCCTGATCGAGGTGCGTGGTTTCCAGAGGCTCAAGCTGGCATCTCAGGGTGGTGAACGGTGCCAAGTTGCTTAATGTCTCTGCACCAGTAAATACGGGCTCTAGAGCAGCAACAGCGCTGCCAGCTGTACCGCGTGCCAGCTCGCCCAGCCAAAGTGGCGCGGCTGGGAGGAGCTTGTATTTCTTTCCTAATTCAGCGGCATCTGTTCATTATCCTCCAGATTTAAAGTAAAGCTCGTGTGCGCCCCCTAAAAAGCTCCTACGCCGGGGGAACGCACATAAGTTTAATAATGGAATGCCAGTGCCTGGCCTAAATGTTCAGTATGACCGAAACTTCGAGCATGGTTTATTTATATTGATGCTTTATTGATGTGTGAGCCGATATAGCGAATTACTGCAGAAGCTTGAGAAAGATGGGGCAGTACAGGGGCATTATGGAGTTAATGGTGTGTTTGTTTCAAGGTGGCCGCGTGACCTAGACTCAATTCACACCTGTGCACAAGGTAACTCGTTCAATTTTCAACAATGTCCTGAAATACCACTACCCGCTCGGAAAGGAGTGTGGGTTGACAGCCAAAAGTCCTGTTCGTTTAACTCAGCTGTAATGGAAACGATTCGGTGTCGTCTGCTTAACTGGTGCTCGGGAGGGTCCTTGTGAGTTTCAGCACCGTGGAGAGTTCCTCTTTGTTCAAGTAAATTTGTCACTGGCCCAGGTACCGTAACGCCAAGCAAGCAGTTTGTGAAACACAAAAATGATTCTCAAAATTGACAGCTGAAGACGATGCGCGTTTTCAATCCACAGATCCACCACGTGCATATAATACGCACGGGCTCGCAGCATAAGGGCGAAATGAAATAAAAGTTTTAACAAGTAGTCAGCAACCCGTTAAATGGAAATCTGAACCAACAGAATGGTAAAAAAAACTGCTAATTCAAGAAGAATACTATAGTCGTACTACCATAGTCAACTTACGTTGAAAGAAATTGACAGATTTGACATAAATGGAGAGAAGGGGACTGAAAACTATTTGACGTGTCATTATGGTTCATAACAACGATTCTGCAAAACTTTTACTCTCACCGCAATGGTGAGAGTAAAAGTAGCCACGCGCTAATGCAGGAAAAACAGGGTAGGCCTGTTTTTGTGCTTTGGCTGACAGAGGGAGAAACACTTTATAAACATGAGTATTCTAGTATTCGAATAGCGTTACAGGCGGAAACCAAAGATGCCTATACTTGACACTTATGTCTGCATGCCTGTCCATTTGAGTATATGGGATGAGAGACATCAAATGAATGTAACTGAAATATTGTTTTCCCCTTCACGTCCATCCAGCGTGGGCAACAGTTAAGAAACAGAGCTTTAAGATGATGATGATGATGACGACGACGACGATTACTATTATTATTATTATTATTATTAGTAGTAGTAGTAGTAGTAGTAGTAGTAACGTGCATATGCATAGTTACTAACTAATCAAGCAAGTGTTTTTGATAAACTTTTATTCGAAGGTAGGTTCATTCATTTTATGTTTACTGTTTACTTTGTGTGGGTTCAGTAAAAATTATAGGAACATATTTTCCTCGATTTAACTTGAGTTATCTCTAATCCTCGACCTTCATTCATGGACTCCATTTCTTTGCCTCACCATATTCTACGCCTCTTCAAATGAACAGCAGTATACTCTCATGAGTAAGCCAACTTCCCTCCACACGACCAGACTCTTTTCTCAAGTTTGAAAAAAAAAGTGATAACGGAATTAGTGAATCAATCTCAGTGTTTAAATTAGCGTGCCCTGCCCACTCCATTCTCGCTCAAGGAGTTAAATTATATGAGAAAACAAAAGTTAAACACTTGTACGATGCTAACAGTTACAATGTGCGATATCAAAATATCACAACTAAGTACTTCACCACCTAGCTGGTGTAAAATGCAAATCAAACTATCTGCAATTAGCTGAGGTAAAAGTAAAAAAATAAAAATAAAAACATAACATTAAATATCTGCGCTCAGGATGTGAAAAGGCAGCAGTGGAAGGGAGGACTGGCAGACATTTCACAAGCTCAAACTTGTGACGAATTTCGCGGTCCATAATTCTGGTGTCAATTAAATGAGTACATCATCCGTTTAAGAGGTTGTTTATTCAAATGTGTACCATCTACACAACAGAATTAGTGGGCTACTTGAACTAGCGAAACAACGCTAGTAAGGTTACTATTGCTGATAATAGTTTATATAATAGCTTTGATCATTGGAAAGCATGCAAAGACACACGTGATTCCTTAAGTGCAATTCATCGATGGCTCAAGATGTGTAACCTTTTCTACTTGTGCTTGGTTCACTGAAAACGCAAGTACCGACGATGCAGATTAAAATGCTGCCCCAATATCGACCAGATTTTGAAAACGAAAGCGAACATGTGGCTAACTATAATGGAGCACATGACTGGTTTCAAAAGGCAGTGAGTACTGCCTGTTTGTCCGAACCATATTTTTAGGGTCAACAATCACGTGTCGTAAGCCTGATTTTGCGACAACTGTTAGGCTATAGATTTAGTGTCACCAACAATAAGAGCATTATGCCAATTATCATTAAACACTCAAATTAAGCTGTATAATTTTGGCTAGAATTATTATTTGATTTAATTTTCCTAATAACATATATGCAGAACGAAAATCCTTTAAACCTGTGGCATAATTGCATAAACTGGAAATAATCTGACCATAGAATGTGCTAAAGACATTCTGATAATGAATTATATTGCCTTGATTGCTCCATCAGCATTAATCGCCTTTAAATTGTA
This sequence comes from Megalops atlanticus, assembly GCA_019176425.1. Taxonomy (NCBI): domain Eukaryota; kingdom Metazoa; phylum Chordata; class Actinopteri; order Elopiformes; family Megalopidae; genus Megalops; species Megalops atlanticus. The sequence goes on along the minus strand of CM032875.1, from coordinate 41,604,801 downwards.
TCTTTGTTTTCACTGACATTAAAATAAATACACTCATACACAAGGTTGGACATAAACACAAACTCTCTCTCTCTCTCTCTCTCTCTCTCTCTCACACACACACACACACACACACACACACACAGAGAGAGAGAGAGAGAGAGACATGTGCACTACACGAATTATGTCTTTATGCGGTGCATTAGCATACACAAAAAACAACCTATGAATGCCCCACGATGTAAGGCTAGTTAAATATTTAAATATTCAATTTAAATATTAAAAAGTGTGTGACAACATCTTCTTTTACAATGATCTGCATTGAGCAGTTGTGGATCACAGATCTTGTGGGGGATTGAACCCACCTCATGCCTCAGTCTCTCACTCAATCCACTCTCATCGAAAAGCTGACTGGATCACTACAGTTCTGCATTCTGTGTTTATGTTATTAACAAAACTATGTAATATACATGTAAACATATGTCTGTACATTGCAAGCTATCAAATACTCAAAAAGAGAACACTGATCTACAGTGTAATAGCAGTATTTCACTCCAGTACCATCAGGAGGAGAGAGGGTGCTTGCTTTAATACATCTGTTTGCTGAAAGAGCTTTCGGGGTAGAGCAAAAAGCTGAAAATCTATGATAGCGAGGGACAGACAACATTTAGAATGGGAAAATAGTGACCTTTTCGTTCCCTCAGTTGGGATGCATGAAGGTGGGAGGTATGGACCGGAAAAGGGAGCCTCTTTATTTTTAAGTATTTAGGGGCCTGTGGCTTTGTTATGTACGGTTACTCTACAAGGGTTGGTTTGTCTGACTGAGGAAAAAGAGGTCCGTAGCAGTGAGAGGCATCTCTCTGGTCTCTCCTTCAGGATCCTCCACCCCGGCCCATAACAGGCCTTGTGCCAGGCTGTACACCACGTCCGATGCCAAATCGAAGGGCAAGGCTGGCACCGACCGGCAGCTTGGTCGAAATTCCATAACATCTGTTCACCCGTCGTACAATGGCACTGGCACGGCGCGGGCGGGAGACGAGGGTGGCTAAAATGGAGATTCTGTCACTTGGGCTGCTAGGAAACACCGCTCTGTGTGTGTGTGTGTGTGTGTGTGTGTGTGTGTGTGTGTGTGTGTGTGTGGTGGGAGTCCACGCTGCCTCACACAGCTGAGTGACACGCTGTGGAAACACAACTCCTCTCTGCAGACTCACGCTCTTGTGGCAAGTCCACAGGTCCCACTTTGGGGGTAAACACACCGCAGACCTGCACTCTTTACCAAAACAAAGCACCCACCCCCACACCCAAAGTGGTTCAAATGGCCTGGGTACAGAGCAACTTCTATAATATTGTATTATACTATCTGGAAAATTTAATTGTTGTTTAAGCCCACAGCTGACTTGGAATAATGTGTGTCGGCTTATATATGCTTAATATTATTGTATTGCCCTGTAATAGTTTTATTATCAACCTGCAAATTTTCAGGATTGTTATATAAATGCATCATCTCTGTACAGTTATTTTTAAAGTATGTATTGTACAAATGTCTGTGGAACACATTGACCATATTCTATAGAAATAAACCCTGCACAAATACTGCAGTACAACACAGGAAGCATTTCATTATTTTTGCAGTTGGAAACTCACTGCCCCACTGATTTGTCCTTCACACTGCAGGATCAGGTCAGAATTGAAATGGCTGGAAGAACCATTTTCTGTCATGCCCAACATTTTGTTGGGACGTTGTAAAACCATCAAAGGAATTTATCAGAACACTGACTCATCTCTTGTTGGCACTTACTGGCCAGAATGTATAGGAAGAAGTAGTGATAGCACCCCATTGCTCTTCAGTGACCGAAAACCTTTGATTTTGGTCCATTTAATGATGTGAATTAGGAACACAACTCAGTGGATTTCTGGCATTTGGATGTGTGTGAATGACAGCTGTCAGCCATGCAGTTATCCTGTATTAATAGTAGAGGTATTTACTGAGTTCTATCGATGCTACACTTCCAGCATTGTGACAGGACCCTGTTTATGAGGTTAAGTGTGTGGGCGTGTGAGTGTGTATGTGTGTGTGAGTGTGCATGCATGCACGTGTGCGTGTGTGTGTGTGTGTGTGTTTGTGTCCACACACATGTATGAGTGTGTGTCTGTGTATGCATGCACATGTGTATGGGTGTATGGGCACACACACACACACACACACACACACACACACACACACACACACGTGAGTGTGTGTGGTTATGTATATGTGTGCCGGGGAGGCTATAGAGGCTGTTGCTGGTCTGCACAGATGGTCTGTGTGAATCGGGGGGGTGGGGGTTGAGATGATGCCGTGGTCACATGGGCAGCGGTAATTGGCCCCCATATTGACCAGTTTGCACTGCTACAGGGCGGGCCAACTCCCAGCTGGACCTGTCAGATGGCATCGCGTCCAGCTCACTGCTCACCCCCAACACTTTCATCTTCTCTCCCACATCTACCATCCATCCATGCTATTGCTATCTCTCTCCCTCTCTTCTGCTCTCCCTCTTGCATACTCCACCTGCTGCACAGAGAGACTAATCAATGATACATAACACATCTTTAGGTACACTAACACTGGACACAACACATTTCCTACAATATCTATACAGAATGCAGTATCACTGGTTAACTTGTCATTAAACTGATTATGATCACAACATATCTCCATGCAGACTCCTATTACTACACACAATACATGCAATGGATAAGTAGTGTTTACTGCACGAAACGCCTTCCTTAAGAGCGACTGAAAGTGAGTTTGGATGCATCACCATATACACTCCCATTACACTGACAGTGAGCACTGCACTTTGACTATTGCGCTGATTACAAATACAGTACCTCTCGCATTAGATTGATACAGTACACAACACCTTGCATTGCATGGACATTCCCATTGTTTAACCACCATGATAACTCCAACCATGGCAACAGTTTCAGCAAAAGACTGTGATAACATTAAGAGCTAGCTTTGTATAATCCAGATGGTCTGCTAACCTTAATTGCATTTTACAGGATTATATCTAAAATGTATATCTTATAAGTGCCAAAATTGCTGTGAATGTTATTGACACTGCGTGCAGATACCATTCGGACTTGAAAAGAGGTCTGCTGTGTCTCCATGGTGTGCAGTGATGCTCATGTCTCTAGATGTGACTGGAGAGATGTGATCTTCGAGTGGGGGAACCACCTTCTTTCAAACTCTGTTCAGATCAATTCTCATTTTTACATGCACACCCCCAGCTAGTTATCCTTTTATACATTGATTCCCTATGAGTTCAAAACTATGGCAGACTGCATGTGTCTCCTCAGTGTTTTTGTTCATGTGGACAGTGCTGATGTTGGTGAAAGTGCAGATGTTCCATGGAAATGCACCTTCCTGTGCAACATCACCTCCTTGTTGCAGATTATGAGGGTTAGTCTATAAAACAATAATGTTAACACTTTCTATGATAGGTGCTAAATACAAACATAATGACTTTATAAGAAGCGTGTAGCACCAATAAGTACTGCACAGATATTCATATACATTTATGGAAACTGGCAAAGGCTAACATAGAGAATTCTATGTCGCCATCCACATCCAGAGTGATATGACCATTCAATACCAAATCAGAATACCATGACAATGTCATTCATGACATGGATGGTGACATAGCACATGCCATGATAGTCTTTGGTGATTGGCATGAGTTTTTATTAATGCTGATCAAAAAAGGTAAATAATTACATATTTACAAAATGTTTTACGTCACTCTCTATGTATGACCATGTATGTATGAGTGATATTTTAGCCAACTAGTAGCCTCTAGCTAAAAAAAAAAGCAGGCAGGTAATTACTGAACCTTTTATTAGCAGTCAAAAATATCAACTCCAATATGGTTCACAGAAATATGAAAGTAAATAATGAGCAAAATAATTAAATTGTGGCATCTGCTTACATTAATTAATGTCAGAGAGGGAAAGCATGTTAAGGATGGTGAAGTGATACACCAGTGTGAGGGCACACCATAGGGGATGAGTATAATAATAATGGGAGGTGCACAAATTCCGTAAAATTATAATTTTTGTGCATCTAAAATACATCCCCCTGCACGCACACACACACACACACACACACACACACACACACACACACTTGAACCCTCAGCACCTTAACTGACAGTAAGCTCATTTCTGCTGTAGGTACTTGCAATGCTCAAATTAATTTAGCATTAAATTTCATTTTAACATGTTAAAAAGTTAAATATCTGCACACGTACTGTGTGTCTAAGACCCTCTACATATCCCTTGTGAAAATCAACAGAACCTACAGGGCACTGTACAATATCACAGCCGTCTCCCTGAGGTGCCTGAAGTTACAGCCTTGCCTAGTGTAGTTTGGTGTGTACTGTATGGAGATGGACTACAGGTTAACTACAGTGGCTTCAGAAAGTATTCAGACCCCTTCACTTTTTGCACACTTTGTGTGTTATAGACTTAATTTAAAATGGATTAAATGTACTGGCCATCAATCTATTCATATTAACCCATAATGAAAAAGCAAAAACATTTCTTAGGAATTTTTTCAGATTTATTCCAAGTAAAAAACTGAAATATGTCATTTGTATGGATCTGGACATTTCAGCAATCCAGTTGTCCTGGATCTTCCCTTTTTTATTAATATGCCTCATTGTGCTCTGGTTTCTTTTCATTGAGGAAATGTCACTTCTTCAGCCAGCAAAGCACACAGTCTTGCTCTTTTTTTACATTCAGTTAATGGACGCTGAGGGTAAGAGGCAGGACAGTCTGTGCTATGACACATAAAAAAATGACAATTGCACTGTCATTACTTAGATGCCTCTGTTCTCCATTCAGTCCAAACATGACATACTTCATCCTTCACCCTGAATAGCAAGTCTTGCTTCCACAACATTGTAAGTTATCTTGTCAGAAAAGTTCATACTTGATGTATTAACTGAGTAATTATGCGCTGCTCAGTTAATAAAAATGAAGGGCACGGCACATTGTGGCTGGATTGAGTCTGTGCCTAAATCTAGAGTGCCTGTGCCTGAAGAGACCATGGGAGGGCCTGCATCAAAGAACCCATCTGGTAAAAATCCTCACTCAGGTACCATGGTGGGCTGGCTGTTTTGGTGCGCTGCATTTCCTTAGGCTTTTCTCCTGCAGAGTGAAAAACAGCCACTGGGGGCACTGTGATGGAAAAACAAGGTTGAACAGTTCGTGTTGCAAAGGATGGTTTCAAAATGGGGGCTGGACAAAGAACACAGTTCGTGCAACATGTCCCTGATTGCATAAGATGCTCACCGACAGTCTATTACTGTGGCAGAACATGGTGATATTACTGCTCCACTGTACTATCACAGCAGCATAATAGCAATGTTATGTATTAACGAGCAGATGCTGCATGACACTAGTGCACGATACAGTCATGGCAATGGTCCTACAGGCTGGGGTAATGGAACATATCAATAAGCCCCAGACAGACTCAGGTCATCTCCCACCAGAGATTTCTCGCAACTCAGTTTTAAAATCACCATTCGAGCACTGTACTTGTTTATGGAAAAACACAAACACCACTGAATAACAAAACACTCATCAAGCCTTTTTTCCCCCTCTGCAAATCTGGCATCTGAAAGGTCTTGAATTAATGATAAAGCCTCCAGACACAAGCCTCTCTGTTCTCACTTTATCTGATCTGAGATCCAAAACACTCTCATATATTATCCAATTAATAACATGCATGGAATGATAACTAAGGTGAACCTAACATCATGCAAAACAACCATTCAACAGAACTGGATATACATATGTAAAAATCTACTCATGCAAACAGTAAGCACGTGATATATATATACACACATACCACATACTGTGTATACAGATGTATATTTCAACTAGTTTAATGGGGAGACAGATTGCCAATATGCAGGAGATGGACAGATCATACAAGTAGATGTAGTGCTGCTCTGCAAGGCTCACATGTGATTTGTTTTTGTTTGGACGAGGTGAATTTCCACCCAGCGCTGAACAGGGAGGCTGACAGAGGTACATGTGGAGCCCTGGCAGTGCTCATCCAGCCCTGCTGTCAAGAGTGGGGATCTCTCCCTCTCTCTCTCCATCTCTCTGTCTCTCTTCCCAACAGCAGTGAAAACTCTCAGCCAGGAAACAGGAGAACCTGGCACGGCTTCAGCGGGAAAACACTGGGAAAAAACAGCCGTGCGCTGGCGTGTGCCCCCTCCGTGTACCGACATGGGCGCTGCCGCCCGGGATGCCGGCTGGCTCTGTGAGGAAACCAATAAATAAATTAAACGGTGCAGGCCCACAATAACGAGAGGTCTAAATGCGCCGTGTTACACACAGCCTCACAGGGACGGCAGAGAGCTGGCAGGAGCCGAGGCGGGTTTGTGCCAAGCGAGAGGGCACAAGGAAGAGGGTCTATGGTGTGTGTGTGTGTGTGTGTGTGTGTGTGTGTGTATTGTGTGTGTGTGAGTGTGTGTGTGCATATTGTGTGTGTGTGTGTGTGTGTGTGTGTGTATTGTGTGTGTGTGAGTGTGTGTGTGCATATTGTGTGTATTGTGTGTGTGTATGCATATTGTGTGTGTGCGCGTGTGTGTGTGCGTGTGTGTGTGTGTGCATATTGTGTGTGTGTGTGTATTGTGTGTGTGTGTGTGTGTGTGTGCATATTGTGTGTGTGTGTGTGTGTGTTGTGTGTGTGAGTGTGTGTGTGCATATTGTGTGTGTGTGTGTGTGTATGCATATTGTGTGTGTGTGCGCGTGTGTGTGTGTGTGTGTGTGTGTGTGTGTGTGTGTGTGTGTGTGTGTGTGTGTGTGGCCTTGCTGCATGTGTATGTGTTCGTACACACAGTTGTGTGATTGTGAAAGTGCATGTGTGCATGTGTATGTATGTTTGTGTGTAAGACAGGCATGTAGAAGGGGGGAGGGAGGGGCTGCGTGTGCGTGTAAATTCAGGGACATCTGTTCATTACAACTGGAGTGTGTTTATTTTTATACAGCCAGCCACAACCAGATAGCCAAACTGGCACAACTGGTTAATGTACCAGTCTTCTTTCCACTGCACACCAAATGAAATATTTACACCAGGAAAGATAGGACAAAAGAAAGGGAGGATGACAGAAGAAACAAAAAAATAAAAAGAGGAAAATCACAGGTTGCAAAGCAGAAAGGTAACACCTATTAATGGATAAATTAAACTGGAAAAAAAGAACAAATAAATTTGTACATTTTACAAAGTGAAACATCTGGATGAGAAATTGCATACACTATTCAAAAACAGATAAACACACACTGGCACACAAACATACATCTGTGCACATTCACACGTGTATGAACACCAATACAGAAATTCAAGGAGTTAGCTGTACTCTAGTCATAGGAACACATTCATACAGCTGGTTCCTGTTGCAAGTATGGATTGGTCTTGGCAGTCATTCAGAGTGAGAGTAATGTAGTCTGATTTTCTGTTCCCAAACTGAACACAAATCAAGAAGAAAGAAAGAAAATAGAAGAAGAAATAGCTTTCTGTTTTTGGCATGGTGGTGAATTATTTACAATCTTCTTCCACAGTTGCCAACCTGTAAACAAATAGAAAACTGATCTCAGGCCTCTCTTGTTTTGATGTCTCAGCTGAAATATGGCATAAAATATGTTCAACAGGCATTTAGTGATGATTAAAAACTGTTTTCAAAGTATCACACAAAACCCAAGAAAGGTGGTTCAATAACATTCAGGTTCTAATTTGGTGAGTCCCCTTAGTGTCACCACCTGCTGGTAAAATTAAGGCACTATTGTTTACTTAGGGGAGAAACTAAAAAACGAATGAGTGAGGGACATTATCGTTTCCTTTGCTTCATAGTCGCAACTTCCATAGCCTGAACAGCACAGCAGAGGTACTGCATGATCAACCCACATATAGTTAAAAAGCTCTTTTAAACCAAATAAGTGTATGATGGTTCGACCATCTTAGCAGTCCTTGTTAGTTAGCTAACAGCGCAACAAACACTGTGATGCACAGAGGCTCCTCCCTCAGTACCCCTGCATGTCAGTGTAAGTCACACAGAGAAGCAGGTTCCTCACTGTGGGCTCTGAGCTGGTGAGCTGCAGCCCAGCACATTCTCCAGGTTCTCTGCAAATCAAAGATAACTGGGTTGAACAGCTGAACAATGATAATTAGGGAGCTGAGTGGTTGAGACAGAAAACCTACCCAAAACCAGGACTGGCTCACTCTGCAACTGATACCTCCTCTTCAGGGAAGGCTATGGAGCTGAATGAAGGCACCACATACCAGAACTTCTTCCCTGCACTTCCACACAAACAAAGTGGGCCGTGTGTCAGGGAATCTTAACTCTTTCAGTGTGGGGAGTGGGAGTACTGATGCTGACCTGAGTAACAGCGAAAAACAGGCCTCCCCTGGGACCCACAGTCCATCTCTCCCTGCTGTCACTCTCCCCACCCACGCTTTCTTTGGGTCCGTGTTCCCCACACGTCCACCCCTGTCCCCCTCCCCCTCCCTGCTCTCCCATTCCTTCGCTCCCCTGGGACCCCCTGCTCCGGAATGCCACTCATGGGGAAGAATCTCGCTGCAGGCACTCAATATGTCGACTGTGTCTGACTGCAAACCTAACAGGGCCAGAGAAAGAGAGAGAGGGGGGGAACAGATAGGTGGGAGAGAGAGAGACAGAGAGAAAGAAAGAGAGAGAGGGAGAGTGGGGACAGATGGGGGGGAGAGAAAGAAAGACAGAGAGAAAGAGAGGGAGGAGAAGAGTGGCCAAGAGAAAGATATGCAGTGTATTGGAGGGCAAAATAATGAATAAATTGCATGTAAAACTTCTTCTAAGAGTGAGTCCTCACTGTTAAGAGCTGTTGGTTCAATGGAGAGATGGAACTTCTGGTTACCCCACTATTTGTTATTTGTTCAGAATGTTTTGGATTCCATTTCATTTGTTTACTATAATTCAAAATCTTAGATGCAAACTGTACTTGCCAGGCCATAAGGTTTCATGTGACTAGGACACAAAGATTCACGACTGGAGATGCACAGAACAGAGTCTGTGTATTAGAGATATAAATACAAAATTTCTTATACTGCTTAAACTATATCTCGGGTCCCACAAAACTACAGGTCATGCTGGTCCTCATAAACGTGCTCAACTCCAATGGCCTGTCAGGTTGTATCAGCAACTTCATTTGACAATGCAACCATTCTGGGATATTTCACCCTTAAATGTGTCATATTTTGCCTTGGGATAAAATGGTGTGTTCTGGAGAGGTGTTGCTGTTTACATTAGACCAATCAAGGCATACATTTGGGGGGATATTCTTGAAGAACACCCATCTCTGAGGTGTTTGAGGTACAACTGCTCTGGCCTCATGCTATATAGCCATTAAAAACCTCTGTTAGGATTCCTGCCCGCTAATACTCAGATCACCTCCTTCAAAACTCCTCCCATTGGACAGTATTTTTGTGAACTACAGATCTAATGTCAATGTGCAGTTATTGCAGTTATAGCCTTGTTGTGAGTGTTTTAAAGGAGATTGGATTCTCCAGTGCTCGGTTTTATACAGTATGTGGGCAGGTGTGGCTTGAGAAGGACGGTGTGTGGATTAGGCCAGCACACAGCACAGATGCTGTTCTCTCAGAGAGCTGCAGAGAAGAGCAAACAACACCAAGTGGATTCTGCCACGGGGCTCCGACACTGGGAAAAAATGGAGAGTTTACACAGAAGCCTCAAACCCCACTCATCCCAGAGTGAGATTAAGAGATTACATTGAGGAGCTAGCTGTAAAGCCAGTTAATGCTCTCCGAGATTAGGCACACACAGGTTCTCTCACTTCACACCGCTGGCAAACAGCAGCCAATGGCCTGGGGTAAGGGCCAAAGGTACCGCAGAACAAGACAAGAGCTCCTTAACTGATTATCTCCTTCAGTCATCACAGTCAGACCTCTTCCAGTCTACGTCTCAGTCAACAGTCTGTCTTTAACATTGCGTATGGGTATGGAAGTGTTTTTTGACCTCGCATCAGCAAAAGTACACATTAAGTTAATTAATCTATCTTATATATTGTATCTCTCTTTCTAAAATGTGTGTGTGTGTGTGTGTGTGTGTGTGTGTGTGTGTGTGTGTGTGTGTGTGTGTGTGGGTACAATACAGAGCCGTCCATAGTTAATCATTCCGCTGATTAAATAGGAGATTGTAATAACTTGTTACTTATAACTTGTTACTTGTCATTATAAGAGAAAAAAGTGTTTGTATTGGATTATTTTCTCCTGCTTCAAAACTTTCAAAAGTCTCCCTGAACATCTGGCAGAGTGAACCACATTTTTGGCCAATATGTCATGGTATGTGGTGGAGTTCATAATTCCCTCTCTATTAACAAGGGCTCCAGGACCCATAGATGCAAAACAACATCAAACAACAGAGACCCAGCATATTTCAGTGGACATTTGGCATAAGCCTCAGCATAAGCCCCACCTTTTCTGTGCCAAACTGTGGAGCCTGTCAAAAAATATACCTTCTATTTCATATTACAATAAGACATGCTTCAAATTATCATTCAGATGTAGAGTGGTGCAGCACATTCAAGTTGTCTCTTTTTGTGGTTTATCTTCTGAAGAGGCTCCTTCCTTGAAGCCTAGCCAAGAATACAACATTCATGCAGGTGATGCTGAATGGTTCGTTCTGACAAATTGCACCCTGAAGATGCTAGCTTGCTCTGGGGATCTCCAGTTGTTGCTTTTGGAATTACAGTTGCCTCTCGATCCACCTCTTTTGCAGCCCGTGGTGGCAAGACACGGTTGTGTCCTTTTCCTGTCAGGGTTGCGACTGTACCACAAGTCATAAATTTCATAATATTCGACTCTACTAAAGAAAGTGGTAGATTCGGTTTTTAGGGAAATCTTTTATATCCATTTCCCATTTTTGAGGAGATCAAAACCAATTTGCCTGCAGTCTGCAGAGAGTTTTTACCTTAACCATAACAATGCGCTCTACCAATGGGTTTCTTCTATGTCACTTCCTTTTATACCATAGGGAAACAGGAAATTTTCAGAGGCCTTTGTGTAGGTCCATTCTATTTAAATTCCAAAGAGAAGAATGATGGTCTGGGTCTTGGATTTTTTCAAAGGCGTGAATAAATGTGACTCAAGTGTTTTCCATAATAGAATTCATTATTTGTGTACAACATGACTGTGTTATGCTATTCAAATTAAATGACATTTCTAAATTTCTTTAAGCCACAATGTATATTTTAACTGTTATATCATGTTTTTGTTCCTATTTTATCAGAGGTATGATTAAATATGGAGGGTATTGTACATTTGGATAAATGTAGGAATTGTCCTCACTGGAGTAAATGAGATTGATCAGATATAGCTCTATCTGAATAAAATGAACAACAGCCTTATGCAGAGGATTTAAATTTGTCACAAACAACTGAGGTTCAGAACACAAAGAGAAGATAGTCGCCTGACACAAACCCACGTATGACTGCTGTCTGCTGAGAATGTTCTGCCTGCTCTTCCTCTAAGCCCACATCGTGGTGAATAAATAAATCAGTAAATAAATATTCCACCATGATAAATAAATAAGCAGAATCATGTGAATAAATCTCTGTTAAGTTTTGATTTTGGTTGAAAATAAAACGCTTTTCTTTTTTTTTCTAAATGTGTTCCGGGTATTACCATGGCAACATGGATTCTGCAGTCTTTCCCAAGTGTCTTAGCAACTGCAGACACACACTCACACACTGTGACTGACACACACAAGCATTCACACACTGTGATGCACACACTCACACACACTGTGACCAACACACAGTCAGTCAATCTCTCATTACAACTGTGTCACATCTTTCCTAAATTATTCCAGGCCCCACCTCTTCATTCATCCTGACCAAGTGGCAATTCAAGTGTCAGTGCTGTTTTGCATTACTTGTTAATTTCCTGACTGAATTTCAAAATCTCTAAATCCTGTTATCTCTGCCTCCGCAACATTAATAAGGCTGTATCTTAATAATATTTAGAACCTCATAATCAAAGGTGAACCACAGTAACAAATAAGAGATGCTAACAATGGACTAATGTAACTGAAACAAATAAATATAACCATGGACATTCCAATGTTAAAACTAGTCATAACTAAACAACATGTAGCCCTAAGACTAGGATTTACATAACATTGTCTAATATTGTTTAGGGAACTGGATCAGAGAGCTGCAGGGGCAAGCCTTATCTATGGTACTGCTGTTGTACCATTGAGCAGTTTGCACATCCCATCCATAAATGGACAATATGTCAAATGTAAGCTCTACAAGCTCTAGACAATAATAGGAAATAATAATTATGCTAATCATAGTAAAAGCATTAACAAAATTATTTGAATTATAGGAGCAGTACTTGAACACATAAACCAATAGCTGGGAATATACAGATCAATATCTTAGTACATAAATATTTGAGTACACATAGTGGACGCATAATGTTAATATGGGAATATCTACTGCAGGTATATAAATGGTTGTTAAAGGTACATTTTAAGGTCTGTTAAATACATAGCTTAAACAGAGCTATTGCAGCTGTCTAGTTGTGCATGGAAGATATATTACACACCATAACATATGACAAGGTGACAACGTATGACAAGGTGTGGTGAGGCCTAAGTAAATCAGACATCAATGGTAAGTGGACAGAGATAAACTCCATTATTTATAACTCCATTATTTATATCACAAGATGCATTTCCTTGTCACTGTGGCATGCAGTCATGCAGCATTTACTGATAACGGAAAGAATATATGAAATATTTGATCTTTCATATGAGATGACAAGTGTTCATAAACAAATGTGGCAATGTCTGATTTTGTATGGTGATCACATGTGTAGTCACTGTTAATACTCTCAGAAAATTGGACATCTTGTATTATTAAAATCAGCCACTGCAATTTATAATAAAGCATCAAATTCCTCCTAAAGGAAGCAAGTCACTAACCACACTGAGCACAATGCTGAATTTTCACGTGCAATTAGTTTGGGCTTTACCGTTGCATTTTCCTGTTTGAGGATGAGAGAGGATGTGGAGTGGAAATGGGAGAGGGGCAAGCTTCAGAAGTCTGGCTTTCCAGTCGGCAGGAGACAATGCAAAGCTGGCACCGTCGGAGCACCGTGCCAGGGGGAATGGAGTGCCACATGGTGCCCCTGTGCGGGGGCCAGCCGGGGGGAGGTGTGCGTGCGTGCGTGTGTGTGTGTGTGTGTGTGTGTGTGTGTAGGGAGGGGGCTGAGACAGGGGGGGGGGGGAGAGAGGAGCCGAGTTTGCATCTTAAATTCCACAACATCTGTTCAGCAGCACGTCGCAGTGGAAGCCGGTTGTTGCAGGCACTTTAATTAGGGGGAGATTGAGACTAATTTTCAACAATAACTCAGGTACTCCAACGGCCTCTTCTCTGCAAACCACAGAGCATAGGGGTGCCCGTTCAAAAAAAAAAAAAAAATTGCCTTCAGAAAACGGGCTGCTGCCCGGACATACTTTGCCCCAAATATAGGCTGAGCCCTCACTTGTACCAGACTGGGCTCAAATACGAGCCCAAATCCCATTCTGAAATTCTGTATGTTACAGAGGGTTCCGTTGTGTGAGTTAGTGCGTTTGTGTAGCATAGTGCCTTTTTGTAATAAAGTGTGTGCTTGTGTGCACGCGAGCGGCTGGCAGAGACCTACCGATGAAATATTTAGATAATCTGCATCTCTCTACCCTCTCAAACAGCTGCTGGGTACTGCGGCTCTTCCCCACTCCCCACGCCTCTCTTCTCCTCTCTTTGTCGTCCACGACATCAGTGTCGCCCGCGCCGCGCGCCGCTCCGTGCCAGCTGCTGCCGGCGAGGGGGCCTCGCTGTCGCAGACACACTGCTCCGCTGCAGCAGAGGCCGCAATTAAAGCGGCTCCTGTTTCTTCACACCCCATTCGCGCCCCAGCACGAGGCACATGCTCTGTTCGCCCCCACCCACCCCGCCACATCACAGCACCGCGTCGCAGCCCTGCATCACCGCCGGCATTGTTCATTTCCATTTCAGGGCTGCAGCTACACTAAGCGCTGTCCCCCTCGACTGTGTAAAACGGCAGAGGTGCCGCCAGCTGTTTTCATATGGAAACGGAGGGCCGAAACTCCAGATAACTTCCAGAGCACCTTGTGCTGCCCAGTCACATACTGAACATTGTTATGGGGAACCTAGGGCTGTTCTCTGTAAAATGATTTTCCAGAAAACTTGCGAACGAGTTCTAGCTCTTGTCTTACCTCATTATCAATATTCAACACGTGTGTAAGACAGGAGTTAGGACTCATTCTCACGTTTTCTGGAAATAGTCCTTAAGATGGACACTCAAAGGACACACCAAGTCAACAGCCCTTGCAGTGCATATTTGAAATGATTGGAATGCTAATGCAAACACTTTCCATGAGTTTGTATTCAGAGAAGAAGCCTAGGATAAGCCATAATAAGTAATCATATTTAATCATCATGAATCACTGGCTGTCAAAAAGGCCTTTTTTTCAAGTCAGCGGCAAAATCGTTCCAGAAGACCTAGGGAACAGGGCATGAAAATGAAGGAGCCAAAGACCTCACAGTGTGGCAGTCATGCATTCCTGTGCGTGAGCGAGTATTAAGCTCACCCGAGATCAAACATAGCCACACCACAGTCTCACAGACTTTGTGGGAGGGGATGGGCAAGGCCACCCAAGTAAATGAGGTGTGCGCAAAGACTCATGTGTGTGAGTGCTGTGGGGCTCGTCCTGCAAGCTAGGGACCAAGGTCGCCTCAGAAAGGGGCCATCTGTCACTTCATCCACACTCGAGCTGGAGAAGAATGGATCGGACATCCCTGAACACTTCCAAGAATACTCCTGTATTAGCCTCTCGTGAGGAGCAAATATGATAATGACGGTTCTGAAGAGGGCTTTGTCATGCTCAACACAGAGAAACCAGAGCAGGGGAATGAAATAAAATGCAAGGACATCTGGGATATTTAGAAAATGTGTTTTCGTGACATGTGAATATGGTGGTGACAAATTCCTTAATTCGCTGTTAATTTCCGTAAAAGCATTGCTCTTCTGGCCATCTGTCCAGTTGGAGTATCAGTTCTGATACTGACCACAGCATGGAGATCTGTACAGTAGCTCTTCCAAGTGGAGCAGTTAGCTGTGGAATCCAGAAAATCGGTGCAGTATTGTGAGGTCACTGAAGCTTCACCTCTCTCACAATGAGGAATTGGGGTCTCGGTGCCCCCCACCCTGACCCTTTCCTGATGCCTGCTGGCACTTTGGGAGTGGTGCCCCCCCATCCCCATACACCACCCCCCACCCCCACCCCCCACCCCCCACCCCCTCGAATGCCAGCCGACAGCCCTCGCAGTGTGGCACGCCATCTGCTGCCTCCCTCCCAGCTCCACCGCCTCTCTGCAGATAGCTACCCACAAGCCACCTCTCCCTCAGCTCCATGCTGCACCAAACAGGAGGCTTTCGCGCGGATCACTTCACCCCCGATACCCCCGCCAGACATCGGGGGAGAGGGGAGAGGAGGGAGAGGAGAGAGAGAGAGAGAGAGAGAGAGAGAGGTAGGGCAGCAAAGAGGGACCAAGAAGGGGAACACACAATGCGGTTGCATACACGTGCGCACACATGCTGTGTTGTGCTGCACAGATATCCATACAAATACACATGCACAAACAGTCCATCATATTTGCATCATAACAGCTTTTCAACTACTATTGTCACAAGGGCCACATATTGTTTCAATCATGCAGGTGGGTTAAACATTTTACAGCTGTGACTGATAAAATCGAAAGTAAACTAACTAAAGCAAAATAGTAAAATGTTTCTGTATATGAACAATGCTGACACATTCTTGAAATATGCAGAGTTTATCATGGTCAAAATGAAGCTTCTATTACCCTCTGTATGTTTCTCATAATCGATTTAGTACAGGTAAGTTTTATTAAACAAATAAAACTGAAAAAACCAGTATAAAATCATCATTGAGTTTGCTCTCAATCACAACTGAAAAACCAAATTAACATGAATAACAGCACATAGTAGCAAGAAAAAAAAGATGGTTGATTGGATTCATTCATGGTGCCAGTGCTGCATATTACTTGTTTATTTAACTTTTTTATTCATTTCTTAATGATCAAAAGGCAAGGAGTAAGTCCACAGCAGACCTCACTGGATTCCCAGGTTGCTAGTTGCATGGCCCTGATTTAAATGTCTAAGGATAGCATTGTGGCAGTATTACACAGATGTAGCTGCTCGTTAATACATTAGTTACAGAAGTTGCAAGTAAACGACATTGTAATTTTACTGACTGTTAATCTTAATACCTTAACACAGAAACCAGCTAAAACTTTGGAAACATCAAACACAAATCACAATGCCAATACATTATACCTGACAGCTCTCCACTTCTCTCTCTGTATCTCTGTACATCTCTCACTGTCCTAAAGACACACAAGTGAGTGTAGAACTCATAAATGTTTAATTTTTTGGTGGTGAGCGTGCTAATGAAGTTTTAAATATTCCACCGCACTTTAGGAGTAAAAAATGAATGAACACCAAAAGCCAAGTTAAATGTTTTCGAAGTCACCCCAACCCCTTCCCCCAACACACAAACATACACATGTACACATGTACACATGTACACGTGCACACACACACACAGGCACACACACACACACACACACACACCTGGATGTGCATCAGTATGATTCTGCCTTAATATGACTAATGGTGTGTGTGTGTGTGTGTGTGTGTGTGTGTGTGTGTGTGTGTGTGTGCCTGTGTGTGTGCGGGCACGTGTGTGTCATCTGATTGGAAGGGGGGCCATCACAGTTGGTGTCAGATTAAATTGCCTCACTCTGTCCAAGACAGCCTTGTCACAACTTCAATATTGCCACCTACCTCAGAGCCAGCACCTACCGAGCCTTAATTTCATTTCTCTCTTACACAGTCAATTTGCGCTGTCTGTCATAAACCCCAGATAGTCCATGCCAACCTGCAGTGGGGATGTCTGTAGGGTGAATTTTAAAACTAACACGACATCTTGCAAAGGGAGGGATTCAATCTTTCAAGCTTTCATCTTGTAACCATAATCATGTCCATTGTTAAATAAATTGACTAAAAAAGATTTCATATAAAATGCAATAGTATATTTAATGTGTTGCTCAACTCATTTGGTAGGTTAATGGAGTGAGAGAACTGTAATGTTCTGTTTTATAAAAGAAAATTATCAAGAATAGTTCTTTGTCATCTACTCTTTATTGTTGCTTAAACAAATGGAATTCATCAAATTCACAGAAAACTAGGTTTTGATCACTTTGAATTGATCTTTTCATGATGCACCCATTTACTCTGCCCTTATATATACTATATACAAAAACACAAGTAATACACCAAAAACCAGTGTTGCCACCAAAACACCCAAGCTGAAATTGCTGTCACTCACGTTACTAACCAATTACAGAAAATTACCTTTTTTAAACTTGTGCAAATACACACAACAAGAACTCCCTGTAACAAACACAGGGGGTGCATGAACAGGCAGAAATAAGTGCTGGTTCACACAGCTGTCTTCCACGAAAGGACAAGGTTAAGATACATGGCCTGCTTCATTATTTCCAACAGACAACACAGAGAAAAGATTGCCCATCATTTCCAATAACATGCCACAAGTAGCATAAACAGCAAAGATGCTCTGGTCTTGTCTTGCAGCTACTGTATATAATGAGTATGTTCCAGGTATATGCACTTGGATAGGTGCCTAATTACTGATATTGTAGATACAGTCTATGAGTCTTCCAGACCTCAATAGGTGCACACTTTAACCGTGCACAGCTATCTGGGTCCGTGTACTAGATGTGCTGCCCAAATGAGTTTATTATTTCCTTCACCCAAAGGATAATGTATTTAGTGCTCTGTGTGTGTGTGTGTGTGTGTGTGTGTGTGTGTGTGTGTGTGTGTGTGTGTGTGTGTGTGTGTGTATGTGTCTGTCTGTGGGTGTGTGAGTCTCTCTGTCCACATCAACTGAAAACAGTTACAAAATGTTACCACTAGAGGTTGTAGTTAAAGGAGAAAGGATATGTAATCTGCGATTGCAGTAGTTTTTTTTTTTTTTTACCATATTTATATATGCATTGATATTATATTTTTATGTATTTTTATATTCTATTGCCAATTCATCTATTTTCATCAACAACAGGGTCTTTTTCTATGCTATTATATGATGTCATGCAACATTCTCTGCGTATACTCTTTACATGAGTAACCCCAGGTTATGAGCAATTAATCCTAATGATAATATGTATGTATGTATGTATGTATGTATGTATGTATGTATGTATGTATGTACATAAAACTCTCTCACAAACAGGAGGACTCCAAGGATTCCAGTATCATGCAGTGTTATTCTTCATTAGAGAAATCCTTTTTCTGACCTGAACAAAATAGAGTCACAGAGATGAGGGAAAGAAACAATAAATGAGAGCAGGTGAGACAAAGAGAGAGAAATAGGAGAGAGAAACGGGCAGATTTTACTATCACTGGTAGATGTGTTGAGGGCAGTTCGAGTGTAATGGGGCTCACGGGTGTGATGCTGGTGAGCAATGGATCAGGATCCAGGATGGAGTGAGTGTCACTGATGTTCCTCTCCTCAGCTTGTTTGGGAATGGAGGCCCAACACTGACACCCTATTCATCAGCTGTGCACATTAGGTTTTTGGAGCTGAACCAACATCATGGAATCTGTCTCTCCTTCTTCCCCAATCCAATCTCCTACTTTGTCTCTCTCTCTCTCTCTTTCTCTCAAAAATTGTTTTACTCCTTGCCTCTCATTCCCCCTTTACTCAGTCCTGCTCTTCTCTCTCTTTTTCTTTTTTGTTCTTTCTTTCTCTGTTTCTATCATTTATTTTCTCTTCCTTTCACTGTCTGCTCTTGTCCCTGTTTCTCCCTCTCTATTTGTCATGATTCTCTCCTTTTCTCTTCTCCTCTTTGTCTCTCTGTCTCCCTGTAAATAATTTAACCCCTGCTCTGCCACAGGCCTGGCTTCCCTCCAGGCCCCAGCTAAGCTCCTGTGACACGGGGGTGTGTCAAGGACCCCCCAAATCTGATATAGTTCCTTATCAGTGCACTAGTAACTCTTACCCATTTTCTGTTACTACTTGCCTGAGAGTCAATGCACACCACAGTAAAACACCATCCAAGTGGGAAATGTTAGGTAGAATAGAAAGAGAAGCTAAATTCATTCTCTCTCTCTCTCTCTCTCTCTCTCTCTCTCTCTCTCTCTCTCTCTCTCTCTCTCTGTAAGGTTGGCATCAGTGTAGCATCTGGGCCCTAAAAAAGGCATCAGATGGGGGGATGGGGGAGGAAAACAGATGCCAAAGGACGTGGTCTCTCTATCTCTGTCTCTCTCTCTCCCTCTCTCTCAACACCTATTCTGCCATGGAAGCAGAATAGGTGTTTATTCATAGATCTGAATTCTGCATCAATTTGTGGCAATAACCACAGTGAAGTCATACCAATAGTAAAGGTAACTCCAAAACAGATCACATTACTAATTTGAACATGAATTAAAATAGCTACAGGCAACAGTGAATTGAATTGAACAGGTATGCCAACAGAATGGGGAGAGACATCTTCCATAAAGTGGCTCACCGCTTGCCCATCTCACCCTGGTCTCAGTACATACTCACACATGCACATGTATAAATGCACACATTTACACAGGTATGAACCCACACACATACACAAGTAGGAACACACAGACAGGCATAGATAGGAATGCACACATACACATGTAGAACACATAAACATGTAAGAATGCACACAAAAAGTATACACACATATGCTATGCCAATGACACCCAGCTCTACCTCTTGTTCCAGCCTGATGACCCCATGGTCTCAGCACGGATCTCTGCCTGTCTCTCAGACATCTCAGCCTGGATGAGTGAGCACCACCTTCAACTCAACATATCCAAGACTGAGCTCCTAGTCATCCCAGCCCGCCTGTCAATCCAGCACGACATCACCGTTCAGATAGGTTCAGCTTACCTCACTTGTAAGTTGCTTTGGATAAAAGCATCTGCCAAATGAATAATGTAAATGTAAACATATACATATAGGAACCCACATGCATGCAAATATAGGTACTTACACACTCACACATGTAGGAAGCCACTCAAACATACATATGTAGGCACCCACACAAACTCACACATTTACATGTAGAAACCCACACACTCACACATGCACATGTATGAATGCACACATACTCTTACATACACATGTAGGAGCACACCCACACACACAAACACACACAAACACACACACATGCTCACACGCAATGGCCTTGAAGGCAAGATAACAGGTGTGCATGGACCTACCACAGGCG
Organism: Megalops atlanticus; assembly: GCA_019176425.1. Taxonomy (NCBI): domain Eukaryota; kingdom Metazoa; phylum Chordata; class Actinopteri; order Elopiformes; family Megalopidae; genus Megalops; species Megalops atlanticus. Next base: position 41,584,350 of record CM032875.1, on the reverse strand, counting down.
TGTAGATTTGATTATCATTGGCACTGAGCAGATTGTCAAAAATTATGATTCGCACAGACTTGAACAACAAGACCTCCAATCAGTCATTACAATCAGTAAAATGGCCACATTTTGTTTTCCCCTGAAAGGGGAAAAGCTCCTTATTTTACTGATCAGACACAGCTACTTGTGTTTCTGGATCTGTACCTATGGAATATGTGAGTCCACAAATTTGGTTATTTCATCTGTGTACTGAAAGTTGTGTAAATTTGTCAAATGCTGTGTCACTCCATGTTATTGTTTTCATTAATAATCAGAACTCCAGTATTTCAGTAATAAATGTGCCTTCATCAGGGAGAGCGTACAAAATGCAACAGGCTTTTTGAGCACCTGCAATAAATAATATGAATTGATTAGTTATCAAACATAAGCAGCCAAATACTTAATATATCATTATCATAACATATGATTCTAGTGTCGATTAACAAATCATCCTTTATAATACAATGAGATTGTAAATCACAATAGTAGTTTCTAATTTGTAAGCCTTCCAAAAGAGAAGACACTTAACAATATTAAACATCCATATGCAAGCAAAAGCCAAAAATATACCATATCAACCCATCACCAAAACAGGTTTCAGAGTGAATGTTTACATAGCTCATGTGTTTTCCATTGGGGGCAAGAGTTTAAATGTAGAATAACCAAAATGTCTGAAGAATACATTAACTAAATCACCACTTTATCTTGGAAAACTTACCATTTCATTGTAGTTTTATCTTACGGAAAAATGGAAAGATTTGTGTCAAAGATGTGGAAAGAAAACTGGATATACAAGGCTTTTGATTCGAATCGTTTGACCACAGATGTTCTATTATGGACCAGACATTCTGCTCGCTGTACTTCACACTGAAACTTTTGTGTCTGCGATTCCTGATACTTGTGTTTTGATTCTGTAGCTTGTTATGAACATTCTCGAGGCAGTGTGGTCTAAAACGAAACATCCTTAGTTGAGACAGCAACGCAGATAGCCCCAGAACCTCCTGTTACTAGACATAACCTACTAGATAAGGAGATTAGGGGGACAGAGGGAAAACAGTAACTGACTATCTGGTCATTATATGGAATAACTGTGGTGCTACAGTGTTCAACAATCACCATTTGTAGTTTGTGCTTGGTTTATATACAAATATATCAGTATGTGTACATGTCATCAGATACAAGACTGGTGTGACTGAGCATGTAATTATACTGTACCTAAAATCAGTTTTTGAAAACAGTCTGTGGATGCTTAAAGTATGTACATTTGTGAGTAATATTACACTTTGCACAAGCACCACTTTTGTAATTACCATCTGGAATAAGATATGAATGTGCTTCAGGTGAGTTGTTGTGTAAGCTAATCCTAACCAACACCAGCCTGTTATAGATTTTATAATTAAAGAAACCCGTCGCTTGGAGCTGTATATGAGTTTATGACAAAGTTATTCCAACTTCTAGTTTGTGCCTCCTTTGGTCTGCACTTTGTCAACTATAATTTGTGTTTCCTTATCGCTTCATAAATTCTTCTGTGAAAAAAATGGAAAAGGGCAAGAAGGGTACAGAAAACTAACATGAGGACAAGGCTAGAACAACATTACAATTATGGCAAATTAACACAAACAAAGAACTGTCATGAAAATATGTTCAGTATATGACCGGATTAATTTTCAAATAAAAAATGCATACAAATTTTACCAGTATTCACAACAATGTTTAATATGTTTCAATGAGACACACAAAATGAGCTTGCATGCATACTAAAATTAAAAGGGGCCACAGATCTGACCATAGTATTTGGGAAACAGATGTGTTCCTGCATGCCTGTACACCTCAGTGATGGAACTACAACCAAACAATAAATGAACACACACAAACACACACACACACACACACACACACACACACACACACACACACACACACACACACACACACACATATCCATTACGTGTGCCTGTTCGGTTGTGGTAGTCTAAGCCAGCTGTCCTCTGCCTCCCTCCCCCTTCCTTTCTCTCTCTCTCAATCCCTCCCTCTCTCAGTCTCACTCTCACTCTCTCACTCACATACATATCCCTAACCTGGGTGTGTTTGTGTGCGAACGTGTGTGCATGTGGCTGTCTCTGAGTGAGCATGGGGGGCTGGGGGGTCACCAGTGTTGACAGGTGGCGTCGGTAAAGAGGGGGTCCCAGAGCTCAGGTCTGACTGTCTCTGGCTAAGAAGGGAAGGGAGGGAGGGAGAGAGAGAGAGAGAGAGAGACAGAGAGAGAGAGAGAGAGAGAGAGAGAGAGAGAGAGAGAGTTGAAAAAAAAAAAAACCTCCCAGCAGCTGTCGACCTAATTCCTCTAACACGGTGCTTGTGCTCTGATTAGAAAACAGATCTGGCCCCTAATTTACTCCTGACACCAGCTAATGCTGTATATCTCAATCGCTGCATCCCTGCTCGCCACAACCCAGTCAGGCCAGGAGCACCAGCTCATGGCAGAACCATCACGCACCACAGAGTGCCTCCACACGCACTGACTGGAATGTCAGCACTGAGCAAGGCACCCTCCATCACCACACACAGACACAAGCAGAAACATGTAAGCCCCACACGGGAGACAAGTGTGGGTACACACACACCTGCTTCCGTTAAGCTATGGAGCTGACACACAGGGTAGGACACGACATGCATGACCCCACAATGTGCAACAATCATGCTGTAAATGCTATACGGAAATGCAAACATTCCATAGTGACCATTCGTCTACCCCCCCATCTACCATCCCACCATATCTCCATACGTATACTTACATATGACGTTGGAGTATAGAAAAAGGTTTCCTCTATCACCCCCTACTGGAGAAATCTGCTGATCGCACCCTATCTTTCTGTAAAATATTTATTTATTTATTTAAAGCTATCTATTGATCTATTAATTCAGACAGAATGGATATTTTTTGAATAGATGTAGTAATACAACTACACACAAAATTCATAAAAGGCTGATATTCTTTGTTTATTGATTTGTATTTGTTTCCATTTACTCTATAATAACAACTGATGTATTCTTTTATTCATGTATTTAAGTGTATTTAAGTGAATTGTCCACAAATGCATTGCCTCGGTAAAATACAAATTAATAAGCCTGATGGATTGGATTGGACTGAGTGTGAAATGAGTATGTGTGTTAACGCCAACAGGTGAGTGTCAGTGTGTCAGTGTGAGTGTGTGAGTGCGTCAGAACTAGTACGCACTCGTTAGTGCTTCAATACTAGCATGAGAGTGCATGTGTATGTCAGTGCTGGTGTCAGTGTGTCTGTGTGTCCATGCTGGTGTTAGTGTGTGTATGTCAGCGCTGCTGGGAGTCCAGGCTGTGTGCAGAGAGCCACCGCCGTGGCAGCAGTTTGCAAAGCAAGAATAAAAAAAGTGAGGCATGATGCCAAGCGGGTCCCAGGAGAGAGGTTGAGGGGGACAGAGAAAGAAGAAAGAGGATTTCGCATACATGCACACACACAAAGGCGCACACCGAAAGCCTGTCAGACTCTCACACACACGCATTTTAACATGTAAACACACCCACAGTGTTCACAGACTGAGAACACAATTTCATTGGGTAGACATGCATAGAACACATTGACAGGTAATAATTATCCAAGACACTTAATAAATCAACAAACAAATAAATGTATTTATAAGAGATCAAATGCATCTGAGGCAGAGACATGTATTCCCAAGAAAAGGGTGGGGGTGGGCAGTGAGTGAGTGAGAGAGAGAGAGAGACAGTGAGAGAGAGACAGAGAGAGAGAGAGAGAGAGAGAGAGAGAGGAGAGAGAGTGAGAGTGAGAGGGAGGCTGTGGTGAGACTTGCACATTCCGCACAGTGGGTTTGTCACTGCACTTCCCATATATATATCTATATATATATATATATGCATATTGAGAGAGAGAGAGAGAGAGAGAGAGAGAGAGAGACCAAGAGGAAGAGAGCAAGACACAGACAGGGGGAGAGAAGGAGACAGAGAGGATGTCTGAGCCCGTCTGTTTAGCTCATGTGGAACTACCATAATACATGAGAGCGCTGCACATCAGTGGGGTGTGTGTATGCGTTTGAGTCAATATCAGCGACTGTCTCCCCCTTGTTTCTGTGCATTGTTCTGCATCACACTGTGTGCACGCCTGTGTCTGCTCCTATTTTTTGCGTTATTTGTATTTTGTTCTTTTTTTTTCCAAGAGAGTAGTGTGAAAGCGTTATGTAAATGAAATGGTTATTACCGCATTGCTCATCAAGCAGTGCAGAGCAGACATTAATAGGCTGATGAATATGCATGTGAATTTGTTAATTAAGTTAATTATTCTGCTGAAAATGCATTCGTCTTCCAAGGACATCTTCCCCAGGATTTCAACCTGCTCTTCTCATTAGTCATGCGATATTTCATACAGAGATGGGAACAGAGAGGGGGAGACAGGGAGAGGCAATGCTACTTTTTCCATTTTTTTTTCAGAAATGAATTGTAGAGACAACATCAGTGCAGTGATGAACTTTACTCTTTTTATTCATACCATAAAGTGGTGGAAGAAAAGCATTTTTCATTATTTATGTTCTTTCATTTTTCTTGCTGACATTTTCTATGCCCCCCCCCCAAAAAAAACACCAGAATTTTAACAGATTTTTCATTCTCTTCCTTTCTTTTCCTCTCTAGTCGTTGTTCTCTCCTCCTGGTTTCCGCTAATTGCTTATTAAAACCCCTTAAATGAACTTTTTGTGCCAACTTTCCAACACATTAATTAATTGTTGTAGCCAATTAAGTGTCGTTGTGCAAATGAGTTTTAGCACAAATGGTCCTGCAGGGCCGCCCTCCTCCCTGCCAGCCTGCCTTCCCAGCAGCCCCTGCTGCCTTAAAGAGGTAGGGGCGATAAAGACACTCAGGAGGCTCTTTGAGAGGGGAAGGCAGGCACATGGTGCGAGAACCAACTGGGAGCACAAAGATCCATGCACACACACGCACACACACATAAACATACAAATGGCCTCCAAACCTACATTAACTGTTAAAAGGCCTGCAGTCTGTTTGTACAATGTAAATGTCTAGTCATGGTAATAATAAAAGTATGAAAACACTATAAAAAACATTACTGTTAAAAATCCTGAATGCAATCCAAAATTACAGCACTCTTAAGTCTAAGTATCCTTAAGATACAGACTTTGCCTGAGCAATGCTGATAAGAAAAACAATCAGCACAAAGTGTACATACACTAGGATAAAAATGTTTACTGAACTAAATTAAAGTGCTATTGTCACTCTTCTCATCTGCGTCCAAAATTACTATATATCAACACTTCCCAGCGCTTTAGTTTTATGGTCAGAAGCCAAACAGCCAGTTTCAGCAGCCCACTGTAACAGAAGAGCATATTTTCCATTCTTACTTACATTTACTGTGAAGAAAACAGATTGTGAGGTGATTTCTTTCAGGCTGTCTTTATAATCCTCATTCTACCCCAGTTTGGGTATGTGTACTGATTGGTAGAAGATGGTTAGACAATGAGCAATACAATTAAGTATTGTTATCTTGTCAACTTAAGAAGTAATATGTACAGAAAAAACACTCAAGAATTCAGCATTTAGATAATTCTTCATTCTTTCATGCCCTCGGCAGTATATAAATACTACAGCAGCTGTGCTTATTTTGCATCAATTCTGAATGTTTTAGCTAGGCTTAATCTGCACTTGTAATATTCTATGATATAATTAAGTTTCTGAAAATTACTTGGTTAAGACTTAGTGTTCATATTATCTTAATATCTGTCTCAATATCTGGTCTCATGCCGCACAATGCAAACTACAGCTAATGTCCACGTTTTTGCAAGAATTGCCTGTCTTCATTCACTTGACATTGAATGACCCATCAGGTCACAAAACAGGGCCAGAGTGACCACATGTATATTTGTATATTCCATGTATGTCTGCTCATCCCAGTCCTTTAATCAAAGACACATGTAAACACAAAGAGGAAACTATTGCATGGTATGGTAAGAAGAGAAAATGAATCACAGTGAATCTTTATCAACCCACTAACCTGCCAAAAGGTGAACGTGTCTGGTCTGTAGTAGAACCACCCACAGTGCCCTTCCAGTGAGAGGAGTAATGTGTGTTGCTAGGATGTGTCTTAAGTGAATTACCTCTTTTTTGGGGAAGGGTTTATAGTCAGTCTTTCTTCTTCTCAAAACATATTTCTAAACATAAACATGGAACCAAGCAAAAGTGCTGGTTTGCAAGGTATGGCAGGCCAGCTTTTTGGACTAACTCTCAGCTGATCTTCAGATGTTGCTGACCACGGATCAGTTCGTGAAATATGTTTTGGAAGAGTGCTTCATCCAGCCGTACTTCCTGCACATTGATCCCGCTGTTTCCTAGTTACCTTTTTGCCCTCCCGAGGAACCCTTCCAGCTTGCTCAATGTGAAAGACTCAAATCTCATTGACCCACTTTCAATACTTGAAGTGAACCATGTTTGCAGAATAAGGCCCACAGTACACTAGGTGTGTACAACTCATAATGTGGGCATGATGGATACCATTGCTCATCGCCATATTAAACTCGCCTTGCCAACTTATCTAAGGTTGTAAAATTTTTATTCTAATCCAGGATCAGTTGCTAATGGAAGCCTCTTTGACTCTTCTTTTGCAGAGTCGAGGAAATCCAACTCATCAAAACAAACACAAACCAGGCTGTTTTGTTCTCAACTTTGAGTGACCAGCTTTGATCGTTGTTGTGTAATGCACAATATATATTCTTCATTTTGACATTGTTTGAACTTGTGATACCTTGCATTCCATTTAGAAATAAAAGCTTGTACAGAATAAACTGAAAAAGATATTTTCTACAGATGACAACACTGCCGTCTTGAGTCTTACAATAGCCACCAATGAAACAAATGCCACTGACAAACTGGGCATAGCAAAGCCGACACTGTCTGAATCTCTTTGAAGAATGAAGGCAGCATCATATGAAAATGAATACAAACAGAAAATGCACCACAGTAAGCAAACACTCAAAAATAATTAACATGAGTCAAACTATAACTTAATGTTTATTACATGGACTGGGCATTGCATCTTGAAAAACACCAGCAGTTTGAACAGTGAATATCAAATAATTAACATGTTATTTTGGTTTTATTTAATAATGGATTGTATGAAAAACTAAACACCTCAAATACATTTTGTTTCATTTTTTGATAAATTAACTGAGGACATGCTTCACTTAATTAAGAGGAAAAACATTGCTTAAAGCATAAATGTCCACTGGCCCTTTTTACTTGGACGTCTGCTTTTAAAAATCAAAGCACTCTCAACATATGTGACTGAGCACACTGTAATGTTTCAGACCTTTGAAAAATAATACTTTAACAAAATATGTTATGAAGAGTGTAGCGAAGGGCGAGAGCAGTCACCCCACCCGGCCTTGAACCCGGGTCTACGGGGTACCAAACATGTGACTTTGACCACGACGCCAAAGAGCCAGGCTCATTGGTATGGCAGTCAAAGCACATACTCAACTGTAGTGACGGCACTCCGTCACAAAGAGTGACAGAAAAAGTGCATAATGTCAGACTCCATGGAGTATACGCGTTCTGAGGACTTGATACACACCAGACATTAAAGCCTTCTGCTTTTGCAAAACCCGCAGCAAAGAGGACACATCCTCTGAATGTGATTCACAGACAGTGCACATTAATTCTGAATTTGAAATGATTGCATAAGATTACATTTACTTCAGCCAACAAGGGGCTTAAGCCCTTAAGTATAGTCTGTTGGAAACAAAAAACAGAGTGGAAAGGTGATGGGAATTTCTCGTTCAGTGTAAATCCAGGCATTGTGACTTGTGGGCAAGCAGGGAGTCTGCTCCATCTGACTCTCTAATCCTCCTTCCCGCTCTCTCATGACAGGCCTTCTTTCAATATGAAAACACAGGCCCCAGTTCACCCTCCGCTCTGCAGTTTTCACCCCAACCCCCCACTCTCACCTTACTTGGTGCTGATCTCAGATTTCAGATCTGGCAGAGGGGTCCTGGCAGTCTCGGGGTCTGTGGCACCTTCTCACAGTTAGCCACTGCTGAGATTGCGCTCTCCCTCCCACGGATTGCACGCAATTTCACTCTTCTATTTCTCCACCTTTTATGGAGCCAGAACAGTCTGCGCTCAAATCAACTTTCTACTAAACTTTCACATTCCAAAGAAGAGCCTTTAAACATTAAATAGAACAAATGTACTCATTTGGACCCAACTTTAAGGAACGGAAATGGTATGAAACTGACAAAGTAAGAAGGTTGTGTCGTTCTGCCCATAGGATGCCAGACAGTGCCAGGGTGGAAGTGAGGCACTGGGAAGGACAGAAAGGCAAATTTACTGCCACCTAACCTAACCTCTAAATCATGGAGGGGGCCCTGCTGGCACAGCAGGATAAGGAACACAGAGTGAAAACAGGCCACCAGCTCCCACCCCCCTGCACCCTTTATCCCTCTGTTGTCCTGGCACTCACCTTCCATACATCCCCTGGTAGCTTCCTGTGGGCACATTAATTACTGCACTGAACCTCACATGAGCATGCGCACACACACACGCACACACACACACATAGGCACATATGCCCACACACACACAGGCATGCAGGCACACATGCCCACACACACAAACCCCTACATCACGCACACACACACACACACACACACACACACACACTGACCCATGCTCTCTCACACACTGGGTGAGGGAGCAGGTGAGGTAGCCCCTATAAAATGTTCTCTTACCCCAAGGCCTTACTGTGCCTCAGTCGGCAAGGGAGGGGATGGGTGGGCAGCTCGTGCCACTCTGAGTGACCACATGCCACCGAGACAAGAGCACTGCTCAGAATCCATTTCAGCTGGCGCGTGTGTATCTGCAGCTACTGTGGCTGTGCATGTGTGTCCAGGTCTGCGATTGGGAGGAAACAAGGCTGTCTGTGTGTATGACAGCCCTGCACCAGCAACCACCAGAACTCAAAGTGTTTAGCAGTTTCTTACTGAAAAAAAGAAAAAAGGACCAGACCCTAAAAGGAATGAAGTCCCGAATTGCAAAGGAGGTCCCAAAAACAGGGCACTCAGCTGGAGAAAATATAAAATGCCCTTATTTTAACTGGCAGAGCACACAAATCGGCACGTTTTGGCAACAGCTTTTGTTGACTTGTTCAATTTGTTTCGTGCTTGCACTTGGTTGCCAACGCCACTCTATTAAAGTCTACACCCTCAGCAGAGGCAATATAAAAACAAAGATGCCAGTGGTTTACTTGTACAAATGACTTTACCAATCAGATGTTTGCAGAGGGCTATGGTTCCTTTTGCCTAGCCATTTGTCTGCCCTTGCAATACTATACAGTGTGGAACCCCACTCTTCAGTCAGCTACAGCTCTGGCACATTTGCCTTGTCCGGCTCTCCTACACGATTGGAATACCTTGGAATCAGTGGCAGCCTGTGATCAAGAAATGGATGTATGGAAGCTGACCTTTGAAATTCCAGCTGCCCTAAACCACTTTGTGATGTTTTTTTTTCGATTGTTGTAATTACAACTCAGATATTGACTTTATTAAAATAAATGGAATAAATTACATTAAATAGTTTACATACATTAATTATTGATTGTAACACAGATCAGACATTAGTAAAAAATGAAAATAAAACATTTTTAACCAAAACAATTTCATGCAAAGTACACAAAGAAAATGCTACTACATTAACCCTCTTATGCACACTGTAGGCTATGAATTTTTGTGTGGAAATTAGTCTTACTTTCAGAAAGTTTTGATTCTTATTTTTGCCATTCCTTACTTTCTTTAAACCCGTAAAAATATATTTTACAGTTTTTATCAGCTCTTTTGACACATTGTTGATCACAATGACACAAGATAAATGTTTTTTTAACCATTTTAATAGTATTGACATGTCAGTGTAGACTTGGAAATAGTGAAAACAATCACGAACAAGTTTAGGATAACCATAGTTTTAAAGCTAAGCTCTCACCCATGTATTTCTTGCTCACAGGCCACCTTGAAACATGGACCTCATGTTCTGGTGCAGCAGAATGCTTTGATAAAACACGAGGCCTAGATTCCCTCCTTTTGATAGCCTTGCAAAAGATGCTGTCCAAGTGGCTCTTGGCCAGGGAGCCAGTAGCATCACATACTGGCCATACATGAGGCCCATATTATTCAGCTTGCTTTAAATATATTTTACACATCCCAACATCTATGGTGATAACTCTGATAGTGAGATAAAAAAAATTCCTGAGTTTTCCCTAACTGCAGAGAGGTGCGTGGCTTGTTACCTGCTTGTCCCTTCAGCAGTGACAAAGGGACTATTGTGTGCTGATTGAGCGAGTTAACTGCCCGCCACTTTTGATTGCTTGGAATTTGTGCATACATTAACTCATTCCAGAGTATGGCTGTCACCAAATGCGCTGATGTCAGGCTTGATACACAGTTGCTAATCAAGACATAGGATGTGAGAGCCTTTCAAATGCCTGCCATGTTTGAGCAGCTGTACCCCTCCAAGCTACCGTGGCCCATCCAGGGGACAGTCAGAACAATGTATCATTTTAGCAAGCTGATTCTACGAGATTACAGAAAACATCTTTCTTCCTATTCTCAAAGACGCCTTATACTCATATTAAGGTTTAAAATGAGTCTAAAACCAAGATTAATATGCCTGTGAATAATAAAGTTGTAGTTGCTCATCAACACTAAGCAGATGCCTTAGGTCCTGCTCTAACTGAATCAATCACTTGTCCACTGTGACTTGTGATAACAGATTGAACACAAATGCTGTAGTCTGCTTGTGTTGTGGGTCAGAGTTTACATATAGCCCTATAAACAGGTTTTCATACGAATGTTTGATTTTGTTATTTCAAAATAACAATCCGGTTTTTCATTAAAATCATCGTTCACAAAAGGTTGCCTATGCCTATCTGTGACATTGTCGAAGCACGTACCGGTAAATTAGTCTGACTGGTTCTCACTAAAAAGGAATAGTATCTGTTTAAGTGCTTCACCACTTTTCTGATCTCACCTTAACGTCCTAAACACCCACATCTGGTGTAGGCGTAACTGAATTGATCGATTGAGACGTCTGGTTCATTTCAGCGTTGTTCTTTACCCTAATGCACTTACCCACCAGGTTAACCATCGACGGATTTGTATCGCGTGCACTCTGTAACTAACTTTATGGTTTTCAGAAAATTCTTGAATTCGTTAACCTATCCAAATAAAGCTAAATTAAAGTGTTTGTCCGCTTGAAGCTGCATGTGGACCAAAGTTCTATTGCACACTGCTCCTTTTCAGATTAGGTCAGTTCGCTTTTTACTGCTGTTTACCTGCTGCAGAAGTTGGACACTATAAAATAGTGATGTGCAGTTCGTGAACGAACGAATCCTTTTGAACGAATCTTTGAGGTGAACCAAGTGTACTAAATCCCTAGTCTAAAAGATTCGTTCCTTCCTCTTTGCAAACATGCGCGCTGATTAGCTGGCATAGCAGTTATAACTCTCCCTCCAGTGGATATTAGATATGCGGTCTGTCCACGAAGCAGCCTATCACAAAACTGTATCAGCAGTACGCCCATGACAACAAGTAGCTAATGGCTGAAATGCTAAAACACTCGAAGCACCTCCCACTGGCCATCTCGGCACACCTGACGATGTGGGAAAATGCAAAAGATCCGGTGACTACGAAGACTCTTAACTCCACCTACTGACCTGATGAAATGTTGACAAGTTCCTCAGTTCACCAGTTCGTTCAGACTCAAAGGAACTGTGAGTGCTCAGTTCGTTCGGACTCAAAGGAACTGTGAGTCCTCAGTTCACCAGTTCGTTCGGACTCCAAAGATTCACTGACTATGAAGACTTGGTGACTACGTGTTGCCAGAATCGCTAGTTCTCAGTATAACAGACTTGGGCTACATCCGCCATTGACTGTGACGATGCAAAAGGAATCAGAGCGCTTCCATGACATTATTATAGGAATAAAAAATATTATTAAATATTATTTTGCTCATCTACCTGGAATATTATTTTATATTTATATTTTTAGCAGTAGCATATTTTAGGTGCGCACAACGTATCGCACTTCTTGTTTATCACAACTGCAATTTTTATTAGGCTACGATGTATTTAATGTTGACATCACATTTCCTTTTAACGTGAATAAAGTCCTTATTAATAAATACTGACAAATCAACATAGTAGGCTGCAAAACAAAACAAAAAATGTGATGCATAAGCCTATGCATCACATTTGTAGCGTACTATGTCTACATTAACAACGAATGAAAATACGACATCGCTGACTAGGCCTACAAGTATATTAAAATGTTTGGGCTGGGTTAGTTCAAAACTTGTAAAACGAAGTTATTCGCTTCCGATGTAAGCGTGGCTCTTTGTTCCTCAGTGTTTTTGGTTTTTTTTTTTAGTATTAGCAAGTGACATATAGGCTACTTAGGCTATTATACGCGTTAAAATGTGGGGTTCTATTACCTTTTGCGGCCGCATGATTGTTTGAATAGCATGGTGCAGTTTCACGTAATGAATATTAAGATTTAATTATTATTAATTTCATTGACATTTGGTTTCACATGTGCTGTTTTGCCGCAGAGCAGGCTAATAATGGACATGATGTTTGGAACAATGTACAGTAACTTTTAAAATGCAATAAAACTGTTTACAGATTCGTGTATGCCGCCCGACCGGATATGGAAATGAACGAATCAGTGAGTCAGAGATTCGAATCATTTTATTGAACTGAACGAAAGGAACCGAATCACTAAAAAGAATCGTTTTGAACACCACTACTATAAAGAACACCAAAAAAGACCGTCCTTTTTGAAAGGAAAATGACGCAGACAGCTGAAACACTAGCACCGGTCATGCTCCAGTGGACTGGCTTCCAAGGGGACCTGACGGCGTTTGTTTTCAATGACACCTAAACTGCTTTACTTCCGGACATTTTTTTAATACAAAAGAATCACATTATGTACATTTTACGTGCATTTAGCAGACACTCTTGTAATGTAAATGCATGTAACGTAATCACAAAAGTTCAGATCCAAACGGTCCGAGACCAAACTTTGTATTAATTACGAAATGACGGCATTGCATTGTATGAACTGATAATCAGTTATCTAATCTATCTATGGGCCTGTCTGATTAAGGGATCAGCGACTGAGTACCAGCAAATGCTTTAAAATGACCGTTAGACTTCGAAGTAAAAAAAAAAAAACAATCCCAAGAAGCAACGATCATCTGCAGATTTGCGAGCCGCTGTCTCCCCCTTGCGATATCAATTCTTCATTACAATGTTTAATAGTTTTGTCTGGCAGAAGTTTTCAGAATAGTGATTATTATATAAATAAAAAGAAAATTGCATGCAGGCGGGGAAGGACCTTGGGTGCTCTGGCACACACTGTGCCTTACTACAAACCTTTTGTGATTTAATTTAATTGTTCAGTTAGTGCTTGTCAACAGCATTGACAAAATTCAAAACAAAAGTACTGTTTGGTTTAATCTTTATTATAGCCTACACATTAACTGCACAAACTTCACAGTCTAGAGGTTCGTGCGTGAGAGCACGGACATGGGCACGAATTTGACTGCATCCTTACATAAAAGTACATCTTTACAGGCAAACAGAGTTTAGGAAATCCAATTTTTCAAAATTGAGCTTGTTGGTCTGTTTTTACACGTCCACCCTCGAGAGTCGATTCTTACGTCTAATGGAAAGACCGCCATTGATCTATTCTCTACAATCCAAGTGATCTCTGTTCTCGAATTAATCACATCTTGGGTGAAACAATAGATGGAGCAAATGTGCCTGGGATACTTTCGCCATTCCCAGACATTCTTTTGTCAAGGTAATTTCCATCAGTGGCCACACCCTGTATCGAGCGCAGACGTGTGAATGGCAGCCCGAGTCCACACCTTACTTTAGATTCTTATCCAGTAAACATTGTTTGCAGACCCTATCAGAAAGTTGAACTTTGAATAACCGAGTTCAGCACAAATAGCCTACTTCGTAGCGACTTCATCGAACCTACAACCTTTACCCACAGTGGTCCAGAAGATTTTGGAGAAATTATCCTTTCAAAAAGAGGTAAGAAAATGCAATTATACACACTAGGTGTGCACTAATTTATCGTTAATGTTTTATATATTTTTTATAAAATGTCCATGATATGCGTTTGCAACCGTTCTGTTCTCCTTGGAGATATGGTCGGTTTAATACCTCGAAATAAAAATCTTCAAGAATTGCTTTAAAAGTAGATGCATCTGTGGGATTATATGTTCTATCAAAACAGGCAAATTCTACCGCATAAATGCGCAGACAATCTCCGTTAGTGGCAAGAGCACGCTATTGCGATATGCCTTGCGGCACTCATCGGGAGAGAGAGCTCTCCCAGCACTCAAAGCCCGAGAGGAAGTACGGAACGCAAGATGGAACGTCCTGGCTCCTGTCGTCGCCGAAGTGGCACTCTTACCCCGTCGATCCAAACATTACACCCAGCCCCACGTTTTTTTGGGGTGGGTGTAGAGATTTTCGGAGTCCCCGTCGCAGCTCGTTAAGTCCATCAGGACAAGTCATGCGCTCCCCAGAATGGTCACCCAGCCCCGAGAGAGGATTCCACGGCGCACTGAACACCCGGCGCCATTCGTCTCACTATATAGTAAGAAATGGTTCATATTAAAACAACTGTGAATACTCTGTGGAAGTGTATTGCTGTATCCAAGAAATTACGTTTGTCGGTCAGATTTTACCCTGCTGTTAGCCCAGTCTTTGAGTCTATTTACTTGCTTATCAATAGTATTTAAGTACTGTTCAGTAGATGTTGTTACCGCTGTTTGATGATTGACATCAAAATCAAGCCAAGTAACAATGTAGGTCACATGACCACACAAAAAACTGAACAGCTTTTCCAAGGCAAATATTTGGTATGAGCCAACCCTGTGTTTATTCATCTTACCACCAGAGGAGAAAGCAGTAGTGCCAAGTGTAAAATACAGGAAAGAATTAGCAAAGCCAGGTGACCATTGGTGGAGTCTAAATTCTGTAGTAACATGGCATGTGTTGAACCAGCGACCTTTCAGTTACGAGCCCTGCTCTGTACCACTACACCACACTGCTGCTTTACACGTTTACGTATTTCTTTGGATCACCATTTCCACTTTCTGTGTTCTGTTACCCCAGAAGCGCCTATATCCATCACCACAGTCCATGGACTATCACAGGAGAAGATGGCAGTCTGAGTCAAAAGTCTCTCAGTTTTACAAGCCCTCTATGCTGGAGGACCCCTGGGCAGGGCTGTTGCTCCCACACTTACAGGATGGTGAGCCAGACAGAGCAGAGCCAGCAACAGCACAGAGAGAACATGGGCTGACCTGCGGAGGACAAATGCAGAGAGAGATGAAGACAACGTCATAAGCAGAGCCAACGTGTTTCACTTGGACTATTTCAGAGCAGATTTGTGCTGTAATTTATTGATTTGCCAGCAAGAGTTTTGTGTAACATCAAAGTCAAATGCGCCTGCACATAATTTCATGATTCATAATGAGGCCCCAAGCGCCACCTGGTGGATGCTTTTTGCAAATTGGCAAGGCCTCCTCAGGATCCCCACAACCACAGCTCCTTGACCTGAAATAAAGAAAAAAATGTGTATGTTCAAAACATCTGTATGTTCACCGGTACTGATTCCCCCTTCCCAGATTCTTCAAAGCAGACACTTCCACATTTCCTTTTTCATGGGTTTTGATGCAGTATCCTTTTTTAGTTTTCCTTGGTAAGCAGAAAGCAGTAGCAGAATGTCCAGTAGTGTTTGCTGTGTGCAGTCAACAAAGAAACAAAGAAAAGGGGTGGGGGATATCCTAGTAGTAGTCTGCGTCTTAACGGACTACATTTACAAGTCTTTGTGGGGGGTGAAAATGTGAACCGGGCTGAGGGGGAGCAGCTCTGACATTACAAGAAGCTGACCCCCCACCCTTGGGCCCTTCCCCTTCCCAGTGTCTAATACCTGCAGTATTCAATGTCCACACATCACACAGCCTTAGCTCAAAGCTGCCCTACAGTTGAGAAGTGTGTGTGTATGTGTGATAACTATCCTTGCATTGTGATGCACTTATTTGGAAGTTGCTCTGGGTAAGAGCATCTGCTAAATGACATAATGTAATGTGTGATGAAAAGCATGTTGTTGTTTCCCTCTTATATAGTGATGTGGCTCAGATGAACACATTGTGTGGTTGGTTGTTTGGGACTTTTCACATGGGCACATCCTTGGTCATCTAATTTCGATGCTGTCAGCGAGTGAGTGATGGAGAGGACAGAGCATTATCATTATCATCCCCTGAAGGAGAGTGGTGCAATTGATGAGCTCAAGCCAAAGCAGCTCCTGACTGGCCCTGAAAAATGGCTTTGTGCACAGTTGTTCTTGAATACACCTGGATATAGTCATTCATACACAGTGAAACACATAAAACTGACAAAAAAATTCACAAACCATGCACACAGAGAGACAAAGCAGAGGGGGTATAACATTTGGTCTTAACTGGTATAGCAAATATGTCTGTGAGAAGAAATGTGTCTATATGTAAGCCTGCATTTGTTTCACGTTTCCCTGTGCATTAGCATGTGTTCATGCATTGACATCTATCAGTGTTGACTACAGAAAGACATTTTCCGTACCAGTGTATTCATACCTGCAGTGAATGAGGGAGTGAGGGGTGCCTCATTAAAGTTCCCCAGTTCAATCAGCCCCCGGCAGGGCAGAATGAGGGATCAGCAGCAGAAGAAAGGGAGACTTAGCACAAGAGAGAGGTAGTAAGAGGGAGGAAAGGGTAATGGAGAGAAAGGCAGAAGTTGTCCCATGTTCTCGTTATGTGACTTTCCGGGATATGGGGCATAGACATGGTTCTGAATGGGTGGCTGGAGCACATTATGGTCCTGAAGCTGCTGTGTAAGGCTTCAGACGTGATCCTAGGGGAACTGCTACAGGCCTGAGTCCACTAGTCTCATGAGGTCATGTTCAGTGCACTGAAGGCATGGGGAGGGTGGAGCTAGATGTAGGGCACAAGTGAGCAGTTTGGATAGATCTGGATGGAGAGCAGGGAGCAGAGGACTCTGAGAGGAGGGTAACAGGGGTAGAGGCAGAAGAGGAGGCAGGGCACTTACCCAATGCCTTAAAGACTTTCTTGTAGGAGCAGGATGAAGAGGAAAAAGCTGGCTCTGGTTTGACTGGTGGGGACAGCGGCCGAGTGTGGCACAGGAGAGGGGCACTGGACAGCAGCCTCTGCAACTTTGTACCAAGTAAGCCATGTTTCCAGGCTGGTGCCAAACAGAAAGTGGGAAGAGGAGGAGGAGTGGCTGCTATGGATGTGTCCCACTCACCACTCAGTCATACTGCATGATTGAAAGGAAGGACACCACGTGGAAAAGGGGGCCATGGAGACACTCCGGGTGGCGCCTGCTCTTTTGTCATTGGATTTCAATCAATGCTTTAAGAAAACACTTCTTCTGAAAGTTCTCCAGTTTTTCAGTTGGTTTAGACAACACAGATTTTCAAAGGAGAAGAAATCACTGCAAACCAGCCATAGTGCTGCTTCCTAATCCAACCAATGCCAGACACTAATGGATATGCTTCATAATAGCAATATTTTATGAATGACGTATGACCTCAGATGCTAAATCTAGCGAGGTCATACCCCTATGAATATTAAACTAAGCTCATTTCCCCTCTGACATTAAACGTGCTGTGAGAGGAAATTTTAGAAAACCTTCGTGACAGGCACTTTGGTTGACCCAGCAGTAATTGGAGATCACTGAGGGGAAGAACTGGTGATGTAGACAGGATGAGGATGGAGGACTGAAAATACAGGAAGACGAGGATCTCATGATGATGGTATATGAAGTTGTTTGGGGAGAGGGCTAAGAGGAGATATCAGGAAGGAAGATTTGGTTATGGTTTCCTTTTGCTTTGATTGGGTTTTAGATTTATACATTTACCTATATTATTTTTAATATACTGTTATTTCATATTGATTTCACATATTGTCCACTGTTAACTGCGTACCTGTTTTACTGCTGTTTTGGTCATGAAATCCCTTGAAGATATTCTGAATCTCAATGGGATCATATCTTGTCAAAATATCATATCTTGGTAAAATAAAGGTTAAATAAAAATAAAATGTCTGTCTGAATGATTCCCTTTGGAATATCACTCTTGAGCAGGGAGACATTTTTATATCATCAAGCAACAACTAATCAATGCAAGCACACCCTGCACATTTGTAGCATGTAGAACATTCATAGTGCAAGTCAAAGACCTACCGGGTGAATGCATTGCTTTCCAATCTGAAACACATCGGGATCACAGAGACCAAAATTACTTTCCATTCGATGACCACAACCATGATGACAAATCTGTTGGTTATAGAGAATATATTGTTCTTATTTCTGTATCTACCCAATCATATAATACTAAAGGACAGCTTAATACAATTTAATTCACAGCCAGTGATTTCATCAAAATGCCCACACTATTTACTGATTTACTTATACCATTAGTGTAATGAAACAGACTGGGATCCAAGAGCAGTCAAAGATTTAATCACAAAAACTAAAGCGAGGTCAGGGACAAAACAGGTTGGCAACAGGAAGCAGCAGTGCAAAAACCAGATCCAGAACACAAGCAAGGTCCAAAAAAACAGGCAATGGGTCAAAAACACAAGATTCACATGACAGAATGGCAGCGAGCATGCTTGGTAGAGTTGCGGGAACAATACCTCACAATGAGGCAACAGAAACTGAGTCCTTATGTAGCCAGGGCTTGATTGAGGAATGAGTCACAGGTGCGCTTGACGAGTGGGTGTGGTTGAGTTAGGTCGAACTGGGCGTGGCTGAGCTGGCTGACTGGGAGTGGGGCGTGGCTGAGCTGGCTGACTGGGAGCGGGTGTGACAATTAGCAATTAGCAATTAACTACACTTTAATATGCATTTTTATAGCAAAAAAAGCACATGGGCAAAAAAGGAATCATTATGAAGCAACTGCTAAAAATCTAATATTATAAGAGAATAATGACCACCATGTCACTTTGTGTCATCTGCATCAAGAGAACTGCTGAAACTGAAACAAACAGCAGAATCAACTCATGAAAAATTAGGGCACTTCAATGCAATAAGATCTCACAGGAGAGTATGTTTCCAATTGCTCACCACATTTCTGGTCAAGACCCAGTCCTTGAGAAAACAAGATCACAATGGGTGTGAATTTCCTTTCCCCAGCAGACAGAATCCAGATTGCCACAAACCATATCTAAAGGAAAGGTTAAGACCTGCTTCTCTATGTATGTTGGCTGTTGAGGGAAATCGGCCATTTTTCAGATAATCAAAGGCCCCTGTCGAAAATGAAGTCTCCCCACTCATATCAAATACTGAGTCACATCTCACAGGAACCTACTGTTCACATAAGGTAGCTACAATTGCATATAGGCCTAGTGCAGAGATGTTAATGATATTCATAGAACTGGCTTTCTAGCCAGGGGGTTGTAGGCTTAAATGTCATATGCTGCTGTGCCCTTGATCAAGCTACCTAACTTTATTATTTCCTATTACATACATAATGTGAAGTATGTGTAGGCTACCTAGGCAGTCCTGGATAAAGATGTCTGCTATACATATTTATGTTCAATGAGCTAGTTTCATTGACTCCAATTAATATCCATAATATCCTTTTTTTGTGCAAACTGGCACCCCATAAATACTCACCCTGGATCAGCTTCAGCTTTTGCCGAAAAACACTGCAGCCTAGACCGCAACATGAGTACTCGCTAATAACCCAGGTGAGAACAAAGCATCATTCTGCAATCTGCACGGTATAAATCTCCCTTTCAACCCCACATCAGAGTTACGGCTTTTTCTCCTGCTGGCATAATGCATTATTACTCGCAACCCAAAGAGGGCGTACATGATTGGGAGCCAGGTTTCAAAAAACAGGAAAGGCAATTTCAAGACAACCAGTTGGTATTATTCTGTAGTCTCGGCACCCTACAAAACATTTTATCATTAAACTTGCCGATCCATTATTATAATTAGATTTACTATCCAAAATATCGTAAGTCATCCATAGTTATTACCCAAAGTAGCTGTACACCAAGCTTTACACCACATTACCCAGGTCTCCCAAGTCTGTCTGTTTACATTTACTGGCTGTTGTTGATGAGGATATCGTCTCTAGTCGCCATTTTATTACGTCTCATATTTTGAACCAATCGACGAAAAATCGTCACACACGTCACCCTCCCCCTTCCCTGCAGCGCCCTGCCGTGTCGGAAGCTCTTTCCGAGGCGACGGAAGATCGGGAAGATGGCGGCGGTACAGGGGGTTTCAATGCAAAGCAACAGTCCGGCAAGAGAGCTTACTCTTGGTGCACAGACTGGGGGCGCCCCGGCAGCTGGAGATCGAATGAAAATAGAAGAAGGAACGGGTATGTGTAAAATCTGTGCAATCGGAACCAAGCAGGCTTTTCCAACTGCACAATTAGGTGGTCTGTATGGTGTCAACAGTGAGAGCGAACTACAGCTAGCTAACTACAATGACATTACTTGCTAGGTGGCTACAGTTGAGAGTTAACCAGCTAATCATAATTACTGTGGAGTACAAAATAAAAGTGCTGCGTGTAACGTTGTTATCAGTTAGATGACGCTATTTCGAGCTACTGATCTGTTGAGTATTTTTTTCTTTGTTTTGTAAAATATAAACTCTTTGACTAACTAGACCTAGCTATGAGCTCGCTAACTAGACCGATTTGTTTACATTGAGTAGATTCAACAGACTGGTTGCATTCCAGAACAATTGGTTTTGTGTCACGTTACCACGAATTTCTTCTTTTTCTGCTTCTTCATAACGGTTGCAATAAATGTGCATTTTAAAATTATTGATCAAATTCCAGATCCACAGAAAGTATTTGTTTTACAGTTGTGTTATAACTGACGTGGTGCACGATTAAAATTTCCTTCCATTTTTAGCTGTATGATTGGAATGGCTCTTTTTGATTTGTCAGTGTCCAGTTAAGGTTCTGGTTATCATATATGCTGCATGTGGAAATAAAAAAAAATCTTGTGCTTATGCATTTTGTCAGGTGTATGCAAGGTTGTGTGGGACATTTGTGTGTAGCAGAGGTGGTAATTTACTCTAACTCTCCTCAGAGGCAGAAAAGCAGGGTCGAGTGAATGCCCTGCTTGAGAGACTGCACGCCAAGCACAACGCTTCTCGGCCATGGCAGGAGACGAGCAAGGTGGTGCGACAGGCCATGGTAAGAGGGAGGGGCAGGGAGAATCTTCCATGTGGTCACATGATGTGGGAGAGTGGAAGGCCGAGGGAAGTGTGCGACATGCTGAATGGGTTCTGCCTTCCCCCTTTCTACAGGAGAAGCGTGGAGTGATAAATGCTGCTGGACACCAGCTCCTGCTCACCTGTCTGGAGACTCTGCAGAGAGCACTGAAGGGTAAGAGATGTGGGGAGAGGGGTGGGAGTATTGGGGAATGTGGAAAAGCCACTCTTGCATGTGTCCTTATAAACTAAACAAGGAAGTGTTTTCTGTGTGGAGTTTGCTCTGCCCTCACTCCTCCCACAACTATGCAAATCAGTCTAAAGCCTTGTTTGAGTTTGGGTTTTTGGTGCTCTTTTGTGGCTGGGGATGTCTACCTGGTCTCACCCCTCCCCCTCTTGTTGTCACAGTGTCTTCACTGCCCTCCATGACGGATCGCCTGGAGTCCATTGCTCGACAGAATGGGTATGCTCCGCCCCGCTGGCCTCTCGCCTGTTCCTTCACTCTGTCTCCACCGGCACCTCCGTCTCTCCTCTTGCCCCCCTGAGTCCTTCTCTCATTAAACTCTGAGTCATTGTAACAGTTAGAGTAATTGCGGTCCCAACGCCCCCTCTCTCTTCAATAGGCTAGGGTCCCATCTTAGCCCGTCTGGGACCGAGTGCTACATCACCTCTGACATGTTCTATGTGGAGGTGCAGCTGGACGCAGGGGGGCAGCTAGTGGATGTCAAGGTGGCGCATCACGGGGAAAACCCGGCGGTAAGTACAGACAAAGAGGAGGGAGAGGGTAGAACAAAGGAATAGAGTGCAGGCACAAAGTGAGAATGTAGTGGAAACTTCCAAGAGACTGAGATAAATCAAGTACAGTAGAGCTCAGTGTAGTCCCTGTCCCGGCAATGGAGCAGTGAACACCAAAAGGGAGAGTGGGGATTAATCCTGTTGGTTGATTTCTTGTCTTTAGGCTCTAGAGTTTCATGTATGTTAATGTCTTTTCACTCATTGTGCTAACTCTCTTTCTCTGATGTGCCAGAGTTGTCCAGAGCTGGTCCAACATCTGAGGTAAGGACTGATGAAAGCATTGTTTGCTGTCCTATTGTTGATACAGGAATATTCCAATTCATTTACCTTTTCTGCAGTTGGCATTCCTTGATCTGCTGTAGCTTATATTTGAGTGCCATGAAATTGATGTTTGCATCAGGCTTAAAGTTTCTCTATGTCTTCACAGAGAAAAGAACTTTGAGGAGTTCTCCAAACACCTCAAGGGATTGGTCAACTTGTACAAACTTCCTGGAGACAAGTGAGTCCCGCTGTAACATTTCCACTGTCCTCCTGTATCCACTAATTCCTAGAGTTTTTGTGACAGAATGCATGACAATATAGAGGTCTTCTTAGTTTTATTCCAGGAAAGCTCCTTCAGTCTCAGGTTCCCTGAGAAATGCTGATCTCAGATCAGCCTCATATGCATTTATTCTCTTTTGACAAGAATCAGGGTCATTCTTAATTCACTGCCTTCCTCTGTCCAAATCCAGGAAGATGAGCACAGAGAGCTGTCTGACTCTTGATGGCATAATGAGATTTTTAAAGTCTAAATACATTTTCTTTGTGTCTCACCCCTGGGACTTCCATTATCAAAATCTTCTTGGCATTAACATGTCACAATTTGGAAATAAGATCATTTTGAACAACCACACCCACTTGTAATATTTACATTATGTCATCATTAAAGGGAATGATATCTTTATTGTCATGAAAGAATGTTGAGGGCAAACAAACTTTGGAATGGAAATGATCTAGGGAGGGGGGTTGATTTATGCATTATACTGACTTGAGATAGGTGTAGTGCTGACTGGAGCAATTTATTGTGGTGCAATTAAGAATGGTATTTAATCCACTGCGTTCATATGGCGACTTCATTCAATGCCTGTACTTATCGCTTCTTCGCAGTTGTACTATGGCTTTGTTTTACATGCAGTGTTCTGTGTTATTCACACTATAATCTCTTTCTCTCTATCCCTCACTTTCTTCAGCAAGCTAAAAACAAAGATGTACCTGGCTCTCCAGTCTTTGGAAATGGACCTCACCAAGATGATGCACATGTTCAGGTGGGCTTGTGATCATTTATTTAACTAACTGTCAACAATAATAGTTTTCCTCAGTTTTTTGAGTTTTCTGTCTGTCTGTCTGTCTCAGTGTGTCTCTGTTGCTGTGTCTGTTGTCTATGTCTGTGTAAATTATTCGATCCTGGGATTGTGAATCTGTCACTTAGATTGGTATTTGGAATCTTCTTTATGTAGAACATCAAGTATTTTTCTTATCAATATTCATAAAGAAGAGCCAGAACTTTGTATAAGTTAATGTTATTTATTGCTATTAGCTTTCCTGAAATTTCTGAATTCCCTAAAGTTATGCAACATTGGTGCAATGGGTCATTATTCATTCATTGATGGGGGGAGGTAGGGCAGAGTTTGATTACTCAAATATCTGGTCTATGAAGCTATACAATATTGTTTATAGAATATTTCTTAAAATGTTGCATACTGTGTGTAATATAGATTAGAATATGAGATGAGTCAGTAATGCTTATTCCTCATTTTTGTTAGTCTAGTTTGTTTTGTGTCCTCATTGTGTAGTGGTGTGTGTGTGTTCCAGGTTGGCCACCAATGCCAACACAGTAGAGACAATTCTACATGGGAGCGTGGGTCTGCTTACCCCTCGGAGTGGAGGTACACAAACCCCATACCACATGCCATTAAACATGCCTTCACTATCCACAAAAAACGTACTTCCACCTACATGTCTGCATTTAAACACAACCCATACATAGAGTACACCAACACAAGAAATGATGTAAACAATCTGTATTACGTACACATATATAAACTTGAAGAAGACATACACATGACCGACTGTATGTAACCATCTGAAATCAAGCACACTAATGCAATAAATGTGAACACATCACACATACTGGACACTGAGCACTAACAGACCCTAGATCAAATCTCTGAATGCATAATTTATCAGGAAACACACTTATTACCAAATATGCCATCATGACCTCCTTATCAAAACCACCCAACACACACCTAATATAGTCTTTGACACCAACTACACTTTGATATGACGGCACCTCACGTGTGTCTCCACAAACAAAGTGGGCTGCACCCTCACACCCAGCCTGTGGATAGACTACGCCAACGCTTTATGTAAAATATCTATAGCTAATATCACCAATATCAAGTTGTTTATATTCAACTCGATTGTTAAAAGGACACATTTGTAGAGAAAGTGTGCTCATGCCTGACTGTGTCTTTTCCTACAGGTCACCTAGTGTCCCTGCAGTGCTACGTCTCGCCATATGACGTGTTTGAGGAGGGGACAGGCGCGCTGCTGAACTTCACTGACTCAACTGGTCAGTCTAGGAGGGACTGTACCTGCTTATTGAGAAGGATACACTTGTTTCAAGCCAACAAATGGAGTGGTTTTTGTTCTCCTCTGTTTTGCCTGCAGTTCCTCGCTCTTTGGGGGTCAGTGTGTCAGTGACAGTGGAGGGCACCTCCTCTGTCTACAAGCTCCCCATTGCACCGCTGATCACAGGCTCCCACCCAGTGGACAACAAGGGGTAAGAGAACAGTGTGTACTTTCCCTAAGGGCCACACCATGTCATAACACCACAGGGAGCCCACAGCAGTGGGCTCCCATACAGCACTGTGCTGTCTTTTATTTGAACTGAGCACTGTCTTAAGCTGAATCAGGTCTTTGCATTTGTGATGTGTTGAAAAGAGACAGATGAACAAAGATGAGAGAAAGCAGTGTTTAGTAATCTTTCAGAACAAAGATGGCAAAGACGTGCTACTTCACAAAGAGCTAACAGCAGATTATTGAAGATGTCTACTTCACATACGTTAGTCAGAGTAACTGTACCATAGAATGTGTGAATCACAATGTGAAAGTTAGCTGAAGACATTAAAAGAGAGTGACATGTGGTACATAGTGTGTAACACCTGCATTTTTCAAGCAGGAAGTTGAGGTTAATCATGTCAGAATATCTTACGCATGAGGCAGCTATATGTACATTCTCAGCATAAAGAACAGTAACGTTTGTTTTCCCACCTGTCACATAATTAGCAGAGAAATCTGTGTTTTGACTTCCCAGTGTAATTACAATCAATACATTTCAAGCTGAGTTGATGTGGTCATATATTAAAGATTCTCTACCACATGTTTGGAAGGTTTACCTAAAGGTGAATTCCTCTTTTTCTTGGGCCTTGTCATCCAGCCTGAACAATGCACTGAGGACTTAGGGTGTGGACCATTTGTCTGCAACTCAGAAAAGAAAAGGCAGGCAAGGCCTGGGGCATATAGGCAGCGGATGCTGCTGTTGTGCCCTGCTCTCTGTAGATGGGTCTCAGATAAGGTGTACACAGTAATGAGATAATTACTGGATAATTGTGTCTGCTGAGGCGGTCAGTAATGTCGGTTTCTCCCTCTCTGTTGTTTACAGGACTCCCTCCTTCTCCTCTGTGACCAATTCCAACTGCGTCGACCTGCCAGCGTGTTTCTTTCTCAAGATGAACCGGCCCACTCCCTTCTCCCTGTCCTTCATACAGAGAATGGGCAATGCCACAGGTGAGAGAGGGAGCTGGTGTTGCTGTGTGTATGTGGACCGATTGTTTGTGGTCATGCAGTTAGTCAGAGTGGTTGCGTGTAAGTGTGGTTGAAGAGCGGGTGCGTGCATGTGTTGTCACTCACACTCTCCTCCTATCAGGTATCCCCGTGTTTGAGACTGCCCCCACGCTGGCGCCCCTCTATGAGCTCATTGTACAGAGCCAGCTGCAGGAGGAAGGGGGAGGTGCCCTGCCCCCCCACACTCATGCCATGCGTTTCTATGCAGTGAGTGTCTCCAGTTCACCTCTCTGTCTCTGTCGCTCCCTGGTAACTGTTTCTAGGTTGCTGTCACAGACAGCACTATGTCGCATCTTGGAACACACTGCATAGCAACATACTTATAACCTTTGTTCGCTCTACCCAGACTGGCTGTCTGTGTGCGGAGAT
The DNA here is from genome assembly GCA_019176425.1 of Megalops atlanticus. Classification (NCBI taxonomy): domain Eukaryota; kingdom Metazoa; phylum Chordata; class Actinopteri; order Elopiformes; family Megalopidae; genus Megalops; species Megalops atlanticus. Next base: position 41,557,907 of record CM032875.1, on the reverse strand, counting down.
AGTTGTGATAGTCCATTGTTATAAATGTAAATGGAGTGTTTATAGGCTGCTTTTATCAGGTGACTGAAGTATGGATATGAGTTTAGTACAAACAGACAAAACAACAGTTATTTTATCTAGTGCTGTTTGTTTACAGACTGATATACAGCAACCAAACCACAGTAACCAGCATAGAAATTACTAACAACAGCATTGGCCAAGCTCAACAGTAGTCTCAAAGCTGACTTCAGTTATTCATTGATCCCATCTTTGTGTATGGATTGTGTTTCTTTTGCCAGCTTCCTCTGTCTCATTCCTCTCTTCTCCCACCAGTCTCTGCCTGGCCAGCAGCACTGTTACTTCCTGAATCGTGACGCACCCGTGCAGGATGGACGTTGCCTGCAGGGGGCGCTGGTATCCAAGATCCCCTTCCGACACCCGGCGCAGGTGCCTGCGCTGCTGGACGTCATCCGGCACCAGGCCGCGTACAACACCCTCATCGGGAGCTGCGTCAAGCGCACCCTGATCAAGGACGGTGCGTGCCCTCCCGTATCCCCAGCTCCTTCCTGTCACGCTCAGTGTGCGCGCCTGCATCACTTCTGATTCTATCAGTTCTACAGATATGATGAGACTGTTCCTTTTGGTACCAACACAAGTACCAGTTGTCACATATTTTACATAAGTTCGTAACTTTGTTCAGTAATCTCAAACATTAGAATTGAAACTTTGGAAATTGAAAAAAACAATTTGAAGAAGTGGATTTGTTGCGCAAGAACCCTTATAATTTTATGCTCTTTACCATCATGGGGAATGAATGATTGAAGGACCTGTCTGTCTAGTCCCTGAGTGCCTCCCAGGCACTTTCAATTTGAGGTGTGTCGATTGGATTAATGAATAAGAACATAATGAGAGAGTGAATGGGTTCTCTCCCTTCAGACACACCCGGACTCCTGCAGTTTGAGGTGTGTCCTCTGACCGACTCCAGTTTCAGTGTGTCCTTCCAGCACCCGGTCAATGAGTCCCTGGTTTGTGGTGAGGATCTCCCTTTGCATTAACACTCTAACCAACACACCCTTTCACGACGCATCAAATGGCCTCGTGCACACTCACGTTGTCACGATTTGCCAGGTCTCGCATCAGTGAAAGTAATTCACTTCAGATCACACGGTGGCTTTAAGATGATTTACTTGAGTTAATTCAGGATGCATTGTTTTTTTTTTCTCCCTTCATCCCACTTTTACTTCATTCTGATTTTCTCTTTTGCTGTTCCTGTCTTTTTCTCCGATTCCCTTCGCTTCTCTCTCTCCAGTGGTAATGGAGGTGCTAGACTCAAGGCAGGTGTCTTGTAAGCTCTACAAGGGCTTGTCTGATGCCCTCATCTGCACAGACGACTTCATCACCAAGGTGGTCCAGAGGTGAGGCTTCCACCATTTGTGACTTCTCGCCTTTTCATTAGGCAGCTAATTAGTTACGCGTGTCACTTGTGTCTTTACTCACTTAGGTGACACCTGTATGGAGCCTAGATTGGGCAGGTTTGGAAATAGACCTCACAGTGAAGGCAGCCCTACCTGGCTGTCAGTTGTGTGTTCTCTGACACTGTGCCCCTGTAGTGTGTTCTCTCGCACTCTTCCCTCATGGTGTGTTCTCTCACGCTTCCTCTCCCTCCTCCTCAGGTGCATGTCCATCCCCGTGACCATGCGGGCAATCCGTCGCAAAGCAGAGACCATCCAGGCCGACACCCCGGCCCTGTCCCTCATCGCTGAGACCGTGGAGGACATGGTAAAGAAGAACCTGCCCCCCGCTGGCAGCCCTGGGTACGGCATGGGCACAGGGGGTAGCGGGGGCAACCCCATGGGCCTTCCTGGGCCTGCAGGGGGCAACACGCCCACGGGAGGGAGCGGCAGCGGGGGCGGCGCCGGGGGAGGGGGCTCCTTCAGCGGCACGATCCCCTCGCTGTTCATGACCCGGGGTGCGGGGCCAGGGGGGGAGGGCATGGGGCAGGTGGGAGGCGGGGGGCAGCAGCAGCAAATGCAGCAGCAGCAGCAGCAGCCGCAGCAGCAGAGCCACTCGGATGACTTCAGCAAAGTGACCCAGAACCCCATCCTGACCAGCCTCCTGCAGATCACAGGCAGCGTGGGCTCCAGCCCGACCCCCCAGGCCCCGTCTTCCGGGTCGCAGCCCCACCAGACCCCGCCGCCCACCTCGTCGCCCGCCAGCAACACCAAGAACCACCCCATGCTGATGAACCTGCTAAAAGACAACCCCTCCCAGGACTTCAGCACCCTCTACACCTCCAGCCCCCTGGAGAGGCAGAACTCGTCCTCCGGGTCGCCGCGCACGGACACCCTCGGCGGCAGCGGCGCCGGAGGCGGCAGCAAGGGCAAGAAGAAGCGCCCGCGCGGGGCGGAGAAGGGCGGCGTGGTGGGCGGCGGGATGGGGCTGAAGCAGCAGCCGGGCGGAGCCATGCAGCAGCCGCAGCAGCAGCCTCCGCAGCACCACCACCCCCACCACCCCACCGAGGACGACTTCCACCGCGAGCTCTTCTCCATGGACACGGACGCCTCCCACAACATCTTCGACGTCAACCTCCCGGGGGACGGGCTGGACACCCCACCCAGCATCACCCCGGCGCCCAGCCAGTGCGGGACGCCGCCGGCCGGCCCTGGGGTGCCGTACCACCCCCAGTCGCAGACCCAGCCTCAGCAGCCCCCGGGCTCCAGCCTAACCCGCATGGTGAGGCTCTCCAGCTCCGACAGCATGGGGGCCGACATCAACGAGATTCTGTCTGACCTCCCGGAGCAGCCAGCCAAGGGGGGCGGCAGCAGCAGCCACAGCCAGCACCACATGGGCGGGGACGAAGGGGGACCCCTAGGCACCCCGCCGCGAGACTCCTCCAGCTCGGGCCAGGGCAGCGCCGTCTTCGAGGCTGACCTGTTCAACGCCGGCAGCAATGAGAACCCCTTCGCCGACCCGGCAGACCTGATCGGCGAGCCCGCCACTGCGGCCACCCCTACCAGTGACTCCTCCTCCACCAACTTCTTCCCAGACACTGTGGATTTTAACCCCGACCTTCTGGTGGGGCCGGGCTTCCCTACCGCCTACTTCGATGACAGCCCCTCCAGCCCGAACGACGATCTGGATCTTGTGAAGGGCTTTGGCAGGAGCAGCCAGCAGAACACTCCAACAGGGACTCCCCAGAACCCCACCCCACACGGCCGCAGCACCCCGGACCCCTCACTGAAGGACCCTTTTGACATAGGAATGGTTTTTGGGGGCAGCGGCGGAGGGGGCAAGCCGCTGCTGGGCCCGGCCCCCGACCTGGGAGACCCCCACTCCTCCCATTCAGGGGGAGGGCAGAGTCCTCTCACGATGAGCATGGGAGGGGCGGGGGGCGACTTTAAAAGCGCTGACTCCAAGGCTAAGCAGCAGCAGCAGATGATGCGGGGGAAGGAGGAGAATGGGGGCGGGGCCAGCTCGGGGCTGGGAATGGCGGGAGGGGGTTCCTCTGACGGAAAGCAGGCCAAACGTAGCCGCACCCCCTCCAGCGAGGGCAAGCCCAAAGACAAGCCGCCCAAGCGCAAGAAGCTGGATCCGGATGGCAAGTCTCCCTCTCACAGCTCGGGGGGACGGCCTTACACTCCGCCCAGCGGGACCGCAGGGTCAGGAGGATCCATGGGTGGAGGAGGATCCAAATCTCCTGGCAGCTCTGGCCGGTCACAGACACCGCCCGGGGGAGCCACGCCACCCATTCCCAAAATCACCATTCAGATCTCAAAAGGAACACTGACAGGTGGTAAGACCTCCTCCCATGGGGGATACACCTCCAGCAGCTCAGCAGGAGGAAGCACAGGGGGCACAGGGAGCAGTGGGGGAAGCAAAAGCCACCATTCTCACTCTTCCTCTTCCTCCTCGGGAAAGATGAAGGCTAAGTCCGAGGGCTCCTTGAGTCAGGGCAGCAGCTCAAAGCCAAACAGTGGGGGAGGGGGAGGAGGAGGGAGCTCCCAGTCAAAGGGCTCCTCACAGGGGCTTGGTGTCGGTGAGCCGGGGTCCTCACCTATCACCAAGCATGGACTGTCAGGGGCAGGAAGTGGGGGTAGCGGAGGAGGAAGTGGGAGCAAGGTGAAGCCTCAGGGAGGCAAGCCTCCTGCATCCCTCATCAACCCAAACATCAAGCCTAATATTTCACCCTCTCACTCACGCTCTGGTGGTTCCGACAAGCTCTCCTCTCCCATGAAGCTGCAGCAGACCCAGGTCCCCGGCACCCCCCCGTCTTCCAAGGCAAAATCCCCAATGGGCTCTGGAGGTGGAAGCTCTGGAGGGTCCAAATCATCTTCGGGGGGTGGCATGGGGTCCCAGAAGCAGCTGGGTGGTGGTTCTTCATCCGGCTCATCTTCCTCATCCTCCTCATCTTCCAGTTCCTCCTCTTCTTCTGGTTCCTTGTCCTTCTCTGCAGGTTCCCAGTCACAATATGGTGGGGGTTCAGGTGGGGGAGGCGGCGGCGGTGGGAACAACCCCAATGTCAAGGGGAAGTCACCAAGTCGCAACAAAAAGCCATCGCTGACGGCTGTCATTGACAAGCTGAAAGGTGCTGGAGTTGGAGGAGTAGGGGGTGAAGAGGGTGGAGAAGGAGGTTGCGGTGCCGGGGGAGGAGCAGGAAGCGGAGGTGCCGGAGTTCCCCCCAACATTATACCCCAGTCCTCGAAGCACGGAATGTCATCCCAGGGCGGGGAGTACCTGAGCAAACGGGAGAAGGTGGAGAAAGAAGGGAAATCCAAGGTGTCTGTGTCAGGGGGTGGGTCGGGAGACAAGAAGCCACTCGATTCCAAGAGCGGAGGTGTGGGCAGCACAGGGGTGGCCAAGATCATCATCAGCAAGCCGGACGGGGGTTCCCCCAGTATCAAGGCGAAGGTGACCCTCCAGAAGCCAGGGGACGGGTCGGGTGACGCCATGCGCTCGCAGCTGTCCGGCCTCAAAGCCTCCCCTTTGTTCAGCGGGTCGACGCCCAAGCATGACCGCTCCTCCCCCAGTCACAGCCGCTCTCCGGGGTACACGCCCCTCAACCCTGACAGCGAGAGCGAATCCGGCAGCAGCTCGGTGGCCGAGAAGTCCCACCAGAACAGCCCCAGCTCGGACGACGACCAGGCCCTGCGGCCTCTGCAGGCCTCTCACGAGTACATGAGCTCTGCGCCGGTCAGCTCGGGGGAGAAGCACAAGAAGCACAAAAAGGAGAAGAAGAAGCAGAAAGAGAGGGAGCGGGAGAGGGACCGGGACAGAGACCGGGAGCGCGACAAGGAGAAAAAGAAGTCCTCCTCGTCCTGCACCCCCTCGCTGCACAGCATGAAAGCTGACAGCTGGTCCCGCTCACCCATTTCTGCCCCGGACCCCTCGCTTTCCATGATGGGGTCGGAGCGCCCCAGCCGCCCCAGCCCCGCCTACCTGCGCACTGAGGATGATGACCTCATGGACTCTGCCCTCACTGGCAACCTGGAACCCTTCAAGTAGAAGCGGTTTCTGTCACTGTGTGTCCCTCAACGCTCAGATCGCACAGTTGTGTCGGGTGGGATTCAGACCGTGGCTCCTATTCAGCCCCATTGTCGTCTTTCCTGAACAGGCACTCAAGATTGCCTTCAGAACACGTTAAGGTACAAAGAAGAAGGGGAGTTTTCCTCTTTTGTTTGGAGTCAGACAATTTGAAGCCTTTCAAATTAGATTTAGAGGTACAAGAATTAGAATACTTAAACCCTCTACATAATTAGTGTTGACTTTTTTTAAATGGGACAGTGTTTTAGTCAGTATGTGGACAATCACTGTGCTGGACTTAAACTGAGAGAGCATCTTGTTACTGTGCAATTGGTGTTGTGAATCCGATCAAGACTGGCAAACCCACTGAATGAAATTCGTACATCGGTGTGAATTCAGGAGGTTAGCAGTTTTTATGTAATAAAACCTCTCCCAATGTTAACTATTTTTGTTCTGCACTGTGAAAACTGAAGTGTATGATCCTCTCAGCTAATAATGACAAAAAAGGTCTGACTATATTCTCTTGTATTTGTAGTTACTAGAGCTTTCATCAAAATACTACTGAATGATTCTCTATTTTAAAAAAAAGAAAAAGTGAAACTGTAGCATGCCACCATATTTTTAAAAAAGCTGTATTTTTCTCCCTTTTCCTGAAACCTTTTTTCAAGGCTTGTAAAGTTTTATGTTGGCAAATATCTTGTACAGTGTTACAGACTTCTCAATCTCATCGAGACTTTGGATTTTAATACTTACAATCTTTTATCATGTTAATTTGCTCTCTAAGAACAGATTAGTGTAAATGATTCTGAAATATTTTACACTGCTCTATAGGAGAAACTAAGTTTTTTGTTTGTTTTTAATTGGAAAAGGATTAACTTTACTGGTTTTAAATAAATATATCATTGTAAAAATCGTCTTTGGTTTGGTTTGTTCCTTAATCCATGACTTGTGGCTGATCCCTTTTGTGCACAGTGTGTTTATGATGGCTGCTCTTGATGCATATTTGGAGAATCTCCTGATAATGGAAATGTGCACAGGTAATCACACCCCAAATGAAGCAAACCCACCTTTCCTCAAAATTTCATCATATGAAGTTTAGAAAATATAACAGAAGGCAAGCTGATCAAAAGCATTTTTTCCCTTTATTACAAAATCAGTGTGGGGAAAAAAAACTTTCAAACGTTGTGAACTGCAATGAAAGCTTTTTAGCATGGTTCTTGAAAGAATATCACAATTGCTGTTATGTATGGAATATTTACAGAAATGCTGTTGAACAGATGTGGAGGCAAACTTCAGATATAGTCAGGTGGTATTACAACTTGTGGAAGTATTTTTAAAGTACATAGGCTCATCATTTTTTACTGATGTTGTACAACCAAATACATCTCAATCATTCAACCGTGCAATGTTTCATTGCAACGTATAATGAATGCCTCACCCTCCTTCCTTTGTGTTCAGCCCCATGCTTGATTCTCCCGCTGAAATGACATCATAACATCATGCTTGTTCTCCGTTTTCATAGGCCCCAGCTGCTCGGGGACGGAGATCACCGAAGGCGGAAGTCCTGTTGTGTAAAAATAATAAGAAAAGTTGATACATTGTATCCGCATTGTTTACCCACAGTGTATATCGAGTGCAGATTATGGATTTCGATATGGATTGCAGTCATATAGGAATTACTGTTGCTTGCTCAGAGACTAAAGGTTCAATGTTTTGAGACAACCATACGCACACCAGGCCTGTCTTTGAAAGGCTAACAAATAGAAAAGATAAAGTGTTTAGAATGAATTGTATTTATAGGTGTTAAAACACCTAATAACTGATGAAACAAAATACATAAGTACAGTGTAGTCCTAGTTACAATTTATGGTAGGTTTTGTAGGTTTAAGCGTGTAGGGGATTCATGAACAATTGTGTGCGTTGTAAAATGCATGATGTAGGCCTTAGAATAAAATCACAATACCCAAGCCCCACATGCAGAACGTATTGTATTACATAAAGAGCATTTAGGCCCGATTATATTAGAAGGGCACCGTGAGAAAGGAGGGGAGGAAGGGGAACAATAAAGTCAGTTTTACGTGGCGTAAATAACGTGTAATTACCAACGTTCGAATAAAAACACAAGGTAAACCGGAGAGGTAACTCTTCTGTACAATGAACGAACGGCTGTATGTAGCTACAAAGCTTATAGTACCGATTACGGAATAAAGTCTAATGCGATCGTATATGAGAGGGAGGGGAGAGAACAAGCGAGCAAATGAGATAAGAGGTCGGCTGGTATGGCTAGGGAAGCAAAGCAGTGGCAGTTTGCGTTCGCTGTTTAACACAACCAAGCCTGTAGTAGCAGTGGTAGAAACAACAATAGCATGGTAAATGTTAAACGGCACAGACAGACGACTACTGGTATTTGCACACTGCTGCGTTTTTAGCGCAGGATTTGATTTTTCGGAACCCGTTGGATCATTCACCGTCCGGGATGGGGAAGGAGGTGAACGGGGTGTCGCGGAGCCGGTTTGAGGTGAGTTTCTGGCCCATTAAAAGGACTGACAATGGCATATTGACTGACAGATACTAGAAATAAAGATTAGTTATAGGTGGTAGAGTGGAACTGCTGGGATACGCGTAGCTCACTTATTGTACTTTCTGCTCCTTTCCATGTTTCAGTTAGCTTCCGTAGCCAATATTTGGGTTATAAATTATGCATTTGCTTCCGAATACATCTGCAGTCCGGTCGCTGTTGTTTGGCTTTGTGTTGTTTTGAAACACAACTACTGTTCGTGGAGTTGTAACAGATGTTGTTCCACAATAACCATTTTAGGACAATTACGCTCTATTACAGATAGTTTGCAAAACGCACGTATTACTAAATTCTTCCCTCAGTTCTCAGCGTTCGGAATAACACATCGACAACCCAAATTAAACACCTTCCATTTAGCAATGAGCACGTAATAAAGCAGTGTGACAACTGGGCCTTCCCCCACTCCGACAGATGTAGGCTTTTTTACAGAGTCCGCGACAGAGTGTTGTTTCTGAGCATGGGACTGTTGTGTGGTGCTAATGGCTGCTGGGGCTCTGGGCTGCAGCAAATCAGCCTGCGCGAACCTCGGCCAGAGCGACATTAAACTTCCCCATACGAGCAAAAAAACCAAAATAAACTGAACGGAAAGTAAGGCTTAATTAGGACCCAGTGCGTACACGTACAAACGAACACATGTTGACTTTATATTAATGTCTCTTACGGACATTCTGGCTGTCAAACTTTCTATTGTGTTCAGGTCTGTTGCTTCCTTGCTACCAGAAATAGCAACAAAATAAAGGATGGTTTTAGAGAAACTATACTCTAAATCCTTTCAGTATTCCGTATCTGTCTTTGTCCATGCCATTTCAGTGCTCGGTCGAGGGCTACCCTGACTCCTGTTCTTTAATCCCCAACCAGGCAGTGTGGGATTTGTGTGGTTTTATTTATTTTTAACGGTGCAACAGCTGACGACTCAGAAGATCCAGGCCGTATACCTTCTGTCCCGACAGCTGCGGCCGACAGATACGTGATCAGTATTAGTAACAAATATTCGAGTTTCAAATTTTGTTAATTTCATAGCGTAGTCTTCGGAGTTGTGTCAGTCTTATTTGCAGTTGTTTATTTTACTTCGTTAATCTCTGAAGGTGGCTAGCCTGCATAAACCGTATAAAGTACATTACATCCTAGTGTTACATTGGAGTTAGAGTTCTCCTTGCTGGTATCACGGGTAGGTTAGCAACTATGTACGTTAGGCAATGCAAATACTGTTCATGTGCTGTGTTGAACACGGCATGTAGTTATTCTGAGGTGTGCTTATCTATTGTACAAACAGTAGTTTATTCCGAGTTGATAACATAATACAATTTGAAACCGTCCGCATTCCAATATATCCACGTTTAAACTCAACTCGATCAGTTGAAGGTATCCGATAACCAGCTCGCTAACATGAAACCTCGAGTGGGACACAAGTTAATTTAATACTTTATACAGTAGTCGTGGTATCTGTGTCAGTCTGCTGTATAGTCTGGTCTGCTTGATTGTGAGGCCTGGATGTTGTGTAGCCTCTAAACATAAGTCACCTTCTCCTTCTCTTTCCCAATACCACTTTCAACAATAAATATTTCACACTGAAAAGGAGATTTTCTATAGGAAGTTGCAGTTTTGGCAGCAGTGATGTTTAGCAGCACTGGTCTGGCAGATATGTCTGGGGCATGGTTTGTCTATGCTGGCACATGGAGAGGAACAAAACATTCTTGTGCTGTTTTCTTTACATTTCTGAACATGTTAACACCTTTTATACAACTTAAGTAGCAAAATATTATTACAAAGTATTGAGTATTATTACTGTAAAAGTCTCCCATCCATAGAAGGGCAAATATGGTGGTGGTCACAAGCTGGCAATGGTGAAAATATTAAGATTAACTAACTTCAGATAGTATGTGTGAACAAAAATTTTAGACCACTTTTGACTTTTCACAGGTTCACTGTCTCCTTGCCAATATATCATTTATTTGAAGGCCAAGGTGTAACTTATGCTGAAAAGTACTTGTTGATCACCCCCAAAAAAGGAAAATAAATAAATACATTTAAAAAGTGATAAAATAGTGATTCCATACCTTATTAGGCCAGACTTTGCCTGCACAGGTTTTAAAGTATAATTAGCACCCAGCATTATGAGCAGTCTCAAAAATTATTTTACCCAAATTGGAGACAAGGCCTCCTTCCCTCAAGCTCCCTCAAGCTGCAACATGTCTGGGCAGATAACAAGCCTATAGGCAGTACTGTCTGAGGACTGTATGAATGTGTCACTTTTCTGGATTACTATTATAAGAGGAAGACATACCCTGTTTCTCCTGTTTTGTAAACATGTTACATGTAGGTGTTTGTTACAATGTGAGGGGAAAGTATGGGCAAATTTTAACTCTGTTTATTGTTATTGCAGATGTTCTCGAACAGCGATGAAGCAGTCATCAACAAGAAGCTACCCAAAGAGCTGCTGCTACGGTAAATGACATTGCTTCTCTGGAAGGACAGGGCACCTATCCCAGTCTCTGGAGAGGACGTGGGAATGTACCCTCACACTTGACCTATTAGTCCCTTCTCAACACCTGTGCACTCACTAGACTGCAACCAGATAAAGAAACAGGACCCTCAAAAGGGGCTGACACCACACCTGTGATCTTCTGTATAGGACAGAGCACCTTACCTGTTATTTCTCATAGAGGACCAGGTAATCTACCTGTGATATTCAGTTAAGAACCAGTCACCTCACATGAGTTGTTATCAGTATTTTCCTGTAATATCACTTTTTTCCTCATCTGAGAATGTAATTAGGACCGTGGCTTCAATGCATTCAAATCAATAGACCAATAGCTCCGACGAGACACAAAATGAAAACATAATTCTTGCCTTGATTTGCCAGTTGTGCTGACTGTGTCTCTCTAATGAGTTGTGGGGCAGACAATGTGTGGATGAGACTTTAAATGGATGAAATAAATAGAAACCCAGAACATTCCTGCTGGCTGTTGTCTACAGTATGTTGTGATTTCATTATAACAGCAGCTGAACCTTCACAACTGCTGCCTCAGAACTGCTGTTTGACTGGCTGGCTTGACACGGTGGGGACCAGTGTGTGCTGCTCAAATATGCCCTGCTTTCCCCCAGTCTGTATCACTGTCTCCCATTTCCCTTCTCTCTCTCTTTCTCTCTCTCTTTGTCTGTTTCGTTCTTTCTCTCATGATCTTCATTTTCTCTCACACTGTCTTTTTTGCCTTTTAGAATCTTCTCATTTCTGGACGTGGTGACGTTGTGTCGCTGTGCCCAGGTGTCTAGGGTGAGTTAGTTTTTCTTTTTGTGGGCATGCCTGTTTTTATGTGCTTGCATGTTTGTCTGTGTCTGTGTGTCTGTGCCTGTGTCTGTGTGTCTGTGCATGTGCCTGTGTCCGTGTGTGTCTCTGTCTGTGCCTGTGCCTGTGTCTGTGTCTCTGCCTGTGTCCGTGTCTCTGCCTCTGTCTGTGCCTGTGCCTGTGTCCGTGTCTCTGCCTGTGTCCGTGTCTCTGCCTGTGTCTTGTGTCTCTGCCTGTGCTTGTGTCTCTGCCTGTGTGTGCCTGTGTGCCTGTGCCTGTGCCTGTGCCTGTGTCTCTGTCTGTGCCTGTGCCTGTGTCCGTGTCTCTGCCTGTGTCCGTGTCTCTGCCTGTGCTTGTGTCTCTGCCTGTGTGTGTCTGTGTGCCTGTGCCTGTGTCTCTGTCTGTGCCTGTGTGTGTGTCTCTATCAGACAGTCTGTTTTTCAGGGTGTAACAGGCTGTCCCAGTAGGAGTGGTCAATGGTAAAACCAGAGGTTTCCATCAGTGACTGTTTTTTGTTTTGTGTGTGTTTGTACTTTGGTGTGTCTGTGGTGGTTTGGTGGTCTTAGAGCAGCTAAATGTATTCTCTCTCTCTTTTTTTTCCCCTCACAGTCCTGGAATGTATTGGCTCTGGATGGCAGTAACTGGCAGCGAATTGACCTCTTTGACTTCCAGAGAGACATTGAGGTTGGTGTCCTTACTCCCTCTATTCCACCTTTCCACTCATCCCTCTGGATCTCTTCCCTCTTGTCTTCACCTTCCAGTTCACCACCGCCACACCCTATCCACATGCTGCAGATCTGTTCTTCAGACTCGTCTTTTGATTTGAGTTAAACACATCCATGTATCCATGGCTGCTTTAATAGCTTTTAACTAAGATGTCTGAGGCAACCATGCATATGTGTGCTCACAGTGATAGTGCTGCAGGGCCGTGTGTGGCGTGGTGTATTCTGACTGCTGTGTGTGCATGTGCGCCCTTGTGCACGTGTGTGTGTGCATATGTGTGTGTATGTATGTATGTATGTATGTATGTATTTTTCAGGGCCGTGTGGTAGAGAACATCTCCAAGCGTTGTGGTGGCTTCCTGAGGAAGCTCAGCCTGAGGGGTTGTTTGGGCGTCGGGGACAGCGCGCTGAGGTGAGGAGGAAGAGGGGTGAGAGCTGGATCAGTAGGTGGAAGGGATTGGATTTGGCAGGATGTAAGGAGGGGTGTGGGAGGCAAGTGGGATGAACTTAGGCAAGAGACAGTCAGAGAGGCACATGGGTGGCACTGCGTCACTGTGAGGTAGGGGAAAAAGAGAGCAGGGGGATGGGGAGGACATTAATCAAAAGCAGGCATGTCACAGCACTCCATTTTATCTTGTGTAATACGCTGTATGTTTTGAACCATGCATTTTGTGTGTTTTGTTAATTTACTTTACTGTAATAGTATAGGCCCTGGGCACTATGGAGAGGGAGCATGAGGATAGACCACAGAAGGCAGAATTTCAGGGTCCTTTTATCTTTTTGCAGGACCTTCTCCCAAAACTGCCGGAACATTGAGCTCCTCAGCCTGAACGGCTGCACCAAGATCACTGACACGTGAGTGCCTTTGACCCTCAGCATGTTGACTGCTCCTCTGCAGGCCGAACAGAGCTGAGTCCAATTCCCTACCTTCTGCTCTCACTGCAGGACGTGCACCAGCCTTAGCAAGTTCTGCCCCAAACTGAAGCATCTGGACTTGGCCTCATGCACCTCCATCACAAACCTGTCTCTCAAAGCGCTCAGGTGAGCTGCATGTTGCAGAGCACTCTGCTTCCAGCACACCCTGCACCTCCACTCAGTCCCTAGTGTAGCACCTGCATGACAGACCTGCCTGTAAAGATTGAGGTGAGTCATACAATACTGGGCACACACATGATTTGCACCAGAGCACTCCAGATTGTGGTGAGAGTCATGTACAAAACAAGCAGGGCATCTTAACAGGGGTCTTTGACCACACAGAAAAAATTGACATTTTGAACCCCGCAGTAAATTGTGAAGCAAAGCAGACCCTCAGAGTATCTGTGTCAGCTGGAGACCAAGCCTGTACAGATCTACTGATCTTTTTTATATAGACTGGCTGATAGTGGACACAGTGCATTTACTGAGCCATCCAGATTGTGTGGTGGTTCACAAATCTGCCTAGCTTTATCTCCAATTGGCCTCAGAGGCCTCTTGCATTTGGCTTTTGAATTCCGGCTAGTTGCCCTCTAATGTATCACCTCGGTGAGAAAACAGATGTGAGAAATTTGTTTGGTATTACAGAGGGGAAATGCTATAGCCAGCAAATGCTGGAGTTTCACAGTAGCCACAGTATCTGCATTTTGATCACAAACAGATGAGTATTCAAATATTGAGGGTAACTGTGAAAGCACCCAGACATGTGTGGGATGTGCTTTGTTTGCGTAATTCAAGGTTTGATTCAACACCTGAAAGAATGTTTCACACAAAGAGAAGCACACCAGCTGTTTTAAAGGTAAGGAATCAGATCTCCCCTTTAACGTCTCTGTCCCCTCTCGCTGCAGTGAGGGCTGCCCCCTACTGGAGCAGTTGAACATTTCCTGGTGTGATCAGGTGACCAAGGATGGGATCCAGGCCCTGGTCCGATGCTGTCCAGGCCTCAAGGGGCTTTTCCTCAAGGGTTGCACGCAGGTACAGCACAGGACACTGCATAAGAGCTTATGCTTTCAGGTTAAATCTGTTCCAAGGAATCAGAAGCCCCTTTTCTCTTTATTGCAACTTGAACTCACAGGAACACACAGGTATATCCAGAACTTAAGCACAAAATTGTAAGCCTTGGTGCTAATCCACTTTTCTGGCACCGGATGTAAAACAGGACAGAGAGACTTGCTGTAACGACAATATGATAGTGGTGGATGGAGCACAACAAATCTAGTATTGGCACAAAATGCACAGTTGAAATATTTCAATGTTTCACTTCACAAATCAATAATGGGTTCTGTTGTTGTTGTTCTGTAGACATGATTTTTACAGTTGTGCAAACCAAGCTAAGCTTAAAAATGAATGACGTATAACTAGGTAGATAGCTAGCTATCTAATCAACTACATCCACTTTGTTAGCTACCTAACTGGCTGTATGACCTTGAATGTGTACATCAGATGAAAGGGTCAAGTGAAAAAAGAAAATGTGTGGTTGTCATGTGATCATTTAATGTTGCTGCAGAGGATATAGAACAGCAAGGCAAGCAAGCAGCCCTCACTATCGCTAGCTATCTACCTTTCAAGCAATAAAGTATGTTAAAAAAGAGTAGCAGTGATCATTACTGCTGTTTTCTGCTACCCCCTCAACATGAGACAAAATAAGTTCATGAAATAGAGAAGTATAATAACAGAATGAATGTTTACTGCCAATCTGGACAATTAGCTTGCTAGTTAAGTTTGTTAAACTGTCAAACATCTGTTTAATGTTTAATCAGTCAAGAGCTGACACTCTGCAGTGTAAATAAGCTACTTCATTGGATTTGCACTCCTTGTCTGAATTAGTCTTCAGCTGCATCTTTGTTTATGCTTATTTACTACTGTTAAAGTCAGCTCAACATATGCTGTTCCCTCTTAGCTTAGGAGCATGTGCAAAGCTAAGTACAAGGCTGTAAAGCTCAGTTGTGGCCCTGCTAAGCCCTGAAAAAGACAGCTCCAACAAAATCCAATTCCAAGTATGGAAAATAGGACTAGTGTCGGTGTGGGAGCTGGGAGCTTAGGAGTATCCATCAGGAACTAGGCTTGTAACTAGTGAGTTGGGGGATGCTCTTGTTGGTCTGTTGAGAAAGGTATTCAGATTGGTTCCTACAACAAATGTCCGGCTGTATGAAAGGGTTAATGTTGAACATGTAAGGGTATCTGCAAAGCAAATAGATTATCTTAAGGCTGTAAATATCCCTCGTCTCATTTTCTTCTTTTCTTATTTCCAGTTGGAAGATGAAGCTTTGAAATACATAGGGGCACACTGTCCAGAACTGGTCACTCTAAATCTGCAGACATGCTCAGTAAGTTCTGGGTCTGATAGAACCACTCAGCTGTATGTCGGGGTTCTAGAAGGGCATCACCATCCTTAAGAACCACACTGTGCCTCTGGTCAGCAGCTCATAGTGTAAATTTCATCACCATTTCGATCCGATGCCCTGCTTGTTGCAACCGATTTATTTTGCTGTCCAGCCTCAGGTATTAAATGGGTCATTTTCAGTCTGAAATCTTGTCACTGTTTTCATATCATTGGTTGCGTAAGGGCCGTTTCAGGCGGCCGTTTATCATGCTTGATGACAGAGGCAGAGAGGGGTTGGCCAGAACAGCAAACATTTGCTGTCTAACCTACATAGCCAATAGTGTGTGAAACCACCCTGGATGACACATTTGTTTTCCTGGCTCTGTTTGCTTTCCTCCTCGTTCCTTTTACCCATCGCAGCTCTTTTACTGCCCAGCTTCCCCAAAACCCTAATATCAATTCTGTTTCACCCCCTGACTCTCCCGCCCTTATTCACTCGCTCTCCTTTTTCAGCGATTTACGCCTTGGCTCTCTTACTCCCCTTGTTTCCACCTTTCATGGTTACGCCAGACCCCTCCACACTTATGCCGTGTGTATGTGTGTCTGTTCTTTCCACCCATCGCTGTGAGCAGCAGATCACAGACGAGGGCCTGATCACAATCTGCCGGGGCTGTCACCGGCTGCAGTCCCTGTGTGTCTCCGGCTGCGCCAATATCACAGATGCCATCCTCAACGCCCTGGGTCAGAACTGCCCCCGCCTCAGGTACATGCTGTAACGGTGCTGGCCGACACACCACAAGTAGCATTATCCAGGGGCATGTCTCAGGCAGACCGACGTTCTTTGCACAAATAACCATGTTTGAATGAAGCAGGTTGAAAAAGTTCTACTGTTGTAAGCATTCTCACTACTCATTTAAACAGTTACACACACACAAAAATAAAACATAAATAATAGTAATAAACCTTTCTTAAGGGACGCATGGTGTTTATGGAAGGACAACAAGGCTGCTTCTTCACACCCACACAGAGTGCCTGTTCCCTGGCTGCACACCCTGCTGGCACAGCTGTGCACGAGTACATGCCTAAGTCCACCACCAGGCTGTGGCCTGGCACTTTGTATCTGACCCACAGGCTGTATCTCATAGCCATATGTCATCTCAAAATGTGAGCAGGGGGTGTGTGGATAACTCAGAGGATTCCTGCAATCTCTCTTAACTCTCTCTTTTACTCTCCCTCTACTTGGTCACAGAATACTTGAGGTGGCTCGCTGCTCTCAGCTCACAGATGTGGGCTTCACCACGCTAGCACGGGTGAGTCTTCCTGCGAACACATATACACACATGTGGGCAAACACCATGTATACATGTCAGCACACCGGCAGGCAGGCGGACTGCACATGAGTGCAGTTACATTCTGCTGCAAGTGTGTGATTCTCATTACATCAGTAATACAACCCATCTGACAACTGACATTTGGAGTGTTTAACACTCTTAGAAGAGAAACAGTATGGTAGTGTTAGAGTAAGCAAGAGAGTGCGGCTTAGGAATCCATCTGTCATTTTTCTCCAATATTGGAACATACATGTCCACTGAGTCCACTGTGCTGAATGATTTCTTGTTTTCTCCATCAGAATTGTCATGAGCTGGAGAAGATGGACCTGGAGGAGTGTGTACAGGTAGGCTTCCTGGAATGCACACGGACCTGACCAATCAGGAAAGAGCGTTGGTCTCTGACCCTTCTCTCTCTCTTTCTCTGTCTCTCTGTCTTTTCAGATCACAGACAGCACGCTGATCCAACTGTCCATTCACTGCCCTAGGCTTCAGGTCCTGGTGAGTTCAGGCTGGCGAGCCCTCCAGCCTGGCTATTAGCTCATTACTACAGTGTGCCTGTGCTAATGGGCATGCTGCGTGCAGCACAGCATGGCTTGGACAAAAAAGCAAGTCACCTGACTGAGCCCTTTCAGCTGTTTCACAAGCTGGGGAAGAATCACAATGGAGGCAGCTCAACCTATTCCACTTCCTATATAGAGAAGGAAAAAAAACAACCCTGTGTTGGCAAAATGTGGGAAGAGAACCATCTGGTGGACAATATTGGAATATGTGTGTTGGGTTCATTTCACTGTAGGCCATCATGTTATGTGTGGATTTTATTATGCTGTTTGGGATATTTGTTAAAAAAACTAATATATCAGACAATAATAATATTTTTATTATGCTAGTGAAGATATGCTGCTCCTCTGACCATATTATTGTTTTGTTGTATGTTAAGCCGTGAAATTCCTTCATGCTGTCTGGCTTGTCTTAGTGTCAGTTCCATTGTGGTTAGTTCAGAGGGACTGAGATCTTGATTTCTGAGATTGCGTGGATTGCATTAATCTCTGTGTGACGTTCCTGCTGTGTCCCACTCGTCGCTCCCCGCATTCTCAGAGCCTGTCCCACTGTGAGCTGATCACTGACGATGGCATCCGACACCTGGGCAGTGGCCCCTGCGCTCACGACCGGCTGGAGGTCATCGAGCTTGACAACTGCCCGCTCATCACCGACGCCTCGCTGGAGCACCTGAAGACCTGCCACAGCCTGGACCGCATCGAGCTGTACGACTGCCAGCAGATCACCCGCGCTGGCATCAAGAGGCTGAGGGTGAGCAGCCGGGTCATTCTGTCACACAGCTGGGCACCCTGCAAACACTGTCATACCGTTAGACCACCGTTATGTCACACGGCGCTGCCTTAGCGAACCCTCCGAGTAAACCGATAAGCAGTGAAACGTAGAAGGAAAAGGTGACTGAAATAAAGTTTTATTCCACGCACTAAATATGTCTGTGGCTAGAACTGTTTGCTGGCTACACTGGAGAGGGCCACCTAAAACTTCAGAGGGAAAAAGAAGCCTTTAGGTTGCTTTCATGTTGTGCAGACATGTACACATTTCTCTTCTCTAACTGTCTTTTTCTCTGCCTCTCTGTTCAGACTCACCTGCCCAATATCAAAGTGCACGCCTACTTCGCCCCGGTCACTCCGCCCCCGTCGGTTGGGGGAAGTCGTCAGAGGTTTTGTCGCTGCTGTATCCTGCTATGATGTTAAAGCCCAACCCCCCACCTGGGTTATCCCTGCCCCAACACCCCCTCCCCCTTATTTTGATATGTTGAGTCTGTCTGCCTGGCCCATATATAGTGTGGGCTTGGTCATGTGGCAGCATGTGCTCCAAGGATCAGTGGAGGGAGATAGAGATGATATGACACAGTCTGACCGTACGCCTGCCACATTCCTAAATCCACACATTCGCAATAGACGTTGCAACATTCCCCGCTGTCCTGGTGTCATCAAGAGCAATGAGACTGCCTCCCCTCCTCTTGCCTCTCCAAAGACACACACAGTCATTTACTTTGTCCTCCTTTGATTTGAACCAGCCATTAGTCAGGTGTGGACAGCATCCTAGCAAATGCATATCTTGTCCTGTGACTCTTCTAGCAAGTAGAATGTAAGAACCAATGCACTGTTTTACCTTCATCAACTGAATGTGTGGTTTTCCCATGTCTTCTGTCACAGTGTGTATACTCAGACACACACAAACCATACTCAAATTCTCCCCTGCTCATCCTTATTCCACAGCTTTAGACTCCATTGTGCTTAAAAACAAATCATATTTTTTTACAACAGACAAAAAACAGGATTTACAAAAAGGAGGAGTCATGAGATGCCAAATGTTGCATGTTACAATTCTAGTTTTTTAAATATAAATGTGTATATATGTAAGTAAAGTAGGAATCTCTGCAGGCCATTTACCCAACTCTGTGGAATACTGTACTGTAGATGGTAATGGAGAGATCAGCCTCAACTGAAAGTAGCTACATTTGAGGGCAGTAGACCAACGTTGGGTTCTGTGTAGGAAGAACAAATTTCTAAATATGAATAGTCCCTCTGGCCTCTGAGTGTGTTGCTGTCTCCCAATACAAGACTGAAGGAGGGCTAAAAATAATGATGGGAAGACAACCCAATCATTGCCTTGTGTGTATATATACATGAAAATGATCTGAATACAATCAAGTTTTTTTTTTTTAGCCATGGAGTTTTGCAGTGAGGAGAAAAGGAGGAAGTGCGGCTCAAGTAGGATGGTGCTTGTGATAGGAGACGTATTTGCACTACAGTGAAGCGCCAAACACCCCCTTAGAATTGGAGGCAGGCAGCTGGGACCCCCCCCATCCCCACAGACTCACACACACACACACACACACACACACACACACACACACACACACACACACACACACACACACACACACACACACACACACACACACACACACACACACACACACACACACACACACATAGGCACATATGCCCACACACACACACACACACACCATATACAGAGTTAAATGGCAATTGTAGCACCAAAATACATGTGTGGGAGAGGCTTACTTTTGTGTGTGGAGGTGTTGGTGTGCCTCCCCGCGTGGTGGATGCTAGAGGAGTAACAGTCCCACTGACCTTCCTCCGCCCCGAGTTGCCAAAAGCCTTACCCTGCAGCAGGACGCCATGTGAGGGAAGTGAAACGGGGAGGTCGGGACAGAAATACAAATGGCAGGACTTTAAGAATGTGAGTCCAGGACATGGGGTCCCTCAGGCTGACTGTGGGCCCTGTATTTTTTTCTGTCCTCGCCCAACCTCCTCCCTCTGCAAGTGCGATTCCTCCTGACTGATGAGCAGGGCTTGACGGGACAGAAC
Source organism: Megalops atlanticus (assembly GCA_019176425.1). Classification (NCBI taxonomy): domain Eukaryota; kingdom Metazoa; phylum Chordata; class Actinopteri; order Elopiformes; family Megalopidae; genus Megalops; species Megalops atlanticus. The sequence continues at coordinate 41,537,801 of CM032875.1, read as the reverse complement.
AGGGACAGAATAACAGAAAAATGACCAAATGGGTCAGCAGCTTGGAGAACAACAAAAGCAAAGGGCAAGCCAAGAGTTCCCATCTGGAAAAACCATATCCAGCTTTTACGCTTAAAAACTCTGTATAAACATTATTTAAGTCAGCTGCTTGCAGATTGACATAATTTTAGAAGTGCTGCACTTGAAAAAACATCTGGAATTGAGTATCGTATAGATATATTTTATGAGGCTGTCAACAGATGTGATTTCTCAGACGTTTTGCTGGTTTGATGCTGTATGTGGCTCGTTTATGTGTGTCTGTTATTCGCTGAAAGAATAGGTGAGGGGTGTCATTGTGCGGCTTCTCTGTGTGTCCAGAGTAAGCACCCTTACTAATGAATGTGAGTCACTTTCTCACATATTCTCCATTTTCTTCTGGTCTTTTTTCCCCTCTGTTTTTCTGCTCCTCTATGCTCTGGTGGTTAGAAACAGACTTGCTGTAGTGGTAATGGGAAGGTCTGCGTTGTGTTCTCTTCCCTGGCATCAGAGCCTTAGAGGAAGAGGGAAAATCATGATCTTTTGGTTTAAGCAGCTCATCTCGACACTAAGTAGACACCTGTGCTCCAACCCAGGGGTTTGCAAATTCAGAACTGGGTCGCAGGTTGTCAATCACTTGGTCATTCCCTGGGCATAATGTTGCATCTAATCATGCAGTGGCGACCCCCTCAGGCAATAAGTGGCACTGCAGGTGTCTGATCTGCCAGGGTCTGAAGCCCTGTGGGGAAGTTATGTCTTCTTCCAGGGCTCCTAGGTGAAGATCTAGGTCTATGGCTTTGAGAGAAAAGGGCTACAGTGGCTTCCATCTCCCTTATTGTTGAATTCAGTCATGGCCCTCTGTCCATAAAGGATATTTATGCAAGGAAATTGGAAGCAATTTTGTGTTAATGATGATTGTGTGTATTGTGCATACTTGTTGATAGAATACTACTATGATAAATCTTCATAGTAATATTTTGTGAATTTTTTTAAACATTGAAAAATTGGTACGGTACAAGTATCCATAAAATTCCTTTTCATCTGGCTGGAAAGGGCTGCTGTTCAAAAATTAAAGTAGAGCAAAAGTGAAAAAACAAACAACTCATCACTCATGAATGATAAGCAAGCACCAGAGGGGCATGAAGCTGTCTTATTCACGCTTTTGGCCTGGAATAATTTAGGCTGAATCTCAGATTTATGAAGTAGAGGGACACCACTTGCACTTGGGAAAAACCCATGCCCCTCCTTCCCCACCCAGACCCTGTTACCATGGAAACAATGCCATGGCAACCACACTTGCAACACTTTAAGGCAGTTGCTCAGAGACATGCAGACAGACAGACATGCAGTCACCTTGAGGGACATATGTGGACATTTGTTCTCACTCCAACGTAGACCCAAACTGCATTGCACTTGTGCATACCTTTTCATACAAAATGGCACAGTTATAAGTAATAGCAATAATAGGCTATGTCCTGACAGGAAGAGAGTGTTCTGTGATTTGAATGATTCTGTTCTGAACCAGGCTGCTGAGGCACACTGTTCGTTGTCTGCAGGCTGTCTGCAGTGTTGTGCTGATGTAGAGTAATGCTAATGGATCATTACAGATAACATACAGAGGAAGAGAAGAGACAAGAGGCAAACGGAAAAACAATCACTACCCACCACAGTGTAACTCAGGATTGCAAAAGTATAATGTCCCAGCTGTTCTGGTGAAGCTCATCCTGTTCCATACAAGTCTGGCGTGTTATGTAACTGCCCCTACTTTTAGCTTATGTTAAACCAGAACTGGTTAGTAACAAGCATTTGTTTTTTCCCTGTCATCCTCCAAAGTGAACTCAGACTCATGAGTCTAATTGTGTAAGCCCATTCTACATTGTTCATGCCTTTGACCAAAACGGTTCATGGCAGTGATTTCAACTCATCAGACTTTCCTCATGGCCATTGTAAATTTCACCATAACAGCCACTGCGATGAATCACTGCTTCACCTCTCTGTTTAGGGTCTCTTTCCTCTGGTGGAACAGCTATGTGAAGCCTACTGCAGCTGAGTATTAAAAACAGAATCAAGGTGTAAAAATGCTTCAGAAGGTCTTCACATGGTCTGAGTGAGCGGGAAATGTTTCCCTCTTCATGTGTTCAGATTTGTCACATGGAATGACAAAAATGTTTCATCTTGTGTAATTTTCCCAAGTTTCCAGTGTGATTTGTGCTCCGCTTCTTCTTGTTTGCAAGGGGAGAGACATAACTTCCCTCATGGCTGTGTAAAGCTCTGTGAATGGAAGGTTGTTAAGACCACTTTCTGTGTGAATTCGGTGTGTAGATCCCTAATTATCTGTGTGGTGGCGGATGACGAATGTTCTGTGGCTGATGAATAGGGGGATGACGATCATCTGCAGCAGTTCTTATAAAATTATTGTAAATCTTTTTCTTTTTTTACAATTAACCAATCTAAAGAATATATGTACAAATAAATATATAACTATGTTATTAAGATCTTTGTTTTTATTTCTGTAGACGTTTTGTGTTCGGCCATGTTCGGCCCCCCTCCCCTGGACATGTGCGCACACACAAACACACACAGATGAATATGTGCTATTTTTTTAGTCCATGCTACTCATTACGATTGAAAAAAATGTATTGGCAAATATCACTTTTTTCTTGCTGACAAGCAGCAATTGAGCTGTCTCAGTGATACACAGCTACAGCCTCGAGGCCCCGGGGCACTGCTGTGTGTCTTTGTTCTCATGATGAAGTTCCTTCCTTTCTGTCCAAGTTGACTGAGGACAGAAGTGAGGGGGTGGGCAGCGGCCTTGTTGTAATGCACAAACACTCCAGGTGGTGTCAGCAACGGCTCATGGAACAAAATCATGAAACTCCAGTACCGTCAAGAACTCTCAGTCATTAAGCAGCTCTAGCAAGATGCTGAAGAGCACCGGCAGGCTGTGATGCCACTGTCAAAAGTGAGCCACAGACTTGCATTGGAACGGCAGCTCACCAGCGTTAAAGTAACCAAGCAACAAATAGACAGCACGCATATTTTTCATGTTCTTCAAACGAGTGCAGGTGTTTATTTGTCCGACCATGCGTGCCGAGCCGCTGGGTTGCGATCAAAGAAGACCGGCGAATGAACCGGCACGCTGCCTCCCGTGGGGATGAACAAGGAAGTCAGTGTGGCAGACAGTGCCAGGACCATGAGGTGACATGGGGTTGGGGGGTGGTGTGACGCAGTCAAGCCCTTTGAATGGCACTTTTGAAGCCCGATTTAGTGCCAGTGCGAGTGCCATTGCCTGGTTGCTGCTGTAGACACCTTTTAATCCGACAATGATATGAATCCCTCCCCTGCTATTCTTGCTCTTTGTTGAGACATTTTTAGCTGGCCCTGAGACACCTGGAACCACAGTTTGAAAAGGAAAGGGCTTGACGCTGGAACCACTAGACTGGTCTACACCTTTTGTAAAGGTTGTGAGAGCTCATGCCTCCAAGTGCTGGTAAAAAAAAAGAATAGGAAGAAAGAAAAGAAACGAACCTGGGACCAAGTGCCTCAAAGCAAGATCACACTGATCCACCATTGCTGTTTTCAGCCTGAAATGTCAGCCAAATAATAAGACTTTGCAGTTCGCCTTCTACTCAGACATCCAGCTTTCAGGTTAAAAATATCTGCACCGTATAGCTAACCTTCCCTCACATAACCCTGGTGCACAGAGCACTTAATTCCTGTTGTGAATGGGTCTTGCTATAAGATCCCAGGCTATTTATATAGACTTTGGTAAGCAGATCAAGTCCCCTGTTGTCAGGGCTATGGGATTATAGTTCACACTGAGGACTGTGGGAGGCAGCCATTGGGACTTTCTACTTCTGAACTTCCTATATAAGAGCTTGGAGCCGGGCATGCTCATGCGCCGGTGAAAATGGATGACCATCGCCCAGGGCGTGCTTCAGACACCATGGGTCCCAATATGCAGGTTTCATTCCTCGTCCTGGAGGCTAGTTTGGGTCTCATGACGTCATGGGCATTGTGAGCTCATAAAGAGGGGCACCAGGGCACAGCCGGTTGGCCACGGCCAGTGGTAGCGTTTCTCCTTTTCTGGTCCGGTAATCACATACTTCAGTTCACATGGAGCCTTGTTGACGTGGAGATAAAAAAGTTGTGTTGCCGAAGTATTTGGTTAAACAGACATTCACTCAGTCCTTACAAGGGACCCTGCCATCGAGCGCTTCCCACAAGGAAATGCGTCAAACCAAGTTATTTCTGCGAAGGGGAGCAATGCAATACGCAGTCACTCAGGACGCTGATGCACGGGTTTATTTTTGGGAAAATGTTCCTCCGCATTTCAATGGGCCTCTGTGCTCCAACTCAGCTGGCTGTTGTCGACACTCGGGAGAAAATGGATTGAAAATGATTAAAACGGGCTGATGTAGCTTAATATAAAACTACGCAGCTTGCTAGCTCTTCATAGTTCTTTTAATAGAACAAGACTCAACCCCCTACCTGGTTTTGCCAACTGTGCTGAAACTTTGATGTACGACCGAGATGAAGTAATTACGCTGTGTTGACACACGGAGGGCCGTTCACGTGCAGCTGCACACAGCCTTGAGGGAGGCACTGCTTTGCACCCAGCATGGATACATACACACACACACACACACACACACACACACACACACATTCACACTGGACTCAGTAGCCTTATATTCCTGTCCTGTACTTCAACCCTTCAGATCTCACTCTCACAACCTTTCTTTCACTCTCCACATCTTCACACACATACCCACACACACACAAACACACGCGTGCGCACACACACACATATGCTTCGGCTCTGTGACTGTCATTGCGGCATGCCAGCCAGGCTGCTAATTTGCGTGACCAGTCGTTTTCTCCGTCTGTCAAGAACGGCGTCATGAAAGAATCCCTGAGACTGCAGCCTGTGTCACTCTCTTCTTTTCATTTTTCTGCAACCTTTCTTGCAGCTGCTTCTTGCAGTTTCTCCTCTCATAACCTATATATGCTTTTCTGTTCTTTACATCCCCATTTGTCTCCCTCTCACCCCCTCCATTTGGCTCGCTCTTGGCTACTTTGGCCCTCCTTTTGGTTCCCTCTCTCTTTTCTCTCTCACTTAATTTTTTCTCTCTTTTTTATCTTACCACTCACCCCCTCTCCCTTTTCTCTCTCACTCCAAGCTCCACTCTTTCACCCCCTCTGTTTTTTGTCTTTTACTGCTCACCCTTTGCTCTCCCTCCCAGTGAGAGAGCCTTGCTCGGGGGTGTCTCAGCCACAGTTGGCCCCATCTGTGGCAGCCCCCGATAAGCAGCCCTGTTCTCTCTGCCTGCCAGAAAGGCTCCGCAGTGACAGAGAGGGCAGGGAGGCGCAGGGATTGGACTGCCCCAGTCTGCCTTACATCACCGCGGCTTATTCTTATCTTGATTGAATACACCGTCGGCACTCTCTTGCAATACTTCCACACTCTCCTACAGAATTACCAATATTGCATTTTGCGGCATGGTAGTGCACTTTAAATCAAGTGGTTGGGTTGTGTGTGTGTTTGTTGCATTACGCAGCAGGGGAGCTGCAAGGTAACTATCAGTCAGTCTGTGTCAAGCCTGTGGTTACAGAAGCATGCCAGCATCGGCCATCCAAGAGCAAGACAACGTGTATCATTTCATAACGAATATATTGACAAAATACTCTCCTGCCGCTGCTCTTTGAATGATAATATCATTCTTCTTTGTGGCAAAAGATCTGCTCCAAGCTTTACTCCCATCTCTGTATGCATTCCATATTAAAACTTTACTTTTGCCTCATAAGCCATTTGAGGGAAAGTGAAGTCTGCATGTCTTCCAAGCTTATTGCCTGGATGAGGGAACATCACTGTGGGTAATTTGCGTGTTAGTTAAGCTTTATGGTGTTAAGCTAAGCTTTTTTGGGAGGAGGGGAGCGTGTTTTCAGACTTGGATTGCGTAGTCTCAAAGCACATTATTACACACAGCGCTGCTGACAAACGCAGGCAATCACACAGTCCCTGCAGATTACCGCTGGAGAACTGCAGGCTTTTCAAAATGCAGCTAAAAAAAGGCAAGTCAAGAGAACAGAGAGGAATTTTACAGATGCTGACTGGTGGCACTTGTTACATTTACAAAACTTCTTAACCTTTATTTCTCAGTGGTGGGTGACAATGACGAGCCGCTCCTACACCAGTCTTCTCTGCTCTTAATCCCTGCTTCCTGTCCTTTTCCCAGGGCCTCGGCAGAGCATCTGGGATCCCACACAGCCTCAGTTCACCCTCCACTGGCAAAACAAAAGCAAAACTCTTTCAAATCCTCCCTTTTCATGTTTCTCTCTTATTTCTCTCAGTTTGTGTTAGAGCAGTATTCTAAAAAAAAAAAAACAAAAGACTTTAAGATGAAAGGAAAAACTGAGATGTGCTTTGGTCTGTTATGATGCTTGAGGTTATCTCCAGTAATGGATGTGATGTTGTTTGGTCTGTCTTCACCGGAGGACTTAGATAGAACCGGTCAGACGGCACTACTCAACCCTTCTCCACAGCTGGAGTGTGTTCACACAGGAAACTGTACCGGAGCAACACAATATACTGTTACAAAATAAAAACATCAGTTGGATAATTACGGATAACCAGTAGACACGTCATTCAAATTTTGTGATCGTCTACCGAAGGATAGTTTCTGGTGAAACACACACATCGACTAGCACGTGCATACAGGTGTGCCCATTCTGGGGGAGCAGGTCAGCCGAATGCTGCGGGCACTGGCCCTGGAACTGATATTGATGCGGCGGCCTTTCTGCGTGGTCACCCATTAATTCTTCATCAGGGATGCGTCCTCCCCTGTCGTCATCCTGGTAATCCTCTGGCCTTGAGTCAGCAGCAATGGCGGTGCACTCTCTCTGCATGTCAAATATCTCTCAGTCTGTGGCGCTGTCGCACGCCTCCACAGCAGCTCCCTGGTGCCCAGAGCTCCGTTTCATTTCAGGACATGATGCGAAATACATGAGCTCGTACAACACCGACTGAATTTAACGTGACAGACAGCTGGGAGTGGAAGAATAACCAAAGGACGCTCGAATGGCCAAAGGAGGATGACTGCGCATTCAAATCCTTCGCGAGCCTCAAAAGACCTCCTAAATAAAACCTATTAATTTTGCATAAGGTGTGTGAGTGTAGTGATGTAAGACGCCTTGAGCGCTTTAATCAGTCGCCTAAAAGGATAAACGGCACGCACACAAGCATGCACGTATATACCGAGACACTTTCGCAAGCCTCCTCAAGCTGATCCTCCCTACCTACCAAGCAGCAGAAGCCAAATCTAATAGTAGAGCTAAATATAGCACACTGTCGTATTTGTAGAGCAAATGTGGTTGCGCTGTGCTATCTAGGTCTCTCTCTCTTCCCCCTCTGTCTCGGTTTGTCAGCGTTGGCCTTGTAGTGCTCTTCCCTCTCGGGAGCTTGTTATTGTGCTCTGATGTCACTCCACTTACACAATTCCATACTCAGCACAAGGACCAGTGCAAGAAAAAATGTTAGCTATGTAATTTTATTTTCCACGTTTTTTTTTTTTTTTTTGCAAATACAGCTTTTTTAATAGGTGGAGTTAAAAATATATTTGTCTATTTCATCTGATTTTTGTAAGCAAATAATTCTTACAAACATACTATTTTATATCAGCTTGTTTCAAAGATTGTGATCAATTTGATACTTCTATCAGTGTTGATGACGTTTGGTGTACATCTTATATTTATGACTAAATGAATATGACCATTGGGGTGTTCACATATTTTGTGATGGCTCAGACTACAGAACTGTGTATATAATGAATGAACAAACCATTTCCCATAATTATGGTAAACTGATTAAAAGGAAAGAAAACAAGAGAGATGTAATCGATTATGTTTTAACTGCCATTTTAAATGGTAATATCTCCATCACAGTCAAACACACACACACACACACACACACACACACACAGGCATAGGACATGTAACTCCATGGCTGCTCTCCCCTTCTCTGAGTGTGGTATCCCCCAGCAGTTCCTGGCTAATGGAGAGCCACAACCTGCTGAGCTCAGCGCTCCAGGAGCCATTAGGCTAAGCTTGCACAGGGAGTGGGGTCACTGCTGAGAGAGGTGGAGGGGGAGTGAGCGTAAGAGACAGGGCAAGGTCAACTCAAACTGAAAATCTGATCTTGACTCAAGGCCATCTCTGGTGACAGTGTTTTCCAATCTTTGAAGGTTTTAAAACCTACAACAACTGAGCTGTAAACACACAAAGGAACTTGTAACAAAACACAATTTCAACAGCAAAACCCCTAAATGGACTGTATGGATTGTAGGGTATTCTGAAATGAATATATCTCCCATCCAAGGCTGGATTATGGACCGGGCCAGTGTGGCCAGTGCCCCAGGGCCTCGGACTGCCAGGGGGCCTCCAAGCCTCAGGCCTTAAGAGGTGCTTGGCCCAAGACTTCCAAAGGAAGTTGAACGCCAGGGCCCTCAGTGCACACAGTGCAAGCTGACCACAAGGCCCATGGGTGCTAATAGCGTGAGCTAACCACTAGGGCCCCCAGACCCCTCAGTGCTTACAATGTGAGGGCCCCCGGGCCCCTTGGTGTTTAAAATGTGAGCTCACCACTAGGGCCCCCAGACCCCTCAGTGCTTACAATGTGAGGGCCCCCAGAGCCTGTGGCGTTTAAAGAGTGAGCGGACCACTAGGGCCCCTACACCCCTGGGGCTTAAAGCGTGATCTGATCACTACGGCCACTGGGCCCCTCGGCACCTACAGTGTGAGGGTCCCTGGGCCCCTCCGCGCTTAAAAATGAGCTGTGGAGTAGTATGTGCCAAACACGTCTCAGCTCATTGTCACTTATGTCAATAGAGTCAGACCTTGTCAGACAGCTAGATTTTAACGATCTAGTGGATGATTTTGCGAGGAGGAAGGCAAGAAAGACATCAGTATAGGAAAGCGGGGGGGGCTCCAAAAGACATGTGCCCAGGGGCCTCACAGGACCATGATCCGGCCCTGCTCCCATCATGCACTGTAGTGGGAGGTGATAATCTGACATCTGCCTTTTGCTTCATGGGATGTAACCTATGTCTAGATTGCTATGATAATGAAGGAGGCAGAAAATGACTGTAAAACAGAATGACACCAGTGATTAAGGCTGCACTTGATATTTTGGACAATTTTCTATCCAAACATTGATTATGCCATGCTGGAACCTACACAATGTCAGCTATCAGACACACAATGATAATGAAGGCAAGCCAAATAATTATTTCATGTTTTTAAGAACTTAGTGTAAGACATTTATTGAGACAGAGTGTTCTGGACCACACAGTGGCAGCAATTCATACAACGGCACTTGAACAATATATGCGAGTCATATTACTACTGGCATTTTATTTCAAAAAGAGTTGTATTAAAATACTGTATGTATGCATTCATATATGTATTGGTCTATTTATCAATGTATAATCTTAATTGAATACATTTCTTTATTGAATAAGAAAAATGTTCTTTAAAACAAATGTTCATTTAATTCATTTATTTGTAATTGGAATGAACTGTACATAAGAATATCATTGTCATGGTTTTATGTGACTCCTCTTAAACAGAGTTTACTTGTACTTAGAAGCCATTCAATTTGTGATTTTGTTTCAAAATGACAATCAGCATACAGAATGCCTGCTGAAATATCTCCTTGTGGTTGGTATGGCCCCATTTCTTTAGTGTTTACCTGAAGTGGTTAATTTGAATGCCTTGAATTCTATTCATAGAGGCTATTTTATTTTTAGTGGTCTTGACTGTCAGTTCAGGGCTCACAAAACAATACAAAGGCTTCATGAGAAGAAATGATCTTGCACAGGCAGAGAGAGGATTGTGCATAATTATATTGCCCAAAACAAATAAGTACACAAAATGCTTACACCAGCATTTTTTCACAGAAACTGAATGTGGTACAGATACATCTATGAGATACATCATAAGTACAGATGAGTTACTAGTAAATACAGATGCAAATATGTTCATCTTCCATTCTGTTTCTCACCCTATTTATCACACATACACATTCTCACTCAGACAGTGGAAATGGGACACCAAATCCCACATGGACTATTCTGCCGGTGAAAAACACTTCAAAGCAATAAATTAAAAATGAAGCCCCTTCTCTGATTAGCAAGCTAAGTGTGTTTTTTAAATACTTAATCATAATTTCAACCTTGCCCTAAGGAGGATGTAAAGTAGAGATCTTTGTAGCGGCATGGCATACAGCACAGCCATTCAGTTTAATTTATTTATTATTGTATTAATAAATTTAAATATTTATATATTCTGAACCCCACAAGCTAGCTCTTCGGGTCAGTGTCACAATGATGTCAAAGAATATCTCAAGACTAAGGGGTGAAAAGACTGGACATGCTAAAACCAGTCTCAACTTCTCTGTTTTAGTAAGGAGGGAGACCCATGAGAAATATTCTCTACCTCATTCCTCTTTTTGGGAATACTGAGTGTCTGGAAATATGATATGGCACAAAGAGTCAGATTTGCTCAACTGGGCTGAACTCTCGTCTCCAGCAGAGGAAGTCATCTGACGAGAGCAATTTTAAGCCTGAACTATAACCACTTTCTCTCAGACATTTTCAACATGTTCTTACTTTATTAAAAAAGTAATGAAAGGGCGAAGCTGACTTGATGAGTCATGTGATTGTGATGTCCCTATGTCAGCAGTTTTGTCCTCATCCATGTCAGGACAGCAGGCCACGACAGCAGTCCTCTCACGTTGCCGCCTGAATCATTGCTGTATCAGGAGATGCCTCTGTGTTCTCCGCAAGCTCTCATTTGCATCCGAGCGCCTGCGTGTCTGTAATGAGCGAAGAGGCGAGCCTTTCTTTACAAGCCACTACAGGGCTGCAGGCACCAGGGATCAATTGGAAAATAATGGAGGGAAATAATAAACAATTGTCATGGCAATGCGGGATACAGCCTCCCGTTGGCAATTAATGAAACGGAGGGATGAAATTAGCTTGTTTCCAGAGCGGAAGGTGCTTTAAATCTCTGTTCATGTTTCTGACTGACTGTTTTAAATGTCATTTTGGAGCTGTTTGGGGTTGAGACCAGTTACTCACCCTCCCCAAAAACCCTCCAGTAATAGCAATTTAATTCATTGATATGGATGATGCATAGTGTATGATGCTGCAGACTCTGAGTAAACATGCAGGCATTAGACAATCTATTCCAGAGCCCCTCCAAATACTGAGGCACCTGAAAGCCCTTCCCGTTATGCCTGGATAATTCAGAGACTGGCAGCATTGGTCAAACCCGTGTGCTAAGGGACGTTATTCATCCAAATCCTTCATCAGCTTCCATTTCATGTTGCCGATGACGTGGTGAATGCTGTGGTGAAATGGGGACAAGCACCACAGCACCACCGTATACTTACAAACACACAGCAGAAATGATTTCCCTCACAGAGCAATGACAAACAAAAAAAGACATTAAATTTTCAAGATGCCTGGAGTGAGTGGATGCTGGCGCTTGCTGTCTGTTCGCATGCCCCTGGTTGTGAAATGGCTTCTTTGTAAGTAAATAAATAAAGAAAAATCTCACCCTGGAGGACAAATAACAGCACAGTAAAGCGATAAGGTCCTGAGAGAGAGACAGTGTGTGAGAAGGAGAGGCAGAGAGAAGGGTGTTATGCTAATGCGATAGGGAAGAGGATGAGGTATTTTCAAAGGCTTTCAGCCTGCTTATTTTCCTTGGTTGGCTGTCTAATCCCTCGCTTTTCCTGTAGTGTCACTGCTGTATCTGACAGAGCTACACAACACACACACTCAACACATCTTCAACAACTAATTCAAACTCATATTTCCCTGAAGTGAGAAAATACAGCAGGAGACATTTTGCAGAAGCTTTCTCCCCTGCCTTATTTCTGAGGATGAGGTGACAATTGTCCATGGCAGTCTGTGTCAGGGTGACAGAACCATCTCTATTAGCATGAGTAACTGGAAGAGAGCACACTGACAGAAATGCATTCATACACAGTTAATAAAACATGCCTTTTATGTAACAGCCTTGTTTTCTGTTCCCCAAGCTCAGCACTCACCCACACTGGTAATGTAACCCAAACCCTTCTTCTTACCCTCTGTTAACTAACATATCCAGTGGTCCAAATTTAATGACACAACAAAATGCACATCCTCACACACATGCACACACACACACACACACACCAATATGAAAGTTGTATGGTATTCTTTTTTGTCATGTCAAGTTGTCATATTTTTACAATGTTACCTGAAAGAGATCCTTTTTTTGCCTTTTTGACTAGGACTTTTGTTTTGTTGATTTTATCATGCCTGTGGGTTATGAACTCAATTTAGTCCTTTTAAACATAACAGAACTCAAACATAACAGAACATAGAAGAATTCACACTGCTCACAGATATAAAATATGCAATGCCATCTTCAAGGACCAGGTAGTAGCCATGAATTACACAGGCATGTCTTATTAATTTACAGTTATAACCTTGAAATGTACAATCTACAGGTGACGTAACTTCTGAATAAGCCATAGGCACAAGACACTAGTAGCTAGGGTTACCACTAGGAGCTGCATACATATGTCCGCATGCCTATGGTGTGACATGTAGTCAAACTGCATGACTCTCACCATATATCACTTTAGGCAATATTGCACCACAACAAGCAAGAGACTTTACACTCAGGTTAAGTTACACTGCCAACTTCAAGAGCTCTTGGGTTCAAATAAGGCCAGTTTGAACATCATATACAGTAGCAGATGAGTGTGACAAAAAGCTGTTCATTTGATACAATTACCTGTATCTATTCATAAACCTGGTACTAGATTTCTCTACTATGAATCAATATTATTATTATTATTATTATTATTATTATTATTATTATTATTATTATTAATAATAATAATAATAATAAACATTAGCATTCCAGTCATAAACATCATTTCAGATTATAAACATCACACATTTCAGTTTTCATTTGATCGGGCCTGCTTTTTTTGTGGAAACTTTCATGCCACACAATTATTATTATATGAATAATGATTATTTGTTATTGTTGTCAAGACATCTGGATGCAGCCCCAGCTGAGCCACTATAATTTATGGTGACTGTCAATCAAAAGGAAGCTGAGACAGGGCTTCGCTCGCATCAGGCTTGGGAGATTAATGAAAGCTCACCTGCTACAGAGCAATCTCCATCAATCTATTACCTGTCGGCATTGCGAACACATTCAGTTGTGAAAGAAAAAAAACATAATAAAAAGTGGGGGATAAATAAAGGTGTGAATTGAACTGAATTAGATCTAAATTATGAGTGTAAATGCTTGTATATGCTTATGTATTTGCCACAGCTTCTCGCCTTATAAAAATAATTGTTTTGAACGTAGAGATGTATCCCGTATAAAGTTCGGTACATCCAGATCTTGTTTGTGTATAAAATGCCTCACTCTTCCCCTGAGTTCGATTCAATAGCTTCTATACTTAGCGCAACATTGAGTCATTTGGTGCATATTTAAAGCACCCCTTGGAGCGGGGGATGCGATTACGTACGAAACGAGTTCTGTTCATAGGGCCTGTGATGGTAATGCTATCCAATCATTTCTCTCGGAAGATCTTCGCGACTGCAAACTGCATGGGGAATTGTTTCCCTCACAAGGAGGGTTAGAAAAGAAATTGGCCTCTGGTGGCAGGGTGGTAATTACATAAAATTGGCATCACTAAATGTAACTTGCCGCACAGCTGAGCAGAGAGAAATATGGGTGCTGTCCAGATCTGTGGTGCTGAAAAGGCGGAGTACTCGGATACATATTTGTATAGCAGGACAGGGTTGTAGCAACAATGTGAGAATATGCCAAGAGTGACTTCCGCGTGAAAAGATTTGTACAATGTGTCAGTCGGGTTACCAAAAATGCCTAATACAACTTTCAAGTCAACGTAGTTTCACCATTATATAACTGTGTATTATATACCACATACGTGGGATAATTTAGGGTACAATATTGTCATTGGTATTTTTACAGAATCAAGATTAAGCAACAGCGAACCCATTACAAACCTGATACATTTGTTTTAGTCCACCTTAAATTCGAACCAAAACACATACCTGAGCCTTTGCCCCGCCTCTTAGTTTTTACGTCTTCCAGCCTAAGCCAGTCTTCGCTTTGAACTACGTCACTACTTACGTCCCAAAGGGAGCCCGATCCAATCAGGCATTCGGGGAGTACAAGGAGGCATAGCCAGGCGTTAGGTTAAATCAAACACGTTGTAAAGGCGCGCAAGTGATAGCGGATCCGCTACATGAGCACTTCAGTGAAGTACCTGAATAGGAGCTACAGACGCAATCAAGGCATCTGGCAATTTCAAATATTTGTTGCCTTCAGTTCGCCAGTATTACCTCAGAAACGAAGACTGTCATGTAACGGAGTCTTGTGGGTTCAGAAAACCAAAATATCACAGTTTATATTAACTTTAAAAAGGAGAGTTGTTTCCGTTTTCTGTTTGCCATAGTCGATATTTGGATTATAGTAATCTTCAGTGGCGGCGTGTGCTCGTGAACAAAAAGTGACTGCTTTGCAAGTAGTGGTGCTTTTGTTTAAAGACGACTGAATCACTTGACGACTGAATCACATAGCTTTTTCAGGAATATCCTGAATCAAAACCTCATTTTAGTCTCCATTCATACAGCGTAATTGTTGACAGTGTGGACAACAGGATCTTGGTTGATGTAGCATGTTTTGTGTACAAACGGATTGTGAAGAATGAAGCTGTTGAAGTAGATACGTAGACGTTACGATGCCGAGTGCAAACAGAGTGGGAATACAGCGACAGCATTTAGTTTTGGCCATCGACCCCCGCTTGCACCAGTGAAATCACAGTTCATCCCGTTAAAATTGAAGATGACGGAAAACAACGAAAAGGAGAATGAGCCGCAGAACCGGGACTTCCAGCGGTCGCCGGGAACTGTGTCCGTTCAGCCCGAGTCTAAGGTAAGAGGAGACCCACACACTGTACTATTTGACCCACCTGATCCCCTAGCGCTCTGTACTGTAGCTGTATTAGCAGGCACAGCAGAAAATTAATACATTAACACAGTAATATAATGTGTTTCCAAAAATGTTGGTTTAACATTATAAAGGGAACTTGTCATTATTTCAGCATGGGTACACAATATAGCAGTATACTCTGCCGACGTTAAATCTGAATTAATTTCCCCAAAGTGTGTTTTCGCTGGAGTAGTAATCGCAAAAGTGACCAGATATAGAACCATGGATTGTATGAGGTCATCGTCACTTTTCATTAGTAGCTGTCCATGTGATTTTTATCCAGTTCCATTCTGTTCCATTATACCGGTTCTTGGCATTGCGGAAAATTTCAAATTTAGGCGTGTACAGGGAGCTGTGTAGAAACCACGAGTGACCAGATGCACGGACACAGTGAATTGCGTAAATAACTGGAAGCAAGATAAGCCTACTTACAAGTTTTCAGACAAGGTGGTGTCATTGATTATGGCTCCAACAAGCCTCTGAAGAAATTAGTTTGGACAGATAATAGGAGCTCCTGCATAAAACAATGCAGTCTACTGAGCTGTCTTCTGTTATTGAGAATACCCACTTTCACAAAATACCCCTTTTGAACTTGTGTGCACCAAAATTAAATCTACATTTCTGTATTTATCCCATCAATCCAAACGGTCAATATCAGAAGAAAAATGTTTTTTGTATCATTCAAATCAAATAGCCTCCCTCGTCTTTTGAAACGTAGGCGCTTCGACAGTCAAGTCCCCACACAATAGTACCGAGGCATTTCACAGCCCCGTGAAAAATTTGCGTCAGAAGACAAGGTGAAGAGTGTAGCATGATGAAATAGCGCCCGGCATTGCGAGCAGTTATCCATTAGACATCCTGATTGTAATGCTACATGTTCGATGTTGCAGAATATCTTACATACTTTCAGTGTAAAATGTGTCATTTGTTATCTAGAGTAATGGTTTAATTGCATGTGCAATGAATTATCTGTCACCGTTGACGGGATTTATGCAATACCTATGCGTTGTGTGGTAAGGTTTCAACGGGACGGGTGTGAGGGGTGGCATGTGTGGTTGGTATTGAATGTGGGTTTTTCGAATTAATGAGAGAGGGTCCTACCTAAAGCATGGATATAAAGTTTCTGGTAAGGGGCTTTAAGGAAGTGGGTTTTACTCATGAGGTTGTCGGTTCTGCCTTTGAACCATTAAACTATAAGTGCTTAACCACAGCTAATATTCACCTGTGTAAACTGACCTACTGAACTACGGCTGGATGAATATTTCCCCTCGCTTTCTAAAGAGAAGATAAGAGAAAATAACGTTTTCGTTCGTAACCTGTGTCCTTAAATTGATGGATATCGCATGTCGGGCAGATAAATTACAAATCCGTTAAAGTCCAAAAATATATATTAGCCAATGGTTAATCATACAGTTAAAATTCAAGGCAGAAAAGCGTTACAGACAAAAATGCCTTAAGTTTTTCTTTACCTTTTTTCGAAATTTTCTTCTTCCCTAACTGATTTTCTCCACATTTCTCGCTGCACTGTAGCAAGGGGAATAGTTGAAACCCCCTTTGAATCAACTTGTGCGATAGATATTGCTATTCAAATGAATTTTGATTAATAACACGTTTCCATCAGTTCAGATGAAAATGAAAAATTGGAGGAATTGCAAGAATTTACATGTTATCTTCGATACGCATGCAGTCTTTTCTTCAGCACAAGCACAATCTGCAACTGCGTTTCAGTTACTCTTTGTCTCATTGGACCCATAACGCTACTGAAGCACAATCGCTGACAATTAAGAGCGGCTAAATGTGTCCATGATACTAATTGGCATCTTGCCAAGTCTGCACGCTTACGTCACCATTCACGTTGGCCATGTGGTAAGGAACAACAGAGAGTAGGCTATGTATTTTGCTCGTTATTTAATAATGGCCATTTTGATCGTAACAAATCCCGGTGTTTTTTACATTTTACTTATTGTCAGTAAAAGACGTACCAAAAGATGTGATACTTCAGCCGCTCAATTTGGTGGCCATCTGACGTCATCCGGGTTTGAGTGATACCTTTTTCATCCTGCGTGAGAGGGACTGCAAGCGCAAACATTTATGTAAGAGCAGTGCTTATGTGTTTATCCCGACTAGGCTCCTTTCAAGAAACAGAGAACCTAAGGACCTTTAGATGATAGGCTGATACAGAGTGAAGTTCAGTACAAGAAGCTGTTTAATACATGAGGTTCAGGGCTTCACCTCCCATTAGCCTCTCCACAAAACATTGTGCGGCAGTCAGCTTATTGCATAAAGCTTTTATTTAGCAGAGCAAATGGCATTTGGCTGTCTCCATTGAGCAGAGACATGTTGAAAGTCTGAAGTAGGCTGGACAGTTGTGCGTTTGGGAGGGCTCAGAGGTCTGTTTAGTAACAGCATGGTACAAAGTTAGTCCAAGTACGGTTGTTCGTCACACTGCTTTGTTGTATTCTAAGCAGGGTCATCTCTGCAGCTGATTAATTATCAGAATCTGTCAACAACAGACAATAACAAATCAATTACAGGATTTTATTGGGCTGTCTGGAAGTTTTCAAGTTGAGTATCTTGTGTTAAAAAGAATTACACTTTTGGGGTGGTAGGAGGACAAGAAGAGTTTAAGTGGTGTAGTCAGGGAGGGAAGGATGCACTCAGTGATTAACTTTATTCAATAGAGATCATTTTGAGATAAACTGTAAAATAAGAGTGGACTATGTGGCTTTTTTCCAGAGTAGAAATACCTTCTGTCAACAAAGATCATCATCTGGTATGTACTGATAATCACAAAAAAGACAGCGGTGCTCACTTATAACACCAGAACACTGAACTGAGCTTCCTTGTTTCAGCAATTTAACATTATGCCCCATTGAAAAAATCCCCTGTACTCACTGCATCGTGCTGCAGAGTTCAGAGGAGACAAAAAGTACCCTGAGGCAGTGACTGTGGCCGTGCAAAGAGGTTCACCTCTCTGCATAAAATTGTTGTGGAAAAAGATTAGGGCTGGGGTAAGAGACCATGGTTCAGGTCTTGGGGCAAAATCTACTCAGAGCCAGTCATCCAACACACCATCTTCAAGGCCTGCCCTGAGTGACTTGTCCATTGGTCCACTGAAGGCTCATTCTTTAACATAGACTCTATTTGTCCATTGCTTGCCAATTATGCCCAACTTTTTGGTGATGAATTTACTTTCAGTTTGTTCAGTTGTATACAGCTATGCAGAATAAAGCACCATGGCAATTTACTGAACCAATTGCATATTGTGATTATTTTTCTTTTTGTAGAGGAGTAATAACAATTTGTGTGATCCTTTGGTCTTTTTAAAAATGATTATGAGCACTACTACTTTGGATTTTGTCCCTACGTCAATGCAACACGTGTATCCTCTTTTTGGTTGAAGAACAAATTGGCTGAAGAACAGGCAGTGGACACTGCATTCACATATATAAATGTTGATGTGTTACATTTTGCAGTTGGGCAGGTGAAAATAACCCTGCTTGTCATTTTAGATTTATTAGGAAGGGCTATGATGAAGCTGTACAGGCTTGAATGCTTGCACATTTGGGTGACTCTCAGAAGGATTAGACAGGTATGCCTGCAGCAGATGTCACTACAGCAGCTGTCCTGCTTGCAATTTCCATGTGAACCGTGTAATTTTTAAAAAATTACCAGGACCACCAAAACCACCAAATTAGAATGAATGGTAGACACGGGTTATCGGCACTTCACATGTAGTGCCAAACATGGTATAACTACACCCTGGCCACACCCAGGTTTCCAGAATGACAGGTTGCATTATTGCCCTTGACAATGCCAGAGAAGAATGCTACCTTGGATAGGCTCCAGAGGTTCTCCAAATTACAGAGTTTATCCAAATCAACATTGTTGTTTTTTTTTCAAGTATTGATCCTCCCTCAGCACATCAGACTCAAGGTGATTTCTTGATTTGTTGCTCTACCACGGTTTTAAAATGCAGTGCGCCTTGGCTAAAAATGGAGCAGTAAAGCAACACATTGCTCTGACACTACTCTTGTTTTAGCTTCATCCCAACATTCCAACATTCAAGCACAGTGGTGCCCAAGCCTGCTGCAGAAGAGCTGAAATCTTCTTATCTTTCCCCAGGTGAAAAGTTTATGAATGTTACGGCTATGGATCAATTAGGAAATTCACTGGCTCAGAAGCGGAATCCTCTTATTGACACTGAACTGAGATGATCCATTAAAAGCATGATATGGCTCTAATTTAATATCAGCCCATTGATTGAAAAAATATATAAAAGACACGGGAGAATCTCATTTGATACAGAGCTTTTAAAATCAGATGTGGAAGCAGCGCATTCGATATTTCTTAGCGGAATATAGATGGGGTGCTTGTGTCTTTGATTTTGTCTGTGCGCGTGAATCTAATTTGTGTATGGTAATCACTGGCTCTGATAGGATCTTGTGAGCTTGCAGACTACACAGACGGCTCTCTGTGCACATTGCCCTGTGAAATGCTGAAATGAAAACAGGCCCTGCACATCCAAAGCTATCCCTGTAAATATAATGACAGCCTTAATGTTTGATTCAATTTAGGATTTTTTTTCCCTCCTGAGAAGTGGCAGGTATCCAAAATCTGCCTCATGTGTGGTAGTGTTGTGGACGGAATGGTGATTAGTTGTCTGGATTGTCCTGATTTACTTGTTCCATTTGAATGATTGGAAAGAGAAGCATGAGCTGCAGCGCATGGGCCGCCTGGCTGTTCCAAAAGCTGCGTGATATTGCGCCAGCCCACGTGCCCCACAGGCAGATGAAAAGAGACCCAATAAGTGTGTGTGTGTGTGTGTGTGTGTGTGTGTGTGTGTGTGTGTGTGTGTGTGTGTGTGTGTGCGTGCACGTGTATGCACATGCATGCTTGTGTATGTGTGCGTGTGTGTGTGCACGTGTATATGTGTGTGCATGTGCACATGTGTGCTTGTGTATGTGTGTGTGTTTCTTTGTGTGTTTATGTGTGTGTGTGTGTGTGTCTGGAGAGTAGATTGGCAGTCGAGATTGGCAGGCTGGCTTTACTGCATCTGAGCTCTGTAGTTTTTTTTTAATTTTATTGAATATTTGTTGGTTATCATGTAAATTAAAAGTGAAGATTTCCAGCAGCAATTTGTGCAATGTAGAGAACCAGGGATAAGTTACTGTAGCACATCATGTGTAATCTCTCCCTGCTCTGGCTGAATCAAAACAGGAGGTCCACAAACGTAAGGACAGACCCAAAGAGAAAGAAGGCATTCGGCCCTCTTGAACAGATGAAACAGTCCCTTGTCTTTTAAATGAGGACCTGTAGGAATGGCGCTGCAAGAGCTCAGCTGTCTCCACTTAAGAGGCTGATGCTCATCAAGGCAACTCAAAATGGTGGCTGCTGAAAGAAGGACTCAATCAGTCTTTTTATTTTACATGTAAAACCATGGTTACTTTGCTCTGACGTTATATTTCTTGACTGTGTTTGGCGATTCTATGTGATTGTAATTGTAATGATTGCATTTCTTTTTGTTTTAATATGAATTACATTCAGTGTTAGTACTCAGCCACCCTAGTGTGGCAATTGCTATCGGTCTGCAGACAGAACAGAGCTAGAGACAGGGCACAAAACACTTGTACACAGCTGGGGAAACTTCACTCATTAAAGTGTTGAACCTTCAACACAAAATCCTTAATTTACTCAAATGGACAGATATGAACACATTTCAAACAAATTTGTTGTCAAGCCACGCTTACATGTTAATTATGTATAATTTTGTTGCTGCCAACTTGCACGAGAACAAACTTGAATTTCAGTATGGCAGAAGGAGATCTGAAACACCCATCAGAGTTGTATCCAAAACGTTGTCAACAAGCTGTAGCACAATCACTTCCGCTCCTTCTGTTTCCACATTCCTATCATTTTCAAAGGAAATTTTACATGGTCAAATGTGGTTAGCAAGCACTCACATAAACCTGTGAAATTCACAGGCACAGTTCAGTTGCACTTGATTAAGCATCGATATATAAGGGTGTAGGGAGGTGCAGTGACGCAGCTGGAATGGAAATTGAAAGAAAACACAAGCAACCATTTTGAACAGCACCATGCCAGCATGGTACAAGCTTGAATGTTCCCAGTTAGAACCATATAACAGGAGGCGGGACTGTTAGTAAGCAGCATTCATTATAGTTGACAGTCTGTGAGTAGGACTGCACAGAGAAAAGATTTCTTTGATGTGCTTTGAATTTTCTTTGTTGTCACAACAGTTAGAACGTGTATTGCATTAATATGTTTGTACAAGAGCACACAATTATGGTGATATACATTAGCACCCGTATCAGAAAGGCACAAAATGTATTGAGTACAAATCCTGTGCATAGATGCACTAGCCCTTTCATGGACACTGGGAAGGTCTGTAAGGGAAAATGGCCTGTGAATCTCAACATTTTGCTCTCTAGTTTTGTGAGGGCACACCCAGGGATCAGGGATCTCTCCAACACCTGTGGAGACTGGGCTGGCTCCCATTGGATTTAATTACTCTCAGTTGTAATGCCTGGGGCCTCCAGCATGTGTGGAGAGAATCTCTCCCCATTGCACACGGTCATGAGCGCTTCATTAACAGCCAGGGGCCAAGGCTGTCATCAAGGAAGACAGATACAATAAGGAGAGCTGTCTGAGAGGTGTTTCTGCCTGTATGAAATGGTTACTATTCTGGGTGGCTATGTCCAGAGAGTAATGCAAGCTGTAATGTGTAATCTCGAGCTGTCACTATTCATTTTTAAACTGAATTTGTTGTTCTTTACTGATACTGGTGGGGGGGGTTGAATAACATGAATGAGAAAAGATTTTTGCATGAACTGGAAATGATCATTTTCCAGCTGTGTGTTCAACCAATGAAGGAATCAACTTACTATGGACATGGAGTACGGAATTAAGAAAAGTGATCAGACCAGAAATGGGAGTGTGATTTTGATTTGTACTGCTAAGATGAGGAGCATTTCATGTGTCACAGGCCTAAGCGAAACCGTTCTGTCCAGGGTGCATGCATAAAGCACTTAATGGACAATGCACTTAATTGTTATTTCATTGTTTGAACAGACTATTCTGCTTAAACACCAGGAGGATGAATGAACACTTGTGAGAAAGAGTAAATTAAGGGACTACCGAGCACAGTTTTAGCACAGCATAATTCAGGGCTTGATTTTCAGCATGGAACCACCACAACTGCTCACATTGAAAAGCATAGGGTCTTTAATAGCAGTATTGTGAATTATATATTTATATATTTCAGCGTAGATTTTGGAAATACAGCAATTATTATTAAGTAATTCACTGGATACATCAATATTTTAATGAGAGACCATTCTCTGACAGTGTGTCGCTTATCAAAAATAAACAGCACATTATGTCTATAACTCAGTTCTTTATCTGCAAACCTAGCAGTACACCCCTAGATGGGATCATTTAATCAGCACATTCAATGCAGCTATTAGGGAGCTCTTTACTCTCTCAAGCAGCTGGCAAAAGGTGATTCATTACAGCACGAGTCAATAAAAATAACACTTATCCAATGTGTTTCCTATACATTTCCTTACCCTTTCCTACAGTAGCTGTTTTCAAAGAAAATGAAAAAGCCATTGCTGGCTTGGGCTGAGCTGTGTTTAGGAGATAATGTGACCTCTGAAAAATCTAGGGCCACGTTAATGTGTCGCTGAAGCCAGGCTACTGTAAACGAGACATTAATTTCTCTTGTAATATTACTGTGATAGTGCAGATTTTGAATGGCATCGTCGTCACCTCAGGTATTCCCATTTAACAATCTGTTTTCTCTTTGACCTGTCCATGAAAACCTACATGAGGAATAAGAATAACTAACCAGGACTTCCCCTCAGGCATTTTTCCTAAGCAGGTGGAAGTCATGTTTCATACGTGGCATTTATGGACTTATTTTGCGATGGGGTGGTGGCAAAAAGATTGAATAATTTCATATCATGCTAATATTCAAAAACACAAAACCATTGTACAAGATCTTCAAGTCATTTCCATGTGAAAAATAATCATTGTTGTTTGACAGTATGCATCATGCATTAAAGCTACAGACTGTTTTGTCTTCATATCCTAAAAAAACAGACTCCTTAAAATTGTTAATTATACCTAGGGGTCAGAGCATTGAATTTTATGCATGTTATTTGATTGGTACAGAAGGTTCACGAGTTGAAGTGCATGCTGGTGTGGCTTGATTTTTTTTTTTCTTAAAACTAAAAGGAGTGCACCACATGTTAGAGAAAAACCCTGCAGACCATTCCTTCTTTGGGCAAAAGGTGCTAAACAGCAAGCAGCGGATTTTAGCAGTGCTGCTGGTCGAAATAGCAGCAGCATGGGGCAGCAAAGTCTCCCAGTCAAGTTCCAGTCGAACCAGAAGGCATAGCAATAGCTAGAGTGGGACAGCAAAGTGAGTTGCTCGGTCTGCCATCTCTGTACAGCTGGGAAATTTGCTTGTCAGTGTTCCAAAACCTCCACGTTAATTAGCCATGCAAGTGGAAGTGGTGTGAAGAAGAACAGAGTGAAATCTAAATTTAGGTATTCTCTAAACAATGACAATAGGCCAAATTTGATGATCATTGCAGCGCTTGCACCTCCCAAACTGAGGCTTACCATTTCAATGGGGCAGCAGATAACAAAGCTGAAAAATAAAGGAGATAAACCTAAACCTAAACAATGTCTTGGACAGACAGGTTCAAGTTACATTTATCCAAATTGATTTGGCTGTGATTGTGGCTACACGTTGCTTTTTCATGCAGACTGCAGACTGTAATGATTCTTATTTAACAGAACAGGAATAGCAGACTTGATGAGTGAGAAGTTTAGATGTTAATTAATAAATGCAATGCAGTTACTTTTTGTCTAATTTTTTGAATGCATGAAATGTGTCCATGCAGCACTTGCACACCACACACTTACTTGCACTTGTGTTCTGCGTTTTAAAAAAAAAACACAGAAAAAATTGAAACAGAAAAAAGTTAAATTCAAACCCGAAGTGTTCCGACAAATGTCAAGACACACAGGGACAAGTATACCAAAGGATTGCAGTGCACTTTATCGCAATTAAGCACTGTTGCCTGGGGACAGCTTCACCATGCACCTTTGTCCTCACAGAATCTTCCATATTCTTCATATGTATAACTGGGATATATAAAGTGCTATAACTACGAGGGGGATTTGTAAATGGAGTCCATTAAGTATTCCTTTAAAGTTACTAAAGTCGATTTTATGTGCAAGCCTAATATTTATGCAGAGCTCTGAAAAGCAGACCTAACCCCTTTCTGTTTAACATTGCTGCATAGGGCTATTTCATGTGTCATGTGAACAGTTTTTTTTCCAACAGTAGTGCAACGTTGGTTTTCTCATGTGTCCTCTGGTAAAATGCTGTCCATTGCATACTGTAAAATGTGTTCCTTTAACTGTGACAGTGGGGTGTGTAAGTATAGTTATGTACATACAGCCTTGATGCATTTGGAACTGCGCTTGAGCATACCTTTGAATATTGCGAATTTCATTGACAAATTTGTGATACCAGAGATTTATTCCTCATTTAGTGCAGCCTCAACCAAAGACAAATTCAAAATAAACATTTTAATTTTAATTTATTGTTCTCAAATCACATCTTTTTGACAGGGCTTAATTTATCATTTCTCCATGCCCATAAAGCAACTCAGATACTTCAGCTAGATTTTAAAGCAGCTTCATTGGTACAATGGCAGTGACAGCCCTTACGGCAGAGGAGAAATAAGATGACAGGTTGTAGAGGGAGAAGCAGACAGAGAGAAGAGTTGGAGAAAGGGGAAATGTGGATATCACATGATAAGATGTAGCCAAATGTGCAGATAATATTGGAGTGAGACGTTTGTGGAGAGATTAATAGAACTGGATAAATCTGTGAGGCACCACTGAAGAGATATGATCTTTGTTATCAGCGTCTGAGCAGTGCTGTGTTTCAGGGTTGCTGTAGTGCCCATGAATGTGTTGTGTCCAGGCTGCTGTGCCGCATGCTCAGAGATCTCTACATTTCCCATCAAACTCAACAGAAAACACAACAGAACCAACACATCTACCTTATAAGCAGATAAGGCCCTCCTTCTTTTCCCAGCTAGATGCATTGAATAGGATATTATAGGAAATAGGAAGAGGTTATTAGAGTTTTTAGAGTTTATAGCTCTCTCAGGTATCAAATGTTTTCTGTGTCTGCCAGACGCCCCCTCATAACTTGGAGGGACTGTGGAGACAGACAGGGGACGCAACTGAATGCTGTCAGTCTGTGGCCATAGCGACTCATCTCAGCGGATGGAAAAGGATATGGAAATGCAGTGAGCGGCTGGTGGCAGCCATGATACAGCCCCATCTGAAAGACCAGTTGTTTCTCCACCCATTTCCACTGGCTCTGGGAGAATCTGTCATGCCTTAAAGTCGGGCCCTTGGGTAGGAGGCGCTCCAGCGAGACGATGAAAACTGCATTCAGAGCTCATTTCCCCACTCAGTCCCCTGGGAGCGACTTGGCTTCGCACTCAAAGATAGAATCAGTTTTTTCCCCCCTGCAGTGCAGTTCACCTGTCTCCCCGCACATCTTTGGGGTGACTGGAGGGGAAAAGGGTGGGGGTGAGGAGGAAGCGTTGCAATAGAGCCTGCCCATTGACAGAGCTGCAGTCCTCACTCTAAAGGTACGGCTGCAGTCGCACTGCTGGTGCTGCAGTGTCCAGTGTTTTGCCGCTCCCAAATTTCTCAGTTCTCTTCTAATTAAATTATTGATTTTCTTTCTCCAAGGATAATTATTGTGCTGCTCTTTCTCTCTTTCTCCCTGTCACAGAGATGCTCGTGTATGGAGACTGGGCAGTAATGGCAGGCTAAGAGGCTGGCAGGTATGAGGTGATAAACAGGCAGGCAGATGTGACAGGAAGGAACAGATCCAGCAAGCAGCTATTTGGCACTGGCTGTCGTCATTAGCGCTGCTCTGTCACTGGCCTCAGTTCTTGCCTCTGCGTCTGAGGTCCCCACTGGGAACCTTTTTACAGGCATGCATATATAATGTGCAGTGCCAAGGCAATAAAGTGACATAAAACACCACTTGACAACAGAGCCGTCTGCCTTGCTCCCTCCCATGTTAATGATCACTCCTGTCTGATTGGTCTCTCCCAGCAGACCTGTCCTCAGATGGGCCCAATCTTACTCGTCTTTGATTGGTTACCTGTAACTATCCATGGGTCATTACATATGTTTTGACACTGCTCACTCAATAAGGATCTTGTTCCCTACGTTTCACTTTCTATTTTTTTCTCCTTTGTTCCCTCTTGCTCCATCTCCTTGTTCTCCCTGAGTAGTTATCTTCATTTAAAAAACTACCATCCAACAAAAAATGTTGAATGCGGTGGCAAATGGCTTCAGAACTCATTATGGATGTTGTTATTCTTATGTGGAGGGTGTGTGTACGTGTATGTGTGTGTGTGTGTGTGTGTGTGTGTGTGTGTGTGTGTGTGTGTGTGTGTGTGTGTGTGTGTGTTTGTGTATGTGATTGTCTGCACACGAAGACCCTGTGGTCCTGTCAGACGCATTGAGCTCATCGCTGACCTATAAATCAAATTCCTGTCCGTACCAAGAACAGATGGGGTGGGTCAGCACATGCCTACAGCGGACTTCTGTTTCCTCACAGAAAAAATGAAATCAGCAACTTTGTCACTGTTAGCGACATTCTTGAAGATCATTTGGAGTGACTTCTTCAGCAGAATGTTGACCTAGGGCTTGACTATACCTCTGTACATGAAGATGAATGTATATGTTTGTGTGTATGTGTGTGTGTGTGTGTGTGTGTGTGCGTGTGTGTGCATGCGTGTGTGTTGGGGGGGTGATTTTACTCCTCTGTTGTATTGAAAGAATCACACTATGAAGGAACTAGGCAGTTCTACAACCTCACTATATTCTACAGGCTGCACTGCTGGATTCATATAGCATATAAATAAGGGTTCTGTTTGATCTGAAGGGCCATTTGCTATAATGATAATATTGTGATTACCTTATTATAAGTGACAGTGACTACAGAGTGAGTCACTGTGAAAGAGTGGTGGGGGGGGGTGCCAGTTATCAAAGCCTTGGGAGACGAGACAGCTCTGAATCACACATACAGTACCATGTAAAGTGAACAGTGCCATAGGGAGACGGGAGCCTGGGGTTTCACATAAAGCATATGGGTAAACATACTGTTGTGATCTCTGAGAAACGTGCTTCTGCCATGTTTTGTTCACTGCATGTTCCTATGAGCAACACACAGCAGTGAGAGTAAGAGGCGGAGTGCTGGAGAGAGAGGTGTCAGTGTCATTCAGGCACAAAGAGGCCCTGTTGCAATATGAAAACATTAAGCGTTGGGTAGACATCAAAGTGAAGGACCATCAGAACCCCCAGATGAGAGATTTTGGAACAGAATGGTTCAGGTACGGAACAGCAAAGAGAACAGGAGGAAGAAATCAGGATGAGGGAAGCGGGGTAAGGTATTGGGAAAGTGTGGTCATGGTCTGCTGCCTTCAGAGACCTGTAATCTGACCGTGATAGAGCCGCACTTGTCTACTGGCTGTACATGTCTAGGCACTAGAGCAGGGGGATTTGTAGTGCAGGACAACACAGTTCAGGCTCTGATTTTAGACCAGCAGTGACATACCAGCAGAGTCCTCTACTCGTATCTGTTGATCTGTTTCACACACATTCTTATCCAGGGCAACTTCTGCAACATACATTTTTACATATCACCAATCTTACATATTTGCATATCTTTGTACAGCTATTTTTTACAACATTTGCGCAACTTAACAGCCTCACCCAAATTATTTGTCTGGCAGCAATTTAATATTCCTCAGTCCTGTGTCATGCTGTTGCCCATTAGTAGCTTGTGTGCGTGTGTGTCTGTGTGTGTGTGTGTGTGTGTGTGTGTGTGTGTGTAGTTCATTTTTGAGTCATTTATTGAAGCATAAGACACAAGGTCGTGCTTACGGCTGAGCTGAACATACGATTTACTCTCGTGACCGCACGTGTAAATCACTGTTACCTTCACGTCGATGTGAAGAGTAAAATAAAACAGAAAGAGTCAAAAAAGGACTGAAGAGTGCAGGAGTGGTAGAGGCCGCTCTGGCACGTGGGCCTTTCATAGCCGCAGCATGGAGAAAGCGGCTCCGCTGCTCCACTGCCACGCACCTTAACTCGACACTCCACTGCAGAAACATATTGCACGAATGCTCCCACCTTAATCATTAATTTATCTACGCATCTCGCCGAGTTATTTTTAGCCACCTGCCTAGCATCTCCTGCTCTTCATCTTTGAACAGTGAGAGAACAAGGCCACAGCGTCTGGTGCGGTCCTCCTGTCTGCCAGCGAGAGAGAAGCTGCTAGTTTTTTTTTTTTTTTTCAAAGTCGGGTGGAAGGAACAGCATGATGCTTCCTGCCAATCTCTCCGGCGTTAATTGACGTTGGTTGTTTGGCGAGGGAGCAGGTCCTTAATAAAAGCCCCGGTCCCTGAGGGAGAAACGGCAGGGGATCGCCGCACTACAACTGACTAGCTGAGGGTACGCACACCTCCAGGAGTTGCGAATCGTGATCAGACAGAGAACAGAACATCACATTTTGGGAGCTGCCACTCCCACTGCACGCCCACCCTCTGCCCTGAATGAGAATGATGGTGACGGTTCAACAAGGTGTCGTTTTATGAGTCCGTGTAGCTGGAGGCTGCCACAAAAGTACCCATCTTTGGGGAACTGAGCTTTTCACAGCGACTTGACCTGTCAGCGCTGTGCGGAGCAATCGGTGTCTTAGAAGGTTAAACTCCACAAACACCTGCATATGCATATGTATACGACGCTGATGAAATGGAGATCATTGACCCGGGAATTATGCAGAGAATTCTCTTTGAAATTAATCATTCATTTATGGCCTTGAGAAACAGCAGGGTTCCACTCAGTGCACACCGAAGGCTTAACAGTTTTTTTCCCATTTGTACCGTTACACATGCAGCTTATTAAAAATGGCATAATTACGCAAGCCCTTCACTCGGCACAAAATTCCAGCCCCACGCATTCATTTATTCTGATTGATTTGCGTTGTGCCAACGCAACAATTTACCTGATGAATGTGACCACGCATTTCCGTTCATCGACATCTCTAATTTCAGCCCTAAGTCTCTGTGCGGACATGGTCAGAGAATGCCCACAACAACCATGGACTGATCTCAGACGCAGTGAGGCTCTCAAATTCAAAACATTCACAAATAATAATAAATGTACATGAATGTCCAGTGTAACATTAGCCTATTTGTGGTGAATAATGCAATTCACATAGGCTAGAGGTCAAAAGCATTTTGCTTTAGCATTTCTGTTCTTCATTTGGTATGTGGACCCAAAAAGAATCATTTGGTAGAATTCAAATTGCCTTGGTCCCTGATAATTCATGAGCTCCCTAAGGCCTTTTCAAAACAAATTTAGCCCATTATTATTCTAGCATAGGAGCATAATGCACAAATCAGTTCTGGCTTGGTCTCAAGGATGAGCAGAAAAAATGGGAACATGTGATGCTTCAATAATGTTCCTTGAAGGCCACTGATGAAATTAGAATGCCACAGAGAGATAGCCCCACACTAATGCACAAAACCCACCAAAATGAACTGGAGGTCACTCATAAATGAAACTCAAGTTCAGCATTTTTTCTCATTTAAGAGTGTAAAGAATCATACGGCCATTGATCATCATGGTGAACAAGCTGGCTTTGCACTTAGGTAGGAGGTGAAATACTGCCCCAATTATTAACCATCAGACAAACAAATAGATCATTAAAAGGCAATGCCACTGCTCCCTATAGAAAAGCATGACAATAAGGTAGGAGTTAATGGGCAATCTGAATGAAAGGCTATTCTATCACTTGCACTAATTGGTGTCAGTGAGACCATGGATTTTTGCAGAGGGGCGCCCCTTCAACACTGTAATGTCTGAGTGAAATTGGGGCCGTGATGGCATCTGTGAGCTTTCACAGATGCTAGGTAGGGAAAGATCAGTAAAGAGGTCGGTGAAAGACTCACAGAGGCACATACACACAAACACACAATAGGATACACAGACACACAACAACAGAGTGTCAGAACATCGATCTTCACTGCAGGACCAACGTCTCTGATGCCCAGAGATGTACAAGTACAAACAACTACAAATCAGTGAAACACACGGATGGAACAGACGTTGTAGGCTCATTTGAGGAGCTGTTTCCCCCAACTGACTGTCTGTCTGTGCTGAGGCCAACTCTTAGAGTGAACACAGTAGTTACTGCTCCCACCATCTGAAAGTCACTGTCTCCCCCCCCCCCGCCTCCCTGCATGGAGATGATCACAATGATGTATGACATGGTAGCTTTTATTATGCTACCCATCCACTCATTACCTCCCACTCAAGATAATCTTTTATCATTACCGGCATCCCGGTAATGCTAAACGAAGTGGTCGCTGGCAAACATTCAGACAGGGGAGGGGAAAAAGATATGTGTCTATTCATCAGTCAAGGGGGAACAGGCCGCTCAATAAAAGTAATCAAATCTGAATTTTCAGTGGTATCGAGTTTCCTGCGTTTGCCGGAGCTGGTAAATTGCAGATCAAAACTAAGAAGCTGACATTTGAAACTGATGCCAAGTTTGGGACATCAAGGACAGCACAAGGTTACCACATGGTCTCGGCCTGCTGCCATACCTCCTCTGCAGCAGGGGGAGTCATTACATCACATTACATCATCTTACCCAGAGCTACTTACATAGGCAACTATTTTTAGATGTTATTTATTTATACAGCTGGATATTTACTGAGGCAATTCTGGGCTAAGTACATTGCCCAAGGGTACAGCAGCAGTGACCAAGCGGGGAATTGCACCAGCAGCCTTTCAGTTATGGGCCCTGCTCGCTACCATTATGCTGCACTGCTGCCCCATCATTGCACCCCAAGGATCAGTTACACAATGCTGTCACAGATCAGTTGTGATAGCCAGGGTAGTGAGAACTGTGATATCATTTTCCACACAGAATTGTCAATCAAATGAGAAGCCCTGACGAATATAGTTTGATCGCTGACAATACAGCTTGCACTTAATAATTTATTCATGTAGTATTAGTTTATTCTGCCCTTTTGAGTGAATGCCAGGAAATGCAATTAGCAAAGATTTTCCTTCTGCATGCAGTGATGCTGAGGAATATCAACAGCAGTTTAATAAAGGGTAATATTAAATTCCTGAGATGTCATCAACTGTCCTAATACTTTAAATGTGTTATGTAAATTGAGAAGATGGGCTATGGTAAACATGGCTCTTCTGCTACGACTTCTTTACCTGAGTTTCGTCTGACCTCCCTGAAGCAGTTACGTCTGTATTTTTCTGTTTAGCACGTTGTGTTCTGGACACACACTGACTGAAATCTCCCCCTGTGTGTCTCTGTGCAGTTGCAGCGTCTGAAGCGTTCCCTGTCCTTCAAATCAGTGATGCGCAGCAAGAGCATGGAGAACTTCTTCCAGAGGTCCAACAGCGAGGCCCGCCTCCCTCCCGACTTCATCACCGACCCCCGGCCCCCGTCTCCGCCTCTCCTGCTGGAGTCCCCTCTGGCTGGTGACCGCTCCCCTTCCCTCTCCCCTTCCCTCAGCCCAAACCCCTCCCTCTCCTCCCATTCGCCCTCCCTCAGCCCCTCCCCCTCCCTGTCGACCAAGCCCCCTGCCCAGCTCCGCCCACTGAAGATGCACTGCTTCCAAGAACACGTGTTCCGACGCCCCACCCACTGCCAACTCTGCAAACACATGATTGTGGGTAGGTCACTCCCACAGTCCTCAGCCTGTCTTAGGCCTTGACCTCTCAAACTCCTGTCCCATAGAGGATCACTCTAGGTGCAGAATTCAAAACTATAGACAATGCAGCAATAAATGGTCAAACTCTGTTTTTACTAATTTAAGAGGAATCATGTTGAACATACTACATATAATTGTTTCTTGTTATTTGTGTTAAACACCTTCTTTTCACTCTAATAGACTGTAATGACCACAAATAATATTTAATATTTAATGTTTTACTCCACTGTGTGTTGATAAATCTCCTGTGTTTGTCTGTGATTCATAGCCGTAGCTCCACATCTTTGTGCCATTTATTTTTGTCACCAGTTCCTGCATTATGTATCCTTTCATTTTATATCCTTATTAATCTCCCTAAGTCATTCTCTTTTAATACCCCTTTACTCCCCCGCTTTTCACGCGTAAAATTAAGAGAGTTCTGTGCGTGGCGGTTTCAAAGCTTCATCATCAATAGCTGAATGTCACTGGGCACCTCAACCCCTCAGTGCACAGGAAAGCATTCAATTTAAAACCGTCCTACATTTCATTCTATTGTCATCCTGTTACATCTGCCCAGATGGCTCTCCTTTGAAGCAAGTTCATAATGAGACACACCTTGATGAAAGCTGATGTTTTTTTTTTTTTTTTTTAATTCAGGCTTCAAATGGCAGCTGCATAAATGTAAACTCATTATGCTCATACGCAGCGATCCGTCACCAGTGCAGCCTGTCCTGTGCGGGTGTACCTGAAATTTATGTACTGCATTGGAGCGCTGCAGCGCACCTGCCCCTCTCTGTCCTCATATCTGTGTGACAGGCTGCATGTTTCACCATCTCAGCGCTGTCTTTGTGTAACAGAACGGACCAGCATCCAGCGTTAGCCCTGTCCTCCCATCCTTGTTTATGCTGTGACTGTAACCCCCACCCCACACTAGGAGGATGTCTAGGAGCGCTAATCTCCTATCACCCGGGCGCAGGTGTGTGCCTGTGTAGTAATCCGACCTTCTCTCCTTGCAGGTAACTCCAAACAGGGCCTGCGCTGTAAATCCTGCAAGCTGGGGGCTCACCTGTGGTGCTCATCCGAGCTATCCCAGCAGCTCTGCAATGGCAAGGTGAGCCCAGCCAAACCATGTTTTCCTTGGAAGTCACAAACTGCAGCCAGTCACCTGGCTAACCCAGTTTTTCTGACAGTGTTTAGAAGTGTTAGAAGTAGATGGTCCCATACTGTGTATAACATGCTCCATGCTCCATATGGTCCTTTATAGTTACCTCAGATCACTTGTTTTACTTTCAACATTTTTCCGATTTCCTTATGTTGATGGAATTGAGAAACACTGCAGTATAGTCAGGATTGCCTGAGAGAGAAGAGAACAGGAAATGCTGGAAAACCAGAAGAAAGGGATGCAATTATTTACTTTTGAAAAATGTGAGAAAAAGCACATATTTTTGTTTCCTATGTTCTTGAACCCATAAATTACACACCTCATCTCTGTGTGACAAACCACATGTTCCAGTGTTCTTTTACTCAAGAGGCTTTGGAAAGAATGATACTTGTCTACTAAGACCATGACAGAGAGAAAGGAAAACTGAGCAGGGGTACAAGGGAAAATGAAGATCATGAGAGAGATAGAGAGAGAGAGCGGAGAAAGTTATCTGTGGGGAGCTTGAATAGCTACGCAGGGAACAAAGGCAGAGGGAGTGCTGGGGGGGGGGTCGATATCTCCCCTTTTATTCTCCCTCGCCCCGTCACAGCCCCGATCACATGGTTTGCTCCTCTCCCCCCCTCCAGTCGGCTCAAAAAAAAAAAAAAAAAAAAACGATATCTCCTCCAAACCAGCCGCGGCACCTAATTCAGTGTGAAATTCCTTGTGTGAGAGAGCATGTGTGTGCCGAGACGCAGCAAAGCCCAGCCTCCTCTGTGGCCACACCATATCCATTACTCACAGACACACACGTCACAGGGGATCAGCCTGCCATGCCGCTCCCTGCGGTTTTATACTTGTATACCTAACCATTTTTTTACACTTACATACTGCTAAAAATAACTGAAACTTTGTCTTTGCAGACCTCATGCACATATTGTCAGCTATGTGAATTCTGCACCTGAAGAATTCCAAATGCAGAGTAGAGTGTCAGTCTTACATGTTTATATGTACGTGTGAAATGTAGAGCCGCCCTAAGCTGAACGGGGGGCCAATGACACACTGCAGGAGTCAGAGCTTGACATCACAGACCACAGGGCAGTTGCCATCCGCGCTGTGGAGCGGTTGGTCCCTTTCTCCATTTTTAGTTGTAATCGCTTCTCCTGTGTCATCGGTTGCCCGCAGTGTCATGTTTCTGTCTCAGGTGTCTCAGAGATTGGCCATTAAGAAGCATAGATGAATCCCTACTGTTCCCTACTGGAGAACACTAGGTCCTGTCCTAAAATAGACAGCCTATCATGAGGCAGGAAATGCCACATTCACCCAGTCTCTTAGCCAGTCCCTGCACTGACATTGGTCGGTGTTTGTGAGCGCCTCTCTGTGGACGTCACAGTCTCCTTTTACTATGAGTCCTTAAATTTGCAGACTTGTTTAAGAAGCCAGGTCAGATCCAGAGAGGTAATGAACAGTGAAATGACAGTAATAACTCAGCAGCGCCAAACTCTCATTCTTGCCGGAGAGCCTTCAGCTAAGGACAGAAATTGGAAAGCTTTTTAGTTATTGACTGTTTTCAATTATTGGCAAGAGCATGTGTTCAGGACTGGTGAAATGAGGAAATGAATAGTGCAGAAATTAAGCAGGGCTTTTGAGAATGATTACTTTCAAGGAGGCCTAGGAGTGAAAAGAGCAACACAAACCCCTCCCATGAACAACTCAGCTTTAAAACAACTGATCGTTTTTAGGCTACAGTTTGAAGTTACACGGTAGGTGAGTCGCATTATACCATTTACCAATGTATCATTGTTCCGTGAACCAGTACAGAACCAGATGAATTACCTGAATTAGGCAGGAAACAGCCACAAGTTACATGCCCCCTGGCCAGAGGAGATCGAGCAGTAAATTGCATAAGCTTATACCCACGGTGCACAGGACAAGCCTCATTTCATGCAGTGGCAGTGTGACCTTCTCTGATCCTGTTCTGAAGGACAGGAGGGGGGATTATGGCACTTCGCACAGTGCAAACATGGGGGTAAGAGCACATGTCAGAGGGAGAGCCCCCTGCAGGGCAGGAGGGAAACATGCTCAGATCCTGAGAGAATGACCTGCCCCTCCCGCTCACCAGCACTTCCTTAGGAAATGCAGGTAAAGGACTCCAAACAGGAAGGTGGCACTGCACCAGTGTGTCCGCCTGCAGTGTCTCTGAAATTGGAGAGGTTACAGTGCACTCGATTTACATGCCTCAGAGAGGAAATGGCTGGAACTGCGGAGGCCCAAGTGTATGAAATTTTAGAGATACATAAAACACTCCTGAGCAAACAAAGGAAGGATGTGTTTGGTTAAAAATGGATGAATACAGCACATCGTGAACATGGAAAATGCTTTTGTGTGATTTACATGTATATGGCCTCCCCCTTGCCCACTTTGAAGACAATGCATCATTGGACCATGCAGAGATAATTCAGTACCAGTGTCTGAGCTCTGTGCATGTGTGTGGGAATCTCACTGGGAAAAGACTGGGGGAGGTAGACTGTATCTTCAAAGGGAGATGAAATACAGGTGCCATATATGTCTATTACCACACACTGGCACAGCAGAGACAGAGAGATAAACAAATGGAAGAAATCACAGTTTACATCTCTTTAAAGGCCTTTGCATTATTCATGTTAAAGCCAGAGAGGAACCACAGACTCCTGGAGAAGGTTTGCTTACAGCTCAGACACACAGTGTGGCTGATTATGCAATAAAGTACTGATCCTCAATTTTTTTTTTTTTGCAAAAATTTACATACACTGAATACGTAATAACCAAGAAGATTTCAATCTGGCATTAATAACTTGAAATGGAATATTGACACATGTAGCAAGGATGTGAACCCTCCAAATAAATGAGAACAATTAAAGTGAATAGTAAGAGTATTAGGAGCACAGAAGCTGTTCATGTATTTAAAATAGAATTCATATTGATCTTTTCACATGAGCTATCAAATGTGCACATTTGTTGTAAAATTACATGTATTGCCAAATATTTCCTTTCACAGAGCTCTAAAAATGCCTTCTTTTGTACCAAACACTGGCTCCCAATTACAGGATACAGTGCCTTTCTTCATTTTGTATTAAAATGGAAAACATAGCTGTATAGTACAGTAAAGGATCCATAAATACTCTGATTGAAAAAAAAAATTGTTCTGGAAAATAGCGGACCCACAGAAGCATGCTGTGCAGCACATGGGAGAAACAAAGAAGGAGTTGCGTGTGTATGTGCTTTTATTGTTGGAATGGAAACGGGAACGATCTGAGGAGCTGGCCAATTTCACTCTGTAAAGAAAGGCTTTATCTGAGGAAAAACAACAAAATATATATTTATATTTTTTCAATTGGTTTTGAGGGATTGCATTTTAGCATGAATGGGAGGGCTGTTTGTTTATGTTTGCTTGTTTTTTATTTTTTTTATTTTTTGATAATTATTAGGGTGTATCTTCCAATCTCTACAGAAACGTAAGTGTAATTCTGTATCTTACAATGTTTTGTATTAGAAGGCTTTTAGAATCGGTAGTACAACCCTAATAGTTACTGTACGTGTGTTCATTAAAACTGTTGCAACCAGTAGATTTTGTGTAGCTAACTGTGCACAGGAGTTTACCAGCTGTTTTCAAAAACAGATTTGGTAGTGTACAACACATAATCTGTGATGATAACCCAAAATAACTTTTGAGCTTCTATTGCTGTAGTATGCATTTTCATATAACAAATGGCTGCTGGTAAGCATCCCCCCAACCATAATCCATCTTTGTATGGTTTGTTGTGACTGGTCTTCAGCTACAACAAACAAATGTCATTGACCTCCCGAGGTTTGTCATAGCAAATATGCATTGTCTGCACTGAGCAGACATCTTCAGACAACAGAAACGTAATTGCAGTTATTGTTCTAAATAATCCAATTCGATGAGCCTAGATCCAAAAAATGTGGGTCACAAGAGGATGAATGGTCTGTTCCCACCATTAAACTTTCTTTAATTAAACTTTTTTATGTCTTGATTTTTCTGGAAATGCAGAGTGGATAGATAGAGATTCTGTTGAATTAGTATTCTTCTATTTTTTTATCTTTTAGTTTGCTTGTTTTAGTCAGGACTAAACATCAGTGGCCCCTTCACAGATCATTTCTATTTGTTTTATGTAGTGTCTCATTTTAACTGCCAGGATGATAAAGCACCTCTGTGTTGAGATGTACTGAGACGCGTGAACATGACACAAAAAAACTGCTCACTCTATGCTGATGCACAGCCTCACAGACCTTATGGTCACCCCCAGAGGTGGCATGGCTGGGTCAGGTCATCGTTTGCATAAACATTACCCAGAAGACCGATGTCCTTTTTCATACAGCAATCAATAGTTGTCGTTTGAAAATGGCCATGTGTCAGTTCGCACCCTTGAGACCTTACACAGGCCAGATTGAATTTATCCGAGAAATTACCATGCCAAAGCAAATATTCAAGGTCTCTTGCCTTCGTATCTTCACTGTCCTCTCCCACTCTCTCTCTTTCCCTCCCTGTCTTTCCTTCCCCCCTTCCTCCCTTCCGTGTCCATGTCTGTCAGTCCGGTGCCTTCAAACGGAACTTCAGCTCCCCGTTGCTTGTTAATGATCAGCTGGGGGTTGTGAAGGAGGCTCCCACCAACCAAGGTAAGGGCGCTTATCCAACACCCATTGCCACTTCAGGAAAGCTCTGCACGTGTGACCTGTGTTCTCCCCTGCCTGCAAATCGTGCCCCATCATCCCTCAGTGCAACAATTACTCCAGCCTCTAGCTCTGACAGCTGGTCCATTATTAATGCTGTGCCTATTGGATTTCCTTAAAGTCACCTGTCATTGGCGATTCAACTTCCCAGAGCACAGAGCACAGATTCCCCTGAGTACCTCCAAGGCATCTTCCAGGAACTGCTAAAAAGCTCCTGGTCTGTCAGCAGTCCACTTCTTTCCAGCCTGCGCTCTGTGTAAGGATGCAAGGAAACAGCCCTAAGACCATCTCCATGTCCCAGTCCTGCATTAATGAATGTGCTCCCTGGTTCAGTGTTTCCCTCTTATGCTCTTAAGTATGTCAGGTTATGACTTGAACATTAAAAAAATATGTAATGAACCTCTTCAGTGCCATGGAACCTATTTAAAGTCCCCGGGGCACGTTCAGTTCTCTAATTCTAAGAGACTTCATTCTTTTTATGTGTGTGTTTATGTGTTTGTGTGTGTGCACAGAGTCTGGGAAGGCACGCGTTGACCCGGTCTACGAGACCCTGCGCTATGGGACATCCCTGGCACAGATGAGTCGTTCAAGTTTTGGCAGCATCTCCGAGTCGCCCACCCGCAGCATGGTAAGGGGCCCACAGTGGTGACGTATTTTATACTTTCCTGGGAGGTAACTGGGGTGGAAGTGTGTGTCCAGTGGGCAATGTCACAGTATATATTTTTTGATGTGACTCGCACATGATACGTACAATAACTTTACTGCAAGTATAAGTGGACAAGCATACTTAAAGAACTAACATGGCATGTAGTATATGAAGTCCACTGTTAAATTTTAGGTGATTGAATTTTATATACTTATCTCTCTCTTACTTTGTCCCCCCTCATGACCACTGCAGGGGGAGGGAGGGGAAGACAGGGTGGAAAGCCAGCCCATCACAGAGGAGGAGAGTGTCCAGGAGACAGGGGGTAAGTCCTCCCCATATCACATGACCCTGCTCTGAACCTCACCCTCCCCGCAGCCCTCACGCGAAACTAGACCTCAACGTTCACCCGTGTAAGCAAGAGCAGGACCCAACAGAAGCTTTTCATACATGGCTGCGAGGAAGGCCTGGTCATTATTTACTGTGCCATGGTGTCAGTGCTGGAGGGTAAGCGAGGTAGTGATTTCATGGTGCTGCTGACTGAGGATCTCAGGGGAGATCATTACAGTGGGAAGTCAGTCAGCCAATTAGTGCTGCTATTACGCAAGTCCACAGAGCTCAGGTCAGGACACAGTCCATCTCACACCGCACCACAGGCAGCTATGAAGGGTGTGGCATATCGCCTTGCTCCCATTAACTGACATATTCAAATGATCAGATCCTCATTAAACCCCTCTGTTCGAGACACAGGGCTCCTCTAAGGAGACAGTGCTTGACTGTACTATGTGTATATGTGCATGTGTGGGTATGGGAAATGCTAGCATATGATATGTGCATTTTGGTACAGTAAATGATATGTGCATGTGTTTCTATGTGTGTGAAGTGCTTGCATATATTTAAAATGTACACTTTGTTACAGTAAATGTGTGTGTGACTTTGTGATTGTTCCAAGTGATCAGACCCTCTGTCACTTTACAGTGCTCACCCCCCCTGAGTCTGAGGACAGAGTCAGTCTAAAGGTATGAAGCCAGCAGTTATTTATTCTCTCCATCCACTGCACCTCACAGTGAATCTGTCTCTCCTGCTGTCTATCTCTTTCTTCCTCTGTCCATCTCTCATTCACACTCACACTTGCTCTTGCTTTCTGGCTTTGTTTAAACAGGGCAGGAACTTCATTCATGATATATAAAAAAACAGATTAAATGCAGATATAAAGAGAAGATTTAGTTTGGAAGTGCTTGTGTCTATAAAAAAAAGAAAAACCAAACATTCTAGTTCTGATGTAAGCTTCTGTGTATGAGGACTTGGATGGAGCTGAGTTGGGATGCATTTCATCAGGTGGGATGCCCCTCTGATGGTACAGCATACAAAGTGTACAGAGCTCACCTTTTTATTACACATAAAGTACCTCATTCTTAAACCATTCATTTTCATTCAGTCAGTTTTTACAGTAAAATCACAATCCATGCAATCGACTTTTCCTTTGACCTCATGTAAACAACTGAATTTGTAATTTAGAATTTGTAAAATTTTGAATTAAATTTTAATTGATTACAACACAATGTCTTCCACAAGACAATTGCACTTTGAGACCATATGAATGTTTACATACAAAGTCATTCAAGGGCTACAGTGACTTCACTGAATGCACATTATCAAATATTTGTAATTAGGATACATTCTACTGTTACTTTCAGCATATATTTTTACTCCATAATTTACATTAGAGAGGACACGGTCATTTTAATCAGACATCTCTATCTAGCTATGTTAACCATATTATACTGAATAACCCTTTCTCACAGAGAGGCTCACTCATACTAACATCTGACAGCCCATCAGTTTATAAGCAAATTATTTGGCTTTCAACAGCTAATGATAGATGCATTTAAAAATCAATATTAGCTAATTATATTATGTATATCATTTACTTTTATATCTATAATTTCAGCTCTCATGTAGATCATTTTTAATCGTGATTGGCATCACAAGATCAAGCAGTCACATCAATGTACATTTACAGTTTAC
Organism: Megalops atlanticus; assembly: GCA_019176425.1. Classification (NCBI taxonomy): domain Eukaryota; kingdom Metazoa; phylum Chordata; class Actinopteri; order Elopiformes; family Megalopidae; genus Megalops; species Megalops atlanticus. The sequence goes on along the minus strand of CM032875.1, from coordinate 41,497,285 downwards.
AAATGGTGTTGCTCTTGAACTTGCTCCTTGAGAAGCTGCCAAATTGGGACCAAGCAGCACTAATTTCCCCTCCAGCTGGCACCACTCTGAACCGGTTTGTACTCCTGAGGAGTTTCTGTGTGGAGCAAGTGCATACCATCACTTCAGGCTGATATTGCATTTACTGGAGTTTCCTCAAAACTCAGCATACAAATCAGGTTGGGGAAAACCTACTGTTTTCCTCAGTGTCACCCTTCCAGAAAGCGATTCAGCTGTAGACTGTGCCACTTATTTTTGTGTTCCTTTCAGCATCACATTTGTCTGACTATTAAAAAAATTGGTCTGACTCTTATTTCTGTCCTGCAAATCTTTCAGTGCAAATTTTATTTGCAACATATGGGCACGCCCCAATTAGAATGCTGTTAACTCAAGGTCAGCTTGTTCACTGCAGCACACCAGTCTTTTCCTTTGGTTTAGTGCACGTCTCCTCCAGTAGCTGCCAGGCACACTTTCGTCTCCAAACAACAAGAAAAGAAGGCGTGCTATATCACATGCACGACATACCCCATCAGTGACCTTCCTCAGACTAACTCCAGCTAATTGAATCACAGTAGCATTGACTGTGCCTGCTTAGCTAAGGCTCAGTACACTCTCCATTGTATGTCCACAACCTGGCTTCTGCCTATATTTTGGATTTCATGTCTGGAATTTTTCTCATTGGTTGGTTATTTTGCAACATTGACATTTATCAACACTTACCGATTAAACTGGAATCCTGACAAGCCTAATTACAATATAAAATGGTAAGCTGTATATTACTGCTATCATAATATAATAGCAATGGCACTGCAGCCTACGCCACCTGTGTCTTCTACAAAATTGTGTGGCCTTGAGTTCATAAGTGATTGAGTGGCTGGCAGCTTTCTTAAAGTCTAAAATAGTATCCTGACAAAATGGACCACCCCTGTTCATGGGAGATGGATTGCTGCCAATTTGATTTTCAGGAGCAAAAGCATGTTTGCTACATAGGTGGTACAGCAAACTTGATGTAGTTCAAGGATATGGAAATTCAGCCTCACAGTTGGTGCAAGTAACCTCATTTTCATCCAAAGGGCCATCTGGAAACTTTTCTTTTTTTTCTTGCAATTAAACCTGTCAAAGACCCTGCAGTTTCAGTGTTTTTCATCATTCATATTTTTTCTTCTCCCCATGGTTAGTTAGCCACTGTGTCTCGCTTCCATTTAGTGAACAAAACAGAACTTTTTTGGGAAGAGTTGGGAGAGTTGATCATTGAGACTGAAGGAGTCATACCTTGACACTACAATTATGATTTAAAACAAACATAAACCCATTTTTTAATTACTCACATGAGTTAACACACACTCATATTGAATGAACACTGAACTGTCTGGTTTTCCCCACAGGCCCCGAAGAGGATTGAGGTTCACTCCATCCACACCTATGTGGCTCTGTACAAATTCCTCCCTCAAGAGAAAAATGACCTGGAGCTCCAGTGAGTGTCTGTCTCTGTTGGTCTTTGTGTGCCCCTCAGTGCGTCTCTCCATGTTCATTTGCGTGTGTCTCCCATGTCTTTGTTGGTCTCTGTGTGCCTCCCTGTGCCTCTCTGTTAGTCTCCAGATGTCTCCCTGTTGATCTCTGAATGTTTCTCTGAGTGCGGGTTTGCACGAGTGTGCTCTGTGTCTGCCTGATTGAGCATAGCCGTAAGGAAAGACTAAAGGTAATGAAAGGGTCAATAACAAATAAAGTCTGCACAAGTGCAAGAAAATGGATATTTGTGCATACACGTACATGCCTGCCAATTTTAGAGCTACACTGCAATGTGAACTTGAAAAGGAACAGAGAGGCAGTGGTGGAGGGAGAAAGACATACCGTACACAGGATAGGAGCGAGAAGAGAGACATATGAAACTTAAAAAAAAGAGCAAACAACAAAAGCGCCGCTCCTGAGACAGTGAACAGGAGATGCAGGGGGAAGGGGGTGGGGGAGAGAAGAGGTATGGAAGAAAAGAGCGGGGGGGGCCAGCGAGCAGGTGGAAGAGAGGTATGCAGAACTGAGACGCTGTTTTGCACCATCTGGTTCCTTGCTGGGGGGTGTAAGGGGACACAGGCGCACTGTGTGTCCCACATGTTTAATGGGACAGGCATCTGTGCCCCACGGCACTAAGGAAAGTGTCAATGCAGCAGAACAGCACAGAGACATGCTGCAAATACAAACATTTTCATACCAAACACAGAGGTTTTGAAAATACTCCTCAATAGAAGATGTGTGCATATGTGTGGGTGTGTTTGCATGTAGGTTATTGTATGCTAATCGATATATTTGATTACAACAGCAGAATATATTGACAGCAATATTAGACACACAGTGAGGGGATACCCAGGTCTGTATGCTGTGTGATTTGATTGACTTGGGGAAAGGGGAACTGCAAGGAGCAACAACTGCAGCGCATAAATGAAGCAATATAGGTATTCAAATGGCTGCTGCCATTGATCACACCTGTCCTTTAGTGGACAAGCTGTGCAAACATTGGAATCTCAAGGGCCAGTTGTTTGAATTAGAGGAGGAGAGAATCGATCCTCAGTCACAATTTCGTCTAATTGCAGGAGCACTGAAGTCACCCTTCCCCCTATGTCCTGCTGAAGGGCAAGCCGTAGTCTGTTTAAGAACATCTCCAGGGGTCACTGACGGCCCATGCAATTTAAGAAAATGGTTGATACATGTGCTCAATGTTAAGAATCCCTCTCTCTGTCCCCACCCCACCTCCCGCTCTGTATTCTCCCCCCTCTTCCTTGTAGACCTGGTGACCGTGTGCAGGTCACCGATGACTCCAATGAAGACTGGTGGAAGGTGGGTAACTTTGTCTCAATGCATCTTTTTATATTTTCATCTTTTTAATAAGATTATATAACAGTCACTTTGTGTGTGTGTGTGTGTGTGTGTGTGTGTGTGTGTGTGTGTATGTGTGTACGTGTGCATGTTCACGTGCCTGTACATGTGTGCAGACATAACAACTAGTTCTGCTTTCACATCCAATAAATCACAAACATGACAGAAATAAAATTTGATTTTCATGGAGGGCGGTTGTGGTAACAGTGGATGAATATGATGGATTTAAAAAAATGCTTTGACCTGGAATGACACTTAATGAAACTTTAATGAGCTCTAGTCGTTCTTTTTCTTGCCTGGTGGAACTATTCTGAACCTCTTGCTGAAGTGAGGCAGAGCAGAAACAAATGTCACTCCGCAGAGAGACAAATTCCCAGACACAAATACACAGACATTTATAGTACATGGCACTTTTTGTAGTACATTGTATAATAGCACAGCTAAAACATGAGGCACATAGCTACACAAAATACATATAGCTTATGGCTCCACAATGGAAACACTGACAGAAAAGGACATGTAACCTTGACTTCCATGGTTTCCACTCATGTCAAAGCGCTAAACAAATGAGATAAAAAAAAAAACAAACAAACAGGTAAAAGACTCACACATTTTTTCACTTTGGACTCATTAGCCTGATTGTTTCCACAGGGGAAAAGTGGAGACAAGGTGGGCTTCTTTCCAGCCAACTTTGTGCAGAGAGTGCGCCCAGGTGAACGGGTGTGGAGGGTCATCCAGCCCTTCCATGGCAGTCGGGAGAAAGGTCAGATGACTGTGAAAGCCTCTCAGGTGAGATGATAAACAAACACACACGCACACACACCCACACACATACACAAAGATTGTGAAATTTTTAATGCTTTTTCCCCTTTATGCAACCATCTTTTGGAATCAGCAATTACACATTTGGCTTGTCTCACCACGAAAACCACTACAGTTGTACAGGGGCACTGAAGCGAGACAAATTCAACCCTTCTCCCACTAAGCCAGTGTTATTTTCTGCACTGCAAATCCCAGAGTGCACCACAGTGATGAGTGTATCAACTGGAAGGTAGGCACACTTCATTAACATTCAAGCAACCCGCAAGCAACTAATCGCAGAGTCCAGAGAACATTCACATGAGGAGATTCTGTTGACATACACCTACTGATCCCTATCCTCGGAGGGACAAGGCCAATATGCTTTTCCAGTGTGGACTGATGACACGGCTGGGACCAAACCCAGGCTGTAGAGCTCTGCCTGCATTTGAGCTGAGTGCCTTACCGAGTGAGCCACTCGGGAACTCTTCTCTGCATATTTCTGATTTCTCCGTGCTCTAGCTTCCACTTCTGTCCAGTGTCTTACTCTACGTGTCCTCTTCCTTTTCACCCTCACTTTTCCCCCGGCTGCCCTCTGATCCATCTATCCCCATATGTCCCTGACTCCTCTCTGTGCCTCTTTTCCGTCAGATCTGCGTGGGGAAGAGCGACGCCAGTGATGGCTTCCTGAAGCTGACCAGCGGGAAGAAGCGAGGCCTGGTCCCGTGCCAGTCCCTGGAGGAAATATGAGGCCCTTAACGCAACCACCCCCCCCCAACCCTGAAAACCACAAACCCGCGCCTGCACAGGACACCTCCAAAGCACCAAAGCACTCACCCCCACCCAAAAAACCAGGACCCCCACCGAGCTCACAGGGAGGACAGGGTGAGATGCTGACAGGGGCAGCTCGGAGTCACCAGGAGGGTGCGGCTGAACCCCGCTACCTCGCCCTTCTCCCCACGCTCACATGCATGCCCTCACTCTTTGGCAACAACAGGCACAGACAGCGAGAGTGGTAAGGCTTACTGGGCCCCACCCAACCACATGACATCCTGGATCCTGGCAGGGTCAGTCACTGTAGTGACAACTTTTGGCCTCGGCCACCGTGAGCCTTCTTAACTATATCCAGTGGGACGCAAGGACCTAAAAGGAAAGCCGTCGGGCTTTGCAAGCAGTTTTATGGATTCGTTAGAGGGGATCTACTTTTTCAAGCTGCTGAGACAACTGTTTTTGCTTTACTCTACATCCTCTGTTGCCAGCCTGTCTGTGCTGAGACCTCCCATTCCCTCCCTTTCTGGGTGAATATTGACACCTACTGCTGGAGCAGTGGGGGACTACAGGAGGTAGAACCTCAGAACCAATGTGTCAAACCATGGGGATATAACTGGCTGGCATCTGAGACAATTACTGTTTAATGTTTTTTTTTTTTTCAAGAACTGTTTTTTGGGTCCATGGTACCCTTGCCTCCTGACCCACAGGAATCTCAGGGCTTGCTTCTTTTGTTAAAAGCAATCGGACTTGTTTAACATTGGGATGTGATGGCAAAGGCTCCACTGGCAGACAGCAGGTGTGGGCTGAATATTGGTTTAGTGAACGGCAATGTGAATGGAGTGGTTTCATGGGTCAGAAATGAAGGCATTAGTCTGTTGCATGTTTGTGCGTGTGTGTGTGTGTGTGTGTGTGTCTGTGTCTGTGTAAGGAGAGTGTCTTTGGAGCATCCCTTCTTATCCTCCAGATGGGTTTCTCCCTCTCTCTGCTCCCCTCCCTGGATCTCTGGGCTGGGAATTACTCCATCTTAATTTAGACTCCAACAGCTCTGCTCACTGTTTCTGTCTGCACCCCCACTCCCCCCCGGCTCTGCATGGGCCCTCAACACACATCGCAGCCAGAACATGCAATTACACAGCACACAATCACATAACACAGATATAGTGACAGTATACTCTCACAGTCCACACAATCACACAAAACAGGTATAATGAGACTATACTGAAACACAACACAGATAAAATGAATGACTGTAAGAATATACTGAAACACAATTTAACACAATTAATATACAATCATGCAAATAATTTACCATCACACAACAATCAGGACACAACCACATAACAGATGCAAACACAACAAAAGCAGGAATGCAACATATAGTACAGACAGCAAGATAATACACCTTGGCCACACAACACACCCAGGACATTGATATCTACATATTCGGATATTAGTAATGTCAGTCAACTTTTCTCTGTGTTTTTATGCATGATCACACTGTGCATCTGTTTTCAGAAGTAACATTGTTTTCCCTATGTGCACACCTGGGGTGTTTTAGGATCAGATTTTCAGGCAGTAGCACACACTGGTGCCTTTAGAAACATCATGAGATGACTTGCAATTGAACATGAACATACCACGTGCATGAAAACAACAATGTATTTACAGCCCACAGAAACGGAGCGATTGCAGTCACCTGGCGAATGCCAAAATTGCTTTTATTCGCCAGGAAAGTAGAAAAAAGCAACACTGCTGAGACAGAGAAATGGGAAAATTGAAACACCGATTTGTCAACGGTCAACTACTGTATATTTAAAGAAAACAACTGGGGTGGAAAACGGGTCTTTTGATGTGTCCTGGTGGACAAACGCTTGAAACAGTGAGCAACAGGATGAGGTTGGCAGGTGCTGGGAAAGAAGTTGGCCTTTGAAAATCTCTACCATCGAGTAAAAGCAGCGTAGACAAAGCACAACATTTTGTAGGGCTGTGGAGGGAAATGGCAACTCAGTGTAACATTTTAGCATGTTGATCATTATACTAACATTATCTAATAAGTTAGAAGTCTCCTGATTTTCATTTTCTCAAGTGTTGGGAGTCTCCGTGAAGAATTCTCACAGCATTCAGATATGGTTTGGCTTGAATGTTTTTGAGCATGTATGTTTCTGAACAAATGATATCTGTAAACAGCACACAATACAAAAGGCTCTTGCTGAAAGATTTGGGCTCCCTCCCAGTGGATCAGTTAGTGTTACCCGTAGCTGGGTTTGCCCCATTGTATATGAACATATACCAATCTATAGCAACCCTCCCATTGTCCCCATGCAGCAGTTTGCTTGTCACGATTCTGTCTCTCACTAATGTCTGGGCACTCTGTAAACACGCAGGAACCCAGGGACCATCTAGGTCAGCAGATAGACTGTTGCTATCCGTACTCTCTGGTGCAGGTCCCAGCATCTCTTAAGCAGGACGAGAGGTGATCTGAGCAAGCCTTCAGTGCAGAGAGCAGGGGAGATGAGGCATCCTTAGCTCTTGGACTGCGCCTCAGCATTTCACAGCTTTCGCACCTCTCTGCCCTGTATGCCAGACTCTGCCTCCCCGCTGGGACTCTCCTCTCTCTCTCTCTCTCTCTCATTTCTCTCTCTCTGATTTCTGCTCTGAGGGTTTACTGCAGAGGTCACAGTAACATCGCACCTTGCAGCAACACTCATATATGCCCACCCTGCCCTGGGGTGCTGGAGGACCCAGATTCTTATCGTGCAATGGAGCTGGCACTTCACTATATTGGTGTTTAGGAGATAAAAGAAGAATACGGATTGTATTGAGACACTGTATGGATCTATGGAGTAATCTAAGGAGAACAGAGATTGTATTGAAATATTGTATGTAGTAATATTTACTGCTGTTAAGGGTCAAGGTTTGTCCACAGGACGTAGATGAATGTGGCAGGGATTTAAACTGGAGCAGATGGTGCCAGGGAGAGTGGTCATTTTGCTATCTGCTGAACACCTGCCAATGTATGCACCTGACAGAAATTTAGAGGAGGGGTTAGAATTTTATCACATTTATTTATTTATTTATTTATTTATTTATTTATTTATTTATTTATTCATTCAGCTGAAACAGCAAGCTGTCTTGCACTTGGCAATAATCACTCTTCTGTACCTTTTTCTGTAAGATATGAATGTGTCTCTACATGTAATGTAAATAGAAATGTATTCTCACAACATGTGCTGTGTAATGTTCACCAGTAGAAGAGGTCTGCAGGCACACCAAAGCCACTGAAGTCCCTATAGCATGCTTTAAAACACTAGCGACTCCCATGAGCAGATCTGCACTGTGCGCAGTCCGGGAATGCTCAGTAGCCACCCCCACCCCCAGACTCATTTTTCCCTCCACACCAGCAGTGTGCCGCATCTGTGACGGACCAGGGGGCTGACCCACAGTCCCGATGGGTGACAAACCTGTGTATCCTTCAAATCACTGACTGGTTCAGTCCATTTGTAGCGAAGGGCGAGAGCAGTCACCCCACCCGGCCTCCAACCCAGGTCTACGGGGTACCAAACGTGCGACTTTGACCACGACGCCAAAGAGCCAGGCTCTTTGGTATGGCAGTCAGAGCGCATACTCAGCTGTGGTGACGGCACCCCATCACACCATTGTAATGTGAGAACACACGTTGAATCAGTGTGGCTAGGCACTTAAGAGAAACAACAGATCTGGAGGCAATGCTGTTCTTCAGCAGTCAAAGAGAGTTCAGCAGTCTGCTCTGAGCTACTCCAATCACTATGTCCTCTTTTCACCGAAGAGTCACCTGCCTTTGAGGTGATAATGGGTTTGGATTCGGAGTTCAATTTCTTAGTTTTTTTTTCTAGAACACAGGTGTTGCTTTCATCTTGCAATGAGATGTTTTGTTTTGACTGATGCTACAACAACATATTCCAATCTGGTTTTCTCAATGTGATGTGAGGGTGTGAGTACTGGAATGGGAGACAGACCATACTAAACATATCCACAGAGACCCATTCTGCTCCACTCTGATGCCCCCAGATTCCACCCCCCCACCCCCTTTATGCATTGTATCCTGGACTGGAAATCACTGCAGTGGCACTTCAATAAAGACATAGGAAATAACATGCCACAGCTCTTTCGGTTTCATGTTATTTGAATAAGTCGCTTGTATGATCTATGATAACTGACAAGGCATGCAAAGTTATGAATAAATAAAATATGAAGGAGAAAAAAAACATTATAACCTGTCCAGAGTGTCAGGCCATGTTAGCAGCATGCTTGCGCTGGGTGCAGAGAGTTTGTGTGCAGTATGAAAACCTGCATCAGGACCCGGGGCAAAGATGAACACTCAGGAGCCAAGAAACAACTGACCATGCCCACATCTCACAGGGCACCAATGAACATCCTCCTCAGTAAGCATCACCCTCAGTTCCATAGAGCCATCAGATAATATCCATGTCAAAAGATCTTGATGGGTCAGCACTGTAATGAAGGCAATTCTCTGTAATGGGCGCATATGCGCGCCATTATGTGAAGTCGCACCAGCAGACGGCAGGTCTTCCTGGCGCGGGGAGGTTGCCATAGTGTTTGCGTTTGTTTTGACACCGCTGCCACCTCGCCTCTCTGTGAGGAGATGGAGGCGTGCCAGCGGGCCGAGGAGCGCAGGCAGATGGCCCAGACGTCACCGTCACAGACCAGGCACTGCCAGTCATTATCAGCAGTCCCAGAGAACAGAGCACAGCCCCGCTGTCTATAACTGAGACTGGAGGAGAGAGACTGGAAGGAGGTGGTGCAGGTGTGTGAATACATTGTATGTATTATGAAGCAAATCAGTTATTACCACCTTCATACAGCTTATTTCATAATTACACATTGAATAACATAACATGCTTAAATTTTGCTTATCTGAAAAGAGCCATGACTGATGTGTTGTGCAATGCGTACACAATATTTTGACATACAAATCTGAGGGTGCCTCTACCATCATGTCACCTAGCAATTGAGAGTTCCCCCAAATAAAAATTCTGTGGGTAATTTCAAGTGGAGAGGAAAAGCACAGCTTCAAAGGCAGGTGGGGCTTTATGTGGTGTGCTGTTCACACAGGTATTCTCAGGGTCAGTCATGCAGAGGTGTGGCTGTGCCTGTCACTGTGACAGTCTGCAATATTTGGTCCCACGTGGCCACACTGAGCGTGCCTGAATGGAATCGCACTTGCTTCTGCCCACCATGCCACCTGTCCTTCATACATATAACACATTAAACAACAAACTGTCTCAGCTCTTCAGGGTGCCTTGAAGTGATATCAGAGGAATTTTGCCTTACTGTAATGATCCCTATAAAGTGATTAGTCCAATTAAACTAATTGGCAGCAGAGTAGCCCCTGGCAGCTAAGTGCTGTAGGAGTGGAGTTGAGCAACAGGAAGTGAGACGTGTGATATCCCCCATGGACATGGCTGTCTGGGCGTCACTTTGGATTAGTTCATGTTATCAGATTTCCCTTCATTTAGAGCAAGGTGCTGCAGTCTGTAAGGGGCGTGCACCCCCTGTTTCAGACTCAGATCATATGCCGGATAGGGCCTGTTTCAGATTGGAGGGACAAACGTGCTACTGTAGAAGGCCTTGTCACTTTGCAGACTTCAGCGTTCAATCACTTTTACAGAAAGTAGGGACAAAGCCATCATAATTCGCTCATTACTCACCAATGACCCCATTGTATCAGTTCATATAACCATCGCGGAGGAAGGGACAGAATCACTTACTTTAGTGTCAAGCCAGAGGGCTTCACAAAGTTCTGAGAATGGTGCAGCAGTGTTTATGGTCACCCATCACATGTTCCCCCTCCTTTAAGAATCCTTTGCTGGACAGAGCCACAGATGTCTCGCACAGACAGTGTGAGTCAATGAGGCTTTTTAAGAATGATACAGAAGTCAGAATGAGATTACATGGAGATCTCAAAGGGCGAGCAATGTAATTTGCTAGAATGTGTGGAGGAATGTTTCCTTTGCCGCTGCGGAACTGTTCCTGCTCACTGTCACTCACGTCCGTAGTCTGCCCAGCCAGCAGCGTTATTTTGAGGGAAACAATAAACTGTCGCGTTAATCAGTCCCACCCCCACCTGCCATCTCTCTCTCTCTCTCTGCAGGCATCATTGTAGTGCAAATGAGTGAAGGGTAGTCTTTGTAACATTCCTCTGATCTGACTCCCTTTTGCTGTAATCAAGTTTCAGCCATCAGTTCATTTTCTTTTGCCTGACATAAAAGGATGCTGAAGATTGTCAGAAGGAGGCTCTGAATTCATAATTGCACATGAATAATTCCTGAACTTAGAGACACCAAGTGAAACCAAGCTAATGTGTGACTAAAGGAATTTAATAGGTACCAAAAGCCATAAACAAGTTTATAACGCTCATAAAACGGCTTTAACCCGCCACTCACACAACAACACTGTTATGCATTAAAATAAAATGGAGTGTGCCAGAGCACTCCCGAGGCAATTAAGCAATATCTGCAGAGAATTTTTTGCATTGTAAGGCTGAGTCTGTGTTTAGTATGCTCATTGCTGTGTCATTGCTGTCTCAATATCACTTTGGAAAACTAGAAATCCTGGAAAATTCTTCAGTAAAATCTCAAAATGAAGTGTTATGTTGAATAAAATAGTGATTTTTAAGATTTTTTTCAAAGCATCTTTTTTGGCTGATGTCCACGTGCCCACTGGAACAGTCACTAATTCCCTCTTAGGCTTGACTCTCCTGTACTAAGACTGTCTATGAAGAGCTGTTAGATATCTTCTTCTTAAACACATTTATTCCATTTTCATGTTCAGTGCACTAATATAAAGTTCATTATATTCTATTTTATGTGACATATAATGTGAGAGGTGCAGACATGCATGGAGGAGAAAGGAGAAGACAAATTAGGTAGCTGTATGTAGAAATGGTAGCATTGTGTGAGTATGAGCTCATACAATTACAGTTCTCAAAAACTGCTAGTGTGTGTTGCCTGAGATAACACAAATTACAACTGGACAACCACAGAGGTATGGAGGCTCCATGGTTTTTAACCATAGGAGTCGTACTGTGTGTCACCAATTTAGGAATCTGCAAAATTTCTGAACCATGTGGTTCTGCACACTGGTCACTGTTGCTGCCCTTACTAAAAATACTAACTATAGTTGCAGGACACACAAAGTTATTAACTGTTTCTATCAAGTTAACAACTATTTCTATTCTACTATTTCTTTCTACTTATCAAGCTTATAGATTAAATAAACCCTCATGCCACATCCTAAAGTATAATCCAGCTATAGTTACAGTAAGTAAAATCCACAAAGAAGAGCCATTGACCTAGCTAATCTGAAATTCTTTTGTCATCTCTGTCTCTGTGAATTGAACAACTTTGCAATGCATGCTGGTGACTCAAGGCAAGAAACAACTTAATACATTTGTTTGCGCTTTAGCATTGCTTTAATAAATTCCTCATCTTCTGCATGTGTTTTTGAATGGAGCTTTTGTATTGTATTTTTCTTATTGTGCTGCTTTCTTGCTGCTTTTTGCCGCAGTTCTACAGGAAACACATGGCTTACAGATAGCATCTGTTTTTAACTTTGTCTGTATGCTTTTTTGTGCATTACATTTTTATTAAATGTAATTTTTTTTCTTTCACTGCTCAGAACATGCAAACATCAAAACTCCAATATTCACACACAGCGAGATGTGCAGAAGAGTGTTTATGGTTACTCCTCAGACCTGACACTCATCATGCTCTTGCTGTAGGTGTTGAGTATTTCAGTATGCACATCAAATTTCTCCAGGAGTTATCATAAACTCATGGCAGCTGACAGGGCAATTGAAAGAACTAAATCAGTACTAAAACTGCAGTCTGTGTGTCAGCCTGAAGCAAGTAACTTCTCATAAATTATTTCTAAGGATCTTTATGTAGAAATAAAATGTGCCATCACATGAGCAGGTCACATATGAAGTTATAATGCACAAATTGCCTCGTACTGACATCATTGTGGATTTCTAAGCAATTTCACATAGTGGCCACTGTATCATAATAGCGAGTCCTTTATCCAGCAATGGCTTCATCTGAAGTGAAAGGAGATGTGTAATGGGCCAGAGGAATAAGACAGAGCCAGAGTCAGAAAATGGAGACGACGAAAAGGAGAAAGGGGTGAAAGGAAGAGGAGGAAGAGGAGAGACTCATTTTGACACCTCCCCTAGAATCTAGTTTCTTATTTAATCCAAAATCATGGAGGTTGTTCTTCAGTGGTCTGGCACAGTTTAAGATCCTGTGAAGCCACATCCAGGTCAGTAAAATGTGCACTGAGTCTCCTCCGTCTCTCCTTCATAGATCATGTGTGGGTCCAGAGGGAATGGGTCTAGTTTCTCTCCTCTCTCTCAGGTGTGCTCTTGGGAAAAAGCCATCATTAAATGTCAGAGTCTGAATGCATTTATTCTTTCCTACAAATGTCACATTCCCAAGTCAAATAAAGCAAACTCAGAACACCACTGACTCAAGGCCTCAGATAACGACAATGATGATGACGATGACGACCGCAAAATCCTTTGATACAAGTACCAAAATCATTCTCTGCTCCACTCCCCACCGACCCCATTGCTCTCTTGCTGTCTGTCTCTCTCTCTCTCACTCTGTGTGTGTCTCCCTCCTCCTCTCTCCTTCACAGACGCAGACTGAATGAGGATCACAGAAGCCCAGGGGCCTGTAGTGTGAGGAAAAGGGCTGTAATTTTCTCCCTCTCCATTTCAAAAGGCAGGAAACAAAATCAATACTTACTATATGAAAGAAGATGAAGCATTTAAATAATGACAAAAAAGAGCGACAATTTTAAGCGGACGAAATTGGGCATCAGCAAAATGAATATCCCTGCTGAAAATAGCATTTAATTACACAGCAATAGGGGAGTGGTTTCTCACAGAATAGGTTCTGGGTGACACATGCACAATGGTCTTGCTGGGTGCAGTAGACACATGCTGACAGAGATACAATGAGAGACCTCAGCAGCACAATGCACAACAAGCCATTATCTGTGCCATCCAGCATTCTCATTGCCACACTGAGGTACAAAAAACAGGCAGACACACACACACACACACACACACACACACACACACACACACACACACACACACACACACACACACACAGATATGCAAATACACTTACACAGATGAACACACATGCTGAAATGATACAGAACTGATGGCTCGCCCACTTTGCACTCATCCACTTGTCGTGTTGTTTTAAAATGTTCTATTGATGACAGACAGGATGTGTTGATCTATTGTGGTTGACCTCTTGAACGAAACCCACCTCTAATTTCATTGGTCATATAATTTAATTTCCCCTCATTCCCTTGCCCGTCCAATAACAGTAATGTGTATATGGGTCAAGAGAGCGCTTACTAAGACCTCCATAACTTAACTGTATGTGTAGAGGTACTCGCTGATGATTGACTGAAAAAGATTTATAAGAAACACAAAGTATAATGCCGAGATGCTGTACTTTAAGCAATTTTTAATGAATATGGTAAATAATGAATTCCTCAACTATTCTGAATGGGTGTCTGTATCTCCCTTCAAATTCAGCTTTTGGGTATTTTACATATCACACCCAAACAGTGTGTAGATGGAATTGTGGTTCCATTAATGCAATGAGCTGACATTATTAAGGGTACTGGACAGTGGCCTACACACATAAATGCAACACCACCTCATTTCTGCTAGCCTTATGCCCAGCTACCAGGTGCAGCCCTAAATCCAATATCTGATACTCCTGCCAAAGGAACGTAGTGAAAGCATGAAAGGGAAATGTCAGATGGGCACATGTCCCAGTATAGGGACAGTGCAACACAGGCAGACAAACACACATATACTATAGAGTTTAGGTACATGCAGTCCAGCCTTGAAGAAATTTAATGTAGTGTAGAGGGGAAACAAAACCATCTAAAATATTTTGCTGGCATATCTCTTTCCTGACCGTTCTCTCTTTCTTTCACTCTTCTTTCCCCTTTCAGTCTCCTTCATATATTTCATTTTATATTACATATTGTACAAATGTTTATATATTAACTATATTAATTTCATATATTTCATGTATATATTAATTTCAATAAAAATGCATTCCCATTGTTCCCACCGTGTTGGCCAGAGCAGGTTTTCAGGCTCAAAAATTCTTCTGCATTTGTCTCTCGTTGTCCCTTGTTCCTCCCTGCCATCCATGCTGCTATTTCAGTTGAATCAAAGGCAAATATTAGCTGAATGTGGACTCTCAGTGAGACAAGGGTAACACATTTTCCTGTGATGCCCGCCGAGCCCATTAACTGTACAAGAAAGGGCACTGGGGACCCATTTTAGTGACGCACGAAAGGACACACACCTCTGCACTGTGAAAATTCAAGGAACTATTTTTGCTCTCCAATGGATCAAAATTACAGTTGATCTGAAAAAAAAAGGGTTGTGGAAAGTTTTGGATTTGATCACTGTGGAGCAGCATTTGATTCCTGCTTAATCACAAATTGAGGAGGGGGTGCAGAAAGACACATGCATCCTCCTCTTGTCACCCCTCAACATAAGCATAGATTCCAGCCCTCCCTCTTTGACTGAGACGAGCTAACCTGCCGGCAAGGAAAGATGAAGTGAGCCTCTCCTGTGTTACATAATCGTCTCCCCGCACCAGCTCTTGTGGGAGCTGCCTTTCTCCACCCGTTTCCCTGTCACACTCTCCCCACTGGTACCCGGGCTCGCTGGCAGTCTCGTAACAGATGTTATCTACAGCTCAGATTTTTCAACTCAAGCGCCTTATCACCCCGTCTCTGCCTCCTTCTCTGTAGGGCCCAAGACACTGATATAAAGAAGGACAGAGAGACCCAGAGAGGGGCTGTAACACCGCCATGATTTCAGTAAGAACTCATCGTTCCCACTCCTGTCTGGGGCAGGCCCCACGAGTGATGGAGACAAAGTGATTCACATTTGCAGGGGCCCTCTGAAAGCACAGCTTACTGATAGGACATGCCGTCTCCCCGTCTCCCACAATGCCACCGGAGCAAGTGACACTTAGCTCATAATGCAGCTCTTTCTTCTGGTCTTATTCCTCTCTTTCTCTCTCTCTCTTTAACTCACACAGATTAATGTATTCTTGTAGCCAAGTAACTGACTAAGCACATACATTTCTCTCTGTGGTGGGTTTGTCAGACATCCAAAGAAACAATCCATACAATGTCAATGAAACCTGCACTTCTGAAATGGAATTGTTGTTACTGTTAAAAAAGACATCCTCATGAACACAGATTAAATTATGCCTGGTGATGTTTGTTATCAGCACACTATCAGCCTCAATGCTTGTCACTCCAGCACTGTGTCATTAGACCTTCACCCACTTCCGTGTTTCTCTCTCAATTTTCTATGCTACACCTCTCTCCTTAGTTGTCCCTCCCTGTGGGGTGTGGAACGCCCAGGGGGTCGAAGCTGCCCATCCTTGAAAGATGCTCTTGACAAAGGGCCCGTGTTTCTGTACTCCTCCAGGCCTCCACGGGCTCATTAAATATTGAACATGTACACACTGGCTGCATGTTTAATGCATGTTTCCATCTCCCGCCATGCTGCGCCCTCCGCTTCCATGCAGCCCACACCAGCGCAGCTCACGTGGCTGTGGACACATGCTGCAGGGTAGGCGAAAATTCGCTCTTCAGGGACGAGGCAGATACTCCACAAACTCCCCAATGAATCGAGATTGAAACCAGCGAAACACAACCTGGGGGGGATGTGAAACGCAAGAGCTGCTAGAGCGTCTTCCGGAATCAGTCATATTGCCAGAAAACGGGGAGATTGGGAGGGGTTGAGGGGTGGAAAGACAGAAGTTCATATGAATTTTATCAATGCAGCTGTGGCATAAACAGCCGGTGCAGTGTGACTGTTTAGTCACTCTGCCAGCGTAATTCACGGCTGTAGCCCTAGGGCCAATAAGAATGAGAAACCAACAGCTAGGAACAGTGCCTGAGGTGACACAGACAAGAAAAAAAATAAGTGGAAATTGACAAACAAAAAAATCACTTTATGATCAACTGTATGCCAGCACAGACATCAGCATTTTTATTTGTAATAGGGATATTCATTCAGGACTACTCAGAACGATCTGGATATCCCCTGTGAGAATGAAAAAGGAATGCATATGGAAGTGAATTGTAAAGTTAAAATGAATCACCCCTGGTCCTAGAGTTCCGTGTCTCTCCTCTGGACACCTCGGGAGTACATTCTAAAAGGTCTCTGACACAGCTCACACAGAAGACCATATAAGCAGAGCAATAATTTAGTAGTGTAGAAGTACTGCACTGTACAGAGCTGGAGCATCAATGGCTCAAATTCATAACGAGCTCTCCTGATGATCTTATTACTGACTACATTTTGTACTTCCATTTGCGTTTAACAAATTTTAGACAAAGAAAAAGGGGTTTGATTTGCATAAAACACAAGAGCAATGGTTTACTTATATTTTTTGACCAGAGAGTCATAGGTCCAAACCTTAGTTGGTACACTGCTCTTGTACTGTAGAGTGACGTACTATATTTCAATTTCTCCTGGAACAATCCAGCTGTATAAATGGGTATGTGGAGGAACTGTACTTGCAGTAAGTTGCTCAGGAAAAGAGAGTCTTAAAAGCAAATGAATAATGTAACACAAGAGTACACTTCAAAGTACCAACATATCAGAAATGGACTACTGCTGGTCCAACTCCTGGCAACAATCCCACAATTCATTTTGCTCCACCCCACCCACAGTCACTGAGAACCATAACAGCCGCTTTATTGCTGCAATCAGCGTCAATACTACACTGCAACAGTCCGGGTGAGTGGAGAAGCAGAGAGGCACTGGTCAGAGTCACTGAGGGTTAGTCAGCTTTCATAATGAGTTTTACTGAACAGCTTTGCAATACCTGAACTGATTGGCACTCTCTTTGCTATTATCTTCTCTTCCATCACTCTTTCTTGCCTCCTCTGAAAACCAGGTTACTTGCAATTGATAGTAAATTAAGAATAAAATATCAATCATGCCACATTTGGCTGTACATGTACTTTATTATTCAAAGCATATTCAATATTTTTAATTTGTGAAATGACAGTTTTACCTCAAATAGAAAAAGATTTATCCAATAGAACTACTCAAAAATCACTAGTTTAAAAAATGTATGATGGTAAGAAAGGAGGAGGAGAAAGAGAGGCAGCAGGCCATGTTTTTTTAATTATTCAATACTTAATCAGCACCTTTCACCTGAAATTAATCTGAAAGGTAACCCTGCACCCCTACGGCACTGTATGAATGCAAGACAAGCTTGCTTGGGCTTCCCCTGTGAGACTGGAGCTGAGTATTCAATACCGAGGTTTTTTGATCCACGCTGAGACTCTCTGATCCCCACTTAAAAAGCTTGTCTGCCACACACTGAAGCTCTCTATATGTCTCACACTGAAATTCTCTTCCACACTGAAACTCTGCTCAACACTGAAACTCTCTTCCACACTGAAACTCTGCTCAACACTGAAGCTCTCTGTGTGTGTCACACTGAAACTCTGCTCAACATTAAAACTCTTTGTCTGCTTTCTTCCTCCTAAGCCCTGAAACCATCAGCAGCTGGGGTACTCAAAGTTTAAACCGTCCTGTAGATTCACATCTCAGAACACACCTCCTTCACCCATTAATTATGCTCTGAAGGAAAGCAGACCGTAGTTTTTCACTTTGCTGGAGAATTTCTGCAGTGGTTTCGTGCCATTGGCCACAGGTGCTCCATATACCCTGATCTCCTCTCCCCTCTCATTCCCCTTCTTTCCCTAGACACATTGGAATTCACAGTGCCAGAAAATCTTGAAAGCAGAGTTCAAATCCATTAAGCTGCTGTGAAAAGGACCTTAAAACCATGAGACAGTTTTTTTATTCCCCCGCACTCTCTTTTGTGTCACGGTGAATTTATGGATCTAGAGATATTAATTTCTCAGCTGCCCTCAGCCTGCATTTTCTGTGGCTTTAAAGGCATACAAAATCACTCACTCTCACAGCCACACATACAGCTACACATATACACAGGCTTTGGGGAAAGTATAAGTGTAGGGTGGTAGTGATGAAATATAAATGAGGAAAGCTTTATCCCCCATCTGAGAAAGGATGCTGTCCTGTCCTATACTCCAGCAAAGGCATGACAAATCTGTTCAATTAGATGGAGGCTGGAGCCCATAGGCTTGCATCAGCGCAGGGGGATTATTGAATAATTGGTGCTGTTTTAGCACCTTGTGTACATTTGGCGACCTGCGTCAAAATGCTCTCTTTACACTTCAGTTGTACCAGAGCCCTTAGGGGAGGAAAACAGAGACAGATTATGAAAAGTGAGCAAAACAAAAAAGGAACAAGTGACGGAGTGGACAAAAAGGAAGGCTGATGTGCTTTCCCATATGTCTTTGATTCACAGACTAGATTCTAATCCAGTCTAATCTCTCTTGGCGAGCATCTAATTCATTCTCTCCAGGACTGGAATTTGATCACAGCTTTAATCCAAGGGTCCCCTCTCTTTTCAAGCCCTGGAAAGAGAGAATGAAAATGAACGCTGAGAAGACCCTGGGGTTCTGCTTTTTTCTCTGTCCCAAAGCCAAGCCAATGCATTGAAATTAGAGCCATTTTACAGAGATGGTGTGTGCCAATGCAAGCAAAAATAGTATGTAAGAGTATGGGATTCTTTATGCAGGCACAAACAGTCAGAACTGAGGGAAGTATTATAGACAGGGAGCATGCAACACCACCACGATCTGCTCCATCCAGAGACTGCACAGAACCACCATAAAGAAGGACCTCCCAGCCCAGACAAGGCTAGGATTGAACTCAGCCAGCCCACTCCAGCCAAAACCGCCATCCACTGGTGCAAATGAGAAGCAAGCAGTGCACCTGGCAGTGATTTTGTGCACATCATAGACCACCTCAGTGAGCATCCAACCTCTGCCCCTCCATTTGGGAGCACCTCTCTGGAACACTTCACACTGCCCACAAGCTGTCGCCAGTTCCGAGAGCAGTGCACAGTTTCAGCGTTGGCTGCTTTGGCTCCGCTGTCTCTCTGATGCCCTCAGCACTGCTGGAACAGGAGTGACCCCACAGTAACCCTACTCCCAGTCCTTTGTGGGGGAGACTGGCCAATGATTTTAAAACATGCATAACCACATTATGTCTCATGTTAAAAAAATACTGAGAAATGCCTGCTAATACATCCTTTCAATTGCAGTACACTCCAAATGGCCTAGGGACTGACAGGCAATAGCTGCGTTTGCACATTAATTTGGCAGTATCTGATTTTTCGACCAATTAATTGGTGCATTTTCTGACAAATTCTTCTGATAAATTGTTTAATATCGAAAGGCCTACTGTATAATTTAGGCAATAATAAGGTTCTTTATGTTGTGATGCAAGCCTTATGTCTGGTTATTAGCATCTTCAATTACCTACTTGTATCAGAAAATTATCATATACACAGTAGCACTGTGTATTATTTTCCTTTAACTGCACACAGTATTCTCTGTATGATCATACAACATACAGACATTCAATGTACATGAATATTGACAGAGGGACATTTATTCATACACCTATGTGTATTGTCCTTATGTAAAAAAGTTAAAACTAAATGTTTAAAAAATCCAGGTGGCAGGTAAACCATATACAGTAGTTAATCCACCCAATTTATGTATATATACATAATAATTAAATAATTATTAACAATTTATGCATAAATTCAGCCCTAAATTGAAGGCCATGGTAACAGGCTCACCCAAAGATGGGATCCAGATCCTGGATTAGTTGGGTCAGGCTTGTGTCATTCCAGGGGGTTATCACTTACCATATCTTGAAGATATGCAGTAAACTGATTCCAATCCACTCCATGTAATTTCACAGACAAAATATATTTTTGAATTAAAGTTAGATTACAACTACACAACCAAAACAAAATAGACAAAACAAAAAATCCAATGACCTAAAACAATGAGATAACTGAAAACACTCTGCTAGTTGAGAAGAGACCACCTAAACAAACCTCACAAAAATAAAATGTCAGTGTATCTTCAACTCTAATTTAACTTTAACTTTCATTACCTCATCATGCAAAATGTGAGGTACAAATGGGGTATAAGTTGTTTTCTCACAGACTTGTGATCAACTCAGTATGGGTGATGGAGTGATGGATCATTTACATTAACATATGTAATTCTAATGCTATAAGCTCACCTGAACTGCATTGGTACCATGCCTGCTTGACAGAATGATTAAACAATTAGGTTAGTTCCCCAATAATGTTTATTAATTTACATTACAGGTGTCACTTAACATGAAGAAAGTAAGTATTCATCAGTAACATGAACCCACGGGACAGGCATGTCAAGTGCCCATCATGTAAATGTCCTTTATAAATGCTTGGTACACCTGATTGAAGACTTCTTTGCGATTTTATATTTTAATGAAAATATTGTGGGTGTCCTTTAACCAATGTGCTGATGCACGCCACTACAAATAATCTCACATTTTCATGGAACTGAAGACAATTCCTACTCTCCCAGAAAAAATCCTATTAAAAATAGACAGAAGTACACTTAAATGGACAGCGCATGTTTCAAACAGTATAAATTATTTCTCCTCAGGAGCTGGGGTGGGAGGGTGGTCTTGGGAAAAGCCAGATAAGGGAAAGTGTGGAAGAAGCAGATGGATGCTGTTATTGAAAATGAGTGCTGACTGATGAGGAGAGGGAGGGAGGGAGGGAGGTAGAGAGGGGAGGAGGAGGAGTGAGAGAAAATATCTTGTTTTGGAAACGTGAAGGGCAGCAAGGACAACAGAAACCCCCAAGAGGGCAAAGTTACTTACGAAGCAAGTAGCTGTACAAGGAAGTCTGAGACACAGCCTCTAAACACAACTGGAGGAGGAAAAAAAAAAGCCTGTGAAATCTGTGAAGGGAGGTATAAAGAAACCATGCAGCCTTTCAAAGGTGCTACGATACCTGGGGACCAAGGAAATCTATAATTACATGTTTCTAGCACATGACCTCTGGCCCATCCCTCCCCTCTGCGACATTTTGATTTCACCGCTGGATTTGTGTGATCAAACGGCACACAGTGGGTCCAGTTGGGACATGTTTGCCTGAAAGATCTCCAGCTGGACATAGAGTTTGCTCTGCGCCTACTGCCTCTTGTCCCTCCACCCAAATCTACCCTCCCATGGTGAATTTCAATGTCCTGAGTGCCACTCTGTGTTCTTAGCTCTGTGGAGCCCTGGACACCCTGCCAGGAAATTCAATCTCAAGAACAGAAAGAGGGCCGGATTGATAATGAGGCTCATGCCTGAGAGTGGAGGCCGGGCACATCTATGTAACTCTGTCTATCAGCCTTTTTACTGGACCACACCTTACAGTCTAACAACTATTATGGGATCCTTTACTAGCTGATTCAAGGTGTTGATAACTGTAATGGAAAATGTACAGGTGACAGACACTTTGTCAGCTCCAAAACAGCTGTTGAAAGTCACAGTTTGCAACTTCAACCTGAACAGCTTGGCATTTGAAACATTGCCTTTTCTGACCACACAGCACAAGTGATGTTATCGGCGTGCTGAGCTAAAGACCCAGGTCCCAAGCTAAGGAGACCGATCATGCTCTTGTTTTGGAGCTGACATCAGGTGTTTAGCTGCACTACATATATGACACCCCAAGGTAATCCTGAGGGCAGACCAGCTTCAACTGGTTATGGGTGTGAAGGTGAATATTCATCTGTTCCCTAAACACAAAAATTATTTAATTGTATTGTATTGTTCAAGACTTTCCAGGATCCTTATTTTTTGTTCCACTTTTCTCAATAACTGAGCTCATTCCATAAACTAGACTGCAAATCAGTTAATTGTCATCGTCTAATTGTGGGCATCTAACGGCGCTATGCCACCTATTGACTAATGAGCCCCACCTGGCTGATTCCCTCCCAACCGCTACGTTCTGCTACCGAATGGCGTATGGTGGCCCCGTTGCACGGTTTCACAAAATCACTATGTAGAACTTTCTCTGCCGTTGTCCTTAGATGGTGGAATGAACTTCCACGCTTCATCTGTTCTGGCGAGTTCCTGTCTGTCTTCTGAAGACACAGCTCTTCCGTTCTCACCTGAGTACCTGAAACACTACCCCCTAAAGGAATTTCTCATGTCTCAAAACTGTGTCCTACTAAACTATAAAAAAATGTAATCTAATGGTTTAAAGCACTTGTTAGGTCCACCAACTAGCTTGTACCTTGTCTGGCCAACCATTGAGACCTGGTCATGCAGCGCTTCTAATATTGTTGACTCCTTATGGTTTTTTGCTTGTATTGTACTCTACCTCACTTGTAAGTCACTTTGGATGAAAGCATCTGCCAAATGAATAAATGTAATGTAATGATTAAAGGCCAGTTAAATCCAAGTGTTTGTGAGAGTTGGAGATGCTGTTTTGGCAGTGATTTAGCTATGGCTGTGCTCAAGGTTGGTGTGCTTTGTGAGTGTACTTTTAAAATATCCTTCACAGGGTAGCTGCAGGTTTTTATTAGCACCAATAAAGCAGTTAGACTGTGACGAAGGAAGGCATTTAACTTCGAAACCAACATGACCTACAGTCAAATAATTCTGAAATGCCCAAGTTCCCTTAAACCATAACTGCTGTAAAGCATGGCATCAGTGAAAGCACTTCTTGCATGCAGGGGATCTATTCTCAATCAAGGCCTTTGTGGCAAAGATACAAGGATGTCTTTTAAGAGTTACATGCTTCTAAGATGGAAATGTTTATCTTGGCTTGAAGTTGTTTCTCCTTTTATTTGGCTTTCATTTTGACTCATTTTTCACTTATTAGAAGCTGGAAAAAAGAAAAATACTGTCATCAATGAGATCAGGAAAAGGTTTTATTTTGAAAATATCATATTGGAGTGTATTTTCAAAAGGCAAGGAAGAACAATGAGGCCTTCTCAGAGGTTTAGTCAGCTATTTTGGAGAAAGAAGAGCTATATCTGGTTTGAGGATCTGACCGCTAACCTACTTTGCTTGACTCCTGATCCTCAGCTTAGCAGAATTAATCCTCTTCTTGATCTTTTCAAGAAAAGACAGAGGGAAGAGATTAGATGGAGGGAGGATGCTGATCAGTTATTAGCTTCTTTGGCATGACGCAAGTAAAGCCTAAGTTGTCATCGAACTCCACAAAAAGTAGTTATATATAATAAATCCTTTCCGCATCCTTTTTGAGCTTACCCCTCACTTTGAGCGCTCTTTATTCTCTCTCACTGTATCACTCTGCTTCAGGAATACTAGGAAACAATCAAGAGTTCCATTAAGATCAAAATCAATCAGTTAAATTGCAGCGCTGACTCCTCAGGTGGAACAACCCTTTGCAGGCACTGTGCCTCCTCCAGATTTAAGGCTGTTAACGTTGCCGAAATGGGTGCATTGTTTTGATTCATATGCGCATACCACATTCATTCATTACCATCTCCTGTGTTTGCAAGCCCCCATCTCCTAACTGCCACCTAACTGCCAGATGGAGTTATGTGGCATGAGAAGAGCATTCCTCTGTGCAGTCACCCAAGCGTGAACACTGAACTGTAAGAGGTATTTCAGAGCATTGTGTGTGGATGGGGCAAGTAAATCTGAGAGTACCCGGGCGGTCTGCTGTCTGCGCAAAAAGAGCAGGAACAAATGGTAACATTCCCACTCTACAATTTAGGCCTCTACCCACCCAACCATCAGCACCTTGGTAAAACAAACAGTAGCCACAAGCCTTCTGCATCCCTATGGCAAGGGAAACGCAGGCAGCAGATGGTGGCAGCAGAGGTAAAATCAAACACACAGCACACAGACAGACTTCCGGCAATATAGAAGCAGACTGAAGAACCAGGAACAGCTGCCAGAACCCACAAGGAGCAGGCAGAAGGTGGTATAGAAGAAGGAAAGGAAAAGACATATGGATGGAGAGGGAAAGAGGAAGAGAAGGAAGGGAGCTGGAGGGATGAAGGGGATGGAGGTTGAAGGGGAGTGGGAGAGGGATTGGGAAGATTCCATTTCACTCTTGTTTCCCACTGTTTAAGGTCAGATAGTTAGAGATCACAGGTATATCTTTGCCTGCTGGGGATTTGTAAGCCCTCTCCCTGTGCCCTCCGCCTCCAGGCAGTGCTGACAGTAATCCCCTTGTATGTTCACCAAAACCAATCCCATTAGGACCCTGATGTCACATGTTCCCATAAAGGGAGATCAAAGAAATTGATTAATTTAACTGGGCTGTCAAAGAGCCTTCCCTTCACTCATCACCTTTCATGATTGTATCCATCCATCCATGTACTCATCCATCAATCTGTCAATCTACCAGTCTGTTATCCATCCTCCGCACTAGTCATCTGTCTGTATCTCTACTCATTTATATACCTCTAAATCAGTCCAGTGAACAATTTATGCATTAGAATAGTCCATCTAGTTATTGGGCCTGTAATAGTAACGGGTTGCTTTTTCCTTACATCCCAAAAATGTGCTTTCCTCTCAGACTTTTAGTCAAATTTTATTTGAGTAGGCATTAAACACATCCAACATCAAGTGACAATTGTCTACAGATTTGATTATAATTACTATTTAGTATGTTCATAAACAAACCAAAAATGTTGATTAGTACAAATGAGGGCTCCTCTCATCAGCCAACAGCGCTGAAGATGTCAGTTCATAATCATTGTGTCATAACTGACAAATTAAATAAAATCATAGTTGGCTGAATTTTGCTTGTTCACATTCTCAATAAGGCGGTTACAATTTATCAAAGTCACTTATAACTCAGGATTTTGCACAAACTCACATTTAAACTTCTGTGAGATGATGGCTACAACAATATAGCATAGTATATTAATATACAGCACAATATCAGTTGAGTACATTGGTAGATATTCACATGAACAGATTTTTATATAGCATCCAGTCTATTCAGTTAGGAGACATTCTTGACCTTTTTGTTAGAAATGGATATTTGAGAAAGCAAGCCGGATGAACACTGCATCCTCTCAAGCAGTAGGACAAAAGAGATCATTTCTGACTTCCGCAGAGAGAAGATTAGTGTTCTCACATTTAAAGAATGAGGAGGCTGAGAAAGCCAGACCACAAAGTGTAAGTACCCAAGTGTCCACATTGACAGGCATTTGAGTGGGAATGAAAACACCCAGACAATCCACTGTAATGGAACACATTGTTTCTATTTCCTATGTACCATTGGGTTGTTTAAGGTGGACAGGGATATATACGTTGATGTGTCTACCAGAGTGTTATACAATCTATCCTGTTTTTCAGCTGTCTTGTATAGTTCAATGGACTATTCAGTGCAAATACAAAAAAAAAGCTTGAACACATTACCAGATGCAAGCCAGAGTGTAACTACTTGCATGGGGTATCTACCTGATGTTTATAAAATAATCAAAGTATTGATTATTTGATTTGACTAAACATTCTGTGAACATCAAAATTAGAACTTATCAAAATGAACGCTTCTCACTAATAAGCCAGTCCTGTACTAGTACTGTTTCTAGAGCAGGCAATGATTCATCTGAAAACATGCACAAAATGATAAAGGCTCCCACAGCTATGAGTGCAATACGTCTATGTGATTGAAACATGCAAGACAGGAGACCGCATGGTTTGTAGCTTGGTGTTTATAGGTCTTGTTAGAGAATTTATTTTACAATTGTGTACATATGCAGTATGGACATTCACTTCTTGTGTACAGCAATGGATAAGTTTATGGATTCTGTTTGTGACTTCTGTGAAGTGTAGATTGAGGTATGGCGCCTTGTGTTCAATTATGTAGATTTTCTGCAGGTTTATATGCTGTAATAATGCACCATGTCCCTGTTTGCACACCAAAAACGATTTCCATGTTTTCTTTTACATAACTGATCTACCACTCCGGGCTGCCACCCAAGATACTGCTGATGCCGGTGAGGGGAACAGCGCTATGCTCTGCATCATGAGAAAATGCAAAAAAAACCCCCAAAAAAAGTGCCATCCAAAAATGTAAACCATACTGCCAAGTGGTGGTCTCTCCATTCACAGTCCACATAAATCTGGATTACTACTATTCTCCACAGATGAGCAAGGGGGGTTAATCGGCACCGGGCCCCTTTGTGTTAGAGCTGTTTTAGATCTCAGCTGTGGCTGCTTAGTGCTTTGATGGCCTGACAGGAGTTGTCCAGCTATCGAAGAAAATAAAAACAGCAATGCTGCGGTCCCCCTGGGCGGGGGGTTGGCGCAGAAATTGCTCCTGTCAGGGTAATACAAACGAGCAGAGAGGGACAGTGCTGGATCAGGGCCCTCTCAGGAGCTTCAGGGGCCCGACCAGCCATGCAACAGTGCCAGCATTATTGGAAAAATGTTGAATGCCCTTCAGGTCGGCAGAAACGACAGATAATTACAACAAGCAGTCCTCACACCTGCCAATGAGGGCTAATAATTGAGAAATCAGCATTTCTATATAAAATATTTTGGCAGTGAAAAGGATGGAGCTGATGGAAGCCAAAATAAGGTAATGAAGAACAGAAAGCTGCACCCTTTTCTTTCTGAAGCCTGAATTTCTGGCTACAATGGTGACAAATGCTGCTGCCCCCACACACACACACACCCCCACACACACACACACACACACACACACACACACACACATCCAACCTTCTTAATCCTACAGATGCACACTGCAATCGCACATTCTATAACAAATAATCATCAAATAATCAAAAACATCCCACATCTGCTTAATGTAGTGATGTTTCATGCTTGCTATTGTGTTTTCTTTTGCTGAGATGAGCTTCTGGCTCAAGCACACTGTTCCTACTGAGGTTCCACACACACACAGATTCATTATTGTCATAAACATCATCTACATGACATGTGTGTTCAACTTTCCTTGGCATCACTTTTTTAGGCCTTTTCTTGGAAGGAAACTAAACGAATCTCACTTTGGTCACATGTCGATAGTAAGGTCAACCATTTGTCTCGGTCATAGCCTCAGTCTAGCTGCCCTTTAATTTTCCTTTACGCCTGGATTCAGTCGAAAAGCACTGGATGGTGCATCAAAGACCAAGGGCTAATTTCAGTGACACAAGAGAGACAAAAGGACAACAGCCCCATTCTCAGGATTCTGTGGTGGGATTTAGTTGTCAGACAGAGAAGCTGCAGGTTTATCATATGGATTCAGAACAGTGTCGGCTGGAGACCTTAAGCTGGGGGGAGCAAGCTCAGCAGACAAACAACATCAAAAATAATAGCACCAATAAAACTCAAGTTGACAGGCTGAAGCCACACGTCCAAGAGGATCGCACAGCTCAGCGACAGCTTTCAAATGTCAAACACTGCCTAATCCCATTAGTGGCAGGAACAGTGCTGGACTAAAATGGGAGCCCTTTGATGAAACAGCAAAATTGAACATCAGGATTCTTAACCTTTCGTAACCCTCCGGGCTGGAGTCTGTAAGCCTGTACATCCCTCTGATATGCCTCAGATCAATCCTGATATGACTTCTGGATCAATACTTTGATATACCTCTCAGATTAATTAATTTAAACAGATTCCAGCCGCTCAGCAATGCATGAAATAACGTCTAGTCAGATATTTTAGACAAACTGAGTTTTACTCAGTGAGGACAATACCCATTTTTGAATAATTGAGTTAAAGTAAAAGCACTGGAAACCATTTTCAAGCCAAGCCTACGCCGCTCAGAATAATGTGCACCAACACACAGCCACACCCCCTTCAGACCACATCAAAGACATTAGGTAGGACATTGAAATGTAAAACATTTTTCAAGAGAAATTACTTGCACTTTTTAAATTTGTATGCATATTAAGAGGTTTATTATTTTTGTATCTTCGGAGATAAAGTCTTTAAGACATACAGATCCAGCTGAGTGAAAGGATGGGCACAATGACACGCACACCACAGCCTATAGATTGATTAGTTGATTACTTTTAACTAACAGTGTGCAATGTTCATAATTTCTGATAACCTCAGTCATGATTAATATTAACTACACATGCAAGGCACTCTGGACATTACAATTTAAATTACATTGTCTTCATTTGATATACTGTTCCTAAAGAGAAGGGAGGATCTCAGTAGTGTGTTGTACATCAGTTATAAAAAGTACTGTAACCGGTGGGGGGGGGGACTTGTGCTACATATGGACCAAATCTGCTGTGTAACTATGGAATTTTTTTTTTTTTTTTTTTTTTTTTTTAACTCTTTAGAGGATGTCCTTGTCACCACAAGTATTTTCACTAGCATGTGAAATCTGTCAGATTTACAACCATAGATATCACTAGTAAGGACCACCCAGTCAAGCATTCTTACATCAAAAATGGAATGATGGATCATAATTCAAATTAGGTTGGGGGGGAACAAAAGGATCAATTCACTTCTTTAGCATAAAGAAAAATAAAATTGCACAGAACCCTTAAACAAAGTCAGCAGATGTATGAGGGCCATTATCCCATCACATACAATTGACCTTGTTGACAAAATTAGCCCCAGTCCCACTCTCTCACAGTAAGCTACCATCGCTATTGTGTTCACTTGATGTTCCTCTCCCTCAGGCTTCCTGTTAAACACACAACAGCGGCAATTGAAATTGACAGTTACCAGGCGCAGCAATCGCTCGCCCAACCGGGCAGATGAATTGATCAGTTACGGATGAGGGGCGGCACAAGCAAACAAGGCTGGTCTCAGACTGGCAACACTGTACAAGCACATTCAGTGACAGCTAGCAGGAAACCCAGTTTGGACTCAGCCACCCGGCTGAGCCAGCCCTGCGGAACTCACACTGGGAGAGATGGAAGGCTACACCAAACAATAAAGCACAAAAAGGGAGGAGGCAGGTCAGAGTGTGAACTCACTGTAGACTAATTCTGAAACCAGATTATGGATACTTTAACACCAAAACTGACTACTGTAGTTAGGTTCATCATTGTTCAAGTTGATTCCTCGTGCCAGCTTGCTGAGTTACCTTCAGCCCCACCCCCTTGGCCAAGCTGCCACGGAGAGCACTGCAGTGTTGTGCAAGTAAGCATGTGTGGAGCAAAGAGATGCCTCAGCAGCAAGGAGGCAGCACTTCCCTTAATTGGCCAGAGGAGAGGGCTTAACATGTGCACATTCTTCCCATAATTCTGCTGACAATGACTGAGTAAGACTTAAAAATGACATGATGCAGGAGTTAAAGGACGAAGACCTTTCGCAGTTACAAGGACAAAGGTTTGTGCTTGCCAACTAAATTATCTAGTCAAACGCTTCCACGTGAATTAAACCATGGGTCATCAGCTTCATTCTAAGGGCCATGAAACATTTACCCATTTCCCTTCCCCTGACACCACTGCAGAAATAATCCCTCAGTTAGTCGTTACTGGTGTTCCGATTTGAAACCAGTTAACCTTCAGGACTTCAGACCTAGGACCCAAATTGTCCCATTAACAGAATGCCATTGAAGGTGACGCTCATCTCCTCTGATCAACAGTAATTACATCATGCAGGAGGCATACTGCACTAGAGCTTGGCAGAACAAACTGCTGGAGTCCAGCTCTTCCCTGGATCTCAGCAAATCACAGAACTCTTGGCAGTCATTTTCACTGCAGTGCCCATTTTACATCCTGCTGTTGCTGGATTAGCTTGACTCTGCATTTCTGACTGTGTGATTTAATGAGTTGGAAAGCCATTGGGATTATAGCATGAGGCCCTGAACTGCAAAGCCACCATGGAAGAGTGGAACTGGCCAGAGCACGACTATCCACCCTGCACAGCTGCTTCAGCAGCTCCCCTAAACCAATTCACTTAATTGAACCAATTTAGCCCCTCATACCATTAGTCTGCAATGAGTGAAGCCCAAAAAACCAATCACACGGACTAAGAGAATGAAGTTGACCAGACAGGAATGGAAACTGCTCCACATTCTTGAATTTTAATGGTTCAGTTACAAACAAATATCCAAGCAAGGAATATGCAACTGTAATTCATTCAACATCCCAAACAGAAATTCCATACATCAAAAATTTTCCTTGCAGTTGTACCACAAAACTAAAGTCACATTGAGACATTTAAAGGAAAAAAGGTCCAAAGATACTTTGAACTTAGGCAGTGGTTCTCCAGTTTCCAGGTTAACATGTGGGAAGAGGGACCTCAGTTTTCAGCAGTGGTGGGCAGGGTAACTTGAGGCTGAAAAGGTCATGCAGGTTGACCTCTGGGTCTACATGGTGTGGGATTTTGCGCTCATTGAACAAGCCTGAGAGGTCAGCTTCTAGTTTTCCCCTTCGTGGAAAACGCATCTGCAGGGCAAAGAGGCGTCGCAGGTCATCCTCCACCAGGGGGGGCTGGTGACGTCTCCCCAGACGCTTCTGCCACGTCTTTTTGGCACGCTGGTGTTTCTGTTGCTGAAACCAAACAGTTCACATTCATCTCCTGCAGCAAGTGTGAACCATAGCTACTTTATCCCCATAGAGGACTGAAAAGGTTTTTCCAATGCTGAAACTGCTACACTGAAAAGCAAAATGTGATCAAACAAGGAAATGATTGGTTGAATCAGGAGGGTGACTGCCAAAAGCCTGTTGCCATTTTATCCAAGACCAGCATTTACAGCACTCAAATATAAAAGTTTAAAAAAAGCTTAAGATAAATTTCATTGCTCATTGGCTGCAAAATCCATCTCAGGATGTCACTTCCCAGCAACACCACTGCAAAGTTGTACAAAAAGGCTACCTGAAAAAGGAATTCAGAGACTGAAGGCAGTGATTGTGACTGGCCTGAAATGCAAATTTTTAGCAATTTAACACAAGGCAGGCTTCAAAAGGATACACAATTGCCTGCCAGTCAAAAAAGCAAAGGCTTGGAGCAAGCTGTCACTACCCTTTAGATGCTAACAAATCACCCAAACAATTCCTTTGGTACAGACTGTCAGCAACATTCACACCAATGCTGACAGGCTTAGTCGAGCACTAGTCAAAGCCTCTCCCCTTCCTTCAGCAGAGGGTTTGTCTAAATATTTAAGTTAATGTCTTATGTTAATGTGAATGACACTGGTTTTACAGGAATGCAGTTTGCCATGGGAAATCTTGACTGCAAAGGCCCAACGTGACATCAGCACTCTTTCACACACGCCTCCCATAGCTCATTTACCCTGCAACACAAACCAGTTCTCTAAACTTGAACTGAAAGTGATGCTTCATTTCACATCATAAGCAAAGTTGCAATCATATTTGAAAGGTTCAAATCTGGTCAAGCCCTTTCAAGTCAGAACCCAGGGCTACTCTGGACCTGTTGGATCTTCTCCTGGAGGAAGGAAGATTGAGGGGCCACAGGTGGCTGAGAAATCAAATCATCCATACGGTGTCCAACACCGACCGCTACAAGGGCATGGAGATGGGTACAGCGCCAGCCTCTAGACAGCGATTTACCGCCACACTTCAGTTCAGCTGCAGATATACGGTTGACGTTAAGTAGCACGGCATCTCGATAAATGACCTTTTTGGAGCGCAAGCTTGTAAAAATTCCATCCCGTTACCTTTTGAAAATCCCATTTTCATGCAGCACAGGCTGCAGGTGCCAAGATCCAGGGCTGCTTTTAACAGCTCAAAGTACGGACCCAAAATAAACTGCAACACTGTAGGCCGAATGCTGCAGACACTTTTGAAACTTTAGCTATGAACAGCTTTCAGTGCATTAGGCTCCCCTTTATAAAAGATGTAGATTGGCCATCCACTGCACGGTGCTTACCTTCACCTTGCCTCCATCTGGGCCATGGAGCAGGATGTGCCTGTTCAGGCTCTCCTTGAGGGGGAGAGGGAGGGGGGATTAAGTGCATTTATAACAATATTCATTTTCAAGGTTTTAAACTCCACAGTACGGAGCAGCACTTAGGGTACTGGAGATGCAAGTCGGCACGGTATTCTAGATAAATGGAACAAAGAATCAAGGAAAGGAAAAATACTTGATATAGCAGTGCAAGAATTAATGCATGGGGCATCACAGGCATCAGTAACTTTCAACGCAGAAGAAATGCATTTTGTGTTGACCTTACCAATTTACAACAGGCTAACAAGCTTCAAAGCGATTACACAAGAGCACTTCAACCTAGAGTAATTGGTTTTGCCCTCCTTGCAAGCTGATGTGCCTGTGCAGACACCAGTGTGATTTAAATCAGCGCTAATCAACCTACCGCATCACTCCTACCACCGCATCACAAACTTCCTCAATCAGCAGCTCTGCCCCAGCTATACGGGTCAGCACTACGGAAAGCCTCCCGACACAGCAGTATGCAACTGGACACTTTCGGAACTGCTTGCATCAACTTTAATTCAACTACCTTTGCATGTGAGACTACATTTTACACACAGAATTGCGCTCAGCAAAAGTAAAGCCTTTGATGTTGTGCCTCACCAAAACGTGGCCAAGGTTCAAAAGGCTAGCTTTGCGTGGGAACAGGGCAAATAAAGCTGTGAATATTCTTAAACATACAAGATCAATAATCCACCACTGGCCCATTCCAGTTGATTTAACACAATACCAATTTTAACAAGAAAATGCTGGATGGACTTCACCAAAATCTGAGCTGACATGTGAACATAAATTGGACCATACCAATTCACCTGTGCAAAAAAAAAAAAAAAAAAAAAAAAGTGGGTGTCACCTCACCTGCATGGCAAAGGTGCGAGAGCAATCCGGATAGTAGCAGTG
The DNA here is from genome assembly GCA_019176425.1 of Megalops atlanticus. Taxonomy (NCBI): domain Eukaryota; kingdom Metazoa; phylum Chordata; class Actinopteri; order Elopiformes; family Megalopidae; genus Megalops; species Megalops atlanticus. The sequence goes on along the minus strand of CM032875.1, from coordinate 41,464,050 downwards.
GAACTTGAGCAGCTGCAGGTGCACCTTGCGAATGTGGTGCTGCAAGTTGAAGGTGGTGGAGAAGTACGCCTGGCATCCATCATTCGGGCACAGCAGCACAGGCTTCTGCAGGGCATGGATGCGCTTGTGGTACCGGAGTGCTTCTTTCTTCTTGAAGGCCTTCAGGCACTGTTTACAGGTGTAGGTGACTGCAAGGAAGAGGATCTCGAATCATACAATGTCAGAAGCTCCACATGGGGAGCCAACAGGGACGAAATTGCAGCAGGAATAATTCCCCTCGGTTCCCCTTCAAGTACCCAAATGTTACCCTTCACCACAGTGAAATCCATCACAGCTCATGATCACTTCCATTAGAAATGGTGCCCTCTGTTCTGTTACAAACTGAACACAGACCATCAAGGAAAGCACTCTTAGTGAGGACTCTAGACTCACTTCAAAACTGCATTGCAGTACCCCCCCCCCCACACACACACACACACGAGGGGACAGCTAGCCCTGCTTCTTCCAGTACATGATGAAACTTATCAGAACGGTATGCTGCGAGCTTGAGGTGTGTTGGAGCGTTGGGTGTCACGTTCATTACCAGGGTGCTTCAGGGTATGCTTGCACAGTTTCCCCCAGGTATGCTCCACCACCTGGCAGCTGGCCTGCGGACAGGCGTAACCTACAGAGGATCCCAGTGAGAACAGAGCTGGACAAGTCGGTCACTCACCACCATCAATGAAGTTATACAAAACTAAAGCAATTAATACTTGGTAAAGAAAATGAACCACTGGTAGCTCCAAATTTCTAGTAGAGCTGTGAATTTATATCAGCAAGTATTCTTTAGATACCAATTACATCCTTTTTAACTGGACGGGAATCAAAAGATCAAGGTTCAAGATTTCAGGCCTTAAGGGGTAAGACCTACTTGAAACATTTACATTCACACAATAAGGCAACAGTCACTGCTGTGATTAAGGCAATAGTTTGATTAAACAGTTGTCTCTGCAAAGAGGCAGAATGGATATGGGAACCAGAAGAATTTGCCCCAGAGCACTGCTAACTGCATTGGTATTGTTCTCCATCCTGCCCTGCCATGTTCTCTCAGGTGACTAGCTACAGCTGGTACAACCATCCTGCATCATTACATACCTCAGAATGTTCATAGCCCTCAAGACATGTAGCAAGAAATCCATCTCATTTACTCCAAAAAAAATTTTGGCTATTGACATTCACCGTTCTCAGACATTACTTACTGGCTAGCTAGCATTAGCACCATCAGTAATGTCATTAAACCATATGTTTTATTCTGACAGTTTTAAATCAAGCAGTGTGATAAACGTATTTACAAGTAACAATACTACAACGATGTGAATAGGATTGGAGCACTCCAGATCTGACTGCAATTATGTTTGAGTTTATCACATGTTCACAACTTGTCTTAATTACATTACAACTGCATTACCATGAATGTAAATGCAGCCAATGTAACAAATTGGGAATTCCAGTGCACATTCAATTAGCAGAAAGACATTTGTAGGAACAAGGGATTACACTGATAGCCAAGATCTCTCAAATGTGGCAACCCTTTGCACAACATGGGAAAACCTTTGCTCACCTGCATGGGTTTTTTCATGGGCCCGGCGAGCAACAGCAGTGACAAACTTTGCTCCACACCCTTCCTTCGTGCACCTGAAAGGATATCCAGACTGACCACACTGGGCACAGCACAACCAGGCTCTAATCTTCACTGCTGAGCTTACATCATTCTGCTGGAGGTGGCATTAAATATCAGCATCCTCAGATCACCGCCTCACCTTCCTTTCTTCCTTCTGTATTGATTTGAAATGTGAAACTTCCCCCGGAAAAGTAAAGTCTCCTTTTGCAAAGCAAGCAATTTCAAACAGGTACTTTCCTGTCTGCAAATCAGGGAGAGGGCAAGTTTAGATCCAATTACCACACCTCCCTCCTCACCCAAGCACTTCAGTGGAATCATACAGCTTGCCAATTTTTTTTTTTTTTTTTTTTTTTGGGGGTATGAGGGGTTATGGTGAGAAGATAATGCCCCAGCAGCAGTACAATCCCTTATCTCTTCGCCTCAGGCAGTGTGCTATTCAGACAAGCACCTTAAACATGCAGCTGCACCTACACCCCAAACCCATGTGACAGGCTGCTAGTGATGGACACCACCGCAGTCATACATCACCTACAGCTCTAATCAATCACATATGCTACCAGCTGAGTGAAATTGTCCTGGAGCAGGTGCAGCACAAACATGCCATACTGATTTAGAGTACAGCAGTATATTCTATAGGACTTAGTGCATTTGATTACTTGGTAACAAACTGACTTCTGTTGGCTGTAATTCTAAGAAACCTCAGATGGGGCATTTTCTGGTTGGTAAAGATGCATCAAGTGGTCAGTTTTTCCTCTCCCTAAAGCACAGCCATTAACCTGGTAAGCATGCATCAATGGCTGCAGTAGGGTCCATCTAAACATTCTCAGTAAAGATGCCCTGTGGCAGACCCACAGGAATTAATTCAATTTTAAGATAACCAAACAATATTTAATATGGATTTACACTTCAGTTTGATATGTGGGAAAGGCAAGAACAGTCTTCCTCTCTACATCTCCTGTGTCAACAAGGAACAAGGTAAATTATTCTGATTGAGTTAGCTTCTGATCCACCTCAGCCACCACTTGCTTTGACAGACTAAATACCAGGAACCTGCCTACCTGGAGTTGTAGCGCCACCCCTTCAGCAGCTTCTAAAAAAATGAATGGTCAGACTCACTTGAAATTAGGGGCTGTGCCGTGCGCACTCAGATGCATCTTGAAGGCCTTACGCTTCCGAAATGTCAGGGTGCAGTGTGGGTGCCGGCACTGGAGAAGTGAGAATACAGTTCATATAAAACCCGGGCAAAATGATAGTCCACAAACGCACCTTAAGAGAATTTACCATTTTCCTTTTTAAGCAAGTTTAACAGATTCTGCCTAAAACGGGTCCCTTATAAGCACATGGCAAGACCATCCTAAGGCAAGGTTGCCCAGGCCAAGCCTGGCTTCAGGAGACGTGCAGCATTCACAGTACGCACAGGGTGATTTTACGGCTATCGAAATTAAGGAGGGGAACGTGGTGTGGCTGCTTGGCGCCCCTACTGGTCAAACCTTGAAATACTTGTCTTTGTCACCGTGGTAATACCGGACATGCCTCTTCAGTTTATCCGCGTTGATGAAACGTTTGGCACAACTCATGTATGTGCACCTGTTAAAGACAACGTGTTCGACGACTTAATACATGCATGCATGCATTCAGGGTCATTTTACTAACGGGTTTTACCTGAACACTAATACATTAGGTATTCCTTACCTGAAGGTTTTCTCCCCATCGTGGATGCGTTTGTGGCGGCTGAGATGTGACCTCCGAGAAAAGCGGCGGCCACAGCCGGGCTCCAGGCATTGCAGAGGTCGCTAAAGGTTTACATTATCTACATTACTACATGCTGACAGACACATTATGCCACTTTCTCCTTGGCAGTTAATACATGAATAAACTCAAATCGAGTTAACCATCTTCATTAAAAACCGCATTTGATGTGCCGATACATCGTTTAAACCAATATCCGAAACAAAGTCAGTGTTGATTTGGTATAGCTATAACCAGAACTGTTATATACACAACATAATAGGCTATTCAGATAACACTGATAATTCCAGTTTACCGCTCCAGAATGAACAGTTTCGTGCTCTTTCAAACGCCATTCCCGCACGAACGTTGCCCCGCAGTCAGGGTGAACGCAGTTGAACAGTTGTAAAGGTGCGGCAGAGTCAATCTTTCCGTAGTTCGCGCTATTCATTTTGCTGAAGTCACAAACTAACCCTTTCCTAACCTCGTCTCGAACGGTTTTTACAGAAAGCAGCGTCCCGATTCGACATCATTTTGTATGTTTTCGGTGGGTGGGGCTTGTAATTGAATCCTTGTCTCACCTGCTTGTAATTGAAGTAGCTTATTCGTTTGCTGCTCTAATGAAAGACTGGGTGAGGCAAATATACCAACCCCAAATAGCACAACTGAAACAACTGCTGATTCAAATTATGAACAACTATTGTCACCAGTGGTTTATCGCGGCGATTACCTTAGCTGCGATAAAGAATACTGCACATTTGTAATGATTAAATGTGTAATTTGACCTAAATAATGATAATTAGTCCTATCTGTGATGATCTCACAAGTGATCTTTAAAGTAGGGATGGTAGATTGCTGTGAAGAAGGGTGTCTGCTCCTGTTTGAACCCATCCTAAATTGATACATAAACTTTAAAAGAAATGTTGAATCAAGGGGTCATATTCCCCAGGTCACATCTTCTGCTCAAAAGTCAATGATCGCTTATTTCAATAGTTTTTATGTCTCCTGTACACTGTGGCATTGGTATGAGTCCATCCCCATACTATAAATGTCTGTTGATGCTTAAACATGCAACTCAGATTTGATCCAAACAAATGGATCCAATATTCTCTATGAGATCTTGAGCATGTGATCTGCATTTATCAGTAAGGCACAAACATGAAGCGTGAGTGGCTGTGTTTCTATTAGATCACATCTTCCATTAGCTATACGCGTGTCAAATCTCGAGAGTCTAAGTGGAGAACAGTGCAATAGGTTCAGGGGAGTGTTGACCTCATGCCAGCTGGGGTCAGTTAGAAGGTGAACATGTTGAATGCATGCGCATTTGCGTGACTATGTGCAGTTTGTGTGACACAAACATAGCCACAGATGCACCGAACAGTTGGTTGGTGTCAGGGAAGATCAGTGTATAAATTTTCTCTGCAGCAGACCCAGTACGTAGAGATCCCCTGTTTCATTTCTGTAATGAACTGTCAACTACTTTTACAAAGGCTGCTCAACAATATGGTTCATCCTGAAATCTGAGGGGGTGTGTTGGAGGAGTCATAAATCAACCCAATAAATATCAGAAAAGCATTACCAGACGCAGAGGTTAAGTGTCAGGGATTAGCAATAGTGGAAGGGTGACCTCTAGTGTTCAAAACACATAGTGTTACGAAGACCAAGTGAAGAATGAATATAGTGCACCAAGTTGTAGTTTGTATGAAGTACACAGAATAATCGTGTTTAAACTGCTTAAACAGTTATGATTTCATAAAGCATGTTACTCAACACCATAAACTCTTAAACTCTTAAAAACCTTAAAACCTTAAAAACCTTAAAGTAGTGCCCAGACATTGAATTCCCTCCAACAGATGATAATAAAACAACCCAATAAAATTGTAAGGAGAAAATTTTGCTTTTTTCCATTGTATCTTGCTGTCCCCAATCCCATGTGGTCATGAAGGATCGTAGAGTTCATTCTGGCCACTGTGACTTTTTTTTTCCTGTGGAACATTTCAAAATCAACTTCTTATGCAATTCAGTCTACCCACAATCTGGTACAATTATTTACACAACTTTCTCTTTGACTTTATCTAAGCAACAGAGAAAGTCATAATTTTGTATAAGTATTGTCAAAAGTAACACTTGCTTGAATGTATTAGACAAATTGTTTGGCAAAACACAAAGCAGAGAGGATGTAATAATAGGCCTCCTGGTTCCACAATAAGGTGTAATGGACAGTTTGTAGAATCCTCTCAGGCTTTTTCATTGCTTACACTCTCCACAATGAATACTGTTATTACTTGCAGGTCTTTGTGGATTTCAGAGCTCCATATACCGTATGATTTATGAGATATTGTGATGTCTTTGTGTTTATGAACTGGCTCAAAGGTGAAGCTCAGTGGTTCAGACCACAATGTTCCTTATAAAGGTCACTATCCAGCAGTGCCTCAGTTCTGCCAGCTTGGTTTAAGACAGAGCATAACATTTCCACCAGGCAGGGTTTATTTCTGAAGCACACTTTAACCTTAAATATGTGGAAACTATAGAAATGATCTGGTTAGATGGATCAAATGAGACATGCTTTCACAGAGAGGGAGGTCTTCTCACTGTAATGATTTATTGTGTTGCAATGACAGATCATTCACTTATTTGCTCATGTAAAAAACCAAATGTCCGCCCAGTTCTGTTTTTACAGTGCATGTCTTATTAAAGACATAAACAAGTATGTCCTTTTATGAAAATAACATATGGTTTGTAATCATATCCTCACAATGTAAACAGTAAGAATAGCCAGTTTTTATGAGAAAAGGTTGTGACAAATACCTGCCAAATAGAATAAACCAGCATTTTGTTTGCACATAGAATCCTTCAGAAGAACACACAACATGTATTATATTCAAAATACAGAAACAGCAATTGTGTAAAAGTTCACACAATTCAACCATCAAAACAACCCACACAGACACATACAACAATATTGTCATGAAAGCACATGCGTGGGCAACAGCTAATCCCTTCTCTGGTTCAACATGCTTACAAGCTTTGCAATTAAGTTTTTTTTTTTTTTTTTTTCCTGTCAGCTTCTCTTTGTATGGGAAGATTGAAAGGGCACCCAGAGGGTAGGAATCAAGATAGATTGTGTAAAGGATGCACATTATGTTTACAGATACCTTTGGATTTACACAAGATTTGATTATTGTACAAAAGTTTTGCTTGTTCTATCAATGTTATCATTAATACAGTCTGATTCAGTCTGTTTTTGCCATTAGTATTCACATATTCAAACCAAGCCCAATCAGTGAAAAATGTTTGGGCTGACTCAGTGAAACATTTGTAAAAGGAGACCAATCAATGTTTTATCAAAGAGAACCATCAGTGTGTCCACTTGGAAGTGGATACCTTTCCTGAGGAGGAGGCCTTTGCTAACCCCCCTAGCAAACGCAATCTGTGTTTTCTTGGAACCTGAGATTGTTGTCAGTGATGGTTCCAAAACTGCTGTATTCGTATGTTACTTCTATACTGTAAGCAGCCACATTTGTGTGGATGCAATAGATTTTCTTCTAAAATAAATAGTCATGTCTTTTGTTGTTTTAAAGAAATCATGGTTCTGTAGTCAACCATTGTTTGGTCAACTACAGGTCCATGGCTGATTGTGAAGAGTCCTGTGGGTGAACAATGACAGGATCATCAGCATACTTTAGGACAATGACAGGATCATCTGTACACTTCAGTATTTCTCTGCCCTCTTTATTGTATATAGATGTATTGCTCTAGCACACATCTATACACGATACATAGGAGTGGTGAAAGATCATGTCCCTGAGGGAAACCAGTGCACAGCAAAGGCTTGCTAGACAGACATTCATTTACCCTGCCCTGAGATCTTATACTTTAAAAATGAATGATCCAGACAACAATGCTAAAATTGAAAACACACATGGAGATGGGTCTCTCATGAATATGTGGCTGGATAGTATTAAAAGCAGAGAAGTCCACAAATAATAAAAAAACATTATGTGTTTTTTACTGCTTTAAAAGTATGTATATATAAAATTGAGAACTGGAGTGACACCCAAAAATCCTTGTATCAACTCATAATGTTGCTTTTACGCCACAATGGTGTCACCACATCATGGTACAATTTTGAAAACAGGATCTACTCGCTGGGCCTCATAGGTCATCTCTTCAATCTACATGCCTTTTCAATGTCAGAAATAGCAGTGTTTTGGTTGTAGTCTATGAAGCCAGATCATAGATATCTGATCCTGTTTTAAAAAAACATTTCATCCTTGTCCACTGTTGGCTGTCTAGGCATGGCTCACTGGCTAACTGGCCATCCCATGGTACTGGCACTAGGCCTGGATCACAGCTCTTCTGGGGGTCCTTCATGTGGGAGGCACAAGGTCTCCAGAGATCCTAACTGGCAACTTCATATGTGCCCTGTTCACATCCTGACTGAGCAAAAAGAATGGCATTTGTAACAGCACAAAATTAGCTTTTCATGTCCAATATGTCATTAAAATCAACAAAATGTTTTCCATGAAAGTGCTTTTCAGACTTGTCTCAAAATGAGAATATTCACAACACAAATTTGTGTGCAGGATAATTATGATACATAATGCTTTATAACTACTAAATATTTTCCCTCAATATGATAGTGTACAGATCTTTGTTTATTAGACCTGTGTTTCACTGTTAAATTTTTACAACTTGATTTTTATTTTATTTTTACATGAAGTTTTATTTAAATTTAACCACATCTTTTTTAAGATCAAGGATTTCTTTCAGATAGTTTAAAATCAATAATCCATCAATGAAATCTTAGCAGTAAAAAAAACAACAAAAACACAGATCTGAGCCAAATCTGCTCCATACTAATGTTTTTAGTTGTTTTCTTGCTAGGCATGGTTTTTGTAAGTTTATAAACTGTCTGACAGATTTTTTTTTCATGATCTGTGTTTAACACATGTAAGTGACACATGTACACAACCCCCCATCTTATCAGAGCATTAAAGAAACATACACATTTTTCCAGTAGGATTCATAGAAAAGTATCTTTCTGAACACCACAGAAATCACCCAGAGCTTCACATAGTCAGCTTTGGAGGGGAAGGTCTCTGATGTGGAAGGCATGTTATTCCTATGTCAGGTCCTGTGTGACAGGTCCAGAACCACACCTAAAGACACATTCAGGCCTGCCAGAATTCCCCATTTTCATCAGCTTTAACTTTAATCACAAAATTATTAGAGGGATAAAAAGGGATCCAGATTCCTGCTGTCTCCCACCAAAAATAAATATATTAATACATATTTATATTCTCACCTATATAGCATAATTATTTTTACCTAGTGCAAATTATTTGCCTGAGGTTAGGTCTGTTTGGTGCACACACAACAACCAGCAGCCACCAGCCTGAACTGTGGAGAAGAGAACGGCACCCTATTCTGGAAGCAAAGAGCACACTAACATACCAAAGGCCATGTCTCTGCACAACAGAAGCGTAACAACCATCCTGGAAAAGAAGGTTTGTCAATCCCAAAGTCTCTGTCCTCCACAGGGAAATGCCAGTGCCAGCTTGTGGGAGTTGATAGGAGTGGGACTATTTGATCTAGCAGAGGCAATTCCAAAGCGTGCTCAGTTCAGGACAAGGAGCACAGGGTGAGGGAATTATGTGGGGTTTGAGGCACATGTTCCTAGGTGGACCTTGACCACACCCTGGCCATGGAGGTGGAGCAGGTGCCTAAACTCTGCAGGCATGGCGTGCACCTTCTTGTTGCTCTGTCGATCGTCGTAGTAGTGGTTGGTGAGCGGGTGGTGCCCGTGAGGGTGCTGAGGGAAGGGCCAAAACCCATAGAGGTGCACATTGGTGCACAGCTCCAGCGCTAGGCTGGCCATGATGAGTCCGGTGCTGAGGCGCATGGCATGCAGGCCTTGGTCCTGCCAGAACCCAGCCAGTCTGCGCAAGTATTCAGGGTTGAGGAAGACTGGCCGGACCGGGCTCTGAAAGTCCTGCAGTGTGTAGACAGCGTACAGTGAGACCTGTGTGTTGGGCCCATAGGAGAAAGCAGGCAGCAGCAGAAAGGAGTCCCCGTAGATACTGAGACTCTCCACAAAGGGGCGCCGGCGCTCCATCAGACCCTCAAACCTTAGAGGGGAGAGAGGAGAGCAACTGAGGCCTACGTGCCATCCCCCCTGTGAAGTGTTTAGGGATCACAGCACTGAAGTATTAGTAAAGATATACATTATACCATTTTGGTCTTTCTCGTGTTATCTCCTGAGTCAAACCGTGAGCTGATGTAAGAAGTCTCAGTTAATGTGAGCGCCATTGTGATTCATTATTCTTAGACCTTTAACTCACTTCTCTAAGAGGATGCTGGGATTGGCTGTCACAAGGCCCGTCTTGTTGCCCACATCTTTCTCATATCCACTGTCCAAAGGAGGGAGGTTACACCTGTGCCAGAGAGAGGCAGAGATTTGGTGCTTTTCACCTACTATGCCATTGGCAACCATAGCCGAGAGTCACACATTCACTGGGTTGAATTGTTCTGTTATTCATTTTCCGAAGTTATTCTGGAACCACTATGTACCTGATGACAAACTGGGCAGAGTCAATTTCCTCTCCACAACTGCTGTTGACAAGGATCCCTCCATTCCCTACCACAGCGCACGTCTCCCACGTCACTATCTCAAAGGGCTGATCCTGCAGGAAACACACACACACACACAGTTGTACTCATAATACACTTGCACAATACATACAGCAAACCATAATATGTGTAGCTTGCTGTCAAACTCATAATGCAACATAGCCACACTAATATACAAAACACATAGATTCACTCACAGTACTACTAAGATCCAGTATTTCCGACACACAACAAGCACACCACAAATACATATACAGCAAACACCAAGGACATGCAATCTGAATAATTTCTTATTTAAGTCCCATGCCTCGTAATCCATATTACTGATCCCCACTTTTCCCCCAAAACACTGTATGAGACTGCAGCTCTTTCAGTGTAGATAATTATGGCTGCAAATAGATTTACATTTGCTTCTAGACAAAGAACTGAGCATCAGCGGCTCCCCTCATTTCATGCACAGTTTTTAGGCTTTCCTTCATTTTGATGAGAAATCTGGGTTTTCTTTCATCAATATTAACAAGTATTCAAAGTACTTGTCTAAGGAAACAATTAGTCATATCATACTCAAATATTCATATGTACAGGCTGGTAAGACACATACCTTAATGAATGTGCTGAAGAGCTTTGGAGTCACCTGTAGCTTCTTCTTCTCACCATCAAACTCAACTTTAGTCCCCACTGGAGTATTAGATTGTGTGATGATGGCTTTGGTAATCCCATGGCACCAGCTGGTCAGCTGAGACCTGCAGCAGCATTGCCAGAACTAGAATCCGTCTTGTAATATGCCCCATCCAGCATCCAGCACATATAAATGACTAGGGTTGCTAAGCCATCTTTTTATAACTTTGCCATGATACCCTTTCTTTTATGCTGAAACACCAGGAGTATAAAAATTCTTAATACAACATAAAAAGCTCAAACTGTAACATTTCCAGAAGGTTCAGATATGAAATGAAAAATTACATTATCAGTCTCAATTCTAAAAATTGTTATATTCTTTCGCAGTGTTTCCTGCAGTTGTTCAGGTGGTGTGTGTTAACAAGAATTTGGACTGCCATACAAGCAGTTCAGGAGTTCACCTCAGCATTGCATGTAAAAATTTCCATTCAAAAACCTTAAAAAAACTGCACTGAACAACAATGACTTCCATTGGTCATATAATATGTGGTTGAATTGTCAACAATACTGATGATTAGTGGAGAATTCAAACTGGAACAGCAGCTGATGTTCTTGATCTGTGTTTTCCCCTTAAATTGTCTGGATGTGTATTTTGGCTGAGCATTTAGCGAACATGCTGATGGAGTATTTCCTTGTCAAGATCAAGCTGTGATGGTGACAATAAACACTGAGCTCATCTTTCAACAATGAGAATTTTAGTTCTGTGGCTTGGCAGGGCCATTTCAGGTAAAGATACAAAGCTGATGCCTTACCCAGATTATTTGTTTCCCAGTGGTCATTGAAGCTCAGCGGTGATCTTTATCATGTTAAGTTTTTCCGCTTCTGATTTGTACATGGGTGTGTATCTTCCCTTGGGCACTGAGTATGGGAGTTGCCTCAAACTATTGTGCAAGCAGTTGGCAAATCCTTGCAGTTTTCCATTAGTTTGTGTAATGCAAGATTCATCCTTTTTGTTGTTATTGCTGAGGCCTTCCTTACCTGAACTTGCTGAAATTGCTCCCCTCTTTCTTCCATTGAGAATTATAAAGCTTCATCTCCTGGTCGATTGTGAGTTCTGTTCTGAGATGGACAAAACAGACAGGTGTGAGCCAGGTGCTGCCCTTGACCAAGGTGTCTTATGTGAACTGCTTCCACAACCAATGTAATTTGCAAATCTTAAATTTCTGTAACTTGTTCTGAATAAGGCTGTCTTCTCAGAAAATGAATCATTTGAATGCTGTTGTCAGCACTCCAGCCTGAGCTGCTTGATTCTCCCTGTCTGTCTGTGTAGGTGTGTCTTTTGTTTTTGTTTACAGGTGCTTGTGTTTCCTTGTCCCGCCTGCCTCCCTGCCCTCCTGTTACTCGGCCATGCCCATCACCTGAAGCCTGTTCTGCGCAACTGTGTCTCATCCCCTCATCATCCCCCCTGCCTACTTATACCCTGCTGTTTTCTTTGTTCTTTGCCTGATCGTCTCAGTGTTGTTAGCTGTTTCGTTTTCGGCTCTTGTAAGTAAACCTGTTCTGTTCCTGTTGGCTATTGTCTCTGTCTGCCCTGGGTCACTGTTTTGCCTGCCGTTTTTGATGTTATCTGTTTTCCTCTGGATTTTTTGACTACTGACTTGGACTGTTTTTCTCACTTTGATTTTTGCCTGTGTGTGTTTACCTGTCATTAAAGAATACCTTTTTGAATTGCCCATACTGTCTGTGCCTGGGTCCTTTCCCTGCAAACCCTGACAGCTGTATCAGGAAATGTTGACAAATGCTACTGCACAGGGGAAATGAATGTCATAATTTGATACCCTGGCATCAAAATCCAGCCACGCTTGTGATTTCCTCCCTTCACACTCCCTCTGCGTAGCAGACATCAAGTCTGTGTAATTCTCAGACCCGCTGTTTTCACCAGTCTACTCTCTCAAAGCACCTGTGAATGCTGAAAACATGGATCCAGCACTGACAGAGTGCCGCTCTCAAACTGCCCTTACAGTGTGACACAGCACATGGGCCACCTGACAACATAAGTTTATGCCTTTAAATTATAGGGTATTGCTTGTAACAAACACACTATCTTACAGGCTAAGCTACTAAAAGAATGGGTTGCTTTAGGGGTTTCTGCAGTCCTGTAGTACGCTTTTTGTAATGGCTCTGTGCTGTGGACGAGGCTTGTTGTTTCACTCCTCACCCGCAGTTTTTGCATGTCCCAGATGAGTCGGGCACAGGCTTCGCTGCAGCAGGCTGTGGGAGGCTGTGTGGGACAGAGCTACATGGAGAACACCACACGCTTGAAACAGATGTCACATACAGAAGGGAGACACAGAAGTGACTCAGAAATACTTGAAACTTCAATTAAAATAATCTAACAACTGTCAGGTGAAAAACCGTGACCTGAAAACTATTGTTTAATAACAACTGCTATATCTCCTGTGGGCTCGCATGCAAGTTCCCAAAACTACTCTAATAACACAATGGAGTAGGACTCCTGTGGGCTTGAAAACAACTGGCCAAAACTACCATGATCTTAAACGCAAGTGGGCCAAACTAATGGGAGTACATATGAACTACTTTCAACTACCAACCAAAATGATCAAGCATAATGAAACTACAGGGATCTGAAAGTCTTACCTGACCAAACCTAGTTTTTACATTTTATAAGAAGTACACAAATTATTAACCCCTATAAACATAAGCATAACAACAACTGGTCAATTACAAGAAGGCATATAATACCGTCCCTAGTACTTTCTTTCCAGCACATTTCACATTCTGCTAGCTCACTTCCAAAGCTAGATAACAGTATTTGCTCAGAAATGTTCTTTTTTATCTCCAGCGAAGCAAGTTAGGTTCAGAGGTTGACAAGACCATTAATGCAGCAGGTGGTTACCATTGATTCAGTTTCAGGTCATCCACAAATATAAAGCTCTTTTAGTAAGCAACACATGATACAAAGCAAACCACAACTCAGTCAGACAAGGGACACTGGATACAAGCAATACATTGATGTCCACCAAGCGCTCTTATGCTGAGGATATTCAGTTCAGCAGAGCTCTTTTGATTAACTCCGACTTATTGCACGTAATGCTCCTTTTGCTCTCTGTGTTGAACATGGATTAGGCCGCATTAATTCCAAGAGTATTTGCTCCAGGACACAGAAGCTGATGTTCTGGCAACTCTGTTTTGCCCTGAGTGTTTTCTCTGTCTTTCCTGGATAAATCCCTCACAACACGCCAGCATTCTGAGGGAATGTCTGTTTGTGTCAGATGGAGCGGAGGCATTAGGGGGCCCTCTTTGCTGGAGGATCCCCTGCTCAAGTATGCAAGCTGTGGACTCACCTGTCACTGCACCACATATACCAGATGCACAAGGAAGACAAAAAGATTAGCACCAACAGCGTCCTCAGCAGCAGTTCCCTCGTCCCTCTCATACTCTCCCTGTCTCTGTTGTCTCTCTTCTGCCTTTCTTCCGTCTGTTTCTCCCGGAATGTTTCTGTTCTTCTCCCTCTCCTCAAAGTACCTTCTCTTTTCCTTCTTCACTCCCTAACTTTCTACAGCCTCTCCTGGTTCTGGCAGCCTTCTCTCCACCGTGTTGTCTCTTTTATCTCTCTTTCATGTCCCCCCCTTTCCCCAGGATATTCCCCTTTCACAGTTTGTCTCCTCGCTCTTTTCCTTTATCTTTGTTTGCAGAAATATTTCTTCCCCTCAGCTGTTGTATTTGTACTGCTGGACCACTTATCACTTCATTTGTCTCTTACACTCTTCCTGACTTCTCTTTACCCACAGACCCTATCACATTCTTGATTTCTGCCGGACACCCAAAATGCCAGGCAGTTGCTCCCTGTGCATTCCCCACTCTCCACCCCCAGCCCTCCCTTCCTCTCTCCCCCCTCCCTATGATATAACGTCTCCACCCCCTGACACTCCCACTCCCTCTCTGTGCAGGCAGTAAAATGCCTGCTTAATACTGAATTTTCCTGTGGTTTGGGTAGAGTTTGTGGCTGCGACGCAAGCGGGGGCAGGATGAGGGTATAAGCCAAGGCATGAAGCTGAGTCTATCAGCCAATTGGATCTCCTGATCTAGGCCTTCCTCCCTCCCTCCTTCCCTCCCTCTCTCTCTCCCTCTCTCTCTCTCTCTCTCTCTCTCTCTCTCTCTCTCTCTCTCTCTTACTTTCTCTCTCACACACATATAACCTTTCTCTCTCATTTTTAATAATCCAAAACTGAAGAGCAGAGGACCTGCCCTTGACCAGATGCAGAACAAGGCAGCAATGCAGGACAGGAAGTCCTTCCAGAGAAACCAAAGAAGTAAACAGAACAAAGTGAAAGGAATTGTTAAACAGGGGCCACTTGAGGATTGGCTTATTCTTGGCTGGCTGTGCGTCATCTCCCTGTTAAATCCGTTCATGGTTTCTGGCAAAAGTAACAAACTGATGAAAAACCCATGCATGGTATTGAGGGCCTCTCTGCAACAGGCTCAACATTGCACTGCTGTTCACTCCCTGATACTAGAGTAAATTCATTCTGATCCTTTTATTCTGTTTTATTCTCCAGGAAACTCCAGGAAACATTATGCTGACAGCATGTTCGCCACTTGTTGTCTGATTTTGTCTGTGATATTCCGCATGGCTGTTGCCTTTGCTGGCTCAGCAGAAAGAGAGCACTCTGAGAAAAGGAGTGATTTTTGTCTGCCACATTCCTGTGAGAGTTCCTGTTGAATCTCATGCTGAACTGCAGAGGTCCAACTTATTTGATAGCCTCCATTGTTTATTTCTGGTGAAATACAGCAGAACAGGGCTGATTGACAATGTGTGCAGCCAAACAACACAACCCACCCACCATCCATACAGCTTCAGTTAGGCTCAATCATAAACCTTTTTATCAACAACATCTTGACCCACAGGACTTCTGAAATCTCCTCAGTTAATTGGCCAAATCCAATCATACAAAGTGTAAGACCTGCCATTTTTGCCAGTTCACTCCCACTGTCCCCCCTGTGAATTTTGAAAACACGAACCATGCACAGACAGATTGAGACAAAACTACTCTTGAATGGTGACTGAGGAAATGGCCCATGTGATAAATTGTGTCTCTCAGGTACAGTCTATTCATTAGAATTAACATCCTATTCTGCAGGCTAAGTTACTTAAAGAATAGGTAACTTGAGGGGTTTCTGCAGTCCTGTGCACTTTTGTGATGGCTGTGAACACGAGAGTTCAGGGCTCCTTGTTATTTCACTGCTGACCCACAGTTCTCGCATGTCCCAGACTTGGGTTGGACAAAAAGTTTTCTCGAGCAGGGAGGCTGTGAGGTATGGAGCTACATGGGGAACAAGACATGCTTGAACCAGGTGTCACATACTGAAAGGAGATACAGGAGATACCCAAAATTTCAATAAAAATAAGCTGTAACAACTGTCATGCCTACTTCAGGCAACTTCCCCGGACAATTCAGCAAATTCTTGTGGTCTTGAAAACAACTGACCAAACCAACCTGTTTGTCTTTTTATTGTAACTACTCATTTTCTGATGAGAAAACATCAGCAAATCCTCAATTTTGTTCAGTAATGACTGCATTTCTACCAAAGTCATTACATATGATAATCTAAAAAGAAATTAACCAAATTTGGAAAACTAACAAAGAAAGATCATGTGGGAAGTGCTGAATATTGAGTAGAAAAGAAGTATTTCTTTTGCCATGTGCCTGAAAAATTTCCCTGAGGACATTCTGCTCTTTAGTCATTCCAATTGATTGATATAAGATAGTTGTGAATTATTATCATAATGTTGTAAATATATGTAGCTTGACCTCATCATGGTTTATAGTGTTGAACAAAATTGTTGTTTGTTTCTGATGTACAGGTCAATAAATACTAAAGAGACACAATAGATCAGTGAGATAACTAGCCAAGAACAGAACAGTTCTTAAACATATCATAAACAGCTGTTTCGTAAACCTTGCAGCGTTACATTTGACACCAGGATATAGTGCACAGCGAGAGATTGCTACATATGTTCTCATATTTGCTAGCTAATGTGGCATTCACCTCCACTGAGCCACCTAGCTACTGAAACTGTCAATGCACAGCTAGATTTCTGAAAGTGACATTGCCTGACAGCACAAGGGCAGATATTCTTGTTGTGACATGTACAATATGTGAAAGATACAGATACCTGATCATGTCTTGTCCCATACACCAGTATTTCCAAAACCTGGTCCTTGGGGCAGTATGTGCTGTTTTTTGTCCCATCGGTCTATTTGCTGGTTTGGTTTAGTGGGATATTTCATTGAGCGCTGTCATTCATTCTGATCACAGTCTGTAGAGTCCTTTTGTCCTGCTTCCAGTACATTATTCTTTGTGCCTCTTACGAAAGATGGATTGGCGATTCTAAGTCGCTGCATGATATATGGTCTGTTCATAAAGGGACGGGAGTAGTCATATTTGAACAATGTCTTGGTTGATGAATCTTCACCAATTGACTTTTACGTCATGAATGCTCATGAGGCAAAGGGAGCTGTTTGAGAGGTTGACAGAACAACGCTGATTAGCTTGCATTAACTGATTAGAAGAGGCTGATGTCAAAATACCATTCTGGAAGGAGTAAAGACTGCCATTAAGGAATGGTTTTTGAGTCTAGGTATAACCACAAAAGGTTATACAGGTTCATCTCTATAAACTTCCTTGGTATGAAGCATAGTGGATAATAATAGTAGCCATAGGCCTACCATCTGTGTGTGCCATTCAATAAAATGACACAGTCGTGATTGTTCATTCCTGCTGTGTTGTCCCAAGACAAAGGAGGATACAATGGGCAACTTCGCAATATCTTGCCATCACTCTGCATCCTGAACAACTGAACTCTGCATGATCCAAAAAAGGTTTGGAGAACAATCCAAAGCAGTGTACTTACAATATACTTGTATGTGTGAGAGGAAGTGTGCGTGATTGTGTTGAACTTGCGTGTGTGTGTGTGTGTGTGTGTGTGTGTGTGTGTGTGTGTGTGTGTGCGTGTGTGTGTGTGAGAAAGAGAGGGAGAGAGAGAGAGTGTTGTGAGCCAAACTGATATCTTCCAGCTGCTCCTGACAGGATGGGAGCAGCTTATATGTAAGGAGCAACTTCCTGTGCTCCTGAGGCTATTACGAGGCTATGTGACCTGTGGAGCCACAAAGGGAGCCATTGTCCAAACCCCGGCTGACCTGCTTCTGACATCATCTGGAATTGAGCAGTGGCCAGGTGGAGAAGAGGCTGGCAGCCTGGTCCCAGCCCCACTGTCATCCCAGGGGAAAGTCACATACTGTGCATACCAGTCATATCACGCATATCTCAATACAGCAGGAACGAGTGCTCCCAGCTGCCTCCCAAGGCTTTTGAGTAGGACAATCAAATTTAAAGTGATTGTGAAATAGGGCTGTGCGTGTGTGTGTACTCAGGGGGTTTCCGTGAGCAAATCCAGTAATTCTCTTTGGATGTAGCTCAAGATGAGAACACTGCATTACCATATTCTACCTCATTCAGTTTTATAAGAATGGGCCTCAGTAGGAAATTCTGGCCAGTGGTGGGGTACACCTGTCAGCAAAGGTCCAACAGAGGTGCTTGGACTTCCCCTGCCCCAGCCACTGAAGAAACACTAGCTGTGAATGACCACAGTTTAAATGCTTGTATAAATATATTATTATACAAACCACACAAACTAAGAATGTGAAGGGAAGACTGAATAAGGTCCAAGTGCACTAAGTGATTTACAAGCAAAATCAAATTTATCATTATTTATTAATATAACACGTCATACAGTGGATTGTAGACCAAAGTGCTTTACAGAAAATTTAAAAAGCAACAATTTTCCTCAACAAAGTGCAAGTCAAAACCAAGGCTTAATCATAAATAATATAAAGTAGGAGATAAAAATAGTAAAAAGTAAAAAATATAAAATAAGTCAAACTGAAAAATAAAATTTGCAATGGTCTTTTTCGGGTTATTCGTAAGCGGTAGATAGTTACTTGTATTTGGAAAGAGGTAAAAGGACTCAGTGATAAGATATTCTAAAAAAGTATGTTTTAAGACGTTTCTTAAAAACTGCATTTGGTGATGACTCTCAGATTTCTTGTAGGCCAGAATTCCAGAGTCTGGGGCTATAAACACTAAAGGCAGCTCCCCAGCTTCTTTTAAAATTAACTTTGGGGATTAAGAGCAGGCCAGCCTCCAAGATGTGAGGGGTCAACTCGACTTATATTCTGTTAGGGTATTAGTAATGTATTCTGGTGGTTGCTCATTTAGCGCTATCAAAACAAGCAGGACTTTAATATCCGGTCTAAACCTTAAGGGCAATCTGTGGAGAGATTGGAATATTGGTGTGATATGTGCTCTTGTCTTTGTTTTTGAGGAGTAATATTGCAGCAGCATTTTGTACAAGTTGTAATTTTTAAATAAAGTACTTTGGAAGGCCTGACAAAAAAGCATTACAACAATCTATTCTTCTTGAGATCGATGCATGTATTCATTTCTCTGCCTCACATTGAAATAAAAAAGGTCTGACCTTCGTAATGTTACAAAGGTGAAAGTTAACGCACTTTGCTGGTGTTTCCTGCATGCGGTAAAGCTGATCTGAGTCCAAAGAATCAAAAGAAGGAATTTATACACACCTTCCTTGGACTTTGAAGTTAGCCCCAGCTGTAGTGATATTCCACCCCTCCTCCCCCACCACCACTCCACCCCCCTCACACTGCTAAGAACTTAGGCCACCTTGTGGCAGAGCAGGGGCAAGGAGTGTCCTCACACAGGGCAGAGGGAGGGTGCTGCAGAACAGCTGGAGTATTCCTCAGGCACTTGGTCTAGCCCAGGCTTCCCGACCCTGTCTACAGTCTTTCTCAGTTGATCTCTCTTAAGCCTAGGAAACAGCACCGCTTTAGCCACGGTCATAGCCCTTCCGAGCTTGCTGTGTTTACTGTCAAAGCTTGCTGTATGCACACTTAAGGTGTATATTGGCTTATCCACATCACGTCTTACCAGCTACACTCAGTCTGTGCACCTGCAAAATGTGCATTGGGCGTGTCTTAAAATTTTTTTTGCCAGGATCGCATTTGGTTTAACGTCTCATGAGATAACTGTGCTAAAAGTACTACCAAAAGCTGAAGGAACAATTCAGTAATGTCATGCGCCAGTACTAGTTTCTGGCAAAGTGATACTCTTTCCATAGAACAGCGCTGAAAAGCAACATAGCAATTAAACAGCAAGTAAAAAATACACAGTAGACTGAAGAGGAATATTTAGACTTCACTGAGCTGTGGTTGGAGCCTGAATGTTTTGATCCATCCACAGACACCTACAGTTAATAGAGCAAGGATAGGTGGAAAGAAATAGCCAGGCTGCTGGGTAGTGATGGCAGGTAATTTTGTGCATTCCAAAGTTATGTTCTGTGCTGAAAATCTCTGAGCTGGCAAACAAGAAAACAGCAGACTGTGTACTAGTGCAGTAATAACTGGAGCCACATTCTTAAGTGGTGACATATACAGTGACCCCTCATTTTTGAAACCATACACCATCCCTGACAATTCCGCAAAGGTCAACTTGAGTATGACAGGGACACTCATGACACTTGTACTCAAGTTTTATATATATACAGGTCACTCTTACCAAAATGTCAAATATCTGCAAAATTTCCTTGACCATCTCAAATTTTCACATAATAATGGATGTAAAATACACATGTAATTGTACTACATACTATATCAATCACAGCTATATGAAACATTTCATTAACAAACTGCATTTACTTTCAGTTGTGGGACACTTAAAATATGGGGGGCTGCTTTCAGTCAGATTTGACCTGTGGGTTTTCAAATGATAACAGCATCCTTAATTTTAAAGATATCACATTGAAAATACCCACAATTTTAAGAACTGGGAAATTGTGATGAACAACACTGAAATTTAAACAAGAATTCTCATAATGAAGTCAAGTCGAGTAAAATCAACCAAAGATCCAAAGGTGTAACTTGTTAATAAAGTACTGTAGAATATATAAGTGAATATATACATGAAAATATATTAAATTGTTATGTAGTGCTATCAACACTGCACAGAGAAACAGCATATGTTTACAATTAATTGCGTGTCTTTGAAAAACCATCATCAGTTCTTTGCAATCAGGATTTTATACATCCTACATGACACATAAATGAAGTGCTTTGTGGGGTTTAGTCACTTCTCAGAAGGGGTTTGTGAACGGGAATTTCTCCAGCTTCATCAGTCATTTTTGATTCTGATCTGGAATAGCAGTTCTGTTGAATTTGGGTCTGGATATTGCAATGGTCAGTTCAGAATATTTATATTGTGTTCACTTAAAGGTATTGTTGTAGACTTGGGTCAATGTCTGCTTTGGATCACTGTCATACTGGAATGCTTAATTTTGATGCAGATAACATTTTTCTTAACTTGAGCTTCACCTCTTTGCGCATATCTGCATGGGATCGTGTTTTGCAGTCAATTTGGAACAAATAGGTTCGAAGAGGTTTATCTTATATGATGCTAGATCAGGTTTTTTAATTTTATGTAATAACAGGGTGTGACAACATGTGATCATCATGTTTTTGGAAAAAAATCTGCAATTACTCTGTTTGCATACGCTGTTTCGTTGTGTTGTGTTGGTAGTGTTGACTTATTTTCATTTATACAAATAACATTATATCTTCATTCACATTCATTTGCATTTCCTCAGTTTATCAATAGCGTGTGTGTGTGTGAGAGAGAGAGAGAGGGGAGAGAGAGAGAGAGAGAGAGAGAGAAAAGGAGGTAGTTACAGATAGGGTGGAGGAGATTGACAAAGTTATCTTTGTTGACCTGGGTCGATGTGTGCTGTGGGTCATTGTCATACCCAGATAACATTCTTTTCAGCTTGAGCTTCACCTTTTTGAACACACTTGGATGGGACCATGTTTTGCAGTCAAAACATTTTTTATGCTTAGGACAAAATACAGTCCTAAGCATAGTTGCAGTCCTGGAAAGTAATACTTTTTCTGGCTTCAGAGAAGGTTTCTTTCTCTGTTATGACAACCAGATTCAACACAGTAGTGTCTGAAATGATGAGAAGAGAGAAATCATGTTTGATGTTGCATTTGAGTTTGTTTCTCAAGCCAAGATCCTCAAAGCATACAGTAGTAAAGTTATCTTGTATGATACTTCTCACAGCATGCAGTGGTGAAGTTGTCTCATACAGTATATCATTCCTCACAGCATGAGGCGGTAGAGTTGTCATCAAGTACACTTGGGCACCTTGACAATGCACACTGGAGTGGAAACTTGCAGATTCACCTAATGTGTGAATTACTATAGCTGAGGTAAATGAAACATGAAAACTAAAATTTACAAATGTCTTCAACTGGGACTTTTATTTCTAGACTGTGAATCTTAAACCTTCTCTCTGGGTGTGGAGATGCTGTGTTTGCCAGTTCAAAGGTAGTTATATTATACTCGGTTTTTTTCGAGTTGTGTGCCAAGTGTCAGGCTGGAATGCATATTCCATGATCCAGCTTCAGTTTCCTCATTTAATGATTCTCTATTTTGCCTGAAATTTGTTTACTTTTCAGCCTGAACTTTTCAGACAGATGACCTCCTTTTCACACCCAGTGTTAACACAAGCACTGGAAGCCTCTGTAAAGTTCCAGAAGTTTCCTTTGTAAAGTTCCAGACATTTTTCTTAAGAAATGGGATGAGAATTTGATGCTGGATTAAAATTACAGGGTTTTAAATCTTATGTAATAACAAGGTGTTACAACATGTGATACTCTTGAAACACATGTTGTTTCTTTCTGTTCTGTTGATAGTGTTAAATTTTAACTTATTTTCAAATATATGAATAACATTGTATTTTCATCGTATTGCATTCATTTGCATTTCCTCTGTTACATCATTATGTTGTTACAGTTTATAGAGTGTGGATGTGAGAGAGAGAGGGAGGGAGTTAGAAATCAACAACGACAAAAATAATAACATAATTTTATGTATCCAAGGGCTCTCTAGGACATTTAGCCTGTTCTATGCTTGACTTACCCAAACATCTTGTTCTTATTAACAATCCCATGAGAGATAATAAGAAATTTTTAAGCATGTTGTGCTGAAACACAGAAACATGGCTTATTTAAACATTTCATATGCCTTAAACCTACTTATGACCGACAAAAAAAAACAAAAACATTGTGATTACAGTGATATGGACTTGTACTTTACAATATTGACAAGTAACAAGAAGTCTATGGATCTGCATCCTCAAGACAATGCTGTTGTACCCCTGGGGATGATGCTCTTAACAGTGACAGTCTCCTGGATAATTAAATGTAATGTATAAATGTATAAACATACGCTAACAAAAAGGAGTTACAGACTCCTGAATGCTTTGTTCCACAGCACAGGCTGGCGGGTAGACAATAGTTATTTGTCACTTTCTCCATAAACAAGGTCAAGAACGGTTGGAGAAATCTGGCAGCCAGCACACAGCACTGGAAGACGGTTACAAGTTCACATGGAGTTCACCTCTGATGTCGCTGCTTGGGTTGGACACAAACGCACACATTGTGCACGCATTAGAATAATTTCCTTCTGTCAATGTTCCTTTTTTCCTGTTATTTCTTTTAGCACCAACTATTCAGAGCCCTCTTCTCCTGCACACCCATGAGATTAAGTTCTCAGCAAAAACCACAAATGGACTTCTTTCCTAATTCAGCCTGCAGTGAACATCATACATTTCCACACCGATGGTCCTCTGATCCCTGAGAGAGGCAGGCGTGGGAGATGTGGCCATTACATTCTGCATACAAGATTCTGGATGCATGATTTTATCTTAAGTCTGTTTTGTTGGTCCCTTGGTTTCTGGATGAAATTCATTTGTTATTTTTGTCTCATTACTTAGGCTGACCCTGGACATTTATGGTAATGTACAACCATTTGCCACAGGGGGGCGACAAATTTAACACCACAAAACCTGCACAAATTTGTCTCTGTTCCAGTGCTGCTTACCTACTGCTTTATTCTGCTTGTTACAAATAAACTCATGTAACTTCACATCATGGTGCACTGATGCTATGGTGTCTTCAAAGACATACAAGGACAACCAACCACCCCTGCAGCCTGTAGCAGAACAGACTTTCAAAAGGTTCTGCCTAAAAAGTAAGCGCAAAGCATTATCTATCTGACCTACTCACCATTCCCAAAACACTACTTGGATGTGAAACTTCCACAAAACTATGACATCTGAGAAACAAACACTGTGGTAACTAAACGAGAGCCACTGGAAAAAAAAAAAAAACTAAAATTGGTCTGCATAATGATCTCCAAAAATTTACCCATAACTGAAAAGCATCTAATCTTTTTGCATTTTTCTGCTCACACAAAATTAGGTTTTTTGGTTTGATTGGTTTCAAATTTGTTCTGTCAGAAATGATTGGAAATTGGGTTTGTGGTGCAAGATCTTTCAAACTTCCTAATGATTTTCACTAATCAATCAAAACTTTGCAGGCTATGAACTAATCAGTTTTGCAGACTATTTTCACTATATAGCTGAGAAAACAAGGAACCACTTTTACAATGCATTTCAAATCGGACCATTTTCACACAGACAGTGGGAGGTGGAAGCAGGACACAGGACTGCAAGGTCTTGTCTTTCTGTACATTTTATTATCGCTGAAAAAGGGGCAGGGACGAGGCGGTTCATTTCTTGGTCTCCTCCTCCTTGGACAGAGTCTTGATGATCTCCTCCTTCTTGGCCTGGAGACGCTCTTCACGTCTCTTGCGGGCCTCCTTTGTCTTGGAGCGACGAGCTTCGGCCTGGTCACTGAATGTGGAGAAGTCAGAAAAAGTACAACAGTTAAGATGTAGACCTGTTGGGAGTGTGGCCAAGACAGGCAAGTCCCCTTGCACCCACCAGGCAAATGCTGAAATTGTTGCTGCTTTTCCAACATCTAAGGCATTAGGCTAATCTAGTCCTGTGGTTTGTGGAATTTAACGCTTTCTCATTTATGCAGCCCTATTTTTTGGAATCGCCAACTGGATAGACGACGTTTGTCTCACCTCAACAAACACAGTACTCATGTAGCAGCACTGGAGCAAAGGGAATGCAAGCCTCCCGCGTGCTCACATACCAAACTCACCTATTTTTCCACACTGCAAGTTGCCGAGTGCACTACCCTGAGTTAAGCGTCAACTAGAGGATGGGGCAGTTTCACAGATGTCAACCCAACAACCTGCAGGCACTTTATGAGTCACAGGGTGTGCAAGAGTGGCTGGGATTGAAATAGGGCCACAAATCGCAGCATGCCCTCAAAACGAACACCTTAACCACTGAGCTCCTCAGGAGTCTCTTCTGGAGAGTTCTAACTAATACCACCACGGAGAGTATTTGGAATTTTCATGGCACAAGCAATGAACACACACCAACCGACATCTTTTTCAGGTATTTAGGTATACACCCAGACACCTGAAGTACAGATACAGGCTGACTGGACAGCACAGCTTTTGGAAGGGTAGGGGGAGCTGTTTGTCAACTTACGCCAGGAGCTTCTTGCGAGCCTTGTCCGCCTTCAGCTTGTGGATGTGCTCCATCAGGATGCGTTTGTTCTTGAAAACATTACCCTTCACTTTCAGGTACAGGCTATGGTACCTGGAGTGCACAGATTGGGGTGGGAAAACCCAGTCACCAAGAGTAGTAAAAAAAAAAAAAACACAGATTCAAGGGCAAAACACTCAGAACCTACAGATGCCAATCACAGCCCATTTCAAAGGCGCCAACTCATGGAGGTGTCAAAACATGGGGGCTAGACTTGGGGGTGGGGTCTCTTCAGTGACAAGTCAGTTGCAAACCAACTGAATTTCACATAAATCTTGCATATTCAGGAGGTGGAGGATACCGTAAACCTTGACACACGCAATTCTGCCACTGGACTCACATGTGCCTGTCAATCTTCTTGGACTCCCTGTAGCGACGGAGCAGACGGCGCAGGATCCTCATACGCCTCATCCAGGACAGCTTCTCCGGCATGCGGGCATTGGCCGTACCCTTCCTCTTACCTGGGCAGGGGGCACAGGCATGTTAGCATGGATGTGGGTACATTCTAGAGGAAGGCTGTACCTCTCTGAGGAAGATGCCTTTGAAATTTCATTTGAGTACATTTAAACACTACTGCATTGACTCCCAAAAGTTTGCCAATCATCACATACAAGTCAACATATGAGCTTATCACACAAAAGAACATGCACCTGTCAAGAGTTAAAACATGGATGACAAATGTTCCTCCTTCACTATGTTGCAAAATGGAGCATGAGGAGAAAAAAAGACAAACCTACTTTGGGGGGGAACCCTGATTTTCTTTTCTATGTTTTGTTACAGTCATATAGTAAATTGTGAGCATTAATCATTTTTGCTATCCACATCATTTCCACTACATAGAATTAACTAAGAAAGACAAATGGGGAAAAAAACTTTATTTTTACTTTACTTCAAATGGATTCTTGTCTATTGTATCTCTACGACAGGAAGAACACACATTCTGATTGGACAAATGGCCACTCAAAGTTACATTCTGAGTCTCTCTTGCTACTAAATTTAAAGCGCTATTGAAAAATATGAGCTCAGAGCTTACCGATGCCCATGTGCCGCCCCTTGCGGCGTGCCAGCGTGTTCTTGCGGCAGCGGGCACGGGAGTGCACCGTCACAGGCTTCCTGATGATCAGACCATCCTTTACCAGTTTGCGGATCTGCTGGCCTGCAGGGTGTGGGGGCAGAGCAGGGCAGAGGAGTCAGAGGGAGGCAAGCGGTTTTAGCACTAAAACAGGCATGAATGCCTATTGTTTACAAAACCTGGGAGGATGTCAGAAATGATAAATCATCTCATTATGACAAGCTAAAGGATGATGGCAACAAAAAGATTTGTGTGACTGTAGATATTTGATCAGTTCATCCTCAGACCATTTTTCCCCAAAGTAACACAATACAAGTTCAAAGTCCACAGGGCAAGACATGTTGAGACTTGCCCGCTATTGAAATGCTTTCACTTCTGTAACAGCTGTTCTACATCAGATAATCCAAAATGAGCATCTCAAAACCCTTGCACTGACTTTCAAATCTGTATTCTGTGGTACTGTCACTGATATACTTTCAATGAGAGGCCAATATTTGCACAGGTCAGGTCTAACGAATCTCAGCCCAGAACTACTAAAGGTTTAAGTGTCTCCAAGACTGTTTAGAGCGCCGCATTCAATTTGGAGGTATAAGCAGTGTTACTTACGAGAGTTGGCGTTGGCGATCTCATTTGTCTCATTGGGGTCAAGCCACACCTTTTTCTTGCCGCAGCGCAGAACGCTGGACGCCAGCCGCTTCTGAAGCCTGAGCATGCTAGGGGGGAGGGGAGTATGTCACCTCAGAGAGCCCACAAATTCACCTCACCAAACAGCATCTTGATCCGTTAAGCCTGTATTGCGCATATGCAATACCTGATGTACACAACGAGCACAACTGGATGCATTTATGTACAATGTCCTATTTTACAAGCGAAACATACTCTCTCCAAACTTGAACTGTGGAACGAGATGGCTTGCTGGAGTAGCTTTCAAATAACTCAACACCTCGCAGAACACCGTGCCATAAATTCCGTATCATCTTTGTATTTGTAATACATTACTCAGCTGCTAACTAATCGAGCACGTCCCAGCCCGAAAGCATTGGAAACATCACTGTCATGTACGGGAGGTACCTGATAGTATTTAAACCAATGGCAGCTAATGCTTCCTACCTCCCTAATGCCCATTTTAAAGAAACCACCTAACAACTGTAATGTATTGAGTTAGCTACATGGAAACATGTGCACAACAAATGCAATATAGGCACTGTAGCTACCCATGACAGACTGTGCCCGAGGAGCGAGTTTAGACAGTCAGCTCGCAAGCTCCGTCAGACCGTGTGGTTTGCGGCCTGCGTTTGACTACAACACAAGTGTGTTTAACAGGCCACCTCAGAATCATGAATTCAATTGAATGTGCTTGAATGTATTTCAAATTCGCATGACGTGGCGATCATATTATGCACATATTCGGTGTTTGCTGAGAATGTCGCATGCAGGGGACTGATGAAAACTGGTCAGTGGTTAACGGAGTGGGACTGAGCCTGCGAGTACGATTTCCTGCGAGTTGACAACATGGCCACCACGTTTGGCCCTGAAACCACCTATCCACATTAATTGCGTTTTCTTTCAACTCAATACAGATTGTTAAATGAATACTATTCTTCTAATATCTACCCCCTACATCCATAAAGTGGACCTGAACGTTCATTTCAGCCCATTTTGATCATTTTAGACCGGAGCGAACACACTGCGCTTACCTCATGGCTGCTGCTGATTGAGAGAAAAGGCAGAACTAGGGACGGGGAGGAATCTACCACTATGAGTGAGAGGAGATTCCACCCCATAAAATGATCCACGCATCGTCCAAAATTATTTTTTTAAATTACACAATAATGGAAAATAAATGTACAGATTAAAAATTAATTCAGTATTTTACTCCATTATAGTCGTTATAGTGCATTATATTCGAGGAAAGTGAAATATTACATCTGTCTTTTCCTTATTCCTTTGCAATGGTACATGCCATAACGTCAAAGTCTTACACTGCATTATGGGAAATATTGTCTTTAGTTTTCAATACTCATTTTCACCACGAGAGGACAGTGTTGTGAAAAAATCGTCAAGAAGAAGCGCAACAGAAAATATAAACATGACGTGTACTCATTGGAAGCAGTGGTCGACAGAGTGTGGAGGCTCATCTGCTGGTTGTGATTTAATTGAACTCACCATAGTTTTTGTAGAGCATTGGATTAAACAAGTACAATTATTTTGGATTAGATTCTTATTAGCTATGATATTTCCCAAATTGCCTACATACACAATTTTGTAACTATTTACAATAATTGCTGATGGTTCTAGCCTTTGTTTTTCTCATATGGTTAGTTATCATCTCTTAGTCTTCCCTGATAACCCACTGCTCACATTTTTATTGCTCCCCTGAAATACTGCTCTTCCTGTCCATCTTCTGTTGAATACTGGAATAAAGCTGTTTTATTTCCCCTCAACATTTTTCTCTTTGCAAGAAGAGAAGGTCAGGGGAAGCATCACTCTCTAGACAGTAAGTCAAGGACAGGGCAGACACCAAGAAGAGGCACTGCTTTATTTTAAGTTGCTGTCTTAACAAAATACTGATCCATACTGATACAAAATACTGATACTGGGGGTTATGTATTAGGCCGCTAATAGATCATGCACTTTGTACAGATGTCATTTTCAGTAGATAAAATATTAGCTACCTAATAAATAATGAAATAAACTACATTTTAACACTCCAGATTTTGTTTTTCCCATTGCAGTTTTATATAGTAAAACAAGATGATGTGAATGTGTCATTTCTTGCTGTTTTTTCATTTTTAAGTTTTGAGTATTGTTTGATTGAGGCAACAAGGTTTCATAAATATCCTTTATTTACTTCATTACCTCAAAGCTCAGTGTTCACAGAATGCACGTTAGCTATTTGGCTCACTAATTGTGCCTTTTGAGGGTTGTTGTGATGCTAATTATACATAGGTCTATGTGATCATATATATATATATATATATATATATATATATATATATATCAGGTCTTCTGCAGCTGGAGATGCAAGGCTGCTAATCTAAGTTACTTATGGTAAGGTCCCCTGAGTGAAGCAGCCCTGACATGTTTAAGACCTGGTAAGCAATGTTATTGGGAAAGCAGCCTGAATTATGATCATCCTCATGGTAAGGGCACACTTCAAGGTGATTTCCTATATTAAAATTTATATAATATTTAGAAAGGGGAAACATCATCCATAACATTATTCCTTTACAAATGCAGCCAGCAGCTACTGAAGTATAAACAAAAACAGAGGTGCTCCAAGTCTCTCAGCTGGGATTCTTGTCCTCTGTAGGCTGAGCATACAGCTAAGACCCGGGTTCAGGTCTGTGTCGGCCAGTGTACTCTTCACCTGCCGCTGTGGCACCCTTTAGCAGTCCATTAGGTGCCCACAAATCTTTTGGATGACGCCGGTGGAGACACACCTATCCTCCGGTCACTGTTCTTTCGTCTATAGGACTTGTAGTGTGAAAAGGCCTTGGCTGCGTGTGAGTGTAGCAGAAGACAGCACCCCACCTCAGCACTCCTGTGTAAGCACAGAGGGTGTGTGAGGAGATGAGCTCAGCGCAGTACAATGGGGGATTCCAAACTGTGTGAAAAGGGGTGTTTGGCATAGAGAAAAAAAATATATAAAAAATTTGATTTCCTTGTCCAGCATGTATCGGTTTGAAAATAATTGATCAATAATTGAAATTCACCATTAAAATTTTACACACTGACATGAAACGATGACTCCTCATTTTGTTTCTAGATGCCCACTGACAGGACAGTGCCATCAAAATGTACCTGGTGGGAAGAGCAGACATCTGGGGTTGAGTTCAATCAGAGACCATTTATCACTGGGAAGGCTATTCACTGCGCATTCAATCAGAGACCATTTATCACTGGGGAGGCTATTCACTATGCATTCTTTCCTGACCCAGCTAAGGGTTTTGGCTGTTATTGAAATGATTGAACGAATAATTGAAGCTTTAGTAATGAAAATGTTCTGTTCATTGAATATAGACACATAGCTTTTCATGCAAAGTATAGGGAGACCAGCTTACTGATTTCATGTGTTTTGTTTGGTCCAACATTGAGTAGAGTCACACTGAAACTGTAACAACAGGATGTGAGATATACACCCCTTTTGCACTATCTTTTGGCAATACCTCACATTAGTGTCTTGGTTACACTGTGGAAATCTCTACCAGTATGATGTGAATGCTGACCTAGTTTACAAAATCCATTTTGATATCCTGGTCACTTTCACATACCTTCCTGGATATAGGTGTGGTTTTTAGGTCTTCATCTCATACATTTTGCACTGAATGCAGTGTGAAAAAGGTTATATTCAGAGCCTTGTCTTATATTTTGGCTCCTAATTGCAGCTGATCAGCATGTTATCCATTTAAGCAGCTGCATGTTTACTGAGGTATGCTGGGTGAAGTGCCTTGCCCAAGGATACAACAGCAGCGCTGCATCGTAGAATTGAACCAGCAACCTTCATAAACATAGTTTATGAAACGGGCAGCTAAGATGATCATATATGAGCACACAGTCCTAAAACAAAATGAAGGATTTGGTAAACACCTGAAACATAATTTTGGTTAATGTCAATTAAACAATCATATTGTGTCATACAGTTTCTGTGTTTGTGTAAAAAAAAAGGCCACCACCAACACTTAACCTAAAGGCACGACGTTAGAAATGACATGCCAATCCAGTGACGTGCGGTCTTCTCGCTTCCAATACATGTTCAACTGAGTATTTTCAAATAACAATAAAAATACGAGTTCACACCTGTGTTGATCACTTGTCTTGAAGGTGAGGGCTTTCTAAATCTGAATATTCTGAACTGCCAGGCATATTATCCAATTACATCACAGTAATATGTGATTGGCTCCGCCATGGTGCGTTGTGAAGGGGGAAAAGGGTGTGGCCTGGAGAAAGAGGCGGGGCTCATCTCTCGGCAGCTGGAATAGCGAGCTTATTGTCTGCGCTTGAGGAAAAGAGGTGTCTGAATCGGGGTGGGCGCCGAATGAGCATTGGGAAAGCACGATTGCAGTAACAGTTCATTCTCAATGGCATACGTTGAGAATAGCAAAAACATATAAAGCAATCATTAGGCTTACAAGAAAATCAATGGTACAGAAAAGTACTATGTCCAGGACGCCTTCGACCTCTACCCAGGAGATCCAAATGGACATTTTTGATAATCCTACTTCACAGGTAGGGAAACGCATATGCTCACAATACAGAATATGCAAGGAAAGCCAGTATTCCCGTTTTCAGTCCGCTGTGGTACACGAACCTGTCAAGAAATGTAGCTAGCAACTGAAATTGTGTTTTCAGAGACAGACATTTCTGAAATAAAAATGTGCACGGTGCAAGCTAGATAGCTGTATTTGCTTGACAAAATTTGCTATTTCGCCAGTTATTGATTAAAAATGATAACGAAAACTGAAAGGCTGCTGTTCGTGTAACTACAGCTACAATTTAAAGAAAATTGTACTTATTGACGGTTAGACAATTTTTGGCAGGTAAGGTAATGGTAAATAGTGACATTTTCTTAAATCCACGCGCGGTTTAGGATTTGACTACCAACATTGTTTGCAAGACCACCATTGTTATCATATGTTTTAGATGCTCAGGGCGACGATACAGAAGGCACATTGTTTATGGTAATTACTGAAATATTCTTGAGGATTTCATTACGTGTTCCTTATAATGTTTTTAGCCAACCGGCCGCTGTTTCTGTAACATTATTGATGGTTCTTCTGTTGTTTCTAGTAGGTTTGGTGTGATTGGGGTAAAGTTTTTTTCGTATTGAAATCGGACGGATTCCACATTTAAATGATCTAAAGCGCATTGCTGTGCAATTTCCAGTGTATTTATTATTCATGTTATTTATGGAAATTCCCATGTGAGTAGTGGAGTAAACGGTATAGGAGTGGCCTGAGTGCATCGCACAGTTGACAGCTGGGACGTGGCTTCACCCGTTTACGCCTTTCTGTTTGTTTTGTGTCGGTTTCATCCCTGTGCAGTTTCAATAGATGTGGGCCTACATGCTTTATAAAAACAACAACGGTTGCGGCAAACCTTCTCAACTAGCCAACCTAAAAAGTCCATAGATAGGTTTATGATTTGTGGTACATCTCTGAGCATATGATGAAATAGGAAACCGGTTTTGCAATGTCCTACAGATTGTCTCGGACTGATCTTGAATGTATCTGGCAGTGGAATTATAAACAGGGTTTAACGGGGAGACCGGAACAGGATGACAAGATGACCCCACTGCTGAGATCCGGTCAAGAGCTAAGAAATCTGACCCAGCGTCTATAAACGTACGCCTTTTTCTTGTTTTTGTAACGTCGAAACAAGGTCCAGGTTAGTTAACATATGTCGGCCAACTCAACGATGTTGGTTGCCACAGTGGGGTCACAGTGAAGCCATCAATTTCACACCCGACCCTTAGAAATAGTAAATGGTAAACTCACTGCAGAAATGTCTGGTAGGTATAGTATTCATGTCTGTCCTGAATAATTCTGAAATATTATTGTAAAATAATAAATTTACTCCAGGGTAAGGCACCATGGTTGTTTGTGGCTATTTTTTGCCCTTATTAATGTTCTGCCTGTTTGTCAATCTAAAGCAGAATTGAAAAAATGGTTCACATGCCAGCCATGTTTACATTAACTCAACACTGGGAATGGTTTTGACTCCTGTCCACATCTCTCTGTTTCAACACTTTGGCGTCATGTTTTTAAACTACACATGTCTGTTTTTGCTCAACATATTGCAGATTCCAAAGTTAGTTTATGTGCTTACATTCCTTTCAGTCATATGCTACAGTTTTCTGTTAAGTGTTGCAGTATTGGTCACATTATATGTGATGTGTTTATTATTCTTTCGTTTGTGTACCACATTGCTGCATACAGGGCAATAACACCATGTTATCATGGTAAAAGAGAAAGAAGTTATGCCAAGTCTGTTCATGCACACACCACGTGCGTGCACACACACACACACACACACACACACACACCCTTTAAATTCCCCCCTTTTTTATTCCATGAAAACCATCAGATCAAAGAACACTTAACCCCAGTCTGGAGTGCCTCTGGGTATATTCGTTAGCCTGTTGAAATTGATTTGATCGTTTGTGTCCATGCTGAACAGTGTAAGACAGATGGACCTTTGTGCCAGGCAGATCAATAATGTATGTGAAACCCATGAGCCCTGTGTAGGTGAGTATTGGCATATTGGAGACTTACATGGTGAGACACCTGTAAGGGTCTTCACTAGTGTCCTGCTGTCGCACCTCCTAACACAATTGAAGACAGGTGATACAAAACCCCATTAGAGATCCAGCTGATTTAATCCCGTTTAGTTCTGCATGGAGTAATTGTACAGTAAGTACAATAAATTACAGTCTCTCCCTGATTATGATTTAGAACATGGCAGGTTTTTTTGTGAATATATATTTTTAATATTAATAAAACACATGAAGATGATTTCCAACGTAAGTGACCCCTTGCTGTTTCGTGAGGGTGAATTCCAGTTCAATGTTTTTCACATTGTTTCTCTTGTGTTATCGGGCTATACTGTAGTTCATGGACCGAAACCATTGCCAGTGAGTCGCATGCTAGAAACATTGTTTGTCTACCAAATGTAAGTGGGACCTCATTCGTTTGTTACCATGTGACTTTTTATACAGGCTCTTATCAGCCATTTCTGTTTGTTTCCGGATGGATGCTCGCTGAGCAGGTGTAGCACGTCCTCCATCAGCTTCCTGTCCTCACTGACATACGCAGATTTCCACTCACATGGAGATCCACTCCAGTGTCTGTCGTTTACACCACTCCATTGACAAAACTGGGGTACTTTACTTTTGGAGAGGCTGTCTTCCAGCAAGAAGGCCACAGTCTTGCTGTTCGTCTTCTGGCGCTTGATGATGATTCCCCCTGGAGACATTCTCATGCCCTTTTTAGAAAGAGATCCTGGTGCATCTTCAAAGCAAAGCAAAGGTCTGGACTGTCAGCCCAGGAAAAACCAAAGTGGTAAAAATAGGATGTTAAAAAAGCATTAGCTGGAGATGGCTGGGGGGGTCACTCACTTTCCATCAGCTTTCTGTCTCTACTTTTCTTTTTTTTGGCACTGTAACCGTTGGTGCTGAAGTTTGGTGTAGAAAATGATCTGGCATTCAGCCGGGTCTAAATAAGAACCCCCTCCAGGGAGAGGGGTAGAAAGATGAGTTGTGGAGTGAGTGAGCTGTGAATTCAGAGGAGCACAGAAAGGCCTGCTTAAGCCCAGTCACCCTATCTCAGAAATGCAAGGAGGCAAGAACTTGTGGAGAACCTTTTAGGAAGTGAGCAGATTCCTTATGCTCGTCGAGGAGGGCCTTTGTCCCATTATTAATGGAACCCAGAAGAGAAACCTGTAATTTTGGCACTCTCATAAGATCAGTTTTGTGCTCATATAAGAGTTATTCGGGTGTCAGGTGTGGTGTAAGAGCAGGTGTAAGAGAGTAGAACAGACCAGATGTTTATGGGTGTGCATGCGTGTGTGTGTGGAAGGTGACACTGGAGCCGTGACATTAGTCCGCCTGTGTGTCTTATCATGTAAAGCTAACATGAGGACAAGCCATCTTATCCATCAGGGTCCTAACTGGCACCAAATGCAATCAGTGGGCACTGTGTCACCATGACAACGAAGCCACAGTGGGGGCTTAATTCAATTGGGTGACCTGTCTGAGCCACGTAAACAATTTGCCAGATCTGACCAATCAGATTATAGCTTTCCAGCCCACAACCGGTCATAAATAAGGTCCCCAACCCAATTTGCCTCACCTTCAGTTTGACACCTCTGGTCTTAGCGTGAAAAGGAGCTCTTGACAAAGTTTGCAATTCCTGCCTCCAAGTTAGCAGGTTGTCATGGGCATGTGGTACAGCACGCATCTCTTTCATAATATTTGGTGGTGTACACAAGGCTAGATTTTGGTATCAGAGTAACAGCAGTAGTTTTAGTGATTTAGCTTGGTTTACTTTGGATAGTTCATGTATATCGTGTAGCTGAGTGTGCTTGATCCACCCAAAGCACGACATGGCCTCAGAGCACTAACAGGCATGTCTCAGTGAGGTCTGAAGATGGTGCTGTGTTCATGGGGGCGTTTCCTCTCCATCCGCACCAGGGTTCTCACGGGCTTAGTTTTCACGATACACTCTGACTGCACTGCCTTGCTTCGCCTGTGATTTCTGTCGACATCCCCTGAGGCACTGCCGCGTTTCTGAAAGGTCAGCCTCCGTCGTGATGCACGGATTTCGTTGTCACAGCTGCGTGTGTGTGACCCCGGTGTGACATCCCCGTCTGAGTGTTCTGTGTGACGTCCGCCGCTCGGGCTCCCTGCCCGCCCTCCCGCCGTCTCCCAGCCTCCTCCCCTCTGATCGCCATATGTCTCTCCTCCTCTCCGCAGGGGAAGTACGCCAAGCGGAAGAGCCGCTTCAAACGCTCCGATGGCAGCACCTCCTCCGACACCACCTCCAACAGCTTCGTCCGGCAGGTAGGCTCACTCTCCCACCTGGACACCCCTCCCTGGCATCTCTCCTTCTCTCCATTCAGTCGGCTCCATGATGGCCAGGGACTTTGGGAGGGGAAACGGATTTTAGGAGTCAGGAGGGCTCTAAGGGATAGGAGATGACAGGTGTCTTTGGCACAGAATTCCTTGCCCCATGGTGAATAATAGATACATAATCCCTCAACTGTCCCCAGTCTTCCTTAAAACCCAGTCTCTTGTTTTTCTGTGTTGCTTTGCTTTGTCCTACTTTTGCATTCCTGTCCCTCTTGCAATCCCTTAGCAACCCCTCTGCCTCATTCTCACTCTTATTGTAAACATTGTTTACTGCCCTGGCAGCCACCATTGGTTGCGTTCAGTTGCTGCTTTTATTATATGCCCTTTTTTGTTCATGGCCACTGTAGGGGCATTTGTAGGGAAATTAGGGTGTGCAGTTTGCACATGTATGGAAGCTGACTGTAAGGAATGAATACATTTTCTTTTTTTCCAAGTGTGTTTCAGTCTAAACACATTCACAAACTGTTTTCCATCAATTACTGGCTCCATGAGCACATGCATAACAAGAAATATGTCAGTTCTATTGAAAAGAATCTTAGGCCTGCGCAGTTGTTAATGTCTTAATCCATGTTTGGCGCCAAAGATATAGATTTCACTCATACATGCACATGACTGTGAGGACATAACAGAACTCATACACAATTAATTCGACTGCTAGAGTTGTACTAATATGCAGCTAGAGTTGTACCGATGCAAGAGTGGTGTCCGCAAGCTTGTTTTTGGATCATTTTGTTACGAACGATGAATGCATCCGTTAAAGGTAGGATCTGCAAAACAATCGAAGATTGTTTATCTTTATTCCTGAATGTGCTGCTATTATGATGCCTTGACATCTTTGATCCCAAGGTGTAATATGATAGTCTCTTTGGGTCTGCTTTGCCTAAACTTGACAAAACAGGCTGTGCTTTTTTAAGTTTAGCCCCAATAAAAAATTACACTTTTAGTTGTTGGCTAGTCATCAAGCTAGTTCTGTACTGTAGCGCTTGCACAGTTGTCTACTGTGAAAGTGCCACTTTTGGTTAGCTATGCTTCGTGGTCACATGCACAAGTTAATGCTCATTAGCATACTAAGGGGTATTGACAACCACTTTACCTTCCTACCTCTGGTGCAAGTGACAGCTGTGCTTATCTCCCCCATATGTTACCATATTGCATGTAAACCTGACCGGAGCAGAAAGGAGAACACAAAACTGTATGTAGGGGCCATGTGGACGAGCCCTCAGTGAATTACAGCTATTACATATTCATGTCAGAAAAGGTGTCCATGTCTTGGCTCCCCACAGAACACAGCCATATAAACATAGAACCTCCCAGCCCTCTTTACACATCCAGACACATGGATCTCACACCAGTTGCAGCATCACAGTTCTAAACCCCATTTGTCTTTACTCTGGCAAGAGAGCTCCTCAGTTGCTTCAAACGGTTTCTGTTTGTTTACACTGTGCTGTTCATCTGAAGTAACTTCAGGGGTATTTCACCAGAATCAGAAGTGATATGGTCTGATTTTTATCCAGTTGAATGTCAGGCTGCTTAGTTGGAATTGAGATAGTGTTTTGGCTCCACTCCATATCTATCTGTCTACAGCTGTTTAAAAAATGTAAAAATGCTGCCCCACTGCTGAATTCTCTTCCACCATCAAACTGCATGAGACTGCAGGGCTTACTGTAATTATGATAAACGGTGAATTCCGGTTGGTCTGGCGCTGTGTAACGTTTTTTTCAAGTGGCTTAAATATTGCAGTAAAGGCACTACCCAGGGACTGGGGGGGATTGAAAGCAAGAGAGGACATCTCCTTTTTTTCACTGCATGAACTCCACTGCCATCGCAACCTAAAACTGTCTACAGAGCTGAAATGGAAATCTTCTGCATATTCACAGTTCTTCAAAAACAACTGGAAAGGAGAGAATTTCTCTCTTGCTTAGCTGTGGCTCTGCAAAAGGATGAATCCTGGTCTTGTTTATTCGCCATTTACGCTAATTGCTTGATTTAATCTGAATGCAATTTTTGGCAATCAAGGGTCATCTGAGGATGTTTTTAGCTCGTGTTTGCATGAAGGGTCCTCTAAGATAGCGCAGCAAACCACATGTAGCTGGTGGTATGCAGGCTGACAATATGGAAGGGTAACATTAATCATGTCTCCAAATGTATTGATAGGTTCATCCAAAGTCTTTAAGATAGACAACTCACAGTGCAGTAATTTATAAATAACAGATTTATTTCAGGGTACGAAGTTGACAATAATCTGATGCTATCATTATACACCATTTGCAGAGGTGGTCTGACTTCTTTGAAAACAAAAGCATGATGACGCATGATGATGTATCTGCTCGGAAGGGGCCTAGAAGGCAAGGCACTGATCTAGAGTGCAGGCTGAGCCCTGAAACCCATGTCATCTGCTGGAAATGACCAGGAGCCCACGGCACATAGGTTTAGGGAATGGGTAAGTCAGCCCAGGGACCTTGACTCCCAGACACCCTGTGACTCATGGGATCCCCACGAGTTGTTTGGGTAATGTCAGTGGAGTAGCATCTATCCTCCAGTTTGAGAAGTAGCACGAAAAACAGCTATTCTCTGCATCCAAATGCATAAGAGGGCTTCATTTGTCTCACTTCAGTGCTTGCGCAAGGAGAGGAGATGAGCCTAATGTACAATTGGCGATTTCATAGCAGGGTTGCCTAAAGGGGGAAAAGCATTAAAAAATGGGAAAAGATTTCCAAGTGGGCATGCATATGGAAAGAGTGATTTTCACTGTAGAAAGACTGAAAGGGTGACAAAGTGCACCACCACTACTGTGTCCTAAATCTCCTTTGGTGGTAACATACACCACTCCACATTTACAAGAAATTTGTGAGAGTTGCAACAAATATGCAAATAGCTTCTCTTGTTCAAAACAAAATTTGCATGTAAACACACAGCCAGACACTGACACCGTCCCTAAAGTCAAAACTGCTTACTGAAAATAGTCAGTTTTGCTAGCTGTATAACAAAGATATATTGTTTAATGTGTGAGCAGACAAATGTAGCCAAATTTTCAGCAAATAGTTTGAAGAACAATGGCTACTGTTTGAGAATGGCATTGTTTTAACATATCCATGGCATGTAGGGATTTCTGAGAATGCTTGTCAGAGCGTCAGTTATAAGTAGACATATTAGGTAAGGTAAATGTCACTGGATTGTGCTGGCTTTTGGTATCCTCAAAAGCGTTTCATAACTGAATAATTCTATTTGTGTGGCATGTTTTATTTGGCTGCATTTGCACTTGAGAATGCGGCTGAAGCGTGTTTCTCAGGGAAACGGCAGTTGTGCCCTCCTGTTTTTTTAGTTCCCATATGTGAGGCTGGTATAGATGAGTATGGCGCCTGCAGTAGGAGACTCAGATGTAGTGAGTCATTCATAGGCGTGCCTCACCTTGACATGGTTTACTAGGTACCAAAGCATTCTTTGTAGTGCTGGTGCTTTGATGAACCCACAGACGATGGTTGTCGGTTTGAGGAAGGGAAGAGCTGCAACAGCTGGGTGACATTTAGCCACGCTGTCTGCGTGTCGCGCTGCCTCGCCCCCCTCACGCGGTAATGAGGCGGTAGGGCGTTATCCCCTCGGTTGAGTCTGAAAGGTCAGCGGGGCCCCCGTGTCCCGTCGTGGCCCCTCATTATCTCCGTCCCCGTGATGGGTCTGAGAGAAGAGTGCGGCGTGGTGTAGCCTGGCGCGCTAATGGCCGCACTTCATCACCATGAGCTCGGTTACCGCTGCTCCTCTCCTCTGTGATCAGCTTGCTTTCTGTGCTTTTAATTGCTTAATTAGTCACAGTGACTTGTTTGATCTGTGCTGACAGGCAGGCGGGAGGGGGCGGGTCGGGGGGTTGGGTGGCTAGGGTTGCGGGTTGGGAGGCATGAAGGGGCGCTAGGGTGATGTGTGGAGGGATGCATGTGGACGGGCAGTTGTGTAGATTGACAGATGGAGTGAAATAATTCTTTCCCTAAAAATAGGTGCATCTCTTAATTCAAGATGCGGTATTTTTGTATCTACATGCTATGTGCAGCACACTAAGTACCCTTATCGATTTTAATGGAGTCCCCCACATATACTCACTTGAACACACATGCACTTCCTCCCTCTCTCGCTCTCTCCCCCTCTGTCTCACACCCACCCTCACACTCTATCTCAGTGTCTCTGTCTCTCTCACGCTCAGACACACACACACACACACACACGCATGCGCCCCCACAGTCATCCTCAGCCAACCGTGGAAGTGGTACACTGGCCTGGTTTCCATGGAGACAGAGCCTCTGAGTTCCCCCTCAGTATGCAGGCGCAGTGGGAAGGAGAGGGGAGGGTTGAGTGGGGATCTGTGTGTGCGCGCGTGTGTGTGTGTGTGTGTGTGTGTGTGTGTGTGTGTGTGTGGGGGGGTGTTTAACTGCACCTCTGTTACCAGGGGAATAGCTGGTACAGATACATGGGTGGGTGCTGTCATTGCTCTGATGATGTTGTCAGCGGTGGGGTCTCTGTTACTCAAGCAGCTGCCTCCTAATCTAACATGGGTCGCTCAGGGAGTGCCAGCGGGCTGGGCGGCTGCAAAATAAAGCCACACACCAAGCACACGTTCCTGGGGTAAAGTTTATGCTGGTTTGGGGCACTTCCTTGTCGGCCCTAGAAGTGAGTCGCCATCTGTAATCTATGAGACCAGCTTTACACACTTCCCTTGTTTCCCTCACTTTTGCTTGGGTAAATTGCTAATATTTGTCAGTGTGCTGCTTCACATCTTATAATTACTTTTAATTGCCTCTTATGAGAATAGAGCATATAATATATTAGCTGTAAGGCACATTAGCTTGATGATAAATAGTACAGGGACCTTCTGCATACTGTAAAAAAATACACAGCCTCAGTTCAATTCCAATGGTGCAATTTATCAAAGTATTTTCCTGTTGTTAATAAGTGATGTTTATATTAGGAGTTGGCATAATCTCAATGTGAACAGTCTTCTCTACTCTGTCTTGTTTTCTGGTCATAGTGGAACAACATGGTCGCCCCATGGAGAGGCATTCTGTACAGTAGCACGTCATCAGTCCTCTCTGTCTCGTACGTGAGAAGATGGAGTGTGTATCCTTGTCACAAGAGCAGCTGCCTCCCTCTAGTGGTGGAATAAAAGTGGACAGCCTCTCACAGGTTTCAGTCAGACCTCCATTTCCTTTTTTTACAGTTTCACTTATTCATAGTCAAGAAATTCTAACCTTTTATTTTTGGTGGCATGATTCACGTATGCACCGGATAGTGTGGTCGCTGAGATGCTTTGTTGTGTCTAAAATCAGCTGGCAGCTTTATTGCCCCACCTCCTCACTGTTCTGTACTACATTACATCACATTATTGGCATTTAGCAGGCGCTCTCATCCAGAGCGACTTACATCAGGTATAGTTTCTTTACAATGTTATCCATTTATACAGCTGGATATTTACTGAGGCAATTGTGGGTTAAGTACCTTGCCCAAGGGTACAGCAGCACCCTCGCTGGAATCAAACCGGCAACCTTTCAGTTATAAGTCCTGCTCCTTAACCACTATGCTATGCTGCCCCACTAGTACAGAAGGTACTAGCAGGAAGTGTAAATGTTGAGTTGGCACACTAACCCCCTAGCTTCAACCTTCCACAACATCAGCATCATAAGACTAACCTGGCACTCCCAAACAGTGTGGTATGTGGATGCATTTCTTTGCCAAAGGCTGCAATGTAAACAATATTGGGTTTTTCTCCTTACAATGTTATTTGAATCAAACCCATGCTACCTTTATATATTGTAATTTTTGCTTTTAAGTGTTTCAGAAATGTCATTTTATGATATTATTAAGAGTTATACACTTCAGTGTTTCCTTTGCTTTGGGCCCCTTTGTCCTTTTCCTCTGCTGTATATCTGGAATAGCAGACGGCTCTGCTGTGCTAGGTAAAGTTCATTGTGTGGCTGGGCTCTGAGCCACCTACTGTTTGTACAGTCTGTCTCTTTGGACAGACGTGTAAACCTCTCCAGCCCAATCTGTATGCCTGTCATCGGCCCCTTGAACAACACTTGACCAGGCCTTGTCTCAGAGAACAGAGACTGCAGTCCCTCTGTGACAAACTGAACCGAACAGAGTGTAGTCAAACTGTACTGTGCTTCATTCTACTGTACGGAACTGAAGTGAGCTACTGGCATGTTTTCCCCTGTAATTGGGTCAGTTAAGTAAGGAGGTGGGC
The DNA here is from genome assembly GCA_019176425.1 of Megalops atlanticus. NCBI lineage: Eukaryota > Metazoa > Chordata > Actinopteri > Elopiformes > Megalopidae > Megalops > Megalops atlanticus. The sequence continues at coordinate 41,421,865 of CM032875.1, read as the reverse complement.
TGTTGAGTGGGGGAGCGTGGGAGTGGTTTGCCAATATCTTCTATTTTACCTTTTTTTAGGGTCAAAAACGATGTCCCAGAGTGGAATTTATGCTGCAGTGTTAACCCTATGATATCGTGTTTATGTGTGTGTATGAGTGTGTATGTGTTTGCATGTGTAGGGCAGGGTTGTGTAGGAGCAAAAACTGTTATTTTGAATAAATAAGTACTGTTTCTCTTATTAAATGTATAAATTGCTGAACCATAACATCTAACTGTACTTGTATTGTAATGTATGAAGTGACAGAAATGTATACATTTACATATCTTATAAATAATATTTTAGATTACTTGTAAGAATACATACTGTCTTCTAAATGTTAGTGTATTTTATTCTGTATTTTATTCTGTACAGAATAAATGTACTTCGCTTCCACAGAACTCCTTTCTAACGCATCCTCATGTCACTCAACTAAATGTAGTCACATGCAGTCTTAATCTCTCTGGCAATTTCATAGCCTTTCGTTTCAAGCTTCACATACGCCACCTGAACATTCGTCGGGCATACTGGCGAAAAGGGTCACAAGCATTTAAGATTTGCATTTAAAATACAAAAAATAAGATGAAGTCTGTAGCGAAGGTGGTTGCCATTTTTTGTAAGGTGGCCCTGCTAAAGTGAATAGCACTCGGTGAGGATCTAGGAGGCATCTGTAGTGAAACACATGCAGACATAGGCTCATCACTACATACAGAACACATTCTGATTTTCAAAATGTCCAGCTGTTTTTTCTTTATTTTTTACCAGATTTTTGTTTAATTTTTTCACCCATTTGTTTTTGTTGTCTTTTAACTACTTTCTTCCATCTGATAACATTATAATTATTTTAAATGAAATGATTTTAAATGATATTTAAATATGGTAGTGAAGACCAAAACTTCACAACGGCACATACTCATGAACAAATGCTCAATTACACTGCAGTTAAACATTACAGCAGTTAGTGGATCTTCAGTCCCCTTCATCTTGGTGTAAACATTGCCGTTTAAGTCACAGAAACTCATAGAATCAGTAACACACAGAAACTCATAGATTCCATTTTAATACTTAGTTCCATTTTGGAAAGCCCAAGTCCATTGAATAACAGAAATTCAGCTTCCAAACATTAGTAATAGTAAAGCACAGTTCCATCAGCAGCTTTGCGGCTGAGGAAAATTGGGGGCCGACACTTTGCTTACAACAGTTGTACTGTAAAGTATAACTACTCAAGCAATGGCCCCACTTATTTCCAGTATCCAGTCTCTTCTTTATTATACAAATCTTGACACACTGCTGAAAAAATAACCTTTTGGCTTTAGCACAAGCCCAGATGAGCGTCACACTTAGTTGAGTTTAATAGTCTGCTTAACCCAATAGGGACTGAATAGATGCAAGTAAATCTGCACAGAGCTGTATAATTGGCATCGAAAACAGAATAATTATCACATTAGCATCCGGTCTGACATGTCTTCTCTGTCACTGATAGTGTTCACCAGGAAATTTGTTATTCTCCAGCTCAAGTCCCATTAATAATGTGTTACATGGCTCCCAAACTAAATTTGCTAGTGACTGTTCATTTTTGATACCCACACGCGAAAGACACATTATGTGTCCAGGACAGACCTGTGTAGTGTGTGCGAGGTTGTGGTCAATTTCAGAGAAGGGTGCACATCATTGGGCTACAGTGAGGGTGGTGTGGAAGACACTCAGTTGTAATGGAAGCTTTTTAACAGGAAAAATTGCGCAAAGCAAAACACGTTGTTTGCAGCTCCAGTCTCTTTTTAATTGATATGAAGATCTAGTTACATATCAAATAAGGTCTGTCTTTTTTGTCCGGAGAGGATGTGATAGTTAGCCTTCAACTCAGTTGGCTTTCCAATCTACTACTTAATTCAGTTATAGGAAAGATCGCCTGTTGGTGTGTAATACCTGTTAGAGGGGGATTTCTGAACAGAAAGGAAACCCCCCAGACTCAGATAACTAAAAGTACCCTGTGTCAGAGGCCGCTTCCCGGGACTGGATGTCCTTGTTCTGCCGCTACTGTGAGAAAGCTCCCCCACCCATGCCTCCTAATGCACCGTGACACAGTGACAGCGTCCCGTCTGCTGTGGGGGCGGCGGGGGGCTCCCGCGTCAGGGGGCAGACCGAATGGCTGACGGCTACATACCGAGCCTCCTTCTGGAGCCGATTTTACTCAGGCCCCGCTTCAGTCCAGCCAAGGCTATATATACTACAGCAGTTTGCAAATGTAGCACAAGCCCTGCAACCTGACCCCTTGCTCCTCTCTCTCTCTGTCCCTCTCTCTCTCTCTCTCTCTCTCTCAGTAGTCACTCTCTGGCACTCACTCATTCTCTCTCTCGCACACTCTCACTGACTGCCTCTCCCACACACCCTTCCCTGGACTCGCACTGCCCCCCTGGTTTGAAGCGGTGTGGTGAGTGTGGCAAACGCGGAATGGAGACCACCGAGAGACTCCCCAGGCCCCTTGTGGTAAGCTGGACTGCAGGGTTTACACCCCACAGCGGAGGGGAGTTTGGCTTTGACACGCCTATGTGCGCTTTAAAGGGTCCGGGGCCGGGGCTGGCAGTGGGCGTCAGGGAGGCATGCCGTCGGGAGCGGTCGGCAGCTGCTCGTGTGCTTTTGAGTTGGAGGCAAGTAGAGTTGCGGAAGAACTTTTTTTGGTTGTTTGCCTCCATTGTCCACCTCTCACTTCGTGAGACTCCCATTTTGAGCGGGGCCACAGCTGCAGGCGGCGGGGTTTTAATTAGACCCTCCCGTCACTCCTCTCTCCCCCCTGCTCACTGACTGGCCATTTCGGCCACTCCACTGCTCCTGTGGGACCTGTGCAACGACTGACCCCTGCACAAGCGTGTGTCTGTGTTTGTGTGCTCAAGGGTTTATGTGTGTCTCTGTGTTTACAGAAGAAGTTGAACTTCTATCCACATTAAGAAATGAATTGGTCAAAATACTTTAGGTGACTTCACTCTAAGCAGCAGTAAAGATTTTGTGTACAGCTGTGGATGTTTATTCTGAGTGGCTTTTCAGGAAGATTTGTTTGCCATTCAATTATCATATATCATCTCCACTTTTTTACATTTTTACTTTATAGGGCTGAGTTGTATCTGAGATTGGAAATCTGCATTCCCTTATTTCACTGCACATTGTGCTACCATAAGATGTTACCTTGTGTGAATACTCTGAAAATTTGCTCCAACTGGCAATATAGTGTAGGCATTGCCTGGCTGGATATTTATACCAGCATTGAATATCAGTAATCATTTTACAGGAAAACACTTCAAAGCCCCACGTCCGGGTGACACATTCCAGTCGCTGCATGTGCACTGACCCAGTTCTCCCGGCGCGAGTCAGCGCGTGCGAGCGGGAGAGCAGGGAGGGGACAGCACAACGGCATGGTGAGGTATCAGAAGGGACGAGTGACTCACGGTTGGAGGTGTCGGGAAACGGGGGCGGACCTGTGCTATTCCTGCCGCTCTCACTTCTCCCCGGCCAGAGTTCGTCCGCTGCAATTCGCTCACAATGAGCCGCGACTGTCGCGTCGTGCCGTCCGCGCCAGATCCATGTTGTGTGAGCAGTTTTGGGCGGGGCTGGTGGATTGGCATTGATGGTGCCGGATGTATTCCAGCGCCGGTAGTGCAGAAGTGAAACCGGTGTGGGCGATCACGCAGCAGGTGCAAATCAGCACCCCGACCTGTGGTAGAGTGCTGGTCTGGATGTGTCCACAATGTCTTGTGTCCTCTCTGAGCTTTGAATGTGAGGGAAGTAGCGACAAACCGTGCACATACTGGTAATCCTTCTCCGTTGGTCAGGCGCCACTCACAAGGAATGGCTTAACAGAGCATGCATTATTTAGTCGATGCAGTTTGTTAGAGTGAAAGCTCATTCAGGTGAGCGATGTCATGGCATTTATTTTTCATTATCTCATTGAAGCGGACAGTGTGTAAAACAAACACTACCTAGTGTGAGCACGTCTAGATCTGCGCCTGAGCAGGCTCCGAGCTGACGGTCAGCGTTTGTAAATCTTGTACTTAGCAGGACCCTTGAGGCCCTTCGTAGTCATCATTGATCCCGTTAAGTTGAAGGGGTTGGAATAAACACAGGAAAGTTACTCCCATGAGCCAGTATGTGTGGAAGACAGCACATTAATATCCTGCAGCCTTTATAGTATAAGATTGTATTTCATGGAAATATATTCAAGCCAGTAGGGCTCTTGGGGTCTGCACATATCCTGGTTTCTGTTGCATTAAGTAGACTAGTTGTTTGTAAAACTATGCCCAGTGAAAGAAGACTACTGCCTCACAGATGTTTAATAAATGTCTTTTTAAATGCCATATGAATTATCTCCACCTTTTAACAGTAATGTGATGTAAATACAGTGATACTGAGAAAGGCCACAGAATTAATAGAAGGGTTGTTTTCAATCTACAGGTAGCGTAGCATTGTGTTTTACACTTACATTTCATGCTCATTTTTTAGTGTAATCTGCTGCGAGTGGAGCATTGCGTTTTATACTTTGTGGAGCATCATTTTCATTTTCCCCTGTAATCTGCAGTGAGTGGATTACTGTGTTCAGTCTGAGATGTAATCTACAGGTAGTAGAGCACTGTGTTCAGTTTCAGATGTAATCTATGGTTAGTGGAGTGTTGTATGGGAGCCAGATTGTCTGTTCTTTTATCACCTCGAACTGGGTCACTTCAACCCCAGGTGGCTAGATTAGGTTCAAAGTCAGTCAGTTTTAAATACTGTCATGTCTTAGCCCATAGGCAGTTAAAAGAACTGCATCATAAAAAAGTCCTAAGATTTATTATGTGCTGACAAAAGCATACAATAAATCCTCTCCACTTCTGCTCTTTCTCTCACACATTTTTTTCTGCATCTGTTAAGTTCTCTATTAAATGTTCTATATTTGCAATGGCAGAGAAGAGGTTTTAGAATATATACATCAACGACACGTGCGCACACACACAAACGTGCATGCACTCACATGATAACACACGCACATGCTTGCAGACATAGACATTCATGTATGTGCATGTACACATACATCAACAAACATACAAACAAATTATGTGCATGCGCTTAGACACACACACACACACACACACACACACATACACACGTGAATACACACAGACACGCATGCACACGCAGGTACTCACAAACATTTGTACATGATTTTTACCGGCAGGCACTTAACGTTTAGACATGTTGTAATGTTGTAAAGTCATCATGACATTATGAGAACGTTACACGTAAGCTGCGCCTGTGGCTTCAGCCCTGATCCTAGTCCCGCTCCTCCGCTGTCGCGGGTGTCACATTCGTAGCCCCCGTCGCGAGGGGACAGAGCCGGCTGTCAGCTCGCGCCGCGGGCAGGTGCGGTCACGCCATCCAGGGGCGGATGACAGCTCACTTACCACACAACATTGCAACCCAGCAACGGCCGGGAAACGTGATTAGCTTAATGGCCCTGTCTGACTCCAGTAAACAGCGTCGGCCTCTGTCTTCCTGCCCAGTCATTTCGGACGCGTCCGTGGCCGGGGTTAAGTCTGGTCCCTCTCCGGTAATCGCTGCGTGTTTCCGTATGCTTTGCTGCCTTTCGGCAGGGCGCCAGCACGCTAATTAGATCAATCTCATGAATTTGTGGTTTTCATTGCACTGCTGTAAAGAGCCAAAACAAACTTTGAAAGTTATTTTCAAGGGGCCGTCATCGTCAAAAGTGGAATGAAATATTCTGGAACAGCAAAGTGTCCACCATACACAGGGTGCATATGCACAGCATTCAGCCTGCCTGTAAGAGATCAGAGAGCTGCGCTCACATAAACAGAGCTTGACGAATAACCTCCATCTTCCTCCCACAGTCTTGCGGCAACAGCTCAGCGCTGCATCATTTCTGATCGCGTCATTTAGGATGGGGGTTCAGCAAAACTGCGCTTTGAAAGCATCATTCTCAGTCATCAAGGTTATGCTCCATGCATATAGATTACGGCAAAATGTAGATTTTGACCCCTTGCATAAATAACAGAACTCACCATGAGCAATGGGTTTGTGTGGTAACAGTTCCTTATTAAATAACCCCAAAGGACTGATGATGCTCTGATCAAGGTTACTGCATGCTAAGAAGTGTTGCTTCAATTCTTCTTAGCTTCACTTGGAAGTTTGTCTTCATAAAGGATTGGTGAAGGAACAATGATGTTTTCTGTCGTAATTACCCCACAGAGTTCATAAGAGCCTTGTCCAGGACATTTATCCTCTGAATGAAACTGTTGTGTTGACTTTGTGCATGTGACTTTTTCTGTGTCTGTGGTTTTGTAGGTTGTTAAGTTGGAGCCTGGCTGTAGGTACATATCAGAACTCTGTAAGGACCAATCCTAGCAGGCCTTGTTTAGCAGTGCTCCTCCAAGACTGTATCCAACACTGTTGCTCTAAGACAAACCCCAGAGCTTAGCAGGAAAAGGCCAGCTGTACCTAACAGCACACACGCAGCAAAATGCTTCTTTCTTCTCAAGGATGTGAGGAGGCCGAGCTCCAGCCCGTCTGTTCAGGAGCTGGGAACCTACCTTACAACCAAAAAAACCTCTTACTGTGCTATCTGCTAAAGGACATGCTACGTTCATTGCCGCGACTCTTCGAACCACACTTCAGAGTGTAGTGATGTCCCATTCTAGCTTCTATTGAACATTGTTCTTGTTGTAAGTGAAAGTATTCTCACTTTTTGTCATGGGTCTCTTCCTATATTTCTATCTGCATTTTGGTATGTTTGATTACAGCTTTTAGAATTAGTTGCCTCTTGTCTGATCATATGCTCAAACTATTATTTGGGTTGCCGCTGAATGCTGAAGAACAGAAATGAGGAGGATCAAAATCCTCTTCCCAGAGCAGGGAAACTTCTGATGGGTGGTAGTGACCATATGGCCAACTGGTTTTGCCTGATTCACCAGCACTCTCATATTGCTTTGTGACAGCTCTCTGAGGAATCAGTACCCACTTTGGGCAACAGCAGCCAGCCCCATCTGCTCCCCTATTGTTTCCACTGCTGAGCAGGAGGCAAAGGGCGGTTGGATGCTGCGTTCTGAAGAATTACACAAGCATTTTGATGAGCAAACACTGATAACATTATAATAACAGGAACAAGAGGGCAGAGAGGCCAAACAAGATTAATCTGAACGTGATTGTAATAAGGATTCTGTATTTCCCCACACAGACAGTCGCACCGCTTTGAGGAAATGGAGGGCTTCCATAAAGAAAGAGAATCGTGTGCGTTCTGCCCCACTCCGTCTTTTATGGAGCAGTTAGCAGCAGTTGCATTGTTACTGAACTGACAACATTGTTAACATGTTTCCAACCCCCAGGGCACTTTTTACAACCTTCATTATGCAAAGCGCTTTCCCTTTTCTCCCTCCGTTCACGTCGTGTCAGAGATAAGCAGGTGTAAGCTCAGCCTGCCAGTAGCTACTTTGTGAAATGATGCGAACTAAGGAGAGCAGTCAGTAGCACATCTGATTGTGTATTTGCTCCTCCCCCACCTTCATAGGCAGGTTTGTGACTGCATTGTAGGGTTCACTTGGCACATATACGCATATTTTGGTGCTGCTGAGGGCTACTGCAGAGGTGCACCGTGGTCTTCCTGCATGGTGCTTACATGATATACATTGTTGGACAGTAAAGTGGTGAAGATCAAGATGGTAGGTGAAGACAAGCTGGTCTGAGAGAAAGAGCTTCTCACATATAAACCAACTATGTCCTTTAAACAGTAATGTCTGGTGCAGCACTTTCACTCGCATATTGAGTAGACATTTGAGCGCCCACATTCAAGGTCTCGTGGGGAATAAAGTGAAGCTAATATTGAAGCATGCTGCCAAATTCAGTTTTCTAGCAGATTCTAGAATTTCACTGCGTTACTCTCCTAAATTCAGGTTCAGGCAAGCTCAGATTTCTCTTTCACACCCAGACAGAGCACAGTGTTGCTGTCCAATTCTCATCACAGCAAATACAGTCCAAAAGGTGCACCAGGCCAGTGTTTGTGATGCACCACTCAGCCATTTTCATCCCTCCTCAGTGGTGGAAGTCAAAGACCAGTCTTACTGAGTCACTCATAACTCTACCTTAAGTGTCTTGAGCAAAGAGTGTAGGGCGCAATTTGTGTGGAGGAGTTCCATTCAGTGTTCCTTCTCTATTTCACCTAGACAAAGTACTCCCGTGTAAGAGCCAGGCTGAGCTGGCCCATTGACATCAGAGCAAAGGCTCAGTTTCCTCGCATCAGCTCAACTCTGCATAGCCGTTTGATATTGGAGATGGGAGTGAAAGGGGGAGGAAGTGGTTAGGAGAGTGCAGGCTAATCATGGGGGCAGAGCTTACCTGGTACCTGTTCCGACAGGAACACCAGAGCCCTTTTCAACACCACAGGCCCGGAGCTGCAGGCTTTGTTCCAGCCTCTCCCGTATGATTCACCTTTCTTTTTCTGTCCTTCATCTTTCCCTCTGTTGTTCATGTCATACCCCACCCCCACCACCAGCATTCTCATTTCTTTTTGCCCCCCTTATGCAGAAAAAGGGTTGTTCGCTTTAAATGTTAATTATGAACCTGTGTGTCAATGGCTTTTCGCTCCTATTTGAATTTCTTTTTGTCTTTATTTACACACGCGCCATGTTATCCTGATTCTGTCTCTCATCTCTTGCCATATCTGTACTGTACCTCACCCCCACACTCTCTCTCTCTCTCTCTCTCTCTCTCTGTACTAGAGGCTCTGTACTAGGGCTGGTTACTATGACACTGCCTGGGTCCTTGGGCTGGACTAGCCAATGGGAGAGCAGTGCTGGCATCAGCTGGTAGAGAGCTATTTTGAACAGGAGCTGTGAAGTGAAGCAAGCAGCTAAACTAGCGACAGATCCCATTGACAGAGAGACAGAGAAAGAGAGAGAGGAGCACTCCTCTGAGCCAGGTTGGCCTTCTCCCAATTCAGTTCTCTCCCGTTATGCTCGCAGTTGATCAGTTTGGCGCAGGTGTAGCTTCCCTCTCTCCGGCTCCTCCTGCCTCCTCCCTGGTCATTCGATGTATTTATCGGCGCATTTCATAAACTATTGATCTTCCTCCTCTCGCTGCGTGTCGTGGCGAGACTGAGCTAGAGGCAGACTCTGCTTTCCTCGTGCAGCGGACCTGTTGCGGCACTTTTTAAAGGCAGTGCGAATCCCCCCCCCTCCCACCTGCCTTGTTTGTCCGCACCCTTGCTCCTCTGAGGGATTTCCGTGCCTCTCGTGCTTGCCGTCGCCGTCCATGTTGGGATGTACCTGTATGGCTTAGATGACTCAGAGCCGGTAAGTGGTCATCATTATCCCGAGCTGCATGCTTTCCGGGCTGTGATTGCTTTCGACGCCGTTCGGCGAGATTGACAGAGAGATTGAAAGGTTGTTGGCGGCGGTGGTGCGGACAGTGTTTTATAAATGAAACAGCAGTGGGTGGGCTGTCTCGAGACCGCAGATGTATCCATCATCCACAGCCTGTGACAGCGGCGGAGTTTGGCGTCGGCCGGGACGGGGGCTGTTCAGTTTGTGGTCTGTAAGGGTTGGCCGGGGTGGTCAGTCCGGCCATCACCTAGATGCGTGTGGCTCACCCCCTCTATCAAATAGGGTGCAAGGATCCGCCAACGGAGGAAGCTTTCCCTTCTGAAAGCACCGCAGTTGTTCCTGGGACTGTTTACCACTGTTAACCACTTACCACCTCTGTGCATGTCTCATTTACTTTACAGTTACATCTATTCATTTGGCAGATGCTCTTATTCAGAGCAACTAAATGAAAAAGTGTGGAAAACGAAAAGCGAGTGCATTCTATAGGGTTAGGCAGCTCAGCTGTATAAGATGCTGAATCATAGGGCCGTACTTGTAATGTGGTGATGTTGTGGGAAACATTATCATGCCTTGTGATAGATGGAGGTGGCTCAGGGCAGTGTTATGTGCTGTGAGTGATGTAAAGCCCAGCAAAACGGCCTTGTGGCCATGCCGCAGTGATGTGCAGGACTGCACTGTACTCTGCGATATGCTGGCCCTCAGGAGCATCAGGAGTCATCCTCCCTCCACTAGAGTACTTTAGGCAGTCAGGGGTGGATGCCGGTGCCATCGGACTTTTAGTCCAGAGTGAGGCCAGGCTGGCCAGGCTAGTCCCCCGTTCTGTTGTTGAGGGAATTAACCCTGAACTCTGACCTCTAAGTGGAGGGTGTTTTCTGAGAGCATGTGCATGCACTGTAGCTTGTGGTAAAACAAACCAGTGTGTAAACATCACATTACCCAGCTGTAGTTGTCACCCCAGTGTGCAAATGGTGTCTGAATGACAGGCCAAAGTTTACTGCTTCTGATAAAAATATATGTCACGCACCCCTCTGTTGGCAAAATACTGCGAATAATTATATTCTTATAAACTATTTTGTGTGTGCGTGTGTGCTCGCATTTGTGAATCATCTGACTTCGAGACATCTGTTGTGAGACATCCTCGCAACTTTGTGAAGAGAAAAAAAGATCTCACCTCTGTTTGAAAAAATACCCAATGACTCACTTTTTTTCTATTTTGCGCAGTCAGCTGTGAGCATCTTTGTGTGCGCTCTTCAGCAGAGAGAGGCTGCATGAAACATGGAAAAAAACCAAAGCGCTGTTATATAAAATCCTACAGGAGCACAGAACTTTCCTGACAATGAGGTCATCGAATCCTAACTCTGCAGAGCCATGGCTGATAGCGGGGCCTGACATGTTGGAATGAGGCTGCCGAGAGTCCGTGTTTTCACAGGACGTGGATGAGTTGAGCTGGTGGAAGAGTTAACTTTAATCATGAGATTTGTTTTCTAGACCCATGCTCCATATTGCTGGTTCAGTTCTGAGACCTTACTTCACCCATTTTCCTTTCCTTTGACCACATTAAGCATCACATATGAGGTATACACCTAAGTTTAATTGTGTTTATTTGGACGTCTGTCTTCCACGTCCTTTGCATCAGTTGTTAAAATTCCATGGTAGAGCTGGGAGTAAGATGAAGATGCCATTGTAGCCTTAGTATAGTATATGCTACTATTGTGGTATAGTAGGGGAGTGTAGCACTTACTCTGTGGTATTTCACTAGGTGCTCTCAGGGCATTATATAGATTTAAAACAAGTCTTACACCTTATACCACAGTATTTTAGGGAATGGATGATCAGAACCAAAAATTACTGAGCTGTGTTTGTTGGCTCTTTTGTTAGTGCTAGTATTGCTGATCATCTGTGATAGTGTGTGATGGTGATTGTCAATGGGTAGGGCACTGGACAGTTGTAATTCAAGAGTGATGGGGGCATTCATGCAGTTAACCACCATGGCACTTTGTCTATAAAAGTAATAAAACATAATGCTTGCTTATATTGGTTGATCAAATGTGGTCAAAGCACCGTAACAGTTAAACATAAAGTCCTGCATAATGTCCTGTGTGTGTCACTCATCGAGTTCACCTGGATTGTTACAGGGTCATTGCTGCCGTATTTGTGGGCCCTAGAGTGACGTAAAAGACACGCAGTCACTTAAAATCTGCTTTGAAAGGCTGCCTGCTTAATAGATGTCAGTGCATTTACTTTATGTAACATGTAATATAATGTTATGTAGGTCACCACCATCTAAGAGCTCATCTGAAGAGGACATTCAGTGAGCGGATATCACTGTAAAGCTGCTGGCCGACGCACCACACATATAAACCGCAAGAAGGAGACAAATTTACTGATCTATTTTAAAAAATTTTTACACAAGAAACCAGAGCCAGTCTTGCCAGAGCCATGGCAGACTAACAGCCCTGTTTTAAAGGCAGCACCCATTAGGCAGGTTGAGCTCCTTAGCCAAAGACTGGCCTTCAACACACACATTCTGATACATGCAGCCAATTATAATTATGGTGTTTCAAATGAAGCTGATCAAATGAGATCTGTTACTGGTAAATTTGTACACTGGTAATCAAGATGCTCCATTAACACATTTACACCAATTTTTGACATGGTTAAAATACAAATAACATATTATTGACAGTAATTTTTAAAGTTGAACGTGTTTAAGGACAGGTGGAGTCTCTCCTTCCCATTCCCTTCCTCCTCTCCCAATCTCAAACCACGAGTTGGGACAATCTGTGGCTTCTCCATGAGCCTTAAATCACTTAGCCCAGGCACTGTCAATCCACTCTGGGTCCCAGCAGGAATCAGTCCTGAGTGCATGGTCTCCTTAATTTCGTCATACCGTCATACTTTGCCAGCAGCAGTTCTGTTTTGGGAAGTGTCATCACTGCTCTGAGTGAGGAATAACTTTACACTGGGGATAAGTGTGTGAAGCTCTGAATGAGATGTTACATGATGCTCGGAGTAAGTGTTGAGCTCTGACTGAGACATAACGTTATACCGGGAGGGAGCGCAGAGCTTTGATTGAGACATAACGTTGTGCTGGGAATGTGCTTCACTGGGGTGTCAGTCACCCTAGCGCAGTGTGCCAGAAGAAGAGGCAAGATGTGTATGAGTTTAATTAAAACGAGCAGTTTTCCGTCTCCTGGCATCCGGCACAAACTTCCCAGCAGTGAGGGTCTGGTCCTGCTGTCTGCTTCCATCTGTCATCTTGTTGAGGAGCGCGACAGCTGAGCGCAACAAACACACGCGCACACACGCACACACACACACACGCACACACACACACACACATTCATGATCTCCCATGTGAAGGAATGACACCTGAAGGTCCGAGTAGCTTAGTTTTCCCTGGGGCCTATTTCTGACCGTAGACCGACTCTATGGCAGTGGCAGTGACACAGGCAGTGACATCTCCATATCACGCCCTCCCCATCTTCCAGGGCTCTGCGGACTCGTACACCAGCCGGCCGTCGGACTCAGATGTGTCCCTGGAGGAAGACCATGAGGCACTGAGGAAAGAAGCTGACAGACAAGCCCTCGCCACACTTGAGAAAGCCAAGGTGAGAGGGCGTGGCACACAAGGACCTCCTGTGTCCCCACCACTCCCACACCAGTGTACTGTGTGCCGTTCATACCTAGCACACGTAATGGGTAGCACAGATTAACTAAAATTTTGCATGGATAGGGGTCTTTTGTTTTCACATTTTTTTCCTTTTGTTTGTTTGGCAGCCATTATTGTTATGTTTCTTTTGTATTGATTCTCTCTCTCTTCTGTCTCTTTGAATACCAAAGGCTGTATAAAGGCATGTTTAATGGCAGTACTCTCCAAACCTACAGCAGATTCTTTCTTAATTCCACTCTGTCTCTCCACTGAAGACCAAACCAGTGGCCTTCGCTGTGCGGACCAACGTGGGGTACAATTCCGGCCCCAGTGATGACGTCCCGGTGCAGGGCATGGCCATTTCCTTCGAGGCCAAAGACTTCCTCCACATCAAAGAGGTCAGAGCCAGACCCTGTTTTCAGTAGCCTGATCTGCAGTGCCCTGTAGGTCAGACCCATGGCACAGGCCTCACAAGACTGACCTTTATCCAGTTATTCACCATTAACCTGCAGGCCTGAGGTATATACCATAAATGCAGACACTGCCTCTGTTTAGAAAGGGCCTACCTGGCTGTAGGCCCACCATTGCAAAATGTGTTCATCTGTCAAATGCATTTCAATGCGGTACATTGAGCCACAGTGAGGTACTTGATCACCTATGTCAGAAAAAAAACTGTGTAAAATTCATAATGTATATGTTTTGCAATACATGTGATATGGCAGTGTTTCTCAACCCAACTCCTGGAGGCACATTGTCCTGCATATCTTCTAGCTATCCCTGCTGCTTGATTAAATCAGGTGTGCTCAGCTAATAAAACGTGCCACTGATGAGTTCAGTCAGGTAGGTAGAGCAAGGATAGATAGAAGATATGCAGGACAGGGTGCTGCCAGGAGTAGGGTTGAGAAACACTGTGATACGGTGTGTTGAGAAGCTAGCTGACACTTCTCACAAAAAAATACACATCTAAGAAAATTAATTTATTTGGAAAAAACAGCCTCAGTGTAGCTACATCCCCACTGCTGAAAACTGTGCCTCTAATAGCAGCCACACACCTGTATTTAATAGGCCTCTGATTAGGCAGGAGTGGCTCATTAACAAATTAAACAATTAACTGGTCTGAATGCTTTTGATTGAGGTAGATCAGCTGTTGGTAGAATTAAGATGGATTACAGACAAACATTTAACATTTTTTACAATTAAGTTAAACAAACTGTCTTGTGGGAGGCAGGTGAAACTGCTGACGGTATATGGTATATGAAGTCTTGGCAATGGATTCATGGTTGATTTTATGATTCCCCCTGTCTCTCTCTCAATGTGTCTTCCTGTCTCCTTCCCTCTCTGCAGAAGTACAATAATGACTGGTGGATTGGGCGCTTGGTGAAGGAGGGCTGTGAGGTGGGCTTCATTCCCAGCCCGGTGAAGCTAGAGAACACGCGGCTCCAGCAGGAGCAGAGGATGAGGCAGAGCCGGCTCAGCTCCAGGTGCTCCATGCCCTGCTTACTCCCCCCCACATGCCTGACCCCATCCCATCCCGTCATACTGTCAGCAGCCCTTCCTGCTGTCTGTCTGTTCACTACCATGCTCTCCTTACAGCAAGTCAGGAGGAAACTCCAGCTCTAGCCTGGGTGATGTTGCCACGGGAACACGCAGACCCACTCCGCCTGGCACAGGTAAGGAATGACAGCATCAGCAAGGAACGTGTTGGGCCATATCAATCTAGTATGCTGCTGCCCGTGAAATAAGTGGCTCTTAGAAAATGATTACATTCTCTACACCTTCAACTGTGAATTTTGTTCCTGACCCTCATTTGATTACACGGTTGTGTGGGAATTTTGTACATACATCCTTATAAGCACTTGTTTTCTGCCAATGTACATGTAATGTGCGGAAATACAAGGCATTCTGGTTATAACAGTTACAAATGGAGGGGTGAAATGTCTTAAACCTTGTTCCATTGGTCACTTGAGAAATTTCCTAAACCAAGTTCTTCAAGCGTGAAACAAAATGTATTGTGTTTGGTATTTTATGTGGTCCTTTACTACATAAAATGAAAAATAACGTGACTCACATTAATTATTTGAATAGCACTCTGCAAATTGCTGGCCCTGTGGGACCCACTGTGTTTTGTGATGACCTTGACTGGACTAAAACATAAATAATAATTTTACTCACGTTTATTAATTATTTTGAGTGCCTCTGTGATAATTAGCTCTGTGCTGCCTTGCTGTTCACAGCCGTTTTCATAAGGCCAGGCCTCTTTATTTTCTCATAGAATCTTGGATATTTTTACATCTGTAAAAAGCATCTTTCTTATTCCTGCCATGTTGACTGGCATCCATGCACCTTGTGAAAATGCACAACTTTTCCTCAGAATATTTGCATGCTAGGTTATGTGGTAATTAGGGTGATATACAGAAAAACATTGTTTTCCAATTCTGATGTTCTTTCCCATTAATTGTGCACCATTGCACTCCTTTGGGTACAATAGTACATGTTGTAAATGAGGCTAAATTGATTCTTCAGAAAGGATTGCTTGATTGTTATAAGCCACGTTTGTAAATAGCATTAAAGGAATGTGGTTTATGATCTCTCTATGAGGTTTAGTCTTATATCAGCACTTCTTGTAAGCAGGGTGCATTGTGTTGTTATAATAAGCATTGGAGGAACTGATCTTATTTTCAGGATACACCATGTGCATTCTGTGACACACTTTGAGTTTGCTGAGCCTGTCATCAGTTCTGTAAAGCCCACACATCATGATCCTAAAGGGACACGTCTTTGGAATTTGATCCAATAACAACAGGGCCTGTAATATACCTGCATGTAATGTGTTATAGTATAAGGGCTGTTTTTCACACATCTCTTAGTAGGGATGCCTCACAGTGCTGTATTGACCTGGTATTGGTGAACCCAAAGGAGAAAACTAAGATCCACACTTATAGAAACAAATAGTTTCAACTTCAAAACTCCTGAAAAACAATTATCGTTTAAATGAATGTGAGCAGAGTCTGAGAAACATAACGGGCACTGTTGTGATGAAAAGCCTCTGTTGGATATCCCACCAGATTCAGACAGATAGAAGCAAGCTGCTTTTACATGATGGTGGTATTCTCATGTCTGTGCTCCCCTGTTGAAGTGGTGTTAGAACACCCCTTTAGCTGTATGACAGATGGTAATCTTGCCTAAATTAGCACACCTCCCCTCACTCCAGTTCCCCTGCCTGGCCCGCTACATAACGATGTCACCCATTCCGGCTACACCCCACCCTCTCCTGCCTCAGAGCACTGCACACCCCCACCTGTACATCTCCACTCTTCACAACCCCTTCACACCTCTCCTTCCAGTGCAGAATCTCTCTCTCTCTCCCACTCCATCTCTGCCAGCCTCTATCGCCATCCTACTCTGTGGAGCACTATTCATTATTTGACCACAGGTCATGGATGGCTATTGATACTCCTGTTCCTCTTATCATGATTCATTTGAATGTTTCGATCCTTGGCTTTTACCTCCTTTTACCTAGTTCTCCTGCATGTCGCCAAATGAGAACCTGCCTGTTTATCTGCCTCACCCACCGTCCTCCCTCCTGATCCGTAACTTTCCTCTCCTCCTTTTGGACTTTCTCGCACTCTTGGCTGCTGTCATTCATTTCTCCACCTGTTTCTACTTGCTCTTTCACTCCATATCCTCCTTTCCTGTCTCATCTCCCTCCTCTCGACCTCATTCCTCCAACTCCTTGCTGCCCGGCCCTCCTCCCTGTGGCCCCTCCCCTGGCTCCACTCCCACCGCAGTGGCATTAGAGGTTGACCCCCTCGACCTGGATGCAGAGGAGCCCCCTGAGGCCCAGGCTGAGCCTCAGTCCCCCAGGGGCAGCAGTGTCACCTCCTCACAGGCTAACGCCCACCGCCTTCCTTTTTTTAAGAAGGTAACATCAGGGACTCCCCAGCACTGCAGCCACTGCTTCTCTCCCCCGCTACAGCCCTGCAACCCTGTCCCCCCTGCTAACATCCACCCTCAGATTAACCTCCCCTGATGCTCCTCTAACCTCTACCAGCCCCTCCGTCTCTGATCACTATGGTAACAGTGAGATGCCCCTGTGTGTCTGTGTCTATTGGGAAGGTTGAGCTGGCTGGTTGGCTCACTGTCACACAGGTACAAAACTACAAAAGTGTAAGAGCAGAGTGGCTTTACAGGAACAAGCCTGATCGAAAATCTTGCCCTGAGAGGTATAGGACCAACAAAGGTCATCTCCTGGTAAAGCCTCACTCACACCCCTCTCCTCTGCTCATATTCCTGCCCATCCATCTCAGTCTCTGTCCCTGTGTTCTGATCTTCACTCAGGCCGTGCCACCTCAGATCTCCATCCAAGATCATGCCCCTGCCAGCTCCCCCGCCTCCCAATGCCCCCAGTCCCAACCTGTCAATAACACACGTGCCCTGTGTTCTTGTTCTTGTGTTTTTGTCGTTTTTTTTTTTTTTTTCCCCCTGTCGCTGGGATTGGGTGTGTGCGGAGTGATAGGTGGTCCAGCTAAACAGAAACAGAAGTCGGTGAGTCCCTGCAGTTTATTCTCTCTCAGACTGAAAGCCTTCGCACTGTTTTGAAAGACGCTCATGCCGTTCACCCCCATCCCATCCAGTGCAGGTTGCATTCTGAGCGCCTCTCAGCCTTTCAGCCTGAGCAGGGCCGATCTTTCTCAGCTCTCCCCCAGAGCATTGGCATGTGAAAGCCAGAGAGAGGGTGCCGGACTGGGACAGCGGCAGGGTAGAGTGGGGGGTTTAGCAGCATGTGCTAATGCACCCTGAAATGTTTTTGTTTCCATTTCGACGCTTCGCTTCAGCTGCGGTATCGGCACATTTCACGGGCAGCTCAGGGCGGTTTCAGAGCCTGGCATTCTGGCAACATAATGAGGATGCCGTTGGGAATCATCTGTGATCAGAGCGTGCAAATGCTCCTCCGTCTGGAATGAGATCACATAAATCCAACAGAGCAAGCGTCTAAAATACATCAGCACAGCTTTGTTCCCCTTACCTGTCATTGTTCACTTCTTATTGAGAGAACATGGAGACCGTCCCCCCTGCTGTTATATTTTTGTAATAGCAAGGTAATGCTGTGTGTTTGTGTGCACACGCACACACACGTAAAGCATAAAAGGTGAACACTGAAAATTCTTCTGAGCGTCTTCTCTCTGGCTTTCAACCCCTGGCTCACTGGGAAATGAGCGGACACATTTATGTGTGAAATATGCTAGGAAACAAATCAGGCAAACTGGAGTTTCATCTGCTGTTAGCATTTCTGAGGGACAGATGGCATAGTCTTTCTCTTCGCTACCAGCGCTGACCTTACCCTTTCAGCATTGGAGCATCATGCATGTGCCTATCAGTTGTGTACTTGTCTGGTGTATATATGGAGTGAATAAGTGGTACAGTTTTATTTACTGTACAATGTTGTTTCTTAAGCACTGATATGTAGTTAAGCTCACATGAATGCAGTTCTTTTTGCTATTAATTATATTTAATACATACATATAGTGGTATACAGGAATATGGGATAATTCAACTGTAGTAAGGTGTATTTTTACTATTTTCCCATCACGTTTTTAGGAAAATGAATGCTGGAACATTCAATACCAGCTTCACTCATTTACTTTGTATTGTACAACTCTCACTTGCTGACTGGAGCTGTAAAAATACACCAGCCAGGAACACTGTGTGATGTAAGGCTTTGGCTGCACAGGAGAAAGTATGTGCACATTAATAATGGTCCAGCTCTTGTCTTCCACTGTAACAGGCTGCAGCATTTCCATGGAGTTTAATTATGACTGCAGAGAAATTGAACCAAGTACATTCATTGGAGGATGGATCTCTAAGGCTTTTAACAAATAAACAAATCAACAAAAGAACAGACCAAAGCCCTGTCATTCTGTAGTCTGCTGTGTCCTCTCAGTTAGCATGAGGGGGGGACATATGCTGATTATGTACGGCTACAGCAGCATGTCCAATATACAGCAAAATTCCTGCTTGTGTTCCCCTCCTCCTGTCCCCCTGGTGTCTGACAATGTGCCCTGTTACCCCCCACCCCCTCCACCCCTTCTTTCCCATTCCTGGGCCCAGATGGAGCATGTCCCCCCCTACGACGTGGTGCCTTCCATGAGACCCATCATCCTGGTGGGACCCTCACTCAAGGGCTATGAGGTAAATGACCACGCCACGCACCATTCTGACAGACTCGATAAACAGCAACAGAACAATAAATCTGTGAAAAAATAAATAATAAATGAATGTGTGATATTCTGAACACAAAGTAGATTGAGACCGCAGGGTGCTTTTCTGGGGTTTCAGTTTTTCGGCGAACATGCCCTTGAACTGTCATCTACAAACCCTCAACAACAGATGTCACAGAATATGTGGGAGCTGCTGTTGAGGGTTAACGATGACAGTTCAACCTTCTGTGCTGTGAACAAATTCACACGTTCTCCTGTTTTAGAACGCGTTCCAGTGGCCCTCCCTAACGCGGCTCCTTTTGCCTCCTGTTTCAGGTCACTGACATGATGCAGAAGGCGCTCTTTGACTTCCTCAAACACAAATTCGAGGGCAGGTGAGAAGTCAGCTCCAGGAGCATTCGCAGCCACCGCAAGGCGACGGCGATGAGTCGCGAAGCCGATGATTAAGTCCTCACTCCTCTGCCTGCGGCGCGACTGTGACTGCGGCGTCAAAGCCGCCCGCCGCGGCGCCGGGCACGCGAGCACTAAGCTGCTGTGTTGTTTTTGCTCTGGCAGAATATCCATCACGCGGGTGACGGCGGACATTTCCCTGGCCAAGCGCTCCGTCCTCAACAACCCAAGCAAGCACACCATCATCGAGCGCTCCAGCACGCGCTCCAGCCTGGGTAAGGGAGGGGGTCAGGGGTCGCGCCTTGCGTGGGGACGCGCTGCGGCCCAGCCGGGGCGGGGTGGTGGTAAATGAAGACACCAGCACCGGGACCCACCCTCAGTGTTTCCTCTCATCCTTGTCTGTCTGTCAGTCTGAGGCACATGAAACAGTTAGTAGAATTACTTCATTTCAGACTCCTTATCACCCAGCAGGATGGCCAGTGAGACATTAGTGCTGGCAATGAACCCAGTGTCAAGTGTACAAACCACTACTGCATACGATGCTCCAATCAGTAAGCTGAAGCCAAAGAGAGAACAGAGTTACATGTTGTCCTATTTGAGGAATACAAAATGCACATTCCCCGAGAGCCTTTCTCATCATTCTCTGCAGATCTGTGTCTTAACACTGTGAAGATTGGCACCAAATGGCTTCTGTTTACCACTGCTGAATGGTATGAATGATGAAGCCATACCTTAATGTGTCTGTATCTGTGTGCGTTGCGGCAGAAAGAACAGTTTAGAATGGACGCTGCTGTGTTTGGAATCTAAGGCAACACGAAAGCAGCTGTCTGATTGCCGCTGTGGGTGACTGAGCTCTTCCAGTTCAGGATTCAGCTTGTTCAGCTTGTACTGAGCCTGACTGGGTTCAGCTTGTACTGAGCCTGCCTGGGCTGAATGCAAAGGCTGGCAAGCAGAATTAATTCTGTAGGATTAGAATACAGTCAGTGGAGTTTGCAGGTCACCCACAGAATCACCAGTGGTGACTAAAGTCAGGATTAACTGTCATTGATCAGTCAGAATGAAGTGGAAATTCTGAAAGCCGGGTGGAGGATGTTTTGATTAGGTTGGGTTTAGGTTATCATACAGAGCTACCTCGTGCAATTATGAATTCTTCTTTTGATTTTGGAGCCGGTCCAATTACTTGAAGTCAAATCTTGAAAGATATGTTAAAGTGGTCTCCTCACTAAAGATAAACAAATGTATATCAGAATATTGGATTCATTGAGAACAATATATAAAAATCAATATATAAAAATAATATATTTTGTAAAACTTCTATTAAACACAGAGTTTTTTAGCAGCACTGGTCCTTTTTAGTGGCCTGGACAAAAAAAAGGAATGAATGCTAATCTCTAATAGTAGCCAGGTATCTCTAATGACTGGAACTTCATGCTTTCTTTTCAATAAAAGATAGGCCTACCATGATGTACCAGTACCCATCATGATTTCTGTTTTCTATTCAAGATTGATACCACTTTTTAATGTGAGACATTTAAACGCCTGTCTCCAACAGTAGCTTACAGACACTCTTACAGACACTAATTCAACTATTCAGCACTCTTACAGACACTAATTTGGGTTCAAAGCAAATAGATGCCCAGGCTACTATGAGAAATTTTCTACTCACACACACACACACACACAAATATCCAAATATATGCATTAATAATTGCTTCTTTTATAGTTAAATTCTTTGCATGTATTGTGTATGTATACGTATATTGTGTAAAGTTTACAAATGAACCCCAAGTGCTTTAAGCAACTGAAAATGTATGCAGGAAGGCACATCAGCAAAACGCTAACAGAATGCTGGCAAGCTCAAGCATCTGTAATGTATATATCTCTGTACATTAAACATTTTGACATTAATTAGATCTCAATTTTTATGGTCTTATTGAAAAACACTATATTAACTTGTGCTTTTTCATCATACATGGTCATGAGCCACAAAAGCATGTCAGATTTTTCTTGGTTTTCGTTAGAGTAATGACCTGCCCAGGACTGCAGTTTTTAAAAGCCTTGCATGATGTAAGAGGAGTAGTGAATGGATCTGTTCTGGGGCAGATTCAGTACAAGTGTCCTCAGGGGCTGTTGTTTATACCAAATCGATAAATCTTATTTGGTATTCATTGCCGCTCCCCTGCTTCCTGATTGGTCGTTGGTCTGAAGCGTTGGGGTAGTAAGAGGTCTCTGTGCAGGTACAGAATAAGCTGTGCTGAGGGCTTTAGGGGACTCTTGCCTGCAGAGGCAGGTAGAGAGCAGTAGCCCGCTGAGGGCAGATGGGTCTGGTGGAACAGCGACTTGCTTCGGCTGACAGTCCGAGTCTGATGTGGCCTCTTGTCTCTCTCTCATCCTGTCTTTCCTCTGGGCCCCCTTCCTCCCTCCCTTCTTCCATGCTGTCCCACATTCTCTTGACTCAGACATACTGGGTACGTATCTCTTCCACTTCTCCAGACCAGCGTCTTTCCCCTTTCCCTTGCCAGCTGCCTGTCCGTCTGTCCATCTGTCTGCTTGCCTGTCCCATCACATTTATTCACATGCTTGTGTAAAGATTCTAATATGCCTGTTGCTTGCAAAAAGACAATAACATGAGTGCTGAGTGGCTCCATGTTCATCCGATGTCCGTGGTTCAGGAGACAGGTTTCCAAGTGACAACAGTGGACAACGTTGAAGAAACTGGCCTGGTCCACACCACCTGCAATGTGGGGATTTGTCATGTAATCATTCTCTGACCCAGCATCCCTTTCTGGTGTGATCCAAACCACTTTTCTTCCCAGCATTCACTGTTGCATCCTGCATGGTGATGCTTCACCATGGAAATAATAGAAATGCATTCAGCGGTCATGCAGGAAGGCACACATCCACTTTAGATGAGATGCGCTGACACTCTCTACTTGAGCTCTGAGTGTACATTGTGTTCTGAGGATCCAAAATGGCACGTTTCAGTATCTAGATGGCATGCCTTGCACATTAGGTTACAGCCATCAAGGTATCAAGGTTTGATAAAGACATAAACCAGAGCTTTTACTGAACCACGTGGTGAATGCAACCACAATGGAAGAACCAGATACTCAATGTATGTCTGGGATGTACGTTCAGTATCCAGTGGTTCTGTTTGGATATAAACATGCTCGAGTTCTGTGTAAACCCACCGGGCTTTCTTCGTGACTGGTTTCCCCCTCTCCTACGCTCAGTCATCTGCAATTGCAACAAAACAACCAGCCAGACAGGGCTGCTCATGGTCAGCATTGGGAATTAAATCTTTCACACTGCCGCAAGGGCTGCAGATTCCATGAGCACTCTGCTGGCTTGTCAAGACCCAGCTGCGTAAACATGACAGGCTCTGTCACACGTAGAGTGACAGGGAGGATCTTTTTGGTTCGGAGAGACTGTCTCATTGTGAATATGCTATGTCCAAGCTCCGAGCAAACCTCGGAAACATTGAGAAGGACACTTTGGGAGTTTTAAAATGCAACTAAAGAAACCAAACGCGGAGAAGTTGGTGATGGTGTGGGTACACAGTGTATCCCTTTCACTTGGTCACCATTCATGTGGTCAGAGAGATTCGTGCTCAAAGGACTATTGAGTGCAGAGGCAATAGCCTTGCATGCGGGCACATACCAAGGTCTTCACCAGAACAGTGCTGCTGCTGTCTCTTACAGGACTCATCCTAGCAAAAACTTAGATTTATGACCATGCGTATATCTTGTAAAGTCATTACCAGTGATGATGTAGTCAGGGATTCTTCCCTTCTGACCAGCAGTTCAGCTCTTTAATATTGAATTAAATGCAGAAGAGTTTGAGGTACATTAAAATGATGATTCAAAATCGTGATTAAAAAATGAGAACAAGGTAATTATTTTTTACATTCAGTAATCTCATCCCAGATTTAAGCTTTCATCACTTTGGCATTGTGTCCAGGAGCCTCCTTTATCAACCATGCATAACCACCTGATTTACCAACACAGAGAGCTTCCTAAAAGTGTTTGCAAATTCAAGCTCCAGATCATGCATATAAACATTTCTTTGTGGTGAAACAGCAACATCACAAGCAGGAAGCACAGCCATTTCCCTTTCAGCAGTTGCCAAATGACAGCTGTAGCCCATCAGGCAGTTGGGAAAATCACAAGGGATATTTTGCATTACAGGTCAGCTGGTTTTAACAACAGAAAAATATATGTGATCCTACATAGATTTTGCTAATGATGAACGATAAACACACATGGGTCTATGTGTTATTTTAAGTACATGTTTCATATTGGAACATATCATATTGCCTGTCTGTGTATGTATGTGTGCATGTGTGTGTGTGTGTGGGTATATGTTGCAGAAATATATATTGGTCATTAGGTGTGCTAAATATATAAATTTTAAAGCTCCAGAAATTGTCACAAATTTAAATGAACATTTTGTATAAATTACAGAAAATGGGAAATGAGAAATGGATTGGGCTGTTACCCTTTGTGAAGCAGCACTATGCTATTAAAGATGCATGGCCTTCACATATGTGGGAGAGAGGTCAGAGAAACACTGTCCGGCTGAAGATGCAGTGACATTCTGCCAGCAACAGATTATTTCCTCAGATAGGGCCATTCATTCTTTTATTTCTAAGCGTATCCAGTGCTCTGAAGAAGCTGAGATTGCTGGTGTTATTTTCTCTTCTTTTTTATTTTTCCTTTTCAAGGCCAAGAAGGCAAAACAAAAAAGACCTTAGACCACCGAGATTAGGTTTTTTCGTGGTAGCAGGTTATTATCCAATAATTAAAGCCATATTATCACCATATACAGTTAATTGATGACATTTTCTGTGCAAAGTTCAATACATGTAGAGGAGCCCACAGTTTTACAACATTTGGGATGTATCAGCAATTACCACTATAATCACGCATATGCTGGTTTGATGAATCCCTCTTTATTTGTGTGTTTGTACAAAATGTGCAGCTTGTATGTAAGGACACAGCTTCTGACTAATTAAAATAAGGAATGGTAAACGAGGCCCCAGAGACCAAGCCGCTATGCCATGCGACACCGTTGAGCCATGCAATGGAGGCAGAGTGCACACTGATTTGTATTCAGTCTGCCTCGTCTTGTAGAAACAGATCAGTGATAAACAGATAAATGCTGAGGCAAGGCTGAAACTGGCTCTCACACTGTCTATAGTTTGAACAAGAGGACTGTGTCTGTTTCTGTATGTGTGTGTGAGTAAGTGACTGGCATTGCTGCAAAGTGCTGGGGATACTATGTTCTCACAGCAGCGAGAAACGCTGTTGAATTAGATTGCTCAGAACGCCCTGCTGTTTGCTTCTTCTTAATTGAATTTTAGATTTAAAAAATGGGTCTCTGGTCTGAATTAATCTTGCTTGTCAACCCATGAAGGAATTCCTATTATGCTAACCAGTTTTTGCTCTGCTTGCATAAGAGACTCTTGTGTGTGTCATATTAGAAGGATAGGCCACTCCACAACAGAGTGGCCTATCTGTATAAAGTGTTGCAATTCTAAGACGTCACTGTATAAAATGCCACACAATCAAAATCACAAAGAGGCAATGGAGAGTTTCCTTGAAGGAGAGAATATGTCTCTTTGGACACAGATTTTGATTTGAGGCTTAAGTATTTTTGTCAGCCATTGTAACAGGCTCTACACAGAACTTCACTTTGTCTCACTGTGATACTGGTGGTCAAAGAAGGAAGCAGCCTGCCTTTGTGTAACCCTAACCTGAACTGTATAGCCTGCCCGTGAGAGCAGGCTTGCATCTGGGGCCCAGCACTGACTGCGTGTCCCTGCCCCTGTGTCACCTCCCCGCAGCCGAGGTGCAGAGCGAGATTGAGCGCATCTTCGAGCTGGCGCGCACCCTGCAGCTGGTGGCCCTGGATGCCGACACCATCAATCACCCCTCCCAGCTGGCCAAAACCTCGCTGGCACCCATCATTGTCTACATCAAGATAGCCTCGCCCAAGGTACCCCCCTCCCACATCCACACACCTCCCCCCTGTGCCTCAGGGAAGGGCCACAAGATGTGGACCCATCCCTACATGTGTCAGTCTCCATGTACTCCACCCTGCAAGGTCTTGGGCTTTTCATGGCCTCATTTGTTCACTGATTAATTGTAGTAGAAATCTTGCTAAGCACTTCAGCATCAAAGCATTCAGTAAACATTGCCGAGGCCCTGCTCTTCCCGCCAGGTCCTCCAGAGGCTTATCAAGTCCCGGGGGAAGTCCCAGGCCAAGCACCTCAACGTGCAGATGGTGGCAGCAGACAAACTGGCCCAGTGCCCCCCGGTGAGTGCCCGCTCAACAGGACACCGCAGACCTTCAGGGCTGTGACCGAGTTCTGAACATTACAGAGCATAACAGGCTGATCATTAGCTCTAATGTGTCTCTCAGAGGAGACCTCATTTCATGAACAGCAGAGCCATGGGGACCAAGAGTATAATTACATGTTGTGGAAATTAAGTAATACTGAACAGAAGACAGCCACTCAAAGCTGACAAAACCAGTTAAATGAAGAATAACAATTTTGCAGATAAAAAGCTGTTATCTGTGGCTCATTCCACAAGCTGAAGTCTACAGCACTATGTGGGCGGCATGTCCAAAGAAATCTGTGCCTTGCACTAACCATTGTTCCCTCAAGCCCTGCTCTTCAAACACAGAACAGAACATTCTCTTGGCCTTACATAAAAAATTTGGCTATTTTACTGTAGAATCCTACTACAAATGACCAAGTCATATGGCAAATGTTTGTGCGTGTGTGTCCACAGAGACTGACTTCATTGACTACATTACACAGATAACACACGCAAATACAAACACACACTTAATACAACTGTTGTTGAGTTTGCTGGCAAGATGTAAAGAGTGTTGTGTTGCGATGTTCATGTTTTGCGCATCTGTAATAGTGTACGTCTCAGTCTCGTCGAGGCGCTAGACCGTGACAGACTGATTGTTCCCTGTCTCAATGTCCCTCATATTCGCCAGGAGCTCTTTGACATCATACTAGATGAGAACCAGCTGGAGGACGCCTGTGAGCACCTGGCTGACTACCTGGAAGCCTATTGGAAAGCCACCCATCCACCCAGCTGCAACCCCCCCAACCCTCTTCTCAACCGCACCATAACAACCGCCGCCCTGGCTGCCTCCCCCGAGCCTGTCTCCAACCTCCAGCTACAGGTGCTCACCTCTCTGCGCCGCAACCTGAATCTGTGGCCGGGTCTGGAGGGTGCCAACTCCCCCAACGAGAAGGAGGAGGAGGAGGAGCACACCATCTAGAGGCGAGATGGAAAGGAGAGGCACCCCAGCCAGTTGCCGAGGCTTTGGAGCTGTCCCCCCCGGGAAAGAGCTCTGCAGAGAAGGGTGCAGATGCATAGAAACAAGAAGAGAGACACACTGAGAACAATACCTTGTAGAAACAATATGAAACAGCATGTCACAGTCTCACACGCATACAGTCAAATGCACACACACTCACTACAGGGTGATTTATACAGGCTTCATAGCAATACAACAGAAGCTTGTAGCATTTCTGCACATGGACACAACACACACAAGAATACTCAGGTACGCCAGCATGTACACACACAGACACACACACACGTACCTGTCTGTAAAAAAGAATGTAAAAAGAATGCCAACTGGTTGCTTGGAGCCTGGCTCAGTCAGCACAACCTGTGCAACTGATGCATTTATGAAGGTTTATTCAGAGTGAGGAATTGTACTTGGATGATAAATTTTCCTGGGCTTTTAATAATCGCAGAGACAGCTCATTATCTGCGGGTTTGGCCCAGCGTCGGACAGCTGCGTGGTCCCTTATTTATTGTGATTGGGAATGAGAGGCGAGCCCCCAGGATCCGGTCTGGCGTGATTTTCCAGTCTTTCAGCTGGGAGACGGAGCTGGGGCTGCCTCCCTCCTCCGTGTTACCATGGTGCCTGTCCCTGAAAAAGAATGAGTCATTTCAGTGGCCCTGTGAGTGTGTGCAGTGTTGTGGCTGGGTTTTCCTCTCTCTTGGATTGTGGAGAGGAAGGGGCGGAAAGAGGTGCATGAGTAACAAGAATGTCCTGTTTAATTTATTCACAGTGCAAAACTAAACAGGAAGAGGTGGATGAACCGAGTGGATATCTATCCAATCTTAGGCAGCTTGGTGGTTGCCAAACACATGGAGATCAAATCACTTTAGTCAAGGGAGTGCAGAGCATTCAAAGGCTAAGCATTTGAACTTACACTGGTGCATTAGAATTATAACAGCTGAGCTAAACTTAATATATCTGAAGGGCACAGTCTCTCTATTGATTATTGACTATAACATGGGTCATAGTCTTCAAAAACATCACCGTCAGCTATTTTAATGTAAATAGTCTGATCTGCTGTCAGGATTGTTTTGAATATATGCATGTACAACACGACAGAGGAGTCATGGATGGTAATTAGTTACACTGTGAAAAATCCTATGCTGTGCCTTTGAAGGTTTCTGGAGTTTACTCCTACCTCTCAAAAGAAGATGTCCCAAAACCCTTGTTTCTGCTGACAGCCGGTGATCCCTGAGGAAAATCTCAGGGCAGTCAGTTAAATGTGGTCATCTTTATTGATTTGTTTACATATTTGATAATGTCCTTCTTTATAAATTTGTTTGTTTCTTCATTCATTTAGAGGAATATGTTTGCTCTTGGTATTATTTAAATTTGGAATATGATCATTTTCTTAGATGTCAGGTAGCTTGGATTTTGCTTTAGTTGAGAAAAGGTGACATTATCTGCTTGGACCTCCGGATGGTCTAACAGTGGCACATTTTGCCTTGCTTTTGAAATGCCTTTTTAAATGTAGAACTATTTTTTAATTAGTTCTGAAGTTGTCCTGAGACTTTTTATTTCAACAGATGGGAAACCAGTCATAACATGAATTAGATGCATTGTCGAGAGGCAGGATTTCAGTTAAGTCCATGATTTGCAATGGAAACTGAACCAAAGCCATCATTATGTTTCTAAAGTAAACTCATTTGAGCCTGGCCCATCTGTTGAGGGGTGCCTCTCTGTCTCGGTGCACTGTTCTCTGTTGGAGACATCCATGCATTGTGGTTAACTAACATGGCCTCAGGGGGGTGTCTGTTATCACAGAGCACCTGTGAACTGATGATACGCAGTAAGTCACCACAGTGATGCCAGGGCAGTGGAAGTGCCCTTAAAACTATCAGGGCAACTACTTTTTCTTTTGTGCTGTCTCTTGTGGCCTTAAGGACCATTGCACAGTATCATTGTCTGTAATTCTATGTTTTACTGTCATGGTCTGATTAAGGGTCACTTATATTAATGATATGGGTGGAGAATTTGCCCTCTGCTGGCACATGAAATCATGTCTGAAATGGTGTTTTTTAAGAGTAACTGGGTTTGAGGACTTTGCGTTGTGTTTTATTCTATGTTTGTGAGCACACTGAGTCTTTGACTAACCCTAACTCTAGACTAACCTGTTGCCTGTGCCTTGCCTGTTGCTTGTGTCCCTGCATGGTGTGTGGTGTGGTGCTCGGGACAGGGGCCGTACCTGGTGCACGGGGAACAGAAGCGGGACGGGCCACTGTCGGAGCGCACCGGGCTCCATGAGTACCAGACTGACCTGGGCGGGAAGCACCAGCTCCAGCAGCAGCAGCAGCAGCAGCAACAGCAGCAGGTCTACCTGCGCTCATCGCGGGCCCAGTCCAGGGGGGGGCCTTTCCCGGCAGGACACCTTTGACTCGGAGACGCAGGGCAGCCGGGACTCGGCCTACACAGAGGCAGGAGACTCCTGCATGGACATCGAGACCGACCCGTACGAGGAGCCGGAGCCCTACCGGGGCGGAGGCAGCCGCCTGCATCTGGGCCAGGCCCACGGCCGCCAGGCCTCCTGGGAAGATGAGGGGGCCGAACCAGATCAGGAGAACCTGAACCGCGCCCCCTTGCAGGAGCAGCATGCCCGGACCAGGCAGAGGGAGAGGTACTGCCAGGACCCGGGAGACAACAACTCCGCTCTGGGCCGCAACAAGAACCAGGAAGACTGGGGGAGGGATGTCTACATCCGCTAACACACCATTGGCTGAGAGGCTGATTGACAGACAAGGGGAGGGTAGTGAAGTGTAGGTTATTGGGAAAATGTTGCTTAAGAAAAAAAATGGCTCTCAACAGTAACCCATCTAAACTAATCTTTCATGACAGTGTCCATTCTTTGAGAAAAATGCAGAATACTGCCAGATACCAATGCTCTTAATGTAATTTCAGAACTGAAATCCTCTGTTTTAGAGATGTCTGAAAGCAGTGAATCACAGGTTTTTAGAACTGCATGTGTGCTTTCCCTGGCACAGAAGCATCAGTACCTGTGTCACTGTAGTTATTCTCACAAAGCACCCCTAAGTGGTGGAATGTTTCCGTGGTTCAGGCTGTAAGGAAAGGAGGGGGGTCTGTCCGGTCTACTCTCTGATTTTAACAGGGTCAACTGTCTTGAGTGCAGTTTTAGGATTCATCCAGCACCACCAGGCCCTTCCATCTCCTCCTTCTGTGCAAAGACTCTTAAGTTCTTTGGAGAGGATATTGCCGTGCATTTAACAAAATCCTTAATTTATTAATTATATTTGCCTCGTATCTTAAAACTCAAAAGATTTTTGTGCTCCCTTGTGCTCCCTGTCAATCAGCTGTATCTCATGGAAGTGCTGTTCTCGGTCCTGCCTGTTCTAGTCGATGCCACTGGGAGGCACTGTGGGGTCTGCTTTATTCCCATTGCAGTCATTTTGTTCCCCTGCTCAATAGTTTGATAGCATCCAAGCTTGATTGCTTTAGCTGAGAAGTGATGTATTTTAGCCCAGTCCACAGCCTCCAGCCAATACAAATCCCAAGTGATGGAACGTGCCATTGTTTCACACACTTTCAAGACCAACATTCACCCAGCAGGAATGTCTTATGCTAACTGCACATGTACTTCCCTTTGTTGCCATGTGTTGCTAGAGCACTTGGCTATGCAGCCCCACCCGCTGCTCACCTTTGCTGTGTTTGCACCAGTGACAACGCATTTCTGCGATTCCTGTTGTACTGAGACTACGGGTTGATATTCAAAACCGATCACACCAGCCCTTGTCCACAGTCTGCCTCCATCCCTGATGTAACTTCCCCAAGTCAGTTCCCCTCCCTCAGTTTTACGCTCTGCTATTTCCTCCGGACTGTGCCGGTCATTTCACGACTCCCTCAGTTGCTTCATTGGGTTGGGAGATGGAAATGATACAAACCCCAGCATTTCCTTTTTTAAAAGTATGTATGACTGTTTTTGGTTGATGTCCTTGCTCATGCATTACCCTACGAGTCTAGTGTATTTCTGTACTTGCCTGCAGGATCTTTGCTTTTCTGGATTTAGTTTTTAATCCCTGATTTGTTTAGTCTTTTACTGATGTTTATAGCTCCAGTTCTGCTAGGAGCAACAAGAAGAACATTTTAAGAAAGAGAAAATGTTTCATATTGTACAATCTAGAGAAGGAAATCTTCTCCCTGTGCCAATTTCAAATGAAGGCGATACAGGTGCCAACATCCCAGTGCCTCTGTGCCACACAGGGTAACCCAGCAGACACACAGGGAGCAACTTGGGCATACCCACAACCAGATGATCACATGACCCTGGATTCTTACCATTTTCTGTCATAAGTGAGCTTGATAAAAGACAACCAGTGACTGCTTTCCAAGGCTTGCCCTCAATTATGAGATTTTAATCACAGGGATACAGTCAGAATGGACTTTTGCAATTGAGACTTTACAAAGTGCAAAGAGTTGGCAAATATGCATATTTCACTGTCTCTTAAATGTATACAGCTGATTTCATGACCATGTCTGGCTTTGTTACCTACAGTCCCTGCAAGCTGTTTCCATCCTTTTCAAATATGTCACATTCGGTGTGTGATGAACTAATCAGAGTTGCCCTTTTTTGAATGGTTCCAGCTTGGGGGTTTTTGACTGTCTTACCCTCAACATCCCTCTCAGAATGCAGAATGTAAACAGCAGGTGTCCTTCTCATGGACCGTGTGTTATACTCACATAAGTCTGGACACCATTACCAAGTGTTGACAATGTGAATGTCCACTTCAGTGCTTTACTGCCTCTTACTTGCAGCTGCTTATATTGTGGTTTGAATGAGTCATGCAGGCTTTTGAGGCAAAGATTTGTAGGCTTTTTTCCTCACCTGCTGTTAACTGTTTTTAATCACACTGTCTATAATCAACTCACACATTCCTCAGGAATTTCATTGCAGGTAAAAAAAATCAAGAATGAACACTTAGCTTCCTTTTTAACAAAACGGATCGTCTGCAAGTTAAAATACGGTACAGGGACATGGGCAGCAAGCACTGCTAGGGCTTGTCCTGATGGTTGCGTGATGACGCTTTGTGTCTGAGTGCATGTGTGCTGCAGCAGATGTCTTGTGAGTGGCTGCGTGGGCTGGCTTGGGAGGTGTGTGGGTGTGTACTTAGCAGTCATGACAGAAGAGGGGGAAGAGACTGCGCCCTGCCTCTATAAAAGCATGCAGTTGAGCTGCCATTCTGTTTTAAGGAAAAGAAAAAGTGCACGTCTTTCAGTCCGTCAGAGTTCTTATGAAAAAGCTGCAAGGAAAAGGGCTGGCACATAAAGCAGCAACAACGTAAGAAACCCTTTCACCGGGTGAGGATTCCAGGTTCTGTAGGAGGATGTGTGCTTGAGATGTAATGGTGGGTGTGCCTCCGCTGTGGTGATACAGGTCTGGGAGCTGTGTGGTCGTACAGTCACTCAGCTTCACTGCAGTTCACCATCTTTACACGGGGACACACCCAGGTGTGAAACCCTGCCTTGTGTCTCCATGACCAGTGCTCCAGAATTCCTCCCATTGCAGAGTGCTGTGAGAGCAGTGGGTGCAGTGGGTGGGTCAGTGTAGGCTATCCCACTGCTGCCCTTCTGTCTCAGTCACTCCAAATACCCACATACCTACAGTCTGTCAGGCCCCACGGCTTTGAATCTCTCTGGTACCTCATCCCTGATTCACCTCAGTAACAGATGTAGACTAATGTCAGAATGACCTTTAGTTTTATTTTATGATCATCAGAGTGAAGACTTTTGAACATTTCAGCACTCAACAACATGGCAGCGTGTATTTTAAAAGCCCCTGCCTAAGATGGGCCTATGTGTGGTGTATTGTGTCTTACTGTTTTAATGTCGCATAGCCAGATGTTCTTCTCTTAAGCCCTGTACTGTACACAGTCAGTTGAATAAGTGCCTGTTTTTTGTGAAGATGAGTTACAGATAGAGGCTGTGGTCATAATTTTTACTCTTCTTTAATCCAGACATGCTCCTGCTGATGGGAACCTCCTCCCCTAGCTGTGCAGCCCCTTTAATTTGGCTGATGTAATTACTCACTGACACAACAGAGGAACGTGCTGCAGGGTAAATGGGGATGGGGTGATGTCATGATTTGGTCCATTGCAGAGTCCGGCATATTAGTTCCATTTAATTATCACTTACAGTGGCTGCATTTTATAGCTGTTCACTTGACTCGGGCTGTACTGGCTAACAAATGCCTGGCCCCTTCTCCCACATTTGTGTATATGGTTCTGATGTAGTGCACTTGCATCCAGTACTTGTCAATCCTTGTCAACCCATTAGGTGTAACCGCTTTCCACGCTTCCCATTCCCTGGTATGACTCCTGACAGCTGTCCCACTCCCACCAGAAGATGCCCATTGGTCGCTCAACCTCCACCATGTCTTTCCTTTTCCGCGTGATTCTCAGAAGGCTGCACTGATTCTCATGTCACTCTCTCGCTGTCAGTGCCAATGTCACCACAGTGCCACACTGCTGTTGTCGTGTTCTGCTGTGCCAGCTCCTCTCGCGCATCTGCAAGATTCTCTTTAAGATGAAGAGTCGCCTTACTTGTCACGCACAGCATAGTCTTCTGGAAGTGTCTTTCTTAAACCCTTGTGCATTTGAGAGCACTGTCATTGAGGGGTAAGACTGGTGTAGGATCAGTTACACTTGTACAGCATGTGATGAAATTCTACATTGCATAAGAAGTGACTTTAGAAATGTGATGTAAACTTTTTTTTGATCAAACATACAGTAGGAAGTGGGTGTGTGAAATGCAAAGCAAAAGACTTGGTTGTATTGATGAAACACAAAACCTTTTCCTCACTTGTTAGCCATGATGGGCCTTAAGTGATTGTATTCCTCAGACTGCAAAATTTAAATTTTATGTACTACTGATCTACAATGACTTTACAAGAGTAGGAGTGTTTAATTTTTTATTTAAGGCAAAATAATTGTGCCTGATTGAAATGAAATGTTTCTAAAAGCTGTACTGGCACTACTTTATAATTTGTTTCTTCATTTTTATCACTTGATTTTTAAAGCATAAATGTGAACAGTTGCCATGCCACATAAAGGATATATGATATGTTGTCTATTGCTAGTTCTGTGGAGTTAGGTTTTTTCACTTTATTTCTTTGGTGCAAAAGCACACCGCTTTTAGAAGCCCTTGTGGTTTACATCTCACTCTGCCTCGCTCTGTCTCTTTCTGAGACCACCAGTGGCTCATCTTTGCTTGTGCCAGTTGCTCTGCCCGCTGCTGTGACTTTGCACACTGGAGAAAAGACATGCTTCAGCTCATGCTGAGGGGTTGGGGAGACCTCAGACCAGTCTTGCCACCTGTCTTGTGCTGTCCTCCCTCATGGAGGTAGAGCAATCTCTGTCATCAGGCCACTTGGGCTTTTCAGCCACACAGCCAGCACGTTCAGTTTAACGGACCACTATGCTGAACACATTTACTTCTCACATTTACCCCCCATTTCACTGTAAGCTGCCTGGATGCAGAGACTCTGTCACCCCCCTTTAAGCCTTCTTTTCTCTGCAACTGTTG
The DNA here is from genome assembly GCA_019176425.1 of Megalops atlanticus. Taxonomy (NCBI): domain Eukaryota; kingdom Metazoa; phylum Chordata; class Actinopteri; order Elopiformes; family Megalopidae; genus Megalops; species Megalops atlanticus. The sequence goes on along the minus strand of CM032875.1, from coordinate 41,387,321 downwards.
TTACCTTTTTTGTTTCTCTTGTGTCTATTTTTTAAAATATTTTGCTACCTGTTGGATTATTAATTATTCCTTTAGTTTCATTTAATTCATTAAGTTCATTTTTCTTCTGAGCACTTTAGATTTTATTAGGGATTAGTTGTTTTCTTTTCCTTTTCCATTAATATACATTATTAGACAAAGACAAGACTACTCTGAGGTTAAAAGTCACTCCCCAGCCCCTTATCAAATGCTCGGGGACAGGATTTACAAGAAAAATGTGTATGTTTTACATCCTGAGACTTTCGACTATTGCTGGTGTAAACTACTGAGTCACATATAAATATGATTATATATATATATGTACAATATAAATACATAAATATGGATTTTATTTAAATGGACAAATATAAATGATTGCTTTTATGATGCTGTTGTTTTCTTTGGGAATGTTTAAAAAAAGCTTCAGTGTTTGTACAATATTCATAATTTATTGAAATGGTAACTGTACAAATCCTGGTAATAGGTATTTTATGATTGTATACAAGAGTAAAAGTTGCATGTTCAGAGTCTGTCTCTTGCAGGGAAGTTCAGGAACAAATCCAACTATTTATGATAATGTTTTTTTTTTAATACCTATATAGAGAGATATATCGGCGTGACCACTCTAAGCCCGTTTAAAAATGGTGATTGACAATTATTGTGTCCTTTTAATAAAAACGTGACGTTTGCCCATTTTTGAGTAAACCTGCTCTGTCTGAATGGCTGCTTGGTGTTTGTGTCTGCCTGTAGCATGCATCACATGTCAATATGAACTGACGATGGTTATATGAAAAAGAAAGGGCATCATAGTCTTACAACCAGCATTTACATAGAAAGAAATACTATGTAATAATATGAAATGAAATTGTAGACTTCATATACAGTGTACACATTTAAATTGTTAGCAGCATCCCAGCAAGTAAAAGCCCTAGCAATCTGTCTTATTTCTGTTGCCACATCACATGAATGAAGTATGACTTTAGTGGTACATGAGCTGAAACCTCACATTGTGGCATTTATATTATTCCAGTGACATAACCAGTGAGGAAAAAAAATATTTTGACTGTAGGGTCTGTAACCAAAAGCCGAACAACTAACTGACCAGTGGAAATTTATAATTGTAAAAAGGTTACCTGTTCTCCTCCTGATGTTGGAGAGAGCGAGAACGACCAAAAGACCACAATAATGTTAAATTCTAATGGAAACAGAAATTGAAGTTAATCCAAATGGAGAAATATTAATTACATATCAGTCCATTTTGCATTCGACATGATTACAAATGGTTCAAGGGGAAACGACACAATGCCCTGACAATCTTACTTCTCACAATCGAGACCTGCCCTTATACTGTACGTCATTTCACGTAGTCCAAGAAGTATCAGCTACGTTCCTGAGAAATTCCGGCGTACCGCCTTGCTCTCTGACGTCGGGAATCTGTTCACGCATAGACACCGCTCCCTCGATTGTTTCTGACTGTCATCACACATCTCGTACCTGTAAAAAGTGTGCGTTAGATAGAAGATCGGGTTTCAACGGGAGGGCTGTATAGTTGCTAGCTATTTAGACAGCTCTCTTGTTTTTAGGGTATTTTATTTTCTTGCGTGCGAGGAGGAAAGGGGGTGTGACGCTAGCGAAGTAGCTAGCTAACGTTACAACTCTTTAACGCTTTTAAGTTGTATTTTTTTGTATTCCGTGGCCGTATTCGTAGATTTCCACATAATTATCAGGTTAGCTACTGCGTCTGGATCGGAATACCACGCCAACAAAAGGCTCCGTGGATACGATTAGCGAACCACGCCGTGAGTTTTCCTCCTCGGCCACTGAGGCAGAACAATTAAGGTTAGAGCCGGCTAGCTGTCTTAGGCTTCGCTGTTACGAGCAAGCTGTTTTCAGACACATTTTGAATAAGGTAACAACTCACCAGATCCAGGCATGGGTCTCCTCTTCGCCAAGCTAATGACTATTTTCGGAGACCGAGGTAAGACCTATTTTCATTTTGTGTTCGCTCGCTACACCATCACAGCGAATCAGCTAGCGAATGGGATAAGGAGAGCTGACCTGCCTACCTGATTACACTAAGGTAGTCAGTTTAAAGTATTCGTGATAGGCAGTATGTGTTTGAGTGAATCGCTGTCCTAATTTTAGTGTGAGTAGTTACTAGCGGGTATCAGACTCACAAGATGAAGTAGCAAGTGCTCCCCAACTACTGTTTTATCTTAATAACAGCTAGCTAGTTGGCAGCTATAAATGTGGATATTACGTAACTAGCTATCCAGCGAGTACTGTCTTGCTAAAACTATGTAGCAAAGCATAGCATAAGCTGATATGCACCATCAGAAGTCATTCAGTGACCTAACTACTCAACTACTACTCACTTCAGCTGTGTATCAGCGTATACAGTTTGAGTCGCTACAAGTGAAACAAGAAAATTTGAAAACACAGTTTGGAGCTCATTTTGGTAACTTGACTATCTAACTAGCTATGTACTTAAACGTGTTAGAAGAATAATCTAATTAGTCGTAGATTTCCGCTGCTGGATGCATGTCTGAAAGAATTTAACAGCAACCCCATTCAGTCAGCGAAATGGCTACAGCTGTTATTGTTATTATAATGAACTAACGGAATTAGTAGGAACTGTTGGTGGGACATTTGATCCGGCTTTGAAGTGTCCGGTAGTTAGCTAGGACTTTTATATGTCAACAATGTGTCAGACAAAGCAGGCCACGACTTTCGGATGTGCCGCACTGTTGAGGGGTCATCAGTGTGAAAAGGTGTGAGTAGGTAAACCTCTACTCCCCTGTCATAACTCTAGCCAGTGAGATTAAAAGCAAAATGCGTAAAGAGTAATTGGAGGAAAAACATCTTAACATTTAATGACAGACGTTCAATAACGAGCAGAGTTAAAAACTCGAGTAATATACATTTTAAAAATTTTTCTTATGGTGGCCATTTGATACAATACTTCGATTGGCAGTGCTTCCAGATTTTATAATGAGGGTATAGGTACTAAGATTGTTCTGTCCACCATCCACAGAGATGTTGTGAGGATAGCTGTCTCAGTCTCAGGAATCCCTTCTTGTTTTCTAAGTGTAGACTGTGGTGCTTCTGTTATTGTAATCATGTATTAACCTTTTCCAGACATAGGCAGCACTGATGGGGCTGTTTTATAGCTACACAGTGGATCTGTGGTCAAGGGTCATGGTGGTGTGGTGACCTCTGCCCGAGGCTCACCTGCAGGAATTGGCAACACAAGGCTGAACACTCACTGCAGCAGAGAATTTCTGTACATTTAGACTGCTGTCATGACACTGGCATTTGCCCTTTGCATCCTTATTCTCCCCAGTGCTCCTTGTGGAAACAGGGCTGGGGTTTTAATATATGGTCTCCAGAAAGGAGGGAGAGCTGTCATGCTCAGTTACAGGTTCAGATGGGAAAATGCATAAAGAATCTGTGCTGTTGTTCATGTGCAGTCTGGGATTTGGTATGTACTGTTTCCTGTGGGTCCTTCTCATCTGTGTCTGTGTTCATGTCCGCTCTCCTTTTCACAGAACACAAAGTCATCATTGTGGGCCTGGACAACGCAGGGAAGACAACCATCCTCTACCAGTTGTGAGTGCGCTCTTCATTGCACTGTCGTCACATAACAATACATTTGTTGACTGCATCAAGTGTGTCAGACTGTTCCATACAATACTATGCCCTTATAACAGAGATGGGTTAGGAGTTTTATTTCTACAAGTCCCTACATTATAAATCCCTCAATTTTTATGTCATCCCAGTATTCACATTATGACTGCTTGGTAAAGCGTGGACTGTATAATTAAGTGCACTGTCCCAATTCTTCCACCCCCGCAGCCTGACGAAGGAGGCTGTGCACACTTCCCCCACCATTGGCAGCAATGTGGAGGAGATCTCCGTGCGCAAGACCCGCTTCCTGGTCTGGGACATAGGAGGGCAGGAAAGTCTGAGAGCCAGCTGGAACTCCTATTATTGCAACACTGAGGTAATCGCTGTCCTCTGCAGTACCTTGGTCTTTCTTATGATGCTGTGGTTTGGGGATGTCATGGGTGTTGGTTCACTGATCTTTAGAGTTCATGTATGAATTGACGTGAGAGGCACAAGGAATGGGCAGAGCCATCCAAATGATACAAGGATCAGGGAATCCACAAAATTTTATGTATAATAGCTCTGTCTACCCTGACCTTATAATCTTTACCTCTGCTTCCTTCTGTAGAAACACAAGTTCTTTCTGATCTCATTTGTTTATCAACTGTTCTACTTATTTGCATTCACCATAAACCCTTATTTCGCTCTCAGCATCGATCTTTGGTATGTAACCTGTAAAGTTAACATTACAATCGGTTCACTTCTCTTACACAGAGGAGCTCTGTCAGAGTGGGGTGAGCCCTGTTGGTATATTTAATTTATTTATTCCATTTGTAACATGGTAGTAAGTTAAATGGTATTATGTGAACATATATAGATGAACATGTTTCAGATGCAGTATGTCTGACTTGGGGGGGGTTGGTCCCAAAATTATAGTGCTCCTGCTCAAGCAGAGGCTTTCTGTAAGAAACCAGATGAAGACAAAATCATGTGACACATGCCAGGTGCAAGGGCCAAACCATATCTGGTTTTAAGAATGTGGTATAGCCACAGCCTCCAGCGGATGTGGTGGACACGCACTAAGTAATGCTAAATAGCTTATGATAAACAAGGTCAACCAACACACACAGCAAGAAGTTGCCAAACAGGAAGCACCTGGGCACATTTAAAGACCCTGTGTGGTGTTTTTTTAAAGTAAAAACTGCACCTATACAACCCATACATTGTTGTGGTGACATAACAATCAACTTTGAAATATTGCATGCAGTTTCAGCCTTCGTCTGTCGTGGGACTAAGGAGCCGTGGGCATTCATTAGTGCCTTGGAGTGGCGAGGCAAAAACACCCTGGCTGACCTCCCAGTCCCGCATTTGTTCCACTGTGGTGGGCTCCAGATAATTTCTGCCAGTGACATGGCTAGGATCAAACCCAGGCCCCAGAGTTGACCCTGCACTCAAAGCGAGTGCCTGAAGGCTCATTACCCAGTTCATTTACTTTATGAAATTTACATAGTGACACAGTGATGTTTTTGTCTATGTTCTTATCAGCATTAAAAATGAAGGAAATTATGTCTTTGCACACAGTTTTTAAGGTCAAAAGTGGACCAGCGTAGATCATAAATACCTTTCACATAAATTCACAACACAGGAGTAACACATCTCTTTGACCTCAGAATGTGGATACTGGGGCAAATGTGGAACCAGAACAAATCAGAAGCATTCCATTGCTAGCCTTCTCCTGAGGATGTGGAACAAACTGTAGCAAATGTATTCTTTACATACACACACATGCACACACATAGATAATGCACGAGAGTCAATGAAAGTGTATAAAATTGTATATAGTAGCAGTTAAGTGAACTTCCCTGCAACTGTAAATTTCCTGAAAAAGTAAAATACCAGGATACTGGGATTAACTGCCTGTTTCCCTAGTGAACAAGACACCGCTCTGTGTGAGCAAACCAAAGAATAGAAGAATGGGGGTATGGAATGTCACCACGAAGGACAATTTAAATGTAGTTACTCCTTACCACCAAACCCACATTTAACATTTACATTTACATTTATTCATTTAGCAGACACTTTTATCCAAAGCGACGTACAAAAGTGCAAATAGTGGGCAAGCAACAGGCACAAGGGCAAGATGTGTAAAGATCATACAATGCAGATAGTGCTGAAGCTGAGCACAAGGTCAGTGTAGCGAGACAGAGCTAATCTGATCTGAGGTTGTATACATCAAATACAGTCACTGGGACAATAAAGTGCTGCTATACTACCTAGGCAAAGGCGTGCTACAAATACACTGTGTTACAAATACAACATAAGAGACACCCACAGGTTTCCCTGAGACACATTCTGTCAATGCTGCAGGCCAAATGACACTCAAAACTGTTAAATAAATAAACATGGACTCTCCACACAGGTGTTCATTTTTTGTTAGTGACATACCCCTTTCCCTGTACCAGTCTAATCCATACATGCAAAAACTTGTAAGAACGTCTTCCTCCTTCATACAGTTTATTCTCAGTTGTGGTCACATTATTTAGCACATCAGTGTGATCAGTTATGTTGTGGTCTTGGGCTGAATCCGCGGGGTGTCCACAGTGAGAAGGTTCAGTTGTCAGATATCCTTTCAACCACAAAAGCCTCTGAATAATAGAAAAGTTGTCTGCATTTGTGGCTTTAAAATACAGCAGTATTGCTTTAAAGGCCTCCATTAAGCTGTTCTCTGTACTTGAAGCAACATCACTGAGCAGTGCAAAGTCTGAAGTATGAAGGTGAAGCCACTCTGAAGATGAAAAGGGCTTTTCCTGCATGTTACTCTGCAGGCTGTTCATTGTGATTGTACCAATGTTGAGTTAAATTCCTGTGTTTTGGAGAGATTAACAGCCACAGGAAGAGGTTCAGCAAAAACAGTTTGAAAATGTTGTCAGTATTTGTCACAAATGCATTTTCACTCTTGGAAATGGGTCCAGCAGGTCACACATCCCCCATTAGCTCTCCTTTCATATGTGTAAAATGGGTGTAATGGAGCTTGACATTTGACAGTCTGATACATGGAATTACACACAGAATTACACAGCTAAAGTATCTGAAGGAACTGGTGCAAAAGGAGAGTTTTTGTGAGTTGAACTTTCCCAGTGTCTGTCATTTCAGCTTGTTATATTTTATCTACCTCTCATACGCAGATTGTGATCCTGGTGGTGGACAGCACTGATCGGGAGCGCCTCACATTGACCAGAGAGGAGCTGCACCGCATGCTGGCTCATGAGGTAACCACAAGAGGGTGTAACAGATGGCAGTCATGTATGTCTTGGATACAGACTCATTCTCATGTACACAATAAATCATGCAAGCATCGTGCTTTGATTGTGCCTCAGCCCTCATTTCAGACTCTTAATACATTTAAACCACATTTGCAAAGTATAGTGTGTGTATGAATATATAATATAAACAAAGGTAAAGGTGCATCTAGTATCACATAGCAGTGCATTAGCATGTAGAAGTAAATTCTCAAAATATGTTGGATATAGGAGATGATTTTATAAATAACCCTAATCCTAACCCTAACGCTAGACATAACCGTAACCTTAACCCTAGCTCAAACCCTAACCCTTACCGGTCCTTTAAGCTGTTACAGGCAAGTAGCTGTGAGGAGTGATGAATGGCACGTGGAAATTTGGTTTAAATTTGAAATTTGTCTTAAAATCCCTTATTCCTCTAGTGGGTTTTCCTCTACTGATTCTACATTTCCACAGCTGTACAATGCGTAAAACATGCCTTTGTAAAAGGTTGTATTTGTGACCTCCTATAGGACCTGCAGAATGCAGCAGTGCTGGTTCTGGCCAACAAGCAGGATATGAAGGACTCCATGACGGCGGCAGAGATCTCGCAGTGCCTGACCCTCAGCTCCATCACTGGCCACTCCTGGCATGTGCAGGCCTGCTGCGCCCTCACTGGGGAGGGGTGAGTGTCCACGCATGTCCACAGCCGCATGATGAGGGTTGGGCTCGCCAGTAGCCTCCCTCTTTCTGATAATGAGCCTGAACCGTATGTTACAGCCCTGTACAGAGCTGATGCAGTCTGACTCATTTCCACGTCTGTCTCCTTTCCCAGTCTTCCTGCCAGTCTGGACTGGATGAGATCCCGTGTGTTGGCCAGCTAAGACCCCCCATCAGCCTGTCCGGATGCACACAGGGTTTGCCGGAACTTCTTTTCCCAGCCTCCAGACACGCGCTCAGAAAACGCCACCAGAGCCACAAAACAGTAACCAGGACCAAGGGATGCCACATTGTTCATTCCTTAGACCCTGAGCGTCAGCTGAACCCAAGACACTCACTCTGGTTTGTTTCAAGGGGGAGGCATGGGGAAGGACTGTTGGGAGGTCCTGTTCGTCAGCCATCTTGACCTGTGTGTGTCTTCATACTATAAACCCACATCCAAACAGCCTTACGGTTGTGGGGTTGCACGTGCAGCAACGGACATGCCTTAGTGATACCGATGTGCTCCCCTGGAACTGATCCAGACTGTATTGTGATGTGCAGTGCGTCTTTACCTGTAAGCCAACAGCCACCCAGACATTAAGCTCATTTGGATACTCTTGTTAAGCTGCTCTTTGGTATTTGACTGAACCTCAAGTGTTACTGATGCACAACTGTTACTTCAGATCCATCTGAGTGACTCTGTGGGACAGAGCACTTTTGATTCTGATTGGTGCTCTCTCTCTCAGGTCTTGAAGCTAGTGATGAATATTTACTTGAACTATTTATAATGAAAGAAAGCAAACTGAACGTCTTGTCATTTGATACAGTACGTGTGGCAGCATGCTGTAAAAATCTGTAATATACTGGTGTTGTATTTTTGAACGAGGCAATGTATTTTTATATGACAATAAATTCAGTGTCTGTTAATCAGTCACTAAGAAAGTATTTCTGCATGTCCTCTGTACAAAAGTCAGGGTAGCATAGGGGGTGAGGATTTCCAGTAAATTCAGAAATTGTCCATGGAAATTTTGTCTAGGCAGCTTCAGAAAACATCTTGCACATGCAAGCACACTGTATTCTTAATTTTGTTCAGGCACACCTTTAGAAGTATTAATAGAGGGTGATTCCAAATCTTTAAACATTTCCTTAATTGCTGGATAGTTTTTACTCAGAGTTCCATGAACTAACATGTCCTTAGTTCTGACATTTTGGATAAGCAATTAGGTGCCCTGTAACAACAACGGAACATCAATGTACGGATCATGTTTTCATCACATGCACACCATGAAAGCGAAAGCTTCCAACTGTCTACCTGTGACTGCCACTCAGGGACAAGTGCTCTCACGTATGAGGTATGTTGTTGGTATATGGTATATGATGATAACAGTCACATTTATCTAAATATGATGTTTTGAAGTTATCTGAAGTGGACCATGATGTTACATGGCATACAGACAAGACAAGAATATGCCCTCAGACAATGGGTATCACACAAATTTCTATCGCCTTTAATATATTTACTTGGATTTGATTTTTATAATTTCACCTGGACACTCTCTCAAATGCATCACTTGGGTGGGGAACCACCTTTAAGTTCCTGTATTGATGAAGCTGCATTGTAGGATAGATCCCACTTCAATTTCAAAACTCAAAGTTCAGGTTTTGAAAACACTGATAACCTGTGCAACAAGCCTGTGGGCAGTCATCACTTTAGGTCAGCCATAAACAATATCATGATTGTCGCATAGATTTGGATCCAAAATTGTAGATCAGATCAGTAGGCCCCTCAGATGTGTGTTTGGTAGGGAATTCCTGAACTGCAGTCCAATGCTCTGTGACTGAGCTGTAACCCCTAACTGGTAAAGGCACTACATGAGTCTGCTGTTCATTTCTTTCCTTTCCAAAATCAACTCAATTTTCAGATGAATTGACTTCTGACCTTCAGAATCAACCCTAGTGGCTTTTCATATTGATCACATCACTTTTCTCTCCTCTCTGACATGCAGGTCACTGTTCGAGCTCCTTTCCTTGGCATCTCTGCTGGCTTCCATGCAGGTCATCTGTAGTCTTGGGTATCCTTGAAATCCACTATTCTGTCCCCCTTGCCAACATTTTACTATGAATCACAAAATTTTAACCTTATAGAAAGGTTAAACCTTAGAGAAAATTTTACTTCATGCTTGTTACATATAGAAGTTAACGGTAATGTAACCTGTGATTCCCTCCCTCAGAAAGAAAAACAAGTTAAGAAAGGGTGTATGAGGGTCCCCTTTCGGGTCCCGTTCATGTTTTGTTGCTTTCTTCCTGTGAGCAGTAGTTCTTACCTTGTGAGGACATGCAGGCTCAGGGGATTATAGGCCAGGTTACTATGACAGTATATGAGAACTGTGAGAGTATGTTCTCCATCGGTGTTTACTGTCTCCACTGCAGTGAGCTGGGCCTCCCTGCATGCATTTAAGATATTCCAGCTGTGGTTCTGGCCTTGGCCTATCTGAAAATGAGTGAGGAATGGTTGTCTTTGGGTTAAATGGACACAGGTACACTTATTTCCTTTATCCATGCAGTTTAGGAAATGCAGTGGCTATACAGACGGGTGACAAATTAAAGGAAAAACCAACAGAAAGTGTCTTAGTAAGGTGTTGGGCCACCACGTGCTGCCAGAACAGCTTCAATGCACCTTGGCATAGATTCTCCAAGTCTCTGGAACTCTACTGGAGGGATGGAACACCATTCTTCCAAAAGATATTCCCTCATTTGGTGTTTTGATGATGGTGGTGGAGAGCGTTGTCTAACATGTCGGTCCAAAATCTCCCATAGGTGTTCAACTGGGTTGAGATCTGGTGACTGCGAAGGCCATAGCATATGATTCACATCATTTTCATAATCATCAAACCATTCAGTGACTCCTCGTGCCCTATGGATGGGGGCATTGTCATCCTGGAAGAGACCACTCCCATCAGGATAGAAATGTTTTATCACAGGATAAAGATCACTCAGAACAACTTTGTATTGATTTGCAGTGACCCTTCCCTCTAAGGGGACAAGTGGACCCACACCATGCCAGCAAAATGCCCCCCACAGCATAACAGAGCCACCAGACCCCCTTACTGTAGGGGTCAAGAATTCAGGCCTGTACCGTTTTCTTGGCATTCGCCACACATGCATTCGCCCACTTGTCAAGAATATGGTGAAGGATGACTCATCTGACCATATCACTTTTTTCCACATCTCTGTAGACCAGTGCCTATGGTTTTTGCACCACTGAACTCTCAAATGTGCATTCATCTTTGCAATGAGGGGTTTATGCACTGCAACCCTACTATAATATCCCTCTCTATGTAATTGTCAACTGACTGTTCTTGCTGACACAGTCTGATCACGTCCTGCATTGACATTCTCAGTCACCTGAGGAAGAGTTGCTCTTCTGTTTTTCGTTACATATCGCACTAATGCAGGAGCATCACGGTCATCAAATGTGCACTGTTGGCCACAATTTCCAACCCTATTTACTGATGTCTTTCCCATAGATCTAAATGCAGATGTCACTTTAGTCACTGTTCCTATTAAAACACTAGCCAGTCGAGCAGTCTTTTTGACTGAAGCTCCTGCCATTTGTGCCCCAACAATGAACCCTCTTTCAAAGTCACTTAGATCTTTTTCTCTTGACGTCTTGATCCAAAATCGAGATGAACTGGGCCTGCTCAGCATTTTTATACATGCCACAGAGCATGATTGGATGTTAATTGCTTAATTGTACCATGCAGTACACCTGTGTGGAAGCATCTGCATTCGTTACATTTCTCCACTCATTTATTCAGGGTTTTCCTTTAATTTGTCACCCATCTGTATCTCTTCATGTGATTTTTAACAAGGTATAGAAACAGTCCATCCTTTTTTTCTCTGCAAAGGTATTATTCTGGATAAATATATAATTTCATTAATATTATGACAAAAATAAATCTAAGTCCTGCATTTATGTTTAAACATTATATGTAAACGTTTTCATTTCTATATGTTTTGTAGTAGTTGTAGTGGTGAGTTGCACTGTATTTTAATTTTTTCCTCTAAATGTAATGTTTCTAGAAATACCATTTGAGAAGTTGCATTAGAAAGTCACCAGAAAAGTTGGTTGTACATCTTGTTGATAAAGCATGCCTTAAGTGGCATATGAATTTAGTTTGTAATTGTATGTGATCATTTACTTGTGTGATGTTTAAACACATTAATTCCAGGCATGTCTGTTTATTTCTATTTTCCCCTTTTTGACCAGGAGGTGGCAGTAAGACTCAGGTGGATGTTCATTCAGTTCATAACTACAAACAGCAATTAGGCTACTGTTAACTAAAATAGTAAATATTGTTAAACATTGGCAGGTTTGTTAGTTGTTGTTTTTTTCAAATTATGTAGTGTGTATCAAAAGAAGAATATCACTCATTTATAGTTGCATAAGTGTACCATGGATATTGATGAAAGGTCTAGCCATCATTACAATTGTTAAATACCATCAGAAATTGTGCCCAACCACCTCACTAGCTGTTTATGCAACAGCTAAAGTCATTTGAACATGTCATGGTCAGTTGTGAAGGTTAGGATTAATCTTATTAAACAAAACAAATGTAGGACATGTTGCGTACAGGTATTAACCCAATGAATTGCCAAAATGTTAATTGGTTATTATCAATATTAAACAGAACGCTTTGGTATTTGTGTTTTAGCAAATGTGGCTTAGGTGCAATATAAGTTAACCATTCCTTGAAATTCACAATCATTGTTGGAATTCAAATTGGTCAGAGAAAATTAGGTGTTTCTCAGATAAGCCACAATATCCACAACATAGTAGATGTTCCACAATAAAATCCAACTGTCATGTTTGTGACTGTGGATTTCACTGATACTTCCCAGCCTAACACTCATTTCACAAAATTCTTCTGGCTTTCCATGATTCACCATGGCAACCCTACACCTACATACCTCCACTGTAAAAACCAAACCAACACTTCTCATGTTGGTGTATATTTCCCGGAAGTTTAGTGCTCAAATGTGTCTTTATATCCAATAGCCATCAAGATCAATCAACAATTTTCAATGGGAAAAGATGAAAATTTGATCCACACTTTAAAAACTACACACTTGGTATTACTGTAAATGAGAGTATATTTAACTTTTCCTATATTATTTTTTGCTTCCTGCCAATGTACAGACACTTTATTATTATTATTTACTTTTGTTCCAGACAGTCATCATGATTTATGTATTGACACATTTTGTATATATTCTTGCTGTTTTTAAATTCTTCTCATATGTTGTCATAACACTGACACGGGGTAGCAACTATAATTTCATTGTCCCAAACAATGACAATTAAACTCTCATCTCTTATTATTAATTTGCAGCTTTCCATTATAATAACACTGAAACAACAGTGAGAGGTGTGACAGCATGTGAAAGGGGGTATAGCTCAGTGGTAGAGCATTTGACTGCAGATCAAGAGGTCCCTGGTTCAAATCCAGGTGCCCCCTAAGTCCTTAGGTATAGTCATTTTATGTTCACATTTATTGGTCTGGTAGTGTGGTTAGCCTAGTCTGACACTGTTGCTCATTAAACCTGAATGGATACATTTATGTTCTGTTGTACTGGAAGTCGCTGTGGATAAGAACATGCGCTAAATTGATGTAATGTACCCCTTCCAATTTCCTTCCATCAAGTGTCATTTATGGGGCATTATGGAAATTTTCCTTTTTAACATTATAATTGTTAAAATACAGTGATAGAGATAGCTGAGATATATACAGCCAAAATGAGTACGAGCAAGGGAAGGAAAACATACAGTGCCTTGAAAAAGTATTCAGCCTCAATATCGTTTTCACAATTTACAGTCTCAGATTCCAAATTTAAAATATATTAAAGTAAGATTTTTTCCAGCTGGTCTACACAGTGTTGTACATCATGACAAATCAAAAGAACCGACCAAAATCTTTACAAATTTTAGAAAAAAAAAAACTTTGAGATTTAAAAAGTATTCATACCCTTCATACTTATAAGGCTAACCTTGCTCAGGTGCAAGATATTGTCTTATAAACTCATCAAATCTGTTGATGGCCTCCACCAGGGGCACCGCTAGAAATTTTGGGCTCTATGAAAGAATATAATATTGGGCCCCCCAAACCTAGACCACCCACCAACCCAGAAAACCCATTTGACGACCCAAAGTTTAATCATTTGTAGACTAGTAGCTCTAGTGTAGTCTAGTGTTAATTACCTAATACTTAGCCTACTGTCATTGACCATTGATGTGGTTGGATTTTCAAATGAACAAACAGAAATGAAGAGAAAAGAGCATTTGAAACAAGTGAGGGATATAACTGTGGAGAAGCAGTCACAGGTAGCTGCTTAAGAGTCATCTGAAATGGAGTTGCACCATCAGTTGGCATGATATTAAAAATAACAAAAAGTTATATATGTGCTGGTATGAGTTGCTCAGCTAGTACAATGTGACAATATATGATGGTGTGTTTCTACACCTCTGAACGGTTTTCCATTCCCTGTGCTTGAAAGGAATGACCACTTCATTGCAATTGATTACGATTACACTGGCATAAAACGTATTTCTGTCAAGTCAATAGCATCTCAAAGTCAAAACTTTATAGTTAGTCAAAACGTTGCCCTCACCTGGCTTTACTTTCATTAGTTTTTAAACCGTATTTTGTTAGTCACTCTTTCGGTTGTGCCACAGGATATACGATTTAACACTATCATTATATGCTAAAATATACAATATTGGATATATTGTGCGAGAAGGGGGTATAGCTCAGTGGTAGAGCATTTGACTGCAGATCAAGAGGTCCCCGGTTCAAATCCGGGTGCCCCCTAGGTCCTTGGACAAAGGCCTTTTTCGTTGCCACTTCTGCTCCTGAAAATGGAATTTCTAACTGTATTAATCAGACCTTTCCTCAACTTATCTTTAGCTCATGGTCACCACGAAAAATGAATGAAATGCGAACCTTTTGCCATGTGGAGAGTACTGTATTTGAATGACCCGTACTGTTTAAAAACAGCCAACGCTGGTCCACCGTTTCATGCCAAAGTACTTTTGAGGTCGATGCAGACTTCAGATATTTCTGCACACCAACATTCATTAAAACAAGACAGGTCATTTTAAGTTAAAACGCTGATTAAAATAACATTTACATTTATTCATTTGGCAGACGCTTTTATCCAAAGCGACGTACAAAAGTGCAAATAGTGGGCAAACAACAGGCACCAGAGCAAGATGTGTACAGGTCATACAATGGAGATAGTGCTGAAGCTGAGCGCAAGGTCAGTGTCGCGAGCCAACTAATCTGAACTAGGATTACATATCAAATACAATCACAGGGACAATAAAGTACCGCTATACTACCTAGGTAAGAGAGCTACAAGTACAAGACAGGAGTCAGATTTACAAGGTCAGAGTTACAAGGTCAAAGTGGCAGAGGTTTATAAGATTTTTATGTTATAAACCTTCTTATCTTTCCCCATTTGATTGATGCTTCCATTATAATATCAGAAATAAGTGCTACACGAATATTTCTGAAGAAGCGGTTCCAATATACTTCTATCAAGCTGCCATCAAGTTTTTTTCGGTCGTTATGAAATTTTTACGCTTTAAAATACTTGCTCGATTACCTAGTTGTTAAACTTTTTATGTGCAGAATTAGCTGATATACATGCACCCAACACGATAACGTGCGAGAAAAACAGGCCTATCCATTTCATTAACATATTAGAAACGTGGTAGGCTATGTAAAAGACACTACTTTTTACTTAAACTAGCTGTTTTAGGCTTGGCCTGTTACTTCATGAAAGGCGTGTGGTGAAGTTCTAGAATGGCTCCGCGAGATCAACCCCAGCGTTGGATATCGTAAAAAAAAGTCAAAGCATTTGACCTCATGTGATGATTTTAAAGGGTTTAAATAGATATTTTGTCTGTCATTCTTTGGCCTGTGCCTTGCCCTATACAGTGGTATTTTTGTGATGCCGCTAACGTTTGCGCCATGTGCTAAGACTTTAATATTAACATTAAAGTCACTTTATAAAAGTAGTTCAGTGGCACAGCATTTGACTGCAGATCAAGAGCTCACCGGTTCAAATTCGATTGTCTGCCTGACATGTGTACAGCCGGACGCTACTTTTAAATTTCTGCACTTCCCAGCCAGAGTGGGGAAGGGGGAATCCATTCTGTAAGCAATGTTATCTCTTCATCTCACCTCTGGTTCGCGCACGCCGAGGCACACTAACGCAACGCAAATTCAAAAGCACGGAGAAATACGCTGCCCTTTTACTGAGATTTTGCTACCCTCCTGCGTTAAACACGCGCAACTTCCTGATTTCCTGTTTCGTATCCTCTATGTGGTTTCACGGCAATAGTTTATAAATCCAACGGAACAAGGATGACGTGAATAAAAGTAGAACACTGACCAAGTTGATAGCAACAAAGTAAGAAAGCCTGTGGAAGCATTATGTGGTGTTTTCCATGCAGACTTATTTCATAACAAGACTAACTCTATCACGATAATTTCTGTGCAAATTCTGATTGTTGGCTGTGAATAGCGAGCGGCTAACAAAATTCCCCAGTCCATTGTGACAGAATTCACTGCGACACAAAAGGTTTTAGCGAGCTTGTCAAGCTTTATTTACGATGGAGCAGAGGGCTGAAACATGTATGTACAACGTATATATTCTATATGTATGTCTATATGCAAAATTTACATTACACTCCTTCGGCAATACAAATAGGAACACTATTTAAAAGTACAACGCTAGTTACAGTTCTACGTTTAAATACACACTACAGCTAGACCGTACTAAACGTAGATGTATGGGCATACAGTAATTTATAAAAAATAATATCTCTTCATCAAAATATACATTCTCATACAGAAGGCTATTTACAGGATATTTACAAAATAAATAAAATTAGTTGGGACGCAAAACACTTCAAGGCCTCGGGGCTTGACACGTCCAACTCGTCGAGTCTTGGCGGTACACAAACTCCTTCCTAAAGCAAAGAATGCAAACTTTATTTATTTATTTAAAGCAAAACCGAAATCGTTTTCACTCCAGTTATTAGACCAACACCGTGACATTATACCGTGGACAAGCCATATGCTAACATACGAAGATTGCATAATCTAAAATCAATGTGCAAACAAACTGTTCGTGGTTTATGTTCGGCGGAGGTCAAAAATGAGTTGGCCAATGTACTCACTCTCTGCGGGGCGTCTCAGCGCTGCTGCGGCACAGAAGCCCCTCGTCGCAAGGGCAGATCTGGTTAATGCTGAACGCTAGGCCACCGTCGGGCACGAAGCAGCTCTCTCCACGCGCCAGCCTGCGTTTGCAGACTTGCTCGCCGTGGTGCCGCGCACAGCACATGGAACCCTCGCAGTCCTTGTCCACCTTGCACCTGGCTCCTAACGAACACAACACATATGTCCCTGTGTGAAACCGCATCCACAGACAGCTCCCGGGCTCAACACATAAAGCATTTGTGTATGCTAAGTTCTGATGTTTCTGTTTTTGATTATTGTGTCTGTTTTGTAGGTCTCCAGCCCCCATCTCAGAAACCATTGTAATGGAAGGGTGAAGTGACAGGAATTCTAGGGCCTATAGAACACACAGTACCAGGGTAAGTACTACAGTAGAAGAGTAGTGACACATCCACACCCCAAACCAAATAACATGTAAATTATTGTCATGATGCAATTTTGCCACATTGTTTTATTGCAGTTGCATCCTCAGACATCACTCCCACAAGAATGCCTGACCGTCAAGCATTGAGAATCACATTCAGTCCCCTTGTCAAGCAGCTGAGTCATTGTCAAATTTCAGTACCTTCCTGTCCTTCTGGGATTCTGCGGTGACACTTTCCAAACATGCAGCTCAGGCCGCGCACACACTGGGCATCCCGTCGGCAGTACTGCCCCGCCTGCTTGAGGGGCACACACAGTCCAAAGTGCCGGTCGCAGGAGAACCCCCTTCCACAGGCACGGTCGTTGTCGCACACCACCTGACAAAGGAAGATGTTACATCAGGTCAACTCATTGTGATGTATGCGGATTGTTACCTGCTGCTTGTGTGCCCAGCCTTGTAAGGGGCCCTTTATTCTAATCTAGGCAACACTTTACTGGGGGATGCATAGGCAGCGTTGCAGTGGGATCACTGGGATGGGACAGCCCTCATTTCCTTTATGGTGCTAGATGTTTGCTGAACAGCAGGGACTTCAATTTGCAACATGGGTGGAACAAACAGTGTGTTAATGGTGCTGCACCTTCACCCCTCCAATGTCAATATTTACCCAACATTAACGGACACTCCTGTCTGTTCTGTCTGTCGCAACTCTTGGTCCCCATCCAGCCTGGGAATCACTTAACTACTAATAAGACACCATGCATGGTGCAGGCAAGAAAATTTTGTATTGGTTTTGGTGCATTTTGATATTGCCACTGTCATGTTCCATTCATGTGTAGCTCTTGTAGTCAAATATTTATTCTGGGGAGAGTTGAAGCTGTAGAGGATCAATCTTGAATGAAATCAAGGGAGCTTGCAGTAGGAGATGCATGCAGATTCATGACTACAGCAAGTCAAATAAACAGGCTGAGGAAAGCAATCTGAAGCATCTGTAAGCTGCTTGCAAAGAAAGGTTGCCATTCTGCTATTCGTGCATGCATTGCTTGTAGAGAATAGAGATTGAGAGGGTAAAAGTTTAAGAGGTACTCACCGCAGATCCCCGGGCGTCGGCAGCTGGCGTGCCCCGTGGGGAGAGGGGCCCATCCTCGGGTGAACTGTAGGGGATGGAGAGCATCCAGGCCCAGATGTGTCCCTCTGCCAAGGGCAGTGACAGGCCCAGGCACAGCAGAGACAAAAGGAGCAACTGTGTGATTCGGGGCATCTCCACAGTCCGACGCAAGGAGAATATCAGAGATTTAGGGAAGAGCTGTTTGTCAGAGCAGTGACAAAAGGAGGCAAAATACTTGATGGGAGTGATGGGAGAGTGGAGATGCGCAGCAGCGGGTAGGTGGTGGAGAGAAACAGAGTGTCCAAGCGAAAGCTCCTGCCAGTGCAGTATTCCCAGCGGTCAGGCAGCAGTGGCATGACCCTCTGGCCTCTGGCTTTTATAGATATCTCAGCCCTCTCATTAACATGATGCTGTTTGCCCAAAACCATGGGGTAGGAGGAGACAATTAGTAGTTAATGGATTATCTTAATTGCCTGCCCCACCCCCTGGAAAATGATGAGCGAAATTATCAGCCAGGGAGAAAATGGACGGAGGGGGGGCCTGGGGGTGAGGCGCAGACAACAAGTCAACACAATGGCGGGAGACAAGCGCCTCTCAGGCTTATCTCAATGGGGACAAATAGGGCTAGGTAATGGTTTGGACAAAAGTGGGCAAACAAACAGAATGTGCGAGGCTAGAGAGATGGGTCCATGGGCCAGCGCTGTTGACCCAGGCCCTCTCCCAAAACACACAGCACCTTGCCCCATGCTGGGAGCAATTTGCACAAGTGCGTTCCTCAGGCAACCCCGGGTTCTCATTAAACATAATTATGGTGAGTGATTATCTCCTGGTGAATGCAGACAAGGGGGTGATGGGCCAGTTAGAGGTGGGGGGTTCTCCCCATCAGCCAAACATGCAGAACAGGGAAACTCATCACTTTGTCCTTTTTATAAACCTTTAAACTGTCAGTAGCGCTCTCCAAAAAAAAAACATCTTTTGCTTTTTCCTATAATAAATGAGAGCACAGGCTGTGCTCTTTCTGATCTTGTCAAAAAAAGCTAGATGAGGTAAACAATCAGACCTGTACAAAAAATGAAAAAACAAATCAGTGTTTGCGCAAATGTCAGGCATCTGTCCAAACGCCAGCTTTCCCCCCCTGTGAGGGGACACAGAAGCGGAGCAGAGCTGCTGGCTTGCCGTCCCGCTGAAACTCCCAGAGTAACAGAGCAAAGTGTGGCGCCAGTGATCACTCAGAGACCAGCCCTATGCCCACTTCATTACCATGTCATTAGGATTGCCCCGTGTACAGATGGGGGAAATCTCATTTGCTGCGGTCGTGGCATGCGTGAAAACTAACCAGTGGTGTCAAACATGGCTGTGGTGCTTGTTAGAGGGTGATATCCATAAGTGAGATAAGTTTTTTTTTCCTGAATCTGATTATGGTGGTAAGAATTTATCCCTGCTGTGTGCACATCATGGTTCATCTCCTATTTTTTAAGAGATTGCATATTGTGCTTTTGCTCTTGAGTCTGTATGGCAATGAGTTAGATTTATTTGAGTAAGAAAGATATCTTTCCTCTAGTTTGATAATAAAATGTGCATTAAAAATCATATTGTTCCTTCAATTAATGCCCTTTGCCATCCTATAGATTCATTGACTGCCTATGGCATTTATTTAAATTAGTTTTAGAAATGTGGGTGCAAAGTCATACATAGAGGTATTGATGGTGATGGTCTTCAGTCAGGTTTAAATATTACTATTAATATTTGACTTCATGTCTTTGAAACATCAGCAGAAAAGAAGAACTGGAGGGCATTCTGGACTGTAGATCAACTCTTTACAGTAGGGAATTTGGATAGAATTAGATTTGTGTCTATGTGAATTTTGTATCAGCTTCCTAACCACGTCAGACCATAGCCAGAAAATAGGACAAAAGAGACTGGGGGAGGCAGAGATATTATTCTTTGTTGCAGTTTTCTTCCTCACATATGCCTGATATACATTTTAAAATATTAACAATCTGTAAAATATAGCATCAGCGGTACATATTTGCCCCTGCTGTGTATCTCCTTAAATCAAAAGCTGTCAGACCTAGGGAAGTGAAATGTTCATATCATATCTCCCATCAGCCCCTGCACTGTGCACACATCCCTACATACTGTCTTGCCTGTGGCATGCAAGCAAGAGGAATGATGGAGAGCTGAAAGGAGCAGTAGTTCGTGAGACTGCCAGCCTGAATGAACTGCTTGTGTCTCCCTATCATGCTGTTATGTTCTTATTAAGCCCTGCTCCTCACTTCTCTCACATACTCTTAAAGACATCTACTCCAGCACAACCACTGGCACATACATTTACAATGCATGAAAACGCATATAGCACATAGATTTGCTAAATGATTCTGTTGTCAAATCTTAGAAATGTATTCTGAGCTTTTCAATGAAGTCATGTGAAAATTGGTCATCATGAATTGACAGGACCATCTGTAACACATTGGTCTGTCAGTGGCTGCACAGCCTAGCGATAATGTGGCTGGACCTAGATGAATAGTAAAGCTCTTGTAGTCTGTCCCCTAATTAGTACACCAGATAATGAACAGCCAAGTGTCCCTTGTTCAGTGGAGGAGCAGCCACAGAAAAACACAAGCCATCGAAGTCTGAAATCTGAAAGCACAAAATGGTCAGCTTGTCTAAAGCCAAGCAGCAGTACAGCTTTCCTCCTTCCTCCCTATAAGCTGACCTAGCACTACCTCTTCAGGACATGGCAATCCTAATGGGGAGCCAGTATGCCTGTGTTTGTTAATTAGGTGAGATGCAATTAAACGCGAATGGATAAAATCTCCAAGTCTGCACCGGCTGCTCGCTGCTGAGAATGCCATTATGCGACCTGAGTTGCTAAAGCGGGGGCCGTGGTGCTTTGTCCTTCGGAGCAACACACAAGAGGCCCACACCTCCATTGTGCACTGCCCCTCTCTCTATCTCCAGCCTCGTTTAGGATTCAATTAAAGGCTTTATCAATTACGATCGTGCTGGTGATAGAGAGGAGAGAGGGACGGGGTAAGGCAAAGACGGAGCCTGAGAGTTGTGGGTCAGTCATCGCTGTGCCCTGTGGGCTCCTTTGCCCTCGTCAAAGTGCGTTCCGTGATAAGAGTGTATTCAGAATGCAGAACTGAATGGAGACACGCGGGGTGCGAGGGACAATGCCATCCTGCAGTCCCTCACAAAGCAGAGGCTCTGATTAGGTCCTAGCGGACAGACTGTCCTTGGCAGCAGCGTGTCTCTAGCCACAGCAAGAATGTCATCACTAGATTACATCGTTTCCCGAGAGGCCGAGAACTCTAATTGGAAAATAAACAGATGAACTTCCTGCATTTGCTGCGGAGTGTACAGGCGAGTAGGTCTGTCCACAGCGTGGCCCTGACTCACATGCCTGGCACCTTGAGAGGCCTGTTTTCACAGAAGAGCACCCGTATGCTCTGAAGGGACTCCTCTTCTCCTCTGTTGCTGCCGTCTTCCGTGTTTTCACCTCAAACTCATTTAGCCTTTAATAACTCTCTCTGTCTCACTGTCTGACCCCTCTGTCATTCATAATATTCTGAGGGAGAGGTGAAAATAGAGAAATCAAAAATAGAGAGATGCTGCTCTCATAAAATCAACGGAGCGCTCAGTCACTGCACGCAGAACCTTAGATTTGGAAAAATTCTTGTGAAAATAGGCCAGGGGTGTTTGCCCTTGACAGGAGCAACACAGAATTGCAAATGAAAACCCATTGAAAAATGAGTGAAATCTGGCTACAATCATACAGCAATGGCAATCTGTCATCACTGTGTGATTGGAGGGTGTGTTTGTGCAGCGTGCATTAATCCATACATTGCAAGGTGCTCTTTGTGGAAATATAACTGGATTTACAGCAATAGCTGTTCTGTTGATTCTACCTCTGCATTAATAAAGACCACCCTTATCACAATTCTGAAGCATTTCCTAATTGTTGCCAGGGACTCTTGGGGTTAAGTTAGCTGTTGTTGATAATGGTATGCTGTCAATCAATCAGTCAGATTGCGATACTGCAGTCAGTCTTGCAATTAGCAGCTAACAAATACATGACGAATTGGACCATTGTAACAGAACTACCCCTCCTGCTGTGGCCTGTCAACAGCATGTCCGTCCAAACTGGGCTTTGTGTATTCAGCTCTGGCAGCGGGAGTGAACACATTGTAATAGCTGCCCTTCTTAGGACACCACTGAGAAAATACCAGAACATCTCTTGCACCATGGATGCTGACACGATAGCTCTGACCTGGGGAAAGAGGAAATTTGGGCAATGCTTTGAAAATCTCAGGCATTGATATTCATGTAGATGTTCAGTACAACTTTAATTATGGCATTTTGACTGAGACTGTTTTCAGGAACAATAGAAAAGGGATGAGATTCAAATTATGGATTATTTTCAGAAAGCACAGTGAGGAATAACAACAATGGCGATAGTTGCATGGATAGTATGCAAGGTAATTCAATAACAGAAGTAATAGTAAGTGAGAAGTAATGCCAATAGTAATAATAAAATATATTATTAATTATTAAGTAATAATAAAAATAAAATGAACACAGACCCCTTTCTCCTCTCTCTTGCCATCACCAGAAATGCATGTTGCCCTAGGATCTTCAACTGCTGTCCCTCCAGATGTAGTGAGTGTGTCTTTGAACAAAGATTCACATGTTGAAATAACAGCGATTAGGGTAATTCATCAGGGGTATTGGTCTATCATATCAAGCTGATGACAAATTACCAGTGAAAATCTGATTCATTGCTTATCTGTCAGATTAGCATTAAAGTGTCATTCAGGACAGACAGGTTACCCACAGTCATTGCAGTAAATTTACATGAGTAGATCACTTTGGAACAATATAATAATTATTATTTTAATTAGTTCATGGTTGCTTCCTTTCATTTTTCTATAACAGACTAATCTATCTGACATTGACATTCAACTTCATATTCATAGGTGAATAGCTGAAATTATTGGGTTATGTACACAGTCAGATCCATTGGGTTCTCTTGCAGAGTTAGACTAGTCGGTGAAGTGATTGGCCAGCTGCAGCACTGCTGTGTGTTCTGCTTCCATTTACTTCCCAATGCTGACACCCCCAATGCCCTGTGTATTCGTCAGGAATACCCCATGTGCCCCTCACATCTCCGATCGGCTCATAGATGTCCAGCGAGTCTTCAGGACTCTCGACAAGACAAGTTCCGTAACCCAACCATTCATTTCCAACCACCAGTGCTTTTACTTGTCAGCCGCTGTAATTAGGTTTTGAGCCATGCATGTTGACATGCCCCCAGATGCTGTTGGAGAGAGACAGGTCTCATTTCTTGTCAGGCGGTGTTTGGACGCCTCTCCCAGTGCGGGGTGTTGTTGTGCCACAGCCCGCCCTCAGGGACCCTGCCTTCGTCTCTCCAGGCCCTTAATGAGCTGTGAATTGGCACTTGTTTGCAGAGAGGTCTCGGGCTGATCTTATCAGCGAGCCTGTTTGACACACAAACACGTCGCTCGACAATGGAATTACAACAACAGGTACGAGAGAACAGCAGCCACGCTCCCCGCTCCTGTCACTCACTGGGATGCCTGCTGGCCCCGGCCTGCCACTGCGCCTGACCCCCCGCAAAGCCCGGAGTGTAACAGTCATAAAGCCGTTGGAATGGCTCTGTTCGTTAACGCAAACTGACACGGGCATGCAAGAGCTAGACGGCCACATCAGATGGAGTCAAATCTGAATCCACACGATTCTTTATTGTAAAAGCTGCGATGCTTCTACTTTCTAGCATGTTTTGGGTAGTTAGTTTTATACAGGTTAACTGGAATGTTTGGCCGGTTTAATTGTTCTGTATATGTGCACTGAGCTTGTGTCACCAACAGGGCCAATCCCTGGTGACAGCTTTGCTTACTAATATAGCAGCCAGAGTGAAAGTCTTTTTTGTTCTCTTTTTGTTGAGGAAGAGAACACACTTCAATTTTCCACATTGGAACCAGAGCTAGTAAAGAGAGATTGCTTGTGCCCCAGACTGATGTTCCAGCAAAAATATGGCAGAAATTGGGCTTGGGCTAATCGGCTTATGGCACATATGAGAACAAATTTCAAACACGGTGAACTGTGAAAGCAATTGATAGAAAATCATACTCTCCGCAATGGGTGAAAATAGGCAGGCTAATAAAAAACAGAGTGAAAAGCAGGCTTATCTTGCCAGGGTGAGGATCAGGCAGCAGGCATGCAATGCCTGCTCCTTTGTGCATTTATAAGCCCTGTGAGCAAGCTCTGGGAGATTTGTACCTTTTCATTATTAAAATATGTTCACCTCTGCAAAATAAAGACGGTGTACCATGCTGACCTCGAGTATACAATGTGAAGAGCATAGCAGAAACATCATGATGATGCTGACAATGATAATGATGATTACCTAACCCCCAGGGGTTAACTAAGCTTTTGTCTCTAATGTTTTGCAATTGGTCAATCAGATTGTAATATTGCAGTTAGACATGCAATTAGCAGCTAACAAATACATGATAAATTGGACCATTGTAACAGAACTACCCCCCCTGCTGTGGCCTGTCAACAAGCATGTGCATCTAAACTGGGCTGTGTGTATTGAGCTCTGGCAGCAGGAGTGAACACATTGTATTAGCTGACCTTCTGAGGCCCTTAGAGAAAATACTACACCAAACTGTGAATCATGGTCCTGCTTGGGTTTATTCTGGGTATTTGGATCACCCAAACTAGTTTCATTGACATAATCACCATCTCTACTGAATCGCTTTTAACTTTTCACCTTTGATGCAAGTACTGCATAGAGAGTAGAAATGTGTTGTATTATGGCCCATCTGTAGAAGGCATGATTGAGTATGTCACAGTATAGTATCTAGCTGCAGAGATTTTGTGCAAATGTCCTTGAGGGCTACACCTGTCCTTGCAGCCACCTTCATGTGTATATTTAATTAGTACTGGTATCATCAGTTTGTGTCTAATGTCAGATACTCCTTGTATTTATACTGTATGGTACCCATTCCAGTTTTAAAAACCTCAAAAGCAAGGGGGCACCCGGATTTGAACCGGGGACCTCTTGATCTGCAGTCAAATGCTCTACCACTGAGCTATACCCCCATTCACATGCTGTGCTTAGTATGTGCACTTAATGTCTCTGTTTACTTAACAGATTAGGCCAGCCCTGTCCTATTCTAGCAGGTTATGTCAGTGCCTCTCTGCCTGTGTTCAGTTACAGCTGGATACCATAAGGGAAGTTGAGCTGGGTCTGCTGAGGCACCAGTGAGGAATTGGCTTGATTAGACAGGCAAGTTCAGAGAAGTGTGACATCCCTGGCCCTTCCCCTGCTGTCGTTACTGAAAGAAAAAAAAAACATTTAATCGAAGCAAATCTGAATGTCATCTCAGTGGGCTGGAAAATCGGGGTCAAGACAAGTGAAATCCAAAAGTCTTACAGCACGCGCCGGAAATTTACAAAGGAGGCTTGCTGCAGAGAAAATGGTGTCAATGAAGAAAATAATAGTTACCCTGGCGCCAAGTCAATATTTATCCAGCTGGCCCAAGAGCAAAATGTTTGGAACGAAGTCTGTATCTCAGACTCGCCAGCCCACAGGCAGTGCTGATGACTGAGTCAGAGAGAGAGAGAGAAAGAGAAGGAAATGGAAGGAGGAGGAGAAAGTGAGACAAAGATGGGATGAGGTGATGGGGTAGGGGTGGGGGGCTCTGCAATGAAGGGGTGAGTGTAATCGTTCAGCTGTCCTCTGCCTCTCTTTGGCTCGGCACATCAACAACAGCCATGAAATCCCCGCCAGTGATGTGGCTTTTCCAGTAATGCGCCATGTCAGCTCGATTCCCATCAGCCCAGCTGCAACATGCAAACAGCCAGCGAGCCCTGTCTCTGGCTCAGGGTCGTCCTTCCTGCCTTAAACCTGTGGCTCCTCTTGTTTTCCCCATGCAGTGCTCCCTTCCCTAGTGTCTCATTTCTCCTGGTTTCTCCTTACAGCACGCCTTCATTTGCTTTCACAATTGGGGAGTCAAGGGGAGTGTGTGTGTGTGTGTGTGTGTGTGTGTGTGTGTGTGTGTGTGTGTGTGTGTGTGAGTCAGTGTATGTTTCTGGGAAATAAGCAGAATAAAGGGTTTGTTTTGGTACATTTACACACCGTGAGGGGTTGTGTGTGCTTGTGGAAAAGTGTTAATGGACCAGTTATAATCTTATAAGATTTGTTTTCAGCCAACACCAGAAATTTCCAGTACAAATCTGTAGAGATGATTTTTGTTATAGCTGCTGGTTGAAATTGTATAAAAACATGTTGCTTCCCATGCAAGGGGATATGATTCATCAGCTGGTCCTATTCCAAACACCTGTGTGCCATGTAATTATCCCTTACTGCCAGTGGGGGTCAGTGCAAGGATTTGGCTGCAGCTGAGCTCCATCCTGGCACAAAAGCAGCGTTGGTGATGATATTGTGGGAATAGCAGGAACCAGGGCTGTGGTGTGACTTCAGTACCCCAGTGTATCAGATATCAGTACAGTCTTGCCGTATCACAAATGTAAAGTTTGTTATTATCTGTGTACAGCCTGTCTCAGGGAAGGAGAGACATGTACAGTGAACACGGGTAGTGTGTACAGTACATTGCTGATAGTCCACAGGCTGTGTCGAATGCAAACACTGCATCATAACCTCTTACCTATTTGGGCATCCACCAAGTTCCTGTTTCCATGTGAGCTTTGCTGTGCTGCAATGGGTGTAATTAGGTTTTAACTGTGTCTTTGTAGTTAAGGCAGCTCTTTTATGAGAGAGGCAGTTATTTTCTCACTCTGCTCTTTGTTTTCTCAGTGATTCATGCAAAAGTAAGACCGTTGGCTATGAATTCTTGCAGTAACAATGAAGGACAAGGTCTTTGGGATCTCTTGGCTGCATGCTTTTCCACTGAGTTCCAGGGTAGGACAGAGACCTGGATGAATATATTTCCTACCCTCAGAGGACTACTGCTGTAAGGCCTAGGACAAGTCAAGGGATAGAGGAATCATGGGTGTTGTAGTCCCTATGCCAATTTTCAGACTCCAGAGCAGCAGCATCTAAAAATGTAGAACAGGAGCTGTTCTATGAAGGCCATGGCGAGTTTTGATAGTTTAGCCGACATTAAGTTGCCAAAGCGCATATAGGAAACACACTAGAACAGCTTTTGAATTCAACAAGAACAGCTGGGATCAGACAATATAAGTGTATGTACCAGGATTGTACCTCACTGGGTTTATGAATTAAGTCTCAGATACACTTGCCTGTAACATGGGTCTGCAACACCTTTTCACATCTTTTTGTGTCTTGTAACAGTTCTGTCCACACTCTCAAGCAGTTTAAATTCAATTTCATTTATACACATTCAAAACATAAATCCAGTCTGACATCGTTGCACTTTTTCAGCTGTAAGTAGGTATAAGGAAGTGCCTCAAAGTGCCTCTGCAGCATAGACAAGAACCAGTTAGAAATATATATTTGCACCGACAGATACTTGTTGGTTTAAATGATTTTTCAGGCCATTGTTGCTTGCATTGATGTTAAAGTTATGGGTAAAGCTAGACAAGCAGCAAGCATAGTGTCTATTTTCTGTTTCCAACTTCCAAATAACTGGGGACGTTGGAGAATATGGCTTATACAATGGTAACCTGTACAAACTAATAGAGTCGCAAAAACTGGCTATGAGGAACCAAGGGCAATGTGGGGGTTGTAGTCACCAGTGTTAGAGATGAGCTCCTAAGTGTTCTCTCTTGTGCCCCTCTCCTCTCCTCTCTCCCCTTTCTCCCCTGTTGTATCTTGTTCTGTCCTATCTCGCCTCCATCCACATGGCAGGGATCAGAGATGGCTGTGGGTTTGGTTATTTTGTAGAGCCTCCCCACTATGGTGAGAATGCAGACAGGCCGGCCCCATAAAGACCCCTGCTCCCCTTATCTCCTGTCTTTTATCGCTGAGCTTTTACTGCATCTGGAAGTAGAGGGCCACTTTTCATGCTATGGTGATGTAATGGTGGAGGTGAATGGGTTCCAGGTGAGGGCTGGAAGTTTAGTCAAGAGGTGGGTCAGGCTTTACAGGGCACCACCGGTCAACCTTCACCCACTAGGTGCACATCTCCCTCCACTGTTGCCCACCTGTCCACTCCTCTCAGCCCTTTCTCCCTTCACCCTGTAACGCTCTTACTTTTCTCATATTGGCTGCCTCTGTCCGTGTCTGCACTTGGAACAGTTTAGCCAGGAGTTTGTTTCTGTTGCATGTACTGGAGATGTTGGAGCCTGGAGTTTCTGTCTGCTGAGGCAGGTCTCTGTGAGGGCCTGCACGGCACTGGAGCACAGCTGCCAGAGTGCTCTGTGTTTCTGTGGAAAACACATTGCCTGAGGAGCTTGTGACCCGTAAAGACCCTTTGGGTCATGGGCCACATGTCTCTGACACCAGCGAGGAGGGCCAGACAGCCGTTTGGCAGCACTGCGAAGCGCCTCTGTGCTTTCTTGAAGCTGCCAGGCCCTGGTGTGCTTTATTCAGCTGGTCCATTAACACCATCCCGTAAGCACACACGACCCCTCGCTGTGTGTTAATGTAGCGTAGCAACAGGCCCTTCATCCTTATGTTTTGCCTAGAGACATGCACACACACATGCAGATCCAGCCCCTTTCCTTGTTTCTTGTGTAAATTGCCAATACAAATTGTTCCTTTGTCCTTTCACTCCCTATTACGTTTATGCAGTTTAGTTGTCACTTTTCTCTCTCCCGCTCTCAGGCTAGTTTGTCATTTTTGTAGCACTCAGATGTTTGGTAGTCCGGGGAGCTGTTCGCCCCTGAACCTGTTTCCAATCGGAGGGAGTGAGTCAAGTGCGATTCCTGCTCTAATGGGAAGCAGTCCTGTCTGTGTGCTGCCATGTGTAGGGGAGAGGAGGGGGAACTGGAGCAAGGGTCATCACAGCTGCGAACCCGTCCCGCTTCCACCCGTGAGGTTGCATTCATGCCAGGCATGCTTCCACCGCGCGGTTCTGCCTACTGCAGGCGTGCACGCGGCCCTCATGGCCACCGTCTGTGCCATCTGTCTTGGTCGGACGATGCCCACTCTCCCCTCAGCTCAGGTTTTAATGTGCCCACACTCCTCGGCGCTGGACCACGGCCTTACTTGCCCAGTCCTTCTCAAGACGAGGCCCCCGCGCGTCAAGGCCGAGTCCATTACAAGAGCCCTTTCCCAGATGTGGGAACTCTCAGAATAACAAAACGCTGTTTGTTATCTCCACGCTCCTCACAGACAGAAAGCCGGGCTTCTCTTTACATCGTGGGAGTCAAGGATATGATGGCAAACAAAGATCAAGTGGGAAACAGTCAGGAAGACAGGCGCTGTCCAGAGTCCAGAGCTGATAAATCCCATTTATCAGCTTATTAGACTAATAAAACACGCAATTACTTTTTCTGTTCCCTTTCTCTGTCTTTCATCAGCTGTGTGCCTGTATAAAAGCTGGAAAAGCAAACAATCAGGGGAAAAGGCTTTTTTATGTGAAGTCACACGATGTGCCTCGGTTTTACGTCCTGTTGTTACCTCTCCTTGGCCTTGACTCCCTTACGGATGTCCCCTCTTACCCCCTCCCTCCTCGCCCTACCCCCCTTTCGCTCGGCCCTCACCCAGCCCCTCCCCTCTCTCTCCAGCTGTTCCCCCTCACCCATGTGAGCTCTTTGTGAGGTCCCCCTGGTTCTTCAGCTCTCCTCCTCTTCCTTTTAACCCAGTTTCCAACAATTTCCATCCCCTTCCGTGACTAGCAGTGCCCCCTCCCCCAACCCCCTGTGGAGCCAGCTGGAGGGTGACAGGGACACCTGTAATTCGGAGCAGCGTGGTGGTACAGTGTGGGGAATCGGGATGTATAGATGTATCTAGCTGGTAAACTTTTTTCACAGCTCAAAGGACAAGCTGGCAGGACGCCCCAGCAACGACGAATCAATATGCAGCTCCTCTGGCATGTCGGGCATATCCATCATTTCAGGTGACACCCTCTGGTGGCATCTCCCCTCCGATATGGTCTTAGAATAAAGTGAAATCCATTTGAGGCCTCCTGTTTACATTGTTGGTGACAGAGAAGAACTGATGTGAGATTGTCAGAGATGAAATGAAACCATTTTCTAAGTGTCTGTCAAGCTCAAGTAGTGTAGAGAAAGAACTCTGTGTATTACAGTGATGATGAAAGTAAAGATTGTGTATCACTAGGGAGAGAATGCACACCGCCTTCCTTCCTGTTCTGGCAAAGGAGTTTCATGGTCTGTTTGTACTGTTGAGATTAAGGATGTGTGTTGGTGGAACTTTCATTCCAAGACTGCAGGGACAGAACTTTGAATGTAAAGTTCAGCAAGTCCACCATCTTCATAACTGTTTATATTGTGCTCTTGGTGAAAAGAAACAAGTCATTCTTCTTGTGAGCTCTGATTCAGATGGGAAAAAACACACCTCTGGTGACATTGCTACAGACATCAAGGCACCTTGACAAGTGAAGTGTGTTAGGTCTCAGAACTACAACAAGGGTTATTTATTTTGTGATGTTATTATATTATATTATATGAGAAAGTATGGCATGTATTTCAAAATATATCAATTAGTTCTGTGTTTTGTGTCTATATTACAGATTGCATATTTTATAATATGTCATTTTACTGAACTTGAAAGGTAAGAAATGTTTACAGGAAACATTCATAGCTGGCTCTTATATATATTGTATTTACAAGAAAGTAGTGCTCACTACAGCAAGCATTCTCTACACATTGACTCAGTAACTTGAATGCACATAACCCACAAAAACCACCTTGTGGTCAGTGGTGACACTTCTCTTGATTGGATAATGTCCATATGGTGGCATACGTTGGAATGTTGTCCCATGCATTTTCTACTGGCCGTGCATTGCTGATGAAATGTCAGGGGAATCTTTCAAGATGAAATGTAAATGCCATGACTGCCTGAGAGTGACAGAGAGCGGCCTGTGGGTGTGCTGGCTGCAGAAACATGGGGACCAAGGGTGACCTGATGCTTCGGTGAGGACCGGGAGAGCAGTTTCACATCTGCACACGCACTCCGATGCAGCCAGAACGTTTAATAGGAGCATGAAGAGGTGAATCAAGGTCTTTGTGCTGTTTAAGCACAGTTGGGTATAAGCAATGCTGGATGCAAATTAATAACACACACAGTGCTGAAAATGTGCTGGAAAAATGAGGACTATTGTGGCTGTAGTTCATGGAATGAAGAAAAAAGTCACCATCTTGAAATATTGCACGAGTCAAATACAGGCAAGACATTTTGCATCACAAATATATTTATCTGTAATGTAACATTTTTCATATATTTAGACATGTGGTGTTTAATGCCTTTCATAATATATGTTCCAAAATTTGTACATAAATCAAATGAAATTGACAATAATTTGTGGAATTTTGATATTTAGTATGTTTCCAAATAAATGAAAAATAACTCTTTGGATGCTATATTCTGACATATTTTGACACCTTTCCATTAGAGGAAACCTTCTGTGTGTGAGATTACTCTGGTTATGAGCTTAAGAGTAGAATATCTCAGTAACACTTTCAACGTGTTGGTAGACATTAACTAAAACAAAGAAACTGACATTACCCAAGGGGATGAAATGTGTACATGCATGTAGAGGGATAGGTATTTCACGTCAAATGACTGCATTCAGGTTTATAATTAAATCCAACCTGTGGTGGCCCAGGCTCAAAAAAAGCAAGCTCAGTCACTCCATGGATCCAAGAGGAGGTGGACAGACGGTGGGGTATATTGAGCATGTACTGTCTGCTGAGGGCGGAGAACATTGGCTTATGTGTGTGTGAATGTGAGGGGGTGGGGGTGTTTGCAGACAGCCAGAAAAACCTTCTGGGGATTTTAAAGGTCAAAACCGCTGCAGAAGATTTCCATCTGAAAACTTCTTTGTTTCCTTTTGCTGCCCATGCATTGCCAGCCGGGGGTCTACACCAAACAATCAAGGCAGCACCGCTGCTGATTTCAGATAGCCTTTTCACAGCAAAGGTATTTTGTGTTTGTGCCTGATTAACTGTGCAGAGAGTGCTCATGTTCCTTCTGCCTCACTCGTCTGAATGATGGTGCACACACATGCACACACACACACACACACACACACACACACACACACACCGCTCAGGTGTTCTGAAATTAGCTGCTGATAAAGCTCAGTGACGTGTGCCAGCACCGACCTCCTCTCTTAGCAGAAGCTCCTCATCTCTGAGCCAAACACTTATCCCTGCCTCTGTGCCCCCAGGCCTTGTTTCCTCTCATTCCATGCTGGCAACATTATTTATCTCTCAGTTGCTTTCTTGTCAATTTTTATTGACAGAGACTAAGGGGATATCTGTGATGGTGTCACTTGATTAGGGAAGACAGAGGGTATATGACATTATGCACAATTCATAAACTAGCCATACTTACAAACTGACTGAGAATGTGAGCAATTTGGGTACAAACAAAGAATTCAAGGTTGTAAATGACAAACTGAAAGCTCTACTCTGATGATTGCTTGATTCCTTGAATATCCTTTAAAAAAGAACATAAATCATACCTTGCACTCAGACTGGAGTATGCAGTAAGCCAATGATTACTATTGTCTTGGCCTTGAGTTTTTCTGTAGTTTGTTTTCTTTTTTGTATTTTGTACATTGTGAAAAATGGACAGTCTACTTTACTAGTAAAGATACAATGTTACATAAAATTGTAATGATCTGACTGGTGAATTGAGTGCAGTATTGATCATAGATCATAACATCTTCATGATTCCTTTCTATTAATTATTTCAGTTATTTCCAGTTTAGATAGCTTGGTTTGTTGATTTGTGCATCCTTTATCATTACTAGCTATGAGGCCACCCAGCCATCATATTTTGGAATAGTAAGGGTTTCTAAAATTAGATGTAGAAGTGTGCCAGCTATCTTAAGGACACCACTGTTACTGTGGCAAGCACAGCAATAGTAATATAGCTGTTACTAGAATATGATCAAATTATCTCAATAATATCTTAGCTGGACAGTTATCCACATCCTTCTAATCAGAGTATAAATGTATTATATATAATAATAGAGTTAAATTAAGTTTAATTCATGTTTTAATTTACATTGATGCCATCACAATGTGATCCTTTAGTGTGTTGTCCCAGTTGTCCCTCTAGCCTCTGCTGTCATTCCACAAGGTGTAACAGTTCCTTCCTGTCACTGAGGCATTCCTTCATTCACTTTCTGCATTTCCTTGGCTTTTGCAACTGGGTATTTGGGAATTAGGCAGCATAAATGTGTTTTTGCTGGAGAGCTTGTCTTTCTGTGGGAGTGCTGGCACTTATCATAAACAACAGCTGTGTAGCATTTTCTTGGCTTGTGGCAGTTCATTTTTAATATATGCCAACAGAGCTGAATTTCCCTTTTCTCACCTGTCACCATGGGGATTGGCAGCAGCCTGTGTGGGGGTGTGTACATGTTTGTGTTGGCTGCATGTACATTCACCATACCAACACAGAAAAAGTTTACAGTTCTGGGGGATAGTATGTCACATTTTGGATTATGTAGTGACATGTTCTGGTACAAAACACAATTTCCCAATGGAATTTTGACTGAATGAAATTATAAAGCATTGTTACTCAATCCTCCCCTGTCATTTGTTTAAATCTCCCTCTGAACTGAAGTGCCATGTCAGTACTGCATGCACAAATGTGTTCCCTTTGTATTCCAGTTTGGAATGTATGACCACCAGGAGGCGCCAGATCCCTGTCCTGACTCCAGACTTTTTTTGATGTTTGAAGAAGGGGGAAAAAAAGACAGAGCTATATAAATATATCTATGTGGGGTAGTCTCAGCCTTGCTCTGATTTCAGAGCATAGCTCTGGAGACCCAGTGTAGATAGACTGAAAGAGAGAGAGTGAGTGAGGAGGTGGGGGGGAGACAAACTGAAAAATGAGAGAGGGAGGGAGATAGGGGAGAAGCAGAGAGAGACAGAGAGAGAGCGCACTTTCATCTCAACTGCATCAACCTCATCACTCGCTCCTCAAGTCCAACATTACCATGGCAACAGCAGAACAGTACTGAGAGAGAGGGAAGAAGACAAAGAGAGCAAAACGGAGAGAGAGAGAGAGAGAGAGAGAGAGAGAGAGAGAGAGAGAGAGAGAGAGAGGGAAAAAGAGGAAGAGAGGGACCAGGAGGAAGCCCTTGCTTAACGTGAGAAGTAAAGGGAGGAGAGGAGTGAGGCTGAGGAAGTGCAGGCTGGTTTCTGAACATGGGTGCGTGCACCGTGCTGCTGTTCTATCTGTCCCTGGCAGAGTTTGGGAGAGTTTGGACTCGGGAGCAAACAGGTAAGGTCTCCTCCAGCTCTGGGATGTGCACACAGATCTCCGGGACACGGAGCTAGTGATCCCTGCGCCGGACTTTCACCCCTGCTCATCTCTCATCTGTCTCCATCCCTGTCCTGGACCTACCTCGGCTGCGCCTCGCCTCCCGGTCCTGGAACGCGTAATGAGCCGCTCATTAAACAGAGGGGATGCTGTAGTGTCTGCTCTCGAGGTTGTTTTCACATCGCCGTCTCCGGTTGTGCTTTTTGGGACTTCCCCTTAATGTCTGTGGGGTGAAAGGGGGGAACGGGTCAGACGGTGCGGGGCACATCCTGTTCAGTGTCAGCTGGTCTGACCGTGGCCGTGACCGAGGCCATGACCGTGCCCTGTGCTCACGGGCTGAGGCTGTCTCCTCCCAGCTGTGTGCTTTTATGTCCTCATGGCTGAAAGTCGCTAGAGAATGTGCCATTGCGGTTTGTGGTCCAGGGGCGCTGCTTAAGCTCAAACGCTTTGCGCCCCCGATCCATTTTGACACGGAGAAGAGGAAGTGGAGGACAATTCAGGCAGACGGAATGACAGCCTCTAGTCCCTGGATCGCGGAGCCCAGGTGAATTAAATATGACGTTTTGCTCTGGTTTATTGACAGAGTTGTGCGTCTATTTTCCAAAGCAGTTAATGGCTCACTGTGTTTGAGATGAGATGAGATTTGTTCGGGTTTCACCCTGGAATGGAGGAAGAAGTTTTGTTTTTCTGCAGCGGACTGACCCAATTAACATCTGTGTAAAGCCCACTTAATTTTTTTTTTTAAAACCGTTGTGAGTGACTCAGAGAGAACAGCCCTTCACAGCATGCTGAACTGCTTTTGCATGCTTTCTGTGTCTTTGCTCTCAGCCACAGGGAGAGCACACACAGCAGCTGTGTGCATCGCCTACTCTGCTGTGAGCACTTCCCGTGACAAAAGAGCCATTCATCTTTTTGTCTTTTCCATGCAACAATTGTTGAAGAGTGTGTGTTCCCTTATGCTTGGGGTCCCATGAGTGAATGTGCTTATGTGTTTTATCAGGACATGTTTGTAAGTTACTGCATTCATGTGGGGGTGGCATATATGTGTATATTACTGCGTTTTCTGTGTGTTTGGGGCTATATATGTGCATGTAGCTGGTTTTTGCGCGTGTCTGTGCATGTGACATACTTATAGCCGATTGACGTGTACGTGTTTGTGCGCAGAGGTAATGTATGTGTGCGCGCACATGTGCGTTTATATCCCTCAGAGGCGCTGTATTTTTAGAAGCCCCAGTTCTTCTCCTCCTCCTCCTCCTCCTCCCCTCCCGAGCAGTGCTGCTCTACTTTCCGTGCCCCCTCCTCTGATCTCTGCCCCAGTGATGACGCTCTGCAAGGTTCGGCAGTGTTGCGGGGCAGCACCACGTGTCCGATGATGAACGACCTCTCATCTTTACAAGGGATGCAGGGCAGTCGGGTCCTGCCGTGCGCACTTCGGGCTCAGGGAGCCCATGAAGACTGCCCGGAGCTGGCCGTCTCTCACACTTTCTGTGTCTCTCTCTCTCCTGCTCTCATTCACTGTCTGTCATTTAACAGTGAATCTGTTGAGGCACTTAATGGCCAAACATGAAGTGGCAGCCACGCAAAGCAGACGTTCAGCAGACGGAATGTTTTTTTCTCACGGCATGCCTGCTTGAACGCCATCACGCTCCGGCGATTCATGAGGGGAGACAGGGGTTCGGAAGGGTCACCATTGCACCCGGTGGGGCTGCCCACGGACATGCTTCTCTAACGGAATGTGTGTTAGAGATCCTCCCAGACTGGCTGGAAAGCGAGTGGAATGGGAACAGTTCCCCACACTGGGGTCGGTGGCCTAACAACTTGGATGGAGCAGGGAGTTCCATCCATTAAGTTTGTTGCCGGTGATAAATCACCACAAGAAACGAGTCCTGACGCTGTCCCCGCAGACTCCAGGTATGAGGCTGTAAACAGAGGGTCTGGTCTCCCGAGCCTCAGTCCTGCCGGTCATCCATGGAAGAGGATGAGAGTGCACCGTCGTGCACGCGGTGCGTGCTGGCTCATGTGGTTCTTGTTCAGGCACAGGACACAGAGAAGCAGCCCTTCTGCACAGAAGAAACCAATGGGCTAAACCCAGCGTTGACCTCAGGGTTCCGCCCACTACTGATCTTCTTGCAGAACCATCTGTGAATGAGACGAGCTCCAGCAACAAAACACTCCATTCATCTTGGTGACCCTCATAAAATGAGCCGCTGTCCTACATAGGGCTTGCCTAACGAGCAGCTTTCCCTCTGCACCAGCACTGCCTGCCTCACTGAAGGAGGCTGCTGGGGTCACAGTGGCCTGTCCCACTGCTCCAGAGATCCCTGCTCCCCAGACCCAAAAGCATATCAGAGGGTTCTAATTTTGGCAGCGTGAGTCCTTGACTGTTTCCCCTGCATGCAGCTGCGGTGTCCGTGACCCCCACACTTACCTGTCCCTCATGTGCCCCTGTGCAACCTGCTGATGGCCTCAGGTCTGGTTGCAATGCACTGTGGGAAGGTTTCAGTCAAAACGAATGCTGCAGACAGAGCATTCATAACGTTTTTTTTCGGCACTGTTTGGCTGTACTCCAGAAGGCATACATATCCAGCAATTGACATCGCTTTTGGTGCTCTCCGTTTGCAGGTGGATCGATGTTTTATTTCCCTCTGGGCCTCGATGAAGGTTTTCTGGCCTGTCTTGAGACAGGGCAGCTTGTTCTGTGTCTGAGTCAAGGCTGAGTTACTGCCGTGATGGAGGAGCATCATGAATCAGGGCAGATGTGAAGGGAACTGGGAAAACACAACCCTGAGTGTGACAGCGTTCCAAAATGAGCCTCAGTGATGTCATCTGTTGTCAGACTCACATTTTTCCCCTATTTTTAATCATCTCTCCCTGACCAATGCACTATGACATGAGAGTGGAGCAGGGCATGCTGGTGCATGGAAGGCCCTGGAGCTGGAACTGAACAAGGCCTGGGGATGGAGCTGGGCCGGGCCTAGCAGTGGAGCTGAACAGGGCCTGGTGGTGGAGCTGAACAGGGTCTGGTAGTGTAGCTGAACAGGGTCTGGTAGTGTAGCTGAACAGGGTCTGGTGGTGGAGCTGAACAGGGTCTGGTAGTGTAGCTGAACAGGGTCTGGTGGTGGAGCTGAACAGGGTCTGGTAGTGTAGCTAAATGGGGGTGGTGGTGGAGCTGGACAAGATGTGGTAATGCAATGATTTTGAGAAACTGACCATAGAATGGAGCCCATAGAATGGCTGTTTTTTACATTGTGCAATATTGCATTGTAGAATGTGAATCAAAGAAGATAAATGTCACATGGTCATTCTTTCCTTTAAAGACAGTATTCTTTTGGAGTGGCAATTACAGGAAAGCAGTGTCAGATATGAGTGCCGGAACAATGAGGGTGGTTGGAAAAGAACAAGTAAAAAGAGCAGAGCTAATGCAATGTGTAATTTTAAAATTCCAGAAACATATCCACTGAGCAAATGTTTGTTAACTTATGTTTGAAAAGTGAAATTCCAAGTTAGCATAGAGAGCTGGGGTGGAGCAGGAAACCAGCCTTCTCTGGAGCAAATCCACAGATGTGAAAATGAATACAAAATACAAGCTGCAAACCGACGTCTTTAGAAGGCAAGTCAACAGAAAGCAAACAGAAATCGCCACTAAATGTTTAGTTTGTTGTTATGAAGGAGCATGTAGTACAGTTAGCCTCATTGTTTTGAGAGGTGATTTTGAAAGCCCTTCTCTCTGTCTCTCTCCCTCGCACTATCCTTCAATCTCTCACTCTTTTTCTCTATCCCTACCCCCCCAACTCATTCTCTTTCATTATCTTCCCCACCCCTCTCCCCCCATCCCGCCTACTCTCCTCCACTCTCTCTCTCTTTTCCTGTCTGTCCATCTCTCTTCGTCCCTCTCCCTCCCGACAGCTCTGACTGACTGCTGCGGGGCAGTGAGATCTGAGGCACAGTTTGTGAAGAGTGATAGACTAACTCCGACCCATCTCTGACCGACTCCACCCCCCCCTTGTTAACAAGCCTCTCAGATTGATCTGCTGCTCCCCTGACTGAAGTGGGAATGAGAGCAACAGCAGACGATCAGCTGACAGCAGGGCTCCCCCACCAAGTTCACTGACAGAGCCCGTCCCTCCTGCAGAGGAGTGCCGGAGGGGCCTGTACGAGTGTGCTGAGAACATGCAGAAGGCTCGCCTTCCGAAACAGCGGCTAATTTGCTGACAATCTGAACGATTTGAAATGCCATGCATTAGGATGCAGCTGCCGGCCTATAGTGTCTGTGTGGAAGAATATGCTGTGTGGAGGTCATGCCTTTGTGTTTTTATTCTTTGTCTTGAAACTGTATTTCTCAGTTCTGGTGATATGTTCATGTCTGAATTAGTCGATGAGCTGAAGGTTAATTTCCATTTTTTGTTCTATTTAATGGACATTGAAGTATTCTGTTCATAAGTAATATTCACTGAGAGCATTAGTCACTCACAGGTGGACTTTCCCTGATTTAACATCACAGAGAGGTCTTCCCTTTTCTTATGCTCTGCACAGACAAAAGCAGAAAAGTCCAACGACCAGTTAAATACACAGCTCACTACACTTCATTTCAACAAATATTTGAGTCTGCTATGTATACTTGCATGCCATATTTTTTCTACATTCTTCTTTTTCCTCATTCTCATCCTGATTTTAGTAATCTGCAGGCTGACTGCCAGTTGCCTGTGCACTTGTCAACATCCTGAAATTATAGCTGAAAATACCACCATCACTTCCCTGCTGACAGAAGCATGGCGTGTGCTCTGTTTAGTGTATCTCCTGTGTTGTTTTATTTTTAGGCTGTTTACATTTGTCACACTATCAAGCCAACAGCATTATCCTAGTATATCTGCATATGTGAGCATAATATGTGTATATGTGTCTGTATATGGCTAATAAGATGGCTCATGCAAGGTAGAATCTTATTCCACTGCTTCCGCATCCTCAAGGTTTCTGTTTTGATGCCTTTGCAGGTCTATGTTAATCTGTTTCTGTTGGTTTCTGTTGGCATGTTTTCCTTCTACAAAGACCGTGATCTTGAACCATGGCTACTGCCACCTAGCTCTGTGCATGAGCTTGGATTACCATAAAAAGTTAGAGAAAATCAATGTACCTGACCATACTTTCTTTCTTTTGTTCATTTTGGATTAAAAGCTCCAGGGCTACTCTTATTTAGACAACTAGTTTCATTATTGTAAGTGGTAGCGGGGTAAAGCATTAGCTACCACTGTGAGCTTGACTCACGGAATGCTCCATTTTCATCCATTTCATGATCTTTGAAATGACAGCACAGGGTGGGGTAAACAAATACATTTTCACAGTACTGTGTTGACTAAAGTTTGTTTAAAAAGTAAGGAAAACTCAAGATCTGTCAGGGCTCAGGCAGGGGCTCAGGCAGGGACTCAGGCGCAGACAGGGAGGCAGGATGCACAATGGATGTTTATTAAACCAAATCGAAATCCCAAAAAACGTGGTCAAAACAGGCAAAGTCAAAAAACCAGAAAAGCACAGCAAACGACACCAAAAATCAAAAAAACATGGTCAAGAGAAACAGGCAAAAATTCAGCAAAACAGGCAGGCAGAACAGGAAAAACACCCCCTAGCGAAAAAGATGAACTGAGACTAGCAACAAGACCAGACACAAGCAGGGAATACATAGGGCAAGGCTGATGAGGAGATGGGATGCAGGTGCGCAGGCAGGCAGGTGGGGACGATCATGTAATCAGGTGGGCGGAGACAGGGCGGAGAGCAGGGCAGGGCTGGAACACAGGGAAAAACAAAGGCACATGGACAAGAAAAAACAACAAACCCGGCTAAGATGCTGGGGCACTGACAAGATCTCTACCATCACCTAGAAACAGCTTTGACTCATAATATCACAGAATGTCTTCTTTTTAGGTTTGGGGGATATCTTTGGCCTTGTTGTGTACAGAAAAAAGGGGTATTTCCTTGTGCTCAGCTATAACTAGGTGCAGGGATGGATTGCAAAACGTTTCCTTGTAATTTGTCATGTTCAGGAAACATTACAAATGTTCTCCGAAAATATATTTAACTAGAAATGTGTCCAGTGAGCTGTTGACATTTCCCACACGTAGCTGTCATTATGCAGGCAGGGGCCACCAAGCTCTACAGCCACCCCCTCTATTTTTTGCTTGGTTTTTCCTGAACTAACTTTGGATTCTTGTAGCTTGATTGTATTTCAAATGAAATTACTGTCGATTTTTTTCCCCCCTAGTGGGAAATCATGTAGTCTTCCAGGGCAATGCTTGTACACAAACATTGCAACATGGCCTGTTCTGTGAGACTTGGACTCTAAATGGAGCTACAAAAATATTTGCCTCTCTGACTGGTTCAGGAGAGATGCTTGAACACTTTGTCCAACGCAGACTGTCAGCCAAGTTCACTGTTCTTCACCCTTGGAAACAGCCTCTTGGTTTTTTTCTGTCAACTGACTGTGTTCTGAGATGGTTGGGCTTTGGGGCTATTATTCATTTGTTCATTTAAGTATTAATTCATTTGCATAATCAGGAAAAGTTCAAATGTGATTTTTAGCATTTTCACCAGAATGAGGGACAGAGCTTCCTACATGAGCACTTATTAGAGAGATGTTCCAGGACAATTGACACACTGCTGTCCACTTCTCTCATGCATCACACATATGGTAGCAATAAATGAGGAGAAGGATCTCATACCAATTGTATTGATTTACATGAATAAATTACATATATTGCAAAATCTTTGAAATATAATGTGACAATGGAGTACATATTTATAGCTTTATTTATAGCGTATTTATAGCTGTGTTGTGTCATCAATCATCCATCCTCATTCTGTATGTGAAAATCAATTCCTCCTAGTGATTTTCTGCAATACATTTGGATGGACAGCTCACATTTGTAAGATCTCACTGAGAGCTAGCATAGCTACAATGATTGCTAGCATACAACAACTGATAGGATCAATGTTTAGCTGTAAGAAATATTTATATATTGTATAATACAAAGCTGTTTTACTGTTCCAAATGCATATCCAAAAATGAAATTAATACACATGGTAAGATATTGACATTTGCGTAGTTATATCTAAAATTCGCAACTTTCAACTGATGTACTAAAATAAATAATTTGATTACAATTCAGATTTGACTCCAAAAACATACTTTTTCCCTGGCATTAATTTAATCTACATGGTTTAATGTATTACTACACATCAAATACTTATAAGGAATGAAAGCTTACTGCTGAATCTCTTTCTGTCCAGTTGAGTTTTTGCTGTGCACCATCCAAGTGTAGTTGCATGTGGAACTTCTCATTCAGCCCGTGAAACAGCCTTTGCTAAAATGTGATTTGTGACACATCTGTCATGATAAACGCTAAAAGCAAAATGGGTATGGAAGGTAAAATAGGCACATTACATTTGGGATGCACAATTTCCGAGTGAAATCTCCAGTGAACAATATAATACCTAATATTTCTTTAGTTATACTTCATTCGCCATGATTACGTGAGAGAATCTGACTAATCTCTCGTGATATCCTGTGTGTTTCTGGAAACTGTCATCACTGTCATCATCACCATCGTCATTAATGTTTTTATTAGTGGGTCACTCAGCAGACGCCCTTACTGAACACTCAAAATGAACTCCAGTTGTATTGGGATGGGCCCTTCATCCCCTCCCCCAGTCATTTTATGCTCAAGCCGTTCTTCCTAAATAAATTAGATTTGACTCATATACTCTCATGGTTATGCTGACTTACCCTCATTGTTATCGGCCCAAGTCCTCCCATTGTTTTTATTTGTGTCCCATGGTAACAGTGGTGCCTCGAGTTGAGGAACTGGCAATCTTAATTTCATAAGGGGCAGACAGCCACTGAGAGTACAGAGTGAGAAAAGCCCTGATTACGGCACATGGAAAAGCAGATCGAAGACCTTGTCTTTCCACCTGTTGTCACTTTTTATCGTACCTTGGCTTTGGCCGTCTCCCTCATACCAGGGTGCTTTCATCCAAATCCGCTTCTTCTGAGAGATGAGTTCATCTTGTGCCGAAGCTAGAGTCATTTCCTGAGTGTTTTGTTTAGTCTTTCCCTCATTCCCCATCGTAATGGCCTAGATGTAGATTCTGCCTGCCTATATAAGTGAGTCCATTATCTGGACAAAAGCGATTCTGGGTGAAAATAATTTGTAGTTATGTCTTGCAATGCATGAGGTAAGCGGGTGCCAAGCCACCTAAACAACAAAAGGACACGTCTTCTGAGTGCTGTTTGTGTGTGTAAACTAAAGGAGACGTCAAGATGAATGCACTCTGCGAGTGACATCAGCGGGTGACACTAGAACTGGCTGGTCAGTCAAGGGGCGGATAAAGTCCTGGTGTGCTGTTCCAGATGGTAAGGCAGTGCTGGGACTGATAGAATGAAAAGGCCTTTAGGCACTCAGTCTGAAAGTAAGATCTTTGCTTTGGGCATGAGAAGAGGACAGGATTTCTGAACTGGCACTGAACTGCCTTTGAATTGTGAGTTGGGAGCAAAGGCATCCAAAAGCACAGCGATGTCGGAGCCGGGTCAGGGTTTGGCCCTCGGATCCCCGCTGTCCTCTGGCAGAGTCTCCCTACTGTCTGAGGCCTGCTGCCGGAGGCTTCTCCTGCTAAAACACAATTTATCCAACTCAGAATGGCAGAGCATTCATATTTTCACAGCTCAACTTGAGCTCCCATGTTAGAGTGCTACCCAAATGTGACAGCTGCCTCTTCTCCTTCTGTCTCCCTGTCTCTATACCTCTGGCCGACATGCCTGTTTTTGAAAAGGGGGGACAGGTCCTCCTTTTCCTACCCTGCCTTGGTGAAGTGGGGGCCGTGGACTTATATCCCTATCAGCACTGAGTTAAGGAGAAACACATCCTTTCTTCACCTTCTTTACCCCATTGGGAGGTTGTACTTATATTTCACAGTGCCATTTGGGACTTCAGCATAGAGGAGTGGTGCACTGCTCTCTGTGATCAATGTGCCCCTGGCTTTGTGACCTCTGGG
Organism: Megalops atlanticus; assembly: GCA_019176425.1. Classification (NCBI taxonomy): domain Eukaryota; kingdom Metazoa; phylum Chordata; class Actinopteri; order Elopiformes; family Megalopidae; genus Megalops; species Megalops atlanticus. Next base: position 41,343,487 of record CM032875.1, on the reverse strand, counting down.
GTGCCTATCATGCCCCTGTCTGTGGTGATGTGTCCACAGGTGAATCATGGCTGGCTGGTTGCCATGGCATGCTATGATTTACCTTAAAAATCTTGTGTGCTGTTCAGGCTATTGTGTGGGTGCCACATTTTCCACTGTGCACTTTCTACTGCTCAGCTGATCTGCACTCTCAGTAACCGTGCCTAAGAGGACACAGCTGTGTACAGTGTGGTTTGTTGCTCAGAGTGCATTGTGGGTAGGATGTGTGCCAGATGGGTGGGCCTTTGCCAGCTCGCTAATCTGTTTGGGAAGGGCTGGGCCTTCACTGTCGTCATTTTTACTGGCCAAAAATCTTCAAAAATACATTAAAGCACATTAAACTATACACATGTGGTTCTGTGGTTTCCTGGCTTTGTGTAGGACAGCACGGTTTATTTGTTTGGGTTCTTGTTTGACAACCAGAAAGAATAACCATAAGTGCAAAATGATGTTTCTGTTTTCCTTCCTTTCATTTTCTGTCTTTTTTATTACTTCTCTTTATTTCTTAATTAGAATAAACTTGTCGACACACTGAATGCAGTTCCAGTGGTTGGATTTGCCCTTTGCGGAGCAGGGACTCATAATGTATTAAAAAGTGAAGTTTCCACCCTGGCCCAAAGTCCATGAGTGAATTGGTCATTACTTGGTGCTTTAGCTTTTGTTTTCTTACAAAACAAGTCTGCTCGAGAGTGGCCTTATTATATAGAGTAGACCTATTCACTTGAGTAAAGATGCATTACTTCCTCACTGATTATATCTGTTCAGTCCCTTTACACTCTCCAATACACCCTCCATCATTCCTCTTCTGTACTCTAGTAGGCATTCTCAAGCACTTCATTGTATGCATCATGTCTTTATCTGCTTGCAATGCTTTCCTTATCTCAGGCCCGCTGTAGTCCAGGCATTGTTCATCATGTACTGTACCCATTTACACAATTGGACCCATTCTGTGGATGCCACCATTAACTGTGACTCCTAAGACTCCTCACAGCACTGCCCCCCATCACTCTCTCTGGAAGGGCATTCAGTCACTACTCTCCTCTGCTCAGAGTGCAGGATGGAGCTGCTTTCACAAAGGACAGTAATGGACAATAAAACATGTGCTGTGTGGAGGTCTGAGGCCGAGAAATGAATAGAAGAAGTAGGTAATTGGGTTTATTTTTAGTCTGATTTCATTGTCCCTTTTGATTTTGAATGCTGCAGCTTTAGCATGCTGTCCGCAGAGGTTAGTGCAGAGACAGCCATGACTGGGAGCCAGGGGTGCCTGTTGACTGGGGCCAAGCCCAGCAATGGAGAAGGGAGTTGTAGCAGTAAGGGAATGGGATCCATGGAATGATGACTGCAGTGCTGAAGGCAGCTGGAGAAGGGCGCTGAGCTCTCTCTGGGAGTCTGTCTTCTCTCCACACAGGTCTCTGGAATCAATGTGAACTGGGCTAAAAGTGATTAGTGGTGCTGCAGGATCCAAAGCAAGAGAAAAGCCCCTGACGCTGACAGCTTTACGAGTGACCAATGAAACGCAGAACCGAGATGCTGCAAACACACTTGCCAGTCATGCTTATCACTCCAGGCACTGACAGAGGGCCAGCACCAGGGTTTGACGTTTGAGGCTTCTATGTCACTCCATTGGGGGAGGTTCCTCTGGAGGGGAAAAAGGTGACCAGGAAACAGCTGGATAAATGTCATGAACTTGTGCACGACGTGTGACTAGGTGAAACTGATCCAGGGCCGGCAACATCCACAGGGCAGTTGCACCGAGAGTTAGTCCTGAAAAGCTGGCCCACAACAGACTCCCTCACAGGCAAATGAATTTGCTTGTTTCTGTGTTTATATCTGAGGCTCTTGGTATTGGGGTAGCACAAAACTGAGTCCTCCCACTACAATCTGATAGGGTCTGCTAAGCTCCGGCTTCGTTTCTGTTTTTCACATCACGCAGGTTGGAAGTGGCCCCAGAGGCTGCTCAACTGCGTGGTGTTGCTGTGTTGGTTGGGCTCAGCGATGGCAGCACTCATCTCACACAAGTTCTTTGTTCTCACTTGGAAAACAATAAATTCTGGTTCGGCATTCTGCCTCTGAGGTTTGGAATGTGTTTGTGCCTTTTAAGTAACCACAGCTGACCAGAAGAAGTGACCCATAACTCCTCTAGAAGCCCTGGGTTTGAAATGACAGTAAATCCGAACAGGCCCCTTCTCACCTCAGCATAACCTTACGACGCCAGCCCCCTCAGGACTGCCTTATTGCACCATCTGACAGACAGAAGGCTGGGGGCTACTCTTGTAACCAGAAGATTCCGGCTTCAAATCCCCAGTGGGGAGGTGCTGTTATACATTTGACCATGCACCTAACCTGAATCCCTTCAGTGAGTGACCAGCTGTATAGATGGATAATATGCAAAGTGTCAATCACCCTGGATAGGAGCATCTGCTGAACCAATCAGCAAACAGACAGTAACAGTGGAAAGATAAGCCGCGGTGTTGAGGATTCAAACTGTGTGCATTACAGAGAGTGTGCCCCTGCAGAGGCAGAGTGGGAGACGCTCTGCATTTTCATCGCCGGGTCGGTCACCCGGCAGCAATGCGGCACGGGTCCCCTGGGGGCTGTCACATCTGCTTGCTCCAGTCACACCTCCTCAAGTGCTCATCAGTCACACAAGTGGCTAAATTGATCCAGTTAGCCGGCCGTGATTATACACAGGCGGAAATAGCCCAGTTCTCCTGCAACGGGATCAAACAAGACTGCAATTAGAAACAGCTCCCCTGCGACACTCTCTCTCTTCTCACCTCCTCTCTCTCCTCTGTGCCTCCGCACAGTCTAATTGCACTCTTTAGTCCTCCTCATCCTCTCCCCAGACCACCCCCACACACACACACAGACACAAACACACACAGACCAGAATATGTGTTTTGCCATCACCATCTCATGTTCCCCCAACACTCGCCGTTGGACTTTCCTCGGTGCTCTCGCACCACCATTGATAAGATCTGCGTTTCTCTCTGCGCTCTTGGCCCGTGTCCTCCATGCCTGGCCCAGTGCAGACGTGCCTGGTTACTCTGGTAGAGGTCAGCTGAATACAGATGTGTGCCGTTTCTGTGGTGCAGACAGGCGTGCGGAAACGTCAGGAACGCACTGTACTAGTTCAACACCATCGCTGAAATGGTCACCTCATCCAACACCGTACCTCAAACACACAACGCTCCTTGTAGAAAAAAAACAGATTAGAAGATATAGATAGAATCCATACTTGGGGCTCAATTCAATCTAAACCATATTGCACTTGGTCCTCAGTATTTTCATGGGGAAATTATGCAAGTGTTAGATTTCTCGTTCCTTACACAACATGTTTAGTTAATTTCAGTGTCTGCCAAACTCATGATGCTGAAGGAATGAAAAAGTCACGATTCCAAATTTCCATTATTCAGAATTGAGAGTTAAGCGTGCTGCAGGACAGAGTCCTCGTTAGGACATCCCGCGCCCCATGTATCGCCAATGCACCTTCCTTCTTCACGTGCTCAGGACTTGTTCCTGCCAGGATTATTGGGCCTTAGGGTTCAGGTTTCAGTTCTCAGTTCCCAAATCAAATAGGATACATTTTTCAAGCCAAACAGTCATATGTTATTCCTCGCTTATTTTGTGATGTCTCTCTACTCGCCTTTTCTCATTGATTTCACTAAATGCCAATCCGCTCAGGCTTGAGCATAGGCCTGCATAGGCCATGTTTCTTTTGGTTGTTCATCGTGTCACTTGACAACTGAAATTCTGACTAGCTCTCTAGAACAATAATGGTCAAAGGTACTAGGCAAAGAGAATGCCAAATCGCCAATCAGATGTGTGTACACAGTGATTTGATTCTTTTTATCATTTTCAGTCATTTGATTCAACTGACTTATGGGATTGATTCATTTGACATATTTTGGACATATCTTTTGCACACCAGCAGTGCCCCCAGTGCATCCAGTTCATCTGATATATTTGTAGCTGTTTGTACTAGCATACAGAATGGTGAAGTTCAGGAAAATATGCCACCACTATGAAGTGGTCCAACTGACCAGGAACAAACCATGGAATTTTTGGCCATTCTGTTTACATTGTTTTTTTTCAATCTGGATGTGACTGTGGTTGGGGTTTGTGAGCGAAAGCCATACTCTGTAGTAAGCACTATACAACTGGGAGATGCACATTGTGGGCTCTGGCTAACATAAAGACATATAACTAAGATAAAATATGCATTCATGCTTGAGATGGATAAAAAAGTCACACAAGCAGATAACCAAGCAGAAAAAGGCACTGTAGTATTTCAGGACAAACTTGTGCAATACTGAAAACAGGGTCCCTTCTGACAAGCGGAAGACTGATGACTGAATTAGACATTTAGCTTGAGAACCCAAATCCATTCAGTTTGACAATTTGAACAGTCTGACAGTTGGTTCAGCTGAGGTGACTGAAAAACTTTTGGACTGAGGATTTAAATCTATTTTGGTTGAGTCTTTTTCTGAGAGTATATGGAGAGGAAATGACAGCATTTTTCCTCTGTGCCCTTTTGTTTGATCATATTGGTAATTTCAGCTGGTGCTGATGTAAGGCCAAAATGCTGGAGAGACATGCAGTGTCTTATGATGTACACAGTTGTGTTTAGACAGATTAGAGCCCTTGCTTCAAACAAATGACTTGTATCAGAAGGTACCATACACAGCATGACATAGTTCATTTCAGGACTGAAGTGTTTTCCTCTTCATGCACATGTGTATAGTGATGTTTAAATGTTTAACATGTGCAAGAGGCTCCAGCAGAGGTGACGGCTGTTCCAGTGTAGGAGCAGTGATTGGTGCTGAGAGCCTGGCTGTCTCGCCGTGTCCTCTGCAGGTTCGCGGTGGCTGACCTCTCTGCTGCAGCTGTCCCTCTTGGATTGGAATGGCAGCCAAAAGCAAACAGTTTGCCATATCGTGTAACGATCTGTGATTTGAACCAGAAAGTTTCAAGTTTGGTTCCCAGGTGGGCCACTGTCATTGTCCCTGTGAGCAAGGTACTAAACCTGAATTGTTTTAGCAATAAATAAATAAACAATAATGCCATTTGCAGTTTGGAAACAACAGTTCTGAGTATTGTAACTGCTTTGTAACCCTAATCATTGGGAAGGAGGTGTGGGTGAGCCCACAGCTGCACTGGCCCCATGCTCCCACCAGTTCTCTAACTGTGGTCCTCAAAAAAATTACAGCTCACAGGTCACAGTCTGCCAGGCCTCTTCTGCTCTGTCGCGAGGGAACGGGCTCCAAGGATGGAGGCAGTGACCTGAACTTGTAGCGCAGGGCTGCCCCGCCACTCTCTGCGCACAGTCGAAAGCGATTCCCAAGTGATTTTGCGATTCAGTACTCACAGCGCTATACCGGCGCCTCTTTCAATAAAAGACGGCTCGTTGCTCGCAGCCGCTCCGGTTCTGCGGGGCCGGTCTTGATGTGGCCCTGCTGTTTCCCCTCTGCTCTTAAGAAGGAGCATTGCGTCATCCGAAAGAGCAACTCAAGCATGTTTTCCTATTATCCTTTTTTTCCCTCCACTTTGCCTTTGTTGCGTGTCCTATTAAATTTCCACGCGTCTCTCTGTCAGCTCTTGCCTAAGAGTTGTTGTGCTCCGTTCACGTTCAATAATCCAGCGCAGTGACAGAAATCCCAGCGGGGGTGGGGGGTGTAAGGGGGGACAGGACTCATCAAAATCGGCAACCATGAAGAGTTTCACTGGATATTCAGGCCTGGACAATGTGCCGACAGAAGCTGTTTTCATTCTCTGCTCCGACACTCTGTCAAAGTCCTTTTTGCCGACCTGTTTATTTTCGTGAATGCTTTTAATATAAAACGCCCCAACTTCACGTGTCAGCAGCTGAGGAGGAAAAAAAGCACGCATAGGCAAAGGCGAAGTCATACTGGGCATGCTTAATGAAATCCTAAAAATGTGGTTTCCGCGTTTAGCAGGGCAAAGCACTGTGTGAAGCGTGAATCCTGCAGGCTTGCCCTGCTGGGTGTTGGGATTTTGGGTTTTTGCTTTTTTTAAGGAGTGAGTTCATGTGAGCATGTGTGGAATACGGTCTGCTGTGTGTGTGTGTGTGTGTGTGTGTGTGTGTGTGTGTGTGTGTGTGTGTGTGTGTGTGCGTGCACGTGTGTGCGTGTGTGTTTACATGTTTGGTTGAAATCAGAGGCCTGTTTCAGCCTCAGCACCTCTCTTCTCCTGTCTCCCTCTTGCTCTCACAATAATAGCAGTGTTGCGAAACTCTCTGACCCAGTGGGCCTTTACTGGCCCTGGGAAGGGGCAGGCTGTACTCCTCTCCCTGCTGTGAAATGGAGTGGAGCCCAAAGCTGCCTGGTTAATGACACCCCTCCTCTGACCAGAGCAGATAAACACCAACCCTATGACCGTCGCAGCGGTGGCCACTAAACCATTCCGGATTCCTCCCCATACTTGTCTCCCGATACACTGACAGGGTCGAGCATCCTCAGTTGCTCTTTTATGGGGATCCTATCTTAGCTCATAATTCCTTACGAATGTGTCTGGAGTGACCACAAGGTCACAGTAATTGCGTCATTCTTATGGGAAATGGCTGGGCTGTCAAGCACTGTCCACAGTTCAGTAAGTGTAATTAAGGGTGAATAGCAACATTTCGGTCATTAACGCACTGAATGACAGCCTCATTTTACTTCCTAAACAACCGTGGTTTATTTTGGGTGAGGTGACGCATCAAGAAATACTGTTCATGTTTTCACAGGGATTTAAAAGCCAAGACGTGTTGGCTGCTTTTATCAGGAAACTGCTTAATAGCCATGATTATTTTTCTTGTCAAATTCCGTCTTACTGCTCAGAGCTTAGAGTTTACTGAGAGTGAGGGGCAAGCATTGCTTTCATAAAGTATCAAACATGTTGTTACACGTACTCTGAACGGTTGGGTGTGCTTTGTCAACTTCTTCTGCGCAAAAATGAAAAGTGAAGAAGTAAACTGATTGAAGGAAAACGCAAAACAGGACTTGTCCATGGCAGTCAAACGGAGGGAGAGAAGAGCAGAATCACTGAAGCAGAAGCACTGTGTTTTAGGAGTGTTAGGGGTTTATTTATGTGAACACTGGGCAATGTGCCCTGGCCTATCTTCAAAACCGTACCTGCTCCTCCTCTCTCCCTTCTTTTCCCTCTGTCAGCCCCCCCCCCCCCCTTTTATCTCCCTTATGCCTCTCCTCTGAGACTCGAACAGAGCGATGTCCACGAGGTACTGTCTCTGGACATGTCTCTGAAGCGTCCTGCTTGGAGCTCGGCAGACACGTCCGGCGCTGCTCTGTCTGTTTGGCACCGACTGGAGGTCCCTGTCACAAGGGGACCCGCTCCACATCTGGCCAGTGTCTCGGTGACCCGGCAGCGCTGACCCTCTCCGGTCCTGCTGAGCTGCACGGCGGCCTTCGCGCTCCGGAGCCAGATGTGCTGAGCGCTTGGAACAGATCCACGCTAATCAATGCGGATCATCCAGGGAGACACAGATAAAGGGCAGTGATATATGATGGCTCTGACTTCATAAAATAATTAAGGGAGAAAATATAAAACCTGCACGGAGAGTTATTTGACAGGGGCCTACAGCTGCCAAGCAAACCCCGCCTCCTTGTTTTCCAGCTGCGGGTCTCCAGTGACCAGTGTCCAGGAAAACAGGGTGAAAGGAAAAAAACAAACAAAGAAACTAGCTTCATGTGTCACACACAAAAAAAGAAGATTCACGAATGCAAAGACGTGCTGTTAAATGGCATCACGGTGTTGCTTGACTGCACAGTGATGGGAAGGGAAATGATGTCTCAACTAGCACCTTATGAGAACTCCATGCGGAATGCACTTTTCTCCCACATGAAGTGCCACGCTGTTCAGAATGCAGGACACAGCATCAGATCAATGTCGTAACACCAGCCTCCATCAGCTATTTCTTTGCCCTTGACTAATTGTTTCTGAAGTGCAGCTTAATTATGTTTGGCTCAATTACCTTGCGTATCAATAACATTATGCACAACCTGGACCGAAAAGGCTGCTTTTCTGATGCAGGCTATGACACAAGTGCCTGAATGTTGGAAGCCATTAAAGGCATGAACATAAAGCAGATGGATAAAGGAGAGTGCAGCCACTCCTGTTTGCGGAAAGGGGTTGACAGTTCTGAACACCTCCAAGTCCCAGGTCACTGCACTCAGAGCACGGAGAGATGTATTGCAGGGACATCATCAGGACAGAGGGCTCCTGAGGTGAGGAGGCGGGCACTGCCCCAGGTTTAATTCCTGGGGAGCTTGGGAACTCTTGACTGGCTAGATATGGAGAGCAAAGCCCTCTGGGAAATTCTGTCCACATTGTTGGAAAAAATGAAGTGGCAGACTCACAAAAATGCCCGAAGGCTTTTCTGTTTTGTGTGTGTTTTTTTTTAATATCTTTTCCTAAACAGTGATTAAACAGCGGAGAACTGGCCGGGATACTTTCCAGTGTTTTCCTGGTTTTTGTCTTTGTTACCAAAAATCAGCTGGTGCTGGCTCTGCCGCTTGCATGTTTCAGGCTGATTTACTGCAAAAAAGAGGAAAAAAACACAGACAGAATGCCAGCAGTGTGTGTGTCTGTGTGAGAGAGAGAGAGAGAGAGAGAGAGAGAGAGAGAGAAAGAGAGAGAAAACAGAGAGAGCTGAGAGACAGTTAACAGAGTTAACTCCAGCTAACACTTTGTCTAACCATAGGCCAGAGTCGTGCTATCCATCATGCAGTGCGTTAAAACTTTGGGTTTCCTGTGAGAGGGTTCTGAGATGTTCCTTACATGTCCAATGCAAAAACAAACCAGGAGAGAGCGTGTGCCACCATGTTCTACGGGCACAAAAGCTCTCTCTGTACCCCAGCTCACCTTCAGAAAGAAAAGCGCCCCACACATCTCATTAATTTGATGAAATGTAAATAGATGAGGTGGATTGTCTTCGCTTATTCCGCCGATTCATCTCGGCAGTGGCCGACACAATTCAGGACACCGCAGACATTGCGCTGGCATGTTGTTATCTGCTGCAGTCTGAGTCCAGCGGGCCCATCAATCAGACACGGCTGCTTTCATGTAAATACCCTTCGCCAGACAAAATACTGCCCTTCCAGCGGCTCATAAACCGTGTCCCAGGAAACAGGATTCTCATTCTCCCCGGTCCTGCTAGATTTGGATGATTGCATGGGTTGTGTTTTGCATTCCTTTGTACTGTGGTGGAGTCCAGTCTGTCAGCGGTGATGGAAGCTGCAGTCATCTCTGCGCTGATGAGCATCTCTGTTGTGCTGTAGACATCGCAGCCCCGCCACTCATGGTGGCGTTCCATTGTATTTATTGCCTTCAGCCCTGCTGTCCCACAGACAATCCCCAGAGAGCCTGAAACACAGCAGTACCACCCACAGGCAGATGCACATTGTTAATTTTTTTCATTTTAATTGACGAGACGACCCAGTAACAGATTAACATTTCCTCTAGGACCTTTCGTTAAAGGCCCCTCTTTTCCTTGCTGTGTTTGCGCTGGGGGGAGCCAGGTGATCCCCTTTTATGCACGTTTTCCATGGTGCACAGAGCAGTGTGCATTTGGCTTGTGGTTTGTGTGTGTGTAAGTTCCTGCACTGTGTTTCCTGCAGGAGTGCTGTATGGCTTGGCAGCTCTCAGCGAAGGGGACACATCAGAGCTACGCAGGGCCCACAGAGACCGTGGGCCCCTCCCCAACCCGGGGAAGGCTAGAAGGGCCCGGGACACGCTGGGGGGAGGACTGGCCATAGACACCCTACCTGACAACATGACCCGCGTTGTGGTGAGTGCAGTCTGTGCACTATGTATGTGTTTGTTGTGTGTGTGTGCGTGTGTGTGTGTCTGATGTGTGCGTGTGTGTGTGTGTGTGTGTGTGTGTGTGTCTGATATGTGCATGTGTGTGTGTGTGTGTGTGTGTGTGTGTGTGCGTGTGTGTGTGTGTACATGTCTGGGTGACATGTGTCTATGTGTGTCTGTTATATGTGTTTGTGTTTGATTTCAATATCTGCAAAAGTGGGTTTTAGGGAACATTCCCTCAGCAGGTGATGCTCTTTACCCACCTGTTCTGGCGGGAACACAGAACAGCAGCAGTCACTCTTACAGGATTCTGAGTCCCGCACAGGAAGTCTGGGAGAGCCCTGACAGGACGCATAACCAGAATGATTAGTTCTCCCTGTCCAAACTGAGGGACAGAGATGCAGTGATGAGGGCAGGTAACTCCTCCCCTGCCCCTCCTCCTCACTCCCATCCCTCAGAAGCATCACCTCACCATGCTGCAGCTGGTGGTGGCTAATTGCACAGCCATTAGTCACTACTAATTAGCATCTCATAATGGATTCAGGCTGCTCTTTAATTAGGTACGGCTCATTCACTCCTGCCCTGGGGGACAAGGTCAGCGGAGGGGTGCAGATCGCTGGTGATGGAGCGGATGGGCCCAGAACCTTGAGGGGCAAAATCATCAATCAGGGGTCAGTCCACTTAGATGGGAAAGTCAGACTTTTAATACTTTTTAACTTGTGTGAAGGGACTCATTGGGTGCCGAGGAGACAGACAGCATTTTACTGTAGCAGTATTTTTTCCACTCATTTGGAATCGTGGTGTGCTGGCGAAGCTCATGCGTGCTGTGCTCTGAGCGCTCACATCTGTAAGGTAGATCATCTGTTTTTAAGGCCACAGTGCAGCATAGTGGTGCTTTAAAATGACTGCGGAGGATGTGCTCTGCAACCCCTTACGAAAAGGTACTGCAGGACGGGCCAATTTTACTATACATTCCTATCAGATTGCGTCAATGTGCTGCAAGGTTTTCAGCGCTCCTTTAGGACATTTTTAACAGGGTCGGTCAGTCAAGGGAAGGTCTTAGGAGTGGGCTTCATTTTGGCTCATGCGCGCTGGTACACATCAGTCCTTTCCAGGGAACAGGGCTCATGTCAATGCCTCGGCCGGTTTCAGATTCCCTGATAATACCAGCAGTGTTACGCTGGGGCAGAATGAGTGGTTCAAATCAAAAGCAGTTGTCCGATGTAAGACCTGCACACCTGCAATCCTTCCCCCCCCCGCCCCAGCTCACCCCACTGGTGCGCTTTGGAGTACGAGCTGGAGCCCTGTCCGGCGCTGAGGGGCTGTGAGTGATGGACGAGCCGGGCGAAGGCCCTGTTTCCACTCCTCGCCTCATTGTGACTGACAGGTCCTGGGCCACGGCTCCCTCTGATATCAATTAATCAGCCTGGCCTCGTGGACTGGAGGCGTGCCCGTTGCGTGTGACTCAGTGTTCCCTGCGCGCCGTGTTCTGTCTCCATTAATCAGCCCCTGACACATCTGTGCGATCAGGCACACACATGCATGCACATAAACATACACGCACACGCACACACACACACACGCAAAGCTAAAGACACATGCACAAACACAAAGACACACACATACATACATATACGTGCACACAAGCACACAATGAGTATGCTTAAAAAAACATGTATGCTAACACACGCCACATTCTCACAACACACATATATACACACATATGCACGGAGAGGAATGTGCTCTATTTTCCTAGACAGACCTGCACTCAAATAATTGGCCTTGTGCTCCTTGGAATGGGCCTGTGACCTCATTCAAATACATTACACTTCGGAGCATCAATGTTATGAAGCAGGTCTCTGAAGTCAGCTTTCAGTGCTGCTGGGAGAGGTAACACCACCTGACCTTTAACACTCCTTACATTCTCTTATCCTCTGACCGCTGAGTCCCCTGACACAAAGCACTGGGACAGATGGGTCCTCAGTGGCAACATGATTTAAACAATATCCTTTAGGTAAGAACAAAAGAACATGACAACAGAGGGAAAAAACTTGGCAGAGGAACCTTGCGGATGTTTGGAGTCCCTGGGGACTGTGGTGCTGAATTGTTTTATTAGGATGATTGAGTTGTCCTCTCTCACTTCTGTCGTCACTGACCTCAGTGCTAAACAAGGACCTGGCCCTGTAAATAAACACCTCATTATAAAGTCTGTCTGCTTGCTCAATGCCTGAGGTCCCTTCCCTCACTCTCATGCAAGGCTCTCTCCTGCACCAATGGTTTCTATAACTTTCCTCATTCTTAATTTTTCATGATAATTTTTTCATTTTCTTTCTCCATGGTTTCTCACATTCCCTTTCACTGTGGTCTCTCTTTCACCATGGTTTCTCTCATTCCTTTTCTCTGTGGACTCCCTTTCTCTTTCACCGTAGTTTCTTTTGTTCTCTTTTACCATACTTCCTTTTTTGAATTTTCTCCATAGTTTTCATATTTCCCTTCTGCTATTTTACCTCACTAAACTGGTGATCACCGGTTGTACTACTTTAGGCCTGTCTGACCAGAACAACCTTTGCATGGGAACGCTGAGTGAGGCAAATACAATCCAATACATTTCTATATATTTTTTGCATTGTAAGTCCTCCAGTGCACTGCAGTGAAGTGGGTGCCGACTGTAGAATAAGTGTTAATCCACTGACATCAACTGAGCATCTTAGAGGTGTACAGCGAGTCACAGGGTGCTGACAGTGGTGTGATGAGGGGATCCTGTCTGCCCTGTCTGCCCCTGCCTCCCCGTTGGAATAAAGCTAGTATATTCCACGACTGTGGGCTCCCAGTCAGGTTCTGAACCTGGACAGCAGGGCTTAGCTTGGGCTCAAGACGACTGCCTTGTTAAAAGCCACTTGGGAGCCTCACTGCAGTTTTTTGTTCAAATGCACCATGGTCCACATCATACGTTATGGAGGTCCTCGCCGCCCCTGTATGTAGCCACAGAGGTTCACTTCTGCTGCAGTGCAACACCTCCTTTACAGAGCCCCTCTTCTGCACATCCTCTGTCACACAAAATAGTCTCACCTACACTGTCTCCTGTACACCACCCCCACTGCGTTATGATCTTCCTCGCTACACTGCCCACACGTTGCATTCGTACATACTGATGCTCTGCCCCCCCCACCACACCCCACCCCCCCAACACCAGTCCCTCACCTTATTTCCTGTTTACCTCTTCTGTCCGGGTCCACCACTCCGCCAGTGCATTGGGGCCGACAGAATCTTTCAAATTGTCCGTTCAAGGACATTCTCGTGAAGTCAGGCCTGACCGATCTTTCCTATCAGCGAGTGGCACGGTTTTCCCCGCTCACTGACGATGTTTGTGTGTGTACTCGCCTGTGCAGCACTATCCTATTTCTTGAGCACGCGGGCAATTATAATTTCCATCAAAATAGATTGCGTTACGCTTCCCTCATTCCCCCGCATTGCAAATTGGAAACAGACCCACGTCTCGTCCTGCCAACTTACAGCATTTGTTTAAGTCTGGCTACGTGTGCGTCAGGGTTCTCTGGGAGAGACCTCATCAGCTGACGCTCTTCCGCTAGCCCAGCAGCCCGGGCCGAAGCAGGTCAGGCCCGGGAGATGAGGGAGGAGCGGGACAGGGGAGAATCTGGGCTGCCTGCCCTGTAAGGATCGGCACTGCAGCGAGAGCACTGCTTTTAACTGCTCCACTTTCCCTGCGTGCCCCACCCTCTCCAACAATCGTTCCTCTCTGTCACCTTGAACCACAGCGCACATTAATAATGTGCCGGAGTTCCATGGCCCTTCTTGGGTACCCAGCTAAATGTGCCACAGAGATACTGTAGGGAAGCAGGCTTAAAATACCCCCAATCCCCCTTGAGTGAGCTGCTCTACCAGACATGTGTGAACAGCATTCTGGGATACACCCTATTGTTTAGCAGCCCTTATGTCAGCTTGAAATTACTTACACCTGTGCCTAGCACATCATCAATAACAGTCTCCATTTCAATGGGATTCTCAGATCTGGTTCTTGGCCCTCCTTGTGCTTGCTGGTGTTCAGTCCAAATGAATTAGAGTAATGAGCTGTTAATTCTAGGTTAGTCTGAAGAAGACATTTACAACTGACTGTAATCTTTAGCATATTCTTGAAGGCCAAAATATGGTAGAAATATGTCTCTCTGCTAAGTAGAATGAGTATTGCATATATTTAGTCAAGATCGATGAAAAATGCTGAAGTGAAACGAAAGATAAATTTTCCAGATGCTTGTTTAAACACAAAAGTAACCATGGCAAGACTTAACTGCATATTCTTGTAAAAGGATAATTGATAAAAAGGCTGGAAAGAGCAAAAACTATGTAACAGTAATAATTTTATTTGTACAGTACCATTCTTGCATTTAGTGTAGGGTGCTTTACATATAACGATTAAAAAAACAAACAGGAAATATGACAATCATGAGAGAAATAAGAGGACATATAGAAGAAATAAAAATTATAACAAAATGATTATATATAATTAAATTATAATGAAACTATTATAATTAAGTAAAACATGAAATGGGCATGTATACAATGTATAAATGTATGAAATAGACAATGATAAACCAAAAAGGAATGACAATTTTAAATGAATTTTTAAAAATTGTATCAATTAAAATATACAGAAAATAGACACTGATACAATGAAATAAGTAACAAAACCAAGCCTGTATACATGGTGAGGCCCCAAGATGCCTTGGGGAGCCCTGCTTTAGCCAGACCATACCGACATCAGCAGTTGTATTTTCATGTACAAAGTATATGAAAGGACATGTTTTAACATCTGATAGATCAAAATATTTTAAAAAAGGAATTCCATGGAAACAGTCAGCCAACTTGAGCTGAAGGGGCCAGATCCCCAGTTGTGCCAGGCCTTGACCACATTTCATCCCTTTCAGAACAAAAGACATTTCTATGTAAATCCATAAATATTTACATTTATGTGGTCTGAGCTGAGAACAACCCTTTGAAACGCCTTGCTATTGTCGCATATTTGTATCCATCAGTGTTTTGTGTTTGTGTCAGGGGTGCATTGTGGGGGCTGGCAGGACACATCACGTAGCACGTGGCTTCTCTTGTGACTCCAGCAGGAGAATGCACAACCTGGGACTCTGTGAAACATCTAAACTTGGGAGGATGGTAACCATGCACACTGTGATATTTCAATGAGACACAGCTGTGTGTGTGTGTGTGCGCACGCACACATGTGTGTATACATATGTTCGTTATTGCATGTGTTGTGAAAAACAAATCCTTGTTACTCCTTCTCTCTGTCTTTCTTTGTTTTTGTTTGGCAGTGGAGACAGTGGAGCATGTTTTCAGCTGAAGTTTGTTTTCAGTGGTTGATTGAAATATTTGCGTCCCTTAACATTGCCTTCTCTAAGGGACTTGGGGTCATGTGAGGTAAAAGACTGAATTCATTAATCTTTTGCCAGGGCAGATTAACGTGGACATATGGACCCTAAAAAGAGACCATGCAGTTACACAGTGTGAAAGTGATGACGGCTTTAACATAGCTGTGTTCCCTCATTACCCTTCATGTAAATATTGAATTTGCCTACCTCCTGTTGTTTGGGGACTTGCTGAGTTTTGAGAATTGATGTTTATGAATGGGTGGGTGTGTGCGGTTAGGGATTTGGATGTGCAAAAGCATTTTTTTAGTTTGTTTGCCCCCAACAGTTTAATGGTCGGGTAACAACCTAGTAAAGTCACTGCTTTTTCTTTTGCCATGACAGAAGATGTCCCCTAGAGAATTTCTGCCTTTAATAAACAAAGATTTTTTTTAAGAGTGACTCTCTCATCTCTTTCTGCCTCTTTTTTCCCCTCACTCCACGCTCTTGCCCTCTCCCTTTTACTCTCCCTCCATTCCTCTTCCTCCCACTTTTTTCTCTTCTCCCTTGATCTTAATCTCTCTGTCTCTTAATCTCTATGTCTCTCCCTCCGTTTCCCTTTCTCCCCTCCCACCCTCTCTCCCTTTCCTCTCTCCCCCTCCCACTCTCTCTTTCTGTCTGTCTCAGGAGGACTCTCATAGGTACTACTCCTGGCGCAGTTTTGGTCCTGCGGACAAGCGCATGGGGGAACTGTGGGTGGACTTGAGCGCCGAGCAGCACAGCCAAGTCAGAGTGCACGGTATCCTGTCCAATACGCGCCGTCAGGCTGTGGTGAGACATGCACACACACACACACACACACACACACACACACACACCACCCACACACATCAGCACAGCTTGTGTCACAACACGTGGACATAACCTTTTAATTAATTTATTTTTCTTTTTCTCTCTCTCCCCCTCCCTCTCTGTCTCCCTCTTCTCCCCCTCTCTGTCTCCCTCCTCTTTCTCTCTGTCTGTCTCAACTCTCTCCCTCCAGCGGGTGGCCCTATCTTTTGATTTCCCCTTCTATGGACACTATCTGAGGCAAATCACCATAGCAACTGGAGGTATATTTCTATTGCTCCACTGAGTTCTTCCATCCATCATTATATGTCTGCAAATGTAGTCACAGATGTTACGGATTTATCTAGCAGCAGTACTTATGTCATGCATATATTCAGTATTTACACTGACCTGCAATGGCATTTTCATCAAAACTACAGTGCCTCTAGAACAATTCTGCTGTTAATACCAGCACAGAGGAGGACTGGGTCTGTTTTTAAGTCTGGGTCTATTTTAGTGTCCTTAGAAAACTGACTGTATTCTGGTTAGTTCTAAATGGATTCCCATTACCATCTCCTAAATTAGCTCCTAATGAAACCAACGCTAATGAAGAGAATGGATTCATTAATGAAAGCCTCATATTCTACTCCCCCCTCCTGACTGAAAGCTGGCCTGTGAATCCACCAGGCTCCTACCATCATGAAGCCAGACATTGTTTCACCATGGCCTCTCCCCCTTTGTCTCCTTTGCGGTCTCTTTGCTAATTAATTCTCACAATTATTACCATGTACCAATGAGGTAATGGGATTCATCCTCTCTGGCATTCATAATGGCAGTTGATTACTATTTTATGTGTTTTTGGGCCCCCAGTTAGACTGATGGAAGTGTGCTTGTGTGGATCCAGTCATGTCTGTATTATAATTTTTTATGTGAAATTTTGTGAATGGAAATTTTGAAAATTTTTGTGTGTGTGAAGTGATGAGGGCACTGTGAAGTGATTTTCTTGTGGGTAGTTACCTGTGGTGTGACACAGGCCTGGTTCTATAGGGAAACCTGGACTTAAACTTACCAAAACAAGAATTTTAACCTATGGCAACCGTTTATGACTGACCTGCCTCTCAATGGCAACATGACTCTCACAAAATACCGGCTGCCTCCCCTGAGTAAGTTAGAGTTGGTCCTGCTGTGGCAAAATGCCACCCCACTCCCACGCACAGATAGATTTTACCCTATAAACCTGGTGCTTAAATGTGTTGGTGACGTGGCTTCTACATCTGATGTGCATACTGAAGCATGTATGTAAGTTTAATGGCTGGGAGGTCGTAATGTGAAAAAAAAAAATCACACACGGTCTTAATTATCCCATCTGAGACCGTATGCAGAGGTTTCTTTGATGAAGACCTAGTGCAAAGTTTTGTCTATAAGGACCAACTAAAACCAATAAAACAACACATTCTTGCTGTGGTGTAATTAGTCCAGCTTAGGAACACAATGTTTTCACATTGTCCTTAGGGACGGGAACACTCAGGATGTTCAAGATGAATTGGGATATTTCTCCTGTTTGCAGTCATGCTTTCTGTCTGTCTGGTATTGCCTGTATGTCACTGAAATACTACATCCAAATGTTTGTTGCACTTTTGTGTTCTTTGATGTGTTTTCAGCCTGTTGGCCCAAGATGTAGCTATGCACAGTCATCATCCTGAAAGTTCCTGCTCTGAATTTTTTTTTCTTATCAGGGTATTAGAGCTGTACTTCAGTTTCACAACTATCATGAGACAAAAGCTTAACAGTTTTAAAAATGAAAAGAAAAAAAGAAAAATTTGCATGAGACACAGCTAGCAATTCACAAAAACCTGGGGGATAATCAGGTTAGGATACTGTATGGAGCAGGCAAACGTAGGAAAATAATGCCCAGCAATTGAGTGCTGCTTCAATTTACAGCCCTGATACCACTTAATTGCAGTGTAATTGATACTTTGCTCTTTGCGTCTATGTAATGAGCCACAGGCAATCGCAGCTTAACACAGCAGTGCTACCTCATTTTCACACTTTAACTGCCCCTTCATCCTGAGCTATAAAACATGATCCCCTGAGCTAATCAAACAACAGCATTGGCAGGATACTGAGATAAAGCATGTTGTTGTTGCCCTTCCTCCTGCCTGACACACCGGGGAACAGGCTCACTTTAGGTTCTCAGTGAACAGTAAATTGACTGTATCCATCACTCTCTGGGGCAGGTGAGCGTGGTTAATCCGGACACAGAGGCGATCGATCCCGCTCTCACCGCTCCGGCACCAGGCTAACGTCCTCTCTGGGATTTAGTCAATCAATCAGCACAGCTACCCACGCACACTCACGCCCTCTGCCTGTGAAGCAGTGGGAAGGGCGTGGATAGGTTGCGGGGTACAGCGATTGTATTTCTCCCGCTTTCAGACTAAAGACAGTCCACGAAACCAAACAGTCACATAAGTCTGATTCCCTGACTCCCTGACCTATGACCTTCAACTTCTCCCAGGGTTCATCTTCACCGGGGAGGTCACACATCGCATGCTGACGGCCACTCAGTACATCGCCCCCCTCATGGCCAACTTCGACCCCAGCTTCTCCAAGAACTCCACAGTGCAGTACCTGGACAATGGTGAGAGCGGGGCTGGTTCGCGGGGGGCGCACAGCGGCCTCTGACCTCTTTGTGACCCGTGACCTGTGACCTCTGTACTGCCCCAGGGGAGGTGTTTGTGGTGCAGTGGGACAAGGTGCAGCTTCAGGACCAGGAGTCGGAGGGGGTGTTCACTTTTCAAACTGCCCTCCATCACACTGGGACCATCGTCTTCAGCTACAGAGACGTGAGTCTGGCTCCCATGCACAGCAATACACACAATTCACGCTCGCACTGGCATGCAGGCACACGCACACCCACTTCTTCTGCCTTTTCTCCCTTCTCCCCCTCTCTCTCTCCTCCCTACCTCTTGTCTTTCTCACCACCTTGCTCTTTCTTTCAACCCTGCCTTTTTATCCCCCCACACCTCTGTCCCTCTCTCTGTCTCACTCAGGTGCCGTTGCCAGTGGGGGAGATCAGCTCATCTAAACACCCAGTGAAGGTGGGCTTGTCTGATGCATTCATGGCCCTCCTCTCTTCTCCACAGTCCCCAGGTTTGTCACAGGCCCCAGATCACGGGGGGGGTTCTTTCAGTCACAAAGCGAGAGCCAGATATTTATGCCATTGGTCTCCCTTTCAGTTATGACTTTTGGCGCTCCTGAAGTTCTTGATTATCTGACTGCTGTTATGATTATGTTGGTAAATGTGTACAATGGGTGACAATGGTCATCACGTTGTTTCATTTCCACAGAATCACGACGCCGGACAATCTATGAATATCATCGAGTGGAGATTGACACCACGAAGATCACCAACCACTCGGCCTTCGAGTTCATCCCACTGCCCAGTGAGTACACCACGACTGCCTCCAGACCAGTCAGACTGTTCACTGCAGCCACATGAGGGTGTGACAAGGCATCTTTCCAATCAATGCTTGGCAAAGTTAAAGAGCAAGTCAAAGATCTGTGATGTCTGAGCGCTTTGCGACCCTCTGTCTGTCCCTCTCCCCTCCCCCCAGCCTGCCTGCAGCATGAGACATGTGAGCAGTGTACCTCCTCTAACCTGACGGCTGGCTGCGGCTGGTGCAACATCCTGCAGAGGTGAGAGGGACAGGGGCATAGCCAGATCTGGAGCCTGCAGCTGTGCGTGTGTGTGTAGGTGTACGTGTGCGCACGTGGACATGTGTGCGCAGCAGAGAGACTCAGAGGTAGAGCGGCTGTTGGCCTCGTCAGCAAGGAGCAGGCGAGAGACACTGAGGAAATTAGAAACAGCTTGAGGTGAGTAATCCCTGCGCTCTTTCCAAAATTAGAAAGCTCTAAACAAACCGTGGGGGCCTGGTTATTTTGTTTCCTGTAGCACAGTCTGCTGGGGTCATCAATAAAACCATACGATGCAAATCTGTGCACAGCTTCTGTCCCAGAGTTCCATGGGATAGCCTTGACAGAACACACAGAACATAGCCACCAGAGTCTTCTTTGTTGTGTTTCTCAAGGACAAACAATGGTCCATCCCTCTGGGCCAGCCTCATGGAATTATTCAAGCAATTCAAATGGATGCAATTTAAGAAAAAGGCTAATCCTCATAAATTATCTTTATGAGGGCCAAATGTTCTCTTGTGTGGGGAGTGTGATGTGATTCAGAGCTGACTAATGGGATTTGAAGTAACCTGTTGTTGTGTGCTTCAGTCCAAGCCTGAAGACACAATGAATTGTGAGAGCGGATCATTGTCACTGACATAACCTGTTTGCTTTTGAACAAATAGTTCTCATGACTCATTTTTTTAAGAATTGAGGACAAAAAGAAAACAGGAAATATCTTTCAGAATAAAAGTACTCAGTGCATCAACATATAATACGATGCCTTTGCCTGTATCCACTCTTCACAGTGTGCAAGAAAAAAAACACCTTTTTGAATCATCATGTAGTTGTAACATAATTTGACACAGAAGATTTTCTGTGATGATCAGTGCAGTCCTGTGGTGCCCAAGCCATATCACAACAGGAGGTGTAAAATCATGTGAATTTGCCAGCTGAGGAAGTTTCCTGATGGTACACCTTGCCATTACACCTGGCCATTTTCCCTACTGTTTTTCAGTGTCTCTTGGGAGTTTTCTAGAGTTTCCTGGGATTTGTGATGGCAGTATAGATCATTTTCTGCAGCCATATTGGTTAATTTCCATTTTAACGTCTACTGTCGTAACTTTACATTAACCTCCGATGCAAAATTTGCAAGCCTGTAAAAAGTGCAAGTAGCAGCATCTGCATGAATCATCACTGGACTGCCATATGATGAAAGTCACATATTGAGAAACATGCAGCCCACCAATGGAACTCCCACTTGCACAAAGTATAAATACAGGTGCGGGAGGTTGAGGTATCAGGTAAAATACCCGGGGGGAAAACTAGTCATGTATGAATGGAGCTGGTCCCGAAGTAATTAGGTTTTACCATTAAAAGCAATGCCAGGAAAGAGGGCCAGCAAAGGAGTCAGCCAATGTGAACAGTGCCTATTCAGCCCTTGTAATGATGTCATTGTCATGTGTGAAAAGCGTTTGTAAAGGAAATGATTTCTCAATCGCAAAAATCATACAGGTTGGAAAGAGTTGAAGCAAGAACGGAAGTGTTAATATGAGAATTACTTTTATAGTAAAAAAAGACTTGGATGACTTGGTATACGTAGTATATCTGTGTGTATCTGTGGCTGCACGTATACGCATAGTGTGTGTATGTATGCACACATTTGTATTCGTGTGTGTGTTTGTGTGTCCAAATGTGTATATGTACCTGCACACCTCTGTGTGTGTCTGCATGTGTGTGTGTGTGTGTCTGCATGTGTGTGTGTGTGTGTGTGTGCGTGCGCGCATGTGCATGTGTATGTGCTCTGCCCTCAGATCCCCTTTCTCTCTGACATCATTGGAGACCGGGGTTAGGAGTAGTAGGCCAACAACAACATCAGAGGAGCTCCACAAACCTCCACCCTCATGGGGCTCATCCCAGTGCTCTGTATCGCTCTGTCTCTGTCTCCCTCTGCCTCTCACTTCAGATCCACACTGTCCTCTCCTGGGGTAATTAGTTCTTCCTGCAGTTGAAGGAAGAGCTTGGTGCAGCCATGGATAGTGAGGCTACATAACTCATGGTGGTCATTCCTCTTTAAATGCTGGTCCGATATCACTGTCTTAACATAAATCAAGTGTAATTTCCAGCAGAAAAACAATTACTTGCATGTATTTATTTGGTTTCATTGTACTTCGAGTGACATCATTTGGAAGCAGCTGTCTCCCTTTGTCCTACACAGAATCGTGCTGGGAGGTCTCTGGAATGGAATAAAATAGAGTGTAATAAGACTGGGACTAAGTCCCGGACATACAGAGCTCTAGGCAACATAATTAACATACAAGGACAAGAACACAGTACTCTTTATACATGAACAGGAAATCTAAAGAAAAAACATTGTCAGTGTAGAAAAACTTCAAGTACCAGAGCACACATGCTCCATAATGTAGCACAAAAAATCAAAACTTGCAAAAACTAGGTTTGAAATTTAAATTATTGATATTAAAATGATGCCAAGATGCAGAAATCAATGTGGGCCACATCAGCTCTTACAAACTAACCAGCTTTATTTTGTGTGTGTTTTCTTCTTCAATCTGAAGACACTGTGACCTTTTATGTGGCTAGATAAGACAGCAGCAATGAACTTAGTCATTGTTCATGCAATAGCAATGGAATTACTTGTTGGTTGATTGGCTGTTGGTTGGTTGGTTGAATATGATAAACTTTAGACCATCTAAGGAGAAACCAATGAAGCTTTCTCAAGACCACAGGGAGATGTGTTATAATGCAGTGGCAAGAAATGTAAGATGGAGGAGAGAGAGGAGAAAAAAAGAGGAAGAGATGGTCCAGGTTTACTGTCTGGAGTCTCATTAGACACTTAGAAGTGTGAAAGTTTCAGACCTCTGGGCCATTTTGTTTAATTTTACTTGCTCTTCAGAAAAGGCTTCAATGTTGTTTAGGTATGGGTAGTTTGCCTTCAACATGTGACTTGCCATACTTGCCACCCTAGTTCATGTCAAATAGAAATCCATTCCATGAGGAAAGAATGATGAATAGGCTACAGTGTTTGAAGGTTTGCATGTGAAATGAATGTCCCTGAGTGCTGGTGTGAAGGGAATGATTCTTCTGCTATGTTTGTGACAGCAACTGACTGAAGAATAAATGCTAACCTCTGTGACAAAGACTAGGAGAGAACCAGTGACTTCACTACAAAGACATGAAGGCGTTTTTAATTGCCTGTTGGGGAGGAGAGCTGAAATGCTTTCATGTTACTGCTCCAACTTTACAACTTTTTCAAAGCTTTTGTGCAGGCAGATGAGTTGTACAGCTATACCTATGCCTCACCCATATTCTGTGCATAGTTGTGCCCATACCTAGTCTGTTATGTATGAATGTGTACACCCTTTGATACACTGCATATGGCCGGACCTGTACATGTTCTTGCTTGTTTTGAGTGGGTGCAGTTGTACCTGTTGTCATGCGTATCTTTCCCCTACTGCTTATGCATGTGTCTGTTTGCAGGTGCTCAGATGGAATAGACAGACACAGACAGGAGTGGCTGGACTATGGCTGCTCAGAAGAGGTATGAATGAAGGATCACATACACCCACTCACCCACACATACACATGCAAATGCATATAAACACACACACACATACACACTTTATAACCCCCTCATTTTCTGATGTTATTACTTCCCTGCCATACATACAATTTTGTTTTACTTATTATTATTTTCCACATTATGACTACAACAGGATATTTACTAAAGCAACTTAAATGAAGTTCAACAACAGCAGCACCTGATAATCAGTTTCAGGCTACAAGCCCAATTACCTAACTTCCACCGTCCTTTCTGCTACTCTGCCATCTGACCTCCTTTAGCTGACTGTTGCTGCCCTCTCCCCTGACAGGCCAAGGGAGGCACGTGTGAGGAGTACGGTCCAGGGGGACCTGATGGCACGATGGGTCCCTTCAACCCGTCGAGCCCGGAGCCCACCCCCTCGCCCGGGGCCCTGCCCGACAGCCCTGTGACAGAAGGCGAGTCTGCTCTGCAACTATGATGGGTTCAGTCCTAATGCCCAGGGTCTCTGTCCACAGTCACTGCCCAGACACACAAAACTATAGTAACTATGTACAGCACAGTGTGCCCATTCACCTGACATCTACTGCAATTTACAAAGGATATTTTCACATATGGATCATTAGTTCCTTCATTATGTTAAGTAGAAAGCAGGCCTGGAAGACTAATGTTGAGATGCGTCTCTGTTTGGAAGAAAATATGTCATAAAATGTTAGGGCCACTGATTTTAGACTGGTGAATAACAGCAATTCCAGAGTTTTACATTGTGAGTGATCATGACCAGGTGGAAACGTAATCCATTCATCTACATGTTTGTTTTATTCCATGCTTGTGTCTCAGAACCACTCGCTGCAACTGCTTATTTCACCAAATACCAAGATGGGGTCTTGATCTCAGTACACCACTAGTACGCTCCCACCCAGCATGTAACATTCCAATAACCTTTTGGAAATATGATAAAATTTAAATGTTGCAGCACAATGGTGAGACAGTTTTGTGTCAGGATGTACTTTCAGCTAGATAAACATGTGCATACAATAAATACAGTATGATTTATTGCATGTAGGCAATATGCTGTTCTTCCATAGGCAAGGATGTAGAGGAGCGTGTGCGTGTGTGTGTGCGTGTGCGTGTGTGTGTGTGTGTGTGTGTGTGTGTGTGTGTGTGTGTGTGTGTGTGTGTGTGTGTGTGCTATGTCTTGGCACAACCATAATGCTCTGTCTCTTGGCACTCTTGTCTCCACACAATACTTTTTTGTCCACAGATGACACCAAACTTCTCATTCACTACAATGGCAATGGTGAGTTGGCCAGTGGTTAGTGCTGTACTCCCTATGTGGTCTTCAGCTGATCTATTTCTATCACTGTAGTTAAGGCTCAGTGGTCTAAATGCAGCGAAAATGTGAACAAACTGAGTGTAGCCCTGGACAACTGACCACAGCCTGTACAGTGCATGTGTGTGTGTGTTTTTGTACCTCAATGCATGTGTGTATTTTTGTTTGTATTTGTGGCTGTGTTGGTCTCCTGTGTGGCAGTACTATCAAGCAATGTTAAAGACTAAGCGGTGTGAGCATTACAGTATTGTAGCCCATCAGGGCTTCTTTTCATATTGCACAGACAGGTCAGGTTTATTTTGTCTGGGATAACATTACTGTATGATGTGAGCTAGTAGAGACCATCATTGCGTTGCACACTGGCAAAAACTGCAGTATGGGTAGGGGTGTAGCAGCAGCTGACTGGCACTGTATCTTATTTATCAGAAAAAAACATTTGTTCAGAAAATATATAATAGCACCATAAATGAGGTTATAACAGCTGCTAAAGCATGGTACCAATAGCATGTCATTGTTATGGTGATTTTAATGATTATTGTCCTCATGCCTGGTGCCTGTGTGATAGCACGGGTGGCTACGGCAGTTACTGTGGCTGTAATGACTCAGACTGGATCATTCCCAGCAGCTCCTTCATTCTACACACAAGACACCACACCTGTGAGGGCAATTGTCCAGGGTCTCCATAGCAGCAGACAATTGTTTGCAGCTGCAAATGGCTATGCTTCCATAAGAATGTTGAAGAGAATTCACCTTGGAACCCAAAAAATAACATTGTTTCTATTTGTGCGCTACACCCACCAAGACAGGTGTTAAAATATTGTCAAGATGGGGGGTGAGTTTTGTACAAGTTTCAGCTTTGTTTCCATCAGTCGAGTGTGCATTTAGGTCAGTAATTTCACATTTTCGTACTAAAACTTCAGAAAAATGCTACGGTCTGGTGTTGTATAAAAAACCAGCTAACTTTCATTTTTATGCATATAATGTCAGTTCCATAAGGCAAGTGGCCCAAAACTGTAAATCTAGTATAAAGCCACGTAAATTCACACTAATGGAAGTGTAGCTCCTCAAAAAACACACCAAGAGAGTGTTTGTGAACACTTTCACCCTGGCCCTGTTGTCCTTCCCTGTGTCCCTCTCTATGGCTGCATCCCAAACCACACATTTGCCCAGTAGACACTGTCAAGAGGGCACGCTGCACAGTCTTTTCCAGACATGATTGAGAGGCTGACTGAATGGGTAAGACTGCAGAAATACATCTACAGCATCTGTGTGTGAAATCCTTTCACCTGGTCACCCCTGACCATAACCCATGCTCAGTATGGCCACCAAACAGTGACAATCACTGTCAGCTACATTCACTCATTCATCAGACATTTTGTGCACTTAAAGACATGGACTGTACTACAAACTGCTAGTCACGTCTCTGGTCACATCCAAGCCAAATCCCATTTGATAAACGGTACTCTGATCTGTGCATGTGCATAAATTTAGTTCTCTAAACAAGATTCCTGCTCACATTTTTTAAACATATACTCATTCTTGTAATGTTTGCCACATTTCTCAAACACTGTCTCTAGATGTATTCTTGACTACAGTTCAAAGTCAGCAGCCATTCTGCTTAAAAGCCCTGTGTTTTCCTGAAACCCATAGTTATTTTTGTTAGAACAGATCACTAGTCAAGGCAGCCACACACTGACTCTCACAAACTAGGCCTGCATTCCAGAGTTATCCCTTGAGCTCTTAAGTCTAAAATGAGTGATAGCGGAGACCTGTGAGTTACCTTTAGAACGATAATGGCCCTGAACCTGTTTTTTCATGATTAGCAAGCATTCCAAATGAAATAAGAATCACTCATTAACAGGTGATTTATTTTTACTTGACAGCAGCTAATGTGGTAGGTCTGACATTGTGCATTTTAAATGAAATAGAGTTTTAAGAATGCTTTGAAGGATGTTCTTCTTCCTTCTCCAAAGTCACCATAATGTTTCCCTGCATCAAGAGCTGACTGAACCAATATTTGGAACATCCTTTCACTTTGTATTGTAACTTCTGACTCCCAAAATGAAGGCCTAACTGTAGAGCACAGTCTAGGAATCAAAATACACTTGGCATTGAGATTACAGTTACACAGACTGAGTTAGCCAGATGGCAGATTTGTGGTTTGGGACGCAGCTTCTCTCTATCTTCCCTACACTGCCCCCACTTCTTGCAGTCCCTCTGAAATAAACACTAAATTAAAAAAAGGCCACTACATCATAACTGGTTATGCATTATTAATCCCATTCCATACTGCTGGTCTTTTCTCTTCACCACTCTCGCTCCTTCTCTTTCAGACCTACAGACTGGTCCCCCACGGCAGCAGGGGGCACCAGAGCACACGGGAATCATTGCAGGAGTAGTGACAGCTGTAGTTCTCCTTGTGGCCCTGACACTGCTGGCTCTCTACTACATCAACACACATCCCACTGTCGCCCCACCATTCTACCTCATGCAGGTCAGTGGAACTGTGAGTGATCTTATCCCAGGAGTAAGCAACTGGAGTTCTTGAAGGGAAGCATCTTAAGATATATTTAGTTTTATAAGATGCAATTCTATATATATACAATTAATTAACACCAAGAGTAATCCATTTTTTGATCTTTTATGACTATGATGACTTCGAAGGACAAAGACTGGAAGTGGGGAAATTCCTACAGACAATGTTTTTCCCCAGTGTTGTCCTATCCCTAAACCTCCATTTTGTGACTTGAGAAATCCCTAGAAGATTTCTCATTTCCATCTGCAATCCACTCCAAAAGTACCACTTGTAGTACAGACAAATGCATTCAGGTTGGGGTGCATTTACATACCTATTCACATACACACATACTTACAGGTGTACACACACACACACACACACACACACACACACACACACACACATCCACTGTACCTTTCTTCATTCCTAACCATCTCTCTTGATGTATGTGATATTTTGGCAGCAACGCACAAACAACTACTGGCCATCCATGAAGTTCAGGAACCAGGGCTGCCACTCCAGCTATGCAGAGGTGGAGGTTGGGGGTCACGAGAAGGAGGGCTTCATTGAGGCTGAACAGTGCTAAGAGGACTGGACATGTGCTTCCAGGACTGGGGCTGGATGGAGTAGCTTGGATTGGGCTTTTGGGGAATGTAAAGAAATGGACAAAACCGCAAGGGAAAATACAGCAAGATTTTAGCCGTCATTACTGCAATTAATGTACAGTTAATCTTTATAATGCTTTGAGTTTTCTGTTTTTTTTTTTTTTTTTGTTTTCACAAGGAAAAAATCTGTTTTACAAAGTGTCTTGTTGATCAATGACTACGTTTCATATAATACTCTTCTTTTAGCCACATGGATTTGACTAGCTCTGCAACTGATGCATCACTTGAGTTATCACAGAGTTGATGAAAGCAAGAAACAGTGATGCATACAGTAGAACTCTGATGCACATTTTGCCAAATTTGCTAAAGTTCCAGTCATTAAGCAGTAAATTTAGCAATAAGAGAAAACTTGTGCTTGTTAGACATCAGGGCTGCTTGCCAAATCCAGGCAGGATGTTTTTATAGTGAATTATAGTGAATCGTAATTTTCAACTCTCCAATGTGATCTGGGACCAGCTTAAGTACGCTCCTGGAGACACTCATAAACACAAAAATGGGACCGGTGACAGTTTTCCTGGGGACCAAGAACAACCTCTAAGCATTACATTCTGCAATCACATTAGCAGGTGATTAAAGAAAACATCCAATCAAAGATTTGACATACCCACTAATAATAGCAAGTTCACACTATTGCGTTGGTCCAAGTCAAGCCGTATTCGTCCTGTCTCTTTTTCTTAGCTCATCAGCATTTCTGGGATAAAAATGTTTTAAATGCTAAAATAGTGTTAGAATTTATATTGTAGTTTGTACAGAACTGTGGACTTAAAATATTCTTGGTACAGTATGTGAAATAGGCCAACTTTTCACAAATTGCACAAATTCCCAAAAGTAAAACAAACAGTAGTGGAACGGAGACCTATGAAGTGACATGAGTTTGCATTGCAAACCATGTCTACAAGAAGCTATCAAACCAAGATGCAACAGGTATCACAAATCTCTGCAGCAAGATACTTCTTGTGAACAACCTGACGATCTTGTGGGCTCCTGCATGCCATTGGATGTCGGGTTTTGGGTCTGTCAGTCATACCATGGAGAGAAAAAGTCCCACCTCACCCTCTGAATGGACACTGTGCTCGGATGCCCGTGGTCACAGCAAATCTGTGCAGGTCTGGCACAGAGCCCTGAACTCTTTATTTCATTGTACGGCAATCAGTGGCCCAGTGAGTAGGGAAGAAATGTGACACTCCTCGTGGTCATCACTCCTGTTGCTTATTTGGCACAAGGGGTCTCCAAAGTCCCTGACATAGCCACTGTCACCAGATGTCCCAGGATGGACTCAGAGTATTGATGCAGAAGTGCAAGTTACATTAATACACTATAATAACATTGTATAAAAGAGTAAATATGTTATGACAATAAATCAATAAATGATTTCCTGGTTTCAAATCTGTGTATGATCGTCTCACATTGCTGCTTGAATGTCTTAACTCATTTAGGTGTGTGCGTGCTCATGAGAGAGAATGCTCGAGTGTTGGGAATGGGGTGATTCTAGAGATCTGAATAATTCAGACGCTGATCGTGTTACACTATTTTAAATAAGTATATAGAGAATCATCCCATAGCGTTACGAGTAAAGGCAGAGGAATATCTTACGTCTCCTTCTCGAGCACACGCCCCTTGCTCAGGGATGGGATGGGATGGGATGGATCCTTGAGTACGGGACGTAACGTTCATACGTTTCGCTGAAACAAGTAATGGGTTGGGTTATGGCGACATCTGCCGATGACATGATTCCCAACAGGGCGGATGATTGCTTTCGCCGGCGTAGACATGGGTTGCAAGATAATCATTATTTTGGAATAATCAGATATTATTGATCAGGTCCTTGACACTTAGCGTTAAAGACCTATTTAGCGATATTGTAGTACAATCACACAATTTCGGTTAGACTGCTTAAATGTAAAATACCGTTATCTACGTGGCTAACTAGACTAGCAATGTAACTATCGTCGCTTGACAGCTACGACATAAAAAAAATCTTGCATTAACTAGGAATTTCATTGTTTATGTCGATTAAGATTTTTAACCGAAGAAACACGGAGAAATTATTTAGGTGTGACACAAAATGATGAAGGACGTAGGGGGCACCCGGATTTGAACCGGGGACCTCTTGATCTGCAGTCAAATGCTCTACCACTGAGCTATACCCCCATTCACATTCAGTACTGTCTCTTTTATGACCTATACAACTTACCATTTCTATCATCGTAACATAATTGCTACCCTGAACAACGTGATGTTTCTTACGCTGATGATACTAACCATTTTAGCACACACGTGTTGTATCAGCTATTTTGTTAAACAGCGCGACAGGTCACAGGTCAGGTTTCAATGTGACAATCTGAAAATTTCAGCGTTACCTATGATATGTGCGAGCAGCTAACATCCTTGATGCTAGTCTTCCTGACGAATGCATTATGTCTTCATCAAATTAAACTTGCAAGCCATCTAGTCAGCGAAACACAATCATTTAATTAGGGGCAACATTATGGTTTTATAATAGCTAGAGTACGACACAAGGTGGCGGCCAAAACAAGGGAAAGAGGCTGACATCCCAGTTTTGAATGGAAAGAGATTTAACATTAATGTTTTTGACTCTACGTTAGTTTTTATTAGCTTGTCGTCCTGCACACATCTGCGTTGAAATAGCAAATGGTCAAAGCATTTCCATTTTTATAGACTAACACTACCTACGTACATTAGCTAGCTAGTTTTGCTGAAATAGTTAAAAGGTTTACCTAGCTAGTTACTGCCTGTAGCAAACACGTCGGTTGCTATATTGTATAAGAAAGATAAGGAACAGCGATCCCTAGAGCTAACGTTCGGTTATAATGTGCTGTTCAGCATCGTACATGTGTTTGAAAAACAATCACCCTTTCTCGATAACACACAAGCAGAGTTAGCCATAGCGCTGGAAGGCCAAAATTTAACATAATAGTTAGTTTCCAGACACGGTTCCAGCTGTAGTGGTTGTGGATGGGTTTTTACGCGCATAGCTTGCAACTTGACTTTGATGCTCCAGGAGCATGAGAAGTGTAGCGCTGGTGAATACTGGAATCTACCCAAGCAAAAACATTCTGACAGTTAATCTTGACCTTATGACTGGAGAAAATATTAAAAAGTCTGTTGGAGTGGCACAAGCCAATGTAACGTCTACAAACCCAATTTTCAATTCAAGTGCTCTCGCCCTTTTCGTTTCTGCGCGCTCCCGCGGTAACGCCCCCTTCTTTCCTAGAGCCTCTCCTCTCCGCATCAGGACCGCGCAGGAGTGGGGCGTGCTCGCGCCTCTCGCTTCAGATTCGTTCGCTGACAGCCAGCGGTGCGGCCACAGGAGCTGTTTCCAAGGACTGTGTTCATTGCTAGCTAGCAACCTAACGTTAGCCACATCAGTCATATTGATAGCGGGCAACAGGATTATTGTTATTATAGATATTTCAGAACCTCTTGCTCCCGCAGTATCGTACGAACATGAATCCGTTGTGTAGCAGATGTAACCGAGTCGTGTACCCCACGGAAAAAGTGAATTGTCTGGACAAGGTAAGGGAGAAAAAACCCCGCATCTGAATATGAATCCAGAGTAATATCGCAACCATTTTCTCGGATGGATGTTTCGTGTAGTGGGGCTGCCCCGACAGACGCCAAGCATCTTCTTGAAGTAATTGTTTTTCTGAAAAGTTGTGGCTGTTTAAAGCTTTGTTAGGTGGCTAGCACGGCTAACGTTAACGCACATACAGAGAGCAGTAGAGCGTGTCTCTGCTTTTCACATCCTCGGTGTGTTGTAGTGTTATTCATCGTGTAACTATCTAGCTAACATAGCTGCTGCCTAGCTAGTACGGTCAATCTGTCCCTTTGCTGTCTGTCTGTCTGTCTGTCTGTGGGTCAGTCGGGACTCATTCATTTTGTTTGAACAGGCTGTTATTATATTCTGCATGATTAGTTTATTTAAACCAGTGTCGGGGACCATTTGAGGCAAACTAAGTGAATACACTAAGGCTTATTTAGCTTGGTAATTTGTCAGCCGCCTGCTTCCTGTTCACCGAAAGCAGCTAACGTTAGATTGCTAGCTGTCCTGCGTGTGGTTTGGCAGTTTAGTTACCATAAGATAACGATGAATGCAGGCCGGGGATCCACCAGAGCAAACTGCCAGCTCATAATAATAACTCCACTAACGAAAAGTATCAGCTAGCTAGCTGGTACTAGAGAGCTTGGTGATCAACACGTGTTGCTAGCCTGGGTCGCTATCGATGCAACCTTATTTGAGCTACTAAGCAAATACCTAGAATTTAACCTGATGAAGTGCACAACGTGAGAAGTGCACGTCCAAAAGCTCAGCCTTGTTGAATTGCACTGTCACAATTCAACATAACAGTAATCGGAGGGCAGCTAACTAGGTGCATAGCAGCCTAGCAAACCGTTAGGGCGGGGGTGCTTTGGTGTTGTGACTTGGACGGCTGCTTAGCTGTCCTCTCTGTCCCAAGCAAGACCAGCTGTGTGACACTCTATTGCTCAGATATAACTAACTGAAACTGTAGTTGCCAAAGATATAGTGGCTAACGTTAGATAGCTAATGTCAGTAGAATAGGAGCATTCATGACAGATAGCTAGGTATGTATACCAGATATCTAGTTAACGTTGGATTTCTGATTCATTTGTGCGCATTTCGATAGTCAGTGTGTGGTATAGCTGGCTGGCTATCTATGTTATTAGTAACTTAGTCGGAAACAGTTGTCTATTACAGCAACAGGCGTGTAAATAACGAGTTTGAAATGGCCACATTGTATGACATATGGTTAGCATAATGTTGTTTGGGGTATTCCGGAAATAGTGTAGTCGAGAAGAGTTTACATGGTTTATTATCGGAGGTTTGGGTGATATCCATTTGGCGAAAGTAGCAACGTCTTGGGTGTCTTCTCGATTTCTGTGGATACATTAATCGATTTCATATGTTTGAGGGAAACGTATTTTAATGCAATTCCTTTCCCTCTTTCAGTTTTGCGCGCACTGCGAGTTGCGGTGAGTGACGTCTGTGTGCTGCCCTGGTGTAGCTATTTGCTAGTCCTAACAGCAATTTCTATTTTTAAATATTTGACGTTAGACATTGACATCTGTCGGTGCCGAATGGGCGAGGTGTAAACCTCGCATTTTTGGTCCCACTGAAAACTCGGAAGTGTTTGCGTGTACTTTTGTGTGTTGAAATATTTAAGACGACAGGGTGGACTGGGAGTAGTTTGTTAATTAGTCTTAAAGACATGCAGATCTCCAGTTACAGCAGGGAGTTGTCAGTCGTATTCAAAGTCACGGCTTGTTAAAAATGTTAGGGCGGCCTCCGACCTGGACAAGGTTACCTGAACCCTGGTTTGATGAGGGCGCGAGTCAGCGATGTTTAGCTTCTCCCTCCTACATCTCGTCTCAGAACGAGGATAACACGCAACCAGTTCACTTTTTACATTGACTGAATTAATATAGTCTTCGGTTAATAGTTATGTTCCTTTACTTTACTCCAGAAGACTACTGAGTTGCTTTCTGTTTGACTGAACGCTTCACTTGTGTATTTCATGGCAGCAGTTCAAGTAACTCCCAGTGTATACATAGCACTGTGGTTTAACTGGGCTGTGTATCAGCCAAATATTCGCCCAGGTAGCTTGTATGGTGAATTTCCATTGAGGGTAAGAAAAAAAAAAAAAGAAGCAAGCTGAAAGAAAGTAGTCGCTCATCAGGAAAGAGTCTTCACAAGCTTGCTGCTGAGGTTGAGCGTTGTCATCGGAATGCTTCCACCTCTTAGTTTCTTTGCTGTGAACGGAGACAGGTCTCAGGAGAGCCTGAAGCTCTGCATTCCAGCAGCCTCGCGCTCCCAGTAAAGGACAAGCCCTGTCAGAACCCTGCAGTCTATCTCTTGACCAGAGACAGGCACAGGAGACTGCTACCATTGTGTGCCCTTCAGCAGTTTCCTTGGGGAAAACTGAGGGAAATAACCCATTTTCGTCAGCACTGTCCTCCTTTCCGTGGTTATGAATGAGCACATTAGGAGCAGAAGATTGTTGGAATTTAATGAAACTAGAAGGAACATTCCAGAAGGAAAGCTGTGATAAGGTGACAACGGGGTGATGTGTGGTTGGCTGCTTCTCGCTTCAGCTCCTGAAGCTTTTTGCACTTGATACTGCCAATGCTGGTGCAGCCAGGGCAACTCAGGGTGCTTAGCTGTGTGTTCTGAAAGGTAGGGGGAGTGGCAGACATTCCAGGCTGAGGAGGTAGTGAGGACATGGCAACAGGAAGTGAAAGGTGTGGACGTCAGATCATATCCAGGACACAGGAAGGGCAAGCCAGACCCTTTTTTCCAATGACCACACAGCTGCTGTGGTGTATGTTTTCTGTTTGTTTTGTTTTTGTTTTTAATAGTGATAATCATAGCTATATGGGAAATAAGGAAGTGCAGCTAATGCAAAGTCTGTGAAATTGTCTTTAGTTACACAAACAATTTTTTTGCTGTGGTAGTTGTTCTTTGGAATAGAATTTGGATGGAGACAAATCAATTAGGATGTACACATACAGATACACACACAGATACAGACACATGCGCAGAAAGAAGTCCCCTGCTGTGCCTGTAAACCGTGTCAGACAGGCCATTGTTTGGCTATGCACAGTGTAATGAGGACACAGCCAGTGCAGGGCTCCTGGAAACTGGTGTGGCGGCAGTATAGCATAGTGGTTAAGGAGCAGGACTCGTAACCGAAAGGTTGCCGGTTCGATCCCCGCTCGGACACTGCTGCTGTACCCTTGGGCAAGGTACTTAACCCATAATTGCCTCAGTAAATATCCAGCTGTATAAATGGATAACATTGTAAGGAACGGTAACCTATGTAAGTCGCTTTGGATAAAAGCGTCTGCCAAATGAGTAAATGTAAATGTAAACTGTGGAGGTTGTTTGAGAGTTCACTATTACTGCCAGCTGGGCACACGTGTGGAAGCATGCTGGATAACCGGCCCTGTCTGTGTTGACATGCGCTCGCGTGTGGTCGCTATCAGTGTCATTGTTTGAACTCCTTACTGATTTTGTTAGGTGGCAGGGCTGTAGTTTGTACTTCAGTGCTGTTCCCATCAGTGTGGTTTATTGATTTTTGTCTGAGTTCACCGTCAGTTGACTCACTTTAGCAATATGTGTCCTGATTCACTGTTGGTGTGTTAGCATGTTGCTGGATGTATGGGACTGAGCATACTTCACGCAAGCCTGACATTTGCAGTATAGCAAAGTGGTTAAGGAAGAGGACTTGTTACCGAAAGCTTGCCGGTTCGATTCCCCACGGGGGCGCTGCTGCTGTACCCTTGGTCAAGGTACTTAACCCACAATTGCCTCAATAAAGTATCCAGCTGTTTAAATGGATAACATTGTGAAAAACCTGTCATTGATGTAAGTCGCTCTGGACAAGAGTGTCTGCTAGATGCCAATAATGTAATGTAATGTAATGTACACTGGCTGCATAAATATTTAAGCAGCACAGACACACATGCACAACCATCTGCTCTGGACTTCGAGAGGCTGAAGAGGAGTCACAAGCCCTGTCCAACATGGGCCTGAATTGGATCCCATAGTTGAAGTACAGCGCACCGATTTCTTGTTGCTGAATTGTATCCCAAAGTTGAAGTGCAGAGTAAAGGTGCTTGAACTACTGCTGTTTTAGTTAGGGCACTGTAAGGCTTGTGTGTGTGGGTGTGTATGTGCACACATTTGTCCTTTTCTCCTTTGCGGGCTGGACTGTATGTGGACTCATTCCTTGACAGCCATTAAAGGTGTTTTGGGATGGAGTGCAGTGTTCATTGTGAGGTTGGGTAAATCAGGTACACTCTCCTGCCTCTGTCCTTGCAGGGCCCAGTTAGCACACACATCAGAGGCTATTTTCAGCTTCTCTCACCAATCAAGACATGCCAGGTCACACCCTTTTCTCTGTCACATCAACAGCTGAGCCCATACAGAAAATCCCTTAGAATATAAAGGCTTTCATGACATCCATAGGGGGTGGGGCATTAAAGCAGGTGAGCCAGAGCGCGTCTTGCCTCTGTTTTGCCACAACGCTCTGCACCGGCTCTTGGACTGGAGGACTTACACCCTTGTTTGTGTTTGGTATGTGTTATTGTGGCTGTGTTTTTCTACTTTCACAGTTTTGTTTTCTTAATTGTGTGTCTAATAATTTTTGAAACCATAGGCTTTTGAAAGTGGTTGTAGTCCCAGGAGTGAGTGCATGATTAAAAATTACAGACGAAATCGCACGTAGCCTAATTTGACATCTTTGCATGCAGTCGCAGCGCGGTGCAGCTTTGTGCCGTTATCTCCATTGAAGTTAATTTGGTCCTATGTGCATTAATCTTAGAAAGGCAACATGTACTGGCAAAGGGCACACAGAGCATCAGTAGATCTAGATGAGGTATTGTATTGTATGTATTAAGAACGTGAATAGAATATGAAAATATGAACCTCTGACCCACAGTATTGACTGTGCTGCAGAGTGATTCTGAGGTAAAGTGGTGAGACTGTGATGTATGTGTCTGAGAGGCATAGGGGTGAAGCCGGGTCAGACTGAATGTGTGGCCCCAAGTTAGCAGGTTCCGCCGGGCACTGTCAGGACAGCGGGTTCTCCAGGGACGCGGTGACGTAAGGGAAGTGTCCTAAAGGGACACGCCTGACATGCTATGTTTCTGGTCAGCAGGAGATGCATTAGGACACAGTGATGTAGTGACATCTGTGAGCAGGCACGCTCACCCAGTCAGTCCACTGGGAGACTTCCCTCATAAATGGTGGCCTGGCCCACCCTGGGGCTGGGCTGCACTGTGCCCCGTGAGGAAGCAACCAGAATGGGCCGACCGCAGCCTAGCAGGGCTCAGTCAGGGAGGAAGGAAGCCACGTCCTCCCCGGACTGACGTGCACTCTCTCCCTGCTGACTGCTGGCACAACAGACTGGCCGCGGTGAGTGGCAGACTTCTTCATGTGTCAGCGCCTTAGCAGCAGACAAGTGTGGCAAAGGCAAGCTGTGGAAACAGAGACTTGTCAGATAATGTGTCTGGCCACGGAAGTGGTACGGAAGTCCTGCCTCTCTGCTGCAGCTTCTGTGCTGAGGCTTCATAATCAGTACTCTGCCCTCCCACCACACAAACACACACACACACACACAAACAAGCTCATTCACACATGCTCAAAAAATCTCACACCCACACACTCACTCACACTCACATACAAACATGCTGATAAAGTCTCACACTCACATATACACAGACTCACACTCTCTCTCACACACATACACCCACACACACACACACGCAGTGGACAGACAATGAGTCACGGGCAGCTGAGCTCTGCTGTTTGTTAGCACTGGAACTTTTCTGTCAACGATTGTATTCAAATATCCACCTGATGCCAATTAGCCTGGATTTTTCCATTGATCCCATTCAGGTGGTCATTTAGGCCCTCTGCTTTGTGAGTCAGCAGTGTCCGGCTGGCTGGCCCGGGCCAGTTCGAAAGGGCGGACGTGGCAGTACTCAGGTGCGGGCCTGCAGACCAGGCACTGCAGGTACGGTGCAGTGTACAAAGAGGGAGGGGCTCGGGGAAACTGGGTCACTTCCTAAAACAACACGGGGGGAATTTACGGAAAATTTCCCCACACACCTCCACAGCACGACCCTGCCTCTCAGCCGGAGGCTTGGGTACAGAGGGACAGACAGCGTATGCAGTTCTGCGGTGACAACGGGGCCGTTTGCACGCCGACGGCTTTCAGCGTGTGGCACGCCTTGGTCGCTCGTTCAGCGTGGCTCATTCACAGGCAGACGGGCACACGCCCACCGTTGGAGACAGCTCACTCCTTCACGAGCGCACATACGCATTCCCACGCGCTCAGTGACGCAAGCTCACACACAGACGCACAGCAGGGAGAGACAGTGCAGAGCAGAGTGTTAAAGGAGCTGCTGGGTTCCTGTTACCCAAAGTGCTTTGCACTCTCTGCAGTGGAGTGCAAGTGGAGGCTGGACGTTTCGCACTGAGGCACCATCCCACTGAAACCCATGATGTTAATCATGTCACTGAGATTTCAGCCATCTGTTGGCCAGTGTGTTACTGGATACCCTGTCGTAAGTCAGTTTGACAGGAATGGATCCCTATTTTCCCATAGATGCCAGTGGAGGTTACCTTTCTGAGCACAGGCCCAACACAACCTTGTCACAAAAAAAACACTGCATAATTACGTGGAATATTCTTAGAATATGATGGTGAAATAAATGTTTTTATGTTTAAATATGCATAGTGTACAAAGTAAATTAAGCAAATACCCAGTGGTATGACACATTCTGCATGATGGTTCAGGAAAGACAGGACAACAGCAAGATGCACGTAACATTTTTGGCTAGGTCTTCATTAACAGGGTGACGTTTGAGGGGTAAAATACACAAAATACACATACAGATGGGGAGCCTTCTAACACTTTTTAACCCGTCACATTTGCTAGCTCTTTTTTCTCACTGTCTCCTCCCAGCCTCCCTTTCCCTCTCTCTCACGCCCAGTCCCCTTCCTGCCTCCCTCCCTCACACTCCCTCTCGCCCCTCAGCCTCTACCTTATAAATCAGAATTGTTTATTGTGTATGCGGTTAAGCTAATTGGGGCATTTGTAAACAGTCAGTTGTAAATGGGATCACTTTGAAACGGTGACTCTGTGAAGTCCTTGGCATTGCAGCTGTTCTTCTGTAGTGGCAGCGCAGCAAATTCGGCTGTTCAGGCCTGTTCCCAGAAAATTTCCCACCAAAGACGCAGCGCCTCACCTGCCTATGTAGGGCTTTCTGCGCTGCCCTGATTACAGGCCCGTCAGCAGGGGCCTGCCTCAGCAAAAACGCTCCGACCCACCTATCCCAGCAGCAGTGTGTATCTGCATTCAGGAGAACCTATGAAAAAAAAAAACCCTCACGGGTATCATTATATCTACTTCAAGCTTTGCGTCAGTTTAATTTGAATTTATGTGGAAAAGCATCAGCAGCTATTTGAGAGCAAAACCCAGGAGAGTTAATTTATTTGCTGTATCTCGCAAGCACGCGGCAAGCAGAGAGCTTGTACAGTTTTTAATGATGAATGCTGCACACGCCCAGCTGAACACTTTCCCAGGGGTTACTGTTCTTGGAGATCGACCCTAGGTGCTCTTTGTCAGGGTCAGAGTCACGGCCGCCTCAGGACGGCATCCCGTGCGCAGACATCATTCTTGATTCATGAGAGTTGAGCTGCACACCCCGGCACTCCGGCAGGGTCAATATTTGTTCAGAAAACCAGAGGATCAAAGTCCAGCCCCGTAGCGGAGCGTAGCTCTGTGCCCCCCTCCCAGCATGGGGGTCGGACGCACAGGTTAATGAGTCCAGGCCTCAGATGACCTCCCCCCGCCTTCGCCAGCAGTGGTTTCGTCGGGGTGCCTGCACCGCACACAGACGGAGTAAGGTGGGCCATGCTGGATCACGAGCCCCTGTCATGCATGGCCTGTCATAGTTGGCATGAGCCGATCCTTTCTCGGAGGGAATGAGGCTCCACTGGTCCTGGATCAGCCTCCTCAGCAGAGGGGGACTGATTTGCTTAGGCAGTCAATACAGGCCTCAACTTGACACAGAATAAGCCCTGTGAGTCAATCTCAGGGCTCAAGGTCAGACAACAGTGGTGTTATTGATTTGCCCAGCCCGTACCCCTATCCAAGGGAATTTCACACCACATCCCGCTGCTTTGGTCTGGTGCTGTCCATATGAGGGCCTTTGCTGCATCGGCGTCCATCTTGAAGCTGGCCCCGCGCATGTAGACCCCAGCCTGACCATCCAGCCGCTGCCTCTCGGCGTGGACTGCAGTGGCTGTGACAGGGATGCAGGAATAAAACCCTGGCCTTCTGATTTACAGGCAGGCTCAGAGAGAGCGAGAAGGGCAGTGTGCGGTGCCAAGCGAGAGTTATGGCCGCAGTGGTAATGACTGCCCCCCCCCGATGTGGTAGGGGCAGTGAGTGATTTTGCACTGCTTTGTTCTGTGTGTGCATGTGTGCGCGCGTGCGCGTGCTGCTAAAAAAAAAACCCTGTGCTAGTGTTTCATGTATAGTGGTCTAGGAGACAGACATGTCCATGTTTGACTTTATGGTTAGGGGTGGGGTTGGAAATATGCCGTGTGTCATGTTAAAAGGGGCCTCCCCCCTCTTTTTCTGGCCCCGTCTATGTTTCTTCTTCTTTTGGTGACAGCAAGCATTACCACATTACTGTTTAGCTCTCTGGAATGTGTCACACACACGCACACACACACCACCCCGTTCTCAGCCTCCCTCTCTCCCTGTGGTGTCCTTTACAGTCCTGATCCAAGGCTCAGAGGTCACCGGCCAGCCAGGAGCCAGCAAGGAAGCAGGGAGGGGGAGAGGGGTGGGAAGGGGCAGAGGAGCGGTCTGTTCTGGTGGCCTGTGCATGAACTCCATCAGACAGTGCATGAGAAATTCAGTGGGAGCTTCTTTCTGAGGTGATCGTCATATTCTCCAAAGTGCAAGGAGCGCGTGACCATGAATAAACCAAGTCGTGACCACAGCAAGTGCGGTGACATTTGAAAAGGTGGAAGAAGACTCATTATGAGTAAACTCACAGGATTCTGGGAGGTCCTCTAGAGAAGACCTGCAGTCTCCCTGCATCTTGTCCCAGCTTAGTGAGGAGACAAGAGGTCTCACTGGGACAGAGCCACACATTTACATAATGAAGCACTTCACTATGTTAAAAGATAACCAAATCACAAACAGCAGGACAGCCAGCCAGGTAATGGCAAAATGAATGACGAAAGAGTCATAAAACACTTGAGGAGGTGCCACGAAATAGCATGGCGTGAGTTGTTCATCTTAATATGTATTCATTCTTAAGGTGCATTTCAACCGAACCGACGTGAAATTTTCGAGCGACACGAATGCATGAAAAGTTAATGGCAGGAGGCGAATGGGCGGAGCTAATCGCTGCAAAACTGCGAGCGACGCGAAATGGGTGAAATGAGCGTTCGCTTGAGTTGAAAAATGTTCAACTCGAGCGAAAATTTTGCCTGCCGAAAGCCAATCACCTTCAAGTAGGGCTCAAAGCCACGCCCCCTTTCCAGAAATCTCTGCAGTCAAGATGGAGGACAAACTAATCGTGGAGGTGTGCTCTTTGCCCGAATTGTACGATACCACATTAACAGCCTACCGGGACAAACTGGAAAATGCTTGCTGTGACGTGGCACGAAATTCGCTTGTTCATTTTTCAGGCAAGTGATCAAACCGGCACGAGGAAAGCGAAGCGAAATTTCGCGTTGCGTTCGGTTAAAACGCACCTTAATAACTGTCTCTTGGCATGAGCAGCCCTGTGGTAAGTTGGTAGCTTCATATAATACTAAGTTCCAGCTTTTCAGAAGGGGCGGAGCTGTGAGGAGGAGCCAATCACATGCTCTGAAGGGGAGGGGCTTTCATAGTGGTAGGATCTTGAGATAGTGGATTCTGGCTGTGTGGGATGAGGTGTGACAGAGAGGGGCGTGCCACTGATGCAGCATTGAGGTCCCTGAGTTGGCGCGTTTCCTAGACAGATGTGTGTGGCTGCTGTCTAACAAGTGCGGTCACACAAAAGAGGAAGCCAGCTCCCACACTTGGAATGGAAAAGAATCACCCATTACACTCCTTTATCTTCTCACCCTCTGAAAACAGAAAAAAACTTCAGAGGCATGGTAGAGTGTGCACCTGCTAGCCTCACAGTTGCATGAGCACCAAAATGACGAACTATAGATTTTAAAGTCCCTCTCTGTCTCTGTCCACAGTACTGGCATAAAGGATGTTTCAGCTGCGAGGTCTGCAAAATGACTCTAAACATGAAGAATTACAAAGGCTTTGAGAAGAGACCGTACTGCAGTGCGTGAGTACTTCTCGTTCTCTTGTATGTGGCTGTCTGTGTCTGTCACTTGTTTTGTGTGTTTGTGTTTTTGCTGCTTGAGTCAGCTGTGTGCTGTGCAGTGAACTCAGGAACCTGCCCACTGTATCCTGGCTTGGCCTGTTCCAGCTCATGATCACCCTCTTCTCTTTTTTTATTTTTTCTTTCGTTTCCTTCTCTTTTGGCCGCCCTCCATTGCAGCAAAAGGGTCCTATCTGGTGTGGGAAAGGGCACGCCCCTCCCCCGTCCCCAGGGGGGAAGTTGGGGAGGGAAATTCCGTGAGTTCCACTGCACTGACTGAATTCCCAGGCTCACCCCACACATCCGCGGTGCCAGAAATCCCTCCTTCCCTTGTCCCACGCGCCTCGCCGCGGGCTCCCTGTATGCGTGGGGTACATACGCCGGCCTTAGAAAGCAGCACACGAGTGCATTTGGTACCCCTCCCATCAGCTCACCGTGCTGGCGCCGTGCTTTGACCAGACCCGTGCCTCCACCACTCCCTCTCTTTGCATCGCATCCCGTGCGTCTGCCGAGCTCTCTGAGCCGGCTGCACTTCACAAAGACACAGCGGAGGTCTGAGCGTGTGGGAATCTGTCTGTGCGCTCCGATTGTTGAAGGCACACGTCAGAGATTAAATAAACCCGGAAGACGAGGTGCGTCCTCTGAAGGGGAGGAGCCTGACCTCTGCGCGATGCTGTGCCCCAGTTTCCATTCAAGCGCTCTGTCTGTTCATATGATCCTCTCTATCGGAACAGAAAGCTCTGCCTGCTCGTTAATGAGCCTCTCTGACGGGCCGGCCGCTGCTCAGCCTCACTGACAATGCAGCGACTGATTGGAAGATAGCGCGTTTCCCGTTTCCCTTGTCAGATCGCTTTTAATGTGAGGGATTCGGTTGAGGGCTGATCTGAATTTCCGTTGCTCTAATCCAGTGATTAGACTTTTTTTCCCATCATAAATCTTCTGCCGGCATGAGTCATCAACAGGCATAATATACTGCATCAATAAAAATCCGAAGTGGAGATATGTAGCATGCACACTGATGTTTCATGGGGATGCTTAACTGATTACTAACACACTCGGTAGCTAAAAGCGGAGATATTTGGTAAAGCAATTGCTCAGAGATTCCCTGCAGGCCTGTAACAACTGTCCTTACAAGGGTCTTGGGGAATGCGAGACATCCGGAGCCAGCAAAGGAGCATATAGATGAAGAGCATGCCTTGACTCAGCCCATGGAGTGGAAACATTTTTTTTCATGGTGTTTCACTCTGAAGCAAACCAGTCATTTTCCATTCCTCTTCCTTGTGTCCCAGGCACCCTCTGAAGTTATCTCATTAGAATAAAATTACCGGTGTATACAATTTTTCATGCATTTTATGTCCATTTTTCTATGTTATGCTGTAAGGTTGACACAAAATACAGCAATAACTACAAAATACCATTTTTTGTGTTTTGTATACAATTTTTTGTATTACACTTCTAATCTGGCACATAGAATACAGGAAAGATTACAAATGGCAGTGGCTCAAATGGAAGATGATGCATAGGCTAGTGTATTTTTTTCCTTAAGAAGTCATGAACTGCCAAAACTTACTGTTCCCCTCTACACCCATTACCATATTCTTGAAATTTTAGAATCTAAAACAGTGTGCAGATCTCAAATTTTCTTCAAAATGAGTCATACGCTTGTAACAGACTATTATAATCCAATATTTAATCTGACTTTTTATTACTAGCTAACTGGATTTGCATTGTGCATAACCATTGCATAACTAAATTAGCCAGCTAACTAGCAGCACTTTACATGTGGTCACATACTGTACCTTGCACATAGCCTTTAGGAGCTTACTTTGTTGCCCTCTCAGATTGCCCTGCCATTTTGTGCTGGAGGGTTTTGCATGTTGTAGCCCAGCTGAGCCATGTTACCTCTCTGCACCCACGGTCTTGCCGGTGATATCGGGCGTGGCAGCGGCACCTCCAAACCATTGTGGCGCGTGGTCTGTAGGGATGAAAGCGAGCTCAGGGCTGCGGCACAGATGGAGAGGCGACGTGCCGAAAGGGGAAGTGGGGTCGGCTTCATGGTTTCCTCGGGCAAGGCCCTCTGGAGCTCTGAGAGGAGGAGGCTGTCTCGGCATTCTGACTCAGCGGGCCGTGAGCTGTTGGTGGTCCAGGGTTTTGGGGAGGAGGC
Source organism: Megalops atlanticus (assembly GCA_019176425.1). NCBI lineage: Eukaryota > Metazoa > Chordata > Actinopteri > Elopiformes > Megalopidae > Megalops > Megalops atlanticus. Next base: position 41,299,604 of record CM032875.1, on the reverse strand, counting down.
CGAGTCGGGCCCGCCTCAGAGGGACTGTCAGGGCTGACCCTGTCTGTCCACAAGTCCTGGCCCAGGATCACCACAGACAAGTGCATTCAAAGTGAGCAACACACATACATATACACACAATGTGATCAACATGCACTCTATCTCTATCTCTATGAAGTGCTTCCACTCAGACACACTGTGTAAACCATTGTCTACGCAGAGGCCAAAGTGAAGTCTGTCTCCATCTGGCTGGCAGTGGGCACATGCGTACTGGCGTGGAATGGTCATGCGGGGCACGCGCCCCTGTGCCAATCAGCCCCCCAGGCGATCCTCATCCTTCAGGCCTTAGACAAGGGAGACGAATCAGTCACACACTCTGTGCCCTCTCGCTGCATTAGCGTGAACCCCAAAAGTGCTGCAGCTGTCACATTCTAGATCACATACTTTTTGCAGGGGAGGGTTGTACCTGGGCTGCAGCAAGCAAAGCCCTAGCTCGCATTCAGGTGATCAAACGTGCACTGATGTTAAACTGTTGGCAACAAGCAGTAACTAGTTGTGTCTGTGTGAGTCTGTGTGTGTCTGTGTGGTGATCTTGGTTTTTAGTAACATAAGATGATAAACTCGGCACGCACAAGTGACATGACACAGGCATTACACAACTACAGACATGAGTGTGAAAATATTCTAACACTTCCATATGCATACATACATATGCGTGTGTGTGTGTGTGTGTACGTGCACCCAGGTGTATATTTCATTATCCCTGTCCATTCCTGATGGAGTATTTGCTTCGATATTTGGAGCACAATGTTCAGACAGCTTCGTATTCAAATCCACTACACACTGAGGTAATTGTGTGAGAGGTGAGATGTTGCACATGTTTTGCAGAGGGCCACAATGAGTGCTTGTGGTGATGTCACTTGTGTACATCTGCTTCATTATCTTATCCTCTGTGTGTGTGCAGGGACCATCATAAACACGCACCACTGTGCTTCGTGAACACTCCTAGCTTTGTTCTGTCAGTCATTCCGCACACATAAACAGTTTGACAAACAGCCCTTGGAGAAGAGACGCTTCCAATGAGGAGTTGCGCTGACAGAGGAATTGAAGTGCCCACACGTAATCACATTCACATGCACCAAATAACAAAAATACGATTTGCTCTGTTTTGGCAATGGATAGTAAATCACATTTCCAAAAAGAATGGCTGCCTATCACAAACTTTAGGACATGTGACACGCAGATATGATATTTTTCTTTGGCTTTACGTCATTACAGACATCGGTCTTGTCAGTTACAGGGATGAAGTAAGTTCTTCAATGTACCCCATTTTGGTGCTATGATCTTCTGCAATCACAGTGCCCATTCTAAAGAACTGCATATTTATGGCGTACATATAGAGTCCTTTATTCCCGTGCTAAATTGTACGGGAATAGAGTTATCCCAATGGATAACATGTCCTGCTGTATTTACCAGAGGCTTGTATGTATTAATCAATTTGTTTATATCCTCAATATATGCAGTAGCTTGCTTGCTTATCGAACTTTCTCTTCTCTTTGTGTTGCCATGGACAAGGTCATCTGACAGATAAGCAAACAGAGACACAGAAAGATATTAATCAATAAACATATTTCTTCTTATCAGTAGTAATAGTAGTGGTACTAATGACTATGAGGATGAGAAGAAGCCAATGGCTGCAGTTTACCACATGCATCAACACATATTGCTGAGGATAACAGGCATAAAGCCCTGTGTTGACTGGGACTACTTTAGTAACTCTCATCCACTCTAAAAATCACATACTTTCCAGGAAAGGGAATTGTGTAAACAGACAGCACTTCCTTCCTCATTTCTCTGCATGTTTAATGCTACATGCTGTGCTACTAATTTGTGTAGATTAGGAATAGGACAAAGATATTTTACTGTTGGGTTTGCCATGTTCAACACATTTAAACCAATAGTTTTGTGCTTTAGAAGTTTACATAGCACACAGTTGCACTGTTATACTGTTATGCTGTTATTATAAGAGTATATATTTTTACCGTGTACACAGTTACTCCCAGCCCTGAGCTGTAGAAAGTTACACTGTACACAGTTTCTTCCTGTTGTGTTGCGAGGCTTCCAAATCCAAATAGCCTGCATAACGGGGACTCTCACCGCATAAGATTCCCTTAGTTCCATCACATTACATAAGGGCTCATCAGCTCTGCTGCCAAACAAAGTGCAGTCGGGAAGAGCAGAAGACTGCTGAGACGTGACTCAGCCGTCAGTCACTCATGCATGCATTGTTCTCTGCTCGTGTGCTCGGTCTGCTGGGTGTGGCCGACATGACAGAGGGGCCTCGCGGCGAAGATCTCCAGCCCTGCCAGCTCTGTCTTCCTGGCCTTGCTGAAAATGCTGGGGCTGTGGGGGTTAGAAAACAGCATCACTCCAGGCCCAGGTTCCTTTGGAGTTATTCGACCCCTTTGGTATGGAAATGGTTGTCCCGCGGTCTGCCATTTCCAGAGATGACTTCATTCTCCTTTTAATGACCCCACTTGGCTTTGTAAGAGTATATACATGTACTTTTTCTGTGTGTACCAAGATGCCAAGGGAACTCAAAATATCTTTGCGCCTGTGTGTCACCTGGAGGCAACACGGGGGAATACAATGCAGGACACACAGCCCCCCAAGGCATGCTGGGAAACGGGGCTCACTGGAGCTTGTAAAGTGAGCAGCTGAGGCATTGCAGGGCTCTGCTCCTGCATGTAGATATACTGGGAAACCATGAATGGGATCAGATGGCTCTCGGAAAGTTGGCACCAGCTGAACAGGATGCAGAGGCTATAAGTGGTGCAAATATGAAAGGATCTTGGGCCTCGCAAACTTCTTACCAGACCTTTTCTGGAAGTGTAGTACACATGCACACATGCTCACACACATGGCTCTTGGGGCTTGTTTTCCTTTTTCTGTGTTTGTTGGAGAGGCAGGCCTGTAATTAACAGTCTCCTCTCCTACCCCCTGTGCTTAAATCAGTGTTTAACTGCAGCAACAGAGGACTGTGTCCTCCCTGTAGGCGCTGAGGTCTGCCAGTGCACAGCCCCGCCTGTCTCCCTCCGTCTGTTTGTGTCGGTGTGTGTGCATCTCTCTGTGCAGTGTAGTGTATGTGTATGTCTGAGTGTTTGTGTGGCGGGTGTGGCAGACAGGAGCACACAGAGGGCTGAGTTACTCTCCCAGGCCCGGCCCCCACAGCAGGTCCGCATGCGGCTGGCATTCCTGTCAGGACGGCAGCATGCTGCCAGCTCAGTGAACTGTGTCACCTCTGTGAAATGCACTGAACCTCTGCAGAATTTCACCTTTATTTATTGCTGGGCTTGCCTTTAAAGGGCAAGTCAACTGCGGCCATTTGCTGGAAATGGCAAATGGTCAAATGCAGGGTTGTTGACAAGAGCTAAACACTGTCTTCAGCATGAGCAGGCCTCACTGTTCTCCCCCTCCTCAGTTTAGCACCGCACACCGCCTCCTCTCTATGGTAGCCGGGTGCGCTTGAGGAGACTCATCCCGCAGTGCTCTGTCAGGCCCCAGCAGGCTGGCTCTGTGTGTGCCAACGTGTTTGCTTGTGTGTGCGTGTGCATGTGTGTGGATTATCCAGTAATCCTCTGTGTGTTTCCCGTGTCTCAGGGAGTGTGAGGGTGCGCTCTCCTGCCTCTCTCCTCTCAAGGGAAGCTGAGTGCAGATTAGCCACACATTTGATTGCGGCATTCATTAAAGCAAGAGCTGGGGCCGGGGCTGGGGCTGAGGGGGAGGGGGAGCGGGCACAGGCAGTCAGACCCCTTGCCAGACCCCGCCAAACCCCCCGCCCCCTCCCCCACATCCATCCTGTTCCTGTTCATGCCCAGCATGGGACAGTGCCACATGTCTGTACTCATGCGGCTGTAAAGGTCTGCTGCGGAGCTCCTCGGTGTGGCAGTCGGCATGAAGAGAGAGTCTGCTGGCCATGCTCCAGCCCACCGGCCCAAGTGAAGCTCCCATAGGTTCCACAGAAGGGGAAAAGATTGCTCATGTTCCACTGTTAATGGAACACTGTACAATATGCAAAATATTGGTCCTTCCGCCCCCTCGGAAACAGTACTGACTTTGTTCTGTGTACAGTGTCTATTTACAATGATCATGCCCTTCCTTTTAACTCTGACCACAGTGCTCTTATGACGAATCAGCATGTCTGTTTATAACAGTGATGTAGCCCAGTTGGAGGGGCGGTTTTGTGAGGCCTTCTGTATGTGGCCGTGTTTGAATCGTCGGAGAAACGTCAGAGCCTTGCGCGGTGGCCGAGCCCGCACCTCCTTTGTCTCTCCATGCTGGTGAGCGGTGGAGCGGCCTGTGATGGGAGGGTGGGCCTCCCAGAAGAGCAGGATGGCCCAAAAAAAATGGAGCTCTTTGTTCATGCTCTGAAGGAGCAGTGGCCCATGACATCATCCACATCTCTGTTGTGTTCTGCAGAGCTCCTCTGGTGGTGCACATCCTGTTGGCAGGGTGTGCGCATGCAGCTTCAGATGGAGTGTGTGTGTGTGTGGGTGGGTGGATGTGTGTGTGTGTGTGTGTGTGTGTGTGTGTGTGTGTGTGTGTGTGTGTGTGTGTGTGTGTGCGGGTGTGTGTGCGGGTGTGTGTGCGGGCGGGTGTGTGTGGGCGGGTGTGTGTGCGGGTGTGTGTGCGGTGTGTGTGCGGGTGTGTGGGTGTGTTTGTGGGTGTGTGGATGCAGGTGCGTGTGGGTTTGCTCACGCTTTAGGGTGTGGGAGAGTGGCATTCATTATCAATGTCCCCCCCCCACTGCTAGGTGCCACCTTGGTTGGACTCTCCCAGCAGACTTCCTGCCTCTGGCTGTTTCCATTCACATGAAATCGTTCTTCATCTCATTTATCCCTCATATCCAGTCTGTGGGCCTGAGGGAAGGAATGGCCCAACCACTGGCAGAGGATATTAAACCTTTAAAGTGGTGCTGTGTCCTGGAGGCCTCCCTGCCAGTCATGCCTGTGTGTGCGCGCGTATGTATGTATGTTTGTACGGGTATGCGTGTGTGTTTTCAGTGCATTGATGTATGCCCTCTCCATTGCAGACACTACCCCAAGACCTCCTTCACCAGTGTGGCTGACACTCCGGAGAACCTCCGCCTCAAACAGCAGAGCAAGATGCAGAGCCAGGTACGGGCCACGCCCAGCCAACTCTCTCTCTTCTCTGTTTCTTTTTCACCCTCCAAAGCTCACAGTGGCTTTTCTACAAGAGTTTCGTTGAATCAAGTTCAGTATTTGTGGAGAAACCTGCTGTCACTACTCACACGTGCCAGCCCCTGTGTCCTCTCCCTTCTCTTTCAGTATCATCCGTAAGGCTTTTTTCAGTCTGCTGCTCTGTGTTCCTCTCTGTCTCTGCACACAAAGGTGGCCTCCCTCAGCATTTAAATGTGCCATCCGTCACACCTCTCTTTGCTCCGTGCCTCCTCTCCATCTCTGCCCATCTCCCAGACTGTGCTCCTTCATTTGTCTCTCCGAGCCAAATGAGAGCTTTCGTCATTCTCTGCTCCTGTCTCTTGCTGGTCCCTCCATCACCGGACCTCCAGCTCTTTCCCTTCAATCTCCCCTCATCTTTCTCGGATCCCCTCCTCTCTCTCCCGCCTCCGGCCGTGCTGTTTCCGTCTCTCTGCCTGTCAGGGACACCGTTGGGAAGTCTAGCAGCGAGGCGTGACAAAGCACTGTCCTGCTGCTGCGATGGTAGGGTTTCCCTGGCAACGCGTTGAAAGCCACTGCTGACCCTCCCACCCGAACCTCCACACACAAAACACTGACTCACACGCGCGCACGCCCCTTGTCCATGGTCCCAGATAAGCCTGTAAGGTCTTGAGCACAAGCATACTGACATACACAACCACGCTCTCACATGGAGTGACCCACAACAAACAAAGGCCCGGCTGGAGTATTCAGACTGGATACCATTGTCAGCGCAGTGAAAATAGCTTGTGAGTTGCTGCGCTGCTGCACTCATTACTGAAGACAAGCAGGAGTCCCATACATTGATACTTGTACGCACACTCTCAAACCCATCTCCGATCTCTAAAGATCATATATACATACACAAGGCGGTGATAGGATTATACACCATAGAACAGCAAAACAAATACCATTTATTTCCACAGGGTTGCAAGGTCAAATGCCCCATGCAGCCAAACACCATCTGTCTCTGCCTCACCCTCTTTGTTTCCCTGCTTCTCTCCCTTTTTTGCCCCTTCCTTTTTCCCTCTTTCTGTCCCTCATGCCTGCTGTGGGAAGTCACACATAGCTGTCTGATTAATAACATTGTAAACCTTTACAGGAAATATTTGGGATACTCCTCAATTACCATGTATCCAGGAATTTTCGTTGTATTTCATAGTGCATGTAAACAGCTTGTTCAGACCATTCTCCAGAGTACTGTGTGCATGTAAACATTGTCATTGTAGATACTTAAGTGTCTCTGTGTATGGATGTTGTAGATACCCTAGTTTCATCACAAAGTATCATTTTGGATACCCCTGCCTCTCTGTTTATTGATGTTGTAGATACCCTTCTGTCCATGTGTAGCGGCATTGTAGATATCACTGAAACTGACGTATTTTCGCGCTGTGGACCTGCAGGCATGCTCCTCTGTATGTCTCAGTGAGGAGCCCCCGTGCCAGAAAGTGTGACTGTGACAGTGTGGATTAGGAGGAGACAGGCCTGATTAACTCTGGCAATCCGGATTAGTATGCGGTTTGATTTTATTTTCTAACAGACTTTACAATGGATTACTGCTAGGGCTGGTCCTCAGAGACAAAGAGCCGGCCCACTGACACACATGTATACCCAGAGACCCTGACATAGTCAGCATCTTCTGTTTGTTTACTGTGTCTCACACATGCGTGCGTGCACACACACACACACACACACACACACACACACACACACACACACACACACACACACACACGAGACCATCACACAGGAATGCTGACATACACCCCAGACCAACCCTCTGACTCAAAAGTCCATAAAAGCGCATGAAATGCAGACTCCTACTGAAACAAAACATGTCCATGATATTAATAATAATACAAGCCATGCTTGAGGCATATTTCTGTGGCAGGGGACACTTGTGGTCGGAATTGTTATTTCTGACCTCCCTCAGCAGCCGGCAGATGGAGGGAATGTATGGAGACTGCGGAGGGGGGAAGTCTGTCAGTATGGATGGCACACAGTAACCCTGGCAGCCCCAGTGCACTTGCTCATTGATCATTAATCTGGGTGTCATGTGTAGTGCTGGTCGTAAAGGTAGCTGCTCTTATCTCCAGCAAACAGCAGGAGCTGCCGTGGAGATGTTCTCTCTTCATGTACAACTTTTAGGGGTTTGGTGTAAGATTTGTAGTCAGGACAGCAGTGTCAGTGCTAGTCTTGACTAGGTAAAATACATTATGATTTCAAAGGGTGTGTTTGTATGTGTAAATGTCTGTGCATGTATGTAAATGTGCTGTGTGTGTGTGTGTGTGTGTGTGAGACTGTGTGTCATATAAACACCAGGTCAACCTTGGGCTCTGAGTCCCCTGTGTCATTATTGAGATACACATCTGCCTCTTTATGTGGGCCGACCACTTCCTGCCCTGTTTTACAGAGGTTGGGCAGTGGTAGCAGGGGTGGGAAACACACACACACACACACACACACACACACACCCACACCCACACCACACACACACACACACACACACACACACACTTCTAGAAACACACACACACTCTCTCTTCCAAAAACAAACTGAAAAAGCCTGCTCACAGACAAGTAAAGCGGCACACGGATCACGGACTGCCCTTATAAGGCCATGTTAGTGCTTCCTTTGTGCTGTCCCACCCAACAGGAAGTATCTGTCATTTCTGCAGAGAAGAGAGAGAGGCCTTACCTGAGCCCCGTCCCCGCACAGACACAAGGGTGCACGTGCACACTGGCTTGCTGTGTCTGAGTGCAGCTAATTACAGATATGCAGTGGTTTGGTTAACCCCCTGCCGTTTGTGCCTTTTGAAATGAGACGGTCTTTGTGTGGTAATGTTTGACAGTGTTGCTTGCATGTTTCTGAAGGGTGTGTTTGTGCTACAGGTGCTGTACAAGGAGGAGTTTGAGAAGAACAAAGGGAAGGGTTTCAGCGTCGTGGCTGACACACCGGAGATGCAGAGAATCAAGAAAACGCAGGACCAAATCAGCAACGTACGTCCTCCTCCAAGTCCATCCCCACTCACTCTCCATACATTCCTTGATGTCTCCTAGAGTCTCGTCCTCTTTTTCCCCCTCTGCCACTCCCTTACACTCTCTCCATTACTCCTGTGGCACTCTGGACAGTGCTGTTACCCCTTTGAGGGCTGAGTTTTTTTCCCCTTTTTTGAGCCTTTTCTTTCCCCCACCTGATACCATCAGCTTTCCTCATGATACCTCACCATCCTCCCGGACTGATCAGTAGATGTTCTGTTAATCTCTTAATCAAATAACAAACCTGACACACGTAAAAACATGTGACGCGCCTTCAAGAACCTTCTGTTCATGACAAAAATAACAGACTTCTTCGCAGATTTTTTTTTCCCCCCAGCGTAGTTTCTTTTGAAAGCACAGGTGGCAGACTGAAGCTGTGGGAAGCTTTGTAACATTCACAGCTATGAATGAGGGCTGTGAGCTTTTGGAGCCACTCTCTCCACATGGTTGGCTTGATAAGGCCACACGCTCATTTACTCTTTCACTGGAAGGCGGGCATGTGCCAGGCAGGGAGAGTGCTGTTTGGGTAGCTGCTGTAATGAGGTAATTGGTGAGGGGGTGATGGGTAATTGCTGATCTCTTGCAGCATGATTAGGGAGTTGCAGTTGTATCCAGCAGAAACACACACACTGGCCCACACAGCCAAACACAGGGCAGAGGTACAGGCACATACTCAGAAAATACAGAAACCAAACAAGCCAGTCCACTTGTGTGTGTGTGTGTTATGATGTGACACAAATCAGCTTGTTTAGCCTCTCATCCAAGGGTATCAAAGTACTTCACAATTAGAGTAACTCATGTGTTACATCTTTACTATAAAAAGAGTGGCCAATCTGAGAAAGTTGGGGGGATGAACAACTGTGCATACACACGCACATACCTGCACTCGTTTTTTAAGCGGCCTCCACTGAACATTATGTGAGCCACAGCAGTGTTTTCCTGTCTCTTCAGGTTAGGGCGGAGAGCTGCACTGAGGCACTCCTGACTGACACCACTGCCGCCACTGAGGTCTAGAACACTGAAACACCCCCGCCCTCCATGTCTCTCACTCTCTCAACACACAGACAGGCACGCACACACACAGACACACTCTCTGAAACAGCCAGTCATTGTTGGGCAATTATATTTCACATTAAACTTTGACTGTCTTGTCAGACTGTTTACGTGAAAAAATTAATATGCTGTGATTAGGGATGTTAACTCATACTAATGTCAAAACATTTTTAATGGTGTTAATTTGTGCCTTAGCGAAAATACAAAGAGAACTCACGTTACAAGCACTGCTTACTGCCACCACTTAGCTGTACAGTTGTTTTTTTTTTTCTGGCTGAAAAAATACTTGAAATACTGTCATCAATATAAATAACTGAACCACTGGAGGTGGGTAACCGTAGGCATTGTGGTTGTGTGGCTTGATGGCAGCATCCACAAGCAAGAACTGCAGGCATGCATCCGGTCTGTAACCGGCTCTAAAAGTGACTGCCTTCCTGCCTCGCCAACTGACCACCCCAAACCTGACACTTAGGCAGGATTCTCACACATTAGAGGTGCGATTTCCCTTCTCCATAGTAAGTTTCAAATTAAGACTTAAGTTGTGCAAATTTGTTTCCGTCTTTTCTTTTTTGTGCTGCTGCTGTTGGCTGGTGCAGTTCAGTTCCTTCTCCCCACGCGGATGCTCACAAATGTGTTGATTGCTCCTGCCGATTGGCTGGACTGAATTACTAAATGAGTAACTTCAGACCAAAAGCAGGGGGCTTGTGGGAAGTGGATTGGGTAGTTTGCAGTTTATAGTCCGGTCGCCTTCATAACTGCTATTCTAGGAATTGTCAGTCGTGGGGCTGCGTCAGACAAGTCTAAAAGTAGGATGTTGACACAACTGTGGGCGTGTGGTCCCAAAACAACACTTCACTGAGTGTGCATTTTAAACATGTTTTACGGTTTCATTTTTTAGAATCTTCTGTAATTTTTCAGGCATTAGGTTATTATTAGAAGTGTTTCTCAGTTGATTTAGAAAGTTGTTCCTTGTTTGTACATGTCCTCCCTCGACATAAAGGGTTTCATTTTAAAGGCGGCTTCAGAGTACAAGTCATAACTATGGCGACATTCATTCCTGGATGTTTTGCTGTATTCTTTACATTTTTGAACTTGGGTGCCAACAATGACAGCAGTCAGTTTAGTCAGTGGCACATTGCTTCAAGAGCTTGACCATATAGGGTCATATCACGAGGATCTCAGAAATGTCTGCAATGTGTTGCCCAGGACCTCTGTGATTCATCACCAGGGGATGATCAGCTCATGCTTGGAGAAGTTCATTCCTTTTCTTCTTTTGGCTGATCCCCCCATCCCTCCCTCCCCTTCCCCCTTTTTGTCCATCTGATGTTTCAGTAATTCAGTCGTACTTTGAAGCTCTCTGCTTTTCTCCTGGTGGAGTTTGCATGGTTTCCAGGTCCAGTGGAAGCGAGGGGTCTCCTGTTGTGTCCCCACCCAGGCAGAGTACCCTGGGCAGGTCCTTCCTGCCTGTCTGGCCAATGACACTCACATTCACAGGCATACACAGACACACCCTCATACACAATAGCCCTTTGGTTTCCTTATCTCAACAACATGCCGAAATCAGCATCACATGCAAATTAAGTAACAGTATGTCCTGCAGTTACAGCACGCTCGCTGTTTGCTGTAAATGAAAAAATTATTTACATTTACATTTACATTTACATTTATTCATTTGGCAGACGCTTTTATCCAAAGCGACGTACAAAAGTGCAAATAGTGAGCAAACAACAGGCACAAGAGCAAGATGTGTAAAGGTCATATAATGCAAATAGTGCTGAATAGTGCTATTTATGTATAAACATTATTTTTGACAATAAGGTAGCAAAGGTAAACATCATTCAGAGCTGTAAATGACTTGTAGTCAGATCTGGCAGGCTTCTTTGTTTTTTTATGTTGGTGTATTGTGGTGATTACTGTTAGTGTGTTGTTCAACCCAGGAACTTTTCCTTTTTTCCTGGTTACCTTTTGTGGTGGGGAGGGATGTTCTGGCATACTTTCTTTTTCGCTTGCTCTACCATATGTTCAGGGGCACATTCGCTCCTCACCCCTCCCCTGCCCTTCCGCTGTTCCTCTCTCCCTCGCTTGCTACCTGTTCCTCATGATGTGTCAAGAGAGGTTGCTTAGCAACGCAGAGGTCACGTGACTGCCAGTGGAAGCGTCATTTCCCCTCAGTTTTCAAGTTCTTCCAAAAACGGAATTGTGTGCAGTGACGCACCTAACAAGAAGGGGGGCGGATTTGGGGCAGGGTGACCCCTAGTGGATGTAATTGGGTATTAGAATTGTAATTTCATAAAGAAATTTATTAAACGATTTAAAATGAACAGACATCACTTTCTGGTATGGGATCGTGACAGTCCTGAGTAAAAGAGTGAATCACTGTGCATCTGAAGACCACCACCTATTGGCAGTGATAAAGAGAAAAATGAATAATGTCTGTCATTACAGTCTAATAGTACATTCTATATCCTTTTTTCCAAATCTCAACTTATGTGGTAGAACAGTGAGGGCATGTCCTGATATGTGAGAGAGTCATTCACAATTAATGAAGTGGCGCCATGGCATTTTCTCACTTGAAACTCATGTGTTTTCAGATTAAGTACCATGAGGAGTTTGAAAAGAGCCGGATGGGAGGAGAAGCCCCACCCCCTGAAACCAACACCACTCCAGGTACACATGCTCACGCACACACACACACACACACACACACACACACACACACACATCTGTACTCTCATGCACATCTGGTCCACACGGTCAAACACACACACTTTATTATACTGCAGAATTTCAAGTCAATAAAACCTCTTGTGGATTCAGTAATAATAAACCCGTGACTGTAAGGAAATCTGTGTGCAGCCATACCACAGCCACTTTATTTAGAATTTATTTTCAAATCTTGTGATGTCATGATGCCATCAAACTTGCAGTAAATATGACAGTGCTCAGAGAAATGCAGCTGGTTGCATTGCACCAAGCAACTCAGTGCAAGGAAGGTGGCTCGGTCCGGTTTCATGTAGGGATGTGAACTATGAACACACAGCATCAGGAGCAGGAAACGCTACTCTTTAGTGTTCTCTCTCTGTGACTCGGTGTCAATCTGTCTCTCTGCAGCGTATCATCAACCAGCCAACCCTCAGAACTACAACTACCAGCCAGCTCCTGAGCCCGTGCGCTCTGCTGCTGCTGCACCACCCCCTAGTGCCGGGGTGAGGAACCTTCTCACCGTCTGTCTTCCCATTTTTGCCTTCTCTTGCTCTTTTCTTCGCTCCATGATCGCCCTGTCTCCCGTGGGCCTGGAGCTCCACTACAGCCTGATCTTTTGATCTTTATATCTTTTTATTTTCATGCCTCTTTCTCTTTCTTTGTTTTATATTGCTGTTTGCCGGGGAGCCCTTGTGTCATTGTGTTTTATATTGCTGTTTGCCGGGGAGCCCTTGTGTCATTGTGTAGAAACAGTACTAGGCCTCGTCTCTGACCTGTATAATGGATGTGTAGATGGAGTGCAGGGCTTTGTGTCTGTACTGTGTAATTTGTGTGCAGATACACTGCCAGGCCCTGTCTGTACACTGTGTAATTTATGTGTATATGCAGTACTGGGTCCTTTCTGTATATTCTGTAATTTGTATATGTAGTACTGGGTCCTGTCTTGTCTACTGTGTCATTTGGCTTTAGATGTGATGTTGGGCCCTGACTCCAGTGTCCATGCGTGCATGTTGGTAGAAACAGCTGTGAAGCAGAGAAACAGCCTCTGTGTCCTCACAGACGTGTGTGCGTCAGGGGGAGTAGGCCTCGTCCCTAACCCTGTGTGTGTGTATATGTGTGTAGAAGCGGTACCGGGCAGTGTATGACTACGCTGCAGCGGATGAAGACGAGGTGTCCTTCCTGGACGGGGACATGATCGTGGACGTGCAGCAGATCGACGAGGGCTGGATGTACGGGCGTGTGGAGCGCACGGGCCAGCAGGGCATGCTGCCCGCCAACTACGTGGAGGCCATCTGAGAGCCAGAGGAAGGAGGAGGAGGAGGAGGAGGAGGAGAAAAGGGAGGGAAACAAGAAAAATCAAAGCCCAGTGCCATCTCATTTTAATACGCTTTTCTCTTTGTTTTACTTTATTCTGTTCTCTCAGTTCAAAAGCTCTGAGCGAACCCCCCGTCTGTTCTTCTGCACATCTCCTGCGCCGCAGGCTCTCTCTGTCTGTCTGCATTTGTGTCTCTTTGTCTTGAGGTCCTCGGTCAACAGAAGCACGATTGGAAGTGGCACTTAAGTCTTAACTGATGTACACACAGAGTCTTAAACTGGATGCCCCTCCCCCAAAGCACCTCCAACCAGTGTCATGAATGCAGGGCTACACTTGCACTGACCAGATCGGGCAGGCCATACCTCCCTGTCTGTTACCATCTGGTTGCCATGACAGCAGAGAGCTGTATAGCCAATGCAGGGATGGTTAAGGAAACTAGGTGAGGTCAAAGTGGGCACTGGGAACAAGCAGATTTGGTCAACCTTGCATGCTGTTGATGAACTCCATGAGTTACTCTCAATGGGTTACTTACACACAGCTGCCCTCTTCTCCTGTTGAATATGACAGAGTCAAACTAGTCCAGGCAGTCTTGTGCAGGAAAGGTCACACCTCTCCAGTGTTCAGATTGCCAGATAGGGACAGAGGGGGAGCGGCAGAGGGTGAAGCTTTTGTGTGCATCTACTTCACTTCTGACCAATGCAGACACCTGGCATTCATTGAGAGCACAATTTTGACACTTGACCTATCATAATTCTTGGCCTTTGACCAGAGGGTAAACTGCCTCCTTACCCTCCACACACACCCTGTGCACTCAGACATGAACTCTTTCCTGTTCATGCGTTTTGAAAAAATCTCAAATTTAATACATTCCATTCATTTAGATACTCCTTTGCTGCTGCAACGGTCAATTCAATGTCAATTTACAAAAAGCCTTTCTATATTTATATCTATATTCTTTGTGATGGCTGTCCAGCAAAGCATTGTGGGTACAGTAATAATACTGGAATTGGGTACTAATCAGCTAATGATCACTCATTGTTGTGTGTTTGTGGAGGGATCTCAGAGCAGGAGGGGTGGGGCCTGTAGGCATGGTAACACTCTTTCATGCTGACCAGTGTTTACAGTAATATACACCCACGCAGTGATGTAATATCAAGGTAGACAGGCAGAGCTCTGCTAGAACACACTTAGGAGTTGTTTTCTGCACTTTGTGATATTAAGATGAAATCACCATCAGTTTTATACAAAAAGGAACGATTGGTGGAACGATGGTGCTGAGAAGTGCCATGGTTGTGTCACCACTGTCCCTTCACGGGAAGAACCATTGACCAGGAAAACGAGACCGTGTACAAGTCTGAAACAATGAATTCTCAATCACTTCTATCATTCCATTGTTAATGTGTAATCAAGCATTCCAAGCAATCCATAATCTTGAGTAATGTGCTGAAGATTAAACCAAGAAAGGACAATGATTTTGCCACCTGTGTTTAATGTCATGATTGTTGTTGTCACTGTTGTAGGTATCACTGTGTTGTTGCTCATTCCATCTTAACATGCTCTTCATCTCAGCCCTGTCATCCAAGGATGAGAAAAACGTCTTGGGTTTAAATCCAGGACATAGGCAGGCATCACAATTTGGAACTGTGGGTCAACAGACAAGCACTTAATAGATTCTGTGATTCCAGAAATAAAGACAGATGTTCAGGGCCCGTTTGGCATCTACCTTGAATTATTGAGCTTATTCAGTATGAGGTCCATTTGCTCTTCTTTGTAGGCCTACACAAGTCCTTCTAAACATACTGAAGGAACTTTCTCCATTCACAGGACCTGTGTCCTTGCCCACGTCACACAGCCCATTGTCAGTGGGCTTTTAGGCCACCTCAAAATCAGAATCCATTTCTTCAGATTTGACCTGTGGCAGCTGTGAATATCTTCACTTAACCTAAATCCATATTCTACGCAAGCAGACGAATGTGGGACAGACTAATTTCATCCTGAGGTAATTACCGTGAGTAGAGGATGCTCTGAAAAGCTGTTTATCGGGTCGTGTGACGTGGCTTCAGGGGCGGCCCCATCTCCTCAGGGAAGTGGGGTGCTTCCTTGAGGATCCCCCAGACAGAAGGCCTGAGTTTGTGAGCAGGGTCACTCTTCAACACTTCTGTGTTCTTGCCTTCTCTTAACAATTTTCCCCCTCTGCTTCATACGTGTTCGCAAATGCACTGTGACTGCTACAGCGGCAGATGAAAACGGAAAAGAAGTTTGAATGGAAATATTCTGAGCTTTAAAAATAGTGCTTCAAAACATAGCTAATGGAAATATATATATATTTATGAAAAATGAGAAATTGTGATGTTGATAATGGACTCACAGTGAGATATTGGAAAATTGTTTGAACCAAGGTTTCAGTGTTATGGTTATTCTGTTTGGAAGAATTTGTGCTTCTCTAGTTTGGAATGGGTTAAAACTGTAATTTTGCTGGTTTGTTGGGGTTACTGATGAATGAGTCAATGAAATATTGCTGATATAGAAACAAAGAATAACATTGGACACATCAGAATGGTATGTGTGGTGAATTAGTCTTTGAGGTCCAAGTGGTCATAATGGTGCATTATTACAGTTGCCTTTTCACAATTCCTACTACATCTTACATTGAATGACAAATTGTTTTGCTACAGAAAGGGTGAACACCAAAGTTGCTGTTGCTTAATAAACGGATGTCTGCACTGACTGTCAAACTACATTCAAACAGCAACTGTTGAAGTGCAGAGTTGTAAGTCTGGCATGGTAATTTCTGGACATGCTACCCTGGGAACGATCTCTGAATGAGACTGGTTTGGCCCAGTTTTGCGTGGCGAGTGCTCTTGGACTTGTGATTTTTGCAGTGACGTGTGTCAGATTTGTGGGTACTCGAGGATGAGATGTGCTGGTTGGGCGTGACCAGGGAAGGGCATTGAGCTCCCCCTATCCCCAACTGAAGTGGCTTGAGAGTCAGAGATGTCCAGGCAGGACTATGGTGGGAAGCTGAGCTTGGTGACCAAGGTCCTGAGCTCGGGGGTGGGGAGGGGGTGCAGGCTCATAGAAGCACAAACCTGCCACACATGCTCTTGCTGTGTAACATCCCGCAAGGAGGAAAAGGTGGGGGCTGCCTTACTATCACCCCCACCTGCTTTCTCATCCACACCACCCTGGACTGCTGTAAGACCCCCTTCCCCAGACCCTTTCTTATCAACCACCCCAGCTCTCTCTTTCCCCACACAACTTTACAATTAAATACATCTCTGCTTCATTTATGCTAACACTGCCTCGCTGTTACTTTGCTCAAGCATTCCTCTCTGTCATCAGATTTAAAAATGTAAATTAACGAATAAAAGAAGAATTAAAATGAGAATGAGATACATTCCATGTTTTGTTTTTCATATTTTTTACGTACTATGCATAAATCCGCAACTCATTGAATTTCAGGAGTTTGATTATCATCTCTTGCTACCCTGTCATATTACGTGTACTGACTATTCAATAAAATGTCATTTGTACCCGGCAGCCTCTTGTGTTTATTGCTTCAGTGTGGTGACATCACTGACTGACGAAATGAAGACCGCCTTTCGCGTGCGGTAGCGCGGCGATACTTTCCTCAACAAGGTTCATCCTTCATGGTAATGAAATACTAGAGAAATCCGTTTGCTCTGCGCATCTCCATTCCAAAGCGCTGGGAAGGCGGTGGCTGTGGTACCCATAAACACCGGTCTGATGTTTCAGGATTGCAGAAGATATGTCTTGAAACTCTTCGGCTTTTTGCCCACCGCACATTTTCCTTCCCTCGCGTACTAACCGCAGAAGTATTTCCTGCCCATAGCACAATGTTGGACATTTTAATTTTGATGTTCTTCACTATCATTGGACTCGTCTTCTTGTCCTACATCATCTACATGCTGTGATGGATGCGATGGCGGAGCGCGTCATTTTGAAGGGACGAAAAATAAACAACAGACATTTTCGGTTGTTGTGTATCTGTCGTCTGTGCACAATTTGAAGGTACGTGTTTGCCTTTGTGTTAGACAGAATGTATTAGGTCGAATAGTGGTTAACTCGTGCTATAAATAGCTACGATAGTGCACCAGACTCTTCGTTTTAAAATATAGGCTACCCACACAGGCGAAGTGCCGCTGTTTCTCTTTATAGTCGCTTACGAAGGAATCATGTTGCTACTCACTGTAATGTGCGATAAACTATTTAGCTAGCTAGTGCTTCATTAGAATATAGGCTACAGATTTCTAATTGTACTTTTTATCAGGACTGAGTTTCGAGCGAATGCCTGCATTTTATCCGACCAGTGATCAACCCATTCTGTATGCTTAATCTTATGGACGTGCGGTAGATACAGAACCTCAATGTTGCCTGTTGTCAACAATGTCAACTTCAAGTCCTTCTGGGTTTATCTCTGTATTCGTTTCAGACGGCGAGGAAAGGGTGTCTCCCACTGGGCAGGACGAGGGAGAGGAGGGAAGGGTGTGTCCCACTGGGCAGGACGAGGGAGAGGAGGGAGGGGTGTCACCTGCTGGTCAGGACGAGGGAAGGGTGTCTCCCACTTGTCAGGACTGAAGATGTACTGGCCAAAAGTGATGAAGAGGTGTGTGGGGAGTGGAAGAGACCACTGCCCTTCTTTCCCTCTCCATTGGACAGGCCCCCATGACCTGTAAGATTGCAAGGTCACCTGACACAATCCTTATGGCTTATAGAATGTCTCTCAATTGCAAGTCGTCATCGCCATATTACATTATCCATTATTTCCCACTCTTGTCTTCTTACCCACACCTAGAATCCTCCCTGTCTCACAGCTCCAAGTATTGATAAAACCCACAGATGTCACTGCAAACACAAGTTGAGATGCTGTCTTTACAAAGTCAGATGTTCCAGACATAAAACATAAATGCCCAGATGTGCGTGCAGTGAGACAGAAGTATTATATGAAAAAAGTATGCATACATGAGTAGTGTGAGAATACATCAAGAAACAGATTTAACTGTGTGTAACTGTAGGTGCCTCTTGGTTCAACAGTGAGGCATGGTATTATTTGTTTTTGCCCCATTGTCCTTGTAACCGTGCTGTTCCATTGTGAATGCTGCGTTTTTTTACTGTTATCATCTGTTCATTGCAATTGTTTTTAGCAGGCATATTGACCTTCTAATTAAGTGACATCACCATTAATGTATCAGATAAATGATGATATCACATATCATCATTACAGTAATTTCAGTATTGTTTTAGTGTTTTGTGTTCCCACAGTTATTCACATGTTCGGTTCTGATCTTTTGGATGGGAGGTGGGAGGGAGTTTCTCTGAGAACTGTAAATAAAGTTTTTGAAAAAATTACAGTGTTAGTGTTACTTTTTACATGGTACCTACACAAATATTCCCAATGCCTACGATATTATGCTGACGTGGAATGTGTCCTTCACCTGCTCTCATACATAATTCAAGTGCTATGGTTGCTGTTATCTTCTGACAACTGTGTGCTAGATTTCTCCCCCATTTGTCCGCCAGATCAATGTGAATAAGTAATAACTTCTTTTTTTAGTGTTGGCATAATTCTGAGATATAAGACTAGTGTATAGCATGACAAATTAGCTCAGTTGTTGATGACCATGAGTTTTTAAAAAAGTGTTTGAATGTTGGAATCAAAATAGTAACATACTTTCTGTATTTATCTTGATTCTGACATTCATTTTCTTTCAAGGAAGGCATATGGAGGATTCATAAAGCACTCAAAACATTTTGTATATATAGGAAAAACATCCACCTGTGTGGTGTTAAATATTTGCAAGGCATTTTAAAATTGTTTTATAAGCCTGTGTACATCAATAATGATATAATCACCAAATGGCATCTGAAAGGTGTAAAGTTGTAGTAAGGTTCCTGTTGAGGCACTGTAATTCCAGTGGCAAACCTTCCCCCTACCTGTGATAACCACTCATTACTAGTTCATTACATTTCTATAGCTACATACAGCAGAACATGTCAACAAAGAAAAACAATAAAGTAAAACAAAATGGTATGATATAATCAAATGACAAGAAAGCACTCAGTAAAGGAAAGAAAAATTACCAGAAGCAAGTAAACTTTTATCAAGCATTCAACCATTCTAGATGACATACACTCCAAATGACAAAAAAAACAAAAACAAAAAAAAAATTATCGTTGTTAATCTTGTAACATGGTTAATAATAAGATGATTTCAAATGTACATTTCAAATGTAAACACACACACACACACATGTATATATAGAGGCGTAAGTATTTAGTCTGTTCCATCTGGCTTGGTCATTAGTGCCAAGAAGACATAAGCGAGGTCAAGTAGGGTTAGTAACCACTAAACAGAGAGAGACTGTGTCTGTAACAATACTCCAGAATGATCTAAGATGGTAACATGACCAGAGCATATGATACGGAGTTGCTCTCCGCTTCTCAAATCACCAGCAAACAAAAGGCATTTAAGCACTCATCTTACGTAGCCTTTCTGGAGTATAACAAACTCTGTACACTGTGTATACTTGAGAGAGTTCATTGCTTAGAAATGTACATACAGGTATGTATTTATGTACAATCATTTGTACTTTCATCTACCCCCACATTTTTCTCCTATTTGTTTCTGATGCACTCACTGTTGTCAGGAGGGAATCTACCAGACATTTGGACTCTGTCATTTTTCAATGCACATTTCAATCCAATTTAAAAGATGTATGCATCAGCAGATGATACAGATGATGTTCCAAATTTGCGGGTGGATTAAATAAAACATACAGACCAAGTTTATCTGCTATATGTTTGCATTTTACCAGTGGCAGCAGGTGTGAAAGTAGGATATCTTTCAAAGTCCACCTCCAGCCAGATCAGGGTTATGAGCAGAGTTCACAGGTGTAATGCCAAAGTTTGGTCATAAATGAGTAAAAAAAAGTATACTTTCAAGAGAAGCCAAATTCAGGAGCCCTCACATAAACATTGCTGAGAAAGGTGAAAATCATTAATACAGAGTTATGCTTGAACTGTTGTGCACAGAGTGAGCTCAAGGTATAAATGTCTAGCGTGTCAGTTGAACAACAGCAAAATGTTTTCAAGAATCTGTATAAAATCCATGTAAAATATGTAAATAAAGAGGCCAACCTGAAAAAAGAACACACCCCTTGACCTGTTGCGGTCGGAGTCCAAAAGCGCACCCTGCTGGAGAGAAGACAGATCTGCGTCGTAACTGAACTGCCACGTAGGCATTGTAAGATTAGTTAGCCTATGGCGGCGCTAAGTGGAATTTTTGCGCACAACATTTTATGTCAGTCCCCCTCCCCTCACTACCACCTCAAAAATCGTGAGTTTACACTTTGGAGGTTGGCAGCCCGTATGGGTTCTGTTAGTTAATTAGAAAGTAACAGTCTTTGACCACCATGAAATATAATAGGGCTGTGTGTGAATCGGCGTGACAATGGTAACATCCTCCTCAAAGATGTGTGAAATGCGCGAGTTTTGCTATACACTGTTCGTATTTAAAACGAAGACATCCCTTTTAGTGCAATGTACATGAACTGCTACAATATTGCTGTGAATGATACAAATTAAAGTGCTTTTGTGAACATAGACTAAAAACACCACACCTTTATCTACGGAGCAACAGTATAACACGGTGGTTGCTAAAACAGCGACAGGTATGGGTGTATACAGAGGAGGGGGTATAGCTCAGTGGTAGAGCATTTGACTGCAGATCAAGAGGTCCCCGGTTCAAATCCGGGTGCCCCCTTGGATGTTTTACCTGTTGTCTCAATGAATGGACCAAATATGGTCTGAGATCAATATATAACTGACATTCTATAAATCAGTACAGGCAAAAAATGCGTTGTTGTTTAATTCGTAATACAACATAGGTATCCCCTCCCTGGCAGTACCTTGCGCATCACGTCAATTTTCAGAAGCAATTTTCACACAATATAGAGGACAAATAGTACGTGTGCGAACCGATGCAGACCATCCGCGGTGTTCAATTTGAGAGTTGCATGAGTAGTGCAGAATTAGGGGATATCGTCTGACAATAACAGTAGATCAAAATCGCCATGCTGTTGTGCTCCAAGCTGGAGCCAAAACGTGACGAAAACATATGCCTTTCCTGTTGTGTTAATGCGCAACATCACAGTTTATAAAGTGCGTGTGATCATGTGTATCGGTTGCCAGACGTGTTGAATGCTGGTTGAAATTTAAAGCAGAATTCATGTGTGAGTTTACCAGTGAATTACTTGTGACGTACTCATGAATATAATATAATATAATATAATATAATATAATAAAAAACAATATAATATCCATCAATGTAAGCATTATAACACAGCAGACATTACACATCACTCGTTTCATTTACGCGTAGTGTGGCATGTCTTACAGTGCTTATTAGACAGTTCTACTGAATGAAAGCAGAAACGCTACATCTGTTTAACACGCCTCCACAGTCACTGGATACTTAACGTGTCTTTAATGGTACGGCCAGTGTTGACTAGCTCACGAGTGTGAATGGCACACAAACATTCAACATTGCCCATACGTATTGTAGATCAGCTATAACTCAAGGTTGCTGGTGTAAGTAGAATTATGGAGAATTCACTGGTAGACGAAAGAAAACACATTTCAAACCTTTTTTGCTTTTTGCTATTTACCAGGTCATAAGAAGATTCTCCAAAAGGGAATCAGAGAACAGCACTCTACTGTAAACTGCAGAGATGGCAGAAGTCTTTGGGCCACCATTCATTTAATGGTTCAGAATTTTAAATAAAAGTATGCATTTCAACATGCATTCATAGTCTTCATCTGCATTCTTTATCAGACATTCTTTTTGTATTTCTTAAAATTTACACATCAGATTTTGAACCCTTATAAAAGCCCTTCTAAAATCTAACTTGAATTATTTTAAGTGTCTATTCAGCAGTATATTGAATGTTTACAATATTATACAAACATCAGACACCATACTTCTCTCATACTTATTTTTATACACACATCATACTGGATAGCAATGGAACCCCGGTAATATAGTTGCATTGTATAACAATTTCTATCAATGATAGCTATTAGGTACAGTGTCTGCAGAGTGTCTATTTCTGTCTTTCTTTCAAGTATCTGAAAGAGGATCTTCTTTGTTGCTTTTGAGTGGCGTATTCTGGCTAACTCTGAGAACACCCATTTTCTGTCTGCATTTGCACTGCAGGTTTAAAATGTGGACATATTTTAAGGAGTATAATTACAGTACATTGTAATTACTTCACATCGCAGGAAATAGGCTTTTACTTTTCAACATTGGAAATACAAAGGACAATCATTCGCTCAGCCACATCAACACCAGAGATCAGTGTATCACAGCCATGCTCACACACTTCCACTCATGTCCAGACTGCCAGCTATAACAAAGGAATGCTTCTTTCCTGAGATTTTGCAGCTGCTCTAAAGCAGGAAGTCCTCTTCTGTATGATTTCCTGAAATTTTGGTGGTAGCCATAGCAGCTGCTCTTGCAGTATCCTTGAATTCCTTCCAATGCAATCCTCACATAACCTGCAAGAGGAGAGTGAAGAAAAGAATTTCTGTCATATTTCAATTCAAGAGACCCAATCAACATCAGAGCAACTGGCAATGGTGCTTAGACAATGTTGTCATGTATGAAAATACCCCTTTTGTCACACATATCATCATGGACTTGGCATACAGCTTGTGAACCACTTAAATGTTAAAACCTGCTCCCCTCCACCATTCACACATCTGACCTGACTAATGTGTACATGAGTTCAAGCACAGAATGAAAGTGGAAGTGCATGCAAATGTATGCAGAACTGACTGACTATGGAAATGCTGGTCTCCTGCATCTGTCTAGGGATAACTGCTGTTTCTGTTTATGCTAACGGTCAGATCACAAAAGCACTTTTACTAAGCTCTCTGAATCAAAGCCTCAAGAAAAATGAAGGTTATTTCAAACAAGCAGATGTATGCATGTCACAAAACATGAGGCCTTATTGCTAAAGTCAGTACTTGGATAACTCTGTTCTTTCTCTGTGGACTGCAGAAGAGAAAACAAAGCAATTTTTTAAAAGTCATAGCTTTGCAACCAGCTGCTAGTGATGGTGTACAGGCCATAATAGCCGTCAGCTGACTGGTTAAGGCAACCCAGCCATCCAGATGTTCCATGGAACAGAACCAGTGTGGCCCTGTTGAGAATCTGTGGCTTAGAATAATCAGCATCTGAATATTACAGGCCATTATGGAGCAGATTTGTATAAATTATTCAGCTGATCCCTTTGATCACAAATATGCTCACATTGATTAGGCAGAGACAGTGTTACCTGATGAGGGGATACGGCTGGGTCTGGAAAACAAGCACATCACTGCAGTGGCTCTGGGATGGTGACTGAAGAAAGGAGATCTGAGAACAGCAAAATGCTCTCACGTCAATGTGCCAGTTCACAAGCAGGTTTTACGATAAAGGCTTATACAGGAATGACTCACAGGTCAGGTAAATGAAAACGAATATAAAGAGTTACCAATGTGCACAAACATTACAATGTTCAGATCATGATAATCCCAGATACACATGGACCCATAATTCCACCATCTTCCATGATTGTGGCTATTAACACAGCATTTATTAGCCCCCTCTGCCTTTCACAATTGTGGAAAGTCAATTTGGGATTTCTCAGGATTTGTTACATGTCCCCAGTCATTTACATAATGTGTGCTAATTCATCCACCTTTCACACACACATTTTTTGTACAAGATCTCAGATTTAAATTTGCCAGTCCAAAGGGCACGTTTCCTCCATCATTTGCATGAAATGTATAGGTTGAAATTCTGCCCGAGTAGAACGTCAGTATGAATCAAAGGGTTGCCATGGTGATTTCTAGTGTAATATTCAACTTGTAGAAGTCATTTGGGGACAATGAAAATTGGGTTCCTATGTAATAGCTGTTCTGTTTTTTTTGTGTTTTCATTTAAAACTAAATGTAAAGGATTATGGAAGTATTCATTACATTAACAACAGACTCAATCTTCCCAGCATATACTGAACTGTAATAAAACAGAGACCAAAAATACATAAAGCTAACTGTTCCCTTTTCAAAAAATAACCAAAAAAGATGCATATTTTTAAAAATATTTTTCACAACATCAAATCCTGCAAATGATTATAAAATACATTGAAATGAATTGCCATGACTAACTAGGGACTTTCGCTATTTCACTCAAAAACACTGAATATGCACAACAGCTTGATTATTTATCTTTTTTATTAGTGTGGAAAAGCAAAGGTAGAAAAAGCCAGGGCGTGTTTCCCCCCTGCAATTCCAATGGTACATACTGTGTCCATTAAGAGAGTGTAGTCACGACTTCCCCCGAACACAATGACATCAGAGTCGTTTCCCAGGCAGGCGGAGTGCCACAGTCTGAGGGAGATGGACATGGGGGGGACAGGGAGTGAGGGACACATGCTGGAATTACTGCAACTTTCATATACTCTTTCAGCATCACAATATTACTGTGCCAACAACTTGTTAAATGTTAAACTCATTACCGACGCTTGACATATGTATTGTTACAATATCACCATCAACTGCTGCATCACTGCCAGCTCACTGCCACAGTGATCCTATACACAATTTCATATCAGGAATGTCATGAATGACTGTGTCTAGGCCCTCCCCCACCAGTCTTCATCAACTGGAACACTGTCTTAATGTGTACCTTGTCTGATAAAACTGGAAGACACGGGTAAAATTTCTTACCGGAAAATGTCAATATATAAATAGGAATGGAAAGGACATGGACATGAAAAGACTCCAAATTTGTATCCTTTTAAGTGTATTGATTGAGACTGTATCCATCATGTGCCTTTTTACCACATTACCAGTGTTACTGTTTTCAAGCTCCATGTTCAGTGTTTTCAGGCTTCTATCAGATAATGTGTGCATTATTGTCAGAGTACATTAGTGGGGGAAGGGTATGATCTTGAGCCCACAGTGAGACCTCATACCTTGGCTGGTCTCTGTGCGGGTGTTCCAGCTCTGTCCACTCCTTTGTCTGAACATCAAACATCCATGCATCACCTTGAGATAAGACAGAATGAGTGTGATTTTTTAACACTAGAAAGCGCAAGAAAACATTCACACTAGGTTGATGTTGTTTGATATGACTAAGGTTACCAGGAAGGGGCACACCCAAATGCATGCATGCAACACACACTGATCTTTGTCCGTTGTGTATTTACAAGTTGGTATCCCTCCTCCACCCTTTTCCTCCCTCTATTCATCCGTCCATTGGTGGAATTAGCATGTGAAAGGTAACAAGTTGTTAGTAAAGGGGTCTACACCAAGTTTTTCTGGGATTATGGATCCACCAATCAGCTTCATTCACCCTCAGTCTTCTATCAACCTTCACCAACATTCAAGCTAAGCCTAAGGCTTCTTTGTTTTCCATTGTTTCACATGTTTCACTGTTCCTCTGTACTACCTCTGTGTGATGCAGATTGAAAAGCACAAGCCCTAGGTGTGGTCCATGCCAGCAGAGTTCTGGTACAGAGGGTCACACCTTGACAGTGTGTTACTTACTCAAAGGTTTGCCTGTCGCACTAAGCCCCCCGAACAGGAAGAGGGCGCTGTCTGACACTGCTGTGAGGGTGTGCCACGAGCGTCCCACAGGCACTGTGGATGTGGGTATGCTGGAGACACAAGAGAGAGAAACACATCTCAAATGTCTGCCTAAATTCTGCAGTGAGGTTCACAACACTCCTATTAATGAATTGTGAGATTCAGACAAATGTCAAATGACAAATACAGGAAGAGTAATACAGTACAAATGGCTGTGAAATATATTAGAAGCACTGTGTCATAATGAAGATGAGCACCTCTTAGCTAAACTAATATTGTGGTAAACATTTACTTGCAAATATAAGAACATTAAATTCCTGAAACTGGAACTGCAGAGACCACAACACTCTTTCTCAAACTTAATTACATAAAACTGCAAATGCTTTGTTCATGCATTGAACATGCATATGCCACATTATCAGTGACTTCTTTCATATTATTTTAGGCTTACACTTTTGTCCATGTCCATGATTCCAGATCCAGAAAATGCATGTCCATTGCTGTGGCCTCCTGTTGAGAGAAATCACACTGACATCAGGTAGCAGCACATGGTATTCTGATTATAGGGGGAAGCTGAACTTTAGAATCTGATATAGATCATTTTATGCACATGTTTCAGAAGACCATACTGTTAAATCACATGTACAGCATCTAAAAATGTATTTCCGATTTAATTTTAAACCGTGTTTTGACACACACCACTTTTTTGTGAGTTTACTCTTTCTGTAGTGATCAAGCAGTGCACCTTTAATCACTGCTCTGTGGGAATGGTGAGCATTTAAAAGGCCCAATAATGCTAATGGCATTTTAGTAGAGATCTGCAATGCACAGACACAATGAGGCAGTCCTGCAGCAACACTCACCACGCCCCCGCACACATACCCCCTGCTGCCCAGGGTGGCACTGCAGTGGGCTGCTCTGGGAGTCGGGGGAACACCCTGCCAACAGAAGCAGACACAAACACTTGTGACTGCTGGACACTGGAACATTTCTGCACATGCTCAAATATTATCACGCTCAATAATAAATATCGCAGTCCTTTTTTTTTGATTGCGTGATAGTTTGTGACCTGGCCTTCATATTTTGCCATCTCCATGACCAGTGTTGTTAATGAACTGTAGGCCAGGGACCATCTGGTGAAGCATCACATTATGTCCCTCTCACTCATCTTACAGTTTACACATGGTTTATACAATCATATATTCAATTCACATTATGCCTTTAATAGGGATTTCAGATTCGCCAAAACCTTGGAGCAGCAGTGAATGTACTGCTCTCCATTTAAAATGAAGTAATCATTTATTCCCTTCATCTTACATTCGTCTGCGGTTCATTCCAAGTGGCTGTTATGGGGTCATAAACGTGGACTTCATTATTCCATCCCCAAAATCTGAAAAGTGCAGTCCCGATCGTTGCCTGCGAAAGACAAATGATATGTATTGTGATATAAAATCACTTACAGCAACATAAAACAGCACAAGGACAAAGGGAAAATATGGTTTTACCCAAGATGTCTCGTCCGTGATGAAGCTCTGGGAGTCGTTGACCTCGCGGAGCTGTTTGCATCCATATCCACCAAAGTAGATTATCCTATATGAGTAACGACAAAGGGATGAACATGCAAGCAATCCCATAAATGTCAAAGCCACAGAGCCAGAGCTAGAGAAAGAGAGGTCAGGCTACCTCTGAAACAAGGTTGGCTCCTCCCTGCTGCATGTCTATCTGATGTTTTTCAGCACACTGCTGCCTAGCAGAAATATGCATTTCAATTGAGCCGATTTTCAAATATTCAACAGCTCCTTAGACTGAATGTTTGAGTTATCACTGGGCCCTTTCTTCCGCCATCATTGTATGAAACAAGTTTTTCCTGTGTCACCAGCGAGACTACAAAGAGATCTGCATCCTCTTACTTTCAGGGAAAGGAAAATGAGTATCAATGAATTAATTATCTGTAACTTTATGCAAAGCTCTAAGGTTCTCCTTCATTAACATTGATGAGCAAGAATAAAGCTGGATTTTCTTTGTTATTTGTTGATTAATAAACAAACACTGATCCAAGAAGTCACTTGGTGATGAGAGAGAGAAAATGGAGCACTCCTTTTAGGGATTTGTCTGTAAGAATGTGCTCATCCAGAGGTGGAAGTGGCGAGTTCAATGTGTATCACCAAAAAAAAAAAAAAAAAAAAAAACATAACATATGCACATGCAATTTAAATATTAAAATGACCAATATTTCCTCTTAAATGGACATGTCAGATTTTACAGAAGGTGCCTTGTTTTTGGCTGGTACAGAGAATCACTTGGAGATCTTACGGTCAAATACCTGAATACGCAATTGAATATTCAGACTCATCCCTATTGTCTAGATTGTGTTCTTTTTCACAACATGCCATGCCTACCTCTTTTGAAACTAGTTTTGTCTCTTAATTGAGAACCTGCTCTGCAATATGTTATGCACACACAATCAGCTGAGATCAGCTATTTTAAAAAAAGGAACAATAAGATTTAAAGCAGAACTATTCTCTCTCCTAACCCGTTCTGTCAGGTTCCCTGTTTTCATGTAGACCTTGCACAGCACATAATGAACTGCAGCGTGATGAGTTCCGCATGACAGGGTTGTCTGTCAACATGGGCATACGGCTAAAATGGTATCATGTACTGCAGCACAGTGTTACTATATGAAACATATTTTTTTTTCTATCAAAATGCATTGTGGTTTCAAATATCTCAGTAGCTACAAGCACTGTTGATGTTATAACATCTGAGTTGGTGTTGTCTGTCATCACCTCGAAATGTAAATTACAGAGACAAATTATCTCTCATAGCAGCCAAGTCCTTTCATTGAATTTGAGAAGGCAGGCACAGGTGTGGTAAGAGACGGTGGTGAGTGGTTCAAACTGTGTCCAAAACTATAGTTAGCCTGTTGACACTTACTGTGTGTCCTTTTTGATGTCAAGTTCTCATTTTTACCAAGTGCCATTTTTCCCTATAATGGAAAGCATTTAAAGTAAGGGCAATTAAAGAGACCTTAGGTAGCTATGGCTGAGTTTTTAGAGATGTTAACTTCTTGTAATATTTATGTCATAATTGTGTACATTTACATTACTGGTATACTCCTGTCTTATGAGTTTATAAATCCTGTATAGCATGTGACTTCTGTAAAGTGTGGTGTGATGTATGGTGCATTATGCTGAGGTATGCCTTCTACACATTGGCATGTTGTGTTTCTCTGTTTGCACACCAGAATCACAACTTTCATGTGGTGTTTTATAAGACAAATCAGTCAATCAATAGATCAGTCTATCAATATCTCTTGCACTATATTTCCAAGATTACAAATGTGGGGAGTAAAAAGGTTTCTTCCTGTACCTTTTCATTACAGTTCAGAGATTGTCACAGATGGTCCAGCTAAACAAACATTTGTATACAGTTATATGCTTAGTTAAGATGGTGTATTATTTCTCTTAGTTGATACAGCTAACAAGCTTCACTTCATTGGTTGCTGTTCTGTCCAGACATGCTTATTTTTCACCATCTACTTCATAGAGCCATTGAGGCTGTGTTTATATAACATAGCACACTCAGTTGTTTTAAAGTTTCCATGAAACCAGATTTCTATCTCTTTTCTGCCTGTGGAAATCATAACCCAAAGCCAAAAAAACTCAGACAACCACAAAGGCAGGTAATCAGCTGCTTATCAGTGCAGAATCAACCTACGGGTATTACCCACAGGTAACAAGTGAACATGCACAAATGAGTACTGTTAAATGCTTTAAATTCTCACGCTGTGGCAGTCATATTCTTAAGAGGTGTTGGGCTGCAAGTCCAGCCCTGTTTGAAGTGTGTGCACATTTTATCAAGTGAACACCTACCTGTCTCTGTACACCCAGCAGGAATGTCTGTCTCGTGGTGAGGGCGGAGTTCCCTTACTCTCTGTAACTTTTCTCCAGGCGAACATTCCATCCAGTAGGTTAACCCAATAAAGCTGTAAATATAGGTGAGAACAGCTTTGGAATAGTGTTCCAGGGAGGCTTTCACTTTCCAGACAGCAGTACAATATGCTTCAACATGTTCACCATCACACAGTCTTGAACCATCAATGTATTTCCAAGGTACAAATGGCCTTGAACACAAAAATGCCCATGATCTGATTTCCATCCTTTTCCTATTGTTATAATCTACCCCTCATAAGCACCTCACTGTTTATTTGTCTGAGGGAACAGATACAGGGGTTATTTTGGGTACTTTTTCAAACAGACACATCAATGGAAATATCACAGCTAGCTTCCATAGGGGGCACTTCCAAGAACTTACCTGATTAGTGTGGCCGTTGTCATTGCATCCACCAAAGATGTACATTACCCCATTTAGGCAACAGCCACAGGTTTGCGACAAAGAAGGTGGAACATCCCCTGTCATGGCACGAGTCTCCCTAAGACACATGTGCAAATTTGATGCAAATTATGTATGCAAAGTGGAAAGGGCACTTTTGTTTATTGTAACATCAATTCATTGCAGCACATGTGTAGTCACATGAACACCATCGCCTATATTGCATATTCAAAGCCAACATGGAGACTTCACATACATTTACAGCAAAAAGACAAGCAGTTGAATTAATAGTGCAAATTCCTTTGAAAGTGGAAAAGTAGAACATGTAAATAATGGTCAGGCATAGACAGATGATCACACCAGCCATGTTCAATATTTCACTGAATTAAAAGCATTCCAGTGATTTCATGTTATTTTTACTGGCTGAAAATGTCTGCTTTGTTACTGCTCTTTCAGAATAACGTGTACAGCAACATCTGTCTAGCTAATCGCATTAAAATGGAAAACCTTTAAGTCTTACCATATACCACTGCTCATGTCATAAAGGCAAATCTCATCACTAGGTAAGAACACCTCTTCACCAGCAACTGACTGCAAAGGAAAATATAAAAATATCATTATTATTACTATGGCTTCAGGAACAGTAATCCATAATTACAGCAAGTTACATATGTAGTTATTCAGGTTGACCTACTTTGAAACTAAGGACCTTTTCCAGGTCAGTCATTTTTTACATTACAACAAATACTTGCTGTCAGACTGGAAATACAAGATGTCTCATTAAAAAGAACTGAAAGAATATTTTTTCTACTCCTGATTACTTTGAACCAAGTGGCCAATTGTTGTATAAATGCAAAATATTGCTAACATCAAGATGAGTAGGCAAGTAACAACCGTGCATAGGTTCTACAGTACAAAATCTTAACCGTTTAATGTATCGACAGCACTGTGCCTTACGTGATATCCGCCCCACACATAGAGAAGGTCTCCTTCCACGAAAGCCGTGTGATCGCTTCGTTCCCGGGGCGACCACATCCGAAGTTCAGCGGTAGAATCCATACTGACGAAACGACGAGGTGAGATTTCAAGCTGGGCAGACACGAGCAATGTGCGTTTGGTTTGTTGTTGACAGTACAGAAATATGCCGAACGTAAATTCCGGATGTAGGTGGCCTTACGCTACGTGTTTAAGCAAGCTGGGAAGAATGTGTGTAAACGTGATTTTCAGGACGTTCAGCCCCGTGGGCCTCAGTGTGGAATGTCAACAGTAAGAGGACCACACGTGGCTATAGGTACTGTAGCCTACCTTTTTATTGTTCAGTGTTACGCAATATGTAATTACATATGCCTTTTGATATTTTTTTTCTAAAATCTTAACTCGACATGTATCTACTCATTTCAAAGTGAAATATACAAATACATATACTGAACCATATGATGCTCATTACAGGCTACGTAGTAATCATCTTATGAAAAAATGTTAGCATAGTCCTATGACATACAAATAAACATTTGAATATCCTAATTCCACCTGTATTATTTATTAAAACTCTCCCCTCAGATTTTAAAAGATCCTGAAAGATCGTTAACTTACGTTTTTGTGAAAATATTTCAATACTGTGTGTGTGTATTGCTAGGCGATTTGGTCACACCTGTGCAAAAATAGTACATTTTAAGTTAAACCGACAAGCTTCTGTGTAAATTACTAAATTAATTTAATTCATTTACAACTTAATTTCGCATAGGCTGCCTGATAATTGTCAGGGGTATAGAATGAAGCCCTGCGTCACAGAAGCTTTCACAGAAGCTTTTCAATTATGTATGTGCGCATTTTACCAGATATAAATTGCTGCTCTGTTTTTCCTTTGTTGATGTCACAATGTACACGTTATGCAAGGAAATACTTATATCAATCTTGTTAGTCTTTGTAGCGTTATTTCTGGATAGGGATCAGCTTCTTAACAGATTAGTTGCAAAATACACTTTTCTTGTTAGTATCCGTCACGTTTGCGCTGATTCTCAGCTTTCTGATTTACACAGCGGTCCCACTTAGTTGTTGCTGAAATAGTGCTAATCCAAAACATTTAACTCTGATCTTCACTTTTAAAACCAATTCAATTTGTTCTTGGTCATCCGTAATTGTGCAGCCGATGAATGGCATTACCTCCCCTCCTTCATTACCGCCAATGCTGCTATATCTCCAGGAGATGTCGCCCTAACACCAGAGAGTCACAAAGCTGTCGCCTGTGGAGGTAGAAGATTCCAGTGGATGAAGGCGCATTTAAAGATTTTAAGTTAGAGATCAGTTTACACGACGATGATGCCACCGTAGGTACTTTAGATAAAATAGATACAACAAATTTTACCGATAGGCAAATTTCACCTGCCTTATATTTCCTTCACCTGTCAGCTAGCTGTGGTCTACAGTGCTGAGAACATCAAGTTTTAATACTGCAGGGTCTTTGACTGTAGTGATCAACATTCTTCTGTTGATTTTGATAATATTTATAATATGCCAAATCAAAACTCCTTGTGTCTCTTGCAAACATCTTGGACAAACAGATCAATTTAAAATAAAACTGAGTGAAGCTACCTTTTTGACCGTTCTCTGTGATTAAAAATGGAAAATATAAATAATCCCATGAATAATTGCAGAAGTAGGTTGCTGGATGCTTACTGTACTTACTTATTGTACATCAGAGTAAATGTTTTCCTACATTGGCTTTAGGGCAGTGACCTGTAGGCAACTGAACTGACAGGGAACCCAGTGGTCACCCCTTTGTATTGAAAATGACCTTTGGCCTTTTTCTGTGTGGGACAGGGTTCCAGGTTCCCTGTGTGGGCCTTTCTTGTCATTCCTCTGGACTTTGTTCAAAGGTCTAATTATCTCAGGTCTAATTATATCTAAAATACCTCCACATCCTGTCCCATGTGTCAGTTCCCAGTCTGTCCCGCTCAGAAATAGTCAAAGTAATACATTATGTTATGCACCCCTCACACAATGACAATATAGAAACTGTCCCATCCCTCTTTCTTCAAACCCCCTCTCCTTGTCTCCTTCCTAATCAGTGTGATGCACCCCCGCTCCCCAAAAGGTGCGTCCCTTCCCAGTCAGGTGCACAGTGCCCCTCTCTCCCGGCTCATCCTGCATTATCCTAATTTTCACACTGGCCTCACCAGTGGTGCTGCTCTGTGGCAGTAGTAATTGGGGTTGAGCCCCCACGGGTGGCACTTGTTGTGTGCAGTTCCTTTCATTATGGGTTGGTGTTTACTGTGATACAGCCTGAGAGAAACCCTGGAGGAGGTTGTCTACCTGAGTGACCGAGTGCCTAGTCTTTATCCTACCTCATGTGCCCACAAGCATGTGCCTGTGTGCATGCATGTGTGTTTGTGTTTATTTTGGACTTGCTAGGAGAACTGCTGGTGCCCCTTCAAATAAAGCCAGCCCTTGTTAAGTGTTAATTATGATTAAATTTTCATTCAAAACTGTTTAGAAAAATTCAGTGAACACAAAGCGGAATACATCAAGGAAAATGGTACTCCACCCCCCTGAAACAGCTTCATAATGTTGTGTCTGTTTTACCTTTGGTGTAGCAAGACTACAAGTCCCAACATGCTCTCTGTATCAGGCAAGGGATGGAATCCTGTCAGCCAATGGCACTGAACCGGTAGACATATGGCTGTTGAGCCCACAGCAGTGGTTGTCAATGGCGACGGACATTTTCATGGAGGTATGAGCTGGACAGCTGTCAGGCAATCCCACAGAGTAGTGGCTGGAGTCACATGGTCTTCCCCTACCACCCTCCCCAACCCCCTACTCCCCTCCCCTCTTGCCAGCTCGCCCTGGCTCTCTTAATGCTCTGTGTCTATGCTTTGAGGGGGGGAGGGGAGAGGAGGGGAGAGGCGGGGGGAGTTAGCGTGTGGGAAAGAGAGAGAGAGAGAGAGACATAGAGAGGCGAGGCGATGAGCCAGCTTACAGCGTGCGAGTAAGAGGGAGAGTGCGAAATAGAGGGGAGCATTCCTTCCCCGTTCTTTCTACCTGAGCGAAGAAGCGAGGATTACACACCGCGCCTGTCCAGCAAAACAACAGAGAGCACGGGAGCGAGAGCGAAGGGAGGACAGACAGCACAGAGAAGCCTTTTCAGTGGATGTTGGTGGCTGTCAGTGTGAGAGAGAGAGAGAGAGAGAGAGGGGGAGAGAGGGGGGGGAGAGAGGGGATCATGCCGTTTCGGAGAGGCGCGGCGGTGTGTGTGTGTGCCCCGGCTGCATCGCGGGACAGGCTGAGTGTCACTCGAGGCGGGGGACGGCCAGGGCGCGCGTGACTCCGTGCCATGCCCGGGACTAGGAGACAGCAGGAGCCCCGCTGAAGACATGGCCCAGGTAAGGGGGGAAGAGGAGTGAGGGAGTGGGGTGGAGGGTGTTCATTCACTCTCCCCCCACCACGATACCTCCAGGGCCAAAACAAACAGCGCAGTAAGCGCGCTTCTCCACGTTCACTCACCATGCCATTAATATTCATCTCCAACAGGAGGGGGGGGGGAGAAGCCGGTTCGCCTCAGTGTGTTTGTGTAGTATTTTACACCAGCCACCAGAGAGTCATCCGAGCGGTTGCAGGACTGATGATTCTAAGGGAGAGGGCGGGTCGATAATTGCGTGTTCTCGGATTGTAGTCTGATTAACTGTAGAAAGGCGTGTGATGGAGCACAGGGAGGAGGGAAGGGGGTTGGGGGGTGTTCAGAACGTTCAACTTGGCCGTCTTGTGATAATTAGCAATTAGCACGCAACGCTACCAATTTGCAGGGGAATTTGTCCGTGCTGATTAGGTCCTCGCCTTCTTCCATGCAACAGGATTCTCTGAGCGCTGGGTAAGCGCTGTGGTGGCCTGTAGCTCGGGGTGCTGCCTGAGGATTTCACCTGCTGTGGTGGGATTACATCATTTGTGTCGTGTGAGACCGTTTTGCGGCTGGTCTTCGCTCGTGCCGCTGAAGAGGTACTCCGTGTTCTTTTTGGGTGTTCTCTGGTGCTGCGCGGAAATGACTGCTCAAATTAATTACGGTCTGTCATTTTCCTCGGCGCAGAAAGGGCGTGCGGTTAGGAGACCTGGCTGAACGGGAGCGTGTGACGCCGAAGATGTGACTGCGCTTTTGATGTGTCTGTGCGCTGCTGCCGGTGGTGTGCTGCCAACAGCTCGCTGTGTGTGTGTGTGTGTGTGTGTTTATGAATGGGTGCTGGCCTGTGCGTTGCTGCCAGAGAGGGAGGCTCAGGAGAGACCGGGTGGTGGCTCTCAGGGTGCGCGAGTGCACAAGGGACGTGTACATGTATGTGTTTCCTCTTTGTGTCTTTGTTTACTCATGTGTCTTCATTCTGTGACAGTTTTTTTCTGGGTGTTTGTAATTGTACGTCCTTTTTTGTTTCAGGATCTCTTTAGTTGTGTGTGTGTGATTGTGTGTGTAGACAAGCATGTCTGTGTGTATATACATACATCTGTATATGTGTGTGTGCGTGACAGTGTGTATGTGTGTGTATGTAAATTTGTTTGTGTATATGTGTGTGTATTTGTGTGTATTTGTGTGTGTGTGTGTGTGTGTGTGTGTGTGTGTTTGTGTATCTGCGCACACCATGCTACCTGTGGCATCAGCATAGACCCTCAGGGAGAAATGATTTAGGAGTTCAGTGACAGCCTCCACAGGCTCCAGGGACAGGGTTTACTTATTCATGATCTTTAGTTGTAATGACACGCAGTCACACACACAGAC
Source organism: Megalops atlanticus (assembly GCA_019176425.1). NCBI lineage: Eukaryota > Metazoa > Chordata > Actinopteri > Elopiformes > Megalopidae > Megalops > Megalops atlanticus. The sequence continues at coordinate 41,263,537 of CM032875.1, read as the reverse complement.
ACACTCACCTAGACAGATACACACTCACACCCATAGACACATATGCATAGACACATGCAGACGCATACTCACACACAGAGACACACTCACAGACGAACATGTAGATGCACACTCACACACTCTTCATTTCTGCCATCCTCAAGCGCAGACTCCACAGTATGATGGGGATGGAGATGACAGAGTGGTCTGTTTCCAGCGTGAATGGAGTCTGTGGGCGCAGCAGTAGGAAGGGGGGCTGTCTCCTCTGTCCCTCTCCCTGTCGGAGTGCATTCCCCTGAGTCTGGTACTGGTGACCTCATCCCTCACTCTCCTCATGTACGTCACTCCCCCCGCACCTTTCTAGTGGACCTGGTTAGAAACTGCTGATTGACTAGTCAGGCATGTCCGAATTTCTTTCTATTCTTTAAAACTAAATTATTCATCATGAACTTGTGAGGGAAGAGTTCTTTTCACCCAGATGATGTAAGGGTAGGTTTTGGGATGATGTCGTTGGCCCCCAGCCTGCCTTCGTGTGTGAGTGTAAGTAAAACAAAATTGTATGTATGGCAGGGAAGTAATAACATCAGAAAATGAGGGAGTTATAAAGTCTGTGTGTGTGTGTGTGTGTGTGTGTGTGTGTGTGTGTGTGTGTGTGTGTGTGTGTGTGTGTGTGTGCGCGTGTGTGTGTGTGCACACGCGTGTACATGCATGCGTGTGTATGTACATCTGTGTGTGCATGTGTATGTGTGTGCATGATAAATCTAAAAGTAAATATGTAACAGCCTTTATATATGTAATATGTATACTTAGAAATTCCCCAGATAATAGATGCAAATTTTGATATTTATCAATGTGCATAATGAATCACATTCATTACATGAAGAAAATGTAAGTTTTCACAAACTTAAATATGCGCACACAATTCGAACAAAAATTTGCACAGGACAGCATACAGTAGGTTCGGTTGCTTAGAATATTTGGTTGACTCTCATAGGCCATTTGTGCAGTATAATATTCCTGGATCTCAGCCACGCGATGGCCATGCACTTTGTCTTTAGTAGAACTGGCAGCTCTTTGCCATGACAGATCTGTGCGTCTGAGCTGATCTGTAGAACACCCTTAAGCTCAAAGATCACCTCAGCAGAAACATTCATTTAAAAGATTTGTGTCTCTCGCTTTTAGACTTCATTTGTAAACACTTTCCTCTGCAATGTTTCTCGTCTTACTGGGAATTAACACAGAAACTGCTCTTTTCTGCATTAAGGGCCTCTTTATGGAAGGCGTGTGTGTGTGTGTTTCTGCAGTGTCATGTTTTGCATGTGTGTGAGTGACCTCGTGGAGATTAGATGAGATTGAAGGAGCATTGGGGCAGTGTGTGTGTGTGTATGTGTGTGTGTGTGTGTTTGTGTGTGTGCATATGTGTGTAAGCTAGTATTAGATTTATTCTAGATAGATTCATTAGTAAAAATTCATTGGTAAAATCTAGCCCTGTGTAGCCCTTCCACTCTGGACCATTATAAATGAGTCAGGACTGTAACACAGCTGGTGGGGCAGTGGTCAGAGCACTGGCCTCAGGGGTTGATGGCAGGAGGTGGGTCTTTGGGCTGCTTTTGCACTGCTGAGCTAAGGTGCTTTCCCTCAACACCTCCAGAAGATGTGCTGCTGCATTAAACGCATTTCAGGAGGCGTGAAACAGCGAGCGCTTTCTCTCCCAGGGTAAGAGTGTCTGAACAGATCAATAATGATAATGACGCCGATGATCGTCGGGCCCTGCCTCCCACACTCTGTTCTCCACCGGAGGCAGGCACACCTTCTGTCCACTCTCCAGTTGTCTTGCTGACCGGGAGAAGCACCCTGCTGTTGCCATGGCTTTGACGGCGGCTCAGGATCCAGCAATGAAGGCTTTAGATCCAGGGGAATGGAACAATGCGCGTAGCGGTGACATGGCTACATTCCTAACTGCCCCTTTGCTCCTGGCTCGTCTTAGCAACGCTGATCTGTGATCTGTGCGAGGGCGAGGGGAGCAGCCCCACACCTGATGGGCACTGATTGGAGATCAGTGTTGCTGATGGGCTGTAGACATAGGTGACTGAAACAACAACGATTTGGTGTTTCCCATGCGCAACACTAGCATGTCCACTTCCAGCCGTGCCCCATTCCGGGTGCTCCTTGTGCTTCCCTGTCCTTATCAGAGTCTATGGAGCATCAGGGTGCAGGCAGCGGATACCCAGGGGGACACGATTACTTGGCTCATTTAAGCGTCAGTTGAAGAGTGTGCAGGAGGCCCTGCCACAGCGAGAGGGAAGGTCAATGGGCATGATGTCCTGCTGGGCCCTGCGTGTATGTTCATGTCAGAGTGCTAACTAAGCAGAGAAGGGCATGAGAAAAGGATACATCACAGTCATGAGCAGAATGCACAGATACAGGCACACAGATACAAACACAACTGATAGCGGTAAAAGTGGGTTGATGAATTTATGTTTCCCATACCAAATCTAATTTCCAAAGGGGCTTCGCAAAGCACTGAAAATTTCATATGATGTTTCGAGTGATATTTACAGTGCAGTGCACTCCTAAGGAAAGAGAAAAAAGAATGAACTGCTCGTAATGATGAGACCGTATGGGGCAGACCCCATTATAAACCCATAGAAGTGCTCCATTTACAAGAATCAGCTGCTTACAAGAATGTAACCATGATGGGCAAATTGGATTCCGACAAGGGGATTGTGTGCTGCTTTCTCTTTCTTTCTTTGTAGGATACACATTCACGCACACACATATATAGCAACAGCTGCAGTGATGCACTGCAGGACAGGAAGAGGCCAATTACTTAAAGTGTGTGTGTGAGCGGATGTGGGGGCAGAGTGTGTGTGTGTGTGTGTGTGTGTACGTCCGCTGTCTCTCTCTGCCACTCTGCTGCCTGAGGGCACTGCCTGCTCATCCTCTCCAATCACATTCCCCCTTCGCAGCGCCTGAGCGCTGGGGTCACACTCAGTAATAGCGGCCTCTGATTCGCAGTGACTGCATGAGAAAACGTCTATGGTGGGCTCACCCAGTGCTTCATTCTGGAGAGAATGCGCTGTGATTTGGTGGCGCAGGGGTGCGGTAGCTAAGGAAAAGGCCTGTGACGAGCTCATCCAGTGCTTCACTCCATGGAGAATGTGCTGTGATTGGGCATGACTACCTAAAGGGCAGGCTGGACCTGGATTTGCGTGTAAGTGTCCATCAGTCTGTCAGTGAGAGGGACGTGCTAGCATAGAGGGACACACAGTGCAGCACTCCTTGTTATGAAAAGAGAGAGGGGCACCGGGGATGGGTGTGGGTCTGACTCGTGTCCAGAGCGGTTGCATGTGATCGGCATAGGGACATGAGGGGGAGGGGATTGTCCTGGCGAATGTGTAGAATTTTCACGTTGATGCTGTGATCCTGCAGCAGCGTAGTAATGTTGTTGCGCCGTGACAGCTATGTGGAGGGAACGTTATGTATTAGCCTGCATGAAAGAGCAAGCCGCCTGCCTCTCTGTGAGTAAGGGAATGTCTTTGACGGGGCTTGGTATGGTAATCGCCGTGGAAACAAGGGCATCGTCACCGCTTTGGTTCTGCTGCCTGTCACATGACTCCTAAACGGTGACGTTTGAGTGACAGGGAGAGGAACCGCAAAAGCCAATGGCAGCTTAGAGAGATTCCCCGCCTTCCCTTCCTAAACGGGGGTCTCCCTGTGCAGCCGAATATGTGCCCAGAGAGTGGGAGAGGGATTGACAGAGAAGGAGAGAGGGAGAGAGGTGGGGGAGAAACAGATGGGGGGTGGAGAGGGAGAGAGAGGAATGAGGGAAGAGAGGGAGGGATGGTGAGAGGAAAGGCGATAGTGTGTTGGAGAGTAAACACTGGAACAGGTGCTTTAATCTGCCACATTTATCGGCGTCACACTTCCTCCCTCAAACTCCACAAATCTGCTTGTAATTTCACACCCAGACAGGGCCTGAAAGCGCTCTTTCACTGGCCTCCCTGAAGGAGAGGGGGATTTGCTCCCCTTGCGTGTGTTTGTGTGAGCAAAACCACTCAGCTTCAGATAAGGCTGCCTTTGGTGGACGTTTGTGTGCCGAGCACTGCTTAGTCCTGTAGAAGGTAAAGTAGGTGCAGTAAAAGAAACGGACTTTCCCTGATGTGGACGAGCACATTGTTTTACATTAATATGTAGACTTGGCGAATCGCTTAAATCTAAATGAGCTCTCTTGTTCTGGAGGTTCCCCTAGAGGGCTATTGATTAAGGATGAGAGGAATCAAGTGAGGAGTGCATCTGTTTGCCTGGCTCTGGTGGGTGGAGTCCCTGAATCCTAATAACACGCACACACACACACACACACACACACACACACACACACACACACACACACACACACACACACACACAGCAGCTCATACAGACACAGTTCTGCTGTTTGTGCCATTGTAATCTGTAACCAGACTTTGGAACTGAAGTTTATCTGTCCTGTACAGAAGGGAAGACAGGACGGAAACAGGGAGGGAGAGAGAGAAAGAGAAAGGGGCATAAATTAACCTCCCTGTGTAAATGACATCCTTGCCCATAACTTCATGGTTTTGAGTGGCAATAGGCTTGGTGTTGTACAATATCATTGGGTATCAACACTAGCCTTGTGCTGCACTATATTATTGATATTGACACCTGTAGCCTCACTTACACACACACACCCTCACCCACACACACACGCACACGCACACTCACACACACACACACACACACACACACACACACACACACACACACACACACACACACACATACATTAATGCACAACTCATGGAGTTATAGCAATGCACCCTCTGGTAGCACCCCCGGCACGCCTTTGTTCCGCAGTCCTCGTTCAAACGCACACAGAGATGCAGCGGCGGGATCCCCGTTGCGTCAGCTGGGGCTTCTCACATCTCCTCAGCGCACAGCACCCCCAGCACTGAGTCCCTGAAGTCTCAGTGCACGGCGGCACCGACGCGCTGAGCCCTCGGGCTGTTTGGTTACAGCTCCGCTGAGTTTGCCTGCCGTGAGGAGCAGCAGCGGAAGCAGGCGTCGGAGCAGCGGCAGGGATGGGGCTGTCTTCCTGCCGTGTCACTCAAGCCCTGTCGCTGGGTTTCCAGCGCTTCCGCGTTGGGCTACCCCAGAATACCGTTGGATGATGGTGACTATGCAGAACACACAGTGGTGGCACAAAGTGCGTATGTGTTGCTTTTGTGAGGGTATTACTGGGCTGGTTGAGGGAAAGGGAGCTTGCATGGAACCCGAAGTCCACTAATGATGGTGATGATTATGGTGATGACGATGACAACATCAATGACGCGAAACATGTGGAGATGTGTTTGGGACACTCTGGAGACACTGCGGAGAATCATGGGTTTAAGTCCCCAAAGGGACACTGCTTTTTGAACGATGCACATTACCCCAGTTTTTCCTTTAAAACACGGCCTCATAAATTGGTGACAAAATTTATACAATTTATACAATGTACATCTTTGTGGAGACCTCCCTTTTCCTGAGGGAAAACTAATTACAAATAAAATATTGTCCAATATGTGTAACATCATCATGTGAAAATGTGTTGAGTTTAGTGATAATTGTAAATCCAGGTCACTACAGGAGTAAAAAAAGATGTGTCTGTGTATGATAATGTTCTGTTCTCTCTCTCATTCCGCTGTGGAGGGTCATTAGGGGTGCTTCTCGGGGATGGGAGTCCGTCTGTGCTCTTAGCCTGTAGCGCGGGGCGCAGCGCAGCTCGTGTAGCGTCTGAATCACGGCGGGCTTCGGCTTCATCTGCCCCTGCTGTTCAGTAATTGCATGGCCCCCTCTCTGCAGCCCCGGGGGGTGGTCTCGTTCTCCTTTCATCATTACGCCGGCTTTCCAGGTTTGATCTTTCGTAAGATCAAGGGCCGCGGCTGTGAACAAAGGGCATGAGGAGTGAGTGTCGGGAGTGTGCTGTGTTCTGGGTGTCCGGGCCACACATCTTTGTGTCCGAGTGTCCGTGTGTCCGTGGGCCTGTCGACACGTCAGTCCGTTAGGGTGTCCTCCCATTCATTTCTCACGTGCGCCACTGAAATACAGCATGTTCTCCAAAGTCTTCTGATTGCACGTACTAGGGCAGTGTTTCTCAACCCTGCTCCTCGCGGCACCCTGTCCTGCATATCTTCTATCTATCCTTGCTCTACCTACCTGACTGAACTCATCAGTGGCACATTTTATTAGCTGAGCACACCTGATTTAATCAAGCAGCAAGGATAGATAGAAGCTATGCAGGACAGGGTGCCACGAGGAGCAGGGTTGAGAAACACTGCTCTAGGGGGTCGGCCGAGTGCAGTGTGCCTGCCTGTGTGGGGGGGTGTACGCCCGTTTGATGGGCACTAAGGCCCAGCAGTTTAAGATTCTCTGTCTGTCCGTGTCCAATTGGCCCCTGCTGATAGAGAACAATGGGCAGATTGTCCTGGGAAAGCAGGCAGAGCATCTCAAGGCAGCAAAGCACTCCTGTTGTGAATATATAGCAGTATTGACCTTTCCCAGATAGGCTGTTACAGGATTGGCGGGGGTTGGGAGGGGTGAGTCGCTAGCATTGAGGGTGTAAGGATGCACGCTCATGGATGCTGTGTAATAGTTGCAGGGTGTAGGGGCGCGGTCTGGAGTGAAACGCTCAGCATTATATTAAAACCCATTTGAGTGATAAACTAATGAAACAGAACTTCCTGTTTCCTAAAATAGCCCAAGGAAAAGGTTCAATTGTTCTGCTCAAATGCATTTTACCAATTGAGTGTAATTGAGTTGTTTTACCAAGTGACCATGATACATTTTTTTCAGTTTCCGGTCAGTGGTGAGCTCTGCAGTCTGTTGGCCTTGCGAGTTTGTGCAGCTGGAAATTTCATTTCAATGGAAGCCTGCCTTGTTGACCTACTGCACGAGGAATGAAAACCAGTAATGACACAATGCACATGAAAAGCTCCGCATGACACACACACACCATCATGCAAAGTGTAGGCAGGACAATGCTGTTTGGTGTTACACTTTCATGCAGCATGCCGGGTCCATAACTGGGGACACCCATGGATAACAGTCACTTGTTCTGATGGAGGAGGTGGGTACCAGGGGAAAGAGATAATGTTCTGACATTGTAAACATGCTTTTGCAATGTTCCTGAATTAAAGTAACAGAGAGCCTGTTGTGGGCGTGGCAGAACGAGTAGTCAGCGGCCAGTGAGAAAGTGAGCTGGAGGCTGGATTTCAGTGAAATCATCTAATGTCACCAGTCCCTGGGGATTTGGGACAAGGTTGCTGGCGAGGGGTGTGGTCTGTCATTGTTTTTAGACACTGAAGAGTACAAATCCGATATACTGCTGTACCTACGGAGGATGCCACAAACTCCCAAAATCCTGTACACCACAGAGACAGATCTCCTATGCAGAGGGCTGCTCATTCGAGTAATGAACAGGAGGAAGAGGATGTTGCGTGGGGGCTTAGGGGATTCTGTAGAGGAGTGAGTGTGTCAGCAGCGACATCAGAGGGATGATTCAAACACCACTCCACTGCGGGCTGTCTACCTGTGTTTGTGTCACTTGGGCCTGAGTCACTCACTTAGAGCTGTGTGCTGGATGGGCCAAGAGCCTTCTTCTGCGTCAGTGCTGGTACTCCCAGTCCACCAGCTGCATGGTTTGGAATGGTTTTCAGCTGACAGCTGGAACAACTGCTGATACAGATTCCTATCCTGTTAGTAGCTACAATAACCTCATTTTGAGGAGAGCTGGAATGACCAGATCACAAAGACCACAATCCCATGTATCCCCCACGTGTGAGTGATGCTGTTTGTTCTGTGACCTCTCCCATTCCCCTGTCACTGTGTTAGTCAGGCCAGCTCTCACATACACTTACCCATGTGTGTGAGAGATGCGGCGTGTAGCAGAGCCTTGCAGTTTTCGGGCGAGGCACGTAAACAGGCAGGTTGCTTTTAGCTCCCTCTACTGGACAGATGGCATTACTGAAGCCCAGTTCATTGCTGGACATGTTTACAGGATTATGTGGATTATAGAAATCTCCAAAGCAGACCTCATATAGCCAGATGGATGCCCCCTGTTCTCTCGCTGCCAGAATGCAATGAATGTTTGTTTGTCTGGTCATTGTAATTTAATTTGCACACGTCCATTGCTATTTCATTAATGTACTCCAAAGTCACTCTTGCATTATTGCCCAAGAATCAATCTTACTGTGTCAATCACAACCGCAGAAACAGGTGCCTAATCACCGCCGTGCTCCACTGCGTAAAAACATACATGTATATTAAAGAGGTGATTTTTCTTGTTCTCTGTCACAGGTGAGAAATTAACAGTAAGGGACCAGGTGGTAGCACGCCTTCAGTGAGGCGAAGCAGGGCGGTGGCTCCTCAGGGGTCTGAGGTCAAGCGGTGTGGGCGGAGAGGGCGCGCCTAATGGGCCAGAGTGGTAGCGGGAGCGGACCCTTGTCAGGACGTCAGCAGATTAGTCACCGTCACACACAATCTCCCGAGAGACGCCCCCCCTCCACCCCACCCCCTCGGCCTTACCATGTTCTAACGCCATGTCTAGACGAGCCTCCCCGTCCTTGTGTGTGTGTGTGTGTGTGTGTGTGTGTGTGTGTGTGTGTGTTTTTTGTAGGACAGACGGGTGTTAGGGCAACGCAAAGATGCTTTCCCGGTATTAATATTTAATTAGGCTGTGATTTGTGTGTCATAAAGCTAAATCTAAAAAACCTGCCCAGCATGTCTTTAGCCTGCCCCGCCTCTAATCTCCTCTGCTGAGGGACGGGAAGGCAGTGGCAGGAATTAAGGCCTTTCAGACTCCCTCCTCGGGGTGCCACATGGAGGCTGGCACGGGGACAGGCCGGCATTGCTGCCCGCCGGAGAGCACCTTCACAGTGAAATGCCCTGGCCGAAAGAAGAGCATCTGTCCTGTGGCTGGATGTTCAGTCTAAACGAAGGACTGTCTTCAAGTGTGGAGAGGTCACGTGTGTCAGAGAGAATCGTGGCCATCTGAACTGTTTAAACTGAACATAAAGGAAGGCATAAAAAGACTTGAATCAGATGACATTTGGGTGTGATAGACATCTTCTTTCAGGAATAGGAGGTAGCTGGCTACACTTAAGATAATGATGTCATTAGGGCCACTATTGCAGTGACAGATTTTGTGCTTGATGACCAGTGCCACAGAGCTGCAGAGCACTTAGCCTGCCTTAAATTAAACACACTTTCTTTCCTTGGATACTTTCTGATTTGTATTTCTGGTAAACATTGGAAATATGGCATTTCCTTCTTGCATACTGCTTCCCTCTGCTGGTGGAACCAGGAACTGCAGACAAGGAGCCTTGATAGACTAGGGCACCTGGGCATCACTGAGGACCCCTTTCTGAGGAGCCAGCTGCTGCAGGGAACTTGCCTCTGCCCAAACACTTATCTGCCACGTGGCCCCCTTAATGTTCCGGGCTTCGAGTGATGCGTCAATGCATCCATCTAACTGTTGAGCCAGGACTCTGAAACAGAGAGAAGAGGAAAGAAATGGACCACAATAACATCTTGCTTAGGGGGGATTCCAGTGCTGTACGAGTGAGAGAAAGTGAGTGCACAGGCAGTCCCTGTGGAAGCGCGGTGACTCACCCTCTCCAGAACAGGCCGGCTTACACAATCACCTCGTCCTCAAGCCTATTTAAGATGGGGCTTCATGGCTATGTTTTCAGGGGGTGAGAGCCAGAGAGAAGTGGACTACGCAATAAGTAGGAGAAGGAATGAAACAGCTGTAGCAGAGAATGAGTAAAGGATCCAGGCGAGGAGGGGCCATAGCACAATCTTGCAGGAACACACCAGCCTGGGAGCAGTTAGCATTCAGACTGAGCAGTGCCCGTCATCACAATAACAACCACGGACGGCCAGTCACGCAACCCTTCTACCTCCCTCTGATAACATGGCTGGTCATCAGGGATAGCTACTGAAAAGGTCATATTATATATCTTAAGATGGGGTCATCCTATCTGAAATTATACTTTTGGACTATCTGGTTTGCACAGTTGTTGTAAAGTAGATAACAGTAAATCAGATGCTGTCTAATGACTCATTTCCCTTGCCTTATTTCAAGCATAAATTACACATTGCATTGTGGTGCACAGTGCACAGATGTATGAAGACATTACATACTGGAATGTATCACATGACTGGGCAACTCTCGCACAGAAATGGGCCACAGAATTCCTTCAAGCTCTACTCACATACTTCAAAACAAAGATGTTTAATTGTCCTACTTTCCACTTACTGAAGTTCCAAATGAAGAGAGTTTTCAGTCATTCCCTGCTCAACTAACCAAACCTAGAAAACCAAACTTATCTACAAGTGCAAAAATCCCACTCACCAATTCCTTTCCAGCTGCTTGCACCATTCCTCCACAACCCCATCTCCACCTTATTTTCTATGAATGACTTCCTAATGGAGGGTTAACGAACGCATCCTAATGCCCAGGCGCGATCCTACATTGGACTCCAAGCCAAAGATATGCTTGTACCCACATCAAACAGCCAGCCTCTACACTGTCTGATAGATGCATTCGAATTGCCTGGAAATTTACATTTGCTGAAGTAATGTTATTGTCAGACAAGAACTGAGCAGGCAAACCATGCCCCATCACTGTGTGAGCCACTCAGTGTATGAGTCTGTCAGTTAGTGAGTCAGTGGGTGAGTGAGTGAGTCAGTGAGTGAGTGAGTGAGTGAATGAGGAATGCCACTGTTTCTAGAGCTGCCTTATCCAATCACGGTCCAAGACAATGTTTTATCTTTTACAATATTAAAAGCAACTTCAGAATCACTTAAGCTGAAAAATCACTGAACTTTTTCAATGAGTTTTCAGTTACTGAGAAACTGAGGCACTGAATGATAACAGTGGCAATAACACAGTGTTATGAGTACTCCATTTTTGACTGGTTCAGGCTGTGCATTCCCTCTCTCACCCCAGATGTCCCAACAGACAGGAAAAGGGAATTCTCCTGACCCTAACTGCAAATGTGGGGATTCAGAACCACTGTTACCTGTTAAAACACTTTGAGTGCACCCCCAACTCTCTCCAAGTGCCTCATGGTCCTCTGGGTAAACATAAGGAGGAACTGCTCTAATGTTGCTGTCTCTCTCTAGACACACACACACACACACTTGTGCAAACGTGCATACACATATAAACACAGGCACAGATGTACACACAGATATGAAGATGGCACATTCGCATGCGCACGTGCACACAGGTGCACACCAAACCACACACATACACACACACACACATTTTCAAAGACCCATCACGGCATCACAGACATCTCCCCTGGGGATGTCCACTGCTCCCAGTGGAAGATACAGGCAGGATGGGGGAGGTGAGGAGTCATGGGTGAGGGGGTCGAGCTTGAGTGAAACTATGTTCTGTGATGGAATATGAGGTGCAGCTACGGTGACAGGCCTTATAATGAATCAAACAGGAGAGAGAGAGGAGGTTGGGCAGAGAAGGATGAAGTGGATCAATGTGCCTTGTAGCTCTCTGTACAGTGGCATGTGGGACAAGATAGCATGAAGTGGAATTGTATCAAAGAGTGAGGTGATGTCAAGAGGAGGAGATAGTGTGACAAGCCAGAGTACAGCAGGAGCGAAGCTCTTCATGATGGAGTGAGCGGCGTGATTCAATTATCCTTAAAAGCCTGAAATTGAGATAAAGGGAGTGAGGCGGCATGAAACAAAGGAGAAAGGAAAAAATGGGAAAGGGGATGTGTGAGTGTAGATGGCCTGGCCCTCTACAATGACAGGGAATTGATGCTAATTCTTTAGCGTGTGCACGGTGAACTGGCCCAGAAGTAAAATCAACGTGAGCCAGGGGTTTTATTTGTAGGTCTCGTGGGTTTTCTCATTAATTCGATGAGCCACACGAGTGTTTCGTCATGCAGATGACCCGGGGGGTCTCGAGCTGGAGAGAGGGAGTGTGAAACAGGCAGAGCAAGAAGGAGAAAGGGGACAGAGAGAAGGACAGAGGGAGAGAGAGAGAGAGAGAGAGAGACAGAGGGAGCAAGGGAGAGGGAGAGAGTATAATGGATGTTATTTGTGAATGTTATTTTCTGTTTCTTCGCAGTGATTTCATGCTGATCCGTTACGTAACCAGTGACCGCGTGTGAGCGCACACGCTCCCCTCGCCGCCCGGAGGGAGTGTCGCCCCGCGTCAGCGTCAAAGCGCGTCTCGCTCCGTTGGCCACGGGCCGCTCTACCACCCTTGGGCGCGGTACTAAGGCCCCACGGATGGACACACATAGACGGGATCGCTCTCTTCATCACAGACGCGGCTACCGTGCAGGCGTACTGACCGAATGCAGCGCGGTCAAGCACCAGGTCGCAGAAGATGAAAGTCTGGCATGTCAGCAGCGTCATATCATTTTATCATTTTAAGCATCAGTGAATTTTAGCAATTAGAAGCTACAGTCACCATAGGAATTGAGGCCATACAGTCCTTGCTCACCTTTTATATAGGTATTGTGTTTTATTATTTTTTTACTCTAATATTATTACTCTTTATTTGCTTTGCAGATAAATGATGTCAATGTCATCTATAAGCGAAAGATTTATACAGCTGGATTTTATAGTACTGCAACAGGCAAAGTGTATCAACACCAGCATTTCAAAGGTAGGCTCAGAATCCAGTGCTTTCGCCCATATACCATGGACTGCCCTGGTGTTATCCGATTGAATGTCCTTGGGATGAGGGATACCAGGCTGGAAGCGGCGGTGCTGTTCTGCTGCGCCGTGTGGGTGATTAATGCAGAAAGCTAATTAGCATGTGTGACGACACATGTCTCTGGCCCCTGACCCCATACACTGGTGCGCGAGACAGAGCCCGCTCCTCAGTCATCCAGCACACCCTCTCCTCCATCAATAATTCAGCCACCATTTTGTCCCACTGACAGCGCACGTCCACAAAGAGGCGCAGGCGGGACAAACCACAGGGGCCCCCCAAGACTACGAGCAGTCTGACACTCTGACGAGAACGGTGTAATTTATGCTTGCTGGTCGGCTCGGGGACGGGGGGCAAGTGTACAAGGCGAACAGGTGAAGCTGCGAGGGAGTCGGCGATAAAGGACAGTAGGACTTATCACGCTTGTGTGTAACAAAAGAGTGCGAAAGCCCTGTGTGCAGCCACCCCCTACGCCCCCCTGCGCTGTTTCTTAGTGTAGGTGTCAAAACTGACAATGTCTGCACTGGAGCGCTGCACACTTCCTCTGTGCCTGTGTGTGAGCATATCGCTGACCTGCACTTTCCTAGCCATATTACCCTGCTCTTCAGAAAAGCATGAGGCTGTTACAGAGATGCAATCCACCCCAATGAAGGTGGTGAAGATGCTGAGGCACTGTGGCCTGGCAGTTCGCATTTCAGACAGCAGGGGGCGCCATGCTGTTTCGAGATGCGCGGTGACTCTTGCGATGACCGCTGATGCATGAGGCTCTAAGGTGTTTGTGCCCAGTGAGGGACGGGAGTGGGGAGGCGGCAACAACATCAGGGCTGCAGAGAGAGGCTCCATTCAGAGCCGTCCTGCAAGGGGTGGAGCTAAGAGGAGCATCTGGTAGAAGCTGCCAGACAGCGTGGGAGACGGGCAGAGAGAGAAATCTGAAGTCGCAAGGCGGCCCACAGCAAGCTGGAATCGCTGTGGGCTTTATTGTTCCTTCAGCATGGGTACAGAGATGACTGGGAACCTCACTGTCAGTTTTATCCCTCAGTCAGGGAGAGGTTTGCCAGAATATACCTACCTTGGTAGCTGTAACCTGCTCATTATGTTCAACATCACTTTCTCCTGCTCTGAATACAGTATTCTTTTATCAATCATGACAGAGAGAGAACGTAAAGCATTGCACGGAATGCTTCTGCCTGGCTCAGCGGTGGTTTTAGGAGCGGTGCCGCTATCTGACTCTCATCACTTTAAGCTGTTGCCCGCACTGCTTTGAAGTGGCTGCTCCAGCCCCCTGCTCCCTAATGGCAGGCATATGGCTCAGTGCTGGGAGCTCTCTCTGTCTCTCTGTCCACAGCGTGGCTGGAAGGGCCCCTGCCCCTCAGGCACCTCTCCGGCTCCTCTGCCACGGAGCTTTTAGCTACAGCCCCCTCTTTCCATTCTCCAACCCCTCTGACAAGGCCCATTTCTGGCCAGTCCAGAGATGTCCTCTGTCTCCTACCTTGCTGCTGTTTGTTTTCTTTCACCTCTGAAGGAGGAGCTGCTGTCAATATAAAGATTTCGGTTCATTTTATATTGAAATGCTCTGTGGCTCTCAATATCAAATATTTGAATAGTTGATTTCTGTGTACCCCCCTACCCCCCATGATGTGTGAAACCTCAGTTCTGTGTAAACAATGATTCACTGCAAAGCCATCTGCATTTACTCACACTTTCAGACTAGACAAATGAAAATATGAATTAATTATCTATTATTCTTTTAACAAACATTAAAATATTGAAATGATTACTTGGCAATCTCGTGGTAGAGCGTCTGAATAATCAAATATCACATCCCATTATTAGTTTTTTCTTCAATTCAAGTTCAAGTAAGTAACACAATATAAAACGGTGGACAGTCTACATGTCTGCCATGGTTTAGCATTCTGTCGTAAGATATGTCTGCACATTATGTAATTTGAAATATTCGCTGCCTTCCTCGGTGCTAATTACGGGGTATGGTAAGACATGAAGTATTACTTTTAAAATGTTCCTTTCCCTGGCCTTCAGGCACTGTATACATTTGCTTCACTACCTGTGTGCTAACGTCGCTGCAGGCTGTCATGTGCACCGCAACTGTTTTAACTTTAGCACCGCAACTGGGCGCTGACTCACGTCCACGCATCGGGGTTGCAGTAGCTTACGAACAGCTTTCATCAAAGGAACGGCCAGAGGGAGCTAATGCGCTCCTGTACGGCAACCCAACACGCGAGAACGCGAGGGAGGGACCATTGTTGCTGGCAAGGCGAGGCAGGCGGTTAGCTCGGCACACAGATTTTCTCAACGCGACCCTATCTAGTCTGATTCAGTCTAACGGGCCGGCTGAGGAGAGGGATTTACACTGAAGCAGTCAGGGCGGAGGAGGAGAGGGGGATGACACCGTAGCCCAAACAACGGAAAAGAGGAGGGTTACAAGGAAGGAAACCTAAGGTGAAGGTTACCGAGCATCGTCTATGGACTTGCACTCAAGGGAATTGCCACATTTTAAAAACAAGTCCAGTATTTGTTTCAATTTTACTTTGCAACTTCAGAAACGGTCACCAGTCCTTCCCCTATTTTTTTCTGCAAAACAACCCCAGCTGTCCAATGAATGGAGTTGCTTTTTGCCTTGTTGGAATTCCACCCTACCCAGAAACTGAAGTAAGTGTTCGCCCCTTCTCCGTGTAATTGCTCCGTGTCGGTATGCTGAGTGGTGGAACTTGCATTGCAGTCATTCTGAAAGAGCAGTTCTGTTGGCTCTGTCTGTACGTGTTTATTTTTCCAACTTCAGTAACGTGGTCAGAGAGCATTGATGTCCTTAAGAAGATTAAAGCGTGTGCAAAGATAGGCTACTGAAAATCGTGGAGAGAGCCTTGCTCTGTGCTAACACATTTATTTCGTACGTCTGAATAGGACTTCGCTGTATAGAACAACTAAATTACACAAACATTACGCAGCCATGATTGCGGTGTGTTTGAGTGATTGTCATAATGTAAGTCAATATCAACAAAAGTCTCGCCTCTGCACGTTATTAGCTACCTGCCCTCTAGGTAACGGATTCCGCTCGCAACTGTCAAAACTGTATCACTGAGCGTCAAAGACTGTAATGAGCTGTCACAACGGCATTACGTAATGTTACTAGCCACTCGTTCAACAGCGACACTACAGGTGTTAGCCATAGTTATTAAACTCTAAGCCTGCTGGTTTTGTACGCAATGTCAACTCTGTTCAGAAAGTTTTTTTAAAAAGGATATTGGTATTGTTGGTATTATCAGTCCTAATATTTTGTATGCAGCCATCTGTTGTGTCCTTCCTTAATGGAATGGACGTTTGAGTACGGTTCATTAGTTGTGTCCATTCATGTTCTGTCTGCTCTGCCCAGTCAAGACACCTGCCCTCTTGCTCTGTGTGTCCGAACTGTGCTGTCGTGAATAAAATGTAACACATTAATTCAGAAACTGTAAATGTAGCAAATTAGAACATATCCCTCTCAAATATTTCATTAACAGCATTGTGTTTTTAACAGGCGTCCACAATGACTTTTCCCAAAACGGTTTGTCATGGAATGGGAGAAAATGGCAAGAATCAGTGAGAATTTTGTCAAATTGTCAAATTCTGGAATTTTTACTCTTGTGGTTTTAATCGCAGATGAAAGTGGGGTTTGTGCATGCGGGCCATCCACCTTAGATTTAATTTATCGCCATGCTCTGTATTTTCGGCTTTGTTTCTGTGTAGTTTGGACTTTGACGTGGGAGTGACATTCTGTCCCTGCTTCGTGTTGTTCCCCTCTGCAGTGGACTGGAGTGGGCAGCAGCTCTGTTCCAATGTTCTGCCGGCCCTCAGGGGGGTGCTCTACTTGGTACTTTTGCACCATAAAAACCTGTCCTCTGCTCCCCTGCATGGGCTCAGCTGGGTTCCCTTACTGGGCTAAAGGGGCAGAATTCCACATTGTTTCACGACGTGACTGATGGGAAATGAGGTGCCTCACTAGAGGTTGCAGACTATGTCGGAGTCAACTCTGGACTTCGTTTCCCATCAGCCCTGGCTGTGAAATGTTTTGCCACATTTTCCCCTCTCGCTTCACACCCACTGTTTGCGCACAGTGTTGCAACATCATGTAGGGGCTTAAAAGGGTCTCCCGTCAGAGTAGCAAGTGATAGCTTGACGTGTTGCTCGACTTTCTCTGAGCTTACATTCAGTCTCGTGTTTACTGAAGCCGATTACTTTGCCCTCGCAGTTCCCCATCATGCAATCAAACTATTGCTCTTGCCTCAAAAGACTAGCGCAATTAATTTTAGCTTTACTGAAAGGGCTTGCTTGGTCGTTGGTGCTGGAGCACTAGCACATGGTCTGGCGTCTGTGAGAGGTGGGGGGTCGTGGCCTCAGGACAGAGGCTAGACTCCTGCACCCCGGCCCAGGCCAGCACTGGCACTTTATCACAAATGATACCAATTTAAACTTTTAACAGAGATCACATGGACGAAGCCCTCGCGGGGAGAAATGATTTTCTTGCTAATGCCAATGGAGGTCCAGACAGGCTAAGTTTAGCCGGCATTTGCTTGTGCTGGGCGAGGGGGATGTGAATGCTCAGGCCTAACCAAAGCATGATGGAATGCTCATTCAATTAGACGGACCAAGAGAGAAATCAACTCAGTGACCTTTCTGTGCTTTTTCTTTTTGAGATACACATGCTCAGTTTTTCAACCCGTGTTTTTGTGCTGTGAAGTCAACGTGACCACGGTGAATGTTGGGTTTTATAGTTCAGTCATATTTTCTACTGGCTTTTGATTAGTGTGCTGCTGTTGTGGTCAAACTGTAAAAAAAGGCAGCTTTGGTCAGGTCTGTCAGCAGGCCTTTGAAGCCCGGTTCATTGTGGGAACAGTGCAGTGACAGCAAGGAAAGGCCTGCATCCCATTCCCTGCTGCAGAACAGACAAGGGCTCTGTTACATCATGCGGTATCGATCAGCAATATGAGAAACCCTTTTAAGAATCGACGGCGTGCGCAGAGCGAAGATGTGAGGCAGCAGAGGAAGGATATGCTACGCTGCGTTGTTGCCTAATTAGGATTCTGGGCGCTGGACTCTGCTGTCTGCTGTGCCACAGACTGCGGCATGTTTCATGTCTCTCTGAGCTCTGAATGGAAGCCTGTGAGCTCTGTAAAGCAGTGCTGAGTGTTCCAGATGGGGAGGGCCTGGTGCACGAGAGGGAGGTGGAGCAAGGAGCCGGTTTCTGTGCATGCTCCAGTCTGCTGTGTGCACTTCAGTGTGCTGTGTGTACTTCAGTGTGTTGTATGCACTCCAGCTTGCTGCGTGCTCCAGTGTTGTGTGTGTAGGTCAGTGTGCAATATGTGCTTCAGTGCGCTGTGTTCACCTCAGTGCACTGTGTTCTAAAGCTTGGTGTGCGCTACAGTGTGCTATGTGTACTCCAGTGTGCTGTGTACACTCTAATGTGCTGTGTGCTCCAGTGTGCTGTGTGTGCTCCGTTGTGCCATGTATGCTGCAGTGTTACATGCAAATGCTGCCAGAGCTCCAGTGTTTTTTTTTTTTTCGACACAGAAGTGAGAGGCACAGAAGGAAGATCCAAAGCTTCTTTCAGTAGATAGGGACAGGTATAGAGACTAGATTTTGCTCTCCCCCCTTCATGGGCCATGGAGAAAAAAGATGGCAGCCCTTTTCTGTGTACCTGAGGGACCTGAGTCTGTTCTAATTCCTTTGAAATTCCCCCTGAAGGTTTGTTGCCACATCAAGGACCAGATATCATGTTTTAAGCTGTGCAAAAATTTTGCGCACAAAAAGTGTTCACGATCACAAGTTTGTCTTTGATACTGTTTTGAAGTTGTTACAAATCGTTTTTCTAAGCAACAGCAAGGTGTGCTGAATAAATAACGGTCACAAACACAGAGGGTGTCATTCAACGGAAGTATCGTGTTCAACCAAATCTGATGTACACAAACGGCCGCATGCTGACAGTGTACTCAGATGCTTTGACGCCACACTTTACGTGAGACGGCCCCTCAGCCCTTCTACTTTCACAGAACTCCCAGATAAGTCAGAGCGGAGGCACAAGGCACGCTTTATGCCTCAGAGTTTACCTCGGCATGCTGACTCAGCTGAATTCAACCTGGGTTCACGGCGGCAACGTCCCAGGAGCGCCGGGGGGAAACCGGTGCAGAAAACGAGCTTCAAAGCACCTCGGTTTTTACATGGGGAAGTTATAATGCCCACCATTGTTTGCGCGGTTGAGCGGATCCACTCGGAGCCAGAGGGTATAAATAGCCGGGATGAAATGCATGAAACGAAGGTGCGTTGGCACGGAATTTAGCACGGAGGGAAGAGGGGGCGGCCCAGGAGGGGAGGCGGGGGGCGATTAGCGCGGGTCCGTTAGTGCTGCGGTGAGGCAGTGACTGTTAGGCGCTGGTACCCCTGTGGGAGCGGGCCTCGAGCAGACAGCCGCACAGAGCGCTGACCTCCTCAATTATTAACCGGTCCCCACTGCCCGTCTGTGTGTTTACTCTTACACACACAACAGGGGACAGACAGAACGGCGTGCTTGCCAAGAGTCTCTCACTGTAAACAGAGCCGTCCTGTGATGGCCCAAAATAAGAGGAATGCTGTTGCTTTCGGGAGGTATGCGTTCAGGATACTTGCGTGTGAAAGACGCTGTGGTTGTTGATCTTTGTGATGCCATGACTGTATGGGAGCCATGTATGACTCTGTGGTTGTGACCGGGTAGACCAGGGATGGAATTGCATCAACAGAAAAGTTATAAGGCCGAGAGACCCCAAAACTGACTGCATTCTACTGGGATCCACTCCCAGTAATGGAGAATGAAAGCCTTGTACAGGATGTCTGCGGTATATATCGCTTAAGAGCAGCTAAATATCCCATGTTAATAGTCTTGGCTGCAATGCCATGTTGCTGCAATGCTGCACTGATGTTGATGAAACATTATGCTTTGACATAAGTGCTCCTTAATTCCTTGTCAGCATCTACCATCCACTAATTCTATGATCTGTGTCTGCCTGTTTGAAATTTCCAGGTCATGCTGTCTGCATTGTCGTTAACATTTTGTTTTGTGTTTCCTTTCCGAATTGGTGCATTTCACAGCAGTCCTGTTTTCCCACAGATGGAATGGAGTCGGGCTAAAGACGGCGGTGTGTCATCATACGATTTGTTTGCTTTGATCCCAAGTGAAAGTGCCGAGGTCGTCGGGCGGTGATTTGCGCGAGAGGAAAAGTGGCCCTCCCCTTTTGTGTGCTGGCGGAGAGCAAATTGAGTTGACCCTGCGGTCTCCAGTCTGTTTGCGCCTGTGTATTTTGCAGAGCGAGCGAGCAAGAGTGGGTTTGCTCGTATGAAGGAGTGGGAGGTGCGGGGCAGGCCGGGTCTTGCTTTGAAACACAGGCAGGACAATGCTCCTCTGTAGGCTGGGCCTGGAGTGGGGTGGGGGGGGGGAGCAGAAGAAGGAGCAGAGCTGTGGGGTCAGAGTTCAAAGGTCTGAGGCAGCTCTTACCCTTGTCACCCACCCTACTCAGAGGCAAAGTGGGAGCAGATACCTTGTTTTGTCTCGTGGGCCCCGTGTGAAAGCGGGAGGGGGGGTTGGTGTTTTGACGGGGAGAGGGGTGGGGCTTTAAGTGGCAGCACCTTGCCTCTAATTAACACGACGAGCCCGCAGCGCTCTCTCTCCACATTCCAGCTGGAGTCGGCGCAGGGCGTGGGCCTGTTTACCTCTCGCTTGCCGCAGAAGCACAGCCCCGCTCTGTCCTCAGCGGGGCGGGCGCTGAAGAGAGCATGCGCTCGCAAGCGGCAGTCAATGCTGCCAGTCAGAAACCTGCTCAGGTCGCAGAGGGCCACAGGTGGGCAGGCGCAACTGGTGTGAGGCCGAAGTGCTGTGGCCTCGAGCGTCTGTCAGCTTCCTGCTGGTGACAGGCTGTGGTCACGCACCTGGACCAGGGATCGCTGCGCTCCTGCCTGGGGGATTTCCTCTGTGCAGCGCCCACATCGGCTCGCTCCGAGCTGCGGCGGTGTGGTGCCTCCCCTCTGCCTGTTAATGTAATTGAGGAAGTGACCTCACAGATAATGGCGCCTGTGTGTGTGAGAGAGAGAATATGGCTGTGTGCAGGCATGTGTGTGTGCATGAGAGAGGGAGGGATTTTGTGTGTGCATGTGAAAGACAAAAAAGAAGAGAGTTGTGTGGGTATTAGAGAGAGAAAGGGAGAGGTTTGTGTGTGTGTAAGTGTGTTTTTGTGTAACAGCTACGGAAAGAGAGAGATTTGTATGTGTATGTGTGTGTGTGTGTGTGTGTGTGTGTGCGCACGCGCTCCCTGCAGATGGAGATGGGGGTGGCTGTGAATAGCTCTCTGTGTCCCAGGCCTGTCAGATGTGGGGGCACATTCCACCGCCCAGCCTTTTGTGAACAGCACAGATTTAGCAGAGGAACAGAGAGAGAGGGAGAGAGGAGAGAGGGATCGAAACACAGGATGAAATCCAGGGGAATGCCAAGAGTTCTGCCCATGCAGAGTGAATTAGAGAGAGAGAGAGAGAGAGAGGGAGCTCAGGCCTCAGGTGCAGTCAGTAGAGCTCCCTGCTTCCATTGAGGGGGTTGGCACTTCCCTCCAGAAGGCTTGCTTGGGGTAGCAGTCCCATCTGGTGGCCCAGCTGCTCCCGTAGCATCCGGGATAGCGTGTTGTGGCCCCCCACGCACTCCCCCCGCTCACCCTCCTCCCCTCTCATTAACCCCACCTGCCCCCCTCTGCTCCAGAGGACCCCCTGCTTGCCCTGCTTTCCTGCACAGCTCACTGAACCCAGATCTGTGCACAGATTGGCTCGTAGTGGGACTCAGCCCCCGTTAAACTGTACTCTCTGCATATCTGTTGTGTTGTGTGGCTTGAATGCAGTGACCTACATGAGGTCCAGTCATGTAGGTCCAGTCATGGCTGTTTTTACTTCTGTGTCTTTTCCATGGCTGCCCCCTGTGTTCTCCTCTTGCCAGAAAGCTGGCCTTTCCCAGACACAAGGATGTGAGTCTGGCTTGAGCTGCAGCGCTGTCCCATTGCATGTGAGCTGCACGCCTTGAGCCAGAGCTCCATTGGTCTTTCGCTGATTAGCTACGGAGCCGTTGCATGCAGTCTGCCTCGACCCCATGCCATCTGCAGTGGTATCGAGCGTCGTCTGCGTCCTCATGTTTCAAATGCAATCTGCTGCTCTTTCTGTTCCCCGCGTTTTGAAACGGACGCTGGACGCGGTTCCAGCCCAACCCAGTGGCAGCAGATTTGTCCCTTCTCCTCCCCCCCCAATGCCGTGAGACACAGAGGCCTCTGTCTGGAGGGAACAATGGCTGGACACATGCGTCCCTGTTCTGCGGCCCTCATGAGGAAGACTTTCAGCCACCTCTTTCTGGAGTGGTACCGCTGTGTGCCGGGTCTCTGGGCATCTGGATTTTCGAGGCGCTCTCCCCGGGAAGGCTTTCATGTTCTCTGATTGATAATTCTAAAGTAAGAATGGATTTATACAATTAGAAGAAAATGCAAGCTTTTGTATGCTCCTTTAGGGTGAAATATCCTCAAGTCAAAGAAAGACCAGGACCATGTACTTACTAATATGCTCAAACTCAGATAATAATGATGTCACACATAAGTATTGCCTATGCTCTAAAAATTCACTACATATCTACTTCAAGATCAGTAATCATTTAATGAGGACTGTTTTTCTTTTTCGGACAAATACCTTCCAGTCCTGTATGCAGGACACCTATTCGATGACTTCATAATGAAAGAATACTGCAGAGTGATTAGTAATGCCTGATCCGTTGCTGGGTATTCCTCACAGCCCCCTGCTGCTGTAGTCCCCACTGGTGGCCATGGAATGTTCAGCGCTTCAGCTTCTGCAGATGTTAGCTTCTGATGTTTGTTTAGACAGTTGAGGCAAACCAGTCTCGATGGGGTCCCTGTTTGTTTCGGCTCTTTGGAGATAGGGATGAATAATGGATGTTAAGTGCATTGGGTCCATGGGAGTGGTTTGGACATGAATTGTCAAAATCAAATGCGAATGTGATGAAGTATCGGTTAGATGCAGAGACAGTCTTGTCTGCGGAGATCTCGGACAGCTCCAACCAGTGCATCCACTGACCCGAATCACTCCCTGCAGAAATACACACTCACATGAGAGAGTGCCTGCTTCCATTTACACATACTCATGTACACACAGACACACACACACACACACTCACACACATACAAACATGCATACATACACACACAAAGTACTCTTTTTGATTCAGGGCCTTCACTCAGGCGGTGGCAGCTATCTCATTATTGTCAGCAGGTTTGGTGATATCTGAGGCCATTGTGGATTATATGCAATTTATGTTTTCTGTTACTGAATTGGTGAAATAGCACTATAGTGTTTAAGAGCTGGCCTTATTATAAACTGCGTAGGCACAGGTATTACACTCTAAACAGGTTAAGGGGAAGGGGTACTGTTGATTGGGTTAATGCCTTACTGACCAGGGGATGGTACTGTGGGAACCTGAGTGAAGTGTCACTGTCAAAAAGGCACTGAGGGGTTCCAGCTCAAGGGGGGCTGCAAGACCCATCTCACGGGTGCTGTGGTGTGTTCGGGGAACAGCAGCATCCTTTTTTTTCTCCCCATGAGCCTGTCCCAACAGGACAGCACTGGGATCCTGCCTGGAGCTGCCGCGCTGATGGGGAAGATAAGGAGCCCGGACCGGGAGTGCAGACGCTTCGTCAGCCTGGGGGGAGGGAGGGGACCAGGAGGGACAAATATGACAAAAACTCTTAAACAAAACACAGAGCTGTGTATCCCTATCTCTCTGTTTCTCTTTCTCTGTTTCTCTCTGTGTCTCCTTCGGGTTGGGTACTTGAATAATCTTAGTTGAATACTTGGGCGCATTCAGACATGATATGTGTGATGGGTAATGTGTGATGTGAGTGTGGAAGGGTTCCTTGGTTTGATAATATGGTAATGGCTTTTTTCGTTTTTTTTTTGTTCTTTTTGGTCTATTTATACTGCTTTTGACAGCTGTTAAATAAGGCTTTTTAAAAGGTCAACAAGTCTCTCTCTGTCTGTCTCTTTCCTTTCAGCCCAATCACTTTCCTTTCTCTTTCTCTCCCTCTCTCCCCCCTCCCTCTCTCCCCCTTGGCAGGAAGTTGACTTGAATCACTTTCTTCTCTCACTCTCATTTGCTCGCCATGGTTTCCAGGCACGTTGCTACTCTTCCGTGTGTGAAGTGTGGCTGTGGGGCCAGAGGGTCAGTCACATCCGCTAGCAGAGGCCGTTGTGACTGAATGTCAATGTTTCTGTTCGATATTGAGGCTGCATTGGTGCAACGGGAAAGCGTCGCAGTCTGTTCAGCTGTTGGAGTGGTATGGTATGTGGGCGTGGCAGCGTGAGGTAATGATGCAGGATTTAGGCTCGTAAGACTGAGGCTTGTCAGCGCCCCCTGCAGGCCAGTGCCTCCTTAGTGGCTGCTCTCTTCTCTCAGTCACAGTGTGTTGATGTGATTACAGTGGAGCAGAGGTAAAGAAAGATGCTTGTTACGCACAGCTTTGCAGAGAGAGGCATCAGTCAGTCATGGAGAGGGGGCAAAGGGGAGGTCAGTCTTCCCGCTCTCTGGAAGCCTCACGGAGGACCGCCTCTTCATCACTGCGTGTTCATGACTGCCTCAGCTTTCCCCACTGTGTCTCAGGGCTTTCCCTCTGGCTCCCATCGGTATTCCCCTGGCCTCGTCTCTCTCAAGCCTTACACTTACTCGGCACACTCGCTGATGCTGATGGGCGGTGCCTCGCTGAAAGCAGACAATCAAACGGGAAGAGCTGAAATGTGCACAATATTTGTGAGGAAAACCTCAAGAGGGTCAAATGACTCCGATCGCCTTTCAGAGCCTGGCATGTCACTTCATTTGTTTTGGGGCGGTGTTTAGGTACTGAGCTGTTTGTTTTATCACTTCCACATGCTCCCACAAGATGGAAAAGGGTTGGCTTTCCCTAGCCCTGCAATGGAAAATACATGGGAGTATGACAGCCGTCGTGCACAGGACTGGGCCAAAACTGAACAAAGAACAAAGAAAAAAATGGTTGTATGGCTGGTTTTATGTCTGTTGTTTCTTCCTAGCTCTGATGTTTCTACCACTACGTAGCAGGAGCCTCAGTTCATGGGTTTATCTGCTTACCTGCTTACTTCAGTTCTTCTGTCGACGAAGCTACATGCTGGGGAGGTGACTTGTTTCTGTTTTTAGGAGGTATTGCTGACCTCTTCAGTGCAATGTTTGGTGTTGCTGACTTGTATTTAAATTACTGTATTTACATGTGACATGTCCAGCTTTTGGTGCTTACTCTCACTCATTACTGCTTGTTCTTGTTGGGAATGGATGAAGTTGTACTGCCGTCAGTGACGGAGAGAGGGACAAAAGCATGGGACTGCAACTGTCAGCAGAGGGCAGGGGTGACATCATTTGCATGGGTAAGCACTTGTGATCTGTCGGTCTCCTCGCGGAGTATACTGCAGCGTTCTGCAAGTCATAGAAAGCAATTTTGAAAAAGTGACTGAGATATGTTGTGGGTCCAGGGGCCAGTTCAGGATGAGGCTGTTGGCATTGGCCACTGTGCCAGAGCCAACTTCCTTCTTTAACAATGCACTTACCACTCAAAGGGGGACAGTCATTAATGGCTAATGACAAACAAGAGGTTAGCCGCGTAAGTCCCACAACAGCAGTGCCATAACTGGCATGTACATTTTAAGATGCAGCAATTCTGGCAGTAGGTCCTCTGGATGGCTTGTATAGTGATGTTTGTTTTGCGTTGCTTGGCTTTGTGATTCTTTTGGCCTCCAGACAGAGGGGGCACTGTGGCATTTGGCTAAGGCCGTCCTAAGCAGCAGAATCCTGATATGCTCCTTATTGCGATGTTATCACAAGACTGGAATGGATCTGGGCCTGCTAAGTGACAGAGCATAGTGCAGAGGACCCTGTCTCTTTCATTCTCTCTGTCTCTCTCTCTCTCTCTCCCTCTCTCTCTCTCTCTCTGGCATTCTCATGCATATATTAATGAGCTCATTGACTCCACTCTGAGGTTTACACAGTAGAAGTGACCTTGTGGCAGTGAGGTAAAATGATCCCTGGCTTAAAAAGGTTTCTGAAGCCTGCAGGATTACGGCTCTCCAGGAATCAGTGTCCAAGAAAAGCGCATCCCTGTGGCTCTTCTGTATTTTTGTCCCTCACCGTGATGTGCCGAATAAAACCCTCCTTGACCTTGTGACCGGATAGTGGGAGGTTCTCTTTGTGTGTGTGTGTGTGTGTTTGCTTGTACTTGTGCGTATGATTGTGCTTGTGTGTTCACTGCAGAACATGTCAATTTTGAGGAAAAGATCAAAAAGATAGCTATGACTGCTGCCCAGATGGTATGCAAAGCATGACGTCTGCGACACACAAATACACACAGGTACACACACACGCATTAAGTATCTCTTACACGTACATTCTGCAAACAGGCCCAGGAGACCCAGGGATGCGTCGTTTCCAGCAACAACAGGAAACGGCATGCAGCCCAGCTGGAGACAGCAAGGGCCGATAGCTGTGTTTCCAAAACATGCGGAGCGCCTATCTCCACGCATCGCTTTACTGGGGAGGGGAGGGGAGCAGGACACAGTTTAATTTGTCTACCTAATGTGGGAACCGGAGTACAGACCGCTACAAATGAAGCGATAACATGCCATTAGGGCTCCCTGCGGCATGGGATGAGAACGCCCGTGTCTTGTTTTTGCCGTGCTTTTCCTCTGATCTGCCTCAGCGCGGCTCGTGATCAATCGATTGGCTGCGGTCTCGTCCCGATGGCTAACGCGATTGCTTGTAAGACGGATCAGCGTGCCAAATTCCGAGGCGTTCTGCTGCACCCTCGCGCCTCGCGGGCCTCCGGCTCGCCTGTCGAAAAGCGGGGGCCCCCAAGCTGCAGACGCAGTGTGGAAGACGGGACGGAGGAGAAAAAGCAGATTGGTTTACCGCTCGGAAAAATAGTTTGGGAGTGCCGTCACGGTGGCGCGCTGCAGTGTGGGTTTCAGATGAGCGGCTGCGTAGTGCTCGCCACTAGCCCCGCGCCGGCCTGTGAGTGAGGCCCGTGTGCCAGCGGAGGGCTTTCAGAGGGGCGTGGGCCTGCCAGTGAGGAGAGAGAGAGAATGAGGGAGTGAGAAAGAGAGAACGAGACGGAGAGAGAGAGGGGTGTGGGCCTGCCAGCAAGAGGAAAGAACCAGGGAGCGGAAAAGATGGAGAGAATGGGGGGGGGGGGTGGGCTTGGCAGTGTGGGGAAAGAGAGAAAGAGGGATAAAAAGGAGGGTGAGGAGGAGAGATGGAGAGAACAAGGCAGAGAGAAAGTTCTTCTAACAACTTGCACTAGCAAAGACTAACAGGTATTTTATTAGTCTGTAGTAGTTATAACCAGTCTTAACCCTTGCTCTAAGGGTCCCTCGTCCTGCCCTTGGGCATACTCTGTCATATTCATACTGCTCTTATGGAATGCCATCTTTGCTTTAGAGGGAGAGAGAGTCAGAGAGACAGGAAAAGAAGAGAGCAGAGTGAGAAGGGGGAACAGAAAGGGAGATGGAGAGAGAAATGAGAGAAAGTGTGAGCTGGCAGTGAAGATGGGTTTAACATTCCTGCCCCATGCGGATCCATAATGAACTTTCCCATTCCATTCCATTCCATTCCCACACACAGCGTGGCAGAGTCAGAGGGAATAGCACCCCCCCATCTCCACTTTCACTCCTTTCCACTCCTCCTACTTCTCCCTCTCGTGTTCCTGCATTTCGTCTTAATCCCTGTCCTTTTCACCTCCCTCCTGCCTGCCTTTGTTCTTGCATGCCTCTTCCTTCCTTCCTTCTCTCTCTCTCTCTTTCTCTCTTACTCTCTTAGTTCAGCCTGCTTTATTGGCATGACAAAGATCACATCTCCATTGCCAAAGCAAATATTACAATATAAACCGTACATGAACAAATTAATAGAGGACAATGAAGTTATATATGCATTTATATGTATGTGTATATAGTATCAGATGTACCATGCTGTGCTCTCAGTTCCAATTCAAATTCTTTAATAGGGTTTAATAATAAAATAAAATCAAATTCTATAATAATAGGTTTTATTAGCATGATCACAGGTGTAAAGTATCTCCAAATCCAAATGTAAATATGCATACTAAACTTTTAAACTTTAAAATATATAACTAAGTTTAAAAAATATAAATTGTCTCTTTCTCTGTGCCCTGACTGTCCCTCTCTATATGCTTGTTGTGTTCCAGTCCTCTCAGTGTCATTATGAATGGAAAAGAAACAGACTCCCAGACCTAGAGCCTGTGCTCCTTTATTCACTCTCATCGAGAGAGACTGACAAAAAGTCCATTCAGTAGGGCCAGGCAATTAGCTATATACATACTTAATATATAGTGCCTTTGCAGAAAACACTGCCACAATGGGAGTAAATGTCGCACAGTCATAGGCTACTAGCAACGATTTCTACCATGGTATTGTTATTGTATATACTGTGTATCACCGAAATGTTCCCCACTGAGCTTTTGCTTCTGCAAAAAATGAATGCTACCACATGGTTTTTACCTTCAGTGCTTAAACAGCCAACAGGTTTTACTGCTAGAATTCAAGTGCCCTTAAATAGCTGACAGACACACATCACACACACACGTGGGCACACACACACACAGGCACATGGTTACACCCTGGGGATGAGGGGAGTGCTCAGCAAACCGGGTTATCTTCACAGCACATCATGGATTTGAGTTGTCGTGGAGTTTATATCAACACGACCCATTCACTGTCAGTGTGAATCAGATTAAAATCATACAAGTTCAGCATTGTATCTGCGTCAGTGCAATGCTGTCTCTTCGTCATGGTGTTCATTCTGTGAAAGCACCCGGGTCAGAATCCAGTGGCACTGAGGGTGGGATCACCATGGAGAACGTCACTGCAGGCCAACTTGTAATTTTCGTCCCCCTAATTACATGAGCGCAGTGAGCAGGGTTGTATATATAGCAGGAGCCCCGTGAGAATAGTGTTCCCCTTCAGATGGAGAGGGGGAGAAGGGCGGGGGAAGGGGGGGCTGGAGCCATGTGGTTTCAGTAAAACTCCGCTACCACGGAATGGCTGTGTTTTACACGCACGGGCAAGCAAAGGTATCTTTAGAGGAGTCCCGTCACAATCTGATCAAAATCTGGTCTAGACGCAAGTCTGTTTTTTCGCTGTGGTATCTGGCATCGCTGTAAGTCTGCTGGTTACCCAGTGGTGAAACATTGAGGAGGATGGAAACAATACTATTTTTGTTGCCCTGGAAAAGAGCTCTGACCAAATTGTATATCTACTTCTCATGAGTGTATAAATGTAGGGTTTGTCCATGGGGTGTGGATTATGTAATTGTAATGTCAGCCCTTCACTCTAGTTACTGCAGTTGCCCTGTGCTACATTAGGAATAGTAGATTTGCCCTAGTCTTCATTAGGAACAGTATATTTGCCCTAGACTTCATTAGGGACGGTAGATTTGCCCTAGATGTCATTAGGAGCAGGAGACTCATACTTTGTGTGGACAGGTGTGTAGAACAGTGACCTGTGACCGCACAGCTGCAGGTTGAATCTCAGGTCTGGCATTGCGGTTGTGCCCCCGAGTGAGGTACTTAACCTGAATAAGCAGAAGACACACAGAAATGGCTGTTGATGCTGGGAGTCTGAAAGGCGTTTCTTTGATGGAATCTGCTGCCCCAAATGGCAGCTGCTTTAACAGGTTGCTGTGAAGCATGGGGAACCTTAGGAAAGCTCTACACACAAGAAGCAGATGATGTCACACTGCTGAAACAAGGAGGCTGGAAATCTCTTGAAAGACACAAAATCGGTTATTAAAAGAGGTCACGTGCGGTGTCGTGGTTTGAGGCCCTATCAGCCGCTTCCTAATAACGCCATTCCCAGGTGGGGACAGAAGAACATGTCGCACCACTGCAAGAACGCATCGCTGAAGCAGTGGTGTCACACCTATTTGCTTCCCCAGCATATTTCTGTTAGGGAGATGGAAGTGGAGCTGGCTCTGGATGTGGGGGACGGGGCAGGGGGAATGACGAGTGGCTGTGTGGTGTGCGGGGGTTACCCCGGCTGTGACTCCATTATCCTGGCGCACTGTTGCAGAATGGGGTGGCAGGGGTTCTGTCCCGGTGACCATGGGGAAACTGGGTCACATCAACATTCCTTAACAGAAAGCACCAAGGCAACAAAAAGCTCGCACTCTGCCCTAGCCAGTGCTGCCATTGGCAGGGGAGACTGCGGTCTGGGCTGCCGATTGGTGCCGACTGGGGGAAACGGCAGACACTGTGGAAGTTACTAGGGCCTGTTGACACACCCGTGACTGCAAGTACAGCATCACCATGTCCCACGTTTGTGCGTGTGTGTATGTGTGTGTGTGTGTGTGTGTGTGTGTGTGTGTGTGTGTGTGTGTGTGTGTGTGTGTGTATGTGCAGCATGCGCCACACTGAGCGGGGCAGAAACTGGAAGAATACATGGACCACACTTTGCTGAGGTGTGCAACAACACATGAGGGAAGTGGTCACTGTGTGACCAGATTGGAATTAAGGAGTGCGTTGGCAGGTGTCAGAGTGACGGATGGAGGACGTTGATGGTTGTCAGGGCAGTTCAGGGAGGACTGTGATGGTTGCCAGGGCAACAGGGTGTGTGATGAGGGATGGCAGTATCAGGAACAGCTGCAGCCATGTGGAAAAACAGCGCGGGGGAAATAGAGAAAGATTTAGCTGGGAAATCTGAAGCTGTATTTTTAGTATGGAGTAATTTCACAGCTGACTAAAAATAGGTCAATTAGGATGCTCTTCCTGCTGTTGAGAGCTCTTTCTGAAGTGCCCAAGCATCTCAGTGTATTTTACCAGATTTCACACGGAGGCTGAAATTTTCTTAAATCCTCTGGGGCCAAATGGCTTGAATGATTAGGGTAATTGATTAATAAGCTCACTTTTATTCTCCCTGTTCTACAGCTGTTCCATATGAAAGAAACAGATATGACTCTATTATACCTACTGTGTCACTGGCTCAGATATGCACCATTTGACTCTTAATCCTCAAAACCGTCCAAGATCTTTTATGTTTCTGCCAACCCTTGATTCTGGAGTTTTTTTTATGACTTTGTGAATGTGTGTGTGTATGTGTGTGTGTAAGAGCAAGGGACAGAGGGGGAGAGAGATATTCAGCGAGGTAACAGATATTAACCAAGGCAGAGGAGTCAGAGCTGGGACAGATGGACACAGAGAGTCAAAGGAAAAAGACATTAACCTGTGTTTCAGAGAGAGAGAGAGAAACAGTGCGGGAGAGAGAGAGAAAGAAAGAGAGCGAGAGAGAGAGAGAGCGTGAGAGAAAGAGAGAGAGAAGAATACATGAAAGCATTAAACTCTGCACTACAACAACATGCCCATAAAAGTGGGCGCATGTGTGTGTCTGCCTACAGGTAACCCCATCCGCGGCCTGACTGACAGATCAGAATGGCACACCTCACTCCGCCCAATAGAATGCCTGATGTGAGAAGTGGCGGGGGCTCTTGCAGTTTAAGACAAAAACTCACTCTCTGCGTCATCCTAATGTTAGAATGGTTTGAACTCATGTTCGCTTAAACATGACTTTAGGTCCGTAGGCGACATAGCATAAAATACGACGTGCGTAGCTGGAGTCTGTTTGCAGTGCGTGTCCCACACAGACCTTTGTGAAATGGTTGCTCAATGGGGATTCCCGATGCGGCCCTGCTTTCCGCAGCCCCCTTCCTCCAGGCCTGACCACAGTGGTGTGGGCGTCCTCTGCAGCCGGAGCAGGAATTCAGAGCACGTGCGGCGCTGTGCCTGAAAAAGCGGAGAGGGGGAGCACGCCTGCCTCTGCTCTGAGGGGAGGAAAATTGCTTTCAGGGATCTGGGGGTGTGTGTTTGAGTGTGAGTGTGTGATGTCTATTTCTGTATGCCATCTGTCTTGTTTTTGTGGTTTTATTTGTGGGCTTCTCTCCCTTACTCACTGTTTGTTTCTTGTCTTCATTTAGCTTCCTCTAGGGGAGGGTTAGAAACTGTTTTCCTCTGTTATTCCTTAATCTTGTCCCTCTCTGTTTCTTTTTCCTTCTCTTTGTCTCAGTCCATCTCTCCCTTTTTCTCTCCCTTTTGCACACTTTACCTATCGCTCTCTGTCTCTCTCTCTCCGTCTCCCTCCCTGTGTCCCTGTCCTGTTCCACTGTGCTGGGTGAGCTTCAGGCTGTTGGACTCTGTTAGTCCAGAGGGGTGCTCCCTGATGGATCTGCGCTGAAGGAGACCCTTGGGGCCCCGCTCCCTCCTGCTCTCCTTGTTGCATCATCCCCCTCGTCTCTCCTCCCTCCTGCTCGCTCCAGCCACAACAGGCCTCACAACCGCTCAGCCTCCAGCAGCCAGGCCAATTATTCCCGCTGACTCCATCCATCCTGGGGGCTGGGAGGGTCTGGGCGGTGTCCCGCTCTTGTGTGAGGGCTCCCTCCTCCTCCCTCTCTCCCCTTTCTTTCTCTCTCTCTTTTTTCCATCTCTCTCTTTCTCACCTCCATTATCTTCTTTTTTCCTCCTCTCTCTCTCTCTCTCTCTCTCTCTCTCTCTCCCTCTCCCTCTCCCTTTTCCCATCTTTTTCTCCTCTTGTTTGCTCAGTGTGACAGTGAGTGCAGAGTAAGACTTGGGGGAGGCATTGTGAACAGGAGCTGACAGGGGTTTCCCTCATTCTGTGGTGTTGTGCCCCCAATCTTTACACACACACACACACACACACACACACACACACACACACACACACACACACACACACACACACACGTGCGTGCACACACACACACACACACACACACACACACACACGCACACACACACACACACACACACACACACACACACACACACACGTGCGCTCCAGGCACATGTATGCGTGTCCAGACCCATTCTCAGACTGGCTGCTAGCGTCATATCAGGTGGGAGCCCTCATAGCAGCATGGCGGAGGTGTGCACATGTCAGAGAGGTGCGTTTGGCTCTGCGCTTCAGGCCAGATGAGGGGTAGGGAGAGGGGGGCGAACTCAGCCACAGCCTCTGAGCCTTTTTGCGGTGCACCCTCTCTCAAGTGGTGCTGTGGAACGTGGGACATGGATATCATACCATTAATGTAACACACCAGGGTGAGCATGTGGAGCCAGTACAGATGTCCACAGTAAAATGAAGGGAGGATGCTCCTCGGATTGCCTCCCCCTTGCTTGGAGGATAGTGTTGTAGCTTGTGCGTTCACTGAGGTACTCATAGGTGTTGGGGAATCTCACCTCCCTAGCTTCAGGATCCTGCTTCCAAACTGATGGTCATGACAGACAGCTTCTTACATCTCAAAGAGAGGAACATCAGAGTTGTGTAAGAAGTAATTCTGATGAGGTAGTAAATTTAGCTGAGCACTGAGAAATACATTTTCCAGTGTGGGCCTTGGTTTTGCTGCCCTCTAGTGGCTGGAGAGTGGAAGCTGCGTCCAAGGGGCAGAGCTGGTTGAGGGAGCATGCGAGCCTGTGTGGGTCAGAGGTTTGTGGAGGATTAAGGTTAAAATAGACCCTCTTAGCCTGCGCTTTCTTCGTCCACATGGTTGATTTTTATAGGATCTCTGACGATGATTATTATTAGTGTCTGTGCAGGCTGCTGTGAATTGGCTTGGGATTTTTGCTGTTATGAGTGCCAGTGTAGCCGCTATCTTCGCTCCCTGGTGAGTTTTGGCATGGTACAGCACACTCTCCTTATCATAATCACATTTTGGCTAATGTGATTTGATTCTCGTAAATGGCTGAATCTTGAAAGCGGAGCATTTTATATCGGTTTGTAATGACTGGTCCCACAGGTTCTGGTCATTATGAGGGGCAGATCATTTTATCTGTGATTCTTGTAAGTGCAGCGCACCGCCAGAGCACCCCAGTGACCTGGCCCACGTGGTCAGTGCGATTTCCTGACCAGTGAAACCACCTTTTGGTCACACGCATCAAGAGCACATTAATTATTTTGCTCTCCTCCTCAGCTTTCCAGTTTCGGCTGTGGATGTGTGCCTGCAGTGCCCCCTTCTGGATAGGACCTGTTAGTGCCCAGTAGTCCACAAACTGTAGCTTTGTGGGGTATGAGTGGCATTTGAGAGCACAGATTCAGTTTATGCCGTAGGGTTTTCCGTTTAGAGCACAATGCTTTCTCTGTGTATGATGTACTGTAGCCAGGAGGTCAAAGGTCAGCAACCCACTGCCACATTAGAATCAATGATAGGCTGAGCCTCTGCCCTTCTCTTTGCCCTCTCTCAGTCCAGTGTAAACTGTAAACACAGCCTAAATCTTTGTGATGATAGGGACAGTAAAGCAAACAGATTAGTGGTGTGAGAAACTGTGCACATGGTAATATCTGGCAGAGAAAGGCAGTGTTTATGTTTCTGTTGTGGGAGGTGGGTGGAAAGCCAGATGCAGAGTTGGCAGGGCTGTGTGTTGGTGTGTTTATGTGTTTGTGTGTGTGTGTGTGTGTGTGTGTGTGTGGTTATCGTCTCCTCTGAATAAAACAGCATTCCTTCTGCCCTGGAGAGGGAGCTCTATGTTAGAACACTCTAGGGGAGTCCAGGCTACATCTTTGCAATCTGTCACTGTACGCTGACCTAGTTCCCTCTTTTCCCGAGTGCTACACTCCTGAGTTTAGCACATCACCCTGTGTGTTCGCGGTAAATATGAGTGTCTTCTTCAACCAGTATCCAGGTAACGTGAATGTGAAGACTTATTATGTGGTGTTTTGTCCTGTAAGGGGAAGGGAAAGCTACATGAGGTCATTATGATGACCTGAGTCTGCCCAGATTTAAGACTGTATGGCATGTATGTAATGGGTATTGTATGAATCAAATCTGGTGTGTGTGCATGTGTGTGTGTTTGTGTCTATATCAGTGAGTGAGTGTAAGTGTTGGTTCTCTGGGTGTGTGCTTGTGTGCGAGTCTGAGTAAGTGTTAGCCCTTTGGGTGCTTGAGTGTGTGTGTGTGTATGTGTGCATGTGTGTGTGTGTATGTGTATGTGTGCATGTGAATGTGTGTGCCAGTGAGTGAGGGTAAGTGTTAGCTCTCTGGCTGTGTTTGCTGATCCAGGCCACGTGTCCCATTGTTCCCCTGCTTAAGCAGCATCATTGTCAGCTGTCTTGTGTTTGTGTAGCGCCTCTGTGTCCACTGTCAGCATCTGAACAAGAGAGCTCTCTGTCCCCCTGTGCCCTAGCTCCCTCTTCATCCTCTTCTCAAGCTGTCCCTCCCCGTGACCCTGTCCTCTGCCTGTTACTGCCCTGCGCCTGGCCCTCATCACCGTTTACATTTGCTCCTGTTGGGGGCAATGTGCAGCACTGACTGTGACCCAGGCTGCTTCCATACTGTTCTCTCTCTGCTTTCTCCCCTTATCAACACTGATCTCTGACCAGTGATCAGCAAGTCAGCTTATAAGCGGCTGCCTCCCACACCTTCTCATGGTGATCAGAAAACACTGTTTCCAGAGGGACTGGGGATGTGGGTAGAATGCAGCCCATGTTTGCTAGTTCTGTCGTGGGGTCACTGTGTAACTATTAAAATCTTACCCATGTGCGCTCCCATAGCTTTATAAGTTCCTGATTTCCCTGAGCAATGACTAAATTAAGAGGAGACAATCATGCAGTACTCTTCTGATGGATCAGCGTGTCTTTAATTGTGCCTGTGGAAGCCTCACTCCCTGTGTTTGTGTAATTTTGTGTTTCATTGCATAAACTATTCTTCATTTACAATATTCAGAAACCTAGGATGCATTGAGACAGCAAGGGGCACAGGCCATGTTTCCCATTTTTGTGAATAAAACATATCAAAATTAATATGCGTTGTGTATAATATGTGTATAATTTGTTTTCCACTTTTGTAACTTTTTTTTACCTAATGTGGTCATTTGGACAAATCACGTTGCAAAAAGCTGTATGATAGACTCCTGGACACAGAAGGTTCTCAGGCATTTCCCATAACTGTGATAACACTCTTAGTGCATTACCTCTCACAGCAGTGTTGAAGGGATGTTAGGAGTTAGCCTGGAGTGTAAGACACCATAAAACCTGGCACAAGCTGTCCGAGCAGCTCTGCTTCTCTGCTCCAGTGAGGTGGTGTGTCACTTATGTCATCATATGCCTCTGTAACTCCGGCCGCCCCCTTGGCCTGCCATTCCTTTCTATTATTACAGTGGGCTGTTTTGGTTTGGAAATGAAATGGAAAAAAAGTTCGAGGAGGGGCGTGCTATCAGCAGGTGCTAATCTGTGCTGTTGGAGGGATAGGCGGGACTATGACAGGGATTAGGGTATATCTGGCACTTCATCGGCCTGTCAGTGGTCGGCCCTCTCGCTCGCACACACGTTGGGTGGGCGATGCCAAGGATTAGCAGCATGCAGTCTTTGATTCTGTCTCTTCGACGGCGGGGATCGGAATGGGGTGAAATGCACCGGGAACAAAGGAGCCGCACCTTAGGTTGGGAGATGAGGCTGGAATGAACCAAGAAGTCTCAGTCTGTTAGGACAGAGGTGAGCCTGTAAGATGTTTGAGAGGGACTTCTGGTGAAACACATTTTCTATGCTAGCAGCTCTCCCAGCATATCCATACCTGACCTTAACTGTTCAGGTCAACATTCAGCCTCAACCTGGACTCCATGTCCAGCACATACATTAATCTGTGGGCATGTCTGAAGGTGTGTGTGTGCCAGTAAGCACACAGGTTTGGCTACCATGGTATACTTGAGCCAGAACTATGTCACTGTCACCACTTCTTTGTTGTAGAGCTGGGGCCATGCCAACACAATCTGAAGCCAAACCTGGCTGATATGGTGATTGCTGTTCCTCTACAAAACCTGCAACCAGAACAGCCAGCTCTACAGTCCTAGGTTGAGGTTTCCAAAAATACTTTGCCCCCATATTACTTCCGTCTACCTCTGGTTGTTTGCTGTGACCATTGGTGGCGAATACCTTTTGTCAAGCTGCCATGTTTATCTCACCGGTAATGCTGGCTGGTCAGCAGGATGAAAAGGATAATAGTGCGCCCCGTGTGCCCCCGGCAGCATGAGCCAGCCCCCGGTTCCAGCGCCGCGGTGGGAAGAGGGGGGTTGGTGTGTCGTCTGTGCCCTCTGCGTCCCCCCGCGTAAACTGTAATTCAACCCTCGCTCCCTCTCTCTCTGCCTCGTTGCCCTGGCCCTCTTTGTGCTCTTCTTGTTATTGTTGCGGGCAGCTGAAACGTGTTACCGCAGAAAGGGAAAGGGAGCAAGAGAGATAGAGATCCCTTTGTTCGTGCCCCGCGGGGCGGTGCTCCGGCCGTACTCAGACTTTTATTTTCATTTGATCCATTCCGCTTTCTGCGGCCAAACTTGTCTGTACTCAGCGTTCCCTGCCCCGCTACCATGCGCACAGTCATCCACCCATACACAAACACACAGCTCTCTTCTCCTCCTGTGCTCTCTCTTCACTATCCCGGATTTGAACGGGGGGTGAAGGGGTGCGGGAGGCACGATGTGCCGCCGTCCCAGTCAGGGATGGCGGGGTCAGAGGGTTCCTCTCCCATGGTGGTGGTGACCCGTCTTTCCGTGGTCGCAGGCTGTCAGCGCGTACGCTGGCGGCCCTGTTCGGGTTCTCCCTCCACATTGCTCGCTGGTTGTCGCCGCACCAGGGGCCTGTTGATGTAAGCTGAGATAGAGGCTGATCGGGGATGGGTCTCTGCACTGCCCCCTTGGGGATTTAGGTGAGACATGCTGGCGGGTTCAGGGATGTGCAGGGATCGTCAGCCAATCCCAGCTCAACTCACTGAAGGAGAGAGCGCTTCTCCTCCCGGGAGTCACAGTGTTTTGCCGTCTTCCCAAACGGGGCTTCACCACAAAGGAAAGGCTTTCCCAAACACAGAGCTCTCAACTTTTTATGCGTGCCTAATTATACAGTGTGTGTATTTATGTATGTTTGTGTCTGTACTTGTGTATGTGTATATGTCCTTGTGTGTGTGTGTGTGTGTGCCTGTGTGTGAGTACACTTGCTGGAGTTTATACTTGTCTCTACATGCATGGGTTTTCCGAGTAGTAGGGGAAAACCAGTTAGACCTCACTGATAACGTTCATGTGGTTCCAGCCTGAGACCTCTGGAGGACTGAATTGTTTCCCAGTAATGGGGTGGTTAGAGTGGTGGGCTGACGGAGGATGCTGACTTGCCAGCATCTTTCACAGAGGCCTGGGAGTCCTGGCTGTTTGGCGAGAGCTCCTCTGTGTATATGTGTGTACGAGGGAGAGGTGGAGTGCAGTACTGTGCTAAAATGACAGGGAGGGCAGAGAAAAGAGGTGTTTATTCAGCCTTTGTGACACACGTGGCAAAATGGTCAGGGGAGTGTGTCTCCTCCCACCAGACTGCCCATCAGCTATCAAAGGGTGGAGTCAGGGGTCCAGGGACATAGCATTCAGGTTGTTACATACATACTGTGATTACATACATATATATTTGATATATATGTGTGTAAGTAGTTTTCATGTTTATGTAACTGTGTGAAGAAGCTGTAGGAGAGGACATGTTGTTCTGGTCTCACTTTGTTCTTTCTGTGCTTTCATTTGCTTGTAAGAGCAAATGTATAGTATGATGATGCCACATTTTAGAGTATGAACTTACAGTGGCAGAAGAGCCTGCTATTAGGTTCAATTATTGTGTCTTGAGAGCTATCACATTGTGGGGAACATTTGGTTTTGATTTGGATCTGGTTTTGTGTGTTTTGTATGACTCTTTGTTTGTTAAATGGCTGTGTGTGTGTGCATGTTTGTGTGTGACAGTGTTGAGTAGTTTGATAGCCAATAACAGCTGCTTTGTTCTGCGTTCCTGAATGAGTGGCAGTGGGGAGGTGTCTGTCTCTCTCTCCCTCTCTCTGTCATTCAGCCCTCTGTGTGTCTGTGGAGTATGTTCTCCCCGCTGCTGCTGCGCTGTTTTTCATCCCCAGCTCCCTCTCTCTCCTGTTTTCCTGTTTTGCTTTTTTTCCTTCGCTCCCCCAGTTAGTGTCAGCCCCTGCCCGTCCCACCAGCAGCCAGGGGCTGTAGCTGTGTGCACTGCCTGGGGTGAGAGGGAGAGAGAGACAGAGAAATGACAGAACAGAGGCAACCGAGGAGTGGAGCTTATGTTTTCTTTACCCCCTGCCTTCCTCTTGTTTGAAACCAGACTCCTTTTTTTGGTCTCTCCTGGGGGCTTGATTGGTGGAGTGGGGGGATCAGAGCAGTGCCTCGCTGTGCTCGCTCTCTCTCTCTGTCCCTCTCTCTCTCTCTTCGCACAGCGCACAGGTGTCAAGGCAAAGGGGCACCACTGTCCCTACCGCTACAGCCAGGGGTCGGATTTCTGCTCGGTCCTCTCTACCCTTTCGCTCTTTCGGT
Organism: Megalops atlanticus; assembly: GCA_019176425.1. NCBI lineage: Eukaryota > Metazoa > Chordata > Actinopteri > Elopiformes > Megalopidae > Megalops > Megalops atlanticus. The sequence goes on along the minus strand of CM032875.1, from coordinate 41,224,339 downwards.
GCGCTCTTTTCATACCGGGGCTTGTGGGATCGCAAAGGTCCCTGTGTAGTGACGGAGCTGAAGAGAGAAGGAGAGAGAGAGAGGGATGAGCCGGTAAGACGGAAGAAGCTCACTGCACTGCCAGGGACCGGGAGGAGCAGGAAAGGGTGAGAGAGGGAGACAGAGAGAGAGAGAGAGAGAGAAAGAGAAAGGAGAGGAGGCAGAGCGCAAGTCCCTTCTGGTTGGCAGTTGTGCTTGCAAACAAGGAATTGACCGGCACTTGTGACTTATGAGGAGAGTCTCCAGCCGAATCTCCGTGGCTGTAACTCAGAAGTGACTGGGACTGGTCAGGAGGGGTACCAAACAGGTGACCCCGACAGCAGCGGATTGGCACAGCCCGCACCTGGACCGATTTCTGACGTGGCCGGAGCAGCCTCCGCCTGCAGGTCGCTGGAAGCCGAGCATTGAGTGTGGGATGTGGAACATGTGGGAATAGCATCATTCGCTGAGGGAGGAAGGAGCAGGGAAGCGGAGCAGGGTTTCTGTCAAAGGGGCTCCGCTGCTGCCCGCGGACGGACCGCTCTCGCCCTGCCAGCTACCGCCGAGGAGCGCTCGCCTCACGCCCGCCGCGTTATCGCCATTCCTTCCGCCAGCCGATCGCTTCCTCCGCTTCCCGGTCGGTGCGTGGCCCATGTGCCGGGGTCGGAGGACGGGCCGGCGATGGTGACCCGGGGGGAGTTTGCTGTGGCCGCGCCCGAGCTCCGCTCCCGCGGCCGTTGGGCCGGGCGGCGCGGGGAGGGAATGTGGACGGCGGAGCGGCCAGCAGCGGCGGCGGGCATCCCGGCGCTGGCGGGGAAGGAGTGCTTCGAAAACGCGGTCGGGGTGGACTGCAGCTCCCCGGAGCCGCGCTGCATCTGGCTGGCAGTGCTGCGGGGGGTGCGCGTCGGCTCGCCCCCGGGGCCGCCCGGCGGAGCAGCCCACAGGAGAGAGCGGCAGCACTGCCGGCAGCCCAGGGTAAGCGCCCCTCTCGCCCCCTAACCCACCCAAAACATCCGGTAACCGGCCCCTCAAACCAGCCGCATCGGGGTCAGTCAGATAAAGTAAGGTAATGCTCTCAAAGAAGCTGCTGCACCACACAGAAAATATTGTAATGGAAAATGACACAGAACAGATGATGGTTGAGGGGGTTATGTAGCAAGGGACAGTCAGCAATGCAAAATAACTGATGCAGCAGCGTCTGTCTGTGATGTCGACTTTATGTGCGTGATGCTGAATTTTGCATTATGTTTTGGGGGTGAACGACACCATTGTTCCGTGATTTCCTGTTTGCTGTGTACAGTCGGCTGCTTCTCTGCGTGTCGTGCGATTGTCGGTGCCAGGGTCTTATGTAAAGGCTGCCCTGGGCTCCGAGTGACTGGTGGAGGGGAAGGGAATCAGAGTAGCTCTCTCGCCTGCGGTGTGTGACAGTGGTGTTTTGCTCTTTAGGACCCAGTTTATTTTTACCAGAATATGTTAGAATGACCCCTCTAATGCTACAGTAAGGGACTATATCTCTTGGCTGGGACAGAAGGCAGGGGTAACGGACAGTGCAGAGGTTGGGGTATTGGAACTGTAGTCATATGTAGCATATTGATTGGTCACAGGTACAGATACATGTACATGTCATCACTGGAGCAGGGTCCACACTGGGTTGGTGGAGTCCACTATACTGGGTGCTCAGCCTGGAGAATCTGCACCAGAATAGATAGCTTAGATGTGTTACATCGCACCCATATGTCAGAGATGACAGTACTGTCCTAACTTCTAAGAGAACAGAAAGCAACTTTGTAGGGGAGTATCTCTTTATTATTGAGAAGAGCATGAATTCTACCAGAGACAGTACTGGCTCTATAGTACACAGTGATGCTCTCGTTGGAGGTAGTACAGATACTGTTGGAGAGTGGTGCTGGTTCTTTTGGAGAGGGGTCCACATGTAGCCACTAAGGTAAGTGTTGTGGGGGGTTTTTGAATAGTGTGCACAGCTGGGAATGTGAGTGAGATCTGGACTGTGTGGAGCAGCTCTCACCCTGGTGTGTGTTTACTCTCGGCCTCTGGTGAAAACAGACTGTGTCATGCGCACAGACTGCGAACAGTGTAGCGACGTAGCCCTGTGTGCAGGGACCGTCCGTCTAAGTTCTCCTCTTGCTCCACATGCATCCCATTACAATATTTATGTGACCTTTGCCTTCTCTCTGCCATGCCTTGTGAAGTGCTGTGTGTCCACGGGCCTCTAAAAAGGAAATTGATCTATTGGTTGAGCGATGGAGTTCCGCAGTCCGTTACTGACCTCAGCTGTAATCGGTGCATTGAAGGGCACAGATGAGTTTATGTGCATATGTTTATGTGTGTGTGTGAGAGCATTTGTATATGCATGTGTTTGTATGTGTGCATTCACTTGTGTATATTCATGTTGGAATGTCACCGGTCATTCCGAGAACAGGAGGGGCACCGAGCGCCCAGTGCCAGTCTGCTCTCCTGAGCACAGTGCTTTCCCTCACCTCCTGGGTGTTGTTTTATTTCGAAATTCTTTCCCGCAGGAGTTGTTTGGTGTCACTGATGTGGAAATCCCTGTTTAACAGATTCCTTCTACCTGCCAGACTGAGTGATCTAAAGATCTGACAGACATCATAAGCAGGTCTGTGTAGCCTGTCCTGCTGGCATTCAGCCGTTTGAAAAGGGCTTAGTCACCAACGGCAACACCTGCAGAGTGATCTGTTTACATGTTCCACTGAGCTCAGCACGGGTAGTGTTTGAAGGCAGACACCTCCGTTGTGATGTCAGATAGCCTTGTGGGAGTGCTAGGGTGAGATTTGCGTTGGGACAGTCAATCTGTCGAATGTCATAGTTTGGGTGTGTGGCCCTCTCCCAAGCTGTGTAGTGTTGCTGAGGTGGGTTTGGCTGTCCCTCCTGGTGGGTTTGAAGGTGAGCGAGCGATTGCAGTATGTGAGCCCTCAGCCAGACACACGCCTGAAGCCCAGCTTCCAGAGCAGGTCTAAGATTCAGCCTTGGCAATCGGGGCAATATGTGTGTATCTGTGAGCGAGTGAGTGTGTGTGTGTGTGTGTGTGTGTGTGTGTGTGTGTGTGTGTGTGTGTGTGTGTGTGTGTGTGGAGAGTTCCGTCTGTCTCACCCTCGATCTGTTAAAAGGGTGGACCGCAAGCTGTGGTAGTTCAGTGGGGCGGCTTGTGTGCCTCGCCCTCTACATTGTGCTGTGTGCAGGAGTAGAGCGAGTCTTCTCTCTGCCCAGATGGCTGGATTGCAGACTCCCTCTTATTTAAGTTACACACTGCGCCCAAGCCGTCAAACTCCCAGCCTCATTAACTACACAGGAGAGAAATCCTCGGGTACATCATTAGCAATGGCACCTGTCAAAGGCTTTGAAAACCAGATGTGCAATGCAACCAATCCAGCCACTCTAAAGCCTGTCTGGATGTGTGGATAGGTTGGCCTGCTGCATCCCATATGTGCCCTGTGTCTAATGAGATGTTTTTCCACAAATTACATGCATATCTACTGTATAAGTGGTAAATCACATCTGTGTAAAACGTATTATTCTCTAGCGGCTTCCATGAATTTGCTTATTTACATTCGATTTTGTCAAATGTCTAATGATACTGAAATATGAGCTTGAAATCCTCATTGGTGGAAATTCTCAGTGATACTAGGATACATTGAGGAACTTTCCAAAATACCGTAATGCACATCCTACAGTGAGATGTAATTTTTTAATGCAGGATCCTCCTTTGTACAGCTCAGGAGATGAGCCAGACAGATTGAAGGCTGTTAATGAATATCTGGCAATCGGTTAATCATTAGAGGCTGTTTGATCAGTGATGGTTGATGTTTTAATAAATAATACACATCACAACAGAAGAGTGTAGATTTTTCACTCCAGGTTTCATGACCTAAAACCTAATTAATCCTGGGAGTTCCTTAACCAGGTTATGGGCAGGAGGAGGGGTAAGGTAGTTAAATGATAAAAGGTAAATCAGCAGTGCAATCAGGCACCTGTGCTGGTCAGGGAGCCCATCCTGCCCTTCTATAAGACTGTGCATTCAGTTCATCTGCATCGGTTTATGTTTCTGATTTCTATGGGAAACTGGTCAGGCCAATAGCTGTTGGGAGGAATTTGTTTTAGGAAGTGGGGGCAATGTTATTTTCACGAGGAGTGCACTCAATCTATGTTGAGTCTGGACATGCTGAGTAATAGTGAAATATGCTAGCCTGACTGGTTGTGCTGTTCTTATTATTTTTATGCTTGGTCATGGCATGGTTCAGCTTGACTGCAAGAGTGAGAGAGACTTTTTCAGAGTGATTAAACTAATTTTCCAATCCGCTCTGTTTATTTGTGTGGTGATCCGACAATACTGCAGTATTTTCATTGTTACGCTGTTAATTTTTAGACTTATTTTTTGCAAAGTCATGATGGCATGCATGATGTTTTATGTGAATTATATTTGAAATAGTGAGGTCACTGTTTATTCTTTAAGATTAATTGGATAATCCATGGCATTTGAAATCGAAGCACTTCTGTCATTTTAATTTACATGCCTGGCATAGGCACTAGAAGATGGAGCGAGAGGGAGAAATGTGGAGGACAGACACGAGGAGAAGACAGGGGATTGTGTGTAGAGGCCAGAGCAAAGCAGCTCCATATGTGGGGAGTAACAGTAGGGTTGCCAATGTCAGTAACATGAGGGAGACTGTGGTCGAAATTGTTGGGTTGGAGCTTGTCCCAGGCTAAACTCTCTGCCCTACCACCCCCCTCCTCACATTCTTTTTCCAGCATTGCTTTCTTTTTTCTGGTGCCCCCCCATCTCTATATCTCTCAGCTGTTCCTAACCATTCATGCAATCCTTGTTCTTGTACTCTTCCGGTGCAAGCCTCAACATGTCCAGGGCTCTCTCTTTCGCTGTCTGTTTCTCTCACTCTCTGTCTCTCGCTCCCCTTCTCTCCCTCTCTATCTGGAGGTCAGTCTCATTCCCTTCTTTGTTCTCTGTCAGTGCTGCGCTTTTGTCTGCTCGGGAGCCCCGGTCTGGGGTGGTGAAGTTGTGGTGTTTACAACCCCGGGCCAGGCAGAGATAGAGCGCTGCTGCTGCTGCTGCTGCACAGAGAGGAGAGGAGGAGGAGGAAGAGGAGGAAGAAGGGAGGTAGCAGGGCGGCGGAGCCGAGGTGGACGCCTGTGCTGCTGGGGAGCCAGGCTGGAGGCGCTGCGGTCACAGCCCTGGGGTGGAGGTGAAAGGAGTGGAAAGGAAGGGAGAGGAAACGCTGTGATGGCTGTAGAGAGAGAGAGAGAGAGAGAGGGAATGGAGGGACACACTTCATTGTGAGAGTGAGGGAAACTGGCTGTGTGCTTGAAAGGGCCACACCTCCCTTTGCTCTCTGCTATTTTTAGAGGAATGGTATTTTCTGAATGACCAGTGACCCCTCCGGTACCACACTTCCTCCCTTACTGCTGCCACTTCCTGTTGTTGTGCGGCTTTGAGCTTGCAAGGTCAGCGAATGCTGGCCGGGGGAGGGTTGGGGGAGTTGAGTGAATGAGGCAGTAGCAGAGAAGAGGAGGAATGCCCTCTGTCAATTGCTGACAGCTTGTGTGCCATGTGACTTCACAGGGGTGGGCAGAAGGGGTACACCTGTAGCCCACTGTGATAAAAAATGAGCATCCAGTGTGCTTTTGAAAAGCAGTTCACATTCGTTCACATGCGCAATGTGTGAGAAAAAAACATTGTGCTCTCAGCAACTGTATATGCATCTGTACATAAAACTGAAACTTTTTGCTGTGGTGGTTATTTGGGAACTCACAGGAGTACTCACTAGTTACCATGATAAATGGACATTTGTCATGAACTCATCCACTCGCTCATCCGTGTCCACCTTCAGTCTCCCTAAACTCCACTCCCATGTTGTCATACACCCCTCCATAGTGGCAAATTGCCCTAATGTGATGAGATTTCAGCTCACGCATAAACTGTTGTAAAGTTAGGTATCTGATGTGGTTCCACAGCAAAATGAAACCCAGAGGAAGTGTTTGATCAGTTTGCCTCCTGAGCATGTATGAATGGGCCCTGTGAGAGCCATTGGCTCCCCCCGCACAGACAGCAGTGCGGCCGCAGCGCTCATCTGGCTTGTTTGGTCAGATGCCCCGGTGTTGGGTAACAGAAAGGGGGGCGTGGCAGGTGTGGGCTCTCACGCGTGCCTGCCGGGTGGATTCCTGTTTGCTGGGCCTCGGTGTGACGTCAGTGTCTGTGCCCCCCTGCTCACCCGTGCCCAAGCTTTCCCGCTCATGCACCTTTCAGGGCGTGGGGGTTACATTCCAGGCCCATTCCCTCTCTCCCTGCTCTCCTCAGAGACACTGATCTCAGGTCAGTGCTCGGTAAGTCTTAGGTGACCCGCAACTGCTCTCTGCATCCTTGATCACTGATCAGGGGCTAGTGTTGCTGAAGGGAATTGGGCGAACGCTGTCTGCATGGTTTCATTCACCCATCTGCGTTATTATCTGACTGACCGTGTCACAGTCATACTGGTGTAAGTTCTCTCTCCTTTTAAAAGCACAATAAAACACATGGCCTCAACTGGCCTCGAAATAGTAGACTAACATCTAAAGAAAAGTTTTGATTTTGATTATGCAATGCCTCTTAAAGTTTGTGCTGTGCAATCGGTACTGAGCTGTTGAAATACCCACCCATTGCCGCTTCTTCTGTACTCTCAAAACATTTGTTCTATTTATTTATATTTATGTCATGTTCTTGAAAAAAAGAAGTGCCACAGGTTACATTGCACAAAAACAATTCAGGAAATGTCTTATTAGAACAGCTTTCATATAGAAAGATATAGGAACAATATTATTTAAACAATACAGATAATTTGCTCTTTAAGGATGGAAAAACAAAAAATGTTGCTGAGGAAGGCATGACTAGCTGAAATATTGATGAAAATACTGATGTTTGCCTGTTTGCAACTGTCTGAATTGTCTTGCCACTTCCTCAGGATCACCAATCAGGCCAATCGGTGTCAAGAATGATTCAGGCCCAGATACAGGGGCTTATGCTACGTTCAACAGGAGCAAGTATGTAGTCACCCCAGAAGGCAAAAGCACCTCTACACAGCAGATTTGATCGGCTAAAAGAGATAGTACCCACCCATCTGGACTACTCCCTTATAATCAGTTCAACATTTAGAGACAGATGTCTAAAGGCAGGAGGGTTAATAAGGCAACAAGACAATACCCATGGTTTCTTAATGAACTATTTTATCATTTCTGACCTGGTTGAAATGGATTTTGTTTCATTTTCGTTGTTTAAAGAGCTGTTCAGGGCCAGGCTTGAGGGTTACGCCCTGTGGTGAAGAATAAGCTTGGTGTGATTGTGTTGCCATGTGGCCTCACTCAGGAAGCCCCTGATTGGCTGTGTGACCTCCGTCCACACATTCCTCACCGTGGCTCTCAGGTTCTCCCACTGCCCTCCATACAGGCGGAACGTTTTGAGGAGTCTCCTGCTTTTGGAACTTTTATTTTCCTGTTGTTTCATTCCAAGCCCCCAGTTTATTTTCAGGCCTCCATTGTTGCGTGTACCACGTAGTGCTCGATGAGCCTGATTGTTCGTGTTTAAAATAGCTTCCCTGGACATTCCTGAGTGAGAGGAAGTGACTCAGAAATGCCATGCTGTCCCGGGGGCTTCACCAGTGCAAGTGAAGTCACCTTTCTCAGGGAGTCTTTCCCCGGCATTGTTCTAATAGAGGTCAGAAAATGCTAAGTAGAACTGAGAGGAGAGAGGCCGAGAGCAGACCACCTGCCGTTCCTCTCTCTGTCTCTGATACGACCCACAGCAGCTTGGTAGATTAGCCGATGGTTTTCCTCACATGTTTCTTCATCTATGTTGCAGGCAAAAGGGCGGAGAGATGGGATTTCATCATCCAATGAGAACGCGCGGCCGGCGTCAGGCGAGGGATTGGCCTGGCAGGGTCCTCGCACCGTGGTCCTGCACAAGAACTCGCAGGGCTTCGGGTTCACGCTGCGCCACTTCATCGTGTACCCACCTGAGTCCGCCCTACACACGAGCCTCAAGGTGGGTCCTGCTGCAGCCAGCCAATCAGTGGGCTGAGATACAGGGTGGAGCCAATAGGACGAGGGGATGTGAGGAAAATGGGGGGAATATGGACTCTATGGGAAGAAAGGAGAGAGAAATGGAGTGGGGGATGGAAACAGGGATGGAACATGAGGAGGAAACTTGGCCTATGTCTAGTAATTGCTCCAAATTTCCTCTGAAGTCCAGAAAGCCACTTCACTTGTTTTTAGTCTGTTTTCTGTGTGAATTGAGCTGAACAGACATGCAGTGCCTTACAAGAGAGTCCAGACCCTTGACCAATTCTCACGTTTTACTGAATTAGAAATGACAGCATTTCTGTGAGCCCGTAAGTGTTCGTTTCTGCAAACAGCGTTTTAGTAAGGAGGGCCTCAGAGCTATAGACCAGGCACCTGAACACAAAGGCAGTCGGGCGGTGGCGATGTCCTGAAGTCTGCATGGTGCCAGTGGGTGTCGGTCGCCTCTGTTTTGGGGTGCGGAGAGGGGCACCCAGCTCTGCAGATGCAGAATGGGCAGCACTCAGCCCGCAAAAACAAGGCCCCTATTCTTCAGGTCCCCTCTGCCAGCCACAGCAGGGGGTTAGTAAATGGACTCCATTGTGGCACTGTGGTATTGAGTGTGTGTGTGGAGCTGGGCAGTACCAGGGTGTGCTACAATGGGTCCAGCACCGCAGTGCCCTTAGTCTTTCTCCAGGGAACAGCTTGTGTTGGACGGAACAGGGAGCCAGAATGCTGCTTGTGTTGGCCTCGTTGGAATCATGCCGCTCAGATCAGCAGTGTGGCTTGGGTACACCAAGTACCGATGTGAGGCACATCTTTTAATGACTGTAGGAACACCACGTTTATGGGGGTGGATTGACATTTCATTATTTTAAACTTTGCTGAAAAGACTGCTCACCTAAGATCTATTCTTCATTTGTCTACATTTGACTGTATTTCATTGGCTCTGTACCTGTACACTGCACAATGATAATAAAGTTGAATCTAATCTAATCTAATAAAACTCCTGTAGAGAGATGTCTTACTGAATGTATTCTGCTATGCAGAAGTCTGCTCATCTCTCTCATTCCAGTAGGATAAATCTCCCATGTGATTGGTGGGGTCAGTGGTGCACATGATGAATTGGAGATACACAGAGAGCAGGACGGATTTCCCAAAGACCCTTCCTCCCCCCCCCAACCACGGCTCCTACCGGACATGCCCCAGCAATGGTGGCTAGAGGGCAGCGTGGTGTCTATTCTGGGGCAGCTCGCTCTCCTTTCTCTCCCGTAAACCCGGTGCTATTGTCTGGGTCCTCAGGAATGAGCTCGATCAGCGAAGCTAAAGCCGGGGCCCAGCCAGCCAGCCCAAACTGCCCAGTCAGCTGTGCCTGTGTGCATCCGTGTGCGCGTGCCCCCAGCGCCTCCGAGGTCACAGCCGCGTTCGGCGTCCTCGGCGCGGTCACACCCGCGTGCGCGGCGTCCCTGCCACATCTCCTGTCACAGCGTGGGACGGGACGCCCAGCGTCCTCTCAGTGCTCCCGCCATGCTGCGGCAATGCCAGGGCGCTCCCCCTGCGATGAGGCCAGAGCACACTCTCACGGTCACCCTGGTGCATTGTGGGTGGTGTCCCACAGATGACACTGCTGCTGCGTTCTAAATGAGACGTTTCTACAGTGGAGCAGAAGCTCACTCGCTTTGACTTGTGTGATAAAGAAAGGATGCCAAGGTGTATTTTTGGGTCTCGGGCTTTGAAAAACAGCAAAGTCAAGTATAGCGCCCGGCCCTGTGTGGTGCAACAGTGGCTGTGGCTCATGTGGAGGTGTATATGACACAGGAGTCCCACCTGGCTCTGTCCTTGGCCTCCCTGCCTGCCCGGGTGTCTGTCTGGCTGCCTGTCTGCTTCTCATTTACACAACACAGGCTCCCGAAAGGCGCCCCACTGAGACTGCCAACAGCACTCGCCTATTTGTCCTTGTTGTTGTCTTAAAACACCTCCCATAAAAACAAAGCCATGCTGTTTCATTATAGCTGCTAACCAGGCAGGCGGCTTGCTGTATTTATGTCTTGTGGTGTGACAGCATTCCTGTTTTGGGGCTCAGCACCGCTCTCTGCTGTAGGAACAAAGCAATCTCAGCTCTTTGTCTTCTGCCTCAGATGAGGTCATGCGCTGAATTCTGTATGAGCCGAGGGTCTCAAAAGCACTGCCTCCACAGGGTGCTGTGATACCTGTTAATGTGGATGTCTTTAAAACATGGTTTTTTCATTTGAGGAAAAGGGAAAAGGACCAACAAAAGGTTGGGCAGATGACTTTTTTGTTTGGTTATTGTCACATCAAGATATTATGTTAATTGTTGCATTGTAGCTGGTGCCTGTTGCTAAGGGGGAAATTGCTTAGAGAAGGTTGCATAGCTGATTTCCATTGCTTGCCACATGAGCAGGTCTATACGCATGAGAGCTGATGTGAATATTACATTCAGGAATACAGCCTGTGAGAAATCACATTTGAAGACCACCTGGCCTTGGGTTTAAGTCCAAGCCTTAGAGGTCTCCCTGAGAGGATAAGAGGAGCATTTGAACACGTATTAAGACTCAACAATATACTTATTTTGTAATGCACCCTTGAGTTAAGCTGCATTTTATAATTAAAATGTGTAAAATGAGTTTTGGATGTAGCTATTGAGCATACATCTCTGTAACAAAGAGCAGAGGCATTCTGTACCCTGAAATTCTACACTCTGATATCTGTATTGCTTAGTTTTGCTCATTCACCTCATTAGACTGCTCAGCAAAATTGTAAATGAAAAGATGAGGCTTCTCCCGGTTGTGAGTTGCCATGACAGCACTCCCAGGTGTGGACAGGTGACTTACAGTGTGTTGTGTGTCTGTGTTGCAGGATGAAGAGAACGGGAATGGGAAGGGTGAGTGAGCTCTGTTTTTGTTCTCCAGTACCAGCATGTACAGGGACCTCCAGCATGACATCATCCCTGAGCCAGCTGCTGTCTCATGGCTCCCTCTCCTGGAGACACTGGGCCATTGCTCCCTCTTAGAACCTGTTGTTTCATTAAATGATTCGTTCATAGCGTAGCAGTTAAACACAGTTTAATTATATGCCGACCAGAGCTTTCACATTCCATGTACAATGTTTATAAAGAATGACTTCTTTTCTTTTAAGCTTGCGATCTCTGTAAAGTGATTTAGATATGCATAAATGAACAACATGTGCAGTATGCAGTGAAATAACAACATTGTGTTTGGAGACAGATTCCTCTCATCATGTAAAAGAGCCTATGACTGATTGACCCAAATAGTCAATATTGGCTCTCCTTTCACTAGTTTGTCGGTAGATCAGTTTGTGCACACAATGTGCTCTTCATGAAATTCTTTGTTTAGCACACAATCTGTTTCTGTTTTGCGTGCTTGAGTTCTTAAACTGTGTGTGTGTGTGTGTGCATGTTTTTTTTTTGCACATACAGGATGCCAGCGGGGTCGGCTTGAGCCGATGGACACCATCTTTGTGAAGAATGTGCGAGAGAGAGGCCCAGCCCACCAAGCTGGCTTATGCACAGGTAGGAGGTCTGGAGGTGTTCTGTGTGCGACTGCCCCTCAGTTTCCCCCTGCAAACCCTTTGGCCTTTTACCAAAGGGTGAGTTCATGTGTGATGTACACATTGGAGCAGACCTATTTGCAATGGAAATGACCCTAATGACAAAAGAACACATCATGGTGTGGACGAAGTTGCAAACAAATGGATGAGATCAGAGACAAAAGTCAGGTGTTATGAGAATACTATTTTCTCACGCAGATACACACACTCACACATAGACACACATACATGCACATCATTAAAGCGGGGAGTGACTACCTTCTTTTGTGATTTGCTGAATGAAACCAGGTAACCTAAGTGCTATTCCTCTCACAGCCAGGAGAGGAGCCCTTGCCCAGTAAACCCTTGCCCTCTCTTTCCCTAACCTACCGCGCACTCCCACTTGCATTCCATTTGCTAGCTGGTGTACCTCCTCCCCAACGTACCTCTCCTCCTCTGACCCCACCCATCCTAGTCCCCCGCGCTGGCACACCTACACTGTTACAATCCCAAGGAAGCGTGTATCCACAGCGCTCCCCCCAGAGGGCTCATTTTTTTGAGTCCTGGAAATATTTCTGTACCTGAATATCCTCCTTCTATGGAATTGACTTCATTGAAAATTCCCTGGAAGAGGATGCTCTCTCCTGGAATCTGACTTCATCAAGCACTGCACAGTCTACTCTTAGGGGGACAGGGGAGCAGTAAGTGATCAGATTATCTTGCTAAAGTCATTTTTTTATAGACAAGAGTGGCCAGGGCAAGGACCTTAAGTTATCCAGAGGGAGGTTTTGATTGTTGTTAGCTCACTGTTTGGATGCAGTGGTACGACATAAAATACGTGTCATTTTTGAATTGTAGGTAACAAGAAAATCTGGCAGCTTCTGTATGGTAACCTTGCTTGTACACTGTGCATTGCTTGTACACTACCTAGATATGGTGATGAAATCGGAAAGGTGGCAGCACTGATAACGCCACCCTGCAAAGGCACAGAGAGCCCAGGTGCTCCGACCCTGATGCCCCTCCACCCCACCGAAGGAGTCAAAACTATTCTCTGGTACTGCAGAGCACTGTGGGAGATCAACAGTGACCCCCAATCCAGGTCATATGGAATAAAACCACAGAAAATTCAAAAGTACTTCAAAGCAGCTGAACATGGGTGACCCCACACACCTCCAGTCTTTGTGTGTTTGCTGGAGTGATATTCTGTCGCTCCACTCTGTATGTGTTGGAAGAGGGGCTCACTGTGAGTTGGTGAGACCAGGTAGAGTGCAGTAAGAGGGCCGTTGTTCATGTGTGTTTCCAGGGGACCGACTGGTGAAGGTCAATGGGGAAAGTATTCTGGGAAAGACGTACTCCCAAGTGATCGCCCTGATCCAGAACAGGTGAGGATCGGTGCTGAGCGTCCATGGCCCTGGGGATGAGGGGGACAGGGGGATTCGAACAGTACGGGGAGCCCAGTCCTTCTTTTCACTCCTCCCCTAGAGAACTGCAGTAGTCTTGACGTGCATTCCCAACCATTCATGTTACAATTGTATCTCTGAATTTAGTTATTTTAATAGTCACAATATCCTGTTTTCCAGTGAAATTTGCCATATGCCTTCTGTAATCGTGCTGTACATTGGCATAACACCTCAGACTTGTGCATCAGCAGCTTATAACCAGTGAAAACCTTCTCTTGTGAGTGCTTCTGAGCTGCAAGTTAGTTTCTTGCCTGCTAGAAATACACGTCAAATCGTGCTGGGTGTCATGTTTCACGAGTCATGAGAGAGTGCCAATGACAACTAGCCATTTGGTTACATAATGTGCCAACTAGAAGCAGCTCTTTTTCTGGAAGCTGTTTCTTGGCTGTATAGGCACATACAGCAAAAGGTCATGGAGGGAAAAAGAGCTGAAAGTAGAAGACCAGAACAGCAAACCAGAAACATGCTGGATAGAAGTAGATGGGGAGCTCAGTGGGCTGCAGTGGGAGCATGAGGGCTTATTAAATTTGTCCATAAACAGCAACCTGTAAGTTGATAGGAGGAAAGAAATAGCTGCACTGCTCAATAAAAAAAAAACCATTGATGACTGTGAGTTATGGGAAGTTATGCTTTGTTACCTTGCTGCAATACGGGGCAGTGGGTGGAGCTGTATGGCTCGTAAATCAGAAATAAGTTCCAAGGCGGTGACACACTCTATGATCCCCCAAATTCAAAACTGGTGCGGTGCATCAGCCCCAACTCCTCGATTGTGCAGCTGTCCACTCATAACGTGTGTCAGGTTCACTCGCAGTAAAAATGTTTGTGATTAGAAAATGTAAAGTAATAAAGTAATATGTGTTCAAGGACTACATGCTTAGTCTAGTGTAGGTCAGTGTGATTCAGGACAGTCTAGTCCTAACATGATCAAATTCTAACATGTATGCCATTAAGCTACATTGTGACAAAAACTGTGAAAATTGTAGCATGTTGTCTTCTGTTGAAATTCAGTGATATGTCATAATGCAGGTGGTTGAACTGTTAATTCATGATTCAACTCCTCCTCTTGCCTCCCTCTCTTTCTCTCTGTTTTACTGCAGTGAGAGTGTCCTGGAGCTCTCTATCATGCCAAAAGATGAAGACGTGCTGCAGCTGGTAAGTGTGAGTATGATCTTTCTGTCTCTGTACACACACACACACACACACACACACACACACACACACACACACACACACACAGCTGTGCATGTACGCACATACTCACTCAGACATACACACACATGCATACAGGTAAAGCCACACTTCCCTGCCATTTGTTACACAGTTCTTTTTGGAAACTGTACAAAGACACATAAAGACACAACTGATAATCAAAGCTGATATCAAAGGTTTTTTCTCTTCAAAGAGATGTGCTTTCTGTTTCTCAAGAGTTTGGTCACCTGTTATAATCGTTAAGATTTAGAGCATGCAGAGGCATGTTTTTACAAAATAAAATCAGTTACATGAATATGCCTGTTGTGATTTGGTAGGAAGTGAACAAGTGAAAGAAGTACTTGGACTCGCCTGAAATGTGAGTCAGTGCAGTAAACTCTATGGCATGCAGCACTATATGGTGATTATGCCACATGGGCTGGTCAGGGCCATAAACCACACCAATTCTGCTTCCTGTAGTGTAGCCTAACACACAAACAATTGCACAGGCAGGCCGACACAAATAACGCACAACACATTGTGCAATGCTGGTTTTGTGAGTCACGAACGAGACTGGGAGACGCGTTGCCATAGTCTCCCAAACACAGTTTTGCACATGACCCTTCTACCCTTTCCCCGTCCACTCCCCTTCCCCAGACACCCCTCGCACCAGGCCCCCGCCCCCAAGGCTTTCGCCCCCTCTCTAGACCACCCCTTTCTCTCAGCGCCTGCATCAGCTGCATTCCTGGGGTGACATCACCATCCCCCGTACCCCTCCCTCAGTGGCTGGGAGGGCGTGGCCAGTGTGAAGACACCACACTGAGCCCAGCCAAGAGAGAGAGAGAGAGAGAGAGAGGGGAGGAGAGAGAACGAGAGAGCAGAGAAGGAGAGTGATTCTGAAAGCATGAGAGAGTCAGAGTGAGGGACAAAAAGAGACTGTTCACTGGATTTAAGGCTTGTGAATAGATTTGAAACGTCTGGATACTGCCTCAAACCTCTTTGGGAATACTTTGTGTCCAAGTGTCTCTCTTTGCTTTCCCTGAGAGAGGGGAGAACCTGTTGCTTCCAGAAACCACAGAGGTAAACTCTGAAGACACTGAAGCTTTATTCTACGCTTGATTTCACTGCATACAGGGAGTGTATTGCTGTCTCTCACAAATTCTTTGTAACTGTTCCCTGATCTTGGCAATTTCCTCTAGCAAGTTGGCAATTACCTAGTTTTTGCACTAGGTGGCTCGTCTGTGGCAGTAAGGGTTGTATTTCATTGGGTCGGATGGTGCTGCTGATGGTTCATTGTTTGAGGGAAAGGGCCCACTCACACAGAGCTTTGAACACTCATTCCCACGAGAGCGGTGACAGTGCAAAACAGACGGGCATAAACAGGAGGCTTTGGCGCCGTCCTGGTCTTTTTCTCCCCTCTATCCTTACTCTTCCTCCACAGATCCTCCTCTCACTCTGCCCTGTGTCTTTCCCTCACAGGCATACTCTCAGGATGCCTACTTGAAGGGCAATGAGCCATACACGGGGGGAGCCCAGAACCTGCCCGACCCGCCGCCCGTCTCCTACCCACGCAGCAAGACCCAGCAGCCCCCCGCCGCACCGGGGCCCATGGGCCAGAACCAGCTGGACAACAGGAGCTGCTGGCCGGGCTCAGCCGTGCCGCCCTCCCCGCTGGACAACCGCTCTGGGGACGGCAGCACAGCGGGCTGGCAAGAGGGGCGGGGCGTGGACCCCAGGGCGGGCGGCGGCGCAAGCCCTGCCCACCGATCCGGGGAGGTCAAGTACGCCGCAGGCGGGGCGCACGGGGCGGGGCCGGCCCAGGCCCGCTCCGCCTCGTCGGGGGGAGCCCTCGTCAGCCCTCTGCACTTCCACTTTGCCAACCACAATGCCGCCATCGCCTCGGCCTCGCAGCCCCAGCCGCGCTCCGGAGGCCTCAGCAAGAGCGAGCGCTGCCAGCAGGCCCTGACGGACTGGTACTACAGCCAAGTGCCGGAGCGGGCGGGCGGCGCCATGCCCCCGCGCCACCGCTCCTACTCCCAGGACCGGCTGGCCGAGGTGGGGGCGGCGCTGGGGCACCACCGCGTGGGCTGGCCGCACAGCGCCTCCCAGGACACCCTGCTGCTGCAGCACGGCTCTGCTCCTCACGCTGACCCGTACTGGGCCGGGGGATGGGCCACCCCGTACGGGCAGCCCTCCAACCGGGCCCGCTCGGAGAACCTTTTGGCCACAGCTTATGACCGCTGCGGACGCTCAGACGAGACTCTGGACCA
The DNA here is from genome assembly GCA_019176425.1 of Megalops atlanticus. Lineage (NCBI taxonomy): Eukaryota > Metazoa > Chordata > Actinopteri > Elopiformes > Megalopidae > Megalops > Megalops atlanticus. The sequence continues at coordinate 41,207,760 of CM032875.1, read as the reverse complement.
GGCGGCGGCGCTGGTCTCTCCCCGTTTTGAGAGGCCAGCGTGGCTTCTGCAGGCCCAGCAGGCCCCACCTAGAACTGAGGGCCAGCAGAGGCCCGGGAATCACTGTGGCGGCGCATCGGCACCCTCTGCTGGCCGACAGGCGCAGGCGCAGCAGCAGCAGCAGGCCTCACACTCCCAGTCGGCCGCCCAGCCCAGGCGGCTCCCCACACAGGCCATGGACGAGCAGCCGGTGGGCTACCGTAGCTACAGCCCCTCCTTCTACCGCAAGGCGGGCCGCCTGATGCAGGCACACTCCTTCAGGGACCCTACATATTCAGGACCGCACTTCTCCTGGACACCCACCCCAAAAACCAGTCCCCCGGACAGCGTCTCTGCCGCCACCTCCGTACCCTGCTCCTCCTCGCCCCCTGCCACCACGCCTGAGCCCCAGAACGGAGCCTGCCGGCAGTCCAGCCACGAGAGGGCGGGGGAGGAGCGGGAGGCGGTAGCTCAGGAGGTGGTGCTGAGGCAAAAGCCGCCCACAGGCCGACGCACCTCCCACGCGCTGCGGCACCCCCACTACGCCCTGCCCATTGACGCTGCCGAGCCGCCCGGGTTCCCCGCGGAGTCGCACGACTCGGCCCCGGGCCCCGCCCCGGCCCCCGCTGCACCGCGCCAGGGGGACGCCTCCCGCCGTGCCAACGGCAGCCTGCCACCCCTGCCCGTGGAGGATGACTCGCTGGCCTCCATCCCTTTCATAGGTGAGACCCTCTTCTCCCAAGCCCTGCCTCCCCCCGCACACTGCTCCAATCTGCAGCTGTCTGTCCTTCAGTGCCCAACACACGACTAACCTCAGACAAGACCTACATCAAAAGCACACTCGTAGGAATGGCTGTGTTATGCTGTGAATGTGTGTTATGCTGGAAGGGTCCAAGAGTCAGGTACGCTGCTCCACAATGCACTCAATGTGCTCCACAATGTATTTCATTTTAGACTCAAGCACCATGGTGACTGCAGTGACATACTCTCAGTGACACCCTGCAGTGACACACTCCCAGTTACGTACTCTGCAGTGACACACCCTTGCAGTGACACACTCCCAGTTGCGCACTCTGCAGTGACACAGTCTGTACTCTAGTGTCTGCTGTTCTCACTCTGCATCCATGACTGCTTTGCCTTCTCTTTTGCATGTAGCGATGACTGCAGTGACTGGGTTTTAGCGACCTGTGCAGGGGAACATGTCAGAGCCTTTTCTTACTGCATGCTCACACATTCTCTTCTTTCCTCCTTTTCAGGCTTTCCCTTACATCACACACTGGGTACTCCTTTTTTTCATAAGTGTCTTGAGTGTACTTGGAATTGTGGATGCAGATAGCTAGAGAGGGTGGTTGCTTGAGCTGTCCTTACATGCACGCACACACATGTACATGCACACACACACACACCGAAGGATTCGAGGATAGGCTTGAGAGTAGGTGTGAGAGTCTTTATTATAAGCTAGGGATATTAGGTGCTTCTGATATTTTGAAATTAAGTCTTTTTAGGCTAATGAGATATGCTGTTAAACTTAGCTTCATCTACTGTTAAATTACTGCAGTAGAAGTAATGTTGAGAACATCAGCTTGCTGTGAACCTTTCGATTCTGCCCTTTGAGGTCAGTGGGTTCATTTCAGGTTTCCCTGAGTCTGTGGGTCTTGCGTAACATTGGCAGTTCCTCAGGTGCCACAGCCGTTCTGCCCAGGAGATGGGAATCTTTTGGTGACACCTGATATCTTACTGATTATCTGAGTGTTTTCTTTTCCCCTCTTGATCCATTTCCCTGTATCTCCTCTTTAATGGGAATCAGGGCAGGAACATGTCTTAGCCATCTAACAAAGAGCTGTAATCATTGCCTTTACCTGCAGCAGAGTGTATAGCTTGAATGCAAAACTCGTAACTGCAAAAGACTACAAGTCCTTTGTGCAGTTTGGGAAAGGTAGTGATTAGGGTTCCAAGGGTGGATATCTGGAGGTAGACCTATTTACGTGTTTGTATGTATGTCTGTGTGTGTGTGTGTGTGTGTGTGTGTGTGTGTGTGAGAGAGAGAGAGAGAGAGAGAGAGAGAGACTGTGTAACATCAAAGAACTATACTTCCTTTTGACACTCTAGATCACTTATGTAACATTGTCTTTTTAATTTTAATTATTTTACTTTAACTTCTCCATCATTCAATTTTTCTTATTTAGTATGTCTTCTTCTTCTTATTATTATTATTATTATTATTCCCATTTGTTTACAAAAGGAAAATGTGTTTGCTTTCGCATCATAAATGTGTATTTGCTGTGAAGCAAACTGCAAGTGAAATTGAACAGAGAGGTGGAGGCAGGAGCTGTGCTCCAGCATGCGCCCATCACTCCCCTGCTGTGCTCCTGTGAAAATGTGCTGACCCTTGCCTCCCACTTTACGTGATGAAACGGAAAGCTGTCAACTGACGCGTTCCCTCTGGGACAAGCAGGGTGGCTTTGCAGAAAAGTGAACTAAGGACAGGGACTGAAGACGATATTCAAATCATTGAGCGTTTGAAGAGCACAAAGGGCTTTCCTTAGGCTGAGTGAGGGCACCTGGAAGAGGTTTATTATCATATTCCAAGTAGAATCCATTAAAAAGGCTTTGGCTGGACATGCTAAGCAAACACTTTATAAATTGAAGCCACAAGGCTAAAATTAATTGTCGTCTGACCAAACACCTTACCCGAGTGTACAGAAAAAAAGAAGTTGATTTGTAGCTGACATGGAAACACAGATTAACCTGTGTCACACACTGCTCCTCAAAATCAACCACCTCTCACCACATGACTTTGACAGAATGTTAACACTTTACTAAAGAGTTAAAGGAGTGTTGAAAGCATTACATGTTGGCCAGAAAAGATAAAAAATATATATTTTTGCATTCCGGTTTGCATATGCATTTATTATTTTCAAGGAAATGAAAATGCATGGTACATAAGCATCTATAAGTATTGTATTTATTTGATTCAAGGTTGTGTCATTTTGACAGTTTTAATATTGTTGTATTGGGGTTGGCTTGTATCCAGTGGCAACCTACATTTGTGTACTTTAACAGATTGGTAGTTTTTATTTTCTCTTTTTTTTACTGAAATGAAACTAAAATCAGGTTTAGCTTACCTTCATTTTGATATCAGGAGCGTTGCAGTTCTTTGCTGTTTTTTTTTTTTGAGGCATGTTTATCATTTTCTGAAACCTTTATATTGCTTACCTTTTGTTGTACCTAAGCTATGTTAAAAGTACAGATGGCGAATTTTACAATATCTGCAATATCTGCAAACAGCTGTATGTGAAATGTTTTGAGTTGCCTGTTGATTACAGAACAGGTGTGCACAGCTCTGACTTGGGCTTCAGCAGTGGTGGTTGACAAGTCAGAACACCTCAGCAGTGCCGCACACACAGACAGAACCCTCTCAGAATGAAAAGCAAAACAACGTCTTACTGTGGCATGAGGTGAAGAATTACTCGAAACTCCGCTTTCGAGGCTACAAGCTGAGGCACGTTTAATGGCTGAGGACTGAAACTAGGACGCTTATAGTTGATGGGCCTACCTCCGTTTCTCTTGCATGCTCAGAATTGATATTATCGAGCCCTGTGTGTCTGCAGTGTTGCCTTGTGACTTTATTCTGTTCAGTCTGAATGAGGCCTAAGGCTTGGGGGTATACGGCGTGCTCCTAAACCTTCTTCTCTGTGTTCTAAATTTGTTGGATGAACAGGTTGACCTCAGTCACTCAGCCTCTGTCCTTGCCTTGCTCATTTGCTCTGTGGCCATTTTTGGGTCACTGCATAAGGGGAATTTCTGGACTTCACTGATAAAAATGATTGTCTGTGGAATTTCAGGTACTTCCAGGCTTTACTGAAACTGGCGTGTGATAGAAACGAGGTCAATAGTTTTCCAAAGGGAAATAGAATATCAGATGTTACAATAAGGGGGAACTGAAATGGGTAGAATGGACTCTGATTTATGCCCTTAATCCCAGGCCAGTGTACAGCTACATGCGTGGTCTCTTTGCAGTGTCTCCTTGCTCCACTCAATCACACAGCAGGGGGACACTTGATTGTGACAGTGGGCCACTCTGACAGGGATAAAGTGCGTCCCCCTGCTCCTATAAGCCCAGATAAGTCAAACCTAGAAAAGCATGGAGGAGAGACAGGATTTACTTTAGGCTCCCTTTCAAGGGTCACGGGTCGAGGTCATCAGGGACTGTATGATGATGTCATGGCATTGCACAGGAGAATGTAATTCCTTTGCATTGCTCTCGTTGGGTTCTGGAACATTCCTTTGCCTATCCACTAATGGGGAAAGACTGAGAGAGCAGTGGGTGGAACAGTCTACACCCAGGCCAGGTCTGCTATTTAGTTTGTGGTGTGAGTGTTAGATTTGTTTGGATGAACTGAAGCAAACAAATAATTTTCTGCCGACTCAATTTTATTTGGCACAACACTCTTCACAGTGGTATTGTTCAGGGCTTTTACAGTTGAGCTTTCTCAAGGTGAACTCTGAGAAAAAGAGGAACAGATGCTGTGCTCATACAGAAACTCCATCAGGCCCGATAGTGCAGAGGCCTCCTGAAGAGGATGTGGGGTTGAATGCGGGTTCTTCTGACCTTCCGCTTGTCCCTCAGAAAGAAAGAGCGTTTCTGTTCTGTGACGCAGTGGTGGCAGGGTTAATGGTGGCCTGACTGCTTCTGCTGTCTGCCATAAACAGCCGAATTCCAGTCATTTCTGCCCTCGGCCTCATGCGCATGCATGTGGCATCTGAACAGCACACGGGAGTGTCCCCAACCAGTAGAGAGAGAGGGTGAGAGTTAGGACAAGTTATGAGAGGAAGGACTGAAAATGGAGAGGAAGAAAGAGAGAATCATCAAGACTTCAAGACAAGGCAAACCATGGATGTAACTTCTTTCTGCCAATAAAGGCATTTGTATTGGATGTAGATAGGGAGGAAAACAGAGAAAGAAGGAGATGGAAGGAGTGTGTGAATTAGAATTAGATTTGAATTAGATGGAAGGAGAGTGTGACAGAGAGAGAGAGAAAGACCACCGATACACTCTGTCCCCTCAGAGTGGTGCTCTGCTTCCCCCTACTGTCCGGTAACAGTATTGCGTGGGGGGGAGCAGTGCAAGGGAGGGGAATTGAAAGTGAGGATGAGAGTGTCACTTAATGACCTCACTGCCACTGCATCTGAGAATTACTGCTGAAGGTGTCTTTAGGAGAAGAGGAAGAGAGGGTTTGCTTGTTCCAGATGTCCTCATCTCTCTCCCTCCACTGTGTGCGTCACTACTAATTGGCCCCTCACCACATTGACAGGAGCATTGTCACAGAAACATTCTGCTCGGATGGGTTATTCCAGTGGGTGTGTGGGGAATGGCAACACATTCACACAGGGATTTCAAAGGAATGCTGTGTCACATGCTACGCCTCTGTCACTGGAATCAACAGGTCAAGTAACAGACAAAATCAGAGGCAATTAAAATAATCCAACAAATGGTTCAATGAGCCGCAAACCCATCTACACACACACACACACACACACACACACACACACACACACACGCACACATAAATACACTTGAAGAACTGAAACTCTGTGTTCTCTCTGAGTAAGACATGCTTTTCATTTTCGCACAAAGAGCTACTAATATCAAGACTGGAGACACAGGTATTATGAAGGGGGAATTCTGTCTGTCTGTCTGTCTGTCTGGTCCTTTCATTGTGTCCATGTATTCATAGATATCTCCTCCATAGTAACGGACCATGGGCTGGTGACGGGCACTCTATCCAAGTTCCCTTTCTGTGTCCTATGCTCTCCACTCAAATAACTGTATGCTGTGGTTTTCCCCTCCCTGTCTGTGACTGTCCCCTCTCCCTGCAACAGGAGGATCCGGGAATACTGCCCTGTGAAGTATGAGTGTGAGTGAGAGTGCAGATGACCGTATGAATGTGGAGCTGTGATGTGCTTCACAGTGTTTGTTTGCAGTGTAAATTGTGCGTGTGTGTGTGTGTGTGCGTGTGCGTGCGCGTGTGTGTAACCCTGTAACCCAGTAACCCGGCGGTGCCTCGTGGCCCTGCCTCTCTGTCCCTTCCCTCCCCCTGCTCCCCGACCCCACAGATGAGCCAACGAGTCCCAGCGCCGACCTGCGTGCCCGCCACGTGCCTGCCTCCTCAGTGGTGTCCAGCGCCATGAGCTCCGCGCCCGCCGTCACCACCAGCCCCGCCTCCCCCACCTTCACCTTCCCCCTCACCAGGCTCTTCTCCCACGACTGCAGTGAGTGTCACCCCTCCCTCCCTCCCGCCCCCCCCCCCACCCACCGCACGCCCCTGCATGCCTGCATGACTCGCCCGTCCCACACTCCGCCCCTGCAGGTGGAACAGGGTGGCAGGGATGCTCCGCCTTCGCCTCTGCGCCGCTGAGCGAGGGTGACCTTTGGGGAGGAGACTCATCCTCGGTTAAAAGAGCAGAAGGAATTTCGGCAGTGAAAGAGAGAGTCCGAGGACTGATGTGGGCTTTCCAGGATCTATCCCACCGTGCTCTGCCCGTGAGCTCAGGATTGATCCATGTTTCTGCAGGCAGACAGATCCGGTGGCTCAAGCGCCTCTCTCATTTGACTGAGCTGCGAGGCACGGTAAAGCTGTCCCTCCAGACTGCGGCAGCCGTGTAGAAATGAGCGGAGTGACGTGCAGTGGCCGTGGGGTCCCTGTCTCCGTAACCCCCTCTCCTCCCCGCCTCCCCACCCACCAGTCTCCCCCTTCTGCCCTGTCCTGTCTTGTCGTCCCTCACTCCCTTCTTCTCTTCTCCTCGCCAAAGTGACGGTGTCCGTGGTCCGTGTCGGTCTTCTCATCATCTCCATCCTCTCTCTCCCCTTCCCTGCCTCTCTTCCTCGCTCTCTCTCTCTGTCTCTGAGCAGGCAGCATCAAGGCTAGCCGCCGCTCCTCCTACCTGCTTGCCATCACCACCGAGCGCTCCAAGTCATGTGACGAGGGCCTCAACACTTTCCGTGAGGAGGGCCGTGTATTCTCGTGAGTTCTGTGGGAGTGGGAGGGGAAGATTTGGGAGGCCCCTTGACTTGAGGCATTAAGGGGTATTAAGGACAGAGGAGGAGAATTAATGCAATTTGGGGTATTCTATTTGGTGCAGAAACATAAAACTCTAAACTTCTGTTCCTCAATGCAAAGTTAGTGTCAGATTACAGGGCAAAGTGCTGGAAGGGTGATTATTCTTTTGACGTAGTTTAGCCTCTTCACTTCAATCCATATTAATGTGCTCTGCCTCTCTCTTCAGGAGACTGCCAAAAAGAGTCAAAAGCTTTTTCACAGATGGGGTGAGTTCTCTCACATTTTATGTTGACAGACCTAATGCAACTATTTCAATCTATCCAGTTTACACAACAAATGCATCACAGATACTGGGAAAGAAAGAGCAGGTTTCCTTGTAAATGAATGTGTGCATGTTATGGAGTTGACTTGATATTGATAATAACTTTAAAAAATCACGCCTTTCATATGTAGTTGCAAAACAAAGTGCTTTACAGAGGCAAATGAAGAAACAGTGAAAAAATCCCTTGCATGCCTCCCCTAAGCACATACCGCTTTACCTGCCCCGTATGTGACTGCCCCTCCCTCTCTGTGCGACAGTCCCTGGACAGCCTGGGGTCGGCAGAGGACACTCGCTCCAAGCGCCACTCCACCTCGGAGCTGGGCAACCTGTCCTTCAGCGACGTGCGGAGGGAGGGCTGGCTGCACTACAAACAGATCCTCACAGAGAAGGGCAAGGTGAGGGCCCCGCCTAGGGCACTGCGGGAGCTGACGGCAGACACCCGCGTCTCAGCAAAGCGGCCGGCCGCATGGATGGGAGCTTGGGAGTGGGGGTGTGTTTCGTCCAAAGGGCGCCAAGGGCTGACCAATAAAAGAACAGCAGTGCTTCACAGTGCCTCTCAGTTATCCATTAACACGTACAGTATGTCTAACTGAAGCTCACGGCAGGCTCCTGAGCTTTAAATAGGGGAGGCTAAAATTATACCTTCAAACTTGTGAACTTGTTCTTTGTTTTTTTTTAACTTCATAGTTTTGCTCCTTAACTTTACACTTATCTTTTTATTGCACTAAGAATGTTCATGTGAAGTGTGCAAGGTTACAAAAGGATACACAACCATGTTAGACACAATTAGATGCATTAGACAAGTGATGATCGCTGAAAGCCATTGTAATTCTACAGGCTCTGGGCATCATGTACCTGAGTGTAGTTTAAATGCTTTTAGCCACATCTTTTTTACACTCACGGGTCTCCTCTGCTGGAGCTTGAAATTAATTGTGAAGTTTTCAGGAAAAGGTCATTTGGAAGTACATCTCCATGGACATCACACACAAAGTAAATTGCTCCTTTATGAGGCTGATAAGTGTTTATTATGCCCAGCCAAGAGCTTTATTTTCTCATTGAAACTGCATTTGCCTTGTAAGCTTCTTCAGATACAAGTACTGCACTCCAACTTCTTCAAGCTCAAGGTCCTGCCATGGCCTGATTTAGTTCACATTTTCTGGGTGTAGCAAGTTATTCATGACTGTGCAGGGAGACCTGCTTCTCTCCAGACCCACAGCTGACTGTCCCTTAAGAAGGAGGAGGCGTACTGAAACCACATGGAGCTAAGCACAGATTCGGGTGAAGAGGGGGCCCTGATTCCCTCTCTCTCTGTCTCTACATGTGTGTTGCAGAAGGTGGGCGGCGGCATCCGCCCGTGGAAGCGCGTCTTTTCCGTGCTGCGCTCGCACTCGCTCTTCCTCTACAAGGACAAGCGGGAGGCGGTCATGCACAGCGCAGCGGTGGCAGGGGGCGGGGCCGGGGGCGGGGCCGGACATGGCGAGGACGAGCAGCCAATCAGCATCCGCGGCTGCCTGGTGGACATCGCCTACAGCGAGACCAAGCGCAAGCACGCCCTGCGCCTCACCACGCAGGACTTCTGCGAGTACCTGCTGCAGGCCGAGGACCGCGACGACATGCTGGGCTGGATCAAGGTCATCCGCGAGAACAGCAAAACGGACAGCGAGGTCAGGGGGCACCCCCAAAAACCCACACCCTTCCCCCTAATATGTGACAGTCAAGTGTTGTATGCATGGTCTATCCAGTGATCCATGTGTTATTTGTACTCTGTTTTTCAATGTGTTTTAAAATAAGGTGTCTACAAATTTGTGTATATTTTACATTGTGGTTGCTGTCTAACTGCAGTGCAGTTTGCCTTTAAATATGTATTCAGGAATGACGCAAATGTTCCACTTTTTACTTTCTTATACAATATTATCATTTCAGCAAACACTGAACGAACACAAAATTCTGTTTCCACAACAGAAAAGAACACTTTCTTAAAATCTTCATGTTGAGAATTTACATTGCAGTTAGATTGAAGAGAGAGGTCTGCTTTTTTTGGGGTGCTAGAATGCATGATTGACAGGGTAATTCAAAACGCTTGAGACGGAATATTGCGACTTTACGTCAATCATGGCATAATGCTATCCCATGCAAACCTTTCACCTTTCTTAGATGACGCCTCAGGGAAAACCGCATGTCTGACATGTCTTCCAGCCTTCAGTCAGTCACACTTAGCTACTTTTAGCCTGTTGTAAAGTATCTGTGTTTGAGTATTCGATTACTAGTGTACCCTCTCATCATGCACGTCTGTCCCCTGTGACATGTATATTTGAACCTGTCTCCTGCTCTTCCAGGATTTGGGCTTCTCTCGGCAGGCGCTCATCAATAAGAAGCTGAATGATTACAGGAAGCACAGGTGGGTGCATCAAAAGAGAAAGGAGGGCAGTTCACTAGACTGGTGCACAGTGGCAAAACATCGTAAACAACACCCCTCTTATGATTTAGGCAGAACTGCATATTGTTACCAATACTTCTGGGTTTTTGCAACAATTTGCCTTAGGGAACTGGGCTTGTAACTGAAGGGTTGCAGGTTCAAATCCTCAGAGGATTTCAGATTTCTGTGGAGCCCTTGTGCAAGGTTCCTAGCCTTCTTATTCAGTCAAGAAATTGATTAAGCGTAACAAGGCGATCTGAGTTTCCTTGGATAAGGATGCTTAGCATTCCATTCTGTGCTAAAGTGTGAAGTAAAGAAGCATTTACTGTCTGCTGCGACCCCCGCCCTCTCCCAGGAAGTGATTTCACCAGCTCTGTGTTTCTGTTAGCCTGTTGTTATTGTGCATCTGCCTGATTGAATGCATTCCAGGTAAGTGTATATTCTCAGTGTCTCTTTGTCTTCCCCCCGCAGTCCAACGGGCAGTAAGCCGGACTCCTCCCCCAGGGTGCCCCGCATGAAGCCCCCTTTCCTCCTGGCCAAGACGGACAACACTGCAGGGGCGCCCCGCTCACCTAAACCCGACGGCAAGGGTGAGTGTACACCTGCTGTGCCTTGGCTTTCTGCTCCGGCAGCCTCAGAGGCTCATGGGATGGCCATTGGCTGTGGAGTAACAGGATCTCCTTGTCCCTTTCTATCCCTCTGTAGACGAGAGCAGCCCACCCAAGTCGCCGTGGGGTATCAACATCATGAAGAAGTCCAAGAAGTCGGGGCCTAAGGCCTTTGGTGTCCGGCTGGAGGACTGTCAGCCCTCTGTCAGCAATAAGGTCAGTAACCACTATCACGGCCCGCCCTGTCCACCTGGTAGAGTCTGTGTGTATGTCAGAGAGCATCTGTGTGTGTGTCCATGAGTACTAGTGAGCATGTGCGTGTATTTGTGTGTATGTATTGTGTTTTGTGTGTATACAGTATATGTGTGTGTGAGTGTGTACTCCTTAATCGTAGTTATAAACAGAAACCCCACCTCCAAAGAAAGACACACACCTACAAGTACCTGAGCATACACACAGGTACACTATCCACCTACACATGGTAAGCGGTTCTTGTCTGTGTACATCTACTGTTACAAAGCTCCAGTCTCATTGTCCTTGCCTGACTGTGTCTGTGTGTATGTTCATTTGTACAGTGTGCGTGCCCCTCAGTGCCCCATTATAAGCCAAGATGAACCATCATTAAAAACATGCCCCCCCCTCTCTCTGTCCCGCTGTAGTTCATCCCTCTGATTGTGGAGATCTGCTGCGGGCTGGTGGAGGACATGGGTCTGGAGTACACAGGAATCTACAGGGTCCCGGGGAACAACGCCGTGGTGTCCAGCCTCCAGGACCAGCTAAACAAGGGCATCGATATCAACCCCACTGAGGAGGTGAGGGACACCAGCCGCTGCGCTACGAGCACTCCACCCGTCACAGCACACGCCACAAATGTACAGTCTTTCCAATGTTTTCAACTGATTTATGCTAGCCCTGTGGGGAAAGTGGGCTTTTGTCCTCCAACACAATCCAAAGTGACTTATGTGCTTGAATGCCAGCTGAGATGCTGCAAAGTCTAGTGTCTTAACTCTGGGGCCACTAAATAGACATGATGTTTGCATGGTGTTTTCCAGTACGGGTTATCTCATGAATTGGGGGAGGGACTGATACACAGCTACAGTTTACATGCCAGAAACTACGGAAAGAGTAGCAAGCCTGAGGTTTGAAGCAGACTCTCCTCCAATCTGTTGCTACAGAAGTGGCAAGACCTGAACGTGATCAGTAGCCTACTCAAATCCTTCTTCAGGAAGCTTCCGGAACCCCTCTTCACTGATGGTGAGTCCTGACCCATCCTGTGTCCCACTTGTCATGTGACCAGCCATGAGAAACAGCTACACCTTAAATATTAATGATGCACCACCACACTGGCTTAACTGGTGATGCATGAATATACAGTATGATGGAATATGATGAATGCATATCCATTATAATGTATAGTGATTGACGTACATGAATCAAATATTGATGGTGGGGTCAAATTGCTCATAAGCTGGCTACTAGCTGGCACAAAGTCCAGACCAGTAAGGCAGTGCAGGACAATCAGATATGTCACTAGCTTTGTGCATGTTGGCCATGGTGGTTGGGCATGCTACAGTACCCTCTGTACGCTATACTATACAGATAAATAGATATCATCAGAAAGTGCTTGGTGTCATGTTACATGAGTGCTGCAGGTTCAGCCCCAGATCCCAAATTTCTATTCAAGAATGACTGTTTAACTCACTGCCCTCTTCCCCCCTGCAGACAAATACAACGACTTCATTGATGCCAATAGAATGGAGGACGCCAGGGACAGGCTGAAGACCATGAAGAAGCTGGTGCGTTGAGAAGTAGCGGAGGGGGCGAGGAAATGCAGACATGCAAACAATGAGGCTTTTTTATGGCACTGTCTTACCTAGTTATCCCCATCTGTCTCTGTCTCTCTCACCCACTCTGTTTCACTCACTCCCTCAGATCCATGACTTGCCTGATCATTACTACCACACCCTGAAGTTCCTGGTGGGCCACCTAAAGACAGTTGCAGACCATGCAGAGAAGAATAAGGTCCGTATTGTACCTTGCACATATGTACACACTGGGTTGCTTACTCAGCTTAATGGAGCTGTAGTTTGGATCTAACCTCTACCCCTCCATTTATCTCTCCATCTGTATTCAGATGGAGCCCCGTAACCTTGCCCTGGTCTTCGGCCCCACGCTTGTGCGCACCTCGGAGGACAACATGACCGACATGGTGACCCACATGCCTGACCGCTACAAGATTGTGGAGACGCTCATTCAACACGTGAGTGCCCCCTCCCCATGCTCCCAGCAGTACTGACTCCACCCTCGCCCACTGCCCTGTGCTGACTCTAGCTCTCTCTCTTCTTCTCCCAGCATGCCTGGTTCTTCAACGAGGGGCTGGACAAAGACGAGAAGGTATGACGTGGATCTGTAAGAAAAGACTAGGATGTTTACCTGTGTGCGGACCAACAGAAGCTACAGCCAAAACTACTGATAATTCTGGCATATTTATTCAGTGTCAGATGAACAGAGTGCAGGCAGCAGATAGTCCATATTATGAGCAGATATTCAGCGTCTGCCTTCCCTCTGTCCTTGCTGTCCGTTGCACTTTCTTGTCTAGTAGGTTGCAGTTAATAATAGGAGATTCAATTGTTACCTGCTTGCTTGTCTGCTGTTTTAGACAACACCCATTCAAGAATATTCATGATGAGTCAGCAAATCAGAACACTAAGAACATCAGTAACGGCAGGGACAGAACTTTCATTGCGAAATGCACAGAGCTGAATACCTGCTCACTATGTAGCATAACTGTGCCGAAGGCCGTCTGTGTGGCGGAATGCCCACCCTTCTTCTGTCATTCTGCAGACACCGGTGGAAACAGGGGACCTGCAGCCTGTCCCCAACATCGACCACCTGCTGTCGAACATTGGACGGACAGCCCTGCTGGGGGAGGCCTCAGGTGAGACAACAGCTGCCACAGTGCACTTTTGTAGGGCTCGTGCCAAGGAGTGCCTCTGCACTGCTCTGTTTCTTTCCTGATGCTGTCGCTAGTGTACTTCTGCACTGCTCTGTTTCTTTCCCTGTTTTCCTGTTTCTTTTCCACATACTTATTTCCAACTTTCTCTCTCTGTACATTTCTGCGCCCTCCTAGCTGAGCCTGTGGAGCAACCACTGCGGTAGGACAGGATTTCCCCTGGCATAGTGAGCGTGTGTGTGTGTCTGTGTGTGTATGTGTGTGTGTGTGTGTGTGTGTGTGTGTGTGTGTATGTGTGTGTGTGTGTGTGTGTGTGTGTGTGTGTGTGTGTGTGTGTGTGTGTGTGTGTGTGTGTGTGTGTGTGTGTGTGTGTGTGTGTGTGTGTGCGCGTACATGTCTGTGGGGTGCGTATACACATGCGTGCATATATGTGTGTCGTCTGTGAATGTTCATATGTGTATGTATGTGTACATGTGTCTGTGTGCGTGTGTGTGTGTGTGAGTTTGTGTGTGTGTGTGAGTTTGTGGGTGTATGTGTGTGTATAGTACCCTGCAGATGAAGTCCCTGCTCAGTCCCAGTGTTGCTAAGACTTCAGTGAGAAAGCGTGTTGTGTGGAAGCATCATGCACGCTCTGATCCAATGCAGCTAATGGATTAATGAATTCGAGTTTCATCAGTGTGTCTGGCTCCACCCAGACACGCTTAGGTGCTAAATGCTGTCCTTGAATGACAATCACTGGGAGGTAATACGTCATACTGCTGAGGGTCTCACTTCGTACATGTGGAACAAAGTCTGCTGCCAGAGGAGAGGAGGCGAGGGAGACTACAGACCAGTCAATTCTGCTGTGCATTATATGACATTCAGCCAATTAAATTATATTTATATCCACAGATGCAGAACCGCTGTCAGACCCAAAAGCTTTAAAGTGGCTAATTAAGAAAATCCAAACAGACTGTGCGTGCCTGTGTGTCTGTGTGTGGGCGCGTATGTGTGTTTGTGTTTGTGTGTACCCTGCTCTGTATTTCACCTCTGCTACTCCCATTCCTTTTCCTCAGCAACACACTAATGAACCTCCCCTGTGGTGCTAACCACCCCTCTCTTTCTCTCTCTCTCTTCACTGATGCAGACTCAACCAACAGCGACTCAGCTAAATCTAAGGTAAGATTTGCTCCTCCAGTCACACTTCTGGCATTGTGTGTGAATTCTCACTCAGACTGAGCTACAATCTCAGGGAGGTGTGGTAATAGATTCCCCATTTCCCACTGACAGTATGACAGTACATATTTTAAGCTCAGTACCATCAGCACCAGCTTGGTAAACTGGAAAAGGAGTGTGGGTTGTGGGTTAGGTCAGCATTGTGATGTTTGTGACTCTGTATCTTAGGGCTCATGGGGATCAAAGCGGGATCTTAATGCCAAGGACTTCCTCTCGCTGTCCATCATATCCGCCGTCACCCGCAAGCGCAAGAAGCGCCCTAATGCCCGCCTCCTGGGCAGCAGCACGGATGAGGACTCAGAGCACGAGCCAATCAAAGCCAGCAACAGGGGCGGGCGGGGCCCAGAAAGGGGAAAGTTAGAGGGGGCCGTGGGGACGGGGGGAGGAGACACCGCGCCCAGAGCAGAGGGCGAGGAGGACGACGAAGAGGAGGAAGAGGAAGAGGAGGATGGGAGAGCGAGAGTGGAGGTGGAGGGACAGCCTCACAGCAGGCTGTGTGAGGAGGAGATAGAGGAAGGAGTCACCGCGGGGATGCTGGCAGAAGAGGGCGTGGTCAGGGTGAAAGCGCGGGCGTGGCGGGGCCCGGAGGACGCGCGCTCCATCGTGTCGGGGTACTCCACCCTCTCCACGCTGGGCCGCAGCCTGGCCTCTGAGGGGCGCGGCGACGAGGCGGACGACGAGCGCAGCGAGCTGGTGAGCGAGACGGACAACGAGAGCGGCTTCGCCTCGCGCTCGCTCACCCAGGAGAGGCCAGAGAAGCCGGCCCAGCCCCCGCGCAGCTTCCTGTACTCGCACTGTAAGGCGTCCGCCCCACCCGGTGCCTCCCCCACGCGCAGGTCGCCCCTGCCGGCCGTCGATGCAGGCGACAGGGGCGAGGGCAGGGCACGCTCCAACACCCCCTCGTCCTCCTCCTTCTCGTCCTCCTCCGCCCCGCACAGGCTGCACAGCCGGCCCTCCTTCAACTCCCACAAGCTCATCCAGTGCGACACGCTGGCGCGCAAGAAGCTGAAGGGCGAGAAGGCCAAGGCGCGCTCCCTGGACCTGCAGCTGGAGCTGGGCCCGAGCAGCGAGGACGGGGGGGCGGACACGGCGGGGGAGGGGCCTCGAACCGGTCAGCCGGGGTCTCAAGGCGGACGCGCCAGCGCCCCGAGAGCCAAAGCCTCATCGAGCAGCAGTCAGGAGAGCCTGCGCCCGGCCCCTGGCTCGGCCCCGCTCCCCTCACCCGCACCCCCCGGGGAAAACGAGGCCGCCTCCTTCTCTCCCGGCGGGCGGTGCTCGCTGGCGGAGCAGGTGCGGGCCCGCCTCATGACCTCGGCTGACGACATGCGGGGCGTGGGGATGCGCAAGCCGGTCTCGCCGGAGACGCGCCGCAAGAAGAGCGCCTGGCGTCGCCACACTGTGGTGGTCAGCCTGGGCGGGCTGAGTGACGCTGTGGCCGCCCCCGCCGACGTCCCGCCCGGGAGCGCTCCCCCGCCTGCCGAGCCTCCCGCCGCCAAATCCAGGGCCGCCCCCCTGAGCTCGGAGCTCGCCTCCCCCCCTGCACGGCACATCCCGGCCTCCACGTTCCACCAGTGCTTGTAGGGACAGCCACGGGGGGGGGGGTGTACTTCCCACAGTCCCCCTGGCCAAGCCCCCAAATAACAGCACTAAGGCAGCTGGAGGTCTTGACAGGAAGAAGGCAGCAGAGAGGCAACAGACTTTCTCCAAGGGAAAGGGGTTAGAATAGAAGGCAGTATAATACCTAGCAGGGCTGGGGACATATCAGTATAACAGCAAATACATTCATGGTCTCATTTGTTTCACATTGGCCCTGTTGGCCTAGCAAGGACTTTCCAGTTTTGCCAAAACTTCCTCAAACAGTAGTGTACTGAAACAGGACATGACTCCGAAGAGGCTCAATGTCCAGTAAATGTAATGGCCAAGTGCAGCTCCATGTATGGAGCTTCTGACCCCTGCTGTTACTGCTGGCTACTGTGGCTAGAGAGCATGCTGCAGTTTAGCTGAGTAGCTGTTAATTCCAGTACTAAGGTGATATTCATGCATAGGGTACACACACACACAAAGAGCAGCCCTGACAGTATTACACAGTGTTACAGCAGTGGCCCTGTAGCAGGAGGAGGGACAGAGAGAGGCCACAGTGGTATTTCCCCCTCTGTTCTTTCATCTGTATTTGTCTATTTCAAAGAGACTGAGTCTGACCTGTGATGACCCTGGTGCTTTTTGGTTTTGAATAGTTTTTCTTTCTTTCTCCTGGCTGCTCTGATGAACAGCAGAAGCCAGCTGGGTGTGTGGCTTCTATACAAAAGTGTGCAAAAGTGTGATGAGCTTCACTGCCAGCCATCAACTCCCCTCCAAATGCCCCTGCTGCCTGCGGCCCCACTGTCTGTCCGTCTGTCCATGTATGTACGTGTTCGTGTGCCTGTGTGCACGCATGTGTGTTTGTTATTGTGTGTTGAGCGATTTTGTAACATTTGTACAAAGCCTTGCTAAGTTAACCTCAATGTATATATTATACATACATACATATATATATATATATTTCATCATAATATTTGTTTTTGATTTTTTTTGTCTTTTTATTGTTTACAATGGTGCATCATGGTGCACAATCATTTCTTTTATGCTATTACTTGAAATGTTTCCATGTCTATGTTTCGGATATTTTGTTTTATATATTACTTACAATATTATATATATATATATATATATATATATATATATATATATATATATATATATATATATATATATATATATATATATATATGAAATATATTTTATTTTGTATGGAAGATAAGTACTTTTATTGTGATTTGAACTCTCGGGGTGTTTCTGTGTAAAACTAAAACAAAAAACAAAACTTAATGAGATGACTGTTTCCTTTTTATGGTAAATGTTTCTCATGGCTTCAGCTACTCTGCAAAAATCTTTGAATTTATTCTTCCACCACAACGGCATACAATAAACCATCCAACATTTCACTCAAATCCACATAATGTCAAAAAGCAGTTGTGGTATTTTCAGCATTTTAACCCTCTGTGTGCTTTAAAAACTCTGTCCTCCCCTTTTTGGTGTATACATATAAGGCAACTTTTAATTAGAGCAGACACTGACCCACTCCTCACTCCCCCTTAGACCTTTTGTGTAAGTCTGAAAGGAAGAAAAGCAAATCATCGCACACTCTGTTTCATCTGCAGCATCTCATTTGCCAGCATGTTTGTGTTGAGCTCAGCCCATATTGAGGCAAAAATATTGAGACACGTGTATTTATTTAACCTGGGTACTTCATAGGTGTGAGGTTTGAAGGAAGCGTTCTCCTCTGACATCATATGATTGCCTCTCTGTTATAGTCTATTTATGAATAGAACCTACAGCTGAACTTGAAAATGTCTATTCTGATTCTGGGTATCCAAATACACCTTTCAGAAAAGCCTTGCCTTGCTTACTTGCCTCACAAACCTCTTCACTCATGCATACCCTTTGGAGAGTAAGCCTGCATCCAGATTTTGCTTTGAACTTCTCGATTTTCCTTACATTCTCCATGCCTACAAGTTTACAGTAGAAGGTCCAGGGATATTAAATGTATGTAAATGTTCTGTAGACAGTTGAAATGTTCCTGAATGTCACTTTTCCACAGAGGGTTGGTGTCCTCATACAGAGCAGCCAGTAAAATCACTTTTAAAAAGACTTTCAAGTCAAGTCACATGCCATGAGCCAAGTATTGAACCAAAATAATTTTCCCTCAAAAGATTTTTCTGCTGTCTGCTCTGAGCCAGATGCTTGACACTGTCTAGATACTTCTCATTCTGCAGTTGCAGTAATTGTAATTGTGCCCTGGGGCCACTCTGTGTGTTGACTTTTCCTCAGTTTCTGTTGTGGCTAAAGAGTCAGGAAAAAAGGTACGACAGGGATGCCTATGGAGAAAGTGTTTTTTGGGAAAGGAATGTGTATTGTGAGGGACATTGGAAATGTGAAGTTCTGTCTGTCTGGTGAGGTGGTTTGCTGGTTAACACCATGGGTAGGTTGTGGACCATTGTCCACAATAACCAATGGTGTGACCATTAACAGACCCCTCATTTAATTCCATCGGAGTGGACATGCTGGTGTAGTCAGCTCACAAAACAGATCATTGGATCCCACGATTTACCCCCATTTTCCCCCTACAGGCTTCAAAGGGATCTACAGTAAAGAGACAATTGTATATCACAAAACACCTTAGTGTGTTAGTGCCATAGTGTGTTTGGGGAGACAAATAATTCTTGCCGAGGACATCCTCTGTGATTGGTGAGGGTAAAGCAACGCCTTGACCAAAATGAAACTTTTGTTTCAAATTGAATCCAGGTTATTTACACTCTGATCTGTCATAGAGTAAGCAGGCACCAAAAGCTAAATTTCATTCCTGAGAGTTCAAAATCTAAGGTTTAGGTCCTCAGAGGTCATCCCCTAGCCTCAGACTTGGACCATTTGCCATATACTCCCATTTATAATATAACTAACTGTACATGGTGGAGGAAACATGGGACTGAATGTAGTGCTGTAGGTCCTCTAAACCCAGCAGGGATGCCTGGGGTGCCCATAGGCTGTGGTTCATCCATATAAAGGTTCAGGAGAAGTTCCTCAAATTAAGGTCTCCGAATACTAACGTTTTGACATCAAAAATCTGTGATATATTTGAAAGTTTCTGTTTTGTTCTGCCTCATTGCATGATTGCCTTTCCTCAAGAAGTCCCTTGGAAGTTCCTTGTTTCTGGAGCATCTTCCTTCTTGCCACACCTCAAGTGGCATTCCTCTTATGCTGCAGTTCCTCATTCACTGCAACACTGTTTTCAGCTATTTCAATTCTCATTATTTTTCGCCTCCACAGTCTGAGGCCTCCTGAGGTTGATGAAAAGTATAACGACTCTTACCTCTGAAAGGCTTGGAAAAGCACACTCAGATTAAGAACACATCTATGCAGTTTCTGTGCTCCCTTTGGGAACACAAAAAAGCAACGAGAAAAACACAATGCTGCTGTGGAAAAGCTTTTTTATTTCATTTTTTTTTCTTTTCAGATAAACAACTTCCTGTTATATCAGTTGTATTCAGGAAGCCGAGGGACACTGGTTATATGAAATTGAGGGTTACATAAAAAGAAAATTGTGGTACTTTCATTCCATAAGGAATACAGTGCACAGTGTTATGGTAGGTT
Source organism: Megalops atlanticus (assembly GCA_019176425.1). Taxonomy (NCBI): domain Eukaryota; kingdom Metazoa; phylum Chordata; class Actinopteri; order Elopiformes; family Megalopidae; genus Megalops; species Megalops atlanticus. Next base: position 41,187,980 of record CM032875.1, on the reverse strand, counting down.
GTCAATTTTCCAGAAACAGCAAGAAACCAATTTCAACCATTCCTACTGAGGCCTTGAAGAAAAACTCTCACAACTCAAACAATAATATCACAGAGATTCTTGTGTATCCTCTACATGTATGTATCTACATTTGAAACTGTATGCAAATAATTACTGTATAGTTTAAGATTTTTGTACATATTGTCTTCAAATGTGTAACATATTGTGAAAAGAGTATTTTGAATTGTTCTAAGAATACTGTTGCTTAAATGAAACTGGCCTGACGTAACTAAGACAGCATGCATGAGACCAGTCCCTTTAATTCTTACATGGTTCAGTGCTTTAAAAAACAATGCAACCCCTTAAACAAGGTCTATATATGTTGGAAATAAATGGAATTATGTACAAAAATGACCAGGTGTGTACATTTGCTTGGGGATTGATGATATCAATTTATTTACTGAATTTGCCCAGTAGACTTATATTTCTGTGTCTGCATGATATATTGATGTCATTGTGGTCTACAGAGACCATGGTACCCCTATGTTTTAGTAATGTTTAGTAAACTTATGGTTTAGGGCTTTAGATGTGAAAAGATCCATTTTTGGTCAACGTAAAACACGAATTTTAATATTTGACAGTTCCACAGTATTGTTATGGCAGAAGGAATAGCCAGGGGACATTGTGTAGACTTGCAGAAACACGGATGTGGAAGTTAGTGAAATTTGATGAACAGTGATATAGCAATTAAACCATTACAGTGCACCAGAGAGGATAGAAAATATACACCTTATTTCTGAGCTTAACACACCAGATAGAATCCTCAGGAATTATGACCCACATATGGTAACAGTTTTGTCACATTTAGATAGCTCAGTTATTCACAGTCAATTCAACTTTAATTGTATTTAACTGAATAGTGATAATGTTGCTGTGATTGTTTACACCTGTGATAGTTTACATAATTTATTCATTTTCTATTTTTATTCCCCATTGTGAAAATGTGTTGCATCATCAGACATATCATAAGTGGAATACATATCATATGAATGTGTGAAAGCAGAGGATTAGACTCTTGCTCACTTGTTATTACTGGCCATTGATGTTCACATGGGAGATATTGGGAGAGGGTCAAGAATGGACAAGACAAAGAGGGCAGTCCATCTCAAATACTGTGTAAGTATGTATCTGTATTTCTGTTTTGCACTGTCAAACCCCCAAGTTGACATTCCTTTTAATGAAAATCAGTTTCTAAATCAAAAAGCTAGCTGGCTAGACTGGACAAGTATTTTATATGTCACAAAATATCAGTTATCTTTACACTTTTTTGGAGTAGTATCAATGATCTTAGCACAATATTATTTTTACTGAGTGTCTGATAAACTGTCGTTTTTACAGGAGCATTTTGTAAATTGGTGGAATAAATACTTCATAGGGCACATACCTCTGCCACCCTTAACAGCTGCTGTATCAGCTCTAAAATCAAATTACATCTTCAGTGTCCTGTAGGTAGTAATTTCACAAATTTTAATCCAAGTCCATAAGTAAATTTCATCTATCCTTCTTACAGACACACACACGTACACCTCTGAATAGACACCGTTTTAATCACATGACCTAAGCTAGTCCAGAGGCACTGATTGGCTAATTACTTCTGGTATAAAACAGAAAGACGACTAAACACCTAGAGTTCCATTATAAGAATAAAAGCATAAGAAATGTACATACTGTATGTCTGCTGTAAGATCACCGTAAGCACCAACGCCGACTTGTGAAATCTGCAGCCTTAGAAAACCAATACATAGATGCTGTACACAGCTCTGCTGCATCTGTAGCAAAGGTCAGAGAAACTATCAGTATGCACAGATATTTGCATTACAGCTCATAAAGGCTCAAAAGCCTAAAAACCGTGATCACAAACAGTAGCCCCTCACTCAAAACAGAGAGCAGATAAAAAGAGGCACCTACAGCAAAGCATTTAAATATTTGTGAGATCTGGGATGTACGTTCCACTCATTTTGTTGTACGATACACGTGAGACATAAATGAAATGCGTCAGATTGGCAATTGACAATTAACGATATACCGTGGCTACACGTTGTGTTCTGGTCAATAAAAGCATCATGTTCTTGTCAATAAAAAAAATCATCATTTTAAAACTTTACGTGTCTTCAATAATACAGTATTGAATATGATGAGTTCCTGGCCAGAGGTGACATTGAAAACAAAAGGAGTATTTCCTGTGCAATTGGACGGAGCTTGCTTTACTCAGTGGATAATTTAGGTTGGAGCCTCGTTAATGGCAGCTGAATTTTGCTCAGCGGACGCAGGGTTCGACAATGCGAGATTTATCCCCAAATGCAGCGATAAAAGGAAATTGTGAGAAACAGGGAAAGTGCCAGAGATGGAAAATATATCAGCAGGCGAGAAAGGCTTTGCTGGTCAGACTTTTCAGTCTGTATTCATGTCACTTTAAAATTTGGAAAATTTACGAAATATTTTGGGGAATCGAGCAACACTGTCCACAATTGCTGTTAAAAAGGTGTCCAGGGGACGCGACGCAATCTGTGATGACAGCATCTAAGGAGCTTTGCTACTTTAAAAAGTGTTTTGGTTGAGAGATCACTACGTTCTATCGGTAAAGTTGTATCTAAGGGTTTACAAGACAACTGAAAAGCGTTACAGAACTTTTCCATTGACTGTTGCAAAAAGAGAAAGCTCCGCCTACCCGCTTGCCGCTGTTTAGTTTCCTCGTCATGTGGCTAACAACCTGTCGTTGTTAATATTCGCTTATCCACCAAATTCTTAAACGATTCATAATAAATGCAGCGAGCAGTTTAATGTGACATACTTTATTTAATTTGAACATAAAGGGATATGGAGGTTAACCATCTTTCAGCGATAAGTCGAAAGCGGTTTAGAACGTTAGAATTCTGTGCGTCGTCAGTGCAGGAGCTCAGGAAATCATGATGATGGAAACTGGGCCGATTGTATACTGCAGGCCTCGCACAGGCTTTTGCGATATGCACCTTAAGACGATATTGAGGTTTGAGAAATATGTTGTCTTTAACAAATTAAAACAAAGCCCAAAACATCTCACAACGTATTATCGTTAAATGTAAATATATGTAAATATACATCTATGACTATTCTTGTGCTGTGTATGCTAGCAAATGCTTTAGGAAATGTAATATATGATTGAATAATGATAAGATCGACAATGCTGTTCAATACATGCCATTTGACAATATATGAACTTATTTGTAACAGTAAATATCCACCTGTTTGTGCTCAGCAATCCAGGGAACTGTTCAAAGACATAATGCCTTATTTGAGGTCAATATGATAGACCCCCAAACTATTTTACTAAGGCAGACCTTCAACAAAGTGGTACTGAGCTAGACTTGGAGTTTTCCCTGTCAAAACAAGACCTTGATGTGCAGAATATACTACTTGAGGTGGCTATAACCTTTTCTAATTAATTTATGCAATGTTAGGATTTAATTAAGAATAAGACATTTGTTGAATAAGAAGTTTAATTTGCATGTGGAAGAAAAACTACTTGGCCAAAGCTTTTGTGCACAGCTGCCATTAACAAAACATAATTAACTATATAGAAGGTGTGACAATGCTTGCATTTTAAATCTTGGTTGCATCATTAATTCATGGCTCTTCAAATCACGGCTTCCTCTAAAATAATTCCTTAAATGTATAAACACACAGAAACACACACACACATAACTGATAAACACACTGATACATATATTATTTAATTTGGACAGTATTATTTATCTTCATAAACTCACATCTGCTTTGGGATATTCCTAGCATTTGGAACATGTTTGACAAATATCACTGTTTGTGATGTGGTTTTAAGGACAAGAAATATAATGTAACCTAACAGTTTATAATGAACTCAAAAGAGAATGGCTTGTGCTTTCAAAATGTCAAATTTTGAAGTGTTCTTGACAGCCCAATAAGAAAAATGCACAGTATGACTTGGTGACATGATCGCCATGCTATTACTCTCCTTAGCACGGTATTTATTGAGAGGTCCTCTTCAAATCCATTCACCTACGGAGAATAAAACTGCAGTGCAATAGTGTGCAGAGTTTCAACAGTCATATGTTGCAAGTTGTTTTCACACCTAGGTAAGTAACACATCTGTATGCCTACGGTTTAATGCAACAAAGGTAAATATAATTCTAAATGTGATAAAAACTGGTTTAGGCAGCTTTCTTTCTCCCTCTAAGAACAAGTCTACCTTTTCTTTTTAAATTCCTTTATTTTCCGTTGATCAGACAGAATATTCAAAATGCCTTTATTGAATTGTCTTACAATCAATGGTTATTTAAAAACATAATACAGTAAGATTACTGTGGACAAATATTTCCCTTGTAACAGGCTGTAGTACATTATAATTCTTTTGCTGAATAAAAATGACTATTTTGTGATCATACTGTATACTCCAAAATGTCATATAAAGCTCTGACACAAAAAACCCATCAGGGATATGCCACTGTGTGCATGGCATGACATCTACTTTTAATATGGAGTTAAACACTGTGCCTACCAGTTCCCCTCTAGCTATCACTCAATATAGATCCAGGCCTATGGAAATCTAAATGTTAAGGTCAACTAAGAATTTATACATCAGGTCCAAGAGCAAATGTTTTCAACCACACAGTGATGAAAAATTGCAAATACAATGCAAAATGTTCTGTGGTTCATGTCCATTGGTTGTCTTTGTGTGGGTAGGGTTCAATTTTATGTCATTCTGGCCTTAGTCTTACTAAAGTGTGTAAGTTAGCTGCCTCTAAAATTATGATTTTTACTTGTTTGATTTTTAAAAATGGAGCACTATTAATATACTGGTTTTAACGGGATCTAGAGTTATGAAAAGGCTTGTATGTGCAAACACAATGGGGCAAAAATGAGTCATGAGCATACCCCAGACACACCTCCACTGTTTCGGCATCTCCCATTTTACTTCTGACCTTAGACAGAAATGCCTTGTCTTAACATGGCAGTTAGCTGCAAGCTCGTGTATGCGAGTGGATTTAAATCACAGATACAAGCACATTATGAAATTTAAAGCCCATAGCTAAATCTATATATTCCCCCTCTCCACAGTGTACAAAACCACCTTAAGTGCCCCATATCAGAGGCTAGGTGGTGCAATAGTAAAGAATGGCTGAGAGCACAGAGGATGTTGGCGGCCTTTTTAGGGCGATGGTCCATTTTCAACAGCTTGGAATCCATTACTGCTTCTGGAGACTGTGTCCCACTGTACACATCAACCTTCTCCTACTACATCAGTATGTGGGTTTGAGCTTTACTCATGTGAATGCACTGTTTAACTATGTAAACATTTTCAATTGAACAACTATTATGTGCTTTTAGGATCTGCTGTATTGCGAGACTAATGCAATTAAGGGTTCCAACTGACACAGTCAAGAAGGCCTGAAATTTTGAACTAACTGTCAAGGTAATTAATCAGTAGCTTTTGTGTCATCCTAAACTTATATTCTGATTAGAAGGAAAAAATATTTACACATGTACTTTCACAGATCAGATGTTATATTCATTTCTGGACGCTAACGTCTGTGACAACACCCACACACCAGTAACATTCTATTTCAACTCAAAAATAAAACACACAAAAACCCATTTCATGTATTTATATATTTACACATTCAATATTAAGACGATAGTTTCTTCAGAAGCTGACAAATTCATAGCAGTTTAGGACAGAGCTCAAACTTGGAGAAAACATGTCCTGCTGGTCAACCAGCTTTAGCACTGAATAGTTTTAAGATGTGGCATGAAAGAGGGAAATGATAAAACAAACCCTCCCCTTTTTGCTCATTAAACAATGGACTTTGTGTCATTTCTACATTTCAAGTCGAAAATGTAAACTCGTAACGCTGTGTAAAAACTGAATAGTAACGAATATTGCAATGAAACAGAGTACAGTCCAATGAGCTGTCAAACCAATTAACTAACGATAAACAGAGGTCACATTGAAAAAAATGAAAACAAAAAGAACTTACATGACCAGCCCCTGAATATCAAGACATTTAACGTCTTTTATTCACTTTCTTGTTTCTCGACGGTCTGCCCCCGTTCGATGTACAACTGGTTCTGCCGACGAAGCTCAGTGTTCTGTGCTCTCAGTCTCTCAAGTTCGCCCTCCAGCTCTCTGAGGCGCAACGCTTCAGGCTGGGCGACCGGGGTTTCTGCGGTTATGTCCGGGCTTCTCCTGGTTCGGCGGAGCCGATTATTCTCCTCCTCTAGGCGTGACATGCACTTTTCTAACTCCAGGTACTCACGCACCAACTCTGCCTTGGTCATGTTCTGCAGGCTCTCGACGTGGTATTTCTCATAGGTCTCAGAAAAGTCCCTCTGGAGAAACTCCCCTCCAGCGTTCCCTGGCCTCCCCATACCGTCACTGCCACCACCGCTGCCATCCTCCTCCTCCTCGTGATCGACAATGTCCTCCTCGCTGGTATCGTCCGAGCGACAAGCGCCCAAGATGCGCCTGCCTCCCAGCTCGGTGTTGAGGTCGGGTTCCTCACGGTCGTGTTCTTCCATCAGGAACTGCGTGGTGTTGTAGGGGGCGACGGGGAGACCTTTGGCAAACATCTCGGCTCGCATGCGGGATGCCCGTGCAGTCTCTCGTTCGTCAAGCTCCTTCTTTTCCTCCCATGACAGTTTGAAATAGGGCTTCCAGCGTCTCTTCTTCTTGGAGGGTCGTCGGCGATGTTTCTTCCTGCCCAGTCGCGCATCGGGCAAAGGCTGGGTCCTACCGCCAGGGCAACCGGAGTTTACCCTCTTAATGTGGCTACCACTTTCGCCTTGCACCTGACTCAAAGTCTCTTCTCTGGGTTTGTCTCCACTGTTGCCGCGAGCGACAAGTCCGTCCTCCCCGGCTGCATTACCAGCATCAGGCTCCTGACAAGGCTGAGCTGCTGCTGGGCACAAGGGGTGTGCGTCTCTAGCCACCAGCCCTGGACACACCTCCAGCTGCTCCCCTTGCATTTGCTTCATAGTAATAGTGTTGCCGTCTGCTTGCTGGCCATCTCTGTATCGCCCCCTATCGTCACCCTCCTGTCCACCATTCTCATTGGCTGCAGGATGCTCCAAAACTGAAGAGCTCACACCTGAAGTGGTGCGAGAAGTTTTCGTGTGATGGGTCTTCTGATCGCCTGCTTCTGACATCTTGACAACTGGGAACGGCAAGTAGGTTTGTCAACAAGCTAGCTAGCTAGCTACCTCCAGGTTTAAGTCACGGTGTGGTTGAAGATAAAAGTCCTTTATAGAAGTTTCCAGGCTTTGTAAAGTATGTTTTTATATTTCTTAAATAAAGCAACATTGGCTATATTTGTAACACGATTATGATTTTAAAAAACTTGACTGATCTTACTTCTTAACTCTCAAATAAAATTAGCTAATTCAACTCGTCAGCTTCTATGACTACAGTTAACCCTTTCGATGCTGCAAGAATTAGCCTCCTTTCCCTCGCTCCGGGTAGGTCTCGCTCTCTAGACAAACATCCAGTGTATTACTACTCTTGAGAGGAAGGGGGCCTTGTTTATATACCCACTCCGCTACTCTCAGTGCGCAGGCGAATATTGTCAGAGCTAACGGTCCAATGGGAATTGTAGTTTAAAAGATCATGATTTGTATGGAAACGTCGTTTACAAAACTACACAGTCCACAGTTACGGATCTCTTCTCTAACATGTAAGCCAATCATTTTCCACGCTTTGGAGCGCAGCAAGACCCACCTCCTTAATAATACTATTGGTTAAAAATGTACTTGCGCTGTTGCTACGCTTACGTTGTATCCCAATTGGGTTTCTCTACAGTCAATCATAAATCCTGTTTTCCTTAGAGGAAAGCAGTCCCGGTCGGCGCTACCACTTACAGAAAAGGGTGACAATGTTCATTTTTTGAAAGATAACGCACACTGTAACTATAACGTTATATGAAAACCACGGTTTGTATTAAGCGAGTAAATAAGTGGATGTTGCATGTTACTTTTTAATGTGTTTTTAAATCTCAACTATAAGGGAATGCTTTCAACGTACTGGTAATAAAAACCCACTCAAGCCTTTCTTACCAGAGGAGGTGCCTAACCCGTCGTACATTAACTAGTTCTCTGTTTTCCAGTGCACAGCGTTAAACATTCATTACACATTCAGTTTGTATTGATCTGTTTTTTTTTCCTTGGGACCATTAAAGAGTGGCCTTCTGAATTACATTATGGCGATGTGGTGTCGAGAAGCCGCCTCGTTTTCAGTGCGGAGTGGCACTATTCTGTTGTCCGCCCCTCTTGAAAGGAAGCGTAAGGAGATGGGAGAAGTTGACGAAACGTAAACAAATGTGTCAATGGCGGAACGAGAAGTTGCCATTTGTACTATTAAAATAAACGGCTTGTGACACAATTTCTCACTTAACATTGCTGCATTATCTTGTGATTGTCATTTTAGTTTTATATCGGCTACGCAGCTCAATCAAATGTGTATTCTGTTAGTATGTTCATAATTTCGTTCGCCCAGACATTTTGGGGGGATGAGCAATGTGGCTCCGATTTATAACCCATTCCTTCATATAACATAGGTCAGCTGAGCGTTTTAACATTGGTAGTTAGCGGATTCACTAAATGTAGTTATTAGCCAGCTATCTACCATCTTGTGGTTCTGGAACAAAACATTAGAATGTGGAACATAGCCAGCTAGCTGGCTAGCATTAGTTGGCTTGGTCTGCAGAAAATGAATTCAGTCTATATTAGCTAATTTTGCTTGCTACCGTCGCCAGTTGTAACTAGACAGTCTAACATTTGGAACGAGTCTCCGAGGAACAACAAAATCGCTAGCTGGCTATCCAACGTAAAACTTGGTTAGCTTGACAGCAGTAGTTAATGACCCGCTGCTTGAAGATAGCCAAATTGCATAGACAGCTGATGTTAATTGTTATCCGTATGAACTAGATATTACGCCAATGCAATGAATTTAGCTATTGATTTTATCTCTAACTAGCGGTAAGACGTTAGAGCAGGGGACAAACATCTAACATCAGTGAGCTGGCTAGCTAACGTCTATCGTCAGTAGCTGCTGGGTACTATCTTACCAGTGCTGAAGAAGCAACTTTACTAGTTAATGTAAAATAATTGGCTGAATAAGTAATATTTAATAGTCCAAGTAGGTATGCTTTGTAACTACGCAGCACATACACCGATTGTTGTAGGAGGTGTGTCCGAGGAGTAGTTTCATGCGTGAACACTGAGCAGCAGTAGATCCAACCAGCGCCAGTTCAGTGTTATGTGGCTACCGCCATCTGATTAGGTACCACGTGCCTGGTACGAGCCAATTATACACGTACATGTTTGCACGTTCCTTGAATTAAAAAGAAATGCATTGATCCCAGTAGTCCCGCCATGGACTCACCCGAAAATTAGATACCAAGTCTGTAGTGCACACTCATGTCAAAAGGTGACCGAATCCGCAACGTTGGCATTGTTGATTTTACTAGTGTCATTTGTCGATTTGACGTCTCTCAAGACATAGCTCCATCCTCCAGCCTGAGGATAATGTTTGGCTTGGTAAGTAAACCAGGAGCTTCTGGTCATAATGTCAGCTGTGATCCCCCACAGCACCAGTCATATGTATCATATGTACTTTACAGTGCTGTTTTTCTTTTTTTTTTTTTTTTTTTTACCAATAGCTCCAGGTTTAGCTGAATCATTTACAACCTCTGGGCTGACTGAAACATGTTGATGTAAGAGAAACAGGTTTGAAGAGAGACTGAGGGGATCCAATGTCTGTCACATACACTGCATACTGGGTAATGCTATCTCTCACCCAGCCCAGGATCTTCCCCACTGTAATACCAAAGCAGGACATACAACCGTCATTTTTTGCAGTAGAAGCACATGCCTGAGGAAGTGCAGGCCAAGCAAGGTCACAGTTTATAACTGTAAACATTAACATACAATCACATTCTGCTGCTACCCCAGTTTCAAATCTTTTAATATTTGTTACGTTTCATATGTAAACAGACAAGTATGCACCTCTTTGTTAGAAACATTGTTCAGGGCGTAAGAATCCTCAGAACAAATACCACACCCACTCCCATGTATACATGTCAAGACACATCTCTATTGTTCTGGTGATTACTCCATGCCTTCATTCTTTATAGTGTCGTGGTTGAGTCTGATGCAGTTTCCCCCTGTATAATGTATCGTGCATGTGCACTGCAAGTAAATTTAAATAAAAGATTTAGAAAAGATGTCTTCCATCTTCCTCTGGATGTTGATGTGGAGGGTATGTTTTTTTGGCCACTGAAGGAAGGAGACTGTTTTTGAGGATTATGTGTTGATAACTGAAAGTCAATGCGCATAGTGAGAAAAAATATATATTAAATTGCACTTTACACAACCCGTCAGAACATGGTTGTTTGAGGCTTATGCATTTTCACATTTACAGCATTGATGAGGTACTGCACTGCTGCATTTGTTTGATCATAACTGTGACAAAGCAGACTGCAGACAGAGAAACTAGTTTCAACACTCAACAGGGCAGAAACTGAGAACTGCACGAAGGTTGAGGTCGTGATGTGAATGAGAATCTATCCACACCCCCAAAAAGAAAAAGCTGGCTTGGGTGTCAGGAGGCAAATATCCAGCAGCATAGTCACTCAATCAGGGGGGTTGCGTTGAAACGTCTGTACTGAGTTTAAAGAGTTTTGAAGATGGCCCACTGAAAACACTGATCTAGCTGTACGATGGATTGAATAAGGCTTCTCCACCAGCGAGAGAATTCATTTAGGTAATTCTAGTCTAAATCTTTATAAATCCTCCCAATAATGAACCTTTTGGCTGTTATTCCTTTTATCTCACAATACCCTAGTTATAGTAAGACTAACATAATCAATGACATTATAGGGTACAAAAAAGAAACTACAGTCTTTCACAACTTTTGTCCACATCCTTGAATGGATTTCATTCACATGATTACAGGGTACCATGAGGTTAGCAACAACTAAAGTGTTAGGTTCATTTTCATCTAAGCTTTAGTGTAGACTAATGGAGAAGGGTGGACTAATGGGGGTTTACAAAGATTTAGCTTTCCCTAATGAATCTGAACTCCAAATAAAGCATCGGGGGGGGTTGTATCCAGTCCAGTGCACTTCAATCAGTGTTTGGCTGTTTCTTGCCATCTCTTTCCGATTCTGAGAGGGAGCGTCTTTATGCAGCAAGACGGGACTTCCCGTGGCTGCGGCGCAGGAGGAACACCAGCCCCTGAGCAACAAAGGGCCAGAGCAGCAGGAGCAGCATCGTGCGTCCAGACACGTCAAATGGCCACCACCAAGCCTCCTGTGGAGACAGAGATAGGTTATCACTACACACAGAAACACGCATGCACCGACACAACCATCAACACATACAGATAGAGACAAACACGCACACCAACTTGCAGAGAACCAAGTAGCCCAACCTCACTTTCCAGATTAAGAATGGAATTCTTATTGATTTGAGTGCCCTTTACTCTACAGTCAGTGGGTCCCTCTCACTCAGAGAGCATGGAGCCAAACCGTTAATACCAGCAGTGCCAAGTGTGCCTGGCACAGGTTGGCATAGTTCGACAGACAGCTCCGACACAAAGCGAGGGTGAGAAGCAGTTGCGGCTGCCTATTCTCTCTCCTCTCAGACTTGTGCTCTCGCTCTCTCTCACCGCTGCTGCCTTTGGTCCCACACCGTGCCAAACCAGATTAGGGCACTGACTACAGGGGTGAGGACTGCAGACTTGTGTGAAATACAGCCAGCAAACCCTATCCCACAGAGCCCGACAGACACCACCTGTTTCCCTACCAACAGGAGCCACGAGTATGAGGAAAAAAAAGAGAGTGATGGGAAATGCACATGCACTCTCACACACACACATACACACACACACGCATGCATGTACACACATTCTCGCACTCACACCTATTTAGTGTCTTACCTCTGTTGTGGGAGCTGTGAATTCTCCAGCAGGTCTCCAGTCTGAGCTCTGAGCCTGTAATCAGAGCAAAAGGAGGAGAGATCCTACGCTGGCGCTCTAGCAGTTATCATCCTTAGATAAAGCCAAAACCCGTCTCCCCCAGCAGCCACATTATCCCTCATCTCCTGAGCTGAGGGCCCGTCTGTAATGCTGCCTCCAGGGGCTGTCTAATCCACCACTGCTGCTGCTGATTACACCCCCTTACTAATACCAGTGTCAGCCTGACGTGGGGAGTTAAGTCGATGCACCGAAGCAAAGTCCCCCCTGAGATGTTCTACACCCCTTATTGCTAGTTTCCAGATGCTGATCATCAGTGAATCAGCCACTTTCAAAATTAAACCAAAAATTCAAACAATCAATACATCAATCAATCTAAGAGATACCAAAACTGGTGTTGTTACAGAGTGCAATACAGTTACTTTGTTGTGTTTACACATTTTGTAGAACTACCCTATGACGAATTTGTTCGAACATGTCCAGAAGGAAAAACCCTTCTGAGCAGGCATTAAGTTAAAGGTTGTTTCTACATAAAATGAGCAGGGAGACCTAAGGTGAGCTCCAGGTCTGCCCTGCATATAGCCTACACATGGATTGCATCCACCCTCTGGCATGTGCAGTTACAACCGTTTTACAACCCAAATGAGACTTCCTTCTGCTTGGAGCACCCGCATCAAACATGCTACCATCACTTGCCCTGTCCAACCCTAGGGGGTTGAGCATGTGTCACCCTTACCTGTGCAGCAGCCAGCCTCTCTACAGCCTGCAGCCTCTCCATCACGCTGTGCATGTCCTCTCGCAGCCGCCGCAGCGCCAGTACAATCTGCTGCTGCAGCTGCGCATCCTGCTCTCTCCCGGGCCCTCCCTCCCAGCCGTCCCCTCCGCCGGCCGCCGGGGGCGCTCGCGCCGCCCGCCACGCGCTGCCCAGCGGCTCACCACCTGGACAAACGGTCACACAACCACCCCACAGCTTACATGGCTGCACGGCAAGCTTGCATATAACAGTTACTATCAGGTTAATTTCATTGCTGAGTCCTTATTTAGGAATGACAAGTACCACATTTACAGCCCAGCAAGGGTATTTATAAATGGCCAATTCTTTTTCATAGCACAGTGAACTGATTTATGAATAATCAACAACAGTATTAATGTATAGTATTTATGAATGATCAATATCATTTTAGACTTGTTACTTATTAAAGGTATGAATAATCATAATGATTCCTTAATAAAACTCAAGGTTTCCCTGACAAATGTCTCTGCTGAAAGAAGAGTTATGGAGGAGCTCACGTGTCTCTTCTCTTCGTCCCTGACGCATTTCCCTGCCCGAGCCTCTCCCTCTCATTGGCGCACCTCTTCCCTCTCCCGACCCTTCTCCACCTTGTCCAGCTCCCACCTGTGTCACCCGTGAGACAGGGGCGTGGCACTGCATGGGGTTACAGGAAGGCTCGGACTGCACACGCTCACTGTGGAGACTGCCTGGTCTAGAGGCACCCTGCACATAAACACATTGAACACACATGGGAAAGGACCAGAGACTGTGAGGATCGCAAACGTCCATACATACTTCCTTCAAACCCTCAAATACTGCCTTTCATCAGTACCTTAAAATCTCCATTTTTGGTCATTAGTTACATTTAAGCACTTTGAGAATCAGGATGAAGGGAAGGAGGTACAGTATGGAGAGGGAAAAACAGAGTTAGTCTATGATTGTTTAACCAGTCGTGCAACCTTTCACCACAGAGTCTGTACCTTATTTTGGTCCAGCTGCTCCAGCGAGTCACAGAAGACTTCACTCTCTGAGTCGCTGGTAACCAGCAAACCGTCGGCTGAAGCAGCATCTGTGGAGATGAAAGGTCATCACTCAAGGCTGATGCCAGCAGCATATAAGTGCAGGCAAGAAAGACAAATCTCAGTTTATGGCAACAGCATCATATCAACAGCCATGATCTGCTGCATTAATGCTGAGTGATAATGACTTTTACCATCTGATTGGATTAATCCCAATTGATTGGTAATAATACACATTTCAACCACAATTATGATAACTGATTTCTTATGATTTCTGTGACCTGTAACCTTGTCTGCCAGATGCATAATTTTCAGTATACACCCTTTGTGCAGAGTGATTTGCCTCTCAGTCTTTTTAAACTAGTGTAATGATGCTCCTGTGAATTTCCCTTTGCCCTTTTCCTTTGACTAGATCTTCTGTCAGTCACCCTCAGGACTGCCTCTTGTCACACTTTACTTGATATGCAGTGGAAAATGACTGATTGTCTTTACTCAATAATTTGCTCCTCCACCCACCGCTAGTATGAGTGTGGAAGAGAATACTACTAATATTACAATGCAAAAGATCTGAGATCTGCACAAATGATTATGTAATTAATGAGCGATAAGTGCCATTTCAATCACTGTCTCTTACTAGCTAACCTAAGACTGCAGTTTAGGGTGGTCATGTTGGCTTGTGAATCTGTTACCTCATTAGAACATCATTGTTGGGTGAGCCTGGAAGTGAAATACTCTACTAAGGCCTTTCTATAAATATTACATTTTGGAAAAAAACTCCTTTAACCAACTTGCCAAATGAATCAGGGCACTTTGTGGGAACTGCAGCGCAAACAGTGGGTGCAGTCACTTCCAGCAGTGCATTGAGAATTTCGTTAGGCAGGTGAGAGATGGCTAAATGCATTTCATGGGTGGAATTCTCTGGTCTAATCAAATGGCACCAAGTAATCTGTTCACTTATTTCTTTCACTATCAAAAAATGGCTAAAAACAGTCACCACGAACAGCAATCCTTACACATCCAATATGTGCATTCTCTCCACCAGACTGAGAACAATACTATTCAACCAATACTGATGTGTGGCACACAATACTTACTCTTAGGGTCACTGGATGTCCCCCGGGTCAGTTCCTCCTTAACCTCACTCTCCACCTCTGATGGGCTAGCTGTGTGGTCGCTCCCCTCTAGTTCTACACATAACACACAAACATATTAACAATCTTTAAACAATAACAATTGCATTTCTATGGTGAATGTTTTTACTTTCAGTGTAACTTGTTCAACGTTGTTTATTTTTGTTTTCACTAGTATCCATACTGAATAGCTTTTCATGGATTTTAATAATATGAACACTTGTCAATTTGAAATCCATTCCTGGTTTTATATCCTGCCAGGCTTTGTACCATACCAATCATACCAATCCTAGACTACATTTTGCTACCTCTCCTTCTCTCAGTGGATTACAGTAATTGTGCAAATTCATTCTTTAAAATGATTCTTTGCCACCTGAATTCATGAATACAATCACAAAACACTATGATAAACTGGGAACATTGCCTACTGTACATACACTGAACTGGTTTGAGTCTTACTGTGTGGAATGTGAGTTTATATCCATTTTAACAGTGCATTAGCTTCGTGCTAACAGCCAGAGGGGCATGACCATCTACACAGTGCACTCTGGAGACTACAGCCAGACAGGAATAAAATAAAATGCACTCAATTTCAACTAAAATGATACCAAAGCAACATTTCAGTAAAAAATAAATGTCATAAATGTCACAGGACAGCCACCTGTAAAAGCTTTGAAGGCTCAGATAGAAATTGGAAAAATTGAGTTTTGCAGGATGTTATTAATCAAGCATCCATTCAATGCTCATGTGACATCGCAGAGGAATGTCACAGGCAGATGAAAAATTATGGGTGACAAAAACTGGTATCGCACCACAGTGAAAATGATTGCTTCCTTTCAGTAAGAATACCTATAATATAATGAAATTGAGGTGAGAATTTTCATGAGGGGCCTACATTCTTAGTCTGTGAGGTTACATGATCATAATGGTTCTGCCCCACTGCTGACCTGCCCTGAGACTCAGCAGTGCCTCCGGTGGCCGTGGCATGTCGTGGATGACGAGGTAGAGAGGCTCAAAATAGTGGAATAGAGACGCCGTCTTCTCGTTCATTGGCATCGTGTCAATGACCTGTAAGGCAGGGCATGATGGCTGCTCGTCAAGACGCCAGGGCCAGTCTGAGACAGACAGACGCGATCAGAAAGACACGCAGACGTGTACAGTGCTAAACCACCAATGGACAGTGACGACACTGACTCATGCAGGGGAACAAACACCCAAACACAAATGGACACCCCTGATCCACTGTGCCACAGACATATGGACACCCAGAGGTCCCAGTGCTGGAAAAGAACAAGGACACTCTACGGTACCTCCTGTGCCACCTTCTTCATCTCCTCCACATACGCCATCATAGCCGCACTGCTGCTCATCTCCCCCAGGCGACTCCAGGCATCCCTGAAAATAACACCACAAAGGGCCCTTGGCAAACCAAGCATGCTCCATCTCATTACAACACAACAATAACAGCAACACGTCAACAACGATTTAAACCTGGTTTGCTACATTTTATAGTGTGCCCTCCCTTTCTGCTTCCTGCCTCTCACCATTTGTAGCGACCAACAGGATCCCAGAAGCCTGGCCGGGGGACCCTGCAGGGCCCACACACAGCCTGCTTGTAGAGGCCATAGAAGCGCAGCATCACCTCATAGGAGGGCCTGTAAGCACCTGGAGGGAGTAGCACAGCACAAAACACATGATCCAAGACACCTATTGTACACACACATTCAACTGAAAACGTACAGCTGTGATTGCTATTATGTCAACTTAGCTGGCCTGTAGAGGACCTGTTGTAATTTTTGACAGCATGTTAACCAGCTGCAGAAGAAGACCAGAAACTGTAAGAGGAGCAGATTAATGGTTTGCTGGTTATCAAAAAATTTTGATAAAATACAACTGATAATTTTCTTCCAGATAAGTCTTTTGCTTTTTTTTTTTTGCTTAATTTTTAACTATGTGCTAATGCATTTAACAACTTTCTAATGAGTGAAACTACACTTCTAAAAACTGTTCTTAAGGCAATTAATTTACTTTAGTTCCTTATATATGCAGTATGAAACCCTTTGCGCCCATTCACAACGCAGCTGGTTCATTCTGTGAGAAATCAATATGATTTTAGAATTCTGAGCCATTAAGCAGTAGCAGTACTTAATAAATGTGGGAAAAAAGTCTGTTACAATATCAGCTGTGATGAATTTATATACAACAATGACCTTCACCTGCCAAGGGCAAATGCTTATGACTGCCTTTCACAATAAAAATGTGAAATGTAAAATGGAAACTTCAGAGAAGTTTTGAGTAAAAATGAGGCCTCACCAACTTGCTGCCAAATTAACTTTATGAAAAATGTTCACAAAAAAATGAATGGCTACAATATTGTAAACTATTTCAAAGGGTTTGTTGTCAGAGACAAGACACTTGTTCAATCAGTGAATCAATATGGATTGGTTAGCACTTGATTGTCTGATCTGTAGTACGCATTTTTAAATATTAAAATGAAAAATATGTCATTTTAGACCGTTGGTGTTCATTTCACACAATGTCAATTGGTCTACTTTTCTTGCAGCATGGAAGGCACATCATATGTACACACTATCTGATTGTCAGAAATCATGACCTGTTTGTCTCTTGGAACAGCTGGTTGTCACTGTAGGAACACTGGACTGTAAGGAGGGTGTGCTGGCCAGCCAAAACGACTGTGCATTTCTTCCTTAACGCTGGGGCCATTCAGTTAAATTTGTTATCAAAACTAACATCACTCACCGTTCTTAGGGAGATTCTGTATTACGTCAACGGCAGCCTGGAAGCGCCTCTGACAGTTTTCCTCTGACTCTGCCATAGACAGAACGGGCAGAGCTGTCTGCGATCTATCGGTGCAACAGTCCCGTGGCATCCAGCCGGGTCCCGGGACGGTAGTGAGAGCTCTAGCCCGACTCCCACACTCCAGTAGCCAAGGGACACCGTAGTCACCCTTACAAAGAAAAAACGCAACCAGAAACCCTTTCTTATAACATAGCTCAAGTTCAAATATTAATCTAATCCAGACAAGCCAGCTACGTTGTCAACAATTTTAAACAGCTAGACTAAGCAGCTAACGTTAGCTAATTCTTGCCAACAACTCGAAAGTGGCTACGGTTTAGTGCACGGACGCACTACTTTCGTGTCCTACAACATGTTATTGAAAATCTTTATATCCCTTCCTTCATTTTACCTGAAGAACTAACGAGTTCAAACTGGTTTAAAATTCGAAGGGAAGTGAGCTCGTGGAGAATTCGGATGAATGCAAACGCATAAGTTAGCAGGCTAGTAACAAGCCGACCAGCCACACCAATTGGCTACATGTTGCACCCTTTTTTATGCTTTGTTGAGTTCAGTTTTTCTAGGTAGCTCCCGTAAGGTACTTCCATAAAGCGGGTTGGTTAGCCAGCTATCTACCTTACTAGAAATGTTAAATTTGTGATTCGAAAGGTCATACAATATGACAGTACATGTTGCTAACGTTAGCTCACTGCTCACCTTCGTTCTTGTTGATCGTGGTAGCTAGCTAACTACACTAGCTAGCTACCTGTCATGACAGGACTCTGGGTGTCACAGAGGTGTATCTAGCTAAGTGTGCAAAACATCTAGGAAATGAAAAATACATATAATGTTACTAGTCTATATTACTGAAATTCGTCTGATGCCGGTAGAACCCTAGCTGACTATCAACTTTCTGCTCTCTTTAACGTTTTTCCGATCTTCAACCCTACAATCTCGCCTACAGAAATTCACGTAGAACTAGTTTCTGTCACGTGACGGTTTTGTACGTTTACGTACCATGGTTCATAACCAATAGAAATACCACGCCTCAATGCAGGAACTGTAAATAGCCAATCATAATTGTACTTTCAAGTCATGAGACGCCCCTTTCTTTGAGCTGAGCACTGAAATTAGACAGCCGGGCCAAGCATGCATTGGTACAACATGACCTAACATTTCTATTTATATTTTGTCAACAAAACCAAACCTTTTTCTGAATGCAACACACAGAAGCATCTGTTGTTATTTAGTATGTTAATTTTCTCTGATATTGCAACTGAAATTGGAATAATCACGACATTCACGATGCTTATAATAATGATTATAATGACAACGATCACGACTATGATCATTCTTCTTACCATCATCATCTTCGTCACCTTACTTGCAGGGGTGATTTTATAATGCGTTCAGTTTGTTTTGTATTCCAGTGTCAATTTATTATACAGTATCTAAACAAGCCTTCAGTTATAGGCATAAAAATGTGACAATTTCCACAACTACTTACTGGAAATGTGCAATATTGAGAAAACACTACATACAAATGCTAAATAATTTGAAGGTAAAAATGACAGGAGATCACATACCCCTATTGGTCATCCTAGCCAAGTGCCAAAAGACAGCCAGCAATTCGACAGGAGGAAGATTTACATGTTAACCCCTTATCCCGAACTTGTCCTCCTCTGAAATTCTCTCTATTATTGCTAGAGGGCAACACATCACCAGGGATGGATACATCTTAACGTGTATCTTGGTCCCAGGTTTCCCATGGCGTAGACCCCGCCGTTTGTTTCCAGTTTCAGTCCGTTTTTTTTATGTCCAGACCGTATCCTTGAATTGTGTGGATTTTACTGTGCTCTCTCGCATCCCATGCCTACGACGCCAGATTTCTACCTTTCCTGTGATTGTGTGGCTAATAGGGTAAAGGAATACAGTGTTATATTTCCAAAGTCTTTTAAATGAATGCTTTGCGATCTGGCAATATGTCCTGAACTTGAGACATCGTGGCTGGTTTATTGTTCGATGAGAAGTAATTCTCCATAAACATCAAAGGGTGATGTCGAAGGAGGATTAACGGGTTCTTTGTTCGTCAGGATCTGGACTAAAATAATACCCAAGGGAGGCGTGGCTATGTTAAAGTGAGGTTAAATGCAGAATGCAAAGAAAGAATGCTGGATTTAGCTTTGGTTAATAAACAGATTACTTGGGTGGCCAGTACCATTTGTCAAGAGCAGCAGATACCGCTGTTTGAAGGGCATGGCTTGCGCGTTCCCTCTGCTCTGATTTACAGCTCTGTTCGTTAGCCTACTGTGTGGTGTAATCCTTTTTGATTTAGCTTTATGAACGCAGTAAGTGCGTTTGCCTCCTTATATTGGCAACGTTTAGTGACATCAATGTGGGCAGTCTTCTATTCTCCTTTGCAGTACTTGTAAAGGAAAAGTTCTGAGACGCATAACAGCAACGCATCTCAGCACACTTGGATTCTAAAGCTCACTACGTCAGGAAGGGCTGAGCCAGAAACGAAGTAAGTCAAAGTGAATAGAAAAAGTAGCTACTGGCGTCATGTTAGGCACAGGCAAGAAGGCGAATCCTGTGCAGAAGAATGAAGCGAAGACGGCGACAGGGCACGACCCCTTAAGAAATTTAGGTAAGGAGGTAACTGGAATTAATTCCTCAATGGGTCAATCTGAGTTATTTTCGTTGAGTTGTACTTTCGGAATATCGGAATGCTTAACATGTCTGATCTCCGCAGAGCTCCAATATTACTGCACGGTGAGATAAAAAGGTATGCTGTCTATCCACTTTGTCTCCTCTGTGTATTAGGTGTGGAGCTGTCACATTTGATGCCGTTCAACATATGAATTGTGCACCCCGCTCCAACAGTCATTCTTTGAGTTGATAGTTTACACACAGTTTAACTGTGCTCTTTTAACGATTACGATTAGTTCGTTTACATTTGTTACAATTATGTCTGCTGTTATTATGGTCGTTATTGGGTGCATGTGCAAACAATGATAGTAATAACCTGGGACGTTAATCGTGGAAAATTATTATCTAGGATTTTTCCATGAATAACCCAAGGGGCCTCAGGTTATTCAGCAACAGCAGAGAACTGGAGAAAATAATTAAGTACTGGCTTTTAAAATAAAACCCCAAAAACTCCGATTGGATGTACTTGTAAAATGAGGGTAAGGTAATAAGACCTGAAAACGAAAGGACTTTGACACGTGCGCTTAAACTGTTTTTATCAAAAACAATCCAATTTGGGACGACAAGTAGACGCTCTATTGATTTCAATTGCAGATGTTCCCAGGTAGGTATGCTAAATTGCTCTTATGAAACGGTACTCAAAACGATTGAAGTAAGAGAGATTTGGTGATGTTAAATAGTGTGTGTGTGTGTGTGTGTGTGTGTGTGTGTGTGTGTGTGTGTGTGTGTGTGGAAACACAAAGTTGTGTGGTGATGTGTCCAACAATGCACCCTCCTGATGCACAGCTCTCTCAATTTTCCCTCTCTTGCAGTCACCTTCACCTGGCTAGTAAAAATACAGCCACTGTAAGATAGGGCGCAACAGCCAGGAACACTTGTTAGCTCCAAGTGCCTTGCTGACAATGGTCATCGAAAATAATGTGTCACATTTCACTTGAGTGTGGATGAGTGCTACTCGTAAAAAGCAATTTAGTCCTCAGAAAAATTTTTAAATGAAAAGTCATCAACAGCCTTGTATGCAAAACCAACATCTCTCTAACGAATAATTATCAGTACTGTTGCTTCATTCGGAAGAGTCACACACAGTGTCCTCTCTGCATAAGAATGTAAGCCATGACTTAACAGTCAAAGAATTTAGGAAAAAATCATATAAGTTTCTCAAAAAGCTGAAAGTGTTGATCATGGTGATGATGTGGGACAGTGTCTACCAGCCATGGTCTTGAGGACCCCCTGTGTGTGCTGGACTTCATTCCAGCTGAGCTCTCACTTAGGCCTGATTGAGCTGTTAGCTGGAAACAAATTTGTTGTAGTTTATTTAAATAAATAAACATGTGAATTTATATCTCTACATTTAGTTCTCTGTTTGAACAAAATACGCCATTACAGATGTGTTTTTAGTAAAAAGAAAGTTGCTCAGCCTGCCCCTTGGACAAATTTGGTACAGGTGTCCCAATTAAGTATAATTAGTTGTTCATTTTTTCTAGGCCCCATTCAGCAACTAATTACTCTTAATTAATTAAGGTGAATACTCATTGGTGTTGCTAATTCATTTGTGTGGCTCAAATGAATAGAAATAACTGACAGAAATATCTCACATGTATATTTCTGTTAGAATAAACATATTTCCAACAGCCCAGCTCAAACAAACCTAATTCAAACCTAGTTCAGCTGGAATGAAAACCAGCATACTCATCGGGTCACCAGGACCAGGATCGAGAAACACAATAGTACAATATTGCATGTGACAGTTACTGCCTATTCTCAGCTAGATTAGTCATTCACAACTTGCGGTTTTGGGGAACCCTTTCTCTGTGAAAAACCATTGATGTTAATTTTGTAATAGCCGAGTGGAATAATGTGTGCCATATGCAATATTGCTTCATCCCTACTTGTCAATTTTGGCAAGTGGTAAGTATGCACAGGTACCCCTGTGCAGATGTATTTCACCACCGTATTTGTGACCTAGTCTGGGGGACATGATGCCTGTATGTACTGTGTGGGGTCTGTGGTTGGGTCAGGGATGGTTCCTGGGCACACTCTAGATGTGGGCTCCCATGGTGGGCCAGGCCCTTGTGGTCAAGACTGCAGCGTGTTCACCTCTAATTGTGCATTTGATGTAATTTCAAAATTATATTACTTCTCAGTGTCTGCTGCTTAATACCAGACTGGAAAAACTACATAGTTCCAATTTTATTAAACTAAAATTGTTTAAGGTCGAGGAACTAACAATCTTCTATCAGGGGATTACTTTGGTGCAATACTACAGGAATTTTCTCCTTGCCTCTGGCACAGGGCAATATATATTGAAGTATGTGAGAAGATTGTCTCCAGTTTGAGGGGCCCAGCCAGTCTTCCTCACCACTGCAGAAATGGTTTATGGAGGAACTGGGAGGCCCGAGCACAGGGAGGGAAACACTCACTGCAGTGAGCTTTTAAAACAGATAGGCCTCAAAACAATTTTCAGCCCACATTAACAAACTAACCACTCGGTGGACTATATTAATAACAGTGGTTAACTGTGCAAATTTACATGCAGGGTTGTTACCGGCTTCCAGGCAACTAACTATTACTGGTGTTACTCATTGAATGTTTCCTTTTAAAAACAGCTAAGAAGAGTTTAAATGGACTGAAAGGGAACTGTGTGTAGGAGTGGTGCTTACTGGACTCTTGCAGTTGCTAATCTGTGAGCACCCCACTGTCTGAGTTTGCTTTTTTCCAGGTCTGATTGCTAACGGCCGTTGCTTGAGCAACTGTGATTTACTTGGCCTTTAAAGGAAGTACATTAAAGAAAAAATACAGCCTTTTTATTAATTTCCTGTTTGACATTATGGGTCTGTGTTTATGTACACATAACAAAATATTGTACACAGAAGAATTGGGATCACATTTAATCTGTTGGACTGGTGAATGTGGAGAACTTGCAGTGCTGTAACAGTGCTGTATCACCTATAGTACCAAGGACTGGGTAGTAGGCAGAGACAAGGAGAGCAGTCCTTCACAAGACTGGAATATATTACCAGATGTTCCAGATTTGCATGTTGACAGATCACAAAGAGGAATGTGTTTAGTACAGCTCTAAACGTACAAAGGTCAAAAGACCCCCCATGCTGGTGGTATGTTCTGTGTTATGGTACTAAATCCATTAACAGGATTCTTATTTCAAGTGTTATTAATGAAAATGTTGTGTGTCTCTGAGCAGTTCAACTCAGGGCCCACATTTCTTGATCAATGCAGGTAAGGACGTTTTGTGATGTGATTTTACTTTTTAGCAAGGTCAGCATACTGCTGTCAAAGATGAACATTTCAATCCGTATGCCAGTTTTCATGTTTTGTATTTCAGTTTCACTGCAAGAATCTTTGTGGAGTTCTGCTGAATGCTCTGACTTTGACACACACACACACACACACAGAATTAGGTCATGCCAGCCCAGCGATGAAGTGCATGTCAACATTGCTCTCCTCGCTCGCTATGGGCACAGAGGGAGGCAGGGCTGCATGCGTGTGAGGGGGCCTCGAGGCTGCGTGACCTCATCGCAGACCCAGCGGAAACCCGCACAGTGGAATGCTTCAAAGCAGAAACAAGAGCTCTCGTGATCCTGGCGTAGGTTGTGAATGTGTGCAGTGCTCTTCAAAAAAGGTTAATGGAGTGCCCTTCTCCTCAGTGAGGGTTGGAGCCGTCATTCCTCGTGTAGCATGTGGCACTTCTGGCTTCCTTTAGCCTGAGCAGAATTTTCTGGGCTCTTCCTCTCTCTCTATGGGAATCCACGCGTACAGTTTAATGGCTCCTCAGCTGCTTACTGAGCTTTGTGTCCCTCAGGAACAGTCTGGATCTTATTCCCCCAAAAGCCAGAGTTTGCTGGCTGAATGTGTGTGTGTGTGTGTGTGTGTGTGTGTGTGTGTGTGTGTGTGTGTGTGCAAGTGTATGCAATTGCGTGATGGTGGGGAGAAGGGGGAAAGCATTGTAAACTTTCAAAGAGTCTTTACATTGGGTCAGTACTTCAGAAACAAAAAGGATGGACATGCTGGAGGGGAAATGGGACGGTTAACCATGGTTACTTCCCTGCTTCTGATGAAAACAGCCAAGCTGTCCGGGGCCTGGTCAATGGGCAGCTTTGTCTTGGCATCAAGAGTCACTGGCATGTGGCAACACCCAGGGCAGAGTTTTGGCAGCAGGAAGAAGCAAGGGGAGTCTGCTTTAATAAGGAGCCCTGCTGTCTCAGACGTAAAGGCTGTTTCCAATTAGTTTTGCCCTCTTTCATCCCCCGGTGCATGCAGTGTCTCATGTGGCAAAATGGGTTTGTCAAATAATGGGGCTGGGCTGGGGGTTCATTGACAAGTTTGGAGGGGAGGGGCTCACAGTTTTTCCTCAGCCCCAGCTTTGTGAACAGTTGATTTGAAGATAGACCTGTTAATTTTTTGACAATGCTGTACAGCACAGAAGTTTTTTAGTGTGTCTTTATTCTCAACAACTGACTTTCAAGAGGGTGTTTCTCTCTGTCCCTCTCTGAGGTGATGGATCACTGTTCCAAAACAGAGTGACAAAGAGATGGCATGCACTGGAGCATAGAACTGGCCAGTCCTGTACAATCTAGGTTGGTGCTCCCTGATGTTAGCTGTTTGGATCATGGAGCTCAGTCAGACGCACTGAAACATGGTTCAGACATAATCCAACTACTGTACTGTATCTGATCTGGTTCAGTCTGTGAACTGTCTTTTCTCGGTGTGTTCTGTCATTGTTTGTGCGTTGAGTATCTCTCAGTGGAAAATAGTATGTCTTGGCAAGGTGTTTGTATTTACACTGGAGCTCGAAATAGATTTGAGCAGCTGGTCATTTTAACGCTGGTGTTCAAGGGTAGGGTTTCCCTTCAAATGGGCATCACTCTGTCTTGAAAGTGTAGATAGAAATATCAGGGGTCGTTTATTTGATAACAAAAGTCAACGTATTAAATTCCAATCGCCATAAAACTCCAGCGGTTTTCCTGCCATGGGTGCGTGTGGGTCTCAGTGTTGCTCTTTCTCGGCTCTGCTGCCCCAGTTGCTCGGAATGTGTGCTGTGGCTTTCCCCTTTTTCCCTCAATGTAGAGTCCTTCAATAGCTGCTGCCCAGGGAATTCATCTGGAGCTTATTGGAATCTGCCCCCACTCAGAAGGGAGCTTTTCCTCCGTAGCTCTGCATTCCCGAGCCTCAGCAGACTCAGCAACTGCTTCTAAACTCAGAAGAGGCAGCAAAATTAAACATTAACTGCGTAGCAGCTGAAAGCAGGGAGCATAGCATTGTAGTCTGATGTCAGTGTAACAAAACTGCAGTTATTTTAGAGAGAGGTTGGTCATGATTGACCTTATTTTAACCATATATGTATTATATATGCAATATATGTGTATTATGCAAAAGCGATTAACTCTCTCCCCCATTAGTTACTGTGTGGTTAGAACATAATGACATGTTGTTACACACTCATTGTTGAAGTATTTACAATATAGTTAAAATGGTCTATGGTCAACTGAATATACAGTGTTTCCAAAATGAGCTTGAAGTGCAAAAGCTGGAGATTCGTCCTCAGCATTGGCTTAGTGCAAGGGAAACTGATTTTTCTCACCCTAACCGATCTCTGAATAATCTCTGTCTTTAAGCCTTTAACATGTTTTCCTGTGGGCCATCTGGACTTTGTGTATAAGAGTGAAGCAGTGTTGGATCAGTTTGGGCAAACAATGTATGCAGCACAAGCGGTCAGATGTAAACACAGTTTACACCCTCATTTTTCCTATGCTTCGATAGGTATGATGGACAAAAGTGATTGAAACACACAGACACTGGAGGAGCCATTTCTGAACCCATGTTTATATCGTTGGTCACCGATCATTGGTGGAATATCAATATAGTATCAAACCATTCATGTCAGAACCCAAAATTAATTACCAGTCCGACTCCTGTAGACCAAAATAGTATTTTATTTGTAAACAAATATGTAAACATTTACTCAGATGTGAATGGGCCAAAAACACCCTGTAGCAACTTTCCAAATGAGACTAGGTAGTGATTATTAGTGTATGCTTCACCACAGAGGTGCTTTGTAGTTCTATGTCAGCACCCTCGTTTTCACATTCATTTAGCAATGTGGGTCCTCTGCATCGGTCTTCTTCAATAGAGTGGTGGGTTTCAAGGAGCAAATGAATACAGCCTGGCTACATCAGCTTCTTTATAGCCACTCAATCAATCTCCCATTACAGCATTAAACCTAAAAGAGGCTTAATATGGGCATCTGCTAATGGTATGGATTATTAGACCAATTTCATTAAAAGCACGCAACTCAGAGGAAGCCAGTGCCTGTGCTGTGTGGCAGGAGATGGACTGAGGTATATCAGTTAACACTGCACTGAATGGAGTCCTGTCACAGGCGTGGTTATGGAATAGCAGGAATTTATTTATCAGTGATTTTCTTCTGTCTTTTCCTGTGCTCCCCCCCCCCCGCTCCTCTAGGCCTGGGGGACAATGAGGACGTGCAGCTGATGCTGCAGGGCACCACCATGGTGAAGGTGCGGTCCCCGCGCTGGCAGAAGAGGCGTGCCCTGCGCCTGCTGGACGATGGGGTCACCGTGTGGTGCGAGTCCAGCAAGAGCTCCCGCAGGGCCAAGGCCCAGCAGATCTGTGAGTGAGCTGGGAGGAGGGAGGAGCTTGTGGGGAGAGGAGGTGGGGGTGATTGTGGGGGGACAGGGCGATGACTGAGAGCGATTCCAAGGAGTGATTAGGGAGGCTGGTAGAGAATGGGGGGAGGGGAGGGGCTGTCGTGGTAGGAAAAGAGGTGGTGTCACAGGGGAAGGAGATTTTTGATGTGTGGGGAAGGGAGAAGCCAAATGGTGAACATCCCTACGTAATGCATGAGAATGAAAGATAATCACTGATACATAGACCACTGTCCTTGTTTAAGTGCACTCAGTGCTCTGTTAAATGACTTAGTCCAGCAATATATTTAGATCCAGGTGAGATTTTTTTAAATTATTGTAAGGATGTGCTTATATCTCACCTGCTTCCCAGATCCGAGTCTGATCTTTCATGCTGCAGATCCAGGTCCAAAAACATGCAATTTCAGCCTTCAAAGTCTGGCTTGACTTCGAGGTATAATTCTGGTGCAGTGTCTTTCCAAGGATGGACAGGAGCCCTGTGGAAAGTGTACTAAGATGGAAAGAACATGCAGATCTGAAGCAGATGTGCTAAATATGAGAGCAAATGAGGGAGGAGACCCATGGGAGCCTGAGGCACTGACCTCGATCAGCTGGAGTGAGATACCTCACCCCATGGAGGAGTGTTGCTTTGCAGCAGTCCCACGTATACAGTAACACATACACACACATACATGCACCCACACATACATGCACCCACACACAGTGACACACACACACACACACACACACACACACACACACACACACACATGCGCCTACACAGAGTGACACACCAATGCACGTAGTCTGTAACTGTGTGTTAAGTACCTGTGTAGACGCTTGTGAAGGGCAGGGTGAACTGATTCCTAATGTTGTTCTTGGTGGTGGGTTTAAACTTTGTGGGAGGGGATAGTCATTTTATATTTCATGGTTATTAGAACTCTTGAACTCTTTACCTTTCAAAAAAACCTGCAAACGTGGTGGATGCTGCACATAGCTGAGCAGTTGCTCCATGGGCATTGCATTCCCAGTACTTCCACATATTGTGGGGGGAAGTGTTTTTTTACTAGCTTGCAGGTTTCTACCATTTCAAAGTTTCAAGCCCTGTTTAGGAATTAGAACATGAGCATGAGGCCCAGGCACACACAGACAGAGCCCTGTAAATTGGTGGTGGATTGAGTTTTCATACAGCTGGCAGCCATCGATGTATAGCTATGACAGAAAAGCCAGCTCTATTTCCAGCTCAGGAAAGGGGGCCTCTCTGTTTGAAGCGCTCTCTAATGAGAGGACAGATAGGGTGGAAGGAGTGTCCCTCGAAAACTGTGGCTTTCTCGGTGCAGCTAAAAGCAGGAGAAAATCACAGGCTTGGCTGATGTCAGGAGGTCTGAACATAGAAAGGTAGCCTTCAATTCCCATCAGACTCGAGCGAGCGCGTTGTAATGTGGCCAAGTGCAGCTCACATCTGATTGCTGGTTTCACGTGGGGGGGCTTTGGTCTCTGACCACCAATAGCAGGGTGTGTCTCTGCCTGGCCCCGCCCACTCCCTTCCTGGTAGACACCCAGTGGTTACAGCTATCATTCAGGGCTGTGTTATTAAAGGCGCCTTGTCAGCCATATGTCAGGGACCTATCATTTCCTAAATTCATGGTCCCTCATGATCTCCGTTAGGTCCTGATGCTCCAGTGAACATTGGGTGGGACAGTGCAGAGTCATGCTCCTGTTTGCACTGACAAATTGAGATGAGCAAACATCAAGGAGCCGCGGACATGACTGCTGGTATTTACCTGTGCTTATTTATGCCTCTCTGCGCGTGTTTGAGAGAAGCCACCCTTTTCGCATTCTTCTAAATATGTGCTGGCAAACAAACACGCTGAAAATACCCCATGTGTCGGGGAGAGGGAAGACACCCAGTTTCCACCTGCTGTTGAAGGCCTTCTTGTTTTCACTAAATGCACTGTATTTATGTCTGTTTAGCAAACAAATCCAGGTATAAAATCTTGACAGTTCCCAGGTAATCACAGAGCAGGTCAGAGGAAGGCTTTCGTGCTCTGCCTGGGACACAACCCCACACACAGCCCCAGCTGAACAGGACTGTTAAACCCTAATCTTGGCGCACAGCTGGTGAATGAACGAGGCCCGTTGTCACTGGTGTTTGCTGTAGAGATTCTCACCTGTGGGGGTGACTGTTTGTCCGAGACGTGATTGTGGCAAAGTGGTCACACCCAGTACGGTACAAAGCATTCCTTACATCCAGGCTGTGAGTAGCTGAGCTCCCACTCGTATGGATACAGTGCGTGTAGCGAGGGTGTTCTCACTTGTGAGTGCAGAACTGCACAATACTGCAAAGGATTAAACGTCCTGTGCTCATGTGACCTCAGCCGTGTGAATAATATCTTGTGTGAGAAGGTCAAAAGGATGTCATCTTTTGATCATGAAGGTGTCAGCTTTGCTTTTCTGACAGTCCTTTTTTCCAGTCCTCTAGTGACCAGTGTGTGTGTGTGTGTGTGTGTGTGTGTGTGTGTGTGTGTGTGTGTGTGTGTGTGTGTGTGTGTGAGACAGTAACAGTAAGATGAGAGACGATGGAGAAGTGAGAGGGAAAGAAATGATTTACCCAAGTGGGTTAGAGGCTTCCGCCTGAGTAAGACTACCAAGTATTCTTTTTTACTACCAAAGCCAATTTCATTACAAACTGACCCACTTAACATTTAAATAGTGCTTATGGTGCCTTAGGCTTTACTGATAAAGCAGTAAATTGCTCTAGAGAAGCCCTACAGAGCCAGGAATGTACAGAGAATGCTGGGAGATTTAGTCACATGACCTCTCTCCACAAGCTGTCAACCCCCACACACACACACACACACACACACACACACACGCACACACACATACACAAAACACACTGTTCTCTTTGGATTCAGGATTTGCCACAGCTAGTCCATTCTGATTCAAACCCTGTTCCTGTTTCAAAACTCAGTGTGATTGAGAGTAATTGCTAGACATGGGTGCAGGAATGTGTGTGTGTGGGGTTTGGGGGAAGGGGTTCTGACAGGCAGTATAAGGAGCCTGAAGTTGACCATGGTACTCTCTCCCTCTGAAGTTCTGCCTCTCCCCCACACCATGGGCTGATGACAGGATGGCTGATAGCACACACAGCAATCCCATAGCCAGTGCCCAAGCCAGTCAGAAGGCCTCACACACCAGCAGTCCAATGTGGCTGCAGTGCTGCACACTGTGTTCCCCCCACCCTACCTGATCCCTCAGTCACTTTTAATTATCTTAATTACTTTTACTTTTTCTGTAAATATCAGCCCCTAGTCACGCAACCTCAGGGAACATGGGCAGGACTCTGCCAATGCTAGGAGGGTATTCAGTTACCTTAGTGAGAAAAGGACCTGTTGACCTGGGATTGTTGTGGGATGGCACGCCCACCCTGGTGCGTTTTGGCCCTGCTGTGAGTGTCCTTTACAGTGGCGTGCTCAGACAGTGGCCCGCTGGTGCCCTGGAGGCAGTGCCAGTTAATCACTCACACTTAGCACAGCTAAGTCTGGCACTGGGAGAGGGTGAGAATCTACTGCCTGGGTCTTATTTACAGCTTAGTTATGCTAATGAGGTACGTGGGCATCATGCTGATGGGACAGCAGGGCCCCTCATGAGCTGGGAAATATCTTGGGCGTGGGGGGAATATTGGTCCTGTCTTACTATGGAGAGGGACAGACTCTCTATACCTGTCAAAGTTTCAATGTAAAGCTGGAGCTGAATGGGGTGGATTAAGAGTCCTCACTCCATAGGGAGTTGCGCTCTGCAGCAGTCTCACACACATGCACACAGTCTGTAACTGAGTGCTGAGTACCTGTGTGCAGATTAGTGAAGGGCAGGGTAAACTGGCCCACGGTGTCGTTCTTGAAGTTGCAGTCACATCCCTCCATCACAAAGTGCACTAGGGCCAGCTCTCACACCTCCAGTGGGAAGCTTAGAGCGCAGTCCCAGCAGGGGTTAGCCTTTGAACTCTCTCTTTCCCAACAGCCTGCAAACATGGCTAGTGGTACATGCAGCTGAGCAATTGTTCCATGAGTTTTCCATCCAGTTCTTTTAGGCATCGTGGGGGAATTTACAGTTTCTTTGTCTGTTGGAGGACATTTGCACAGTAAGCATTTTTCTCACATGTCCTGCCACATCATTCTCAACGTCACCCTGACCCATTACTCCACCATATGACAGCTGTGCAGCTGAACTCTGGTTATTTCTGCCTCTCATCCTGTTTCTCTGTAAGTCTCTGTTTCTTATTCTTTGTCTAGTCTTTCCATCTCTCACTTTCTCCCCCTACGTCTCCCTCTCGGTCTGTCATCCAACTGTCTGTCTCCCTCTCTTATAATCTCTTTCTGGTGTGTTTTTTTTTCTTTACCTCATATCCTCCACTCCCTTTCTCTTTCTTGCTCTCTCTGTCTCTCTCCCTCTCTTTACACACACACACACACACACACACACACATACTCTTTGTCTGCTCTGTCCTTTTTCTTTACCTCTCGTTTCATACTCCCATTCTCTGTCTTTCTGTCCTTCTCTGTTTCTGCCTGTCATGTTTGTCTTCCTCTCCCTCCCTCTGGTGCGCGCACACTCACATACTCTATGTCACATCTGTCATTCCTTTGTCATCCTCTCTTTCTCGCCCCTCCCTCACCTTCTGTCTGTCTCTCTGTCTTTAGATCAGCCCATGATGCCAGTGTCACATAGACACTTGGCACGCCTCGTTCCACCTGTGGGGAAGGGGGGTGCTGTCTGTGTATATTGTGACACTGCCATGTTTTCTCAGTTTGTTGAGCCCAAGATTGCTACTGATAAGAAAACAGTGGGATGTTATGGAAAGTTTTTTTTACATTGGGGCCTTTAAACTTTGGAGCGAAGTACACATTTACTCATTGGTACAACTGTTGTCTGATAAGCAGCATTTTTGTTTAGTTAAGCCAAAGGGGCAGGTTTGATCACACAAGGGAAGGAGGTCCAGAGTGAAGGGTATATAGTATCTATCCAAAAATAATGCTGGGCAGTTCCCTCTCACATTGGAGAATACTTTGCTTATAAACTAGTGCATGCTGACACATACAGGTTCTGTGTGTACAACTGATGAGGAGGGATTTGTGGTATTGTTAACATGAACTATCAATCAGTGTGGTACTGAGTGCCTGCTTAGTGGAATCGTGTCTAACTAAATCTGTCTATCTATCTATATATAACCTTTACATTACATTTTTGTCATTTAGCAGATGCTCTTATCCAGAGCAGTTTACATAGGTTTTACATGTTATAAAACTAGTACACAGTTTTACATGTTATCCATTTATATACCTGGAAATTTACTGAGGCAATTCTGGGTTAAGTACCTTGCCTAAGAGTACAAGAGCAGTGCCCCTGTAGGGAACTGAAATAGCAACCTTACCAGCCCTGCTCCTTGCCACTATGCCACACTGCTGCTCGTAAAGTTAACCACCCTAGATAGTCGGACCCATAATCCCTGGGTTAGGGGGCCAGTGGCTTATTCATTAGGCCACTGGGGCGTGCACACACAAATGCAAGCACGCATGCAGACACACGTACACACATACGCAGATATGTATAATTTATAAATAGGTATAATTTCATGAAGATTGTAAACAGTGATTTGTGATGGCCTCTGTCTTAGTCTCGGTGACAGAGGTGGAGTGCGTGCGTGAAGGCTGCCAGTCAGAGGTGCTGCGGAAATTGGCTGGTTCAGTTCCGGAGGGCCGGTGCTTCACCGTGGTGTTCAAGGGTGGGAGGAAGAGCCTGGACCTGTGCTGCCCCAGTGAGGAGGAGGCACAGAGCTGGGTCAGAGGAATCCAAACCCTGCAGGAGAGGGTCTCCAACATGACCCAGAAGGAGAAACTCGACCAATATCCTTCACTGTCCCTCCTGGGCCCTTCTAGTGATGGCTGTCATGCCAGAGCTTGCATTTTACAACAACAGGGACCCTTTGATTAAAATGTCTAGACATGCACTGTGTTACGGTACATGATGTCTGTTATAGCTAAAGGGTATTATGTAAGGAAAGCTAATACGCAGGATCATAAGAACAGCACCTGACCTGTTGTGCACTCACTTTCTTAATGGGAATTATTCAGGCATGAACATACCAAGGCTGGTGACTTTCGAACTGTGCAGTGAGGTTTTGTGGGTGTTATCTAATCGCTTCTGCACTGGTTGCTATGAAGTGACACCTCAGAGATATGGCTGGGCCATTGTGAGTTCTGATTGTGGATGTTTGTGCGTTTAATTTTTGGCCCATCTCTAACCTGAGGCTCTCTGCTGCAATGTGGGCATCGGCCACATTGTTTGGACCCTGAATGTGTGTTTTTGCATGCTCTACAGTGTGAGTGTGCATAGTGAGACTCATGGTTAAAGTGTGTGTTTCTGCATGTGTGTGTTTTTCGCAATGTGTGTAGAGTGTACCTCTAGGTTAAAGCATGTGTACATGTGTGCATTTCATGCTCTACAAAGTGCTTTTATTTTAACGGGGCCTGGCTCTGGCTCTGGCTCCGGGCTTTCCCGATTGGTGGGTTTGTCCTTGACCCCATCCGTGCACCTGGATTCGGGGCTATCTGCAGAGGGCGGACCAGAACCAGGATGGGAAGATGAGCTACGACGAGGTGAAGCGGCTGCTGCAGATGATCAACATCGACCTGAATGAGCAGTACGCCCGCACTCTCTTCAAGGTGAGGACCCCCAGCGCTGCCTCAGATATCTGCTCAGACACGCCCCTTGCCCCCTGTAGAGAAGCCCAGGCTAGGCCTGGCCCAGGGCAGATTACCAGATTTTTCCCTCAGACCCAACAAAAAATAAAGCCCCGCCTCATTGCATCTACCGCTCAACTCCACGACACCTTTTGTTTTCACTTTTGGGATGATATACCACTTGAATGGTGGGTCAAAAAGTTGCTGAAACCATTGTGTGAAACCATCGGATTCAGTTTAAATCAGGATTTTTTCCTTTGGGCTTTTTTGTTAGGGGACCTGTTTTTTATTTGATGTTTGTGTTGAAGTGATATCAGGGTCACCATGAAGCCATGACAGCTTTCCTGACATCCAAAGTATAGCAAGAAGCGTCTCAAGTAATAAAATGCACTGTAAGAAGACAAAATAAAACAGAAATGATGTAAAACACTGGGAGAAAGCAGATGATAGCTAAAAATGCAGAAAAGGATGCTCATAACAGTGGATAAAAATGACATTTGGCAAAAAGTAAGCAACAGGTGAAACAGAATTTTAATAACATTGACAGCAGCAGATAAAACTAGTAATAACTGGTAAGAAAACCAGCAATGAAAACACAAAAAAATTAGCAAAGCAGAACCAAGAAAATCAGATCAAAGATATATAATAGATACATGCATTCAGTAACACCACGTGTGGGTGTTGGTGGCTGTTTTCATGATATTTTTGCATGTCTGTGTATTTTACTTCAGACTGTGAGGTTTGTGTATACCTGAATGAGTGTTGGATTCTGTGTAATTTGTATATCAGTGTGTATGTACAGGTATGTGTATGCATGTGCTGTGAGTTGTAGTATTATCAGATGCACCAGTGCGTTTGCTCACAATGCAGTTTAGCTCTGTTACCAAGACTGTCTTGTGTGAGTCTGTGTTCAATTATCAGCCCCTGTGCTGAGTCAGAGGGCCTCTCATGTTCAGACTAAACACACACACACAAACACACATACACAGACACACTCCTATCCTTTCCTGCTCACTTGCCAAGCAACTGACTAATCATCATCAGATTCACAACTATTGTGACAAACTTCAGGAGACCAGCTCCCAGATCACACTGAAAAGCCATTCTAACCCTGGAGCCTTGACCTCTTCCCTACTGTGTTACCACAACACCCCACCCCCTCTTTAATCTGCATGGAGAACAGGATTGAGAAAAAGTCTGGTAACCATTGACAACAGAAGGGCTAGAATAATATGAAAATTACAGTGTGTGTGGTTTATGTTTATGAATGAATGTGTATGTGCATTTCTGGATGTGTTTCTCCATATCATTGTGTTCTTTCCGGTGAGATGATAACTATTTATGAATGCTGTGCTCAGGGATGGTGGTTGTAAAAATTCACTGAGTAAAAAGTAACAATTGCGTAAATGTAGAAGAAGAATGCGAAGAATAAGACTAAAACCTTCGTTGTAAGAGTCAGTGTGTGTCTTTATGACCTGTGAGCATCTCTCTCTGGCTGTCTCTTTCTCACTCTCTCTCTCTTTGCCCCTCTCTCCCCCCTCTCTGTCTTTCTTCATCTCTCCCCCCCTCACTCTTTCTCCCCCCTTCTCTGTCGCCCCCTCACTCTCTCTCTCAAACAGAAGTGTGACCGCTCTGGAGACGGGCGTCTTGACCACGTGGAGATCGAGGAGTTCTGCCGGGAGCTGCTGCGGCGGCCGGAGCTGGACTCAGTATTCCTGCATTACTCTGGCAATGGCTACGTCCTGTCCACCCTGGAGCTGCGTGAATTCCTGAGGGACCAGGGAGAGGATGCCTCGCACATTCATGCCCAGAGCCTCATCCTCACCTATGAGCTCAACGAGTGGGGTAGGCCTCGTCGCTCAGCGTAACCTTGACTTACTGTCACCTTCAGTCCCCCGCAAACTCTGCAAGGCCTGCCCTCAGTCACACTCAGACATATTAGCAGACTGCAGGCTCTGGCCCTCAGATGGGCACTGAGAATATCTCTCTTGAGAATATAAACTAAAATGGATGTTTAACCTCACTAAGGAGTACCTTGGACTAAGTACAATACAAACTTTCACAATCAAATTGAAATAAGAGTATGGTGCCATTTGCTCTGATGAGGAAATCAGTCAAAATTTGCTTCATTTTCTTATAGAATAACATAAAAATGTGAAGTTGATGATCATTCCGGAACTGCTGTCGATAATTCTTTTATGATTTAAATTTATTTCCAATCATTTTTAAAAGTATACATGCTTATCAGAGAGAGGGGATTGGCTCTCTAGACCTGTTGCTGCCCTTACCTGTATTAGACACCATCTGTTTAGAGCCCAGAGTCTCATGCCAATACATGTGTCTGTGCCCTGCTTTCTACAGCCCAGAAGAATCAGTTCATGACCCCAAATGGCTTCACCATGTACATGCTGTCCCGTGAGAATGATGTGTTCAACCCCGATCACGCCGACGTTTACCAGGACATGACCCAGCCGCTGGCCCACTACTACATCTCCTCCTCCCACAACACCTATCTCACCAAGGACCAGGTGACCAGTGCCAGCAGCACCGAGCCCTACATCAGGTATGCTGTGCTGTGTGTTGCGGCAGCTGTATGCCCACATTGCGTGTCATAAATAGTGCACTGGCAGCAGTGTGGCATCACAGATATGAAAGCATATTTATTCTTGTGACTCATTAACATGGCAACGTATACCAGAATCTTCAACCTTCTAACTCAGGGTGTATAGAAATAAGTTCATGTTGACTCAACCAATGAAGTCAGATCATTTATTCTTACAGTCATCCATTCTTACAAAGTGATGTCACCTTGATGGAGATTCCATTGACCCTGGGGCTGGATGAGACTGTGGGGAACTTCTGTGTGTTAAAAAGATTGAACACAGTGACAAATAAAATATGTGATGGAATGGATATTATTTGGATGCTCTCACATCCCATTGGCAGAGTGAGGCAATGAATCAAAGCATGTGCAACAAAGTGTGCAATTTGTCAAGTAGAAAATATCTCCAGCAGTATGTCAAGTATATTAACTTTTGAAATTGACAAAGAATGTAGCAATTTGCCAGGGTGACTACGATATTGGTTCATCTGCTTTGGTCCCCTTGGCAGGTTACTTTCTGTCTGCATAATATGGTCACAGTTTCCATTGTCATCTGCCAATTATGTAGTGCTGTATTTTCAAAACAATCACCATTGTGCATTTTGGAGAATATTTTGGATCAGAGGTACCGTGTATACACACACACACACACACACACACACACACACACACACACACACACACACATATATATATATATATATATATATATATATGTATGTATGTATATTCAGGACCCAGTAGTTACCTTTCCATTTTTCATGACATGGAACCTGTTACTTAGTTTCTTCTAAGTGTCGGGCTCCACTCATATCCCTGTCTCTCTTCTCTACGCTCCCTTTCACCCCATTTTTGCTAACTGGTGATCATTGTGCACTGTCTTTAAATGTTTGACATGCACATGCTCATAGCTCAGTCTAACAGGCTGGCCTTGAGTTAGCACAATCATATTAGTCCTAAACAAGTGTTTTGAAATCCAGTGAGTCAGCTAATATGAGTCATTCTATATGAGTCTATGTCTGTGACTAGAGCAAACCAGATAAGTGGAGCTAATACTGACTTATTTAAACCACCCTCATAAAATATGTAATATAAAATATATGTAAGTCTTTAAGGGTAGTGCCTTAGCAAACAACAATAATAGTAACAATAGTAATTCTATTGCTAATACTAATACTAATGCTAATACTAATGCAGATTCTAATAATAATTCTAATTACTGTCTGTCACATTTAATTGAAACAGTATCGTTCTGTTTGTTTCCATTATGTCACAGAGAAACATTTCTCGCCACATACAGGATGCAGTGCATCTAGGAACACTGCTTGTTAAATATATCCCTTACGTACTCTCTGGTATTTACTAACACAGAGTGACTGTTGTCTAGGATTTACGAAGTGCATGCACTTTTACTTGTACTAGTCATAATTCAGCCCCATGAAGATGTAATATGATATTTGCAACTGTGAGGTTTCTGATTAGTTACAAATCTAAGATAATGCTAACATTTTATAAAAAACTGAACATACGCCACACCCAGCCTGTGTAGGGCCTGTGTAATCAAGTTGTGGCCTAAAATGTAAATAGACCTACAGTATCTTATCAGTGGCCATTCCTTTTGGTTGCTACTCTCTTATCTCTGTATTGTTGCCCACACTGTGATTTCAGTGACAAAAAGAATGAATGTTTACCATTTGATCTATGTGTGTGCTGTGTATGTTATCTTGTCTGAATGTGTGCTTTTGTGTGTGTGTGTGTGTGTGTGTGTGTGTGTGTGTGTGTGCACTCAGGGCACTGAATCAAGGCTGTCGCTGTGTGGAGCTGGACTGTTGGGATGGGGACAAGGGAGAGCCAGTTATCTACCATGGACACACCCTCACCTCCAAAGTGCTCTTCAAAGAGGTCATTGAGACCATTGCTGAATACGCATTCAAGGTGAACTCCCTGTCTGCTTCCAGCCTACAGAATGCACTGTGAAACTGGTTAGGCTGTGTCTTTCTGGCTATTACCACATGGATTGCATACAATAATACACACACTGTTTTAGCATTCAAAGACTGGGCTGTATCTAATAATTAGCTAAGCATCTGGGGTCTGTATTTTTTTGATGTAACCAAGAATGTCTTTTAAAATATAAATAACAACAGCATGAATTCCAAATGCAGTGAAGTAGGTTCAAACATGGAAAGGATTTCAAACAAATTCTTGTTCTTGGTTATTAATACAAATTAAGAGCTGTTTAATATGGAGTCTTAATATTGCAGATGTGAGGAACAGTGCATTCAGTTTTAAATTTATGGTCAGTTTTTAAGGATGAAATGAAAGAGGAAATGCCAAAATATGAATGGTCCAAAAATGAGTTTCCAAACCAGCATTAAACATTTTGAGTTATGATAGCCTCTTCAGATAGTGTTGAATATGTATTACAGCTGTTGTTTCTGAACAGAGTGAGCTTAACAGTACAATTTTAGTAGGCAAAATGGGCAACACCTTTGCAATGTATGGTCATTTCTATTTCAACATATATATATATATATATATACACACACACATATACTTTTTGTCTTATAAGGGTTGATGAATTAGGACATACTTCATCTACAGTTTCTTAGGGCTATGTAAAAAGTACTGTATATGGTACGCATAAAATAATGCACACTAGTTTTTCCAAAGAATGAAAAGGCATTTGTATTTTTCCATCAATCCTTTTAGGATCTCTACACTGCTGTGGCTGAGTCACTTGCTCAAGGCTTTATTTACATCAGTGGATTCACTACCCACAGTATGTGGTCCTTATATTCTCTCATTCAAACATCCACTGACACACAAGAGTCTGTGAATCCCTTCCATTGGCTCTCACACATCTTCAATATGGAGAGGTGGCAAAGGACCACTTAAAGTCCTGAAATATCCCATTCAATCACATAGCAGGTGGTTTCTATTTTATAAGCGGATGTTTCTGTTATTGTTATGTAAATATAAAATCAGTCATTGTCCAAAAAGGTGCCCTGTGTGGGAGATCAAAGCCTGGTATATGGAAGCCAGTCATAGAGAGGGCTTAGCCTTCTTCTAGCTGTCCGCCTCAATCATGCAGCAGCCATTTGCTGATTATCAGCCCTGTTCCTCTCCCAAACCCAAAATTTGATCACACCCTTCCTGTGCATGTTGAGGACAGACTGACAGGTTTACAAACCCATCCCTCTCCTTCTGTGGCCCTCCCATCCTGTACCTCAACCCCACCCAGGCGTCGCCGTACCCCCTGATCCTGTCCCTGGAGAACCACTGCTCAGTGGAGCAGCAGGCGATGATGGCCCAGCACCTACACACCATCCTGGGGGACAAGCTGCTCACCAAGCCCCTGAATGGCCAGCTGCTCAAGAGCCTGCCTTCCCCAGAGGTGGGCCTCTGTCTGGCTGTCAGTTCAGTTCAGTTCAGTTCAGTTCAGTTCAATTCAAATGCATTATTGGCATGGTGTACAAAGTACATGTTGCAAAGCATAAGCAGCAATCAATAAGGCCTTGTCAAGAAATTAACCAGTCAGTCTACCCTGTTTGGGAAGCCATGCCTGCTTGTGATGCCCCATCTCTATAGCCAGGTGTGCGCACTTTGTCTATATTTTGTTAGTGATTTTCTTAGTTTTAATTTTTAATGAAGTCAGATGGTCTGCTACGGTGTACTCTGTTACTAGGATCAGATAGTATGCTATTTTGCCCCTCCTTCTTTCTGTCCTTCCCTCTTTCTCTGTCCCACCCAACTTTCACTCTCTGCTTCTCTTTTCCATCCTTCTCTCCCTCTTCACCAATTTTAATTAAAATATACTTTATTTGCTTGGCAAGATAACCTGTGTTGTTAAAGCACTTATGCATCTGTACTTTGCTCTGTGTCTCTTATTGATTAGCTGTCGACTTTCCTGTGCCTCTGTGGTCTGCGCTCAGATGCACAGTATCCACCACAGTGAGGCCACTTTGGGCGGGAAATAAACTTGAAGATTTCTTAAAATAAATGATGTGTCACTATTTTGGAGCCACCTCTGCGTTTTTAGACCATTTCATACAAACTGGCCTTTTCCCCACTGTTTCCACATGCTAAGTGCACCGCCGTTCGATCCAAACCCTGCACTACAGGGGCTTTTTTCACTGAGTATTTAAACAGAATTTAGACTTCATTAGGGCTGCTGTGTGACGTAGTTGGGCTCTGCCCTTGAGCAAAAGCTCAACCTGAATGACTTAAGTAAATTTCCAGTTATATAAATGGAGAATATGTAAAAAACTATGTAGGTTGCCCCTGGCTCAGGTTGTCTGCTAAACAGATAAATAATAATGATGCTTTTCTTAATGCTCCCAGTCAAATCTCAAAACTCTCCCTATGTCTTTTATAAAAACACATGGGGAAACTGCTCTGAAAAGGGATTTCAGCTCTGCAGAGCAGCATGTGTTATTTGGCGAAGTCCATGTCTCTTGCATAGTTTTTTCTGCTGACACAATGGCCTAGAGGGCTGCAGGAACCTCAATCTACAGGCAGGTGAGGGGGAGGATACCTACATGCAGAGGCAGAAAATGAGGACAGAGCTACCATCTGTCAGTCCGCATAAGATTCCCTTGCAACCTCTCATTAGACCACTCTTTATGTGTGTGTATCACAAAGAGACAGAGACACAAAGACCCACAAGGTCTCTCCATGAGAGTCCTGACTGCAATAAACTACTGATGGTGGTTGAGGCAAAAACATTAATTTGTCAATTTTATTTTTGAATACGAAGAATGAACATGCTGAATCGAGTGAGTTGGTTACGGGTGTTAGCAGCTTAGAAATATCTGACTTTTCTAGACAGTTATGAATATTCATGCTATTTTTCATCCCAAATGAAGTTATACCTGGACAATTCTCCATGTGCCTCTTCCAGGAGCTGAAGTGGCGGATCCTGGTAAAAGGGAAGAGGGCAAGCATCCGGTCAGGGAAGACAGACAGCTCCTCCAGCTCCTCCTCCAGCTCAGAAGATGAAGCTGGGGGCGGGAGCAAGACCAAAGCCAAGAAGGACCCCGGAAAGGTGAGTCTGTCCAGACATATGCCTGTACACCAGGCATGTATAGTGTGTGTGTGTATATGAGCAGTAAGTATTGTATCACTACTATGAAGCTGGCCTACTATGTCTGGCCTGCTGATATGTCTAACACACTTGTCCTTATGCACTGTTGAAGGTAATTATATGGAACGCAAACAGAACTAAAGCCAGAGACAAGTGTCAAACATAAGTAGCTAGATAAGATACTGAATCACCTAAATTGCCTCAGTATGTATTAAGATACACACAAAAACTAAACATGCATCTGGCATGTTATCAGCAGAATAGTGGGTAATCAGAGCAAAAGGCAGTGAGTAAAATTACCTGTGAGAAATTTGTTAAATATAACCTACACAGGGAAATTGCACCCACAAAATAAACAGCTAGCTCTGCAGAACATAAACTCACTTCTTGTGCCCTTAATAGATAAAGGA
Organism: Megalops atlanticus; assembly: GCA_019176425.1. NCBI lineage: Eukaryota > Metazoa > Chordata > Actinopteri > Elopiformes > Megalopidae > Megalops > Megalops atlanticus. The sequence goes on along the minus strand of CM032875.1, from coordinate 41,146,032 downwards.
CTGCAGGGCTCAGATCAGCTCATACGAATAGATGGTGTGAAAACTAGAAAACCATTCTTTTTTTTCTCAAAAAATCACCTCAACAAACTGGCAGGTTGGAGATCACTTAAAGGTGTGGCCAGGAAGGAAAGCTGCTTTCAGGTATATGGCAGTGCCAGGGGCTGTTGATTGACTCTGGGTGCACTAATCGAGAGCCTAGTAGATTGAGCCTTTCCAGGTAACACATGGCTCCTCCTACACTGTTCCAGGAACCACACCCCTGGCAGTGTCACAAAAAGGAATTACAAAAGAACCATCAGCTACATATTTCACCCTGTGTGAGGGCGTATGTCAAACAAACAAAACAGATATCTTGAGCACTTTCCTCATACTCCAATTGTTTGTAGCTGGTTTTTGGCAAATCAAAAATTACGTCAGGTGATGAGAAGGCCCTGATAACAATGACAGATTTTCCTCAGCCAGAGCTGAAGTGCCAGTAGAACTGGTTGTCATGGTGTTTATTTATAGAAATATACTTTTACAAATGAGACATAAGCACATTGACGTCACCACAAGCTTCTCTTTTTGTTTGTCATTAATCTGAAATCACAGCTAGAGAAACTACGTACCCTTTCATTCCATTTTATTACATTTGAATTGAGCAACATTCAGAATGAGTATAATTATGAATGCAAAGTGTATCACACTGTGTAGAAATTCTGCCCTCTGTTGGTCTTTCTCTGTAATGTCATGTTATTGCTTTACTTTGCATGCTGCTCGTTTTTGTGGTCACTGAACGTACTGGACATTTCCCTCTGTTTTACACTGACATTTTCAGGCTGCGTCATCCAAGCTGAGCCCAGAGCTGTCTGACCTGGTCGTGTACTGTCGCAGCGTGCCTTTCCGGGGGTTCGACCACGCCGCCAGAAACCCCCCCAGTGAGATGTCGTCCTTCTCCGAGAGTGAAGCCCTCCGTCTCATCAAGGATGCAGGTATGGGGCACAGAGGGCAGCAAGGCAGGGGTCAAAGGTCAGGCTGAAATCATGTTTGATTCTGTTTCTTACCTGTGGATTGGGCTGTTGAAAAAATACACTCTGTTCTGACACAGAGGATGACTGTCCAAAACCGCACTGGCTTTGACATGTTCTTTCAAGGGGTCAGCTTCTGTGTATGTGTGTGTGTATGTGTCTGCATTAATGGATGGGTATGTGAGTGTGCATGTGTATATGTGTGTGTGACTCAGTGAAGTTTAGTGTCCCCTCCCTCTCCTGCCTGCAGGAAAACTGTTTGTCCGGCACAATAGCAGGCAGCTCAGCAGGATCTACCCCTCCGGCCAGCGCCTCCAGTCCTCCAACTACAACCCGCAGGAAATGTGGAATGGCGGCTGCCAGATAGGTCAGTGCTGTGTCCACGTCTGAGTGTCAGTGGGGTCAGGCACTCACATTCATCACTGTTCATCATGCTGTTTGCACTGGTGATGAGAATATACCCACTTAGCAAACAGTCTCATGGTACTCTCGTACCTTATAGCTGCATTAGAGTACTATTAGAAGAATGTGAGTGGAATTCTGTCCTCAAAGTGATATTGGCTGAATTTCCCAAATGTTAAAGATACTCACAATGACTAAATCATCACAAAATGTGTAAGACCCCATGATCTACAGCGTGTGCTCCGCTGTAGTGCTGCAGTCTTTCGCACTGCTTTACTGTGGATACATGTTGCTGCTGCATGTCTCAGTGCATCGCAGTGTGTCTGATGCGTTGTGCTCTTCTGCAGTGGCCCTCAATTTCCAGACCCCAGGGGAACAGATGGACCTGAACCAGGGCCGCTTCCTGCCCAACGGACGCTGCGGCTACGTGCTGAAGCCCAGCTTCCTGCGCTGTGCCGACTCCGACTTCAACCCTGAGAACACAGGCGGTGGTCCTGGTCACAACCCCACCCTGCTGAACATCCGGGTGAGCAGCATTCTGGAAGGGAAATAGCATACTAACTAACACTGCAGCTCTAAACTGGTGAAGCGTTTTTATTAGTTTTTAGATCTTTGTTAGATTTGTTAGATTTTCCCCTTATGGGCAATTGATTATTATCAGATAATATGTTTTAAATTGTGTAAGATATTTGATAATATATTTTATGGTGGAAATAAATGTATGGAATATCTGTTGCATGAACAGCATGCTTATGAATAATTGGGCTAATCTAATCTGCTGTAAAAAGTAATGATTAAACACTTTTTTTTTCAAAAATATTTGCATTGTGACTGTCTCCACAATTCATTTCTACAACAGTAGCTTTTCATGTCCCCTTTCCTTAGCTGTTGGTAAAAGTTTATGTCATACTGTCATATGTTTAAATTGTTAATTATTTGCATTTATCCTTTTTTATTTTTGGAGATTTTTTGGAGAATTTGTACATTGTATAATTTGTAAGATTTTCACTGAGCAATGGGGCTGTCTAATTAGAATGGATATGTATGGCTGGAGCATGAGGTTTCTGTGCACGTGTGATGTACTGTGGTGTAAGGTTGTGTGCGTCTCTCCCTCTCTTGCTCAGGTGATCTCAGCCCAGCAGCTCCCTAAGCTGGATACAGAGAAGCCCAACTCCATCATAGACCCGCTGGTGTGGGTGGAGATTCACGGGGTGCCCATTGATAATGCCCGCAATAAAACCCACCGCATCGACAACAATGGTGTGCCAGTGCTCCATCCATTCCATGAGAACATAAATGCTTGAGTTGACACCTGAGTGTGACATGCTTCTTTGTTATTGTCCTGAGGAAGAGCATGAAACATTCAGGCTTTTCTTCTGTTGAATTCATTTTCTATGTCTGCAAGTGTTATGTTTAGCTTCTCTGTTCAGTTGGTGCATGGCAGTGCAGTGTGAAGTGGTATAAATGCAGTAAATTGTGATGTTCTCAAGGACATAACTCTTTTGGGAGCATCTGCTAAGGAAATGAACAATGACTATCCCTTCCCCCCAGGCTTCAACCCCCGCTGGGACTGCACCCTCAGTTTCCAGCTTCACGTGCCAGAGCTGGCCCTAGTGCGGTTTGTGGTGGAGGACCATGACTACACCTCCAAGAATGACTTTGTGGGCCAATTCACTCTGCCCTTCATTAGCTTGCGCACAGGTACCCAGCACTCAGTTAGACTGTAGGTGTGTATGTGTGTGTGTTTGTGTGTGTGTGTGTGTGTGTGTGTGTGAATCTACACCAATCTGGTCCCCTTTGACCCCTGCCCTTTCACCCACAGGTTACCGACATGTTCACTTGCTGAAGGCTGACGGCTCTAGTCTGTCCCCCGCCACTCTCTTCATCCACGTCAAAGTGTCCCACAAAGGAACCCCTGTAAAGACCGCATCCCCACGTCGACCCTGAGTTCTGTGCTCTGTGACTTACTGGCAACAGTGGGAGATAAGAGGCTGGGATGGGGAGGAGGGTGGGCCGACAGAAGGTCCACTTTAAGGACCACCTTCCCTATGAGCACTTTTAGAGTCAGACACTCAGACTGCCTTTGCTCAGTGTCTGCCTCAGACACTGACACCGCTGGACACAGCAACTGATCACCTAGTTTCTAATCCCAGAGCGCTCTGCACCATTGACCAATAGATTTGACTTGGCTTCATTTGAGTCTTCATTCTTTTGGCTGTTGCTTTGCAGGAATCTGCCAGGAGCTTGCTGTGCTTGGGTGGGAGCCTTCTGTTGGACCAAGAGCAGTGGCAATTTGAATTCAGTCTATGACAGTCTTTCAGAGGCCAAGCAAGTGGTTTAAATCTTAAATGGACGGTTAAAGGTTTGAAGAGGGTTTGGATGTGTGTGTGGCCCATTTCATAGCCCGTGAACTCTCAGGCCAACAACAAATATGAACTTTGAGGTAAACTCAGTGATAGGGTGTATTAAATGACTCTGTTAGGAGCTGGTTGTACCTACAATACATGTCTGTCCCTTGGTTATACATTCCTATATAACTGTCTTACTCTACATCTGGCTGAATTGACTAACCACACAGCAGAGAAGACACTTGTATTCCAGACTACATAGGGACCGCAGAACATGACAAAAACATTTCAGGACGGACCAATTTTGGTTACTGAAATAGCTTTAGATAAAAAAATACTGACTTAGATATAGCTATTAGGTCATTATATTTGTTAGAGGTACTACAGCAATGGCTGTATGTACTAGAGGTTACATACAACTGACATAATTCAGACATATCCTAGGTGTATTTATTACTTACATTGTTCGTTTTGAAGTGTTCTATAGATGATGGTGTTCAGAATTTGCAATATATGTGTCATATATGAAGCTGAGGTTGCTGGGAATAAGGCAATGTCTTGTATGCAGCTCAGAATTCTCCTTCCAAACAGTAATGTCTCTTAGCAGGGGGTGGGGGGTGACGGTGGAACGACCAGGCTGTTGGTTTGGAGCATGCGTGTACCAGTGTGAGCTTCTGTTTCAGGATTCAGAGACAGAAATTCAGGGTTGGGAAGGCAGGGATAGGAAAGCAGAGATGGGAATGCAGGCAGTCTCTTTTTCATCAGCTGACAGGCTTTAAATTTGTGGAGAGAAGAGCTTGAAGATGGCTAGTTGCATTTACCCCAGTGTCCTTAATGTCTTAATGTTCTCTCTTGTCTTTTCAGGTGTTTGTCTTGGTTACTCTAATGAAAAAGGAAACGTTATGATACATTCTATAATGATTTTTTCAGTGATGATTCAAAATATCTTTGAAAGTTTCATATAATTTAGCACAAGCAATAAAGGTGTTATTATATTTTATAGTATATTTATAAACAGAAATGTGTTTTAGAATATGTTTAATTTTTTTTTTTTTCATATGGATCTGTGTAATTACATCCTGTGAATTATTGCCAATGATAATGCAAAAATCTGATCCACTCAGTGTTATGGATTTACAGAGGGTCAAATTGTCAGTGTTAGAGAGTGAAGCTAAGAGAATGACTGTAGATAAGACTGAATTCCTATAGAGATGGTCTCAGGCTCTCTTTTAGGGACCCAGTATATGCCTGCTTTGTGAAACTACCTGCATTCCTCCTTGACCTACTGACACCAAACATTTTTACTAATATATTTCTAACATTATGAAAAAGCTGCATTTGTTACATAGTAGAGTACAACTATTATGTAGTTGGCTGGATACCCACCAAAAATCATGAAGGGGTTTGCACAGTGTTGTTAAAAATGTTTACTCTTGTCAATGAGTTGCTGGTCATTGAGAGATTGTAATTGTGAATCATATTTACAGCCGATTTCAGTGTGATCCGCCATGACCTCAGTTTATGACCATGTCCTTACAGGATGAATCCCAAAGGTTTCAGGTTTACAGCAGTGGTCTGCTAGGTAAGCAGCAGTGGTGGGAATAACCCATTACTGAGATGAGTATTATTCTACCAAGTGTTGTGCTGGCCTAAGGTCAGCGAAACCTTTTTTTTTTTTAATTTATGGTCTTTAGTTTATATGTGGAAAAAGGTTCTATACAGAATTACTGTTGTTTAGCTGCCCATTTAATGGAGTACTTTTAACTATTTGTTTATGATTTTGTAGTTATTTATAATAAGCCAGCTGGATCATTTGTACGGTTTCAGATTATTTTCTTACTTTCATGTTACTGCTATTCATTATTTTAATTTCAATTCTGTTCCATTTCTCCTCATCCATCCCAACATTATTATTGTGATTTTAATGCTGTTAACTGTCACCTGTTCATTTCTCAAGACTCACAAGTCCTGTGTCACCAATTCAAGACAAAGCCATGTATATTTCACATATGTGGTGATCATTATTTCTCAGTTTGCTTTAACAGGCTGATGCATTAGCTGTAATGCTTGTGGGCTGTGGAAACTAGTCAGCTCCTGCACTGTGGGATCGTCTGTGCCTTGACCAGTCCAGATTCCAGTTTGCACTGGAAAAGCACCTTGTTTCACAACAGCAGATACAGGTTATTAGAAAGACATATCTGACTGTGAGTGATGTAATCCAGGATGTGTTGTAGCAAGGGAGTCAGAATAGGTGCAGCAGTAGTGGGGTAGTTTTACTTGCTTTTAATAAAATAAGTAAAAAAATAAGCCAATATTTATCAGTGATGTTGTAAATACATTAACTGTAGTTATTTAAGGTGTCTTGAAGGCTGACTGTAAACAAGATAGGTGTGCAGTGAGATGAAGCATGTTTTAATTCCATTAAAAGTATTTTTAATGGCAAAACCTTGTGCCTTTGTGGATTTTGTCTCTCATTTGGGGGTATCTTAACAAACTGTTAAACCCATGCAGAAAAGAAATGTGTGTATGTGTACGTGCATGTGTGCAGACAAATAAGAAGTGAGCCTTTTCGGGTTTTGTGACTTAATTATTTTACACACGTTTCTGTCTTTCTGCATTTCTTTGTCACACAAGGTTCCACTCAATCACTCAGGCAGCTCTTTGCGCTATTTAATTTTATTCTGACAATAACAAAAAATGTACAATGAGTGCTTCTGTGCACAATTTGCTATAGAACTCCGCTAGCAGGCAATAAAGGCCCAACCTTTGGAAATACTTGTGCGTAGAAAGTCCACCATAAGTTTTCTTATTTGCTTGATAATCATTCAAGATATTGCCACAAATGACACTTGCTCAGGAAAAATGCAACAAATTACCATAACATCGAATCACTTTGGAAGAGATATCGCCAGGCACTATCGTACTTTATCTGGAGAGGTCTATAAACGATTGACTTCATCGCAAACGACCCTAGTCTCCTATCACACACCCAGTTGTCATCTTTACAGTTTCCTTCTTTTCGTTTTTGCCTAACACGACAAAAGTGAAGCAGCAGCGGCGTCTTTGCAACTATATTGCTTCCTTAGCAAGAAAAGCTGTAAAGACCTACCTTTGACAGGAAAAAGAAAGTTAATCTTACTTTAGTCTGTTAAAGTTGTGTTATTTCTCGAAAATCTCGTTTAATTTACTTTAAACCACATTCACCATATTCCCACTATAACTGAACATCCAAATAATCCTACTTCTCGCCCCTGCGTAACTACGTCACCCAACTATCTAACTCTATTTTACAATAATCCAAGCCATGCAAGCACTACGGTGTTTTTCCTCACCTGGTAGTTTCTCTTTGACTTGGTGTAACACTCAGGTATTTTTAACGTCAAGTTCAGTTGGAGAGTGCCTGAGCTCTCTGGAAAGTAAGCATAAGGTCGCCCTCGTGTGTTCTTTTAAAGGAAACACCGGGAATATTTCAATAAAACATTTTTGAATTGTTCGTAGGCTTATAAAGAAGTTGGACATTTTCATCAGGAAAATATTTATACATAGCTAGATACGTCAACAGTATAGTGTATCGAACGACACTGTAAAAAGTAAACGACATTGATAAAGTAACATTTCACCATGTGCCACAGGAAACAACTACATGGTCCAGCAGTCCAATCGATTAGCGACCAATAATAGCGTGAGATGCTGGGTCTTTCCGTAAATCCTTCACTTCCTAGTTAAAGATGGCGGATGAGAGTGAGACAGCACCGAAGCCGGGGAAAGAAGAGGAGGTAGAGGTGGACCATGGGCATTGCAGCGACTGCGAAAATGATGAACACCACTTCAACGACGGGTAAAGACGCAACTTTTTCTTGGGCGTAGTATGCGTCATTTGTTGGTGTCGTTGATAGAAAGAATAGGTAGTTAGCTTGCTAGCTACATCTACTGGACGTGAACACAGTAATTCGGTTACTGGACCTCGTTATTGGTGGAAAGAATGTATTGATAGTTTGATCTCGAGATTGATTGGATAATAGCGATGTCATTCCTTGGTGTGGTGGTTTCGTTGGTTGTCTTGCGCACTTGGTTTCATTTACATATCATGTGCACCTCTCAGTGGGGAGAAATAGACTTGTTTTGTTAACTTTTGAAATATGACAAGAAGTACACGGTTAAACATTAAGCAAATCGTAAGCGTGATTTAGGTGACTACACAGGTGTTGCACAACTAAATATTTCTGGCAGAAAGCTTGTCATCAAGGTTGGCTGGGAGCTCTGGTAACTCCCGTGGCTGAAGTAGGGAAACGTGGAGAAGACGCCTGTTGGGGAAGATTCCTCAGCGGCACTGGCAGTTGGCCCGTCAGATACGGGTAGCTGTGATTAATTAGTTAACTTGAATGTAATAAGCAAGCTTTCGACCCAGCTATATAGGCACACTCAATGTTACTGACATCTCATCCTACTACGAGTATAAAATCGCATAATCCAGGCTTCACAACGTAGCTAAACTGAGAAATCGGGAAATTCAAGCACAGCAGACTAGTATGTTTATGGGTTACATTCTTAAATCATTTAGCACATACATTAGTCAACTAAGTACATGACCATTAAGACACAGGATTTAAGATGATTTAAACTGTACGCGTGGCGTTGCAAAAAGGGGTTTCGTACCGTTAAGCCCGGTTCCAGGGGTTCTACACTTCAGATCCCTTCAGTGTTTTCGGGGCACTGCTGGTCGAGCCCAGTTTAGCTGAGCCCAGACTGCTCACTGTACAACCAAAGCAGCATTGTCTGTGTTCACGTTGTTGTCATAGTTTCGAGACTCACTGGCCGTAACTTGCATACGTCCTGTGTTGTGGCTAGCTAGCACGGGCCTGTCAAACGAGATGCAAACGCATGTTGGGTTCAACGAAGTCATGCACGGCGTGTAGTTAGGTTTTGCTCTGACAGTGTATGCAAGTTCTGGCTGAGAACGTGTTAGCTAGATGAATATACGACCACGGTTGGCCACTGTGAAACCAAAATATCTATAAATATACGAATAAATCATTCGTGAACCCAGCCACGCGGAGAGTGAGTTTTGCATTTTGTCCCTCCGATTTTGCTGCGGTCTTGTGAGGAAGTGTTATAACACAGACTGTTGTCAGTGGAAAACTAGTTCACTATTAACTTCTTGTTATGCCTTGATTTTCTCAAAATGCCAGCATTAAAAACAGCTAGTGTTACTGAATAGAATGTCAAACTACTTTAACTGAAAGCCGGCAGGGGATCCTGCCTGGGGCTTATTCACTGTGCCACATGTCGCACTGGTTAAAGGAGAAACATGACCTGAGTGGTAGTCTTTCCCACCCCTGCCAGTTTTTTTATTAAACGCTTCACTTAATGTGGTCTTTATTGAAACAAAGGGAATATTGAGCTACATTGGTTTTTAGTAATAGTGTCTTCTATTTATGAATTATCTGTATTTACATTAAATATCGAATTACATTAAAGGTCGAAAAAGGCTAGTGCTTACCACAGGTTTGCTGGCATTCATTGATGTGGGACGTCCAACACAGCTTGACATACTCTGCCATTTTAATAATCATGCGCTACCCTGGGCAATACCCTTTCACTTGAGTGCAGCCGGCTCCACATTTCCCATGGCGGGGTTCCGATGTGTACGCACGAGCAAGCGAATATATCGCTAGGAGATGTGTGGCACCCAGGTGTCATACAGAGTGGGCTGTCACATGCATCGGCACACACACATGCAGGCACGTGCTGCACTCCAGATTGTTAAATCAGATCCACATTCTGAGAAAAAGAGAGGAAAACTGGAAAGAGAGGAGCGGCCCTTTATTTCCAGGCAGTTGCTGCTGCTGGAACCGTGTGGAACATGCATTGAGGTCTTTGTGCGCTCCCTTCTATTGTTCCTGCTACCATCACTGTCAACCAACCCCCCACTACCCACCACCCTTTCCTGGTCACTTGGGGTCACATGTTTGGCCATCTGCCCTGGTCTTACAAATGCGACTCAGTCTGCGGTCACTCTCTCCCCTTGGACACTAATGGGATTAACCTGTTGTTCTGTGTAAGTACACTACCCACCTCTTCCCATGTAGCTCAGGTGTGGAGGGGGCCTGAGTTGTGGCTGGGACACAGGGAGGGACCACACATGAAAAAACTTTTTCCTCTCACTGCCTGTCTAGCGCATGGGCAGAATCAGTGCACTGACTGTTTAGATGACTGTGCTTGGCTTTCAGACTGTGCCAGCATAGCCAGTGCTTGTTAATTTAGTGCTATCTGGTGCATACTTTGAAGTGGCATTTATTCCAGTATGATTTAGGCTCCCCGTTGCTTGTTCATTGCTATAAATAGCCATGAAGGGAAAAAAAGGTCTTGCTTGCATTCAGGCTGATGAATTGTAAGGGTTGCCAAGGTTTTTTGGCAAAGCAGCAGTGCAGCGTGGCACTCTGAGTGCATATCAGCATTGCTTTTAAATTGTAGAGGCTTCTTCTGGTATACACAGTGGTGATTGTTTGATTTGGCCTTACGAAGCAGACATTCATAGTGACCGTGCTATTTTGTTTTGACTCTTCCCCTTGATTACGTGGAGTCATTGCCTGTTGATGTAGAAGGGATATGGCGCTGATGCATGTAAATGTGCGTGTGTCGCATTATAGCTCAGCTGTTTGGCTCATGGATCATCAGTTAGGCAGATATTAGGAGGGCTGGGCACGCATGGGGTGGAGGGGGTAGGCGGCACCTACCTCCCCCTAACTGCTGTCCCAGATAAGGCGCAGTGTTTTCAAAACTGTAGAGCTACAGGAGAACGGGTCACAACGCCGGCACCGCTCACAATTCAATATGTCGGATCAGAAATACCTGTAATGATTTCTCTCTTTGTTTTTTTTTCTATGGGATTAAAAAGGTTCAAGGTTGGGTTTGGGGCAGCTTGGGGATAACTCTTGTTTTCTCATCCCCTTTCAGTGACAAGAGCACGGGGGATGACAGCGGCACCAGGAAGAAGAAGAAGAAACAGAAGAGGAAAAAGGACAAAGCGGGGGGCAAGGACGCAGCTCATGACCCACTAGCCAAGGTGAGGCGTGTTTCTGTGTGTGTGTGTGTTTGTGAGTACAAAAGAATATAGCTGTACAGTTTTTCATGTAGGTAGTGGAGCTGGGGAGTATTGTGTATGTGTGAGAAACAGAAAGATCAGAAAGAATAGAGGTGAAGCATTTGTTTTGTGCTTGTGCACGTGCATGCCTTTGCACATCTGCCTGTGAGATAAAGATAGGAAAGAATAGAGGCAAAGTGTCTGTTTTGTGTGTGTCTATGTGAGCGTGTGTGCACGCTGGTATATTGCTCTGTGGCTTCAGGCTGACCAATGACACTCTGCCCAGGTGAACTCTCTGCCGGCAGAAAAACTTCAGGAGATCCAGAAGGCCATTGAGCTGTTCTCTGTGGGCCAGGGCCCCGCCAAGACCATGGAGGATGCCAGCCGTCGCAGTTACCAGTTCTGGGACACACAACCTGTCCCCAAATTAGGTCTGGAACCCTGTGTTAGGACAGCACATCTTTTACTATCACTCCCTCTCTTCCTGCTCTCTGAGTGTTTAGCTTTTTTCCCTTTTCAGGTGAGCAGGTGACATCACATGGTTCCATTGAGCCGGACAAATCCAACATCCGCGAGGAGCCCTACAGCCTTCCACATGGCTTCTCCTGGGACACTCTGGATTTGGGGAAGGCTAGTGTGGTAAGCAACTAATGTTCACACAGATCTAACCTCATAGATGCATTTCTCTGTAGTTTTCTCCTGTATAAACACGAATCGTATGACTCACCATTCCTTTCCTCTTCATCCTGCCAGCTGAAAGAGCTGTACACCCTGCTGAATGAGAACTACGTGGAAGACGATGATAACATGTTCAGATTTGACTACTCCCCGGAGTTCCTGCTGTGGTGAGTGCAGTGTCGTGCTGCAGTCGGCAGAGTGCATCATCCCGAAGTGCTGGATTGCCTCTCTGTGTTGAAATCAGCAGTCAACATCTGTTAGACGTGTCACCTTTGCAGGAAACCCTTTTGTTTTCAGCATCCTGGTAGTGATCGTTTGCGCTGTTATTCCCCTCCCCCCCAGTTCTCTGGAGTCCGATTCTGCCTCGCTGACAGAATTGAGCATGTTGAGCTCGCAGGACTCTATGCAGGAAGTGAAGTCTCTGTGTCCTGCGCAGCTGCTGCCTGCCTCCACCTTTGGTGTGCTGAGCCTGTTGTTGGTGGCTGTGATGTCTGCTTTCAGCCTTGGGGCTGTTGCCTCTCTGGTGTAAATGAACAATATTTAGGGGGGGTGGGCTCTTATCTTATGTCAAGAGATGCCCATTTATGTTTGTTGAAGTGGCTGCTTGTTGCAAACGCACATATCTAGTGCACAGTGTGGTGCTGTGAGAGCTTATCAAGGGTGATAAGAAACGTTGAGTCTTGGGTGCAGGTCCACGTTGGAGAGATGGCTGTCCTTAAACCGGAGCAACGCAACTGATCCGATTTTTCTTCTTGGTGGTACCTCTGTATTAGTTGCAGCTTCAAGTCCAGGAACTTTTTAAACTAAAATATTGCCCAGTTTAGTTGCCATTAATGCGTTTATAACTAGATATTATTTTATTTAATTGTTAAAACATTCATTTTCACCTTTGCTGAATTTGAACACAGAGGCCTAATTAATTCTGTGGCTCCCCAATCACATACCAATTAATTTGTTTTTAGTTTTGTTGGTAGGATTGAAGCGTGTCGTGTTGTTAAAACGAAGATGACAAGAAAGCAACAAAAAGCAATGTTATTATTAACACAGTGAAACAGAATATCAAAGGGTGGATGTTTACTGCGCAAAATATGACATTGGCTGAAATAAGGAAAGGTTCCTTTAAAGTTGTGCAGTGTCTGTCCTCTGATGGTTTGTTTGAAAGTGAAATGCTGATGTCCTGTCTGCATTGTGTCCTTGCCGCAGGGCCCTGCGTCCCCCGGGCTGGCTGCCCCAGTGGCACTGTGGTGTACGAGTCAACTCCAACCAGAAGCTGGTGGGCTTCATCAGTGCCATTCCGGCCAATATCTGCATCTACGACACGTCAGTGAAGCACAACTACAAAACCATCTGCTTGCTTTTTTTTTGGGGGATAATACCACACTGTGGTATTGAAATTGAAAGAACTCTTTTTACGTAAAATCGATGCTCAAATGTCCTGTTTTGTTGGCTGCTTGAGACAGCACCAATCATTGTGCCTGTGCTTGACCTGATCAGTGGCCGAAACTTTCCTCAACCCCCCTCAGGGAGAAGAAGATGGTTGAAATCAACTTCCTCTGTGTGCACAAGAAGCTGCGCTCCAAGCGGGTGGCGCCAGTCCTGATCCGAGAGATCACCAGACGGGTCAACCTGCAGGGGATCTTTCAAGCTGTCTACACGGCAGGGGTGGTGCTGCCCAAACCCGTGGGCACCTGCAGGTTTGAACCTTCAGAGCACTCCCTGTGTCTCTTCTAGAGTTGGGACCGATCCGATCCAATATCGGTATGGGGTGCCGATACTGACGTAATTCACTCATCGGATATCGGACTGATGTTACCGATCCAAGTACCGATCCAGATTCCATAGTCTTATGTTTTTATGTATTATAAATATGTAATAATGCAATTTTAAGCCCATAGCCAAAATTTTGAAGCACAAATTAATTAATTAGTAATTAACCCTTTCGCATTTAACTTATTATAATGGTATATAGCGCGCATGTTACGTTACATGGTTCCTTATGTGTTCATTAGCGTTATTATGCTTCTCATATTTTTCGGTTAGCATTTGCTATATTTTTTATATTATATTACGTTAAATCGCTGTGTCCTCAAAGCTAAAATTAGCTAGAATTTTTCCAATATAGTGTTCTAATCGCACCGGTTTTAGCATACACGCTAAACGGCTAATCACACCGGTGTGACCATACGTGTGAAAGGGTTAAACAGTTCTACAAAGATATCCAGTAGTCTGCATATTTTTTGTCTCCCAGAATTTTCTGAGTTAGACATACAGGTGGAGCGCTGGGCAATTAGTCTGCAACTGCGTGAGCTAGTAACGTTAACAGTTGGCTGTCAACTCAACATGTCATTAGTTTGGAGATATTTTGGTAATGAATGATAATAATAATCAAGAAAAAAGAGCTCTGGTATCGGCATCGGTATCAGCAGATATCCAAATTCAGGTATCGGAATCGGATCGGAACTGAAAAAAAGTGGATTGCTGCATCTCTAGTCTCTTCAGAATAGCAGTGGGCCTGAATAATTAATAATGTCGATGCATTGTTGTACCATAGCATTCCCAGGCATATTTTGCTGCTCGTGGGCACTAAAGTCTGTGTGTGTCTGTCGGCAGGTACTGGCACCGTTCTCTGAACCCGCGCAAGCTGATCGAGGTGAAGTTTTCGCACTTGAGTCGAAACATGACTATGCAACGCACCATGAAGCTGTACCGCCTGCCTGAGGTTAGTGAGTTGGGTGCCCTTTTCTGGCTGTTCCAAATGGTTGCCATGTGTTGCCACTGTATGGCTTCCATTCAAGCAGCAGCACTGACAGAAAGGTCACAGGTGTTACCTGCTTATCAGATGTTTTTGTCAGCTCTTAGAAATCTGCTTAATGTTGTGGTTAAGTAACTAGGAAACATGAAAGAATTATTAAACTCTGTCATGCTATTGGACCGTCGCATTCAGTCGATCAGCAAGTATCGACATGAGCTGTACTGACCTCTTTCCCTTTTCCCTTTCCCTATTTCTCTGACTCCTGCTCCTCTTCATGTCTCCTTTAACTCCAACGTTCCCCCTCCTTCCTGCCCACCCTCAGGCCACAAAGACACAGGGCTTGCGGCCCATGGCCAGCAAGGATGTGCCGGAGGTGCAACGCTTGCTCCTGGAGTACTTGCGGCAGTTCGACCTGGTTCCCGTCATGAGCGTCGACGAGGTCGAGCACTGGCTCCTGCCTCGGGAGAACATCGTCGACACCTACGTGGTGGAGGTCAGTGGATCAGGCTTGTCTGCTGTCAGGTGTTTGGACATGGTTGGCCCCTTAGCCCATGAAGCCCTTTAATTAATGATGACCCGATGCACTATCTGGCACTGATGTATCCTAGCAGCAGCAGAAGCGATTTTGGTGCGATCCATTTAAGATGGTACACTTCTCAATGACAATCAGATTGTGGCACGATCTGGTCCTCCCCACTGTTGTTCAGAACCTTTGAGTTCATGCTGTTCAAGCAGCCTCAACACTATCCTACTGCAGTCACCAGGTGACACCATCCACTGCTTTCATACCACCGTCGTGTTCTTCTGCTTTGCTTCAATTTTCTATTATCTCCCTGAAGAGCTTTAACAGGGAAGAAATTGCTGGTCCGGTAAACTGTAGCCTTGTGCATGCTGTTGTTGCTAACGATAGTGTGTGCCGATGTGTCTGCCACAGAATGAGCAGGGCGTGCTGACGGACTTCATCAGCTTCTACACGCTGCCCTCCACCATCATGAACCACCCTGTGCACCACAGCCTGAAGGCGGCCTACTCCTTCTACAACGTGCACACCTCCACCCCGCTGCTGGACCTCATGGGCGACGCCCTCATCTTGGCCAAATCGGTGAGCCCCCTGTGGCATCAGGACAACCTTTTAACACAAGAGCCAAATGTGTCTGAGCTGCCTCACACCCGACAGCTATTTATGACAGAGAGGGATTTCACGAATATTTCTGCTCTGTTCTTTGGTGGTTCATGGAGCTACATGTGTGTGTGGTACTGTGATTTCTTCACAGCTAATGCAGGTCAGGTCTGTAAAGCTCGGTGTGTCCGACTGACACACATGTGGGCCCACTGTTCTTTAACAGCCATTATGGCACTCCCCTTTCACTGTTGTCTCTCTCTTTCTCTCTGTTCAGAAAGGGTTTGATGTCTTCAATGCACTGGACCTGATGGAGAACAAGACTTTCCTGGAGAAGCTAAAGTTTGGCATTGGGGACGGGAACCTGCAGTATTACCTGTACAATTGGAAATGCCCTGGCATGGGCCCAGAGAAGGTGAGCTTTTCCTTCAGCAGGAATATACATAATATTTTAAATGAGGACTAACCTGGCTATCTATTCGTTTGAACAAATGCAATCAGATTTTTTTAACACTAAAATGAATGTTGTTGGAAAACTCCATAGTTGACAGAAAACTCTTTTCTTTATACACGAAGGATCTTCTTTAAAAGAAAACCCTTTATATTACTGCTGACTAAATGGCAGAGAACACTCCACCATGTTTTAATTGTTTCCGTGTTTGTTCAGTGGACAGTACCAGCAATGAACACAAAAGCTACTATTTTCTGAAAACAGCACACACAAACTGCTGAGGCTGCAGTTCAATTGACAGGCAGTAGGGGATGCTATAGTTCTGAAGGAAAGGAGTGAAACCTAACCCTCACTGAATGAAGTTACTGTGGATGATTATTAATAGTGGGTTAAAAGGTGGTTATCAAGCTGTCTTCTCCATTATATGTCAACAGTGGATTAATAAGTGTATTTATTGTCATAGCTAATAGTTGCTGGTCTCAGTCAAACTGATTCTGAGGCTGTTGTCTGCAGGTGGGATTGGTGTTGCAGTGACCCTCTGGGACGAAAGCCAGACCAGGAGACAATGCCATGCACTGACTACCCCTACCCAACTGATGGACTGACAGGGCTTCTGCTGTGGAGAACCTACCCTCCATTTTTATTTTGAACTTTGACCTTGACCTGCACTGCCGCTGTTTCGGGGCCCTCCCTTTGCATGGAGCTGAAGCCATTACCTTGACCATCCAGACAATTAAAGCAACCGAAGACCATCACGATTGTAATACGTACACACACACACACACACACACACACACACACACACACACGTGACATATTCTCAAAACATACACTCAAGTAATATTTTTAAAAATTGTCCACCACCACAAATGCATTCTAAAACCATCTGTCATTTAATCCAGAGCAAGTTTTAGAAGAAATTAATTAAAAAAAGAAAAAAACAAACAAACACAAAAAGTAAATAAATATCCAAAGTGGACAAAAGACCAGGGCTACTGTCAGTTTTATTCAGTAAAATGACTATGACTTGAAATTGCCAACTCTTTCAAACCTCCCACTTTCCCCTTTGCATGTGGTAAGAAGGATGGAGATGTTATTGTGGAGGTGGAGGGATTTTGGCTCCCTGCTGTATGTCGCTTCATGGGACTCTGCAATCTCTGTTACCACAGCAGCTGCAGCTTGGGAGAGGTGCTGCATGAAACCAGCTCATTGTAAACCAAAAATGTCCTTGGACCAGCATGGACGGGCTGACTTGAGCATGGAGGGGAAGTCTACTGTTGGCAGAGATTGTGCAGAGGGGATGGGGGGATTGTGCATTGGGCATTGCAAGATAAGAGATAACATAAGAGAAATGGCTTGGTGGGACAGATCGCCAGTGCCACAAACGCTGAGGTGAAAATGTTCCTTTTTCACAGAAGAGCAGAGAAATGGAAAATTCTGTAAAACTGGTCACACAGTTTTATGGTGAAAAGGAGATGTGAAGCTGCAGGTTTTGGTAAAAATAAAAAAAAATGAAAAAGCTCTGAGCTTTGCTTTCTTTACACAACCTATGGGGTGTTTATTTTGAGGTTGTGTGTGAATGAGCAGTACCTTGTCCAGCCATTTCAGCGTTCCCTCTGGAGGATAAAACTAGAGATGTGAGTTGTCTGTCATTGTGTCACTGCCATCGAGCGCTTCATCTGGATTCAGTCTGGACTCTTCATGTAAGCCAGCTACGTTGCCATATAACAGTTTGAAGGGATGGAGGTGGTGGTACTTTGACCCCTTACAAATATTCACTGAAGACTCAAGTACAGGACTCAGTGTTTCTGATGTGTTTTAATGGACAGTTCATTAAAGGTGAACATTGGACAGACACTTTGAGAGCAGGGACTCATCAGTTGACAGATATGATCTTTGTATATTGAATATTGTAATTCTTTCATATAAGTACAATGCACTCTGCTTACTAGAAATACTGATTTAAGAATAAACTATACAATGATCAAAACACTCAGAGTCATTCATATACTAATGTGGTTTAAATACCTCACTTGTATGAATTGCACAATCCGCTGATAAGAATAATTTGGCTCACTCAAATGGAATTGGATGCTCAGTTGAGTGAAACAGTATGATTTGAATATATTTCTCTTCCAGAAATGTAGTTTGCAGTAATTACTGAAGCACCAAGCACATGAACTATTTTGAGACAGAAGTTGTGGTGCTAAGAGCTTGGATGTATTTAGCTAAGTGCCTGAACACCAGTGGGCAACCCTATAATAAAGAAGGTGCTTCCTACAGATCAGCAGTGCTGCCCTCTTTAGTTTTTCCATAGAGATGCCACTGAAATTAAACATTCTGTAATCTACTCTGTCCAAAATTATAAAAGACCATTACTAGAATCTTCAAGAAGGAAGTGTGGTGGGAAGGTTTTGAATAAGTGTATACCCCATATGTAAATTATAAGCATTGCCACTTTCACCCCACCAGAGAAAAGCGGAGCTTGACGTAGTACAATTAAGTTTGTTACATGGTGGAAATAAATTATTGCCAGCAAACATAAAGCATTGCCAATAGATGTTAGTGTTTGATTTTAACCACAGTTATTGACATATTAACTGAAGTTATTGATATATTAGCTATTTATCTTTACTATACATGTGGAGGTCTGGAAGTGTATAAGGAAACCAGACAATCTAATATGTTAGCCTTAAATAAACAATATGTATTCTATTATACTTTGTATGCATGTGAGCAGAAACTAAAGAGACGGTGGGGGGGGGTTATGCAGCTGTGAGAGAACTGTATGCCGTAAGGTACAAAGTGCAGCCTGTTGTTGGGGCTGATAATCGGAGTTAGACACTGTTTGGACATTGCCCAGAAGATGGACCCTGAGCTTAAAATAAAAATAACTGGACTCTGTGAGGAGGAGGTCACAAATATTAAGGCTCTTTGTTTAGTGTTATACAAAGACAGTTTAGTGTCCACAAGTATTAAAGTTCTTTGTGTAGTGTTATACAAAGACTGCTTAGTAGTTATCAGACAGGATGGAACAAGTAATCAACTTTTTGATAGCATGAAATCAACCTATTGATATGTTAGATATGTGCGGCCCCGGAGATGATGGTGTATGGCCAAGGCAGGACAGTTGTTTTCTTTGTGTATCAGACAGGTGCACGCTTAGCAACAATAGTGTACAGAAAAGGCAAAAGGTGAAGTGGGGACGAGGTCAGACTGGAAAACAATACTGTACAGAAAATGTGTTATGAAACTGAAGAAGGGGGTCTGAGTCTAAGCTCCAAGAAGAGCTAAGGGAAGAAGCATAAAAGAAAGGTGCATTTGGGGTTTTTTATTTCAGATTGCCCGGGGTTATGTTAGTTCATAAAAACACATATATAGGGTTACTTTAGGTAAGCGTGAAAATAAGGGTGTATTGAAAAAGCATGCTAGAAAACAGGAAAAGGAAGTTTGACACTACAGGAGGGGCTAAAATAAGGTAAAGACTTAAAAACAGAAAATGTATTTTGGGGTTTTTTGGGGTTTTTCAGACTGCTTGGGGGGACTGCTTTGGGGACTTGACTGATGACATAACTGCTCCACGGACCAGCCCAGTTTGCTGTATGTGATTTGCACAGATATACAATAAACCTATTGCATCAGACTCTGCAGATTATTTTCTGTACTTATTTTCTGCAATTATTTTATAACATTGTTTAATTCAGAATTGTTACAGCAGAATTATATTTGCTCTTTGTTGGGCACTGGAATTTACTTCCTGAAATTATTACAAAGAGGTATATATAAATTACATAACTTGGTGAATTATTGTACAAGTGTGGAGGGAGGCCCCTGGTCTGACAGGCCCAGAGTGGAAGGGGTTTTTTCCTCACCACATTAGAAGGGAAATGAATGGTAATTGGAAAGACACCTTTGTAGCCTGAATTTAGTTATCACTCACCGTGCTGCAGGATTGTACCCCACACAAACAGACAAGAAGGTTGACATTAGCAGTCATTATTCTTCTGGATTAGAGACATTTCTTTGAGTTTATTGAGGAACATACTTCTTCAGTTGCCAGACACGAATTTTGATCAGTTTGGAAACAAAGTCTGGTTATGAGTGAAGGCTGCTTACATCTCTCTGTCAAGCAGGGTGCAGATATTCAAAGAAAGGAGCTAAGTTAGTTTGATCACTGACAAAGTTTATTTTAAATATTTACATTTTCACATATTAAAGAAAATATACCATCCATTTTGCATGAGGGCTGTTGGGATTTGAAGTCATCAACTTGTTGATATGAATATATATACTGGACTTCAGCACTTTCCATTCGCTCTTTTGCAAAAGCATAGAAAATAGAAATAGGGCTTGCTGTTTCTAGATATGAAATTCCTTAAATCCTCCCAAAACCATCAATTATTAATTAAAACCAGGCCAATAAAGCACACTCTGAGTAATAGCACTGAGAACATCCTGGACAAAGACTGTGTCCATAATTTTCTTTGGGGAGATTTCGGTTCGTTATGTTTTATGGACTGTCAGCAATTTCTAGACTGAGGAAATGTGAATGAGAAATTGTGCAAATTCAAAAATAAAATGGCATTCAGTGTAAATTGGTTTTAACATAAACATATCAATTATTAGGTCTACTCTAGGCTATACATTTTATCTTGACATAAAAATAATATGATGAATAAGTGAGAAAGTTGCCTTCTGAGAGAATTTTAGTGATTGTTTTTAACAATTTAAAACCTTACGCAAGAGTTTAAGACAGTGGAGCAACTTTACAAAATATAGCTACTTAAATATAGCTACCTTTTAGCTACTGATTAATTTTTTAACATCGGCTGCTACACTTCAGGACAGTTCATAATGTCCTGAAGTGTAGCAGCCGATGTTAAAAAATTAATGAGTAGCTAAAAGGCTTTCCAAGAAGCAAATTGCTCAAGATACAAAAAGTGATCCAAAATATTTTTCAGTATTGTACTGGAAAAATTGAATTTAAAGAAAAGGTCATGTGTATTACAATTACGGTCTGGGTTATGCTTTATAATTATGAATATATTGTGGATACATTCAGTGGTTACTTTGTGGAGAGCCTATATGCTTACAGTTACATCCACTGTTGAATACTGCATTAAATGTTGTAAGTCAGCCTAAAATGATTCTTATAATTGGATTGCTGGATTCTTACAAATGGAGTATTTAAACAACTTTAGGATAGGAATGGTTCTATCCCAGTGTTTCTGATAATTATATTAGAATGAGATTAGTAATTTTTTATAAATGGAGTATACAGGGTGTCATTTTGATTTCAGTTAAGTTAGATCGCTACATACATTGGCATATGTTTATTTTTCTCCAAACAGATCCTGTATTCCTGCTGCTTTCCTCCAATATTATAACAATCTGAGGCCTTGGCTGTGCTCTTATGCTGTGATCAAAATTTGCCATGCTAGTGAATGTAACTAAGATTCAGCGCATCTCTATTAGCTTTGCATGATACAGACATAGCTAAAGGGATAATACATATCCAAACTTAAACATACTCTGAATAAAGGTAATAATATTGATACTAAATATGATCATTTGTTTCACTCTTGTCCAATCACTTCATTTTTTGTGCAGTAAACCGCATTAAGCATTACCTTAAGAAATGCCCCACTTTTCTGGCCGCTCTGTTATCTGAACCACACTCATGAATGAATACGATCCAGACCTTCAATCAAAGGCAATGTAGGGCAGACTATATTGCAGCATAAATGGGCCAAATCTCTTTTAAGAGAAATTTGATTCAGTTTTTTACATTTTTAAAAATTGAATTTAAAATTTATGAAGTATTTATAAGGTGAAATCCAGACGCTTTGAGTTCAGATGAGTTAGGTTTTGCCATTGGAAGAAGAGAGAATGAGTGGAAATTTGTTAAAGGTAAATTTTGATCTGACACTGGGAGAATATTTTCAACAATACAGTCTGAGCGATAACTTTGGGCCTAACACTGCCTGGCGGCAGTGTAGCATAGTGGTTAAGGAGCAGGACTCGTGACCGAAAGGTTGCCGGCTGGGGCACTGCTGTTGTACCCTTGGGCAAGGTACTTAACCCACAATTGCCTCAGTAAATATCTAGCTGTATAATGGATAACATTGTTTAAAAAAAAAATGTAACCTATGTAAGTCGCTCTGGATAAGAGCGTCTGCTAAATGCCAATAATGCAACAATGTAATGTAACAGGAAAAAGGACAATTAGATTGTTCGAGAGCACGGCTGACACAGTGCTGATGCACTTCTGTTACACTATAGGCAACACTTTGAGCCCAGATAGAAAGAATGACCTGTTCTCATCATTAAACTTTATGATGTTCTCATGTGTTTGCCGTTATTAATTTACTTTAATGTTTCCATTTCAGATAACAACAGCTACACATGTGAGACGGATTTTGAAACAGGTGTGTCACTTTTCCATTTCAACACAAGATGTGTTCTTTATGTGGGCTTTACAGTACTTGAATTTGAGGTCAGCTGAGACTAAGTTCACAGTAACATACATTTAATTCTTTAGGCCTCTGTTATCTGTATGTTATTTCAACGATTTCCTTTGTAATATATCATTTTGTATATAATTTATTATTTTGCACATCAAAAAATAGTTGAAATTCAGGTATAAATAAAGTAGACGAATAACTGTCACTTTTCAATAGTGCTTGTTTTAGACATGGTAGTTAATTTGATTGTTCTGCATTATTAAATATCATCTTAGTAATTCCAGTTGCCCTCCATTGCAGATGAGAAGCTGAACTTCTTGTTTGTCACCGTGTTGGCTCTTAGGATAATGTGTCTGAAGAGTGTTCTGCTCAGCGGATGTATTACACTTTTCATATTCCAGACCTGGGTATTGTCTCCTTCAGTTTGCTGAGTATCCCATGTGCACCAACACAGTCTTCCAAATCAAATTCAGTCAATTAATTTATATTAATTTTAGCTCATTTAAACTATGGAAATTGTCACAGAGTTGATCACAGAGCATAGAGGCTTTCAAGATAGAATAAAAAATAATAATAATATTGGAAAAATTGAAAATAATTCCCTGACCCCGGGAAAACATGGTCTGGTTTGCAAAAACTTTGAACACAAAAGAACATTCAAATTCAATGATTTGCTTACATTTTACATGAAAAAACAAATAGTCATGGGTTGCTGTATTCCTTTAGTCTGCTTACTGCTGTTGTTATGTAACATTCTTGAAAGAGTATGCTACTGCTAGGATTGAAAAGAAAATTAACCCAGGGTAATAGGTGTCAATATCAGATTAACTGTATTAAAATGGACTGTCCCAGCCCGATGAGTGACACTGTTCAGCTTTCATGGAATGAAAGTGTATTTAGTAAATGCTAGATGGTCAACCTACACTGTTAGGTTTGTTACCTGAAAAATACTGAATAAAAAAGCAATGAGGCTGTTGAACTAGGTAACTTCTCACTTTGTAAAAGCCATGCAGGTGTTTTCCACTGAAAAGAATGGGTGGTTTGGGTGGGTTACCAACCCTGTTGATGTATCAGTATATCAGTGAGCACCTGCACCTTTCTGCACCACGAGTAAACTAAAATGTGTCACAATAAGGTAAGTCAGTTTGAAAATTAAATATATTAAGTCACCTACTCCAAAAAGTATCATGTAACAGCAGATATGTGTGCAGTCATTTTGCTGGTCATATGTGAGAAACAAATTTTACTGGATTTTCTCCCCTGTCTCAGTTTCTTATGTCTTATCTTTAAGGCAGTGGTTTCCTGCAGGGGAAGAGTCTCTTGCAGATCAGGTAGCAGCTTCACTCTGTTTGCAAACACAATTGCTGATGCAGGTAAACTTCCCCAGTCCTTGGGGTTGTGAAAGGTTGCTTTGAGTTTCACACCAGCCTCAGATTCTGCACTGTTGCTCTGTTTACAAAGGTTATACAATTTCCTGTGGAAACATTTCCAAGGTAATCAAAAACAGATAGCAGATGACATGAGTCACAATTTGTTCCTGTGTGTGTGTGTGTGTGTGTGTGTGTGTGTGTGTGTGTGTGTGTGTGTGTGTGTGTGTGTGTGAGAGAGAGAGAGAGAGAGAGAGAGAGAGAGAGAGAGTAGAGGGCATTATGTGCTTTTCTCCATGTACCCTTTGCTTTAAATCCAACTGCTATTCATGAGAGATTGGGCTGCAGTATTCAGCATGAGTGTGAGCAGAAAATACCATATGAGAGGATTAGCCGATCTTATCCATTGTTTGCCTCCTGGTCTCAAATCATATTGATATGATCCTTTGAATAATGAATACTGTACACATCCAAATATTGTACCTGATTTTTTGTGGCTGAAATCATGGCTTGTATGAAATGTTCAAGTTTTAATTGCAGTTGGATATTGATTTCTGCTTTTGACTTCTGTTAGCAAAATAATAAAAAAAAACTTATCATCAGTGTCTTTGTAATGATAGTGACAGATGACAATTTGGGTTAGGAGTCAGAAATTTAGCATCATCTTCTAGGGAACATTGTCAGAGAAATAGCATTTTCCCTTATTTATTTGACCTAATTACATATAATCCTATTCTATAAGGTTTTCATTTTCCTCCCTACATTGCTAATTAATGGTATACCAATATACCAAAGACATGTGTAGTCATTTAGTGTTTCACTTCATCTCAATTTAACTACTAGTATTTGTAGTACTTAGAAAATAATGTCTTTGGTAAAAAGTTCTCTGTCCTGTATCCTGAAAAGAGTCAATATTTTGTCCTCTGACATCTCCTCTGGCATTTCTCCTATAGATAATTATTTTTTGTTTGTTTTAGTAGACACGGGTATCCACTTTGACTTACACAGTTTACATTTATACATTATCCGTTTACACAGCTGGGTACGTGTTGAGCTAAGGGTACAGTGAGAGTGCTGCAAATCAAACTGTTTATCAGTTTATTACAATTGTTACACCGCATCCAAAAAGCACCACTGTTTGTATTGTATATAGTATTTTCAGTGAAAAAAGTTTATGAGCATAAACAGCATTGATGCATTGAAGGTTACATGCATCATGGTTGGGATGTGAGGATCATCACAGTGCCACTGTAGGTAGAGTGTCACCTGGACTCAGTTAAATCGAAGGTAAGCTGTTCCTATTAAGCCAAGATGGACTCGATGAAGCATGTTGGGTAAAGATTTCCCTTTTAGGTTTCTGCGGCACCCTCTACTGGAAATATGGGTGATAAACAGTACCTGTGCTTTTTGCATTGATTGCTGTTCTTCTACCAGCAAGGTATCATCAACAGTGTATGCTGCACATGTTGTGTTGTTTCAGTATTTTTCCATCTTTGTTCTACATTTTAAGAATGCCATATACTGTTTTGCAAACATTCATCTGATCTGTTCTGTGCCATTCTATTTTATTTTGTTTTCTCTCATCCATCGCCCTCTAGTTTCTGAGTACAGTAAAAGCATTTGTATGACCCAGTGGTGTGGATGGGCTATGACATGAAGCTGATGCCTAAAGGCATAAAGATGTAACATGGGCAGTGAGCAAGGACCTGCCAATCTTCCTCAGCAGCCTGGTGCACACCTTTGCTGCCTGCATTAAGTGAAATACCAGCAAATGGCCAAGCGCGAGGCCATTCTGCCAGAGTACAGTCACTTTTTGACTGTATAGTGCTTGATGTGGTCATGCTTTTAGGCTCTGGCTCCTCCAGGGATGGTGTTTGTTGCTGCCCTGGTGCTTGAACATCCATTTCCATGTTATGAGGAAAAGAAAACAATGGGCCTAACCTGGTGAGAAAATGTTCATAGTCTTCACTGGTGAAAACTGCTACATGCAATGAGGCATAGACTCATTTAATTACTTTTTGGCAGATGTCCTACTCTAACTGCAAATGCAAAATTGTGCAGTTCAAAAGTGCAGACCAATTGCAAACAAAGCAAGCGCAGTACAGCCAATAGCTTAATGCACAGCTAAATGCCAGTAATAACAACTATAACCCATAAGGACCAAGAGATACAGATTCAGGCCCCTGCTCAGCTTTAAATAGAGCGTTTTTGTCCTTGGACCCTGATATTTTGCTTTATTTTGTATTTATTTTGGCCTTATTAAAACTGGATTTTACTTTCTTTTTCTCAGATGCAATTAGCTTTTTAAAGTGATATGTCTTTGTCCTGCTTGGTCTGGAGTTTGAGGGAGAGGAGATCAAGTGCCTAATGATTGTACTTCTGAATATGTTCAGGACTGTGGAGCAGAATGCACAATCATTGCCAACAAAATAGTCAGCCAGCTAGAAATGATAAGTGACTTTGTGTGAGTTATGTTCTGTTCAGTAAATACCTCTGAGAAAGTCAGCATGAAAGCAGCAAGCCTAGAAATGAGTGTAGTAATTGCATGCAGCAAATGAGTGTAGTAACTGCCACAAACACATCCTGGGGTGGTGAGTCAGCTGTATCTTCCTTATTTTGAAATTCATGCTATGTGTCACCTCTGACTTCCAACAATTCTGCAGCAGCCCACTGAAAAAGTGTATCTCGCTTGCAATTTCAGAAAATAATACAGTGTGCTCTAGGCATAATGAATGGTGTTAGTAACTGCACAGACAAAAGTATTTGTATTTTGTAAGTATTTTTTTTTCTCCAAGGCTCTAAGTACAGTATCTTGGACAATAGTTTTACTAGCTGTGGATTGAGAGCTGTCGATGTAATGAAACATCGTGAAACGCGATACAAAAGCGAGACGATATGCATCATGGAGCTGAAAAGCCGTTCGCTATGTCAGCCGCAATTTATTTCCTCTGATTACGCAACTAATCTTTACTGAAAACGTCCAAAATGCACTCTCTTCGGTTTTAATTACATTGTCTGAACAGCAGAGGGCGCAATAAGCAATTGAATGTGCTCATTCTTTTTTAGCCATGCTTCCCATTTTGTCTGCAATTTCAACAAGAAATTGTAAAAAAATGTTTTATACATTTTATGATTAAATAGACATAAATAATTCATTAATAAGCAAGGAGTCTTATTCAATCATTATTTGTCTCTATTCAAATTTTGTTCAAAATACGTGACAGTACTGAACCATGAAACCTAGTAGTGTATCGTTACACTACATGTCTGTGTTTGACGGAGGAAAGAGCCTTTTCCTCCTATGCCCCTGCACTGTGGGATAGGTGTAGGTTTGGATCAGTCTTATATCGAATCCCACTTATCACAGTTACAACAGTAAATTTGTCTCACTGTAATCTGACCTTGTTTAGATTTTGCTTCCTTTACAAGCACATAGTTTTCAACATACCATGACCAACAGCACTATTTAGCCCGACATATACTAAGGCTTGCTCTCATGGCTCTTGTTTTCACTGTTAGCAGAGCAGCCCACAAACAGTGCCTTGCTGTTTACACAGTATGTGCCAGCAGTAGAGCTTCCACTGGGATTTGCATGTTTGGTTCTGAGCACTGGCCTGTACAAGTGTTTTGTGCTTATTCTAAAAATGTTGTCCAGTGATATTATCATTCATATTCAATACAAACGCCACCTACCATGCAACTGTGAGCTTTTTCACAGCATATGGCCTGCTGTGTTTGTCAGTGGTATCAGCAATCTGGGGAGTAGCCTTCCTGATTGCAAGTTTTAGGAAGTCTGTTGCAATCAGTTTCTCAACGTTGTACTCTTGTTTGGTCACAAGATACCATGCCCATTTGTGCAAAAGCAATACACACTGTGTCAGCTGATACACAGGTGACATTCCAGTCTCGTTACCTGCAATAAAGCTTTGATCTTGTTTTTGCGTGTAAATCCTACTCCCCTTGAACTTATATTTACACTTTAGCTTGTGGAACAGGTGTAATGAGGTTTAATGAAGAGACAGTCCTCTCGTGGGCCTTGATAGCTTAGATTATTTGATATCAGTTATACCACATCCTCTGCTGACTGTAGATCACTGCTGCATGGCCGGTTTCCCCTGTAACTGTCCAGTGTGTGGGGCACCTGATGAAGCATGTACATTTTCACTGAACGCCAGATCAGCTGAACTGTAGGCAGCTGCAGTGACTGCCTGATTCATGTCCCGTTTCACCACGTCATGTTGGGCTTTCTGACTGAGCCACATATACAGTTCTGAAGAAAGCTGGGCTGATGAGGAAGCACTCCTGCTTGAGCAGGCCATATATAAGGCCCTCTCAGATAAAATACTCTGATCAGACTCATCCACCCATGCGCCTGTGATCAAATCAGAGAAGGACTCCTTGAGGGCCCAAACAGTGACTGGCACTGGCCGATACAGGGCTGAATGTCTGTGCTAAGGCATGAAATGTGGAAGGAAATCCTGTTTCCACGCAGCTGAAAATAAGCGCGTATTCAGCTTACTCATGGTACATTTGTTTTCAAGAGACCGTTCAGATCTGCCCCCATCTGAATTCTTGGTGTTCAAAACATTTCTCTTAGTCCTTACTTCTTGGAAATAACTCTCTATTTACTTTATTGAAAGAGCTGCAATGAACCTGACAGGATTGCTGTTATTATGTTGCTGTGCAGGGCTGTTGCCCATTGTTGAAGGGTATTCAAACATTACAGGGATAGAGTGATAAGTACGGATCAGGGTCACTTGCATACAGTACTTTACCGAGGGATCAAGATTATTTGTTCACCAAGCTAATGGGAATAATATCAAGCCAGCAGAAAGAGTTGTTCTCCGTACTCTGCACGTGGTGGCTCCATGCTGTAAGATGATGCAGTGCATTATGGGATTGCAGTTTTCCTTTCATGTTTGTTGTCTGACCTTTCCACCTTTGCCAAAGACATTGCTGTTCTCTGCCCCAGTGAACTTTGGGAGTACATTACTCTGTGGCCTGATCCCCTTCTATGTATTTATGCCCTGCAAGGCAGGGGAGCTAATATGTTCCCTTATTTGATGACTGAACTAGCAAAATGACACAATTACAGAACAAGCACAGTATTCTGATGGTTAACTGAATGCATTCATATGGAAGTGGTTTTTATTGAGGTTTTGTGAAGGTCAACCTGACATTTTGGATGGGGCAGGAGAAGCGTGCAACAGAAGTCAGCATTAGCACTTTGCAGAGGAGGGATGAAGCATTCATTCCTTTCAGCTGATGGATTCCAGTTGAATTTTTGTGTCTTATTTCTCGCAGTCTCTATCATGAGCTAATGCTTTATGACTGTGTGCTGCACTGCATTTAAGTCCCTCTGGAACCCACAATTTCATACTTCATACACTCAACAGATATAATTCAGTGGAAACTGTTTACTGCAGTTCCATCAAGAATCACTACTGTATTTAGTTATCTGTATTTGCAAAACTGTTAACCTCTGATATTCAGCGATACAAGCTGCTGCAAACAGTTTGTGCCTGAGTATCTGTGGGACAGCCCAGTCAGACAGGCTCAGCAAAGCAGGAGGGCGATGCAGCCGTGGGTGTGGTTGCAGAAAAAGCAGAACACAACCTCTCATACCTGGCATTTCTCAAGCTCTGCCTCCTCCACTACACTGACCTGGCCAATCAGCTCTTTCCATCCTTGTCCATGACACTGTGCAGACTGGCAGAGGTGGTCAACAAACTGAGGAAAAACAAGGGCCACAAGGGTCATTTCCTGCTGTGGTTAAGGGATTCTTGTTAAAGCCAAAGGACAGAGTGGTATGGTGGGATCATGTAGGATTATTCCTTTTGCAAGTCTCTGGTCAGGGGTGTGGAATTGGAATAGCAGAATACTGGCCTCCAGACATGAGTGGCAGGGTTAGGAGTGAGCTAATACAGTGAGCTAATTTCAAGGATCAAAACTGAGGTGGAGAGCACGGACTCACTTCTGTGGTAAGACTGAGGGAGAGGGGCAAGCCTGATGATATCCTAAAATGCACACATTGTTACATTCTTTCCCAGTTTTTCCTTTTTCCTCCCAAGACAAAAGCTTACATGCATATTAGCCGTAGTCTTTTGATAACACATGGACAGGAAGTGATTAAAGATAGTGATGTCTGCTTCCTGACTGCAGGATTTTAGGGGAAGCTACCGCACCGCCAGGATGTCCTCGTCTCTTATCTGCCACAGGAAGATGAAGATCGCCCCTCTCTGGACTGGCACGCTTGTACCCTATGGGCCTCACACCCTTTCAGGAACTTTGTCATTGAAATACGTTTTTCCCTGTGTTTGTAGAGTTTTGTCAGTTCGGGACAATTCCTTCGTTCTTGAGTTAAATGGCCCTGATTATTGATTGGAAAAAAGGGAAAAAAATTATGGTGGATTCCACGGATGACCCTCTAAAAATGATTAATCATATCCCACAGGCCCAACCATGACTACCACTTATTTAAGTCTTCTGAAGGAAGTCATGCCTCTTTGGCAGGATTTGTGTTTGATGGTGAGCCATTAACAGCCTGTAAATTTGCTTATAGTTAATATTTTGATACCATACATGCTCTGAACCATTTCATTTTTGAAGCTCCCACAAAGCCTACAATAATGCCAGTAAAGACAATTTTATTTTGATTTTCTTATCCACTTTGGGTACTACCAGGTACTGTCCACCACAGTATTTAATCATGTATATGTCAGTATACTAGAAGGGAAGTACATTATTCTGCCTTTCCCTCACTTCTTTTTGAATCTTTTTTCCATTTGTATCTTTTGCTTACACCACTGTGCATGACATGTCATGTTGTTTACTGCTGCATTCCATAGACTTAACACTTACATATTTGCAATTTGTTTAAGAATGTTAGAATGTTTTTTATGGACATACACTTGCTGTTTGTGTACTTTGCAGGGCGATGCTGAAATGCAGAGGCCGAGACACAGGCAGTCATGAGGAGAACGCTAGAGAACAGAGCGTGGGTGTACAGTGTCTTCTGTGCAGAATCACTCAGGGATCAAAGGTTGTCAATTGCAGAATAAAATGCTAAACATTAGAGCAAATGTTCAATGTAAAAGCACAGATGTTGTTTTCACAGCTTGTGATCTACTCACCCTCTTTTGTTTTAAGCTGAAGGGACTGGTATTTGAATGGGTTCCCTATCCAATTCTGTCATCTTTATCAGCATGACAGATACACTGCCCTCTGCACACCACTGTTTGTTTTTTGGAAGAGAGTCCAAACGCCTCCAATGGCTGTGGTAGCTCCAGTGCTGTATGACCTGACGGGGCGAGAAGGTGCAGCGGTCACTCCCTCGCTGGCCTCCAGCCCTGGCGTGGCACCAGGCTGTGCGCCTGGCTGGCTCAGTCCCTGTGTGACATCCGTGCGCTTTGCAAAGCAGCATGCGCTGGCCCCTCTTTCCACTCGCTGGCCAAAGAAAACTGAGACTTGGCAGCTGACAGGGCCACACAGACGCTAGTGGGGGAGAGCCATTCAGTCAGAGTTACTGGTGTATGCTTTTCCAGTGCAAACCTCTAGCCTCTGGAGATCACATTGCCTCACTAGAGCAAAAAACCGCTAGTGGTTTCTGGCTTACCTTTTTAAGTATTTTTACTCTATTTGTCAGATTTGTCTATGTGTCAGACTTTCTAAAAGATGGCATGTTCTTGATACTCTTTTCAAATCTAAGATGGTTTACGATCCACATGCTGGTTTGATCTGGACAGCAGGCGGAGCTGTTGCAAAGCCATAAAGTGCTTGTTAAGCTTTGTTAATGTGTTTGGTTACTTTTGCTGTTAACTACATTACTGACATGCAGGCTAATTTTAAGGCGTGTGACTTTGATGGACGGTACATACTTGTTTATGCGTGCACATGCCACACACTAAAAAGGTTTTCTCAATGTTTAAAGTGAGGTGAGTGTGGTTGCTTATGTAAGACATGGGAAACATTATGCTACACATTGTGTACTATGATCTAGCCCATGTTTTGAAACAAGTGGTCTGCTGCAGAAAGTGCGTGGGAAGCAGATTCATGTGTCTCTTGTCCAACCAGCCCACGTGTTTAACATACATATACTTGTTGTGTCTCAACTGGAAAAACAGAATTTGGAGTTTTTACTTGTGTAACCCACTATTACCACTGAAAATGCACTTAAGGCCATTATGTTGGTAAAGAGCAGGAGATGACTCAGAACCCTCAAAACAAAACTTATGGAATCCAGACTCTTTGTCTGTAATTCACTTTATTCTATCTGATTAAATCTGCCCAGGGATGCTTTCCTTGCTCATCTCACTCTATGTGCTCTGTCTCTAAGATTTATGGTTGTAAATATGTTATTATGAGTATTCATCTGTGTCTGTTTGTCCACATCCTTGTGTTTGTGTATCCATGTGTGGGTAGCAGCATGATGTGGTGATTAGTAAAGTGTACAAGTAATAACCAGAAAATTCTGGTTGTGGCCCTGATGATGTCTATTGTGTATTTTAATATGGGTTTCCAGATGAAATATATTGTTAAACAAATTGGTAATACATAACATATGTTGGTGTCTCTGGGTAAGGGCATTAAAAATACTGATATCAACACACGTCTCACAGTGCTGCATCTCCCACTCAGCTGGTGCCCTGGAGGAGGACATGCAGGATGGATTGTTTGTATCAAGGGGTCGCTGGCATCACGTTGAGGCTCGTTCTCTGTTCATGGGCTTTCATGCACCCCCAGGTATCCGGCACCTCTTGTCCACTCCATTGAGCCCAGTCGTTCAGCAGATGCAGCTCAAGTAAGCTCAGCAACTTATCAACTTGTCCAGAGTAATGACTAAAGATGAATGGTTCATAACTGGCACTTCAGAGATGATGCACATTTTCTTGAGCCAAAGTGAGAAAGACAGTAATCAACATAAACAGGGCAGAAGGTCAATTTAGGTCTAAATTTTTAAGGTACATAATACAGGTTTTCTTTATAAAATCATCTTTACTGCTTTTGGGCTGTTATCCTAATAGTTTTTTAATACCCAACATCATTACAAGAAAGGAGAGATTGTTTGCATCATTTATTAAAAGGGAATAATATCATTGCAATGTGTGTACAGTGCACCCATATTGTAATAAAGTAGGCTGATTAGGCTTACTCAGAGGATAAGGGGAAGTATGAAGCACATCCACGAAACTGTACAACGAATGAATGCTGTACAACGGCTTTTCAACAGAGAAGTTTCCATCTTGTGCATTAAAAAATACAATTGCATAAGGTAAGCCTCATGTTCGACACGTTTTCTCCAACTGGGTTCGGGTAGGTGAAACACCGCTGTATGACAGTTTACACCGATTACTTGATCAGATAGTTTGTCAACATACTGCAGAGTATACTTTAAATGACTAGGTGGTCACGACTTCAGATAGCTCTTTCATGCTGTTACAAATAAGATGCCGTTACGCACCAAAGAAAAACGGTAGTATAACTCCGAGTTCGGGGTTGGTTGCAATATCCAGTGCAATAATTTAGCATGACAATGCAGGTTCTAATTGTGGAGTTACTACTTGCCAAGTTAAAGCTGTGCAACGCTGTTGGTGCTAAAGACCTTTAATGTCAGAGCAATCTATCAGAGCACAGTACATGAAAGACATTGTACAGACAGGCTGTCGGTTGTGTTGCAAGTTGCTCAGGCTTCCTCGCAGACTGCATGATTGCTCCACTGATTTTTTTTTTCTTCCGAAATAAGAGCAAAGGCGTAAGTCGGTCTGGGCACCGTACTTGTGTGTGTGTACGGTTGAGGCGGGGCGTGCAGTCAAGTCTCAATTGTTCAGTGATTGGAAAGTTAGACTACACTTCGGAAGACTTATGTAGAGGGACTGGTTGTGTTATATCAGCGAATAATTTAGCCGTACTGCCATATCATATCCTGAGAAAACTACTTCCAAATCAAGAGGATATCCCGGCTATCAACATAACAGCTGCCGGAACACGAAATATCGCGGAGCTCCTTAATACAACAAAGACTAGCATCTACTTCACTACAGCGTTTACTCTACCATTTGCGGATTGTTTCGGATTTATTATTTTTTTTAATTCTGCGCGTGTATTCAAAGTTCATGTAAGACCAGTGATTTTGATATCCTCTTATAAAGAACTGAAACACGACAGTCCATACAAAGGAAAATACAGCAACGTACTGCATACGCTACAGTTAAATACACTAACTGAAAGAAGGTACGTTAACCAATTCATGTTTTATTTGAACGTTGTAAAATAGCGACTAGTTCTGGAGGGTGCTAACTAGCTCAGCTTGCGATAGCGATTGCGATAGCCTAGTTATCGTATGCTGTAAATGGATTTTATTGTGCCGGTTAATTCAGATTTATCGGAAGGCTGCTGGAACTTAATGGTCTAGAATGCATTGCATTATGCACCCCTTAAGGTATTATCGCTACACAGATCACCATACAAACACCTGAAAATGAAAACAACAAAATACTTAGCTAGCTACAGGCTTGTTGCCGTTCTGGACTGTAGTTTACATTGTAGCCACGAGCTACAACAATTAGCCTAGCTAGTCAACGAACCAATTTATATTAGTTTTAAAGACCGGCATGCATATTTTTAAATTCTCTTTGCACGCTCAGAATGGCTAATTGCGATTCAGTGCGTCGAAAGTGAAAACTTCTTAGAATATGCACTTTAGACTTTTCTGTTATTTCATCATGTGTCCACTGCGGACACACATAGCTCATTTCATAAATCAGCCGAGTATGCATGTAGGTAGTTCGTGAAGTAGGCTACTTCATCTTGCATATGTTGCTCAATAATACAGCACCACTTCACCACCGGGGATTCAAACCCACAACTAGCAGTTGTCCTGGCACAGCACCACACTGCCGCACCCTATGGACCATATTTTGTGTACTTTCATGTGCCTCCTCATTATTGCATCCTCTTAAATATGCGTGGGCTTGGTCCGAATACTAATATTAGATCGTCTGTGCATCATTGTATTCTGTTTGGGATGGGCCGTTGAACGTAAAACAAAGGTAAGGTAAGATGTAATAAAATGAGCTAGACCCGATCATAATGTTGCTAATCAGAGGGGATTGCTATACCGTGCTTCGTATCAAGGTTCTGCCACTTTTTCATCATTCCATAGTGAAGGATGCTTCATCCTCTTTAACTGACAAAACTGCGTGGATGTTCATTGGGACTTAATTACTTTTCTCATAGAAAGCATATGCAGGGATTAGTTAGAAGAGAATAACTTACGCTTCACATTATGAGTCTACTGTGAGTTTACATCACGCACATTATGACAGGGTTGCTGTAAAATCAGAGAAGCCTGTGCTGACATGTCACACATGTTTTGACATCTGGGAATTGTAGTATTTGTGTCACCATCTCCATAGTCATTGTTCCCTGAGGAATAATTGAATATGTAATACCTTTTCTATGTAGTCTTTAGGTGTCTGAATGGTGATAATGAATGCAAGCCCTATCTGAAAACAAAGACGTTGTGCTGGACTTTGGCTGTAAACTCTGCTCAATGTACCTGTGATCAAAATCTGAGGATGGTTTTGGCCCTCTCCCACGTAAAGGCAGTTTAGTAAGCATGCATTATAAAGTGTCATTGAAACTGTGCCAAACAGCTTTCCCTTAAGTCAGTAACCTTTCTCTCAAGTTTGGCAGCCATCCAGAGAGAATAAGGAGTTTAGTTCACAGTGCTTACTTGAACAGGGCGTTGGGAGGGCTGTGGGAGGGTGAGCAAGGTCCATGTCATTCCTAGGGTAAGGACTTCCCAGTAGGAAGCCACTGTGATTATGTGAGTGTGCTCTGTCTCAAGGCACCTGCAGAAAATGTTTTGCCATTAGTCCTGTTGTGTTAGGACTAGCTGTTGGAAGACTGTCAGGACTCTGCAGTCTTTGAAGTTTTGGAATGAAGCCTAGCTGTAGGTTTTAGTGGCTGATCTGCTGCCCCACAGTACGTCAGCTCACTGTACCAAAGTCTTGGGGTTTTTGGTGCACTTCAGCCCCATCCTTGCAAGTGTCCTAGAATATTATGCTCCCACTCTTCAACTGAAGAATCTCCATGGTTGTTCTTTGTTCTGCCCCAAAGAGTTGAATACCTCACAAACACAGCAATCAAAATCATTAAGGGTCATTAGAGTAATATAGGCCAGATTGACTGGACTGTGACTTTGATTTACAACCATATGCATTATGGTTGATTTATTTGCATCAGGCAGTGTTTTTGCATCTGTGTTGGTGGTATGTGGATTTGTCTTGCAGCAGTGCAATACTGATAGTGCAGATATAGCTGACAGTTGGCATCCAGTAGATTCATGAGTAAATTGATTTCACGAGTAAAAAAAAAAAAAACTTTTTCAATTTGTTTTGTAGCAAAGGAGATCTGGGACAAGTTATGTCTTGTTTCTGCCTGGAACTTCATGGAATGCTGTATTTATTTCACTGAAGTTGTGCAAGGATGAAATGGTGTGCTGGTAAAATGTTTCAACCTGAATTAGTTGAAAACAGCATTGCAGTCACCCATTTTGATTTCTTGAGACAGGGTAGAAATGTGGCAATCTGTAGTAAAGGCAGTGCAGAGGTTCAGCATGTGCAACTTCTGCACGTCAATTTGGTGTGTGTGTGTGTGTGTGTGTGTGTGTGTGTGTGTGTGTGTGCGCGCAACATGTGGAGTTTGAGTTAGCATGTGTTTGCAGGCAGTTGCTAGGCTGCAGGATTTTTAAAGATGTTCACGGATCCAGTGCAAGACTGCCTTTGGGCTGGCTCTCAGGCAGTGATGCTGTTACGCAAGCAACTGCTCAAGGAGACTTTGAAAAGGGGACAGGAAAGCTCTTTCTTGTTAAAAGGAGGTAGATTATTCAGACCAGGTAATGGTTCATATTTTGATATTGAAACTTTACATTTAGTGCAGAGTGAACAGAATTCAAGAAAAAGAATTCACGACCCTGCCCTCAACCACACACATCGTGCTGGAAGTGTTCCAGGGACACAGCCAAATTGTTCCTTCTTTCATAGACCAAGTTCGTATTTGTAGTTGCAGCGGGGGCAGAGCTGTCCCACATTTTGGCAAAGACCTCCTGTCCTGAAAGACAGTGAAAGACTGTGACCATTCGTAACAGCCCGACCCACTATTCCACTGTAAGAACTAGATTATAATAGAATGACTGAAAAAAGCATGAATTAGAAAGATATTTAAAGGCCGGTTGTTGCAGAGGTCTACATGAAGACCATGTCACTGTGATTGTGTCATAAGTTCACCATTAAGGAGCATGGTCTTGGAGCTTTTCGATTGTACCTGTTAGTATGAATGGTCATTTTTCATTTGTAGAACTTACTGACAGGATGCAATAAAGCGGTGTTTGCCACAACATGCCCTCACACAAATACCTGCAAACGCTCATAGTTAAGCAAGGAAGGGGAGGAATGTTGATGGGTGTCTGATATGCATTGCTGACAAAGGTGAGGGAAGGCAGAGGGGGTGGGTTTGAACAGCAGACACATGCTTTCGTACTGAGCTATAGCCACAGGCAAACATGTTTTTGGCTGCAGAAAATAGTTCTGGAAACAAGTTCCAGCAGACGACAGACCTTTTTTGTTCACGTTCTCATGTTTAGCCAGCACAAGCAGCCGTACCAAAAATGGAATGACAGAAACATCTTTGTTTGAAGTTCTTGAACGTTGTGAATTTTGTTAAGTGTTATCAGTGGGGTTTGTGCGTATGACTTGTGGGAGTGGTGCTGCTGAATTGCTTATGCAGAGGCACCTTTCACTCGGCAGGCCATTTGGGGAACCTGTGACGTGGGGTTGACAAAAATCCCTGCATTTGACACGCATCACTTGTGCAGAGTGACGGTGACATTATGTAAGTCTCGTAGGTGACGTAGCTCATCATTGGGGATGACAGAATGCATTGAGGAGGACAATTATCATTTTATTGTTGTCAATAGTGAATGAAATTTATTCGTTATAAGGAGTGTTTTTTGTCTTTTGATGGGATTTCGCTGTTAAAAATTTCACTAGTCACTTTAATCAGTACTGATCACAAGGTAAACAAACAACAAAAACATTGTCGACTGAATCAAACTGAATTTTTGCGTCCCTCGGCGGTAATCCTTAAATTCACCATGGTGCTTAAGAAGGAGTTCACTCTGTCAAGAGATTTCAATTCAGCAAATCTTGAAGGGAAATTTTAGAAAAATGTAGATTATTACAGTCAATAAATATAATGAAACAGTGAAGAATGCATGTTTAAAATCAGTTTACTATTTTATAATTACATTTTTTTCTTACATTTTCCTCCAAGTATGCACATATGTCTGTGCAGTCATGCCATTTTTGGAGTGCATTCCAACCTTTTTGCCTGTACTGGGACTTGTATGTTCTATATTTATCCAGCAAGTTTTGTTATGCTGGATGTCGGCTTTCTTAAAGAAGATACAGGTAGACTAAGAAATTATTTTTGTTCTTCACATTGAAGCATTTTACTGAAAGAACAATAAATAGAGATGAAAATATGTTGACTGTAAGAAAACTGGAATCAGGAAGGACAGAGTCCAGATGGAATCTTACAGTGGTAATGTTTGACAGGAAACAGGAAGTGGTTGGTTTTCTGGGAATACTTAGTGGGTGACTTCCTGTAGCTTAGTTGCTGGAGAAAAGGTGCTGAATCAGTCCTTAGTTAAACCCTGATGCAAGTTACAAACCTGCATAAGGTTTTATGGTGAGAGGAAACCTCAAGCTTTCCAAACATCAGTGTCTCATAATGAAAGGTCTCTGATATTCAGACATTGAGAAAGAAAGAGTTATGCAAGAAAGAATTACAGAGCAGTGTTGATGTCTTTCCCAGTTTAATACACTGCTCCTTAACTGTCACTAAATAGTGTCTTGAAAAGATGCTGTAGTTATTTGTGTGGCTCAAAGAGGTCCTTCCACCCACCTGCACATTGGTCACAGTACTTTACAATATGAACACTATGATCTTGCATGCCTGAACATGCGGCTTTATGTTGATAATGTCACATTTATTTATTTTCCTCATTAATATTAACCTTATGGGTGTTCTGCAGACAGATTCAATAAACTGATTTATCCTCTGGTGATGGTACTGTTGTCTTGATTTTGTGGGAGCTTGTGGCAACATTCACAACTGGTAAGTAAATGCAGAGAATAGAACTATTCCCAGATGTGTCTAAACATATACCAGTTTCAGTTTTCAAGAGGTCAAGGACTGAGTCAAGTGTGTAAAAAAGAAGGTTGTATTTAACTTTCCTGAGTTATGTAATAGAGACCTATTATAGAGATTTTTGAGAGACATTAATGCTTGACCTGCACACTTAAGAGCAAAATTCTAAGCCTTATTCAATAGTAAAATTACCAGGTCATGCTATTTCTTCTGCAGGAAATAATTGTGCTTTTGTGGAAAGAGGGTCATGGTTTGATGCTTGGCTGGTGCAGTGATCCTCAGTTAGAGACACTGAAAATGGAAGGCCATTACCGCACCCCCTCAGTTCATTTCAGGTTTCTGAAGTCAGGCGAGTATGATGTTTGCTCTACATACTCCAAAATACTTTTATCATTTGTACAGGATTCTACAGTGCTCTTACTCTTCAAAACATTAATTAAGCACAACCTGCATCTCATGTGAAAATGGGTTAACGTGGAGGTGTTTTTCCCCACAGGGCAGCTGTAGTTACATTTTTTGGTCTCAAGATGTTTGTGACCTTTTTTTACCATTTCTTTCTCTCATTTTTACCAATGAGAGAAGATGCAGATGATAGCAAAGCTTTGTGAGGCCCAGCATTTATGCCACATGTTTTAAACACAGGGGATGTGCTTTTCTTGTGCAATGCAGTAACAAAGTCAGCATACTCCACAGAGTCCACAGCATGCCCTCGGGTGCGATGTTTACTGTAACTGACTTTAATGGTCACAGCATTTTCAGAGCATTACTCACTGGTGAGCATGCTGACTGTAGGACAGATCGGGTTTCATAGGCAGGAAAGCCTTGAGTAATGGTCAGCACCCGTGACCCAAAACAAAATCAATCCCCCTGCTGCTCTCCGTCCCGTTTCCTGCACATTGACAGTAATGGCCGATTGGCTGGGATGTTTCACTCTGTAAATATTTATAGGGAGTGGAGGGGATGTGGCAGCATGATGAATTGGAGCTGCCCTGCTGGTCTCTGTCTGGCAGGTAAAGGCTTCTCGAACTGCGGGGGAATTCCTGGGAGGCCAAATTCTATTAAAACTATTTAAAAAAGGAAAAAATAAGCATGGAAACCACTGAGAGCCAGATCACTGAATGTGGATTAGTTGTTTTTGAACCATTGGATCTGTGAAGTTACTTAATTTGTTTTCTAAATGGTGTCAGCTATGCTAGTTATCAACAGACAGCTTTAGATTAAGGATACGAAAGAGTACCTTTGCTGCACTGATGTTCAGGTATCTCCAATAAGAGCCCCAGGTTTGTAAAACATATGCCACCATTTCCTGACATGGAGTGCCATGTCCAGATATATGTGTTTTGTAGTTTACATATCTTTTTGTGAGACTGGTCTTTTCACAATGGATATATGTCATCCGAACTCTTTGCATAAAAGTCTGCTGTCCCACAGTCTGATGTGGTAAAAAAATTGGCTATGCAAATGGCCTTTGCTGCATTTCCATCCTGGAAAAGGAGGCTGACTGTTTGATAGAGTTTACATTTTTCCTTCACATTTATTCATTAGGTAGACACTCTTATCTAGAGGGACATAAAAAAGTTTACTCAGTATTGTGAGGCAATCAGCTTCAAAGATGCTGAATTGTTACCATCTTTGAAATGTAGTGCCATTGTGGAAAACATTGCCGTTATGGGAGTGAGTACTGGCACCGCCTTTTCATACCACTGCCAATTTCTAGCCACCTGGTTTGTATTTCCGTAAGTTTGTATCATCACAACAATTTTGCGCTGAGCTACTATACATGTTTACTGCTGAGTTACTATATTCCCAGGCTACTTTCTGACCACTTCAGCTGAGAAGTGAATGCCTGGGTGCCAGTAGGTGCCCTACTTTTTGCTGATTTGTATCAGCAAAGTACATGGTGACTTTTTTGTAGTTCAGATAATTGTACAACTTGACTTCACCAAGTATGCTGAGTGGATGTGTAATGTTAATACATGTAGGGATAAAGTGTTGTGTTGTGGAACTTTTGACAGAAGGAAGTACTGCCCACTATAGGGATTGATACAGCTTTTTGCTTTGCAGTCAATGTGCTGTTTGCGTCACTCTCTGTTGAATCCTACCTTCCGGGTGATGTCCGGGCTGCTCATGAATGACGGCTGAGAGAATCATTCCACTCCACTGCATGTACTTTCCACCCTGCTTTTGAAGTCGTTCCAGATTTGACCTTGAATTTGTGGGGCCCAGTTGGTGTCTGATGTAGTTAAGTGGAATCCCCTCAGAAATGTGATCTAGCGTAATGCTTTCTGCACCATCGTTTTTAATCTTAACAAAAGGCAGACCCAAACTGAGTCATTGTCAGTTTATACTTAAAGATATATCTATGTGTAGCTTGAAATTAAGACCATATTTTTCATGTTTTTTTTTGTCGAAAAGTGTAGCTTCAAGGGTAATTTATTGTCGTGTCAAAGCCTGCCAGAGCGCATTGGAGGCAGTTTCATAATATCATTGGATTTCCCTTCCAGGGAGTACTCAGTGACTTAAACATTAATGACTTCAGTACTCATGATGGTAGAATTGCTTTAGAGAACAGAGTGGGTTCCCAGCTTTGGTCACATAAAAACGATAATCACTTTGCCATGGGTTTCTGCAGCAGCAGTTTTAGCTCTGCAGCCAAGCAGAGCCGCAGTCTATTCGTAGGCGGGGAGATCTTTTGATCCAGTGCGTTGATAAGGCCTCCCGTGCCCCACCCTGCGTGCTTCTCTGATGAGGGGCCAGTAAAACTATTAGTGTATGTGTGTGTGCGCACGCATGCCCGCATTTTCTTCCTCCTTCCGTTTAATGATTCTCCACAAGAGCTAGCCAGTAAATAACATCAAATGATTAGCGGA
Source organism: Megalops atlanticus (assembly GCA_019176425.1). Classification (NCBI taxonomy): domain Eukaryota; kingdom Metazoa; phylum Chordata; class Actinopteri; order Elopiformes; family Megalopidae; genus Megalops; species Megalops atlanticus. The sequence continues at coordinate 41,104,276 of CM032875.1, read as the reverse complement.
CTAACTTTCATTTTCAGTTTGTTTTTATTCGCCCCTATAGATCCACAGACTCTCCTGCATCCAAACTAGTGACAAGTGTTTCTCATGACAACTTAAAGCCACGGAAAACCATCAGGAGGGAGTATTCCGATTTTGATGGTGAAGTTTTCTTTTTCAGTTAATACATTTTCCACAGTTTTATTTCCCAAATTCAACTGCAACAGGACTGAGTACAGATCTTTAAATATTTAGCTTTACTACTGTTGATTCAGACTGTTATTTATCATTTTAACAAGTCTGTGCATGAAATCTTTTGACAGTGTGCTGTGTGTTTGAGTGATTGAGCAGTGTTTTTAGCTGTCATGCTTTAAAAGGTTTTGGCAGGTTTCAGGAGTAATGGCAGAGGTAAAGGAAAAAGTGCAAAGATCTCAGCCAGGTTTCTTAGTCTTGCCAGAATGCATCTTTGGCTTTTGAGCATTATCACTCATTTTAAAATTTGGTTAAGTTACTGGTCTGTCACATTGCTCAATGGACAGTATGTCGTGTACTCTTATTTGTATGTTGTTTGTTTTCAAGTACTTCTGTGCATGTTTCAGAGCCTTGCTTTTGAAATGAGAGATCAACTGAAAACTAATCATTATAATGACAGAATTCCAAGAATGCACTGCCTCATGCCACATCAGCTGTGTGTCAATCAGCTACCTTCAGGCCTACAGAAGAAATTGGTCTCTATCAGGGCCCTGGTGTGCAGGTGGAGCTCACTGTCGCTGACACTGTGTCTGGGGGCCGGGGGTGGGATGGGGGGGTCAGGGGGCGTTTGATATGCTGAAGGCCTGGGGGTGGTGGATATGCAGACACTAATCTGACTCAAGCCCAATTTGTGCCTGAACAGCGTGGAGTGGCCCTGTCCAAATCTGCTGAAACAACAGACAGAGCCCCCTCACCCCCCCGCAACCTGCCCCCCCATGACACTGCGGAAAATCTCCCCAAAAGCTCCCACACTAAATGACGGGGGAGCATGAATCCCATCACTACAGTTCCTGAAGTTTAAAAAGTGTTGTGCCAGTGCTAATTAAATGTCTCTATCAAACAGGCTGTATGCCATTATAACTGGTATGGGGGGTTGAGAGGGAGTGGCGTATGTAGAGAGAACCCTGCGTTTGTAATTAGCTACTAATTCTGGCACTGATGGGAATTTGGGACACAAACAGGAATTGGCTCAATAGGTGTCATTTTAATGGGAAACACATTGCCCAGTCTCTTCCCTGCTTTGTTATTCTTTTGTGGAAACAGTAAGGCATGGCAGCCCAGTGTGTTCGCCCATATTCATAGTGAATTGTTTCTGCTTAATCTGCTGCTTAGCACATGTACATGTCAGATAGCATTATTGGATTACGAGCTGATGACCCACACTGAGCCCTGTCTCCTCTGGCCAGTCACATGACCCAGCGACTCACAGACCTCACACGGACACGTTCGCTCACTGCTGCATGGGACTTTCGCCACAGAGCACTGGGTTTTTTTCCGCCCCCGGACAAGTTTGGTCGGGACCCTGGGGCATCTCTTTCTGTTGCGCCCCATGTTGCGCAAGCAAAGGTAGGGCGGTCTTTCTCAGAAAGGCATCTCAGCTCTCTCCCTGGCTGACTCTAATGCCCTGTTTATCTCTCCGTTCCTCCATTCCTCTCTACGTCCCTTTCTCCCCCTCTCTCAATTTACACTCCTCGGCACGGGTCACTGAGCTTCGTGGCAAATGAGCCCATTAAAACTGCCAGGGGATAACAAAGACTCATAACAGGGAGTCAGATGGCGTTTCACCCTCGCCCGGACCCTGCTCGGGCACCTGGTCTTTTCACTGTGAGGAAAGTTTCCTCCCTCTTTTCATAGGATGGAAACTTGAACATCAGAGGCTGGCGGAGCGGTGCGCGGGACGCCCGGATGACATGAGGGGAAAAAAGCGCAGACAGAGTCCGGATCTGGCTCTCGCCGCAACTGCTGTCCTCATTTGTCACTGCGCGCTGCACCCGTGTTACGGTCTGACGGTTTAGCGCTGGGCTTTGGCGGCGATCGAAAGCACGCCCTTTGCCAGGAGACTGCATTTCATAAGCAGGGAGTAGTTTTGCAATACAGAAGCGTGGTTTCCCACTTGCTGTGGAAGGGACCTGCACGCCAGGGGCTATTTAATTTGAACAGAAGCGCATTTTTTTCATTGGCTGGGATTTAGCAGGAATTTACCTTCCCGTCTGCTGACTCAGGTCAGAGGTTAAATGGACTTGTGTAATATCGTTAAAGATGTACATTTAGGATTGAATTTGACCTCTCTATAAACATGAGACAGGGCCCACCATGGTATCATTGCAGTTGTTTTCCTCCATGCAGGATCAGGTCAACAGAGCTCCTGGCTTCACATGGCAATCTATAGATTGCCTTGTGTAGATGTAAGGCAGTTCTACTGTCCATTTGTGCATATTGCATTGTGTGTGTTAATATGTATATGTAGTGTTGTGTCAGCACTGATGGTTTCTCCTGTAAACCTCTTGTCTGTAATTCCCACCAAAGTGCTGCTTGCCTGACCTTCAAGGAAAGCCCCTTCCACATCTGGAAGACATAATAATTAAAGAATTTTGGGCCGTGAGAGCAAAAACAAAAAACAGTCACAAAGTGAGTGTAAAGCAGCGCTGTCATACCAGTCTCACCGCACAGGCGGGTTTGAAAGATTCATGTTTTGCGTCTCAGCGGCCTGAAGCCGGCCTCTCCTGAAGGGCAGCCCAGCCCGACCCAGCTGGTTCTGAGTGACCTCGCCGAAGCAATGGCAGCACCGTCCACGCGTTCAGTCGCCTCCCCTTTGAAGCGTTCTCTGGTTGCACTCATTTCACGTTCAGGAGGTCGAGAAGCGCTCATGTCGTTGGGGTGCTTCTTCTTCAAAGCCACCTGCGACTACCCCGTCCCCGTCCACATTCCCCCCCAGAGGTGATGAAGACTTGTGACAAGCCAGAGAGAAAAGCACCGCAGGCCATCGAAAGGATGCCGGGCGCCGCCAGAGTCTTTGGGCAAAGGACAAAAATGTGAAGAATGAAGGCTCTTTGAGAGGTTCCTCGTTTGTCAGGGTGGAAGTTAGCAGCCCACGTGTAAAGAGTCTGACACAGCGGGGGCCCTGGACTGGAATCTCATTATGTTTTGGCCTCTTTACGCCTGTGATCACTGGGGGGGGAAGGCAGGGATGGGGGGGTGGAGGTCTGACTGCTGCTCTTCTCTCTCATCTCAGATGAACCTGCAGGGTGAGACCACTCGGCCCAAGTCCACAACCTGAAGCCCCCTTCGCGAACCTCAGCCACGCCGCTGTGTTCTCGGGTCCTGTTACTCCTCATTACATGCTCCGGTTACGCAGAGCACGGGCAGACACGCTCATCTGTTTGCTGTTAGGTTATGGCCCCATCCCTGACATTGTGTTTATGGTGTCCTCACCTCCAGTATCATGTTCAGGTTCATCCTGTAGTCTGCTGTACTTTGATCTTGACGTCAGTAATAATTTGTAAATGATAAACTTATTGACACTGTACGCCTCCGCATTATTCTGCAGCGTTCAAAATGCAATGTGAAAAGCATTTCATGCAAAACACAAACATACATTCTTGCAAATAAAAACATATTATTTGTTAAAGCTATTTTTTAAATATTAAACTGTATCTTATTATGTGCCTTTGAGCATGATAACCTTCACTGTAATTTTGACCAAAGAATCTTGGTCTGTAATTCTGCAATAACCGTGTAAAATGGAACAAGTGTGTGTGACACCTGGATTTTAAAGCAGTGCAGAGAAACTTGAATGCCAGTGGGAGAAAGTTCGCAGTGCGTCCACTGCAGCAAGGAGAAGGTTGAGCTGTGCAGTCTGTGACGGAGGGCAGGGGGTGGGAAGGGTGGGCCCCAAAGTACCCTGTTTGGGCTGTGGGCATCGCTGACTGGGGGGGTGGGGGCTGATTTCACCATTCTGAGCTGGAACAGCTGGGGAAGCCAGGGTTTTTCCCACCCTGTGGTAGTGGAGCTGACTTGAACGTCCTGTTTACTTAGCTCTGAGCAGAACGCACCCCCCCCCCAATCAGGCCCTGTGCCCATCGAGTAGTGTTGCTGTTTATTTACAGTGCGTGTCATTCTGAAATTCTATGTGTGCTGTGTTAACATTCAACCGAACTCTGCGAGAGATGTTTTTGCATGCTCTGATACATTTCACAGTAGCAGCAGAGCTGCAGATAAGAGTATGAATGGGAACATTTATAAACATGTGTGTCACTGTCTTTAAATGGGATGCACTGAATTTTATGCTGAATGAAGACCTCATGGAATCAGATCAGGTTTTTATGGGAGAAGTCACAATAATTCAGATGCAAGTGATTAAAGCGATGTTGTAAACTTGGATCTGTGGAATATTTCCGCAAGGAGTTGTGTAAAGTGGTGCTTCTCCCCAGCCCATGCTGACTCCATTATCTCGTATAAATAGAGAATTATTTTTATAAGGGCAACAGAGGCGAGGTCCTGCGGTGCGATTGAGGCTGCTGGGCCACTCAGCTCCGTAGGTGGTCCGGTCTCAGAAAAGTCCAGCTTGGGTCATGGAGCGGGAACCTGGGTTTCAGGTTTCAGCGAAAGTGAAGTTTGGCATCGGTAAGACCCCATGTGGTGGCTTGTAGTTCCTGGGGGAATTGGGAAAACTGCATGCATGCTGACGCAAGCAAGGAGAGCAGTGGAGACATGCAGGTACGGAGGCGATTAGGAAAATGCTCCACAGTCCCTGCTTTTCATCAAGTCAAGGAGAGGGTAGACATGGAACATGTCTTAACGAGTGATGGCCGAGACGGAGTGTCTTCCCACAGCTGTTGACAGCTCCCCTGTGACCTATAAGATGAGAGTTCACTGAGGCAAGCAACAAAATGCATGACTTGTTTTAATAGAGGCACAGTAGATATTGATCCATGTGTGGCTTATTTATTGTGTGTGGGTGGGCAGAAATCATTTTTCTCCCACAAAAAGTGTTCATTGTTTCAAACAGGTTTATTAGGTAATTTGAATCAAATGTGGTGCTGTGCTGGTGTTACACATCACACTATCATTTCCTTTGTTACATTTATTGGACAATCCAGATAAATATATTGTCCAGAGTAAACTTGAAGAAGCTCCAAATACCACTCAAGCAAGTAATATATTTTCCATTAATGTCAAGATTATTTGCCATCTACTAACAATATATGCATACACTAGTGGTAATATCAGGCCGGGCAGGATATACACATAAAGTAAATGATGAATTGTGAATTTTCATGTATAGCAAGGTCTAAAGCATGCATGGAGACTGTCCCTGAGAAACAGTTATTAATTGTGGATTTCAGCCATTACAGCCTCTTGGTAACTCTCATGCACATTTGCCAAGCCATTTCTGCCTGCAGTGCACATGCAGTTCTCTAGTAAATCTGACCCTGATTGCTCTATGCTGCAACTACCTTTATTTGGATTTCTTTTAAAGTGCAACAGTGACCTCGTTCAGTCTAAGTTTACAGTTCCCTGATACGCAAATTTCCTAGGATATGACTCATTCGTGTTCCTTGTTTAGTTGAAAAAAAAGGTTCAAAACACAGCCAATTTTTTTCTTTGCCATTACAGATCCAGTTTTAGTTTGATTTCCTTTTTAAGGTATTTCAGCTGCATAGGAGGAGAAAGAGTGGATTGGGCTGTGACATGACAAGTGTGTGCCCTGTTTGGAAAAACTTTGCAGGTTTTTTCAAGCATTTTTACCTTTTCAGATACCGCTCTACTCTCAGTGGCAATGTTGGACATTTTCAGGGGTTCATTTTTAAGGTCATGTTTCTCACTGGTGTTTCCCCGGTGCTACTTGGCAGTTTCTCCGTTCTGAAAGCAGCAAGCCCGCAAAGACTGCCCTAGGACAGCTGAGTTTAGTTATTTTGCTGCCTCAGCTGTTTCTTTGTTGGAGGACCTGGTGCACTAGGGCAAGGTGAACTCCTGTAGGTGCAGAGTGTCCCTCTTGTGAGAGAGGGCCCTGACATATTTTTTCTACGTTGAGGAAAAAAGAAAATCACTCTGGGGCTCATTTGTGACCCAGCAGTTGGTGGGGTTATTCAACCAGATGTGAGAGCAGCTGCCTGCAGAGTTGGTTACTCCATCATGGCTGGGGGCCTCTGTTCCCCTCTATGTCAGTGAAAGTTGTAAGAGGTGGAGTCCCACATGTACCACATTAAGCTGCACACTATGCAGCAGGAATTCAGAAGGGCATCCCTTCCCCCTTAAATAAACACTCTCCACTCATACCCATAACTCTCCCAGCAACCCTTGTGGTGTAAAACTCCAGCATGCTGTTGTCTGAGTGAAAGTACCCCTCTGGTATGCACATGCAGAGAAAGGGATGACTTTCCCAGGAGGACCCAGCTGGGTTTACGATAATTTCTTTTGAGTGAGATGTTTTGTGGTGTTGTTGGGTTTTGTGGCAGGGGTGGTGGTAAGCAGTTTGAAGGTATGTGCATGTGTGTACCATCTGGAATGGGTGGAAGCGCACCTGAACTGTGGGTGGATGTCTACTGTTACTCTCTGAGCAGGGTGTGAATTTTAAATTTGGGGGTTATGTGAGGGTGAAGACACATTGGCTAATGATGTAATGTACATTGCTTTGAGCCCGTTCACCATCCCCAGTACCAAGGGAAGGCTGTCAGTCCCAGCATTGTATTCTCTCAGCTCATCAAGTATGAATGTTAACAGTCATATAAAGGAAATTGTGTTGAATCTCAGCAGTTGGGCTGTACCTGTACACTTTGTGCGTGTGCGTGTGCGTGTGCGTGTGTGTGTGTGCGTGTGTGCACACGTATGTTTGTGTGTGATGCAGTCAGTTCCTCAAGATAAACTTGAATTCAGAGCAGTTCAGTAGAAGCAGTTCAGGTTGGGGGCAAGAATATTGATGAAAAATCCTATACAAACTGCACATACAGCCTTGTGGCCTTATGATGTGTCCCAGCGTGCAGCAGTGAACTAATGGTCTTATTCTCTTTCTTTCAGCAATGAGATCATTTTAATGGAGTGATCAGTTCATCTGGGAAAAGCACTGGAACTGTTTCTGTGTTTGGAAGAAGGAAATATTTTGGAGAACTACTCTCAAAAAGCCCCTGGGTGTTTGACAGGTGCTCAAGTGGTGTCCTGGGGCAAGAGGAGGCTTTTATTGCCGTGAAGTTGCTGGAGGACCAGGTGCCACCAGTTGAGGCTCGGGGAGTATAGAAGCCAAAGAAAGCTTGGATGCCAAGGACACTATGGAGAGCCCGGCCCTGGAGTCCAAAGCAGAGCGGATTGCCCGGTACAAGGCAGAAAGAAGGAGGGAGCTGGCAGAGCGCTATGGCACCACAGAGGACCGCTCCTCCAAATACACAAGGAGCGACAGGAGAGAGGCCTCGGATACCGTTGCCAAGACCCACCATACGACGCCAAAGCCTGAAGTCAAAGATGATACCCAAACGGATGATGCCGGCGACCGAACAAAGGGGCATGCCGAGCAGAGGGCCTCAGGCACCACACAGAAGGCAGGAGACGGAGGGGGCGTCTGGTCGGACGATGCGCTGCCGCCTACACAAGAGACCACCGTGGCCAAAGTCTCCAATGGTGATGAGGTGAACACCACAGCAGGGCTATCCTCCTCGAAGAGGTGAGTTCTCATTTGGTATGTCCAGACAGGGCCTCTTTCTCTTTCCCATTTAAATTTCATAGCTATCATCCTTTCCAGTTGTGAAATTTCATATAAATCAGGCATTTTAATTTGAGAATTTTTGTTCAACATCATTGATAGAATGTAATAGAATTAAAATATACACATTAAATGCAAGTCTTATGAGTCTGCAATAGACATTTTCTTTTCATTTTTGGTAATTTAACAGAGGTGATGGTTAATGACAGACAAGATAAGTTGCCCTAGTGTACATTTATTCTCTCTTAAAGTTCCTGTTTTGAAATGGCATGTTGTTCAGTCAATAATCTCTCAAAATATTTTTGTCGGAATAAAAAAATCTAACAATAGTAACTTCATATACACAGATTAAAAACATAGAGCTATTAGTTAGAAAGTTAGAAAGCCATTTACATGCCTGTGACAGCATGGGAGGTGCTGTAAACCTTGGCTTTTGCCAATGCATTGTCATCAGTAGACATAATACATGTGGGGCAGAAAGGTTAAGGTGTCTGGCCTGATTAAATCTCTCAGAACCTGTCATACAGGCTTTTATTTCACCGCTATTTTTACAATGCACTTTCCTAGTCAGTGGGTTGTCAGTTTTTTTTTCTTGAAAGGCTTTGCACAGTTTGGCAGATCATTTAAGCAAAGCGCTTTCATGGTGTTTGTCACAGCTTGGATTTTGCTGGTAAGTTACAGGGACATTACATGCCGATACAATGCTCCCTAACGCAGTCTCCCATGCTCCAGCAATTACCATAAATATTACTGGCTAATCAGCGTAATGCTACACTTATCGGTGACATTGCCTTTTTTCTGTGGATTTTACTGCCCACTTGGAATTAAATAAGATGTTTTTATCCGCTTCAAATGTTATGTTCATGTTTGGAATTGAAAATCAGGGAGGTCTCAGACTGATGGCAAAGTCATTACAAAATCACAGCTGTCATTTAAATGAATTTCAACTCCGTATGATATCCACATAAGTGTTGTCCTGAAATTTGAGCATTCTGTTGAGAGGCTGTTATGAATAATAATATTTCATATGAGGGTAGAAAAACATTAAATCCCCAAACAAATGAGTGGTAATCCCAGGCGAGAGTACAGGAAGAGGACTGTCTTAATTACAGGAATAAGCATCTCCATTTACAGATTGTGAAATTCACTTTTCTATGCTCAGAAATTTTCTGGAATCTTCACAGAAATGAAAAAGCAGACCTCAGACCTGTTTATTCATGATGGATGCCCTGAAGTAATCTTGTCAAGCTTCTAGCTACAGAAAGCCCAATGCCTCTTCACTTGCATGTCATACGTTTGACTTGTTACGAAGTCTGAAAATCTGAATCACCTGACATCACACACAGAAACACACACACACACACACAAATGTGTCAGGATGACATGACCATACTTGATGGAGCCTTGGAGATGATCTTGAAAGCAGAGGCCTGTGTTTCCCTGTTGTGGTATCGCGCACTGAACCTGCCGGTCCAGTTGCAGCTTGCCTGGCTCGGCCTCTAGCACGTCTGTTGGCGCCAGGGCCCAGGTGAGCGGGACAGGGCGGGGCTTGCATGTGGCAAGTGTTTGGTGAGGTATCTATCAGGGTTGGCTGGTCTGTGCACATTTGCTGAGTGTCGTCTGCTCTGACAGAGCAGTGATGTCACAGTCCACTATATGAGTTACCCCTTCAGGGATGGTTTTAGGTAACAGACAGGGCTGCCTCTTTGTATTTGCACACTGCCTCCAGTGATACAACATCTAGAGTTTTTTGTCATAACCGACTATTTGCCAGCTTGTTCTGATTGAAGCTTAGTTTAGATTCAGGTAAAGTTTCTCGTCTTTAAAATGATGCTCCCACTGCCTTTGGTTTGCTTAATTGTGATTTGAATTATTCTAGTTACAGTTTATGGGTGCTTATGATGAGTGGCCATACACAAATGTTGCTTTGCCAACAATGCCCTTTCACTCATGCAAGTTGTTGGCCTGTCAAATGATTATTTTCTTTATTACCTCTGGACACACACACTGCACAGCAACGAGTCCAGCTGAGTGGCCTTTTCTCCATTCTCTCACCCGCTCAGTGGAACCATGATTCAGTGTCCTTATACCAGCAGACGTCTGCGTTTGTGGTGATCAGCAGCCCTTTGTAATCCAAGTGGCATTTTCCGCTTCATAAACCCACGCTGTGCTTGTAAACACCAATAATTTGTGGTGCTAGACTGGGCAAGTCACACAAGTGGGCCAAACAGTCTCCTCAGTTTAGTGAGGCATAGCGCTGTCTGCCTTTATTTATCTGTCCATTCGCTCGTTAAAAGAAGCAGTGGTCTAGCCTTTCCTGCCCACTGAGACAAGCGACAGAGACACTGTGGACAAAATGGATGTTAACTTTCCACCATCACACCTCCCCCTCCCTACCTCTCTGCCTCCTTATACTGAGGGGGACCTCTTATGTCCCCCTCTATGCCTGGGGAGGCTGCGACTCCACACCCTTGTCAGTGGACCAGCCTAGGAGGTCTGGAGTGGGCTGTGAGCTGAGAGAGTCCACCCCCACCCCCATCCTGCAGCCGTGTGCCCTGCCCGGGAGGTGACAGATAGGGGGTGCCAAACCAGGGTCCAGCCGGTCTGACAGGAAGGAATGCCATTTGTGGTCAGCCTTACTCCTTGAGCATACCACTCTTGGTGCCAGCTGATTTCGAGGAAAGTTTGCCAGCTGATTCCAAGGAAATGAACAAAAAGCATGTCAGAATTTGTGGGAGTTTTGGTCTGAAACCAGTATTATGTTTGCTTCAGTATTTTATTTCTTATACTGAGCTGTTAGTGTGCATGCTTTGTAAAATGCTTATGAGTTTGTTTAAAGGCTTGGGGGAGTGCACAGGGAGCTCTAAGACTTGGCACTGAATCAGTGTCAGGAGGTGATCTCTTAAGTCATCCCTGGCATTTGGCTTTAAATCGCTGTGGGTTACGTCTGGCTAAATCCTTCCAAATCACTGTTTACAGGGTGACCCACTAAAGCTACTTTATTGCATATTTGAAGGAGATGGGTTGGCCCTCCTTGACAACACTATTACTAACTACCAAATTGCTGTGCAGGAGGGTTTTCTGTTCTGAGATTGTATCTGACCTTTGTCTTGAAGTATCTTGCATTGTATCCTGTTTAAGGGGAATTCCCTGGTCAGTCTCTCCTAAGTTTGTCATTTTCTTCAGACGTAACTTTCCTTTTATTCCAACTGTGGCAAATCCAGCATGTAGGATTTTGGCCTTTTAGGACTTGTCCCTTCGCCCTCTCTGGGAGCTTCTTATTTGCCTTCCTTTACCATACCTGGCCAAAGAGGAGAGGACAGCATTTGCAGCGGCGCCCTTAGAGATTCAGCGCACACTTCAGAGTCTGTCTGCATGCACTTAATGTAGTTCTGCTCCATCTACATTATTTCCTCCTGCCTGATTGCGTGTAAAATTGAAATATTATTTGAACTCTCCATGGATCCTGCTCTGGGAAGCTTCAGCCCCTAACAGGAGGAGCCACTCAGAACCTTGATGTAAAGGTAGAGCCTTGCCGCTTCAGCAGGGGAGTCTGTCGTCCCAGTGAAATGCTAAATGCCCTCCGTGTGGAAGGTAATGGAATGGAAGGTAAAACTCAAGAACAGTTTGAAGGACCCCTCTGATCCTGCCTAAATGTCTTTATGCCCTCAGTTCAGAGGAGACCCAGCAGTCTCCCCTCCCAGAGACCAAGCTCCAGATGTTCCCCTTTCCTGACATCACAAGACGCTTTGGTGCTGGATGTATATGGCCTGAAGAGATGTTTCCCAAATGTTCCCAGTTGCAGGAGCCCTGCTCACTGGCCCGGTTTCCCCGATCCTGACATGCGAGCGTTAAATGCGCTCTGCCCCAGTCTGCAGGGAGGACTGAGGCGCAGAGGGGATTTGAGTGGCTCGCAGCCACAGGACGCTGAGGCATGAGTAATGCCATGATGAGCAACAGCAGGAGGAGATCGGGTTTTTCCACACAATTAAGGGCAAAAACTTGGATGCGAATCAAGCTCTTTTAGGAATATAAAAAAAAAGACACCACCATTGCACAGGCTCAGTAGGCGCTGCTCCTGAAGCTCACCGTGTGCGATCTGTGTGACGTGTCCTCTCCAGAGCCCTATCGTACGCGCTAACACACTCAGGTTCCACCTGTTAACATGTGTGTCCGAAGCCTGTGTGAGTGTATGCGAACGGACATTTGACAGCTTGCATGTCTTGCATGTGCAGTTTGCTTCTTTTGGTCTTTTTCTCACTAGTTTCTCTCTCTCTCTCCCTCTCAGTTCACTCTCTCACTCTCCTTGTTTGGCCAATCTGAAAGAAGCACAGATGGTAGAAGGGTGTCCTTGTCCCTCGACTTGGCCGTCGGGCTTGGGTCCGAGGTGTGGCGCCGGCCCCGCCGTTACCTCCCCGCAACCACCAAGGCGGGCCACAAGACCAACACGCGCTTCCGGACTCAGCCAGTCACGGCCAGTGAGATGCTGGAGAGCAAAGGGTACAGAGCGTGCCACCAGCAAAAGGCCTGGAGAGTGCTGCTGTGTCGAACGGCCTTGAAGAGTATTGTGTCGAACAGAAATTCAGTACCTCTTGTTGTGTGTGAACTGAGAAAACACACAGTGTTTTAGTGTTGTGAGGCGCTGCATGATACTGTATTATGTTGTATAATGATGGCTTGCTCCTGTGGTCCTTGTTCTTTGTGAGGCGTTCAGTGTTGTTATCGGGAATGAACTTGGCCCTCTCACAGCTGCCCGGGCAAGGTTCAGTGTGTTCTATGATACTGCTACACCATGATTAGTATGTGTACTACGTGCGTTTCTAAAATGTCAGTAACGTCTTATGTATTATTAATGTAAATGCATGATGGATAATTTTCCATCTTCATCCTTAGAAAACATAAGTTTTCTTGTTATATTTGTTTTGTAGCTGTGTTAGCATCTCTAATCATATCTGTGTGTTGCGGGTGGGGGGGCTGCTGTTGTGATAGGAAGTCTTCGAAATTCCTGTGAAATTCCTCCTATGAGGCAAACTTCTAATTACCTCTCCCGCTGTGGTGGTGTACGTACGTGTTTTTGTGTGCATTGGAATGCGGTCCCAGCGCCGAGCGTGCAGTGAAAAGACGCTTCTCGTTGACCAATGTCCTGCCTCCACGCTTTGTTCCTCACCTCGTCTAACTTTCGAGACGCTACAGGTTGGGAGTGAGGGAGATCATGCTCATGCCATCTTTTGTTTTCTTGCGTGTTCCAGCCCTTGATCTTATCTTTTTCTTTATTCTCTTGTAGTTCGGTGGAAACTGAGGAAGGGCAGAAGCCAAAAGGTAAGACTCTTTTCAAAGCCGTCTTTGTAGGACACAAATCTGTTTCCTATCTATTGTGCAGAACCTGTTCTGTGTAAGCCGAGAGGCCCCATTACGCTTGAATAAGTGACTGTGATTGTTGAACAGCACACTGGAGTGAGGGAGGTGCAGCAGTTGAGGACATTTGTCTCAGCCTCAGGTGTTTTAGCGTGGAAATGCTGGCAAACCCAGCCAGTATTTTTTAATGCCTGGGCGTTTGCCGCTAACATCAAAGTAGAAGAGGAGTCCAGAGGGATTCACAAGGTATTGTTGGCTTGAGCAAGGCATACACTGAAGGCAGCACCACCAGTCCACTCATTGGTGACAAGAGAGAGGCTGTTTGTGCAGAAAGAGTGATCCTGGAGCAAACACACAAGGCGCGGCCTGCAATCTTCCTTACAGCGGGAGTTATGTCTGTAACCCGCGGCATGCTCACCACCTGTTCAAATAAGAGCAGTGTATGAGAGCGACAGAGGGCGGAGACTCCTAGAGACTGGGACTGGGTGTGAGAGAGAGGCATAGAGCTCTAATAGCCAGGGACTGGAACTAGGAGTGAGAGTCAGAAAGAGAGGGGGAAATCAGAGAGACACCATGGTCATAGAAATCCAGGACAGAAAGAGCTCAGAGCTGGCCAGGATCTACGTTTCTGTGTGAAGACTCCTCTTGGCATGGATGCTTTTTAAAATCAGAGCCAAAACACTTAGAAGCAGAGCAAAAATTCTCAAGCAGCTAAGTTGTTCCACTTGAGCTGGAAACATTTTACTTTGATAAATGGAAAATGCTGGTAGAAGGAGGAGGAAGAGGCTTGGACAGATTCGGATTTTTCTTTTCGCTTTCTCCCTTGAAACCTGCAGCTTAATGAATAAGTGTGAATAACCACAGGCCTGCCCTCGAGATCCCAGTCTGGGCTGGGTAATTTTCACAGCAGCTCAGATTGCCACTGACTCCATGATGGGCTGCAGCTCTCACACGGGACGAACTTGGTTCAGAGGGGAAAGGAGCAGGTCTGAGAGATTGATAGCACCACTTACGAAACAATTACTGATCCTGAGAGGCCTCCATCTCCACATCCCATTTGATTTGTCCCACAGCTGTCCAAAGTGTAGCAGATAAGCCTGTAAACATATCTGACCAGCTCCAGAGTGCGCTGAAATGCAGAACTGGATGTAAAGTTTAGAGCGTTGATCGCTGCTCTCACTCTGATTGGCACAAGGCTCTTGTGTTTTTAACCCCAAGATGCTTTACCCCTCATGACCAAACACAGATTCTCACACCTTGCTGTAAATCACAAGTGCTCCTCTTTCCCAGAGTAGATTCTCATGGTCATCCAGTGCACCCCCTCCACCCTATGCCCCAGTAAAGCCTTAACAACACTCTGATGATGACAGAATGAGTTACTAAAAGCTTTAAAACACACAAAAGCTTTGCCCACAAAACTCACATAAGCTTCGGGGTCTCACTTCAAATCGTCCTGGTGTTATGCTATGAGCTACTGAAGTGCCTCCAGATTGAAATCAGAAGTTTCAAAGTGCTTGTAAGTGCAGCTGTTACTCAAAGGACACTCAGTATAATGCTTTGTGAATGGGGTGGCACTGAAGCACAGGAACTGTCACGATACAATGAGATGGCTCTGCATTACCATGGCTACCAGGTGTTCCACTTGTATACAAGAGTCTGTCTCACTTCGGTTTCCACTTGAGTGCCCCTCTGGCTCCACTGAGTCCTCTCTGTTTGTTTTTACCATGCTTAACAGGTTTACAAGAATCTGTTATCTGTGAGGTCGGCTCCTGTTAAAAAGAAAACAGTCCTGGGTTTGTGTCCAGAGCCAGGCTGGGTGAAATGCTGCCAGTGTCCCCATTGGAAAGGATTAGACAGGGATCTGGTTGCATCAGAAATGCAAGATTTATTGTCTGAAAGTGTCATGTAGTTTTGTCACCCAAATCTATGTTTTTTTTCCGGTTTCCTTTTTTTGGGATCGTAATTCCAACTGCCTGAAATTGTACTTTTCATTCAGTGCAAATTCTGACTAAATAAATCAAGCTCAATAAGGAGAAAGCAGACTTCGCAGTCTTCACTGCATGGCTGCATGAGATGCAAATGTTGAAAGCCTGCCACAATTCACTTGCTGCATTCCCAGCTGGCTTCAGAATGGTTTTTGCTGTTGTTACTGTGTGTTTGACATGTCTTTTGTGTTTGTGTGTGCTTATGGTCTAATTGTACACTGTTTGTGTGTGTGATGGTGTTGTGTGTCTTTGTCTTTTACAGCTGATGTGAAAACAGATGACAGAGCCAAGCTGAGTGTTGCTGCCAAGATGTCTCTGTTTAAAGTAAGTGCTGCCGGCCCTGGGGTCACAAATCAGGAATCTGCACTCCTGCTGGGGCACGCTCTCTGTCACAGGCCTGTGCAGTCCACTCCCGGCCTTCTTTAACACCCCCCCCCCCCCCACGCACACTCACAGGAAGTGGAGAAACAGGGTGTGCAACACCCACACTTGGAGCACTTACAAACAAGAATAAGCATTTCCTGTGAAAGAACTTGCCTTTCTCCATTGTTTCTACATGTTGCCAAGTTTATGCTATGGCACAAAGCATCAGATTGTTTTTGTGCAAGAAGTGTGCAAAAGGGGTGAATTTGTTTCCTCTGGTGATCCTCAATTTATTTTCAAAGCTCTGCAGTTACCTGAGAAAGTACAACGAGTGACAAGCCAGGGCAGGCTACAAGTTTAGAAATGAATCACTTGTTGGGAACAGGCTAGTCCAAAATCTCTGTGGGACCGTGAACTCATTACTTTGTCTGCACTTCTGTCAGCTCTAATATAGTTCTGTAGGAACAGGGGAAAGGACTTACATGATTAACTGTATCCTTCAAGAAAGCCTTTTTCAGCAGTCCCAGTCTCTGGCACAAGGTTATGAAAGAGAAGCTGGAGCAGGCTGGTAAGAGTTTGCACTGTTACTTAAACGAGTGGGGTGTCTTTCCAAAGTCTGGCCTGAGTAAAAAAAGGTTTTCTAGGAGTGTGTCTGTGTACCTGGAGACTGGAAATGTTTCCCCACAGTCTCCCTGTCTGTGAGCCCTGCAGCCCTGTCGATATGATGCTAATTAGATTGACAGGCTTTTGCACTGGAACACAGAATGAAGTATCCTAATGACCGGATCCTGGAGTTAGGCCAGCTTTTCTTGCCGTGGGAGGACTGCTATTAATCTCATTGGAGCGGTCATCTGAAATGAAAATCACCCTCAGAAACAGAGCCAGGGCTGCTTAGAGGTGTACCAGCAAAGCAAGGCAGGCAATAGCTTCTTGGGTGTCCTCCAAGTCCAAAGCCCTCTGGTAGTATGATGTCATTACCTCAGGAAATGAGGTGGGTGGAGTCTAACAGTGCATCAGAACAGCCATTTCACTCACCTGTTTATGACTCTCACACAGCTGGCATCATTCATGAATAACCCACATGAAATGAAGAGGCTGCTCAATGTATTATTTATTTGTAAACAAAGAACTTACTCCACATACATTTTCAGTATGTGGATTATGTATGCAAATAATCATACCACATATTAGGGGTTATTTGTCTGTGCTGAAGATTCTGTCTCATGGTGTATTCCCACTTAGTTTGTGTAGACAGATTTGTTTGACAGCTGTCCCTGGGGTCCCCTTGGATTGGGCAGAGAGCGCTGGGGTTCAGACATACCGAGTCAGCAGGGGCTGTGGGAGAAACATCCTCACACATGTCCTCAGCCCCTGAAGTCTGCTGCAGACCGGTGCTCCTGCCTGCAGTTCCTGCATTGTGCAGTGTCAGGTTCAGAGTGTGCGAAGAGTTAATACTGGGTTTCCCTGTGTTTTGTTTGAAACAAGAGCCCCAGCACAGGGCCGGCCTGGGAACAGGAGACCCATGTGAGCGTGTCCTGGCTTCTTTCCCCTGAAACTGAGGTGAAAATGCTGTTGGCGGGGGGCGATTAAAGGCGATTGCACACTTGTAATTAGATTCACCTGTGAGGCTGGCTGGAACTGTGCACTCCAGAATCTGGTTACAGGCTGCACGACCCACAGGACCCCCTGCTCTACTACCACTGCCACTCTGGGGGGCCGATCACGTCCTTGGCCTTCTGATTTATTCAGAGCCTTTTGGAACCCCCTTTACCGGTCTGTGACCCAGTTCTTTGTGCTGCCCCTGTCTTGGTAACAGAGCTGGTCTCCAGCAGAGAGAGAGAAAGAGAGAGAACCTGTGCCCACCCTGGATCTGGGCGAGTGCAGAGCAGCAGTAGCTTTTAAAGGTTCTCTCTTTCCCTCTGCACTCATTCAGGAGGGGACATGCCATTTTCCCAGACAGTGTGAGCCTTGTTCAGTGAAGTTATTCATGGATGTAACCTTTATGCACTTTAATGTGACCACCAGAGCAGTGGAAAAGATCTCTCTGCTTGCTATTTGCATTGGTTAGTACTGTGGTCTGTTTGAACTGGTATGTGATGGGGCATGGAACAAGAACTAGTGTGACTCAGGAGAATTTCTGTGTAGTGGAAAAACACTAAAAATATACCCCTTCTCTGTGTGTGTCCCCAGGAGCTGGAGAAGACATCCGTCTTGAAGCCCCGCCCAGAGGGTGGGGCTCATGAACGTCGGGCACGACGTGCCACTGAGCAGCGGGCTCTAACACAGCCAATCACCAGTGAGGAAATGGTGGTGGCAGTCAGGTAGGTGTGGCCTTGAAGATGAGACACCACTTGGATAGATATGCTGAAAGAGAACTTATTTGGGTTTCTTTTTATTAAACTAGGAAAATGTTTGAACGCCAAATATGTTCATCCATTGAACTTCAACTAGATTTCCTTTGGTATTTCTCTGGTATTGTGACTCTAGCTTCTCAGATCCATTAGAGAGCCTGCATTTGGGTAAGATATCTTCAGCATTAGTCATGAGCGTGTCATCTTTCTCCCTAGGTAGTGGTGTAGGTGAAAGTGTGTGTTATCTCAGAATGTTTCCTGGCACTGGTGTGTTAAAGAGTGAATCAGGAGACAGAATCGCAGAACGCTGTCTGTCTGATAACCATCTGAGGGTATGGGGGCTGACATAATCTGTCTAATTCCAGCTGGTTGCGCCCCAGTCGGGATAACGTCAGTTCATCCAGACCACCTCTGGGCCCTGCTGCCCGGGAGACCGTGGGGCCTGCGTCCAGGTCTCCCTCTCTCTGAGGGGGGTTGGGGCAGGGTTAATGTGCAGACTCACAGGCTTTTGTCAGCGGCCCCTCTGTCAACCTCTCTCTCTCTCCTCTGTCTCTGGTCTTGTGGACCTGTGAGAGAGACAGAGACGTCTGCGCGTCTAGCTAGTCCGCGTTGCTGGGAACGTCGCCGAACTGGCCCCTCGCTCTCATTCCTCTGACGGAATGGCCTCCAGGTGTGGCGAGCCGCGGGCCCGAGAGAGCCGGGGGGAGCAGATCGCTGTTTATCTCCCAGGCCCAGCGGGAGCAGCCATAAAGAGATTGGACGGCTGTACAGGACGCATCTTGAAGCGGCGGCCTTGGATTCCGCCCAGCACCTCCCCAGTGTCCCTTCGGCACGGGAGCGCCGCGCCGTCAGCAGCGGCCTCTGTAAATCAGGTCGTCTCGCAGCTGCGGGCTGGAAACGCGAGCGGGTGCAGCCCCAATGGTGCGGTCCGTTCCAGATAAGGAATGGGGCCCGAGTAAACCCCCCCTCCCCCAGGGCTGCTTTGACAGTTACGGAATTTGGACTGCTCCTTTCTTCCATTGCTCTGTAGATTCTGGGTCTACTTATACTAGCAGACAAACATTAGTGCAGATTCACCTCACACACCTTGATATCCACTGTCTTTCTCTGTCTCTTCTCCCCTCCTGCCCTACAGCCTCCCCAAGGTGTCCGTTTCGCACGAGGCCCAGTCCGGGTGGGAAGCGGGGAGGTCCATAGGGGGAGGCGAGGGCTCGAAAGGTACCCTCAGCGAGAAGATGGCCCTCTTCAACAAGATATCCCAGCTGGACAACAAGGCAGAGTCGGTGGTAGAGGCTGCAGACAAGCGCAGACAGAAAGGAGGACGCTACCGCACACAGCCCATCACTGTGGACGAGGTCGAGCTGGTGAGACAAGCCTAAGTTGACTAAATGTGACAGAATGAGCGCCATACCTCAGTCCTTGAGGAGCTAATTTGACCTTCCTCAGCTTGTGCATGTTGTTACTTTGTTGTGTCTGCTCCGTGGGAATGCATTTTTTGTGATCCACTTTTTACTGCTTGAGAAAAGAATGCAATCTCACGGTGATCACAATCGCAGTAACGATAATAAAAAATATATATTCCTAATAAATTGTATTTGTTATGCACTGTTCCCATGCTCAAGGTGGTGTACATTATAAAATGAAATGCAATACAATGATTTATGAATACAAAGATACAAATAAGACTAGATAGAACAAGCCAATGCCAAAAAACAGTGGGAAAGTGACTGCATGCAAGTATTTTGTTGCACACTTGACACTAGCAGAAAAATGCATGTGAGTATGGGTTCAAGACGAGACAGACATGCCCTTAACTCAGTGGCTTCTTTATTATGTCGCCGTGTCAGCCAGCAGCCGCTCACAGCCGTGGCCGTCCCTGTTTCGCAGTAAGCTCCACCCTCTCTCACTTCCTGCACACCTTTTCTGAGTGTGGAGAGACACCAACAGTGTTGCCTCACTGGGCCTCCCCTGGGAGTGTGTTCTGGAACCGACCCCCAGCACCGCTGCACCCCTCCCACCAGGCCTGCAGAGAGTGCTAGCTGCTGAGTGCCTGTTCTCTGTGGCCTGCAGAACTTTCTGCCTGTAGAGGATGCCTCAGATGTCTAAACTCATATGTTTTTTTTTAGTTTCTTTGAAGAACCCATTATTTGAAAATGCTTGCCATGGAGAGTGGTTGGTTGTATGTACTAAGCACACACCTTTATGAAGCAGATTTATGAACGGTGCTGCTTCCAACCATATACCTTGGCAGGGTTTTGTCTTGCCATCAGTGTTTTTCTCCCTGTTATGCATTAGCAGACTGGTTACAGCACCCAGAAACACTGGAGGCACATCATCATCAGCTGCAGAAAGATAGATGTGTGTATACCACAGAATTTTTTTAGCCCCAGGACATCCTTGCCACGCAGATACACGCTGCGTTAGCTCTGTCACTCAAGTTAATTCTGCCAGGGCCATTTTAGAGCCACCTGGAAGAACAGCATTGAAATGCAGGTGATGCATGCAAGGTGCACCAGATTCAGGAAACTGAGTGGAATTACTGAATTAACAGTGTAAAACGGCCATGAGGCTAGGACTTAAGCGGCCAGGTTTCACAAACCATCATATTTAAATAGTTTGAGGTCATTTTCCCGTTTTTTGTCCGACCCCCTCCCGACAGGTCCAGACAGATCTGACCCAGCTGCCCCCGCTGCAGCTGTCTGCCCACCTCTCTGACTGCCAGCGGGCCCAGTCCTCCGGCGTGAAGCCCCCCGAGACGCGGCAGCTCTCGGAGGAGCAGCAGACCCCCCGGCGCCCCCTGCAGCACCAGGACTCTGAGCCCCGCGAGGTCAGGAGCATCCTGAAGAAGAGCCGCTCCACCAGCGTGGAGAGCGACTCTGGGGGTGCAGGGATCCCCGCACAACAGTCCCCCGGGGAGACGCCCCTGGACGCGCTGCAGAGAGGCCAGAATGAGGAGGAGGAGGAGCTGGAAAGGGAGGGAGACGAGGAAGAGGAGGAGGAGGAGGAGGAGGAAGAAGAGGAGGAGGAGGAGCAGGAGGAGGCAGACGCAGCACACCCGGAGAGCTCCCAGGGGTCCGCGAGTGATGACAGTCCCCCTCCCTCTGACCGCTGGAGTCTGAGGGACAGGAGCAGTTCCTCCAGCTCCAGAGAGGAGGCCTCTACCAAGGCCCCGGCCCGCGCACCCTCCCCCGATGAGACCTACCGCCTGGAGAAGACCTCCTCTTTGTCTGAGGAGGGCGATGAGTTGGACAGCAGTCTGGACGGTAGCTTGGTCTCCTCCCTGAAAGACAGGTATGGATCACCTGTCACTCCTCTCTTCAGTCCATTGCCGTTTAATTTATAAAGTTAGTAATTAAAAGTGACTCAAATTAGCAGAGACCAGTGTTCCTGGAATGAGACCACCTCAGTGGTTGCAATGCTTCTAGTTCTATACGTCTAGCCCTTAAATATTTTTGATCCCTGTAGTAGCTTAGCCCTGTTTGTGAGCATGTTTTAGGATAGTGTAGATTGGTATCAGTGGAACTGTGGCTGTATGTGGGTGGGGTTGGGAGTGTGGTTTTCTGAATTGGTCCCTCCCACCCTGCCAGGCTGTCCGATATGGTCAGCGGCGAAGATGACAGGAGGAGTAAGCTGAAGAAGAGCAAGCCCAGCGAGGTGGTTCACACGTCCCTGGCTGACCGCTGCAACCAGCTGCAGGACGCAGAAAACGCCTGGAGGAAGAAGGTGCAGTAGGGCCCGCCGAATCAACACAGCCTCTAGGTCGCGGACGGTCACGCTGTGGTTTTGGTTCCACTCTACGTGGAGCCAGTCAGGTGCCTCGATACTGGGTCATTCATAGAACAGGACTGAGTATGTTGGTAGAGTGGTTGCCGGAGGGGGTGGAGCCCCTGCAGGGCATGGCAGGTCAGTGCAGAGAGAGATTGTAGAAAGGAGGAGAGGAGCCGCCGCTGGGATGGGTGAGCGGGGGCACAGGGGTCTGTGCCAGCACTGAGTCAGCGCTCTTTTCTGCTCAGCTGCCAGGAAAGGGGATTTTGGATCAGGCTGCGCTGCATCTCAGGGCTTAACCGGCCTCCCGGCCTGCCGCTGCTGACCGGCCCGCTCGTAACAATATCACACGCCCGTTTCCTGTGTCTCTCCTGATGGGGCGGGACTGTCTCTGCTGCCCAGACGTCAGTCCTGCTGTGTCCCAATCAAACTGGCTCCAGGGAGAGAAGTGACTGAAGGCAGAGGGCATTGTCAGCAGTGGGTAAAGAAAACATCCCAGGAGAGTGGCTCAGGACAGCTCTGGCTTTTGACTGGATCTTTCTGTGCCTTTAATGAAAAGAATACTGTAAATTAAACTAGTTTCTGGCCTGAAAAGTGCCTCTGTGGCCAGACAGATGCTCTGTAGGCCTTATTTTCTGTGCATCAGATTCCCAAAATAAACACTTTGTCCTCTAGAACATGTCTGCAGATTTCCTGCCTTAATCTGTCTTGGTAATACTTGAGTGAACTGACTTAGATCCCACCGAGTATAGCCTAGCGACCTGGGTTGGAATTTGCTATACTCAGGCCTTGGCCTGTGGATGTACATGGGGGAAGAGGTCCGTGATGCTCCGCCCTCATATCTGTGATCATCTGTTAGTTGATGAGAGGGCAGTGGCAACAGGAGGACAGCAGTGCTTAACTACTTGTGTGATAAAAACAATATCTATCTGTTATTACAGCAGCTGAGTTTTTTGCCCCTCTCAACTTCTGTACCCACACCCCACCACAGTAACCTGCCCAGCCTTTGCCACTAAGTTTGTCAACGTTGTTGAAGGACTCTTACTCTTTCAGCAAGTCCACACCTGAAACCATGATCATTGCCATTTTGCAACGCTTTGCTTATTGCACGCATACTTTTTTCATAATTGGATAGGTCTTCCACATTACACTGTACTCCAATAATGCTTTAAAACACTCCCTGTTTAATAAATGTAATTTTAGAGTTTTTGAGCACCTGGGGAAAACTATCTGTATAATGCGTGCAAGATTTGGACAAGGTCCCTCTGGAACCTTGTTCCCGTTCAGCTGGCCGGTGTTGATACACCCCATCCCCAGGATGATCCTGAGCTTTTCCAGAGGGGTGAAGGAATGATGAGGAGGTGAACTCTGTGATATGCGCCCTTGGTTATGGGAGTCCTTCAGAGTCTGGGCCAAAGTGGGATGGGGGGAGTGGGAGTGCTTCATTCAGTCATGTGTAGCTGAGCTGTAGCAGATGTGGCCACTCTTTCTTCTCATGGAAAGCAGCATCTGTGTTCGGTGTTCAATGCAGCCACCTTCTCCTGGAGCAGATGGTTGCACTTAGTGATGGCTGCATTGTTTTTCTGTACATTCACATGAATTCTTGTTGAAGTTAAAGCTAACTCAGATATTTTCGGTATCTAAGACTGTTTTTTTTTACTTTATTTGGGTAGGGGGTACACAGACAATAGAATTTAGTTTTCTCAAGCTACCATTATAGAGCTGGAGGCATGACACTTGATTCCACAGTTGAAATGATGCTTATTATTGCACAACTCAGAGTAATTAGACAGTGGTTTTAAAATGATGTGTTATCCAGGTTAAGGATTGCATTGTATGTATCAGCATATAATTTAAGACATTATTGTGCTACTATATTGTGTAATTAATTTATAATCCACTGACAAATAAGGCAATGAGAATTAGTGAGGAAGAAAATAACTTCCTGTAAGTGTATCTCCCTCCATATCCATTTATTGCTTTGTGGAATAATCCTTTACCCATTACCCAAAGAATCTGGATAATTCTATGCAACCATCTCTAGAAAAAAGAAGAAATACTAAACATTTTATGTTTTGAATCATCAGCTATTATAACAAAATACATTGCACTTGATGTATTACATAGTCATGATTACATTAAATACATGCTGACAATTTTTATGGCTGAGATTCAAAGGACAAGAAGCTGTTTGATCTGCTGTGGAGCTGCCCATTGTTGACATCCTATTGGGAGAACACTGACAAAGCTGTTTCCTTCTGCTTAGGGCTGGTTTTCTTATTTGTCTATATCTATTGTCTGTGATTGTGAATTGGGCGGCCTGTTCCAAAACAAATACAGCAATCTAGCAGTAATGCCTGCAAAGAAAATGGATTACAATCAACTGGAAAACCCCGGATCCTTCATCAAATAAACTGGCAAAGGGAGCTTTGAACTTTCTAGATATTTGCAGTTAAATCACATGAAGTGAAAGCACAGGCCACAGCACTTCCACAAGGCGTGGGGCTGCCATGTGACCCTCATGTGATTGAGAGGTTAAGCACTCTTGACAACAGGGCCCCAGCAAAGGATGATAATTGGGGTCGGTCTTTTCTTTCCTTTGCATTTCTCCTTTTCTGCTTTTTATTTTCATCTTCTATTATGTTTTATTCCCTAAATTATTACTTATAATATAACAGTATTTCACTTGTATCAGTTTTTGTCGGTGGGAGGGGCTGCTGAGAGAGGGGATGACACCGATTTGATCAATGGTAAAACACACAACAATGTAGGTGTGTTCATCAGTGACATGAAGTATATTCCTTAAATGATGAATAGAACCTTTATGTAAAGATTGTAAATGACTTAATTAAAAAAGGATCAGTGGCTCAGAAATTATTTATAGGGACACATCTAGTCCTAGAAGCAGTGCTCTGTGAAAATAGCTGTAGTCTTCTGTAAGTGATTTGAAAAGGCTACCCCTTGATGCATTCGTGTGAAGATTTCAACTTGATGCATTGATCCATTGGGACCCAGTATGATGCCTTTTGCACAGCAGCAACAAATCACTGTTAAAAAAAAGTATAAAAGCCAAGATGTCTGAAACCAATTTTCATCACCCTCACTCCCCCCTTTAACTGAGCTTATGAGTCACTCTATTCCACCCCCTACCTCCCCTCGGCCTGGTTTAGACCTGGAGGAGGTTTTGACATCTGTCCAGTGTATTTAAGTGGCGTAGAATGGAAACGGAATACTGACAGTCTGGGGAAGGTGGGGGTATGATAACAATGACCTCACCACAGTAATTCTTCTCTCCTCCCCAGGGCCGGCTCTGTAGCCTGGCACTTGCTTATAGGCCTGTAACAAAGTGCTCATTCATTCCTACCTGTCAGGGCTGGTGATTGGCTGTGTATTTGTAGATGTCATTACGGTTCATGACCACATTAATGATGTAATTACACCCTCTTACCATGGCACGGATGGAGAGAGTGAGACGGACGGGGGGATCAGAGTCGAGGGGGGGATGCAGTTTTTACCAAGCAATTCCTGTGTCACCACTCTGTGGGGGTTCAGACTTTGTTTTCTGTTTCCTCCCTTTCTCCTGTTCTTTGTTGATGTGCACTGTCCCTCACTCCTCACATCTTCTCTTCTGTGCCTTTCAGCTGTAGGGTGAGAATGAGAATCCCCACAATGCCTCTGTCTACACCTTGTGCTGGGTAAGCCAGCAACCCGCTGTCATGCTGTCATGCTTGTTTTACTGGTATTGTGCACTCTGTCAAAGCAAGCCCATGTCAGTACTAAACACAAAAAAATGCTGAAGTATTTAAAGGCCCATTTTCCTGCTATTATTTATTTGCCGCAAAAAATCAGTCCGCTTCCCTTGTGTCCCATGAGCAAACCCCAGTTTGAGTTCTCGTGGTCACTGAGCTTTGTTTCCCTTCATTTTTGAAAATATGTCTCTCAAATTTAAGTGCAAATGCCTTTTGTTCAGTTTTTTTACCAGCCCATTAATTTTTTGTAAATTCTTACATGTCTGTTTTCTTTAATAATCCTGGATCCTTTTCCATACCCTCCTCTCTGCCCCCTTTTCCTCTTCCTCTGACAACCCCCCCCCCTTCAGGAGGCTGTTTCCTCAGCTCTCTTTGTGCTCGCTATCAGATAAAGCCAGTGTATGATATGTTCAATGAGGTCAGTGTTTGCATGTGTGTTTGCACTGTATATGTGTGTCTGGCACAACACACTGCATGTTTTTTGTTTGCAGTTGGGTGCCTTGTTTTGGTTTGAATCTCAGTGACCTGGAGTATTACAATCAACAATGTGTCCCTTCTACCACTATGTGTCCCTGCTTGTCATAAGGAAAATAAAACTTGTTAAATATTGAATGTTCTGCTGCTGTAAGTTGGGGGAACATGGCTTTCTGTGAAGGTCTGCGCTGAGCGATCCCTCCTTGCGTTTCTGTCGACTGAGGCATTTCCTGTCGCTGACAGGCTTTAGCAGTGGATCACAATAGTGCCAGTGTGCAATACTACTGTTTATCTGCCCCCCAGGCTAGGATTTCAGTTACCACCAGAGAGGCGCTGACCAAGCCAATTATTACTTATTCTTGAGAGAAAACCTATGAATGGTGCATGGAATTTATGAGCTTTCAGTTTTCGTGAGGCACAAGCACCTGCAAGGGTTGCGTATTCCAGATGTCGCGGGGCACAGAGCAGGGGCACATGCCAGATTGGTGTTCCCCCTCTGCTGCGGGGCAACACTAGGAATGCTATTATCTACCATTCGGTCCTCAGCCAACCAGAACACAGACAACACTGAACAGTACATTGTGTTTCATTGCATTTCTGCAGCGTGCTGTAATCGTCCTGTCTGCCTCTTAGATGTAAAAAGCGTGTTCGCCACTTAAAATATTTAAGTATAAATTTAATTCGGTACTTCATCGTTGTTTCATTGGTCAATTCTGTCATTTTCTATAAAAGTAAGGGTAGAGGAGGTTTTAAAAATATATAATGGCTGGGTATTTGCAGCAAACTGTGTGGTTTTGGTTTTTCTTTGAGCTCCAGCCTAAAATAATTCGTCCCAGCGTGTCTCAACATAATGAACTCTGGCAGCGGGATCCCCTCTTGTGTGTGTTGTGTGTTTCTCTCATTGTTAATCACAATCTGGTGTTTCTTAATGAGTAAAAGAGCTAAATGAACGAATTAGTGAGTTGGCTGTGATTAGTTGGCCGGTTTTGCCATGTGAAAGCCACAGAGGCCTTGGGAGGACATTTGTGGCAGCGTGTTAAAAATGTGAAGCTCACAGTGGAAAACGACTCACCGTGCAAGAATGAAACACCAAAGCGCCTCTGTGTTTGCCAGCAAGCCGCTGGAAATTTCGATAGGGCAATAAAACACATAATGCTCGATTACTAGCATGTCTATCATTAATTACTGGAGAATATCCCCTTGGATCACTGGGAGCTGTTTGATGTAAATCTTTGGCAATTTATTTTAATAGCAGACTTCAGGTGCAACAGAAGGAGCTCTGTAAATCTTGTGCTAAACTGCAGCAGTGTGTTTGACTGATTGTACGATTACCTTCTTCTGAGGGCCAAGCCTGTAAACAAGCAGGAATGTCCACACGCACCTATTTAGTGATGCATAAACACTCACAACATGCAGTGGAGCTCCAAGTGTTTGGACTATAGTGGGTTTTTAACCGTGTTTTCCCCATGATTCTGTAGCGGAGAGACCGTAGCCCACCCCAGGTGCCCCTGTACTGTACGGCTGGGAGAGTAGAGAGTGGGGGGGAGGATGCACGGGTGGGGCAGGTCAAGGTCAACAGTGTGGTTCACGCTGTGGGAGAGAGGGAAGGGCGATGGGGGGACAGGTTAAAAAAATGGGACTGGGGGGGTGTGTGGGTGAGAGGGGAGAGAAAGCAATAAGGCTGACACACACACACACACGCACACACACGCAAGGAGCTCAGCATGGCCAGTGATGAGGGGGAGTGTGCTGACCTCTGGGCTCGCCCAACTGTTTCACACCATCAAAACCTCCCCTCCACATCTCTCTGCCTGTTTGTGTTGTTTGGCCTGAAATGTGTGTTAGCCTTTGAGTAACCCTTTTGAAAGTCCTGTGGTTTTACAATCATGATGTAAAATATGCCCCATTGAAAGCAGACTTTACTGATGCAGATTTGTCCTGTTTTTCCCGGTGTGTCATTAAGTAAATGTGCACAGACTCTGCACTGGGTGATAAAAGCTGCACTTTGCTTTGGGTTGGACATGAGGGCGTTGGCTGTTACGAAGGCTGAGAAATTTGCTGTAAGAGATATATGGCATGCAGAAACAACTGCCGTCCTCCACTACAATGAATATCCCACCCTCCATCCCGTCCCATCCAGACCACTCTCTCATATGAGGCTCAGCATGTCTCCTCCAGCTGCCCTCTACACTCCTGGAGTCACAAGGTGATCTATGTGCTGTCACACACATTCTCACGTATGCATTCACATTGACAAA
Source organism: Megalops atlanticus (assembly GCA_019176425.1). Lineage (NCBI taxonomy): Eukaryota > Metazoa > Chordata > Actinopteri > Elopiformes > Megalopidae > Megalops > Megalops atlanticus. The sequence goes on along the minus strand of CM032875.1, from coordinate 41,076,274 downwards.
GGCATGTGTAAACACACACATACACACACACTCTCACTCACGCACACACAAAGATTGCTACAGGGATGTACACTAGGGTTGGGCGATGTCTACTGAATTGGCATATGAAGATGTCTACAGTGAAACATCACGATGGATGATGACTTTGGGGGTAGCGGTTAGGGTCATTTGTTTTTCAGTTGAATTATATTTAAAGTTCAAGAAAATGGACTGTTAAAAAGACGTTTTTTTTTAACCCTTTTTGCACGTATGGTCACACCGGTGTGATTTGCTGTTTAGCGCGTATGCTAAAACCGGTGCAATTAGAACATGAGATTGGAAAAATTCTAGCTAATTTTAGCTTTGAGAAAACAGCGATTTAACGTTACAAAATATAGCAAATGCTAACTGAAAACTATGAGAAGCTTAATAACGCTAATGAAACATAAATGAAATGAAACATAAATCAGCAAGAGTTTCCTTTAGTCATTACAATATTAATAATTCATTGATTATGTTTTTCCTAAACATGACATACAGTTAAATATGCAGGGCGAGGCATGGTGAAAAAAGGGTTAATAACAATACAACGATTCGGAATTATTTGTTTAAGACAGGTATGGCAGAGAGTGGGAGAGTTCGCTCTGTAGGTAAGTTTTAATCCTCAGTTTTGCAATACAAATAAAGACTCGCCCCCTGATTTACTGAGGTAGGTGCAAACCAGGTGGATTTAAAAATAATTTTTATGTTTGCGCCTAAATTAAAAAATACTTTCACTGGGCAGTATAGTGTGATTAAATAAGCTGTTTTTCCTTTAAATCAGGCGCAAGGAGCTAATATAATAATTTCAATAAACCCATCCTTCATTTTTGCGCTCTCTGGCTGACACTCCTTGAAATACATATTCATCAGTTCTACGGCTCAAGTTGATCCCCGGGGAAATCCCAGCAAGTAAGTAATAAATATATTTTTCTACGTTATAGCAGAGACACTGGTGTGTGTGTGGCAGGGTGCGCCCCGCTGTCTGTGTGTACTGGGTGGGGGGGGTTTAAATCATGATGCCGGCTCAACATCGTGATGTCTGTCAGCCATCGGCGATGGACGATGGCATCCTCCGTCGGCCCAACCCTAATGTACACACTCATAAACACAGACACACACAAAGATATACGCGTGTAGACACACATACATGTGCAGAAACACACACACACACACACACACACACACGCATGCCCATCCACACGCCGCTCTCTCTCACTGGCTCATTTGCTGGATTTTCTCACAGAAACAACCTTCTAGAACATTTTTTGTGGTTGTTTGTGGAGCGCTTTACACTTCAGATTTATTTGTGGTTAGTAAATGTTTAAGATTCAAACACGTCTGCATTTCAGAGGCCCTATTTGAAACCCGCAGATTTATGTGTGGGTGTGTGTCTATTAATTGTGCGGCTTTAGTGTTTAAATTCTTCCTTTCTTTTACTTTCCTAATGCTTTCTTCTGCATGTTTTTTCATAGTACAGAATAAATGGCCATAAGTATCTTTTTGTTTATCAGAGTTACGTGCTGACTTGCAAATAGCTTGTCTTCGCATTTCTATTACTCGAAACTGGGTGGCCATAAAAATCTGACTTCAAAGGCAGCCTGCCAGCTGCTCGTTTTCTAATGAAGCTGTGCTGCTCAAAGCTGGACCCAACACTACTGACGTGCAGCGGTTCACCTGGCAAGTGCAAGTACCTGTGGGGGTGTTTCTAAAGGCGGCGCGACGCCCCCCTTCTTCTCCCCCCTGCATCTGCAGAAGTCCCAGGCGGATGTGGAGACGAAGATGTCGTTGGCGGAGCGTATGCGCATCCTGCAGGAGAAGGAGGAGCAGTGGAAGGCCAAGGGGAAGGGCGCCTCCAACGACTCCACGCAGTTCACCGTCGCCGGGCGCATGGCCAAGAGAGGTCAGCACCCCGTCAGACAAGTGTAGTGCGTTAAACTGGCTTCAGGGAGCGGGGGTGTGTGATTACTCTGGAGGGGAGTGTGTAATATGTTGTGTTGACAGACACTTTGGAGTTGCTTTTTCTTAATGCACCCCCCTGATTGGACATGTCTCCTTTGAGATTAATATTGTTAAGGTTTAAGTGGTTGTTGCACCCCTCTCTCTGATTTAGTAGGTGCTATCCAAGAGGGCTGTTCTCCATACCCTCAGTGATATCAGTAAGAAGGAGGGCACAGCTCAACCTTTTATTATTTATTATTTTAGTTTATTAAACTCAGCATTAAAAGCACCACCATTTCTATCACTGTAGATGTGTTTTTCAAGCTTGAATAAAGCAGAAGAATTCATTGAAAGTTGTGTTGCACCCTTATCTTTGCACTAAAAAAGTTTAGGGAAGCTGGCAGAAGTGACACAGTAGGGTATTTTTTTTCTCATCAGGTTTGGTGGCTCCTGTGTCAGGCAGAGAAGAGCTCCCTGTCTTCCACAGCAAGAAATCCACCACAGGAACTCCAGTCAAGCCTCTGGAAGGTAAAAGTAAAAGACTGCCTCTAAGCCAGCCCCATGCCGATATGCTCATGGGTTAACATTCATCAGGTCGTGTAGCGTCCTTGCTGGAAGGCAGTTCTAACTCTGGGTCACCACGCTTTCACTCTGATAGAGATCTCTGCCCGCACTGACGTCAGAGTCGAGGGGGACAAGAGGCTGGACAAGCTGGAGTCCTTCTTGGGCAAGCTGCATAACAAAGGTGAGCAGGACCCACAGGGACCAGTACAGTTCTGAGACATTACAGTATGGTCTCACACTCCATTTTGACCTGGCAGCTGTGAAAACACCCTTCCTTGACCAGCAGGAGGCACAGCACCCTGGTCATTATCTGATCCAACATAGGGATTTTTATCAAACTGCTGGCTTTTGAATGGGCCAGTGTTAGGGTCTGAAATAAGCTGTGGGTTTTTTTCACGCTTTCTTTGCCGCCAGCATCCGGCCACCGCGAGACCTCCATCAAGGTGACAGCGGAGACGGTGAAGGAGGTGATGACACTGGATGACGAGGAGACATTCGGACGCTTCTACAAGACCATTTCCCCCTCCGCCCTCAGCTCCAGCAGCCCTGCTGTCGGTGAAGAGGACTTCAGCAACATCAAGTCCAACATGCCCAAGTACGGCACGCTTCAACAGCGTACCTCTGCTGAGAGAGCTCTTTCCCTGGGCAGAGTAGCTCTTGTCAGGCTGTGCTTACAGAACAGACACAATCCCAGGCTAAAAGGCTCTTTGCTGCGCTAATGAAATGGAATGTCCCTGCCTCCCTCCCTTCCTCCCTTTGTGTTTAGTGAATTTGGGCCATCTCAGGAGATGTGTCAGTCTCTGTAACTATATATGTGCCTGTGTTTGTCTTCATCATATGGTTTGCCTGTGTGTCTCTCCGTGTCTGTATGGGTACTGTTTTCTTATATCTGCTGTATTTGTATTCAGGTGTCTCACAGTGTGTGTGTGTGTGTGTGTGTGTGTGTGTGTGTGTGTGTGTGTGTGTGTGTGTGTTTTGGCCTCACCTCTCGTGGTTTCTTTGTCCAGGCTGACGTCCGCTGTGGCCGAGCACAAGCGGGCGGTGCGTCCGGCCCGGAAGACGCAGGCCTCCCGGAACCCCCTGCGGGCCTTGGCAGCGCGGGACGACATCCGGCAGGAGTACACAGAGCAGCGGCTCAATGTGGCTACCGTGGAAACCAAGAGGATCCAAGTGGAGAGGAGTGAGTCATATGACCCAGTGGTCGTGAACAGTACTACCTGATAGTAATTCAAATAAACGAGTGAAGAACGGGGTGACAAACCTTGCTATTTTGAGGCAAGTCCTTAGGTTGATGCTTGAGCACTGATATATATTTCTATCCTAGATGGGTAGAAATCAATTGGTGATGTCATACATCACTCATGTACTAGGAAAAAAGCCATGTGGCAGTGATGAGGGCGGTGCGGAAAACACCACTGACAGTAATAAAATACACATCTTTTTTCCTTTCTGGATCCCAGCAAATATCACTGGTTGGTGTGGAAAGCTTGTGGTGAAACACAGGGCAGGATAGCCAGTTGTGTGCTGGAGTAAATAAACACCAAATAAAACTGTCGGTGCTTTATGAGTTCTCGCACGGCTCATTGTAAGTAACCCCTCCTCCTCTCCCTGAACCACCTGGCCTGAATAATCACCTTCTGGCCCTGGAGTCCACAGGCCAGGTGTTCAGCAGTGAGCTGGAGAAAGCACAGAACTGCTGCACGCGCAGTCTACCTCACCAGACTGTGCGTTCTCACGGATATGTAACTCATCTGGACAGGCTATGAATCTGAGTGAAAGCACTCAAGGAGTCATGTGGCAAAGTCTGATGGACAGTGATATCACTGTGCTCACTGCTTTCAAAGGAGCTCTCATTTTACAAAGCAGTTCTACACCGTCTGAGTCATAGTTTCTGTGTTTTACCCCCACACTGTCCACATAAACCTTCCACGGTCTGAACACAAAAGCCTGATGAGTATGACCCCCCTCTGAAAGGGATTTTACTTTGAAATTACGTTAACCATTTGGCAGGATACGTATGGTCATGAAAAACCTGGAAAAATCATGGAATTTGAAAATAGCAATTTCTGGAGGCCTGGAGAAGTTTTGGAAAAATAAATAAACCTGGAAAGTTTTGGAAAAGTCATGGAAATTTGCTTCACAAATACCTGTATAATAGAGTATATGTGGTTCCCTTTTGCACGTAACTTACTTTATGCTATGTAGCGCGCATGTTACGTTATATGGTTCATTATGGTTTCATTAGCGTTTTAAGATTCTCATGGTTTTCACCGCTGCATTTGCATTTTTTTAACGTTAAATCGTTGTTTCCTCAAAGCTAAAATTAGCTAGAATTTTTCCAATCTCATGATCTAATCGCCCCGGTGTTAGCATACGCGCTAAACGGCCGATCACACTGGTGTGACCGTGCACGTGCGAAAGGGTTAAACAATACTTTAATGTTCGGGCAGATCAGTCACGTCACTTGACGTTATGTTGTTCTCTGCGTGGGTAACGTCAGACTCCGACCTGAGTGTGTGGATTGTTTTTGGGGGATTCAAACAGGGAAGGTTATCTTCTGTTAATGCTCAGTTAGGTTAATGGTAAATAGGAGGCATAGTTGGTTTAAAATCTTCTTAGTTACAAAATCTTGTATTCCAAAAGACAGTTTCTCTCTGACACTGCCACCTTCTGAAGTTAATGTCATTGTTACTGGACACTTTTATTTACTTATTTATTTTTCAAACATCGTTGCCTCCCAGTCATTTATGTTAATTAGGGCTAGACAATGGAGTTCTCAGGGTTTGACACATTTTATTCTGTAAAGATCATATTCTTATTTTTCATGTATACACAGACGTTTCAGAGAATGCATGGTCATGAAAATTTGCCTCAAAGGCATGGAAAAGTCATGGAAATTTATTGGTAAAAATGTGTATTAACCCTAATTTGGGAAACACCATAATGGAGACCTTAGGCACCAAGGATGGCTCTGTGAGAAAACAAACCCCAGGGAAAGTATTTGCTGCGGCGTGCCAATCATGTAAAAAATCAAACCCGTAGGGCATTTGGCTTGGCTTGTGTGGTGTACCCAACTAAAGACTTTCTGAGCATAATTTTAAAATGCTTACTGACTTTTCCCAGAAAGCTTCAACCTCAGGGAGTTCCAACTACATCATGGATGACAGTGAAACTTTAAATTTTGTCAGTTTTGACATTATATCAGTTGTCTCAGACAGAATTTGAATACAGCTTTCTTTTTACCATTCTCTTTTAATAATGTTTTTAGCAATCACTATCCAGATGGTACCCATACCTTTGTTCCAGCTGGACACCCTTCCCCCAGCCCAGGGATGGTGGGGGTGACCTGTTTCTCAGGGTGGTCTGGTCTCACCTCTCTGTGTTGTCTCTCTGTCCAGTGGCCAAACATTCCAACCTGGCCGATGCTGCACTGGCGGGGCTGGCCAGCAAGGAGAACTTCCGCAATGTCCATCTGCGCAATGTGAAGTCCACCGAGGTGGTGACCAACAACAGCGCCGTGCCCTTCAACAAGCTCATGCTCATCCAAATCAAAGGTCAGGGACGGGGGTTGTTCAGGCAGGGCCAGAGCACCCTGGCCCTCAAGGGATGCTGGTCCTGTAGCTTTCTGGATTTCTTATTGTGTAAATGAGGTTCTCCTCAGGGCGTCAGCTACAAAAGCCCTGGGGAAAAGGAGTTGCCCTTTACCTGTCTTTTATAACGTACCCTTTTTAATTTTGATGTCTAATGACTTTGACAGATGCCACATCTAGGCATAGATCATGAGGTAACGTGTGTGAATATTCTTGGCTCCTACAGTGAGCACCACAGTAAGCTTCCATGTACTGCAGCAATTTGTGGTGCTTTAGGTTACGGAATTGAATGTGGCCCCTGGGTGAGGTTGGAAAGCCATGGTTACAGCCTGTTTCTGGCTGGGGCGAAGGGGTGACCACACGCTCTCAGGGGGGATGTGTTTGCTTCCTGCCTGCAGGTCGGAGGCACGTCCAGGTGCGTCTGGTGGAGCCGACGGCTCGGTCACTAAACAGCGGGGACTGCTTCCTGCTTATTACACCCAAACACTGCTACATGTGGAGCGGGGAGTTTGCCAACGTCATCGAGAAAGCCAAGGTACTGCCCCAGCACACTCGGTGCATACAGGAATGTGCATGCATTCAGTTCAGCAGATTCACTTTTACAGCTCACACATCTTTATGGAAGCTTTTAACTCAAATCAGATTTACCATGGTCCTTATTATGCATTTCACCTAAATCTGGCAGCAACACTGCCAGATTTAAATATTGTCATTGATATAGCTTTGTCACCCTTTTCACTCCTGTTCTAATTTTATTTTCACTCCTGTTGCAATTTTATTTGAAACATCCTGTCATGTTGTGCCTATTACTGATGTGAATAACCACATATTTATTATATGGAATAATTAATATTAGTTATTTATACAAACACTCTTATACAAAACAATACACTCTTATGCAAAGCTTGCAAATAATGTTGCTCAAATTATAAAATTGGATATAGATACAGTAATAATAATATAGGTGACTTGGTGAATGTTGAGAGCCATTTTGAATCATAACAAAATGCATTTTTTTGTTTGATTTTACTTATATGTCATGCCATTTCCATAGATGATCTATTACATATATATCATATGTAGCCCATTGAGCTGACCTTGTGTAGTAACAGTAATCTGCGGAGGGAGGGCCTCAGCAGTGATGTATGTTGTCTGTGCTTGAGCAGGCCTCGGAGATGGCGTCCTATGTGCAGACCAAGCGTGACCTGGGCTGCAAGGCACCGCAGGTGACCATCCTGGAAGAGGGAATCAACACTGACAGCAGCCGAGCCAGAGAGTTCTGGAACTTGCTGGGGGGCAAGACAGACTACAAGGGTATGAGTGCGCGCACCCACATACGTATATGCACACACATGTATCCGCAAATGCACGCACATACAAACATGCACATACACAAACATGCACACACATATACTCGCAAATGCACAAACATACAAACATGCACGTGCATACATTTCCACCTACAGGCATAAAAACATACATAAACATTCAAATACACACGTGCACACCACAGACCCAGACACATCAGATACAGACATGCACACACACTCATGAATTTACATGAGACATGCGCTCATAAGCACACAGAGAGTGGCAGCATGCCTGGACATAAAGGAGCCCATGGACTGCCCTTATATGTACAGCAAGAACAAGTGCACTTAATTGCAGTTGCTTGGCTTGAATAGACACACAAGACCATGTCCCATGCATAATGCATTCACCCACAGAGCCACACCCTCTACAGGGAGCTCTCAGACATGATCATAAATGTTTGTGTCTATGTGTGCGTGCGTGCATGCTTGTGCTTGTGCTTGTGCTTGTGCTTGTGCTTGTGTGTGTGTGTGTGTGTGTGTGTGTGTGTGTGTGTGCAGGAGCTGGGGATCCAGAGGAGGATGAACTCTATGAGAGTGGAGTGGTGGAGTCTAACTGTATATACCGCTTGGTGGACGACCGGCTGGTTCCCCATGATGAGGCCTGGGCTTCCATCCCCAGCGTGTCCATGCTCAACTCTAAAGAGGTCAGTTTTGCCTTTGACCATTTCTCTCAGTGCTGTCTTTGATTGCTTCTTTCATTGCTACCTTTGACTGCTTCTCTCGGTGCTTTCTGTTTTCCTTTGTTTGTCACTGTTGCTACTTTTCCCCATATTACAGTGTCTGCATGGGTGACACATTAGGCTAAACTTGATAACTAACCTGACTGGGTATCTTTAAAACATGAATCTGAAACTTCTTCCTGATTGCTGCACACACTACAGTGGTCCTGAGGTCAGAGGCTGTGTGTTTACACAGTTTCTGTCTGATTTTACTTTGCTGTGACTTAGCGGGTCATGTTATGCGCTGCCCTTTGGCTGTGCCCCCAGGTGCTGGTGTTTGACTTCGGCAGCGAGGTGTATGTGTGGCATGGGAAAGACGTGCCCTTGAAAGACAGGAAGGTGGCGGTGCAGCTGGGCAAGCAGTTGTGGGGCGGGTCCTACGACTACAGCAGCTGCAGAGTCAATCCGCTGGATCCCTTGGGCAGCAATTCAGATATCCAGCAGTGAGTCCAGCTCCCTGTACATGCACTCTTATAGGGCCTCATGTAGATTCACACACAGAGACTTATAAAGATCTATGCACAGCCACGCACACAAAGCCTCATATAGATCAGCACACCTTCACAAAGAGAGAGCCAGAAGCAGATTTATACCTAGACGCCCCAAGGATATAGCATGTGCCTGTCTCCTTTCATCACACCAAAGACAACCAAAGGCGCATTGACCAAAGCTCAGCCTCAGTGTGTAAGATGAATGTTTAATATTGAGTGAAGACCAGCTGTTTGAATGGATGTGAGAATTGAATAAATCTTTTAGCACAAGAGCTTTTCATAAATCTCATGGTCGGGATGCAGGCAGTACTTCAGAGAAATACGCCCTTGATGCAGTACACATTTTTTTCACCCCAGACACAAATCATTTTTCGTTTGGATAATAGTGTCATCACCAAAGTATGATTCTTCATGACCGTTTATTTGGTATTCTACACCACGGATGACAGTGATATACACTTTATGTCATATTAAGAAGATGCCTTTGACTCTTTTTGTCCTTGTACTTGAATGTTTGAAATTAATACTTGTGTATACTCAGAAAATAGCAATGGCCATGGGTTTTTTAGCATCTACATATGGCAACAAGTTAAATGTCAGTAGTACTTGTAGAGAACAGTATTGCCACCTACTGGAGAAATGAAATAAAGCCAGTCAGTACAAATGTTACCAGTTACCATGAAGGAGATGTACTATGAAGGAAGTTTCTGGATTAACAGAGGACTTCTGAGTTCAGGAAGTCAAGGTACATAACCAGGGTGAGCTTTTTGCTTTAGGATTATTCCTAGGGCGAGGGTTAGGTTTAGGGTTAGGGCAGAAGTTAGGGGTAGGCTAGTGTTAGGGTTAGGGAAACTGTAAGGTCTATGGACATGCCAGCAGTTGCATTTTGATCACAGGCTAGAATTAAGGTCAGGATTAGGGTTAGATTTAGTGTTGCATTTAGGCATGGAGTGAGGGTTTGGGTTAGGCTTTTATGATTATATAATTGAGGTTGATGGGAGAAGAGTCTGTGATGCAGCTCAATGAGAAAGCTAGGATAGCAGTTGGCTCTACATATTTAAATGCAGTTTCTCAGTGAACAACTGTGCAGAGGGCTCTAAATAGAGCTCCTGAATTGAAAAGGATGTGAAGGTGCATAACCAGCGTTAGGGTTAGGGTTAGGTTTAGGTAGGTTATGTAACCCTCTTTGATAAACATGGAAAGAAATTGTTGTCTCTGTAGAATATAGTCCAGAATTACTCTAGCCATACTAGGCTTACAGTACCATGGATGAAGAGCGCCGTGTTTCCTAGTGTGTTGACGCAGACAACTGTGCACCTGCAGGCAGGGCGAGGGGCGGCCCAGCTGGGCCCTGTTCGGGAGGCTGTCGGAGCACAACGAGACGGCGCTTTTCCGGGAGAAGTTCCTGGACTGGGCCGAGAGGAGCAGCACCAAGGAGGAGAGCGCAGCGGAGGAGGTGAAGGTGAGCGGGGGGAGGTGCGCACTGATACCAGCCCCCTCTTGGACTGAGCCAGGTGGAGAGGATAAGTGTTTCACAGGAAAGAATTAAGTGCTCATTGTCACACTGCTGTCCTGCATAAGGTTGCATTTGTGTGAAATGAACTGATTTACATTAAACAGGACATGGAAAGAAATAGAGGGCCGTGTTTAATCCTGAGGGTATATCCCAAGGATGCACACATGTGACATACATTGTGTGACACACATGCACTCATTGTGAACTCCAGCAATCCATGCTGTACGTACCTACGTACGTAACACTGGATGTATGCCCAGTGTCTCCCTTCTGAAGCCCTGCTGTGCGGAGACAGTGAGTCCGATTGCTTTTACCTGTGTGTTTCCCCTCTTTCCTTCCCAGAGTCCTGTGCACGCCGCGCCCCATGAGTCGGAGCTGCGGCCCTGCGACGCCAAGGCCCTGCTGGCAGGAGGGGGCGGGGCGGTGCGCACCATGCTGGAGGGCGTGGACGTGCAGCGGGGGCACGGCCTGGTGCGCTCGGAGGACGGCCGCCAGGCAGAGCTGGCCACTGTCGCCGTGGACGTCTGGCACATCCGCGAGTTTGACGACTATGAGATACCTAAGGAGAGCTTCGGTCAGATGCACGAAGGGGACACCTACGTCATCCGCTGGAAGTACTCGGTCACCAGCGTGGGTGAGCGATCTTGTTTCATATCTCTGTTGTGTGTTGTAGTGTGCGCTTGGTCTGTGCAACTGATGTCTTTATTCAAGACTGAGATTTTTGGTAAATGAATTATTTTATTACATATTAAGTTACATCGCATGAAGAAGTAATTTTAGAATTCTGTAGAAAAATCACAAAGATGTTAATGTTTGTCTGTGATATTAGGAGTGCTAATGTCCCTGTTTCTTTGTTTTTGTGTGTCTTTATGTATGTATTTTTCTGATTTTGTGCATGTGCTTGTGTCTATGTATCTGTGTATGTTTTTGTCCGTATGTGTGTCTGTGTATGTGCTTCTGTTGCTTGTCTGCATACCTGTGTCTATATTTATATGCCTGCTCCTCTGTATGTTTTTGTATGTTTGTGTGTATGTATGTTTTTCTGTTTCTGTATGAATACTCGTGTCTGCCTGTGTGTTTGGATATGTGTTTATGTTTGTGTGTGTATTTCTGTATGTATGTTCTTGCGTCTATGTGTGTGTGTGTGTGTGTGTGTGTGTGTGTGTGTGTGTGTGTGTGTGCTTCTTAATGTATGTGCTTATATTTGTCTGTGTCTGTGCCTGTGTGTGTTTGTGTGCGTGCACTTGTGTGTATGTGTATGTATGTATGTTTGTTTGTATGTATATGTATGTATGCGTGTTTCCTGTTGTCTGCAGTGGGGAAGAGACAGAAGCCTGGGGAGGTGAGCAGCGGGGGTCCAGGGCGTGAGCGCTGTGCCTGCTTCTTCTGGCAGGGCCGCCACTCCAGTGTCAGTGGGAAAGGCACCTCAGCGCTCATGACTGTGGAGCTAGGTAGCCACAGGGGGGCGCAGGTGAGCACACATTCTCCACCAGCTATTCACACTGTGAAAGATAAAGTATGGCAAGCTAATCCAAGCAAACAGTAGCAATATGTATTAAAATATTTACCCTTTTAAGAGTCCTCTGCTACTGTCGCCTGATTGTGCTTTTGAACACTGATCTTCGTGACTGATTGCTGTTGGTATAAAATTGAAGGCTTCAACAGGAATAGAAGTGAACATGATAAATGTGTAATTTTGTGAGAACCGAGTCCACAATGCTTTGTGCTGGAGGCATCAGACAACAATCCATTCTGGTTTCTCTCTCAGTTCATTTAATTTCAGATCAATCCAGTCCAATGGTAATCAAGCAATAGTGCCAAAGCAGTTAAAATAGATTTTTAGGTTGAACTGCAAATATGACTTCAGTGTAGTAAATAATACAATATGTACATTTGCCCAGATATGTAGAGGATACACATATGAAAAGTATGATTGTTTTTAAACAAAATTTACATTTTACAATCATATCAAGTATATTAACTAAAGGTACCATAACTTAATACCACAGAGCTACACAGAAGCTGCTCTCTCCCTCCACACAGGTGTTGGTCTCTCAGGGGAAGGAGCCACCCTGCTTCCTGCAGCTCTTTCAGGGAGGCCTGGTCATCCACAAGGGCAGCAGGGAGGACAGCGCCACCAACACAGGTACTGTGCCGTTTGTTACACAGGAAACCCCATTGACAGCACCGCATTAGTTGCTCACAAAAAATAACACATATGCTGCTCTATAAGTGAAACTTTTTATCCCTTTTCGAGACTTTCACTGTTGTGTGGGTGTCTAATGACGTGGTTACCCTGGATGAACATTCCTAATAAATGAACCATTTACATAGGGATGAATGTAGATATATCACCAGGACCAGGATTACTTATAATACAAGTGTTAAATCCTCCATGGTTAGAGGAGTTAGTAGAATTACGAGACTCTGTGTGTGTGTGTGTGTGTGTGTGTGTGTGTGTGTGTGTGTGTGTGTGTGTGTGTGGCAGGGGGCTGGCGTCTGTTCTGCGTGCGGGGCGAGGTGGCCGTCGAGGGCTCGCTGGTGGAGGTGGCGTGCTGCTGTGCCAGCCTGCGCTCCCGCGCCTCCCTGGTTCTGCTCAATGCCCAGCAGGAGGCGCTCTTCCTGTGGCATGGCTGCAAGTCTCACATCAGCGCGCGGGAGGTGGGCAAGAAGACAGTGGAGCGCCTGACGCAGACGTAAGCACTCACCCCCCTTTGTCCTCTACCCAAACTATTCCCAGTTTAGAGCAGCTCAGTAAAATTGCCTTTTCCCCAACACTCTTCAGCCAATGGCTGCTTAGATATTCATGCTGTGTTTGTTATCTAGAATATTTTCCTGTTTTTTTCTTGGCTTGTTTATAGAAGACAGAAGAGGCTGCTCTTTGAAGTAAACTTTAAAGGAAATAGTGTGTTGCCCTCAAAGGGCCAATGAAAGAAGTGCTGCAAGCCAGAGCTTTGCCAGCACCTGGTTTAGAATAATGATTTGCAGAACCAAAGGGGAAGAGGTGTGCGCCTGATAAAGAAGAACTGGTCAAGACAAATACGTCTGCTGTATGATTACTTCCAGATTGTTCTTAAAAACACTGATCTTTGTGATTGATTGCTGTTGCTGTGACATTGAGGGCTGGAGCAGGAGAGTGAATGTGATTAATGTGTAAATCCACAGCGCTGTGAGCTAGAGGGAGCAATCAGCAATCCATTCTGTTTTTCTCTCAATACAGTTTAATTTAATTCAATTCAATATTGCTTTTATTGGCAAGATAAACTAAAGCAGTGGTGTGGAATCAGCCATCTACAAAATAAAATTTATGCAAACAGCACGCTACAGTACAGTATACAAAATACAAACATGCATTTCTACAGATGTGTCAAGGATAAACAAATTAGTATCAAATATGTATCATATCATATAGTGTTTACATCATCTGTCATATAGATTTAAAAGGCACCAGTAACCTCTGTCTTATTTTACAAGTTACAAACATTTTTATAGTTGAGCGAGCAGCTGTAAGTGACATGTAGGGGCCACTTGTAAGCCCTTTTGTTTGGAAAAGACGCCTTTCTAGTTTTCTAATCTTTAATCATGTGTGTGTGTGTGTGTGTGTGTGTGTGCGCGTGCATGTGTGTGTATTCATGTGTCTGTGCTTTGTGTGTGTGTGTGTGTGTGTGTGTGTGTGTGTGTGTGTGTGTGTGTGTGTGTGTTTCTCAGGTGTCCCCCTGAACTTGGGCTGAACAGTAATAGCAATGTGAGAGTGCAAGAGGTAGAGGAGGGGGCGGAGCCAGTGGAGTTTTGGAATGCTCTGGGGAAGCAGGACAGGAAGGCCTATGACTGCATGCTGCAAGGTAACAAACATCTGATAAAACCCCGCTGAGCACATAAAGCCATGCATGACAGGCGTGTGCTCATTCATTCACTCATTTATTACATAATTACACCAGTCTCTCCTATCTTGTCTGAGATACTGTGCTTGCATTTTTAACATTCTCCATTTATTCAGGTTGAAGGATTCTTGGGAAGTTGCGTTGTTATTGTGTCTGTTATGTTATTGTAGACAGTAATGTAACATGTAATATCAAAGAATGAGTGAGAGAGATTGATTCGTCTGTTTTGTTTCCTTAACAGACCCGGGCAAGTACAACTTCACCCCACGGCTGTTCCACCTGAGTGCCTCCTCGGGGGTCTTTGAGGGGGAGGAGCAGCTGAGTCCTGCCCGCGTCACGGGAGCCGTCATGGCCATGCCCTTCCTGCAGGAGAACCTGTACTCTGTGCCCCAGCCAGGTGGGCTCTACTGCCATGTGCCTGTGCACGTTCAATAACATGAGAGGAATCAGACCCACATAAGATCACCGAGGAGTGATCAGTCCCACCTGTACTGGAGGAGGAATCGGACCCACACACATAATCAAGGAGTAGTCAGACTCTCATACATGATGAATGGGGACTAATCAGAGCCCACATATATGATCACAGTGGTCAAACCCACACACCCAATCACAGTGGAGGGGTCAGATTCACATATATGATCACAGAGAGAACCTGATGGGATTGTGGACAAAGTGAGTAAACTTTGGCTGCGTTCGTCTCTCTCCCTTTAGCCCTCTTCTTCCTGGATAACCGGATGGAGGTGTACCTGTGGCAGGGCTGGCAGCCCAAGGACACAGAGTGCACTGGCTCTGCCAAGATCCGCTGGGATAACGAGAGGAAGTGCGCCATGGAAACAGTGCTTCAGTACTGCAAAGGTGTGTCTGAGGAAGGGGCAGGGCAGGGACTCAAATACAGCCACTCAGGATGGATTTATATATATGAAGGACGATGAAGGATTTATATATATATATATTTTCCCCACTCTTAAATCAATTGGGCCAAGTACAAAATACATATATACAAAATACATATACATAGGTATATTCCTGGCTTCTCAGTCCTGCCTATATTTGTGTATCATAAAATAGAACGGAAAGAAATGCTTCTGTGGATCAATATGAGAAATATTGACCAGCCTGTTTTTGCCAAGGACCCCCCACACGGGTAACGAGTTGATCAATGAGCTGAAGGGTGTTTGTGTGGAGGCACAGCAGGCTCGCGGCAGCTGTGGGTCCCCGTGGCCCTGTTTGAGGGTCTGATCAGAGATTGTCGTTCCTGTCTCTCAGAGAAGAACACGAGGCGCCCCCCACAGGCCTACCTGACCCTTGCAGGTGCTGAGCCCCTCACCTTCACCAACATCTTCCCCTACTGGGAGAAAGACCCCAACGTCAAGCTGCAGGTATCGGGAGGGGCTCTGGAGTAGCAAGCAGCTTAATCACTTGTGTGGGTGTGCATGTTAAATCTGTCACACTGCGCGTTTGTATGAGTATGATCAGTAAATTCCACACTCCCCGTGCGAGAGTGTACGCATGTGTTGTGCGTTAAATGTGCCGCATCCGTCTGTGTGTGTGTCTGGTAAATGTCGCACTCATTTCTGTGCTGTTGTGCAGAATATTTCTCACACTCGCTCGTATGTGTGTGTGAGCAGGAAGAGGTGGTGCGCAGCAAGGTGATGCTGGTCCAGGATGCCCTGTCCAGGCTCACTAAGACCCACTACTCTGTGGAGGAACTGATGGCCAAGCCCCTTCCTGAGGGGGTGGATCCTCTGCACCTGGAGGTATACCTCTCTGACCAGGACTTCCAGGTAAGGGCTTTTACAATCTGAGGATGCTGCTGTTATCTGTATATGCGTATCAATATATTATATATTTCAATATAGTAACATAATAAATAAATGCACTCTTTTTAAAATTTCTCACTTATTTCCACTTTAATGTTAGGAAAATGTATGAATGAGAATAGAATGATTAGTCCACAATATATGCAATTTTATAATAGACAAAGTTCTCTTTGACCAGTCTGGCCTAACGTTACATTAAAGAGTATTCCATGTCTGGGTGGCCATTATACTATCCTTCTGAGGCGTCACTCATGAAGCTTGCATCGTTTTAGCAAAGCTGAGTGATTGGGGCGTGAAAGTAATCACGTGTCTCTGTGACTGTCTTACAGAGGGTTTTGGAGATGAAGAGAGAGGAGTTCAACTCCCTTCCAAACTGGAAACAAATCAACCTGAAAAAAAGTAAAGGACTGTTTTGAAAACAAGGTGAAAAATGTAATGTATTCTTCTATGTTACTTCTGTAAACAACAAAAAAGAAAAAAAAATCCTCTGCACTTTTTTGTATTTCTTTTTAAGAAAAGCTCATTTTCTTGAGTGACGGCTCAAATGTACAGTTCTTACCTCACAGCTGTGTCTGTTTTTAAAGGGTTACCTATTTGTCTGTCTGTGGGAAGATGGTCGTGCTAGAGACTGATTTTAGAGACCATGCTGCCATTTATTTCAGCCAAATGTAAATGTATCTTTGGGTGAAAAGGACTGCCTGCGCCTTCAAAGTGAGGGGCTTAATTTTTTCCAAATATGTTATATCAAACTATATACAAGTTAAAGACGAAGCCTGAAATATAAATATGTATCATAAATATATATTGTTTTTCTTACTTTGGTATTAACTTTCTGTAAAATGTAACAAAGGAGCAAACACTAAACTGAAACAGTAATTTCAGAGAGTGAGTGTATATACAGTACTGTGCAATCGCAGGCTTCTGGTAGGAATGTTTTTCGGGTTGTACCCTGGTCCTCCTTCCTCATTACCCATGATCTAAGGAAATGCCTGAGCAATGAGCTGCCTTCAACGCCAGTTGTTTTATGAAGATGCAGAATACTGTTTTGGAAAAAATAATTTTTTTCTTTTTTAATAAAACAGTGTTTTGTTATCTTATGAAGTGTGCTCTGTGTGTATGCGACTACATAGTTTGTGTGACTATCAAATGATCAAAATGTTTCCAGTTCATATCAACATTGGTTTGGGTATCAAAACGTGTGTCTAATGTTCTCCAAATAATGTCACCAAATAAGTGCTACAGTACTACCCAACTACAGTCCATTAACATGTTCCTTGAAAATTTCAGTTGTTTTGTAAAAAGTCTGTTTGATGATTTTCCTTGTAAACTCCTGTTTTAGAACCCATTTGAAAAACAAAACAAGAGAAACATACTTTTTCTAGGAAACTTTACTTTAGCTTTTCAGAGAAATTTATGGGAAAGAAAAACAGAAAATCAGTAACAGGATAACTGTGACAAGTCAAGGAGTGCTTACAAAAGGCTGGTAACATGTTCTGAAAAGTTTACATAGGAAGACAGAAGTGCACCATTTTCTCCATAATTTTGATGTACTTTGCTGTTACAGACTTGTTTCTGCTCTTTGCAGGTTATGGTAGCAGGAAAAAAAAAATCACAGGGTTTACTTAAAAATAACTCATCTCTTGCAATGTGTATGACTCATCCAATAGGAATACTGTGATGCTTGAGTCTACTACTAGAATACATATAAAACCAACTGCATGAATGTGTCTCTCACAGTAAGCATAGGCTTCAGTAAACCATCAGCTTCATTGGAACCCAGTGTTTGGAATCTAAAGCATGCAGATCAATACTTTTAAAGGCACAGGTCTCACTGTATGGCTTTATGGCTTTAGTTTGTGTCATTGGAGAAACACGGTGGTGCTGGTGCCACAATGTGCTCACTGGCCTCAGGCAGCCGTCTGGCTCTCCTCTCTTTCAGCTGGTCTTGCCTAACTTGCATTTGAACACTTTCCCAAGGGGTCTGATCCACAGTCCCAGCGGTTTTAGCTGAGGACGGATTACTGGGGTATAAAGCCACCCTGTGACAGTGTCCCTTGACACTGCACTGACTGTAATTATCGGTGGATTAGGAGCTGCCATGGAACAGTGAGGCACAGGGAAGGACAACTGGAGTGCTGGAACCAAGATTCCACAGAACCACCTCACCGGGGCCATAGACTGGGACCCAGCTGCACATTTGTGTATGTCAGGAATACCTTGATTTAAGCCTTGAATTAAAATCTTGGAGTCAGGCCACCTGCTTTTTTAGGTCTAATTTTTTACATTATCATAGGACTTTCCTGTCCCTCGCCTTGTAACCCCCATCAATTTAATTTTTCCTGAGACATGGTTTGCATACACTGTCCTAGAGAAATACAATAAAAATATACAAGTGCCACGTGAATTGCCTTTGCATACTTTGGGATATTTAAACAACTGAAATATGTATGACATGAATGGAATGTATGGTCAGATTCTGCTTGGCCATGGAACTGTATTTCTGTGAAAGCTTTGACCCAGCTGCTAATACCCTATGTTGACCTTTTTCTTTTTAAATTTCAAAACTGGGTTGTTTTCAGGGAAGTTGTAAAGTCAAGATATATATTCTAAAGATCATCAAGAAGTCATAAGTGTAAATTAGAAAGACAAACTGAGCATGTGCTGCAAAAGTGTAGGCCTATTTTTAAGTGATGTCTTTGCTCACTCTGATGCTCCACAAGTCCCATATAGCTTGCTGCAGAGGCATGTGATATGAGGAAGGCACTAGTTTTAAAAGGAAAACAAGCATGGTTATTTTTTTGGCATGGAGAGCAACGGGGATGGGCCGGAGTGACTGATCGAATGCTGCAAGTAATCCTCTTTCTACATCCCACACTGCGAGTCTGAACATTAGAGGATCTTGGCTTGTATTGCTGGCTTGAATTTTTTATTATTCAGGCAATAGAAGAGGAAGAGATCAAATGCGTGATTTTCGGTGCCCCAAACCCACACAAAGCTGAAAAGTTCCTTTGTTGTTGCTCTTGGTGCCATGAAACATATTACAGCCACAGGTATGAAGAATTACACAAGCACACAAAAAGAACTATTGCTCGAATCTGCACCCTCCATCCGTCAGGAGCCTCATAGTATAATATTGTAGGCACTGAGCCTGAGAAAGAGCAATGTGTCTAGGATTGTTGCTTGGGGGATGTGTGCACTGTGTGTGTGTGTATAAAATGTACTCAAGTGTGTGGCAGTGTGTGTAGGTACAGCTATGTGTAAGGCCCCTTCACCTTGTGCTGTCGGAACAGAGCTAGATAGTCGACTGCTCCTGCCGAAAAGCGTCTGTTCCTGGCAGGCTGCGGTCAGGTTCAGACGCCAGCGCCGCCTCCCGGAGCACAACCATGTGATCCTCAGCTGCGTGCAGCGATTGGTCGATCCAGTCCATGCTGCCGGACATGTGACAGGCGTTGCGGGTCACCAGCACCAGGTGGCTGACTGACAGCAGGAGAGCAGTGGCCCTGCGGGGACAAAATGAAGCCACACCCTCTTGGACAGGTACTGAGAACGGTGGCCTCTTGCACCATCTGGACTGCCAGAGTAGGAGTAATTCTCTAAATTAATCTCTAATTATTCTCTAAAATTCTCCTAATTATTATCATTTTTATGTGATTATTTACTGCCTCTCCCACTATCTCCACCCCAGTAAAATGGCTTTTATGCATATATTAAATATTTCCTTATCGCCCAGATTCATGCATTTTTTTTACAATCCAACTTCATGAATTTCAGTTCTTGAAGTTAAACACACCCACAATGGAAATTTCTATCAGTTATAAATGCCATAATTAAACCATTTCTGATATTAAAAACAGTTTCTTAAATTGTTGTTATAATTCATTTAATGTAAATCTCGATGTCTCACTGATCATGAAGGACGCCATGTAGAGGTAGAGGAGGAAATAAGAGTTTGAGTGAACTTCTAAGCCTAACAGCCGTATCTGTGCCTCTCTCACCTTCTAATATAGTGAACTTTGTGATCTGTCATTTCATGATTTATAAGAATAAAGAAATAAACAATGCTGATTTCATAAAGTGTATGTGATACAAAAAAATGACGTAACAAAGACGGCTATTTAAATAGTGGGTTTAGTTTAATTTGCACTGTAAGTCTTATATTAGCTTTGAATTTAAAAGTGAACCTGGCATCCAGTAGTTTGGGGTCCAGAGGAGGGTACATAGATCGCACAACATCATCCACCCTGCAAAGATAACAGAACATTTGGCTTGGCTTATCAGATGGAGAAGCATGTCCAAATACACTCTTATTTTGCCAGAGGAAGTCTGTGTACTTTAATGCAGTGTTTGCGAATATACCTGGGGCTGATGCGTTTTGCCACGGTGATGATATCACTGAGGCTAGCAGGGGCTTTGACCTTTGCCCCCGAGCCCATTGTCATAGCTACAAGCTTCTCAGTCAGAGTATGGCAGATCTGCAGGGGAGAGATCAGATTAGTGTATAACGACACCTAAGCCAGTCAAGAAGTGTCTGCTGGGTTTCATTCAGGTATAAAACCTTAAGCCCACCTTCAGAAATGTGAAAAACCTTACCTTCAAAATAGAGATGCAATGGGACACCAAACCACTGTTGGAAGAAAACAAAAGTAACAATTTGGAAACTGATAGTTCCACATGGGAACAGTCTGATTGACGTGGAAAAAGATGATCTGAGATGGGATGGGACGTGATTAATGTATATGGTAAGAGAAGGAAATGGAAGACATTAACAGTAATATAGTGATTGCTGTTAATATCCATAATTAGGAGACTAGGCCATCAAGGAAAGTATAATACTACAGAGTATCTTAAAAATCCTTGATAGTGGAGAAATGGGTTCATAATCTTAACATGTTATTGCAGTCCTGCTTTGTAAGATTTTTAAGATGCTGCAGCAAGGGAGAATTGTAGTACTGATAACATCAGAAATAATACAAACAATTAAAATAATAGTGATGGTGACCTAGTCAGTTATAAATAATAATAAGCTGTGAAGCTGTGAAGATAAAATGAATGTTGAGGTGTGACATACGAGGCATCCTCAATCCAGTCCTCATTCTCCAGGATAGCCTCGATGTGCGGGTTGGTGATGACCACATCGTCCAGCTCCAGCTCAGAGGGCTCGCTCTGGGTCTCCATGGCGCTTATCAGGTCCATCGTGGGCCTGTGGGGGCAAACAGACCTGACCCTCCTGTCCACCCATCTGGCACTAATCACACCCTGCAGAGCGACGCTGACACTGATCACACCCTGTATCTTCAAAGTGACACTGATCACATCCTTCCTGTTTGATCATAATTGGATGTACATCAGGATTGTTGAGGTCAAGGGAGCTTTGAGAACAAATGTGCTCTTCTATGCAATTAAGTTTGGTTTAGGATATGTTTAGATTATTTTTGTCTGTCCCATTCCCCCATTTGCACACATGTAGATTTACCTGGGAGTGGGTGGCAGGTAACTCAGTATTTCAGTGTTACCCCTCTCCATGCATCCCAAAACAGCACTTCAATAAATTAACTCAGAGGGAAGAGAAGCTTAACATCCATGAGTATTTGAGGATACAGAAAAAAAAACTAGCTGCCAACTCTTCTGAGAATTCCAGTACATCTGTGAGCATTTCAGTTTTTCTCTATTCATGTATTCTCCCTACTCCCTATAATTTGCACATCTTCATTAGGACCCTTGAATAAACACACACGGTGCACATTAATATGTGATACTGTGGTCTGCCAGTCAGTGCCACAGAGCAATGCCAGCAATAGATTGGATCTCTTTCATCAGAAGCTGTTTCAAATCCATTAATGCTTTTGTACTAGGAAAACAAAGGGAACAACAGGAGACTTTGAGTGTTTACTGAGAAAATGTCTGGTTTGTCTCTCTGACTATGCCTACAGATGTCCACTTAGGCTGGATGTAAAATATTTTTTGCTTGTACATATTTAAATTAGATGTGTTGAATATTCCCTTTTTAAAGCAATTACATTACACCATTCACTGGCTTGTCAGATACCCTTCATAAAATCTTCCGTTTAATTTAGACACCTGTGCATTTCCCAAAGTAATTCAGGCTGGGTTATTTTCTCAGCGTAATAACAGCCAAGCAACAGCTCCAGACACACTGGGTTCTGGTTTTAATCTCAGTTCCTCAAACACTACTCCACACTGATGCCAAAATCAGAGCAAATCTCACCATTATGCCTGTTTTTGGTATTCCTGAAGTTTCCCATGCCTCAGTGATTGTTGTTTGAAGACAATGGAATGACAGCACATTTTTATGAGGGAACTTTTCACACAAAACAGGGAGCAGTCTGGGAACATTGGTGTGTGTGCTATGTTTTAACAACCAGCATAGGGGAGAGTGAAACAGCTTTGCCACCTGCCACACACTGTGGGGTCTATTCACAGACCGGTGATAATTTTATCAAAGGACTAATGAGCTGGAACCGAAGCTCAGAGCTGCCTTACACAAACAGACGCAATACAAAGGGAAGCCTTTATCCAGTGGCCATCTGAAATCAGGTATGGCACGGAGGAAGGAGGCAGAACTGTCGAGCTGCAGATGGAGTGGGACAGCTCCCATCCCCACGGTGCCCCTCTTATCTGCACAGCCACTAGCAGTATGCTTGGAACATTCAGGTTGAAAAAACAAAAAAATCAAAGGTACACTCTGGAAAGGGGTTGAGCAATTGCTATAAACCAAAAAAGGATGAGGTTATTCTTACATTCAAGTGTATTTATTTAGAGTGACATGTCCTGTTAGGATATAAAATCTGATCTGCTGGGTTTATTTGCATCAGGTATTATTTCCTAAATGGACATGTCATTCTAAATAAAGGCATTTTAATAGAAGAAGAGTACCCTGGAACCTTTCAAACAATATCTCCTACGTCCAATGAATGGAATCGGCAATGCTAAAGCCTGTAATGTTACGGCTTGGTGAACTGCTTAAGATAAGATCATATGAAAGATGAGATAAGATTCAGGACAGATCAAGTCTATCCTTCAGTATAAAAACCTCCACATTTTCAGACACTCAGACGACCCCTGGTTTTACCCCGTCCTCTGGAGAGCCCCCCATTCCCCAACCCTACTCCACCCACTCAGGTACTGACTTGGTGTCAAAGTGGTGCAGCAGGCCAGCTGGGCGGCAGTAGCGGTGGCGACAGACGACCAGCAGAGCGACGAAAGATGCCAGGAAGATGGTGGCCAGAACCCCGATGGCCACAATCACCACCGTCTCCATGCCGACAAGTTCTCCCGCACCCGCCAATGCTCAGCAACACACGAGGAGGATCAGCAACTGATTCAGTGAGTATCAGCTCTCATCTGTAGAAGAACACATGCCACTGATCTCTGATTTCGCTGATAAGGGGTTTGGTTTTTGGAACAGTACTGTACAGATGCTGGACTGATTCACAGATCTTCATGCTATGTGGATTGGCTACAATAATGGGGACAGTAGCTAGGGTGTGCCGTGCAGACAACCCAAAAAACTGTAATGTACAGATTTTTAAAAATCTCAGCTAAGTTAACATATTTTTTCTCCACCTCACTTGCTTACACATGCTTTCCATCCAGGGTCTTAACCTGCACTTCTTGATATAATGTGAGTTCTTCACATTTTATACACAATCAGTGTTACAAAGACACATTGTGGATGAATAGAAAATCATCATGCCAGTCTTTGAACCATCTTCAACCTCAGTATAAAATGACACCAACAGAGTTGAAGATCTGAATAACAAAATCCTTATATATATGTGGTCCAACCCAAATGAGACAATGAATTTCAATATCTGTATCAACAGGAATGGTCAACACAAAGTACAATGCAAGTGGTACTATACATATGTCAACAGGAATAAGACATTTTGAAAATGCCAAGAAAATGCAGAAATGAAGTTCAGTCTGAAAAGGGCCTCTCTTGAGGATTTAAAGCAAGCCCTTCTGTCTACCACATTGTACAAAACTGTCACTTACATAACAACTCAATGAAACATGTTTTATAACAGGAAAAAGGTGGTATATACAACCCCCAGCATTGTTAGAGTTTCCATTTGTCTTCCAGACAGACGCACGGCTATGAAGGGACAAAGAAAGTGGGGAGTCATGAAGCCAGTCACCTCTTACCCTTCAGCAGTCTATAGCTTCTGAATGTCTGAGAAGTCTGACTCTGGGCCTGCAGCTGCAGCTCACTGATCGCCTTCTCACAAGACTCCAGGTAAAAACAAGCAGACCTGCCCCCACCAGACGGCTGCGTTACACATTAACCAAGTCCATGCCACCTTGTCAGGTGTCACAGTACACCTTTGAGGCTCTGACCAATCAGAGAGCATGGTAAACACAGGGTCCTGAATTCAATGCTTAACCTGTGATAGACAGTAGCTGAACACAAAAAATACTGTATTATATTGCATATTACCTGGCTGTCACACACGTTTCATCTTGGAGTGAAAGGACATTGTCATGCCTTACTTTGGGACACAAGTGACTTTACGCTACTGTGCACACTACTATGACCATATACAGTACCATATACATATATTATTAATGTTGTAACATGTCAGCTAAACAAGTTGACCACATAATTACATAATTTCTGGCAGTTTTGCCCATCTAGCTTGATTCTTGTATAGCCCTCTGTGTCACATAACACAGACATGTGCTGCTGCTTGTGTCATGATGTACTACAGGTAAGATTCCCATGTAGAAAGCAAGCCCGTTTCCACACGAGTAAAATGAAAATATGTTAAGCATCTTGCTGTGGAGGCAAATGAAGACTTGTAAAAAAAAGAGCAAAATGGAGACTTCTTTGTCTCGAATAAGAACTATAAAATGATTATTTCTTTCAGACAAAATAATCATGTCATATGTGAATGAACAATTCCTGTTTTCAAGAGTACAAGAGAAGAGAGAAAATGTTCTTTCTGAAAACAGTCAGAAAACATGCATGCAAACATAAGATGATCATACAGCTGCATTCCAGCAAAGGCACAGAACAATAAAGCTATATTTCAAATATCTCAAACATGGCTTTCTTGACCTTAGGGACCTATTTACATCTGAATTACCTCATTACTTGTATGTATTCTGTGGAATCTGCATTAAAATTCCACCAAGAGCAGCATGTACCAGGGACTGCCCGCCATCAACAGATAGGGTTTTGAAATTGTGCTGGTGCA
Organism: Megalops atlanticus; assembly: GCA_019176425.1. NCBI lineage: Eukaryota > Metazoa > Chordata > Actinopteri > Elopiformes > Megalopidae > Megalops > Megalops atlanticus. The sequence goes on along the minus strand of CM032875.1, from coordinate 41,051,140 downwards.
CAGTCACTGCAAGCAGGAACCATCTGGAAAGCCAGTTTGGAATGTTCTAAGTCTTTAATAGGATTAATCCTCAATGCACTGGTTTCTCTCAAACTGGACCTTCATTTCTCAGTTATTTCTGTCTAAAAACTAGTGAAGCTTGCAAAAGTAACTGTTAGGTCTGTCTCAGCTCGTGAGCAGTTGCATACAATGCCATATCACTCTTCATTATAAAATACTGTATTTCTTCAGCTGAGAGGAATTATGCTGGAATTGATGTTTCCTAATCATTAAGTATGTTGATTTCATACTAATTTTCAGTTTTAAAATGGTTTTGTTTTACTTTTTATGCTTAGAAGACATCCATATCCAGATCAACTTACATAGCCTACATATCAATTTACACAACTGGACACTTTATGGAGACAATTAGGGTTAAAATAACTTGCCTAAGGGCACAACAGGGAACCACCAGAGAAGTGAATCACCAGCCTTTGGATCAGAAGTGCAGTTCATAACAACTACATGTTACTGCTGCTATAGCATGCACTATTGCAACAACACATTACTGGCTGACCTAGGAATATGACCATACTCTTAAACAAGGGCCTCCATCTGACACGCCAGCAAGCCTTTTTCGAATGGTACAGAGTGGAACGGCCCCCAGATTTCAGCTAGGATAATACTTAGGGCTGCTTGAATAGGTGTGTCACCTTACAGCCTATAAACATATATGGCTCCAGGTTTTTGCCTGAATTCTTGTCTTGATCAGAAACATTAGTCAGGTCAAACATTTTATATTACTGGTTCAAAACATCAATTCACTTTTCATTTCAAGTCAGTACACAATATTCACAGGCAAAAGAGTACACACCCTGACAATTTCCACCTGATGGCCAAAAAACAGCTTTAAGCACTATATCCCATTTTACAATTGCGCGACTTGGTCCTGATGTTAACAAAGTTAACAGCTCAAAGGACTGAACTGGACAGGAACCCAGTCATAAATTCAACCCCTCTTCTCTCAAAATTTTCCACTACTGAAAAGACAAAGCAGGCAGGGGACACAGAATTAAGTTTTGGTTGTTTTCTCCTGCTCTCTCTCCTGGCTTGTTTAGTCGAAATCAAACAATTCTTTTTCAAACTGGTGGTAGGCCCTTCCTCGGAATATACTGTGCCAACAACATTATCATTAACCACCCTTCTCAAACATGACAACTCAGGGGTTGTGAAAAAAAGCACAAGTAAATATACATTAGACCGCCTGCACCTCTGATAAAGTACTCTCCTACTAACTTCACTCGTATCATCTAAATTTATGCACACTTGAAACTGAAATTAACATGATTTGCCCAACGGTGGACAGAAAGTACTATTAAAACCACGATATTATAAAATAGCACAGATTCTGAAAAAACAGACCATTCTTAGAGTACAGATAAAACATTAATAGATTGTGTTCTTCTGTTTTGCGTTACGCGTTGTTTCATTTGAAATATATGATATTAATTAAAGTATTAACTGGGAAACCTCTCCAATCACCCGAACATGTTTTAATTAAAAAGTTTAGACTCACACAGTCATTTCTGTCCTTTTCTTTGTTTTTCTTCAGCCGCCAGGCACCCAGGTCGTGTGCGCGGGCTTAGACACCATCCAGAGACGGCACGGAGTTATCACCTCGGTGAGCGCGCATTGTCCATTACGTGAATTCCAGCTGTCGGCCCCTCGGTTTGAGATTGTAGGCGGTTTTCATGCGTCTGTTCCCCAAGCGGAAGGTTATAACCAAATGCGACGGGATCTCTCTAACCCATTAGTCGTGAACGAGCCGTGGGGATGTTTATTCTACGGGAGCGAGCGCTGAGGAATTTTTTCTTCCACCAAACTCACTAACCTGGTCAAGAACACTATCATTAGCTACAATCCATTGCTTGCTTTGACATTGTTGTCACATTTTATTTTACAACATAGCACATACAACATAGCCTGTGAGGATGCCAGAATGTTTCCCAACCACTCCACTAGATAATTCTACTACAAACACTTTTAACAAAAGGCCAAAGGTTTCAACGATTCCCGAATCTGCTTTTTCCCCTTAAGAAACGAATAGTTTGGATACATTCCGTGAAATGTCAAAATCTAGACAGTGTATTTGAAATGGCTGTTAGATTTAAAAGGGATGCCTTGTCAGCACGAGCGCCACGTTAGCCCCTCTCAGAAATAACGTGACCTCGTGGTGATATATGGTGTGGTAGGCACTCATACCACTGATGCTGCCAAAGTGATAACAGAAGGGGACGAATAATAGCGGTGCCGATACATCTCGAAATGATAAACGAATGGTTTTATTATTAATTCAAAATTATTAATGGTTCAATAAAAACATATCAGAATATTGCTCCGGCCTGCTCTTCATCCAATATCACGTGAAAATCAGCGGATTAGCTAGCAAAAGGCAAGAGGGGAGCGGTTAACTCGACTATAGTTAATATATATATATATATATATATATATATAACATTGTTTAGTCAACAAAACATTATTTAGTCAATAAAACATCGACTAAAGTCATGTTCAGCTCGAGATGCAACTACCTCTCTCTCTTCTAGCGAGACGTCTCAGTGTTCCCGTGGGGGGGTGGGGGTGGGAATTAGCCCGACATCGACAGCAAATAAAATATTTAGGTGAAAGGCTTCATTTCGGGCCGACGACTTCATCAAATAGCATAAATGTCACCACGTCCACAAGAAACTTTTGGCTCAAGCTGATACTAATGCACGTTAACGTTTCCTTGTTAATGCATTTTCTTTCACCTATAAAACAGAATGGTCTGTGGAAGCCACCGAAGAACCTGCTTTTTGAAAATTCCTTTCCAAATATCAAATGAACAGCGGAAATTGTGAAAATCATAACATTCATATCCTCAAACGCTAGGTGGCAGGTTCTGAACGCTACATTTTGGGATTCTCGTATCTGCGCTGAAGGCCAGCGTAATGGAGTAACGCGAAATAAAAGTGCTTTGGATAATTGGAATGTTTAAAAAACCGCGACAGACTCCAGCGTAAAACTTCAAGCAGTTAAAATTCAACAATAAAAGTATTTACATTTTGTTAGCTACTAGTGGGTATTTGGGGAGTTTATTAAAATGCCTCATTAGAAAAAATAAGCAAGTAATCCCAGGTTGAGAAATATGTTACACCAGTCAAGAAGCATTATTAGTTTGTGTATTCAAGCACAACAATCATGTGAGGACATGAATTGGCAGAAAACACCGCCCTGCCATACTTCTGATATTTGACACTCCCAGTGAGGTTTTTCCCTGACGGTGTACTCTCCCACAGTGTTTGACAGAGGAAATTCATCACAGAGACAGATTCTATAGATTTTTACAGATATTCAGGATTGGAGTGTGTGTCTGCTTCAGCTGACTTGTTCCAGGGGGAGGGCTTACTCTCTACAATTGTGTGGCAAAGTCAAACAAAGTGAGTGTTTTTTTCATAATCATATGCTGTTTACATAAACATAGTACGTACACGATGTTACATATACATAGCACATGTACCATGATAACCTTGTACCAAAGCAGAATTGATGTGGACACTTCTCACTATTTCAGTAGTGTGTAGAGATTTGGAAGGGTACCAGCTGCTCAAAGGCAACTGTGTAACACAGTCTCAGCACTGTGTGATGTTGTCCATATGGCATTAGAGGTTTTTGAACAGGAATCAATCAGATAAACTTTCTCTTGGATTGAATTCAATTTGATATAAGTCCCTCATATCACAAGAGCTGAAAAAGAAGCTGTTATTGGCATCTTTCAATGGCCATTCATTGCTCGCTCCTGCAAATTCTTGGAATTGTTATTGAAAGTGGAGATCTTTGTGTGATCAAGAAGGTTTGAAATGAACTAATTATCTGTAGATCTGCAAAATTCTATTACTGTTGAGTTAAATTCCAATGAGTGACCTGCACATTCACTCTGATGTCTTTTATTTTCATTTTTCAATTTGCTTTTTTTGGTTCACGAAGCAGTGCATTGAAAGAAGTGACTCACATAACACTGGCACAACTTCCTTGTCTTTTGTCCTTTTTCTGACTTTTAATAAATGGTTCATTTTTACATGGACACACTGGCTTTGCAGTCTTACTGGCAGCCATTAAGGAGGTCATCTCTGGGCAGTGGGCAGACAAAAGGAATGATGTACGACCTGTCTCTCTCACCACTATTTCAGGTTTGGCAGATAACCGCTGATGCCCCATGTGGTTGTATGACCTCACTTCATTTCAGCACAGAGGCAGATTTGAGCTTTCCAGATGGTCTGTCCCTCTGCCCTTACAGGAAGCTGCTCCGTTGGCTAGAGGCTCGTGTTGTTCCCAGCATCGAGGCCTTTTCATCACGTCTCACCCAAAGCGGTAGCAGGTGCAACGCTACCTTCCTTAGTAGCGACTAGGCTTCTGGGTAACCTCAGGCGGCAGCAGCCCGACCCCTCTGAAAGCAGCCGGTGTCCCCTGTTGCTGGACTGACCTCAAGTCGCAGGATGTCTGCAGTTCTAGTCCAGCAGGGTGTGCAAGCTGTTCCCGATTGGTCTGAGGACGCCCATGGCGATCTGGCAGCAAGGTTTCAGCACTGGGATCGTTGTGGGGGCATATTCCTCTACTAAACAAGCAAGCTCGCATTCATGGCTAGAGTGACATAGCGAGAGGGCTGTGAGGCCCTCATTGTAGCAGGCAACGTTTTTAGCAAGAAAAGTTCCTTTTCATTCTCCTGGGTCATTCCATCCTCGAGGATCAGAAAGATATAACGTTTTCCTTCCACTTGAGCACTTTCAATCAGTTGTATGATTATTAATTTTACTTCAATTTTCTTTCTTGCTCAGATAAATGAAAATATCTAAACTTTGAATTGCACAACTGCACATAGCCACCACAAATATTTTATTTAAATTGCATGTTTTACAAAAAACATGATGAAGAAATTTATTCACACCCCTGCAATCAGTACGTTCTGCATCTTCCCTTGGCTTTGATGACACTGAAGAGATGCTTTAATGGGGTTCAGGCACTTCTCGGGAGGGATATTTGATCACTCCTCCGGGAAGAATTTCTCCAGCTCCATCCAGATGTATTGGTTCTCTCTTGTGAGCTGCTTTCTTAAGATTCATTCTACCAGCACCAGAACATGAATACTTGTATGTTAGGATGGCAGATATAAATGACCAATTAACTTTACCGGGTGACCTATATATTTGAGAACAAATTTATTAATGATTAATGTAAGTAATTTATAGATTAAACAAGATGTGTCTGTTGTTCATTCTTGTAAAATGTCTGTTTTTGTTTTAAGAGGAGGTGCAATTATTGCACTCAGTGACTGACATAGTAAAATTATATTAATGGTAAGCTCTGTAGACATGTTATAATTGGTTTGAAAATGTCCAGTTTAAAACATTTCAAAGGGAAACAGACAACGTTCATCAAAAATAACTAGACAAAAAGTTTTTTGGCTAGTTACAGTTGCAATGTCAATTGACTGATGGTGTGGCAGCATGAAGTCATGTTTTGAATGGCCTCAGAAGCTACAGACAATGTTACAATAGTTGTGAAATTTGATTTTCAGGCTTTTCATTTTACTGTTATTATTTCCTTTTTTCTAACAGTTGTCATACTGTGCTCTGTTACTTATTAAATGCTGTTATAGTACCGAGTACCATGGTACTTTTAGTTCCAGAGACCAGGTGGGCTGCATGGAGACACCTCAAGGCAAGGAGGAGAACGTTGTCGAGGATGACAGATGGGCACGCCTCCTGAGCGACAGCACGTTGCCACACTCCGGAGCACAGTAATGATTCATTTTCCATCCATGCCATCACTCCAGTCTGGGCAAGGTCAGAAGAATAGCAATCTTCCACCTTTACCTGTGCCAGCATTGAGCTGACTGCTAATTTTGTTTCACAAACACGGTGGAGTTTACACTTTCCAATTAGGGTCAGAATGCTCTTGGACCTACCCCTGGAAGAAACATGCCACTCGCAGAGACCTTGCAATTCACTATTAGTGGCAGGATCAAAATTGTAAGCTGGTTCTAAATCTCCATTCAGTCTCCCGTCAGTGGATGCTGCTAATGGCTCTGCATAGCAACAGCAGTTACAACTGAGGCACACTCCTCCAGTCAGCCTCTGATCTCATTAGCTGATAGCAGCCTCTCAGGTATAAGAACCTTGAACAATATATAATCAGAACTGACTGCTTTTGACACTCCTTGTGTCTCATAGTGCCTCAGAACTCCTCTTTACAGTTACTATATTTCTCTTGAGAACTATATGGGAGATGTGCCCCGCACACCAGTTCACAGGGTCTTTGTTAGGGTCAGGGCCCCCTAAGTGTGTATTAGTGCAGTCAAAGAAAAATGAATGGTTGCTGTTGCAGAATTTGGACATATGGAAAGATGGGAACAGATGCTGTGCTCTTCTGTTGATAGCTGGTTGACCTTTAGCATTGTTCTATGCCTGTCCTGTGAGCTGGCTTTGGACCAGGAAAGAGATTTAAAGGTCGATCCATACAGGACTTTACAAATGACGGACAGTAAAGCTCTGCTTGGTCACTCAAGCACCCCTACTAGGTACAAAAAGGAACTTGTGCTTTCATCCAGTAACACAGACAAATGGAGGCTGCAGGCAAAGTACAATGCTTTCAGGGGAAATGGTCGGTCACTTTGCCCTGGTCAAGAGCGCATTTACACAACATGTCAAATGTTGTTAAATGTGCCAAAGACAAGGTAATTGAGAGACTGCTGACAAATGTTTTGCAAATGCCACGTTACTGTGTTGTGTGCTTGTACTGTGAGCGGACAAGGATCAAGAGCTAAAAAAAAACTGTGATGAGTGTCTTGAAGCAGATACCAGTTCAGAACCTAAATCAATTGTGAGAGGAGGGAGTGAATGCTGTGAGATGTGATGCATGTGTTTTACAAACGCATCTGGTGAGGCTTACAACACTGGGCAGTGAAAAGTATGTCACACACATCTAGTGCCTATGAGGAATAAAATGTGCCAGGTTTGGCAGGGGAATGTGACTTAAGCCTAATCAGGCAATATATAAGAACTCATTCAAGATTTTTTTTTATGACCACTGATTTATTTGGTGTGCCAAGGTGTGATCAAGGACTGAATGCTATGACAACATGAGTACACAGATATAGAGACCATGCCACATAATTGTGACTGCTAGAGATAAAGGAGTGAATGCTGCCAAAAGGTATTCAAATGTTATTGACATGAGAAATGTGTTTGCTGGCAATAACATCAGTCCCTGGCTACGTTGGGGATTTCTGACACCACTCTCCTTTGGGTTAAATCCTACCTCTCTGGACATTCCTTCAGGGTGTCCTGGAACATTGGGTTGTCCGGACCCCACAACCTCTCTCTATGGGTGTCCCTCAAGGCTCTGTTCTTTGCCCCCTCCTCTTCTCCCATACAATCTCTCAGCTCTGTCATCTCCTTCCATGGTTTTTCCTACCATTTCTATGCCAATGACACGCAACTCTTCCTGTTGTTTCCGTCGTCTGACACACAGGTTTCTGCATCCATCTCAGCTTGCCTGAAAGACATTTCACAGTGGATGGTGGACCACCGCCTGAAGCTGAACCTGGCTAAAACTGAGATGCTTTTCATCCCAGAACATTATCTAGAGCATCAAAATACATAGGTCTATGGTATGAAGCATGATAATTAAGCTAAGGTTATTTGTAACCTTAGCTAGCTATAAAAATAAAAGAAATATGCTTGACAGTAACACCATTACAAGCTAATGTCATTATACACTTATATTCATTTCCAAATTTGGCTTTGAAATGTTTCGTAGGCCTACTGTTATTGATACCGTTGCCTACATGAGCTGTTTTTTAATCAATGGCATTGTGTGAAACGTTAGCTAGCCTACTAATATGAAAGAAATAGCCAAGCCTTCATCATGGCCAGACTATGCATATTTAACATGTTTCATACAATTGCCTTTACTCCAGATGCTGTACCAGGTTACTTTTTTGAACGTTTCTTACAGATAATTGCATAATCATCATTGCTTTGTTTTACCGAATGGTATGCTGCCAGTTCACACACAAGCCACCTGCTGCTGCCAGCGTGCGTAAATTCCAATTGCTGCTGTCAGTGGAAGTGCTGATGATGCAAGGGGCTGCGCTCGTGCCCTCTCTCACAACTCTCACACACAGCGGACACTAAATAACAATTCTAAACTGAATTAAGCATGCACTTGTCTTGGAGGAGAAGTCCTCAACCACTGATTTGTTTTTATCCAGTTGTATTTAGCTTCAAATTTTATTTTTAGCTCTAAAAAAATTACAGAGGTCTGGACCTCAGTGACCTCATAGCTGGTTACGGGCATACAGCCAATAGCACTGTCAAAAGCCTTGGTGTAATGCTTGATAGCCACCTGTCCTTCTCCTCTCAGGTGGCAGCAGTGAGTTGGGCGTGCAGATTCTTCCTCTACAACATCAGAAGGATCTGGCCCAGTCTCACTACATATTCAACACAGTTCCTTGTTCAGGCCCTGGTCATCTCATGCCTGGACTACCACAACTCCTTCTTCGCCTGCCTTCCTGCCTGTGCAATCAAAGCTCTACAACTAATCCAAAATGCAACTGTACAACTTGTCTACAATCTCCCTAAATGTAGTCAAGTTATTCCCCTCCTCATCTCACTTCACTGGCTTCCTGTTATCGCTTGTATCAAGTTCAAAACCTTGGTGCTGGCATACAGGACAAAGAATGGGATGGCTCCCTCATACCTATGACACCTCTTCAAACCCTATGTTCCCTCAAGATCACTGAACTCTGCATCTACAGGGCAACTGACTGTTGTGAGCTGACGGGGTTGCTCTTCTCAGACTCGATTCCTGTCTATACTGGTCTGATATACTACTACGCTGATACTGTTGTATCATAGTATACTTGGCTTCTGTCAGAGTGCATAAATTCACTTGTGGTAGGGGTTGAATAGTGTTATGATCTGGTGCTCTCCGGTCTGGGAGTGTTGTTCGCCTGGTCTGACACTGTTGCTCGTTTAAATTGAATGGATGCACTTATGTATATTGTGATGGAAGTCGCTCTGGATAAGAGTGTCTGCTAAATGCATGTAATGTAATGTAACAGTAGTGGTTTATGAACTGGGGTGACAAAAAATTTCAATCAGATGTGGACATATAAACAGTGTCTCTGTTTATATGACACTATATGTCAGATTTAAGCCTGATAAAATAAGGCAAAAATATTACTTAAAACCATATTGGGTGTGGCTGGGGATTGCCAGGGAAGAGCCAAAAAATATCAATGTGAAAAACACATTTGGTGGCCATATTGTGTCTGTTCTTGGACATTGGGCATTGGGGGTATTTTATGCACATATCTCCAAAATATGGCCAATAGGTGTATTGAATTCAGTAAGATCAGGCAATGCCACTAGGAGCTCTGTGAGAAAGACAAACAGGAGGAAGAAATAAGGAACAAAAGAGGGAAAAATCTGGGCCACAACAGCAGGCGTTTGGCCATTCCGTCCTGAAGGATTAAATATATGCAAAATGAATAAAATGATGAAACCTTTTCCTTAGCCTATCCTGGAACCAAAGGTGATGCAATGAGGACGCAATGCATGCTACATGCTGCAAAGAATGAATGAATTTGTATGTTTTTGGGGTGGCTGTTCTGTGCTGCCTCATGGAGCCAGGTTAGCCGCTGGCACAGTGTGTATGTGGTGTGTGGAGCTGGACTGAGCCGACCAGGTAAAGCACAGGTGAGGAGGCCCACATCGCTGGCCTGACAAACTCAGGGGAGGATGGTGTTTTCTTACCGAGAGTTAAAGTGAGTGAGAGGTGCAATAATCATTGAACAACAGCTTTTACGAGAGGAACAGGAATGCTTAAGTGCAGGGGTGGCGTCAGAGATTTTCTTTTGCCGGTGCTATGGGGTCGCTTGACTTTTCAGCGAGGGTGCTCTGAAATTTAGGGTTTCCCATTAACGTGCCGGTCGCCACAGTTTAAATTCTACTGCAACACCCCTGACACACGTACACACACGCGCACGTACGCAGTTCCCGCTCCGCGACAGTTACAATGCCATTCTGTGTTAAACACAAGGCTGAATCAGACCACCTGTGTTGGCTTTATGTTTTTAGTCTAAAAATAATCGGTTTGTTTTATTAATGTATTTATTTATTTTTCAAATTATAAATTATAGTATTCACACATTAAAAATTAAAAATTCTAAATAAACCACAGAAATTTCTTGAGGGTGCTATGGCTATCCTAGGGCTAGCTACAGCACCCCCAAGCCCCTCCCTGGTGCCGCCCATGCTTAAGTGAATTGTCAGAGCATGACTCTGTTTGGATTCTTTGACTACCCTGTTGTCATTTTCACATATTTTCACTATGCACCTTGCTTTTATTCCAAATCACAGTACAATATTCACTGCATAGCTTGTTTTAAAAAGATACAGTTATCTATTCTTTAATTTAAGGGAGGCTGAGTGTCAACAACTGCATTCTATTCAAAGAATTCACACTTCTGGCCTTTTCCCAGTATCTTTATTCTTTGTCTCTAATTTTATCGCGTTGATTCTTCCTCGCGGGGTGTCTCTTTGCAAAAGTTTTTTTTTTTCTTTCTCGTAATGAAGTAAACATCCCTTTATTTGCTCACAACCACACTCGTCCCTCAGCCATGAAACGAAGGTGGACGTATTATGCCGCTGGATAATTGCATCAGCGGATGGAAGAGACAAAGACGGTGCCGTGGAACAAGAGCTCGTGTGGCATTTTTTTTATTGCTTTGCGTTGTTTATCGAATCGCGTCGCCGCGGCGTTCATCAATGGGACCATTGTGTTTCAGGATTAGGTGTCAACCCCGCCCACAAAACCACAAATGCTGCGCGGGACTGCGAAAAGCGCGGTTTGCGTGATTAAAATAGACAAACATAACAATATGGCATTTAGGCGAGTGATGGAGCTCTCCAAGAGGATTATCGTATAATAGCAGAGAAAACCACCCAGGGGGTCCAGCTAATTAGGATGAAGCCCACAAATAGCAGCTGTCTTTACATGTTTGCTGTTCTCGGCAGTAGTTTATAACTGAGTTCTTTCGCTGTTTACATGGAGCTGCACTTGAGAGGTAATCATAAGACTCCTCTTTTCTCTAAAGTTTATTACACAACCCGAAGTATGTAATGAGTGTTTGCCCTGCAGTTGTATTAGGAACAACTCAACAAATTATTAACGTCGTCTGTTAACGACGTCTATCAGAATATTTGGTTTTAGATGACACTTCAGGGCTGTGAGTACACTGAAATTTAGAAGAGCTGCATCCATAGCAACGCCAGGCCCCTGCATAATAGGAACAAAAATTGTGCCTGACAGAAATGATAGAGATGTATAGATGGGTGGAGAGGGGCGGGGTTTCCAGAAACGAGTGAAAGGCGTTTTCTCGCTAATGACGAAGCCGGAATAATGACTTCGGGCTCGAGTACTGTGCTAGGGTCAGCGCCGTTGGTTAAGTGAGAGGGATTATTTCATACAGTAACAGGAATCAGCGGACGGAGGTATTACTACAGGTTGTGTGTTAACCTCAAAGATTTCGGAGCAGTCTAAATCAATCAATCAATCAATCTTGTCGGTGCATGTTTTCACTGCAGGTGAATTAAATCTTCCCGGACACTCCAGATGCACGCTTATTTGAACTGAAATCGCTGGCGTAAAGCCAGAGGAATGTTAATAAGCCATTTCTCCTTTATCTGTTTAATTTGTTGTCATATACTCAGTCATGCGTGTTGACTGTGTAGTTTGAGTATTCGCCTAATTAAATAATCAATTAATCAAATCAGCTTTTACCCAACGTAGATTAAATTCAGGTAAGTGGTGGGACCAAGCAATCCTACAATAAATATTTTAATGAAAGCATATTCAATATAATTGCAATGCATGCTCAATATAATTGCATTGATGTAAATATTCTAAAACACCCTAGTGCATGCACTATAGCAAGCCCATATTTGTTATGCAATGTTTCAGTAGCCTTGGTAAACGATTTTTCACCTACTTTCACACTATTTGGTACAGGTTTGTAAATGATGGAGACAAGGGCCAGGACATGGCCTGGATTAGGCACAGTCGCATAGACAGAAGTCAGCAAACACTCCGTGTCTCTCAGCGTTGATAACTCTGGACTGTTGAGCTCTGCAATGGTGCCTGTCTATGTGTTGGAGTCCATGGCGTTGAGGTGATTAGCCCAACAGATCCATTACAATAATAAGGGCAACAGACAAGGTTAAATAGTGAGAGGCAGAAAAAAATAAAGCTGAGGTTTCCCCGGGGGTGGAGCTGCCATTTTATGCGTGTTACACCAATTTTTAGATGAATAGCAACGATTTGCCATTGCCACAACAGTCAATTTAGTTAAAGGTGATGATAAACAGCAGATAGTAAAAGACAGTGGAAGAGCCATTCTTTTCATAGTAATTTCACAAGCAGGAGATGAAGTGTGCTTATGAAAGTTCTCAATTCTGAATCCTGAATTTGAAGGACAAACGAACAAAAGAAGCGCACGCTTTCATGCTGTTCGGATCCCCTCCAGCTGTTCTGCCTTATGTGGGCACTGTTTATTCTGCATCCCTTTTCATAACAGGCAGGCTGGGAAGATTTCTATTGATCGGAGAGGATTTGCTTGAGGAACTTGAGCAGACACTATGCGAGCACGTCCTTGAGATACCAATGATTCGCAAGGCAGTAGTGGGTAAAGACGATTGTTTTTGTGTTCCCAGAAAGACAAGGCATGGAAAATTCATTACTTGGCTCCGAGTGTATTACAACAAAGAAGTACTCTGTGACCTTGAGCCTGTGTGGGTATCAGTGAGCACTGATTGTCTCGGTGAACAGTCTTTCTTGAAACGTTTTACTTCTGCCGAAGCAAAAGCTGGAGGGCAGCTAGGGTAAAATGAGCTAATCGGAACTCTGTCCACACCCTGCGAGCATTCTGAATAGTAATGTGAACGGAAAACAAAGCTGCGTTAATAATGAAATTTGGCACAGTGGCACAACACTAAGCACAAGATGGAAAAGACCAAGATAAAATAAATCTTCAGACGTTATTCTGAGAGTGGTCTGGTCATGTTAATAAAATGCCTCCTTGACATATTGGTCTTTAAAAATGTAAGTATTCAACATATTTGAAACATATAATGTCAGCTATGTTTTGTGTCAGAAGTAATCTAGTGCAGGGTCAAGCACATCTTCCTTGTCTCAATAAACAATTGATGGCTGAATAGAATAATTTTATGTTATAGATGAAGCCGCTTAAAAGTCCATGGATGAACTACGGTAAATGTCAAAAGACTGTGGCTCTCTTATAAGATGCAGAAAGTCAACAGGGGAGGGTAAAGTGAGGGATATTGTATGTTTTGAATGGAAATTACGATTCCCGGAGCGCGACAGCACATCAGGCTGCTTTATCGATCGATCCTAAGAGTGCACAGAAGGAGCTGCTTTCATGGGAGGCCCAGGACGCAGTATGCTTACAGCATTCGCAGACGAAAATGGAATCCACGCTGCTGCATATGCAGTCTTTACCATTGCGGATCACCAGCCTTTCAAGTGAGGTCATGCATTCCTTTCTCACGTGTGGATTTAAATGGAGCTCCTGCAGGACCCCTGCGCAGCTGCAACTGTATCTCAAGAGCACTGAGCGACGGTGACCCGCAGCTTCATCCATGCTATGGATGCTTTCATTTCCTCGTGTCCTCTAAGTGTGATGCGTGCCCAGAGCGTCTAATATTAGCGGGGATGGAGCTGACACAGCCCCGACTGTGATCATCCTGCACTCAGACGATGGATTACCAGCTCCACCTTTGTAATAACAGCGTGAGAGGGGAAGGTTTGTTATGCCGTGCGACAGTGGAACTTTGACGTCAGTATGTTGGGTTCATCATGGCTGGTAGGGGGAGGGGATGGATGGGGCTGTTCTGAGGAATAGCTGGAGTTGTGTGGCTGCATGTGCTCTCAGGTTAAATGCGTCAAAGAAGGGAAGGAATAGGGTCTCTCTCTCTCTCTCTCTCTCTCTCTCTCTCTCTCTCTCTCTCTCTCTCTCTCTCTCTCTCTCTCTCTCTGTGTGTGTGTGTGTGTTTGTGTGTTTATTCACACTTGTTTCCATATTATCCAGAGTTGAATGCAGGATATTCACCAGATAGACCACATTTCAGTACTGGTAACAATTGTGTTATGATATGGGACATGCTATGATTAGTTTCTGAGGCGAAATAAATGACTGAACAGAATCGGTGTAGATCAGGATGTTTCTGTATCTTTATCATTCATAATCAGAGTTATCAGCAGAATTAAGTTGTGAGAGAATTTTGTTGGCAGGATTTTAAAGAGATTTAACTTTAGGAAAGCAAGCCAGCATCTAATTTAGCAGATTTCTATCAAAAGTGGGATTAGGCATCACCAGCATCCTGCTGTGTCTCTGTGCCCAGGGAGATTCTCGTTAGGTTCTTGATGCATGTCTAAGAATGAGTCAATCAATAAATAAAGGCTGAAACAAACATTCTGGGCCACATCTGAGATAAAAGTAGGTATTACTCTGCCTTCTAGCATCACACACGTCTTCTGAAATCATCAACTGTGAAATGAATGAAACAAGTGTGCTGAACTGTGTTGTGTCATTTGTGTGCCACCTTGTCTCTGGGGGGTTGTGCAGAATAATTCATCTGTGTTGTGGTGTACAAGAGGGGGTGACAGACGCAAGCCTTGTGTGCGCCATGGAGAGCTCTCAGAGCAGTGTGCCCACAGGAACAACAGCAGCAAAGAGGGATATCTACCGGGATGAATTACTGGGGTTTTTTGTGCTTGTGTACATGTGTGTATGAGAGAGAACTGATATTCTCTGTAGCCTATAGATTTTGGAAACACCTACACAGAGCACAACATTACATAAAATCCTTTTTTTTTTGTACTGGAACAAAGTGTTTTGCAGTCTCTCCTGCAATAATAGGCTTATGATCAGATTCATGAACATTTCTGTGCCATCATGAAAATGTATGCTTTCCATTATAGATCCATCTTTAACATAACAGAATGTATATATAAACCATGTCTAATAGGCTTGCATGTTTTATGACTGTTGTATTATAAATAGTTAATTGAACTTAATTTGCACATTCTACTTGTGTTTTCATTTTTGACAAGCTTTCAATAGTGGTTCATCACCTACAGGACTGATATCAAAATCAAAAGATTTACCTTTGCAAATCTTCCACATATGCAAGAAAGATAAACATAGAAATGGCATGTTTTTTAATGTTTGGGCAGAGAGTTCTGCCTGTGCAGGAGATAAATGAATTTACTCATAAACTTTTTTCATGGTTGAACATGGTATATACATGAGTATACTGTGTTCCACTGCCCCCTGTTTCTCTAAATTGAACTTTGTTTTATCATGAAGATCAACCTATGTCTCTGTCTATAACAGTATTTATTGGTAGTTGATTATCCCAGCACAGTCTCCAGGCAAATATGTAGCTGTGCTATGAATGTCCAGGACCCAGAATTCATTGTAGTAGTATGAAAATGTACTTCTGCTATGCCACGTGCGTGTGTTATTTACACATCTCTTTGAATCATGCATTGTTAGTGTCATGTTTAATCTACGTGCAATCCATTGATTTAACTAGCTAGTTTAACTAGCATCAGGGGATAAATATAAGTTTTTTTCTCTGAGAAAATAGAGGAACAATGCTGATGAATTTAGCCAGCTATATAGGTAGCATTATAGCTGAGTATTATGCTATTATACAACTGCAATTACATTTATGAAGCTCACGCTTGTGTACCACTGTGTTTTCAGCTAATGTGTGATGCATGTTGATTATATATTATATGCTCAAAATACAATACTTTGAGGCTTTTGGGAAGCCCAGCTAGTGGAGGCATTTGTTCTGAGCGCAGGTTGAGTTGCACAGCTCACAGCTCAACTAAAGTATGAGCTGTGCCATTTTCTGATAATACGGGAATTGGGAATACGATTGGCTTCATTCTGTGGGGGTAGGATGGGTTTTGTTGGCCAGGATCCACTTGTCCTAGCAGCTTATGAGGCGCCTGCAGGTCACTTTGATGGTGTCAGTGGAGATGTGCCTGTTCTCCAGCTCAGTCTGCTGTGGTGCACTGTGGATGTTGTAATGTGAGAAATAGCTGTTGGCCACATGCAAGTGTATCTGTGAATTGCATTTGACTCGCTTCAACTCTCCTGTACAAGTGAAGTGGGTGTATTGGAGAGGTAGTAGTGTAGGACTCTCTCTCTCTCTATATATATGTATATACACACACAATGTTTATACAATGTTTATACAATGTTTATATATATATGTTTTTCTGGGCTTTCAGCTGGTATGTGAATGCTTAAAACCTGTGGCTACTGATTTCTGCCCCAGCCTACACGTTTTTTATACAGCTATGCATGTGGTTGGTTGGAATTATTGGAATTATGTCGTGTAGGACTTAAAGACATCTTACACCATGCATAAACCCATGTATGAACAGTAAAAATGCATTTAACTGCTTCTTTGAATTGACAGTATATGACTGTCAAATACTGCAACGAGAGGTGGATGCAAGTGCGGACATACAATGACACTTAATGAGGATACCAGACGTGATGGTCGAAGGCATGTCTTGCAATTGCAATGGAAGGACAGCGAGGGCCCTTCAATGAAAAAAAAAATGAAACAGAGGGAAACCTTGTTAGACAATGTTTCTTGTGAGTACGTGGTGTGATCAAACAAAGCTCTTACTGGATTTCATAAAAAAGGTATTGAGTTGTTCCAGGAAATTGTAAACATTTTAAGCTCGTATTGATACATTGATGTAAAGTGATAAAATGAGAACATATCATTTTTTTCAGTTTTTTCATGCTTTATCATTTTTTTCATGTTTTAAATTGAAGATGGTGGTCACAGTTCACTGGGTTTCTTTCCAGCAACCCCAAGGGGAAATTTAACACAGTGAGAGTTTTGTGCGGAAAATGGCAACCTCTTACGGTGCTCTCACTGCATTGGAAAAAGATCTGTCCTGACTCATGTGTTACTGAAGGCACGCACCCGTGAGTTATTCACTCAATTGAGGGAGCGGCAGGAATAAATTTCGCACACATCTTGCTGGACATGGCTATTCATCATGTTCCCAACCCCCCTCCCCTGTCAGTGATTCCATCACCCAGTGAGGGTACAGCTCACACACACATTGTCACCAAAAGAACATGCGGCTGTCAGCTGCAAATGAGATCCCACATGCGCACAACCCCTCCAGTGTCTCAAAAGGGTTGAGGCGTGAGGGTGTCGCCCCCTTCCCTGGCTCTTCAGATGCCGTAATCACGTTGGCACGGGGCTGCTTTCCCCTCTGCACCCCGGCGGCGGCTCCAATTTGAGTTGGGATTACTGCGCTGCTCCTCAAGGCGCTGAGCGGCACGACATGCGGCTGACCTCTGAACTGCCTGACAAGCTCCTCTGCTGCTGTAATGTATAACTAATAAAGTCCCGCTTCGCGCATATGTCTGTCATGCGCGCCTCTGCGGTATGATGAAAGGTTGGCTTTGATGCAGCCGCGTGCAGAGTGATTCCTGCCTCTTGGTGGTCGTGCGGCTCCTTGACCTGGAGCTCAGTCACACGGCTCCAGCAGAGAGCGGCGCTGAACGATGCAGATAGCTGCGACTCGGCGCTCCATTGTGCGCGCAGCTCGGCAACACAGAGTCACCTGGAGCAGCAGCTGCAGTGGGCTATGTTGCGGTTAAGCACTGTGCTGTTCCGCTATGATTCGGTTGTGAACGTCTCCAGCTGCGGACCCCTCTGCGGGACGGGTGAATGTTGCAACAAATTCTCAGCAGTTAATGACTGCTGTTGGGCTCCAGGGTAGCTCCTGGATGTGGCACTCCGCTCCCGTGTGCTGCTCTGGGCCCGCCTTCCGTCGCTCATACCCCTGGCTGCTCAGTCCATTATTGGACTACTCTCTGTTTGCTGGAACTCCCATCTTTTGATTCTACTGAAAAAAAATCTCTGGAACAATGAGAAAAAAAGGGACACAGAGCTACTTTTCTTGTCAAGATTGTGTGTCAGCCTTGGGACTCATTTCCAAGACTCGTTTTCTTTGATGTATTATTCATGCCCCTGGATTCAGATGGATGCAGCACTCTGCACTGTGGAAAGCAAAATATATTTGTACTGTATGTTTGCTTTAGTGCACATCTTATTGCTAACATATTAAGTCTTTATTTTAGATAATTAACTACATTAATAACCACATTTTATTGATCTTCAACAAGTACTGAACCTTCTTCATATGAGAGCATGTATGTGAAAATCTTGTCATCTGTCAATATCAAACATTGCCTAATATCTATCATCTAATTTAAAATAAAACCATTTAACATACACATCATTCTTGGTATCCAGTAATTAAGAGTTCTCTATTTGTTCACTGACACAAAATGTAAGAGGAAGGTTAGCAACAGTCTAAATAAAGTGACCGAAGAGAAATGGCACCGATAAAGGCTGTATACCAGTCTGGCCAGCTCTATCTGACAGTGCCCTATTGATTTGAAATAGGTTTGCCTGGGGAAGATTAATTAAAGCCTAATTGTTTGAAACCTTTCTTTTAAGTTTGCCAGAGGCCCACAAGTCCAACCCTAAATGTTAGCCTCTGAGTATGCAGGTGGAGAGAACTCCTCGGAGTAGGACTGAGAACCAATCAGTTGCAGAGTTTCAACAACTCCTCCCTCTCCTGTCAGCACTCATGCATGGATTTGATTTACAGGCATGGGGTAAATGAGAACATGTATTTCAGCCAGTCAGGCAAATTGGAATTGCAGAAGATAGGAAACGTGAAATGTATAGGGTGTAAATATGTGTCCCTGATATGATATATCCCAGGAACTCTGAAATGTTGGGGTGCATGTATTTTAGATGAGGCATTGATTCTTATGACAGGACCTGCACTCCAAAGATTCTCTGTTATTTGTGCATGTGATAAAAAATGTTGAAGGTATTTTTGTTGATGGAGGCAGCCAGTGTTGATCATCCGGCCATTTGCTACATAATGTAGAAAAAAAAAGCCTTTGACATGCGCTCTGGCTGTGGCAGCATCCTGTGAACTGCTTGTGCGTTGTGGTGTTGTAGAAGTCAACTGCTGCCGTATTGATCCATCCTACACTTTGACTGATGCTGTCTTTAAAAATGTATTAGCCCCAGAAGCAAGGGACAGGCTAGGCTGCTGGCCCCTTCTGTGTGCTGTAGTCCCTATTTACAAACCTAGGAGCATTTATTCACTGCAAGGGAAAGGGCCAAGACAGAAGAGCACTGTTGACAGTCCCTCACTGTCATGATGGATACACACACACACACACACACACATACACACACACTCATACAGATCCACAGCAAGAGATAACAGTGAGATTGCCTGTTTGTGGCGCAGTATAACTCACAAATGAATAAAGACACACCAGTATATTTTTGCAAACACTGTGCACCCATGCACTGAAAAGCACTGGTGTGGAGCACTACAGGGATGATCCACAAGATGAGCTCCAGTGTGCTCATCATTCAAAATTGAAGTCCCATCCGATTCCGCCCCCACGTCTCTATTGTCCGTATGTGTAATGTTCTTGACAAAGCCTTCAAGGATAAGATGCAGGGCATAAATATCTTCATGTCATTGCTTTTGATGATGGTGGGTTTCCTGCATTATGAAAAGGTGATCTTGGTACCTGGAGCAGTCACTGCTGCTATCAAGAACTGCTATTACTAATATGATTAATAGCTCTGATGACCTCAGAAGGACTGGCTGACTCTTTCTTTACAAATTACTGATGGGTATTTAGAGAATTTATGTCTGATTTAGAGTCCTTTCCTGTCCTTAATTCAGGAAGACATAAGACAAAAGGTAGGAAAGTGAGTGGTTTAACATGAATGCCAGGTTGACTTCCAGAGAGCTTAGTGATAAATATGTGTGGGCTGTTGGGCTGATAAGCAGGGGGTGTCCATGATCCCTTAACGAAGAGATGGAGAACCACAGCCAGTTCAGCTCTGTGTGCCATTGCACACTGCTTTTGCCTGTCTAGCTTGACATTTTGGAATTTCACTCCCAGTGCAAAGCCTGTTTTGTGGAGCTATGCTCTGTGGGATGCCAGAGGGATAAAGAAAGAGAGAGAAGCTGAGGTGTCTGGGAAGCAATCAATGAGATGACAAAGAGAAAGCGAGAGAGAGAGAGAGAGAGAGAGAGAGAGAGAGAGAGACAGACAAAGAAAGAGAGAGAGAGGACAGTATAAGTCTTGACTTTCCTCAGTGTGTTGCTCCAACTCTAGCTTTGCTCCACACGGAATTGCCTGAAAACTACATGTAAAACTGCCCTGGATATGCCTTGTCTGCCAAAACAAGAATAAATTGTGGGTTTACGTTTTTAATACACGCTTACAAGAAGAAGTAAAAAATAGTAGATTCCAGCAATAAAAGCCTATAACATAAACAATGTATCAAGATACACAACACAGAGCCCGGATCATCAGATGTAGCCATATTATTGAAAAGGTTTTATTAAATATTATTGAAAGATTTTCACACCTCAAATCTCCCTCTAAATAATACTGAAATTGAAATGGTTTCCTGCATCAACAGAAAGCATGCTGGCTTCGCACCAGCGCTTTTAATTAAGGAAAATCATATTTTCAGAGATGAATCTGCTCTTACGCCGAATATAATAAAATATGTATTACTGAATTATTTCTCCTCAGAGCAGAAAGTGTTCCTTTCTGTCTGGGTTTTTGTATTAAGCAGATGACTCAGAAGGGCTGTCTGAGCTCTGTGTTTTCTTCTCTAGTGTTCTTGTGATGTCTCCAGATGTTTTTGTACACACAGTTCCGTGAACCCCCCTTCACCTCTTTCCTTTTCATCATCTAACACTTTGGTCAACAGAAGGCTGAATAACAACATACAACTAGGACAATTGTATATTGGATGGCGTGTAATGACAACAATGCGTAAGCACACTTGTGACAGGGCTGCAAAGGCTTTTTTCCCCAGATGATTGTAGCTGTTTTTTGTGTGTTCTCCTTGTGGTCTGCTCTCCTTTTTTGAGTTACCTAGAATGGACAAGGTAGCTGCCTTGGAGCAGCTTATTTGGGTTGCGGATGCAGAAAGCTTTTAAAGATTGCACGGTTTTATGTTTTATTTACACAGACAGAAGGTATGTTTTATTCTCTTCCATACTCTTCTAAACTCCAGCCCTCACTGTACCTGTTTCTTCTCCAAGAGGTTTTTTCTTCACTTGTTTCTGAGTAGGGGTGGAATGGTATACTAGCCTGATGGTACACTGTGATGATGAATCATAAGAAGAACCGTATCATAAATCTGATGATAATAAGAGTTCATGGTGTAATTGCAAATAAAATGTTATTTTTGAAATGATACGGTACATGGCAGAGGTTACCAGCTGTTTAACAACTGAAATGAAGGACAGCCCCTTCACAGAAAAAAGGTCCATTCAGCTGTCAGCATCATCTTTGGAAAAAAAAGACTTTGTGTTGTTAGACAAGTCTGTTAAGTACAAATCATCAAATATGCTCAGCTGCCATAACCTTTATGAACGTTACTTCCTGATTTCACTGCTAATGCTATTCCCTCTGTATTCACAGAAAATAAAATGGCTATATGGAAATGCAGTGTGTATCACTGTTTTTACATATGACACAAAGTCACCACCACCCATTAGTTTATTAGGGCAGAAAAGAAACTCTCATCTCTCAATTCCCAGCAAAATCACACAGGTTCTTTTGTATTTATGTTGAGAAGCACAGCATGGAGTCAGCCAAACAAGTGTCCCAGATTTAATTTTAAAAATACATAATGAGTCCCAATGGGTATTCATACAAAAGGTGCAAGCACAAAAGAAAGGCTTGACAGCATCGAAAATAACATGTCCTGTGAATGCGGAGAAGCAAAAACATGCATGAGCACAGTTATCCTCAAACAAAAGTCCCTGTCAAGTACATTTTACTAATGATGGCAAACACGTTTTAAACTAATTAAACTGAGCTACATCCTACTCCTTGAAAATGCTAGGGCTCCACAGAACAGCTCCACCTCTGCTGTGTCCCCTCACTAGGATTTTAGCTATTCTTCAGTCTCTCCCCTCATAGCTTTGACCCAGGTTCCTGCTTTTGGTAATCATGTAAGATGGAGGACTAATTGTGCTTGGCCACCAGAGGAGGCTTTCTTGTTCTCTTAGCTGCAGTGTGACTATTTGGCATACATCCAGTTCTATGGTGTGCCCTCTACAGTCATTTTAAGGGTAAGGGTTACTTCTTTGTTCTATCTGTATAAAAATAAGCCACGTTAATCAAGATGATTTTCATCAAATTTTAAATGGGCAGCATAATGCACTCCAAGTCCAACCTGTGAGGGCCAATGCATGTAAAGGGGAGAAAGAAACCCTGGTCTTCTGCTGCAGCAACCAGCAAGGAACACCTGTGGGACAGTCCTACTGCACAGAGTGGTGAATAATTTATGCCCGAAGGAAAAAATGCTGGCAAATGTTTGCCTGCTCAGTCATGCTGCAAGTCCGCCCAATTCTATTTTATTTGGTAAACATCTTGGTGTTTTATTTGATTACATTCAGGCATATTAAAATAATGTCCACAGGATTTTGTCCAGAAGAAGTTACATGCTATTACATTGCACAGTTATTCCTATTCCAA
The DNA here is from genome assembly GCA_019176425.1 of Megalops atlanticus. Taxonomy (NCBI): domain Eukaryota; kingdom Metazoa; phylum Chordata; class Actinopteri; order Elopiformes; family Megalopidae; genus Megalops; species Megalops atlanticus. The sequence goes on along the minus strand of CM032875.1, from coordinate 41,028,375 downwards.
ATTTCCTCAGTAGTTATGCTGCTGTTTGTTATGGAAAAAACTGAAAATTTGCAACTGGATTTTGACATTACTGAAAAGTAAAAATTTCAGAGAGAACACTTATGATGCACAATATGCTTACAAGACAGACCATAATAACCATGGTACTTGACAGGCTAATTTAATACCCTTATCTACTTAAGAGAACACATCATTCGGCCACTCTGCGGAAAGCAAAAATCGCAGCACCCTGAACATCTCTTGAGAGTGATTCTGCTGCTGCATTAGCTACATGGTGACATCCAAAGAGAGACTGGCAAAGGGTAATTTACTGTAATAGAGCTCTGAGCAGCACACATTCTCTGGAACTGCAGAATGGTAAAAAGACCAAAGTGGAGCATGCAGTTCACTCCTGCCACACACTCGTCCTCACTCCTCATATTCTGTACATAAGCAGCAGTGGTGGGAGGTGCATGGGGGAGCCATAGGAAATGTATTTGCACAGTGATGCATTCTTGGGAAAAATGTGAACAGAAGTTAAAGGGCCGAATACATCTGCAGACCAACATAACAATAATTTCCAAACGATGATCCTTTCCTGAAAAATTGGAAAACACTGACAGCACGGCAACATCTAATCTTCATGCTCTGCTAATGAATAAAAATGCAGTTTGTGTTGCAAGTGGAACATTTGGCTTTAGGAGTTAGCCTTTTATATTTCAATTCAGTGGAGTGCATGCAAATTGTCATGGATTACTAAAAAGCATCCCATCGGATTGCTATCCAGATTGTGTAAATTACCTTTGTTCATGCATTATTCATGTATCGGCAGTGTTGTGCATGAACGTGTTAAAAGAGCGCGTTCATTGAACGTGCTCATTTTTTCGGTAAACGGTGAACTTGAACGTATCCGTTTGCAACTAAAGAACGTGAATTTGAGCTCGTTCAGGTTTGCGCGAGATTCGGAACCCTTGGGTGTGTTAAAGTTACTGCTTGATGAATAAACACGGACGGCGTTATTCCATACTTGAAACGTTTTCATTAGTGCAACTCATCAGATAGACAGCTCGACAGCTCACAACCAACTGCCCATATCCCGCGTAACAACCACTGCGCATGTATTCGTATGCATAAAATAGGCCCTGGAGCAGCTCATTTAAAAAATGGAAGAAATGAACTGGGACTGTGAACCTGTTCAAAATTCAGAATTGTGAACTATGAACGTGAACTTGTTCATTTTAATCTGTGCGAACTGAACTTTGAGCTAGCTCTTCTGACGTGTGAGCTTGCACAACACTGTGTATCGGTGTGCGGACTTTAATTGTGTGTAAGAGGTCTGAAAAATCTGCATCCCAGTTTCTTTCCCAGCATGGGGCATCCCCACTTCGTACTCTACCTTAATATGAGAATTTTAAAAAAATACAAGCTTAACGATTAAGGGTGAAGGTGTTACTGTGCTGTGAAAGTTATACCAATAAGGAGATGGAATGTGAAAGTCACTTCATGGGTTTCTAAGCCTTAACAAAGAACAGGGTTTGTGAGCTGTACAGACGTTGATTGGTTCATTTTCAAGGTGACAACACTTCATAATGCTAAGCACATAAAATAATTTGCAGTTAGCAAAAAGGTTGACTTTTTAAAAATGACACAGACTGAAAGACATAGGTGTGTTTGTTAACTGCAACTAATGGCCTATTATTGTCAGAATGTGGAAAGATGAACACTGCATTTCTATTCTTGTAAACCATTCTGGAAAGGAAAAAAATGGAAACTATAGAATTCAGGATGGAAATGTACTTACTTTATCCGTCCAATGTAAATATTTTACTTAACCAGTAATACCAGTAATAATTTTATTTTCTACACCACTCAATGCAAAAGGAAGGCCCAAAACATCATTAAGGACACACATATACATATGTGTGCATGGTGTACATAGTCTATGTAGGTCTGTAGTGTTGGGTTTGTGGGCTTTGTTGGGTTTGTGATGGTGTGCCCTTCATGTTAAGCAAGAGAGCACACATGTTTCACTGTATTTTTAATACAAATGACAATAAAGTTGAACTTGAACTAATAACAGTAATTTTACTAGCTAGCAAAATATTATATCTAAATCTATGGTTGTTCAGAGAGTGATACATGAAGATGGCAAAATCACAGCTACACTGCAGTAAGGCTGAATCCAGCCTAGAGTAAGCACTTCTTACGAGTTCATTAGAGGAAGAAAAAAAAAAATCACAAATTAAAACCTTTGGTGAGGTGGTGTCCTATTTCGACTCATACTCATTTGTGTATGTTTAATTTAGTAAAGGTTGTTTTATTTTTCCTGTGACTTTTAATTTAATTTTATTTTTACAGGATGATTTTTGTTAAATTAAATGATACAATAGCTAATGGGAGTTAACAAGCATTTTTAGGTGAAGGAACATTCCACATTTAGTGTCTCGATTACAACGAATGGTATCATAACAGTGTATAACTTCTATGTCTAGCAAAAATGATTACTTATGTGAAGCAAAGCTCCTATTTACAATTGATCCGTTTTTTTTATTTGGTCATACATTTCATAAGTTAAATCTGCAAGTTTAATCATGCAACATGCAACACGATCTTGAATTTTGCGATATTTCATAATATTGTATAAAAAGGGTAATGGCAATACCTATCAGTGAGAACAAACCTGGCAATTCTCAAGCTGTACAGAAAGAAAGAAAATGAAAAATATTCAGTTGATTTCTGTTGATTTCTGTTGTGATGTACTTCACCTCACAGCTCCATTCAACTAGCCAGCTCTTATAACACAGCCAACGTCATATGCTTTGATGCTCACAGGGGGAGATTAATAGTCCCCTATTTTCAAATGTGTATGATATAACACAAAACTTCCCAGAGCATTCATAAATAACAATTGCATTAAGCAGAAATATTCAAAGGATATGGGTTCACATCATGGGGTCTATTTCATTTTAATTAATGTTTTGCCCATTGGTACTGCATGCAAAATGAACAAAATGATGCAGTTCAACTCAATTTTGACTCATTTGACGTTTTAGATTAGTTAGATTATGGCTTGCCTAAAATATTTCAACATCCTTGCATGACTTTTTAAAAGTGTCAAGAGTTGGAATTTATTATTATTTTAGCAGGGCTCAGCCTACTGAATCCACAGCTGCCCTGAGCCCAGGATTTTGCCTTGTGACTCATGCCAAAGGCCTGTTCAAATTATCCTAGAGCTGAGTGCCCTTTTGATGTTTCCAGTTACCTGATATATTGACATGTCTGCCCTCCCTCTCCCCCTTGCTCTCTTCATCTATTTCCCAACTCCAATAATGATGAAAAGGTTTTGCAGTGCAGTGTGATAATTCAGTGTCTGCACTGTCTGCCATTGTGGCAGGATTTTTAGCATGAGATCAGAGAGAAGCCCCTTTATTATTAGCTCAATAAAGAAAGAGATTGAGAGAGAGAGAGAGAGAGAGAGAGAGAGAGAAAACACAAGGGAGAGAGGTTGGAGCTGCTAGGAGCCGTCAGCCAGATGACACACTCGTCTGACACTTTGGGCATATCCGATAATGAGAATGAAATGCTCTGTGGCGTGATGTATTGATCTGATTGGCCTCTATGTGTGCAGGGATGGCTTAGCGTGGTTGTGGGTCTTTCCCTTAACACAGTCTGGCCAATCGATTTGTTGTTGATCCTTCTGGGAGTGCAGTGGTTAAACTGAGGATGAAACCAGGGGATAAACTCTATCTCTGCCTGTGATGAATGACCCTGTCATAATAATGGGTCCCAGAGCTTCATGGTGTCCTTTTCAAGAACAACATAAGAACACCTCTAAACTCCAAACTACAGATGGTCACCCACTCCTGGCCTGGGATAACCATAGTCCCAAGAGTTTCAGAGCTACCTTGCAACCATTGGTTGATTGGCAGCTGGAATGCCATGCTTCAATGAAATAATCAGAACATTTGGAATGACCATACATAAGCGGCTCTCCATTGGACGTCATTGCTGTACTAGATGCAGAGTGGATTCAGCAGAAGGGGAAGGCCCTGTAAATCAACAAGTTTGCCTTTGCAGATTACGTAAATAAGCCTTTTGCATAAGTGTTTGTCGCTTCACCAGGTCATCACTGTATAGGAGGGATTGATCTTTGTAATGGGTCCTGCCTCATCCCCATAGCTGAAATAAGGCCTCTGCAATGCATATTGACAACACATCATCAGTAATGAGTGCCAATTTTGCCTTGTAACTGTGGGGGTGAGCAGGAGTACTTCTAAAAAAAACTCACTTCATCCCCAAACAGCACACAAGAGGCCATTACTGTAATAGAGTTGGTGGACCTGGATTGTAGTCAAGTTCATTCTGTTATGAAAGCTCACATGCTCTGATGTGTGTGGTTGTGGAATGCCTCAAGGGCCAAGCGATTAAGACGAGTGACTTCTCAACATACATGACAAGGAGGTGTGAATGAAGATGGCAGTATTATCTAATGTGAGACTTTTTAAAACCCTGACTACCTTTGCACATAACACACACAGACACATACATAGACACTCACACACACACACGCACACACGCACACACGCACACACATACACACATACACAAACAAACACGCGTGCGCACGTGAATTCACACACCAGTAACACAAATCAATAAGGATTCTCTATGCTATGATGATGTACTTGCATTGCTTCTTTGCTCAAAATAATTTTTGGACTCAGAATCTAAAACATTCTGTGATTTGAATTGTGCATCCAAGCAAGACAAAAGGAGATTGGAAATATAAAAGATATCTTCACCCTGACCTCAAGTCTGTGTTCAGTTTCCCCTGCACCATGAAGGAAAGTAGGTGTGACAGAGCACTGTTTTCTGGTCTGATAACTTCACAGCTTAACCTCTGATGGGGATTACCTGTGCCCATGCCAATAAGAAAGTGAAGCGTTCTCGCTGTAGTGTTTCTGCTTTGTGTCACATTTGGTTTACCCTGATGCACAAATGATGTCCCACATAGAGACGATATATAGTGTCAGGCGGTTGACAGAACACCGTGTTGCCTGAGGGCCTGCTGGCATGAGGTGATGTATTTAATTGCTGCAGCGTGGCCCTCGTTGCCCAGAATTCAGACTAACGTCTCACCAGCGGGGGGGAAATGAAACGCAAAATCCATTCCAGACCTCATTTCTCCACACGAATCAGTGCCCTGTGTGTCAGTGCATAAGACACTGTTTTTAATTCATCTCAGGGATAGTAGTAGAGAAGTAGTACTGAAGTGTGTCTGCTCATGTATGCGCTCCTTTCTGTAGTCTCAGCTAGTAAATACAGGGGGATCTTTCTCCAGGGATGGCTTGATAGGTAATTACAATGCAGGAGTGCACCCAGGAGGTGAGTTCCCTGGTGGTGGCCCTATGTTTCATAGTATAGAGTGCTGATAGTGCACATTCTCTCTTGACATTGGTATGCTCAGCACAGCACAATACAATCTCATCTGCTCCGTCGGTCAGGCCCTGCATTGCTTTTGTAATTAAATCTTTACAGAATCCCTCCACACCCCAGTGCTCCAGCTGCATTGAAAGCCAAAAGGCTACTGAGCATTCGTGTGCAGGCTGCTCTGAAGAGAACAGCTGTTCTGAGTGCAGGGGGATTATTTTCATATCAGGGGCTAGTGCTTGGTACATGAAGGTACTCGGGCACACTCAGAGAATGAGGGTGCACTGCCCTTATTCCTTGATTCTGAAAACGCTCTCTCAGATTGGAAATGTATGAAAGGTACTTAGGATAATACCCCACTTCTTATTGTCTACATCCCATGACCTGGCTTTATATGTAAAAATGGCTCACCTTCTCTGAAATGCAATTCAACTACACTTTCATGCACAATGGAGGCAATTCATTCCAGAAAATGGATGACCAAACAGAGTATAACATGCCCTCTGTTGAGTTTGCTGCACAGTTTCATGCTCTGCACATTCTCTGCAGCGTTTCAGATGCAAACAGCCAGTGGACATGACTGGCTGAGTCAGAGCTCTGAATGGCACAGGTTGTCCTGCAGACTGTCAGCAATCAAAGCACTCTCAATGACTCTCAATGAGAAAAGGCTTGAAGGGCTGGATATGGGTGAATCTGCACCTGGCTGTTTCTGAAAGGATAATGGCTCTTGCCTCATATGGAAAACTCTTTTCTTTTTAAGTCATTGAAGAATGCATACTATTTTACATGTGAAGATAAACAGGCCATTTTTATAAGGCAAACTATATTTTGTTCCCTTCATTTCTGGTGAACAGATAACAATCATACAACATCTGGGATAAAAATGTGACAATTAATAACATTATTCTAACTGACAAATGATTTGGAGCATCTGTTTTTTAGTAATTCCTTTCATATTTTGAGGTTCTAGAAATTTTTAAATACACAAAAAATAGCAATGATTCTCCTGAAAATATCACTCAATCACATTTTATTTGTTGTAGTGCACTTGTACAAAGCATTGTACATAGAGAATAGCAAATTTTTCAGACGGGATTGAAAACCGAGAAAAACCAGGACCAACTGGAAAAAAAACAGAAACATATTCCCTGACCCAGAGAAAAGTCAGTCAAAAGACTCCTGGAAAAAATGAAATATTAACAATGGGATAACATGAAAATTTACTGTATCAGTTTGAGTCTCGGGACAGTGTATGGTAGACAGGAAGTGGCACTGTAGGTATGGACAGGCCATGAGGGGGGACCCTCTATCTAAAAGTAGCAGGACATTATGGGTTTTACAGGGCAACAATGGTCCAGGCATCTTGTCCATTGAGGACAGGGGCTGCAGAAGCACCTGTTGCTTAGATGGCAAAAGAGACAGAGAGAGACAGAAGAGGAGAGAAGGTAGTGGTTAGAATAGGGTGACCAGGCAATTTGGGTGTACTATTTAGTAGGGCAATGTGAAAGAAAAACCATTGCAGCATAAAAAGGGGTTAAGCAGGTAGGTTAGGTTCGGCCCCATGGTGACTGAAGACTGTCAGGAACCGGCTAAAATCAAAGGGCAGTCCCACACGAAATGAGGTGACAGTGCTTGGCACCAGAAACTAGGGGCCATCTTCCTCTTCAGCACCTAATTGTACCATAAGAACTACTATAAAGTCAGGTTTTCAATCTGAACTTAAAAACTGAGATTGTGTCTGATTCCCAGAAATTATTTCATAGGCTGTTCCATAATGGAAGAGCTCTATGTGAGGAAGCTCTGCAACCAGATTTATTTTTTTCTATTTTTGGAAGCACCAGAAAATCAGCCTTTTGTGAAAGAAGTGATTTTTTGAGGAGGGGCAGGGGTTGTAGATCCTTCAACTAAGCAGGCACAATTCCATTACAAGCAGTATTTTGAAATCAATCAGATATTTTAGCAATGCTAGAACCAGAATTCTGGCAGCAGCATTTTGTTGTAGGGGATTTAAAGTGGTATTCGAGCATCCTGACAAAAAGACATTGCAATAGTGTAATTGAGCAGATTGATTTTTCTGCATCTGTCATAAAAGAAAAGGCAATATTGCTTACTTGAAAAAAATGCCAGTCCTGAAATGTTTTTGTATGGGTTTGAAAAGAGAGGTCTGGGTTAAATATAACCCCAAGGTATTTAAAAATAGATTTTGTGACAGTCATAAAAATTGAGCAAAAACTGCCATGGTATTATGAGAGGTTTTTGTACCCAGGACTAAAATTTTTGTCAAAATTTGGTGGGAGGAAGTATGAGATCATCCAAAACTTTATACCTTTAGCACATGCTTCAAGTCTGCAGATCTGCAGATAATCACCGGGCTTCACTGAGACACAACTGTTTGTTATTTATTCCTTGTTTTTGAATGACAATGAAAAGAGCAAGGGCCTTTGGACTGAATGTTGTGGGATGCCATACTCAGCTTTAGAAAGATGTGAAGATATGTCTTCATTTTGTAAAAGGAGCTGAAATCTGTCTCATAGTTATGATCTAAACCGAGACAGCTCACTTCCCTTTAGACTAATGTGCATTCAAGTCTGATCCGATGATCTGTTGTGTCAAAGCCAGCGCTCAGGTCAAGAAGCATGAGTGTGGAGAGACAGTTATGGTCAGGAGACATAAATATACCCTTGACAACCTTAATGAGGGCTGTTTCATTAACCACTTCCCACTTTCCCAATAGACCCTGGCTATGCCACACCAAGTTGATTGTGGGAACCTTTCCACTGGGTCTAACTTACTCCGAGTCATGTGGAGTGGATCCAAAAAGGCCTGACTTTGCCTCTGAAAATTGGGGTAGTACCAGACATATTATACAATGAGACCAACTCAAACGTTGCACACACTTTTGAGTTTTGAAAACTGAAACAGTGTTATCTTTAGGGACTTCTGATTATCTCAGGTGGATGTTAGTCATTTCATTTACATTTATGTTTCACCAGCACCTGCAGGTTTGCATAAATGTTGGTCACTCTGGTACCTGTGAGGCAGCTGACTATGCTGACTAGTTACTAATTATTAATCACAAGCACTTTCTCAGTAGGTGCAAGAAATCATGAATTCTTTGCTATCTTTTATTTTGTACTTGTTTCAACTCACCATGAAATGGTCAGTTATCAGCCAAGAACTCCACAGGTCAGGAAGTTTGAACCAACAGGAGACAGCGTTTGAATGAATCACATCTGTTTTTATACAGTAATACATCACGTTGGGAGCTCTACTTAATCAGCACAACAAACTATGTGCCTGTAGTAATTCTAACATGAGAACTCAATAATTTTGCATGATTATAAGTTTGCGTAAGTATAAACATTGTTGAAGTTGTTCTTACTAAAACACCTGGAGAGTTTCTCTTTCAGTTTCTCACACTCTCTTAACAGGAGTTCTCCAGTGGTCCATGCTTAGCCCACTTTTATTCTCCTTTGATGCAAAGTCATTTGAACCTGTTATTTATGCCCATGGTTTTTTCCTGCCACTGTTACACTGACACTTATTTTTATTTTTCTTTCTGACTTGCACGTCTCCATGCACACTACCACATGCATTACTAACATCTGTACTCTCTGTATCTTTAGATGGTACGACAGTGCTTCCATCAGCCTTTATACTCCTGCATGGTCATTCCACTCAGCCACCTCTGGTCATTTGGCTGTTCTTACCCTGTGTGGCTGCACATCCCCAACTTACCTTTTCTTGTCATTCAACCCCTAAACTTCACTATCTTCCAAATTGAGTAAAATCATGTCTGTATAGACTCCTATGCTTAATCCCAAAATCTGATCAAAGAGTTACTTAATACTGATATGATTCAAAGTGTAAGTTGTATACCTATATTGCTGATATTGTTTATGCCTTAATGTATATCAGCCATATTAGCCCTGTACATTTCTCTGTATAAGAGTGTCTGTCAAAAAATAAATACAGTTGACTCTCCCACATCGCGGCATCGCTTGTTCATGACCAAGAGGGGAAGCCCGTAGGAGTTGCACTGTCTCATACATTTCAAAGGCTTTCTGTACAAGGCAAACATTTTACTGGCACTGTGTCTTTGATGCTTCCTTAATTCAATCATATTTCCTTACAATTATTTGTTTGTCTATTGATCTTGTAGTGGGGAACAATGATTGATGTTTAGAAAGTGGCCCCAGAAAAGGAATGAGAAATTAATTCATAAAAAAGAGCAAAGGTTGCCTTGGTTTATGTAAACTGAATGCCATTGAATTCAGTGAAATCCATCTTCTTGATGGTTCTATGGTTCAAATTGGGGGTGAGTTTGTGAACTGATACAGGAGGGGTGTAGTGGAGCTCTTTGGGGAGGAATGTAGATCCTCTACTATTAATTTAATCCTGTGTGGAAACATGTCTTGAGTTAGTAGGAAACATGTCTTGAGGGAGCTCAACTGGCTCAACTGTGATAACATAGTGAGAGCAACACTTGAGGAGATACAAAGAATCGATACCCACATTGACATTCTTTCAAACACCATCAATGTTGTCAGCTAGGTGCTTTTTCAGTGGTGTCCGTCTTTACTCAGATATGGTACTTTCTAGCACTAAATGGTAAGTGATAGACTTGCAACTGTATGCAGCATCTTGTTAGCGGAACTATTCTTGAGCTCTTTGGCTCATCTGTCTTTGTCCACCAGTAACCATTTGTATAACAGTGGCTGTGGATTGTTTTCATGTTAGAGATGCTAATCTATTAATTGTATGACTGGGAGCTAACAGTGTACTCAAGCTCCTTGAACAAGCTGTCTGCAGTCTCACACTCATTTGTGACCTACCCTGCCCTCAGAATGACACAGATGTGTTACCTTGTAAGTGTCACCCTGAAGGAACTATTTCTGGAGTGAGAAATAAGTGGTGTGAATTAGGAAAGTTAATATATTGTGCAATTTACCTGCTCTATGATGCATGTCACATTCAGCACTAAACTCCCTACTGAAAGTCCCTACTGAATTCCTCCCATCAAGGTAACGTGTTTGCTTTCATTGCTTTTCAAAACACTGTTGCAAATGTACGACAAATATAAGGCAAATGTATAGTACAGCAACAGGTTATGTATTGGGGGAAACACTATTTTAATTAGGTTTTTTGTAATTTAGTGAATCAATGTAGGGGGCATTGTCAAGGCCAAAAGTCAATTACTATACAATAGAATCTGTAGGCTAAAACATGCAATTTAGAGGAATTATGTGCTGCCACTGTCACCCTAATTATTGAGCTGAGAATCATCTCCATAAAGATAATTAAAATCATCTGCATAAAAGGCTTTTGTGAGAGAAAAGGAGAGATAAAATGAGTGAGGAGAACTCAAAAGAAGGACCTGAAAGACAACAATGCCGCACAAAAATAGATAACCAGGGATTATATAAGATTTTTATTATTTTTATTGCTAGGCAGACAATCTTATCCAGAGTGGCTTATGTATCTTACAGATTTTATATGTCACAGTATGATATTTTGATGGTAAGATAACCATTATAAAAATACCAAGGATACCACAATATCACTGAATATTAAATTTCTGTAATTCTAAATGTGATTAAGTCAGAAAACATTATAATATGTATAGGTATAGGTATAGGTATAGGTATGTATAGGTACCGTCCATTTTACTTTTCATCATGAGGTATGAAAGGGAGACATATAAAAGAATGACTCCCTGTTGACATTCCTGTACAGATAAAAATTGGCACAAATTTTATGTCATCACCCATTCCCACTGCCATGCAAGAGTATGACGAACACTGTACAAAATTTGTACAAATTTATGTACAAATTTTGTACATTAATGTACAAATTTACATTTTGTGTGATTTATCTCTACTAGTGACACAAGTTGTGCACAGTTTATGTTGGGCAGGGAGCAGTTCTGAAGGTAAGAACAAAGCTTTACAGGGAAGAGTGAAGAGAAAAGAGCTGGAAGACCCTTCTGAAATATTTGATTTCATAGAGTGTAAACCTGGGTAACAAATGCATCTGCCTAGTATCTCTATAACACAGAGGCTTTCCTACACTCTCTAGATGCTTTAGGAGCCTTTGTGATTAAATTCTAAAGCAAATTCGGTAGCAATCCCAATTTCTGAACCACACCACAAATTCCTAAGGGGAAGTGTCATTAGAGTGGGTCATCTTTCCAGTTCCGTACCAGTTCCTATTTGCGCATGAACAGTAGTGTTGAAACATTTTTAGGGAACTGGACTGCTCTTCAGTCTAGTTCCTAACAATGTACCTGGCTACATTAATTTGTGGGATATATGTAAGCATGAAGAACTGAATGAGATTACTGTAAGCCACTCTACAAGTCTTCTGCATAACACCTTGTGTAAATGAATCAAGAATGTGTTCGATCAAACAGGATTTCTTTCTGATGTGATCAGCATGTTTCCTCTTGGACTTAACTCTTATCCCTCCTGTGTTGTGCTCCTCCAATTAACATGCAGTTGTCAGGACTGCGGCCTGGTTTGTTTTTGTTGTCCATGTGCTCTTGTTTACCGTTTTTCCCTCTGTTCCAGCCCTGCCCAGCCCCTCCCTCCGCCCTGTCTCCACCCACCTGATTACCTGACTGTCTCCACCTGCCTGCCTGCACACCTGCATCCCATCTGCTCATCAACCTTGCCCTATATATTCCCCGTTTGCTTTGTTTATCTTTGCTAGTTTGTCACAGTTCGTCTGTTCGCTACAAGCCGTTTTTCTCCTGTTCTGCCTGCCTGTTTTTGCCGACTTTTGCCTGTTCCTCTTGACCGTGTTTTTTTGGATCCGTTGCTGTGCCTTTCTGGATTGTTGACCTTGCCTGTTTTTTTGACCTCGTGCTCTGGACTTCGATTTGGGAATTAATAAACTCGCTTTGCTCATCCTGCCATCCAGTCTGCACCTGAGTCCCTGCCTGAGCCTTGACAGCAGTATACTTTGTGAATTTAATGTCTGCCTACAACTGTTTCTATCCCAAATATACAGTTGAGTATATAAAATATACTATATAAATGTAGTGTCAATATAATTATAGTGAATATAACATATAAAATATAAACTACATGTCAAAAGATTACATTTAAAAAAAAAAAAAAAAAGTAAGGAATGTACTGTGTTTGGAAATGTTTCAAAACTTACTGTATATATTGTATGGCAAAACTAACATTCTTTCATTTAATGTAATTTTGTGCATATAGTGTGTAATTAACTGAATATCTTTCAAATTTGCATACACAGTGAAATATATTCTACAATATATGTATGAAGTTGCATATATGAAATAAACATAATATTCATGCTGAATATTCAATCTACAATATTCAGGCAATGATGCCACATATTTTGGTGTATATTGGAAATGCATTTCTAATACACTGGGTTTTATCATCACCCATTTATTGAAATCTGCAGCATTACCCTTTAGTGGGTGTTCACGGCACTTCCCACTGAGTAAAATGACTTCAAGGCATCAAGCATTCTGATGATGCTCCACTGAGGTCCTGCGCAAGAGGCCTAGGCAGTGGTGCACTCTGTACTTGTTTGCTTTTGTGGGAAGAACACAAGTAGCATCTCCATGCAGGTGGAGAAAGGCGGAGAAAGTTAAACAAACCTCTGCCAACAGGCAGCACGACTGTGGAGCAATCTATGTTGTGCAGAACAGCCTAACATTAATTCCTCTGAGGGTGACGTTAATGCAGACATACACACCTGCCAAGTTTACACTCCGCCACTTTAATCTGTTTGTACCATGCTCACACTACTTCTTTAAATTATTCACGCACAGTAGATGCAGCTATGGCTGATTTGCTCCAGTTTGCTGCGGTTTTGTGATGAAGGGTAGGCACCACACTGGCCGGAGGTTCCTTCCCAGGCCCCACCACGTGCCGGGGTTTCCCCTCGGCTCAGGGACTGCTCCCCTTCCAGCATGTGGAGGACACGGAGGGGTAGATGGGATTTCTGTGTTCACTCTCTCACTGTCCACAGCTGCCTGCTCCCTGCATAATGTAAGACAGGAGCAGGAGGAACAATTTAGCTCAAAGGAGAGGGCAAACACAAGGCTTTGTTAATCTTTCATCCTAAGGAATAAAACATGAGGGAGCAGACATGGTTTTCCAGAGCCCAGCGACAGACGGACATGTCTTAATGTTTAATTTAGCTGCACAGGAGGCCACCATTGCGTCATGGTGGACCCAGGTGTTTGAATCATGTTATCTGTGTGCATGCTCATGAGTCCTGCTCATGAGTCAAATTATGCATGCATTGTAAAGCCTACCTGCGGAGATGATCCATTTATCCCAAGACTTATTTGGTTTACCAAACAGTAGGGGAATGAGTTAAGGGACCATGGGGGGGTTTGATTGTATAAAGGGCCTCCATAATGACAGCAACATAGAAAGAACTTAGCAGGTTCAAGCAGATGGCTAATGTTAAAGGGCAGAAAAGAATAAAAATATTCCTGTGTTTAAGCCTGTGAAGGTTATGCAACACTTCTGTCCCTGGAGGCTTGCTTAATGTGGAATAAGAGGGCAAGAGGGCAAATGTCAGTGTCATAGCCCATTATCCCACTGTCCACTGTGAAGGACAGCTCAAAATACTCATGCCACTGTCAGTAAGTACAAATATATATTACATGGATCAATATAACCTAAAACCCTCTCTGCTACCTGGGTTTCAGTCCGTTCCCTTTACGATTGTTGCTTACCTCCCCTCACCTGGAGTTCACCACTTGCCAAATGGACTCATGTCTCCATACTGCAGGAGGTGAATCTCTTTGCATTGAAGTGGCAGACCTATGGCAAAACATGGCAGTTGCAGTACAAATGTAAACAATAGTATAGGGGCTTTTATATTATCATTACACAGATGATCATTGGGTTGAATTGCACCATCAAAATTCCACTTTGCTCTATGGTTGGTTAATATTAGGGTGTCTATGGCAGCCCCTAGAACCGTATGATAAAAAGTTTTAAAATTTGGCACACTGATGATTCTTTTCAAGTTTGATGTCAGTGCCTCGAACGCTCTAGCGCCACCAACGGGTCAAAGTTGGAGGTACGTTTACGCATGTAACTTTTGAACTGAATGCCCGATTTTCAAAAATGAGATACCATTGGATTCCTTGGATCAAGCCGAGTTCAATGCACAATATGGATTTTCCGCCATATTGGATTTTATGAAAAGGTTTAAAAATTTTTCACAGGCCACAAATTTTGTCCAATCCTCATCAAATTTGGCATAGATGATCTTCGGACCAAGCCTCAAAAAAGTTCTCTGATGCATTTTTGATTTTGAAAAACATTCATCCATTACAGCCAAATCAAGGGCAAATGACCCAAACAGGACGTGAGCTCATATTTCAGTTACACCCAATTTTTGGTCAATTGACATAAAACTTGCTATCAGTGCTTACAGCCATGCTTTTAACATGATCAGATCAAGTTGCCATGGTGACTCTGCCCTGCTGGACTGCTTGACCCCCTCATCGATGCTTGTAGCTATATTTCAGTAAAGGTTTATCGACAGAACAAAGTACCAAGCCATCATTCCATACAGTCTCTCTTGAGAGAGGGTCACTTCCAAAGAAATCAATGGTAAATATTCGAGGGCCACAAACCATAAAATGATTCTTAACTCACTTTGTTTTTTTCGCCTCTTTCTCCCCTTTTTTGAACAGGTGCTTTCTAAAATATTTTTCTTCCTACTGTGAAGTGTGTTTTTGCGAAAGGGGTGCCTCCTAAGGCAGAAAACATAGAACCCACTACAATGATGCAACAAAAGATCCTGATGGAGAAGAAGGCCTGCTGATCATTTAAATTCTGAACTGAAACATCTGGATGAAAAGAACCCTCCTTCCCCCTGGTTGTAAGGAGTGGCAGACCGTGTCCTTGCCCCTGCTGAATTGTGGGCTGTGTTAATATATCAATGTCATGAGTGACAGAGTGTCCCCATTTCCCCCCCACAGTGAGGCCATTCTGGCCTGTAAGAGCCTATGCACCTGAGTTTCAATGACACAGGTGCGTAGGACCCAGAGGCACCTGGCACTGGCGATGCATTAGCTAAGAAATACTACAATATATTAATTAAAATATGTTTGCGCATGAAAATCAAGCACCCATGTTCTTACATCCAAATTGAAGGCAAACAAACACATCAATTCAGGAACCAAACTGGGCTTTTTGTGAAAGAGTCATGGACTGTTTCTGTAAACCTAGAAATAAAATGATGCACCCGTATTCTTCTCCAGTTATGGCATGTAAGACTGTTTTTGTCATTCCCTGCCATTTAAGTTTTTTAAGAAAAGATCAGAATTTTTAATAACTTTGGCAGCCATGTCATTCCTTCTCCAGTACCAAGGCTACAAAGATACTGCCACTGGCCATACCTCCAACCTCTTGCACACATGAAAAAAGGGAGGGAGCAGAGATTTGGAAGGAATTTGAGTACCTTAGATCATCACAGCTGAGTGATGTGGTGAGGCCAACTCAGCTTCCATGACTTCATTCCAAAAGTTGTCCTCCAGCCATCTTACAGTTAATGATAGGTGCGGTTTACGCAACATAAGAGCTAATTATTTCATGGAGACAGTTGAATATCTTTGTCTAACTCTCAGGACATGTGTGGTCTCACAGTAAGATGTGCAAAGGTTTCTATATTTGACCTAAAGTACAGCAACAAAGCATGATAAACCTATCCTTTTGTTTCACATTCTGTTATTCCATGTGTTTAATTTCACAGTCAGTGGTAAGAATGGGAATTTTTTGTCCTTCTAGTATCTTTGTGTATGATCAACTGAAGCCAGTGACAGACTGTTTTGTGCCTGTTGTTTACTGATTAAAAAAACCATAGCAGTGTTGATTGGAAGTGCAAGATTGCTTGGGGCTCGTGTGCCATGCACTTGGGGGAGATTTCCAGGCTTGTTCTGTCCTGTCCCAGATAGATCTGGATGCAGCTTGGTTGTCCATCTGGGGTGCAAATGACTTGATGTCACCTTTGTCAGGAAACAGTGAAAAAAACAATGATGGGGGTAAGCTGTTAATGATGCACAAATGTGGATGGTTGGCAATCTAACATGTGTCAGCTTGCAGTTTTAGCTTCAGATTTAATTACCTCATTGGATCAAGGGACATCAGTGGCCAAAAATGTATTTTCTCCTTTTGTTTCAGGGAATACCAGTCAGAGGCAAATTCACACAATTTATTCATGCATTCCGCCCCCAAAAACACACCTGTGGTGGCCTGCTCAAACTCAATGCAGGAAGATCTTCCCTTCATATTCCAGCCAGCACTGAAATAACATGCGCGCACACACACACACACACACACACACACACACACACACACAGAGAAAAAGAGAGAGACAGACAGAGAGAGAGAGAGAGAGAGAAAGAGAAAAATCATACACTCCTTTGAACTGAGCCTCATTCATGCAATGTTCCCTAGATTCAAGCCGTTTGTCTCGTTTGTCTTCAAAAATGAAAGTTACAGCTCAAAAACAGCACCCAGTGGGAAAAAAAAACACATTGTGAAAAAAAGGTGAAGAATGGATTGAAGTCTGTTGAAGCTGCCAATCTGCAGGAAGAGGGTCATTTGCTTGGTCTGTGAGAGACCAAACGAGAATAAGTAGTTTTTTCTGACATGTTGCGTGGAGACAGAGTGGATTAATGATCCCCCCAGCGTGTGATCATTGAACGGGGTGGGGTCTCATTCTCCCTCATCAGGAGATGAGTTGTTTGTGGAATCCGGCACAGTTACATATAACCTATACAGGGAATTGGAAACTCTCAAATTGGTATTTGTAATTGTCATGTAATGAGCTGTGCTCCCAACCTCAAACAAGGAGGCATGTCTTTTCATTGCATCAAACTGTGTCCCCTCGCTGTCTCCTTATGACTATGTTAGGCTGAAAAAGCAAGATACTGATTGTACAATCCACATGGCTGACAGTATGGATCAATGCTTAGGGAACAGGACCAAAAGGTTGCACTTTTGAGTCACAGCTTGGCCACTGCTGTTGTAACCTTGAGCAAGATAATTTAACTGAACTGTCAATTATCTAAATGTACATGTGATAATATTTACTGTAATATGGAGAATGAAAGCTGACTTAATAAATAAATAAATGTTGAGAACAAATATATAAATATATGAATAAATAAATGTTGTTAATTTATTTTTACATTTCTTTATGTATCTCTACATTCATTTATTTCTGCATCTCTGTATCAATATAGTGGGCCATCCTAACATGATTCTAATACACCCTTCATCGAGGGTGTGTGGGTAGGTATAGCAGACATAAGCAACCAATGTGCTGCTCCACTCTACTCCTTGTAGCCTCTGTGATTGTCACAGATCCACTCCCTCGAACCCTATGCAATGTGGCAGACCAACTCGATAACTTTACCTTTGTCCAATTCAGTGAAATCTCCCGTAGTACTATTAACATCATGCATCAGCTCTTTAGCTAGCCAAGTATGTGCCCGATGATAGGTGCTTTTGTGCAGCTAGTTAGCTAATTAGCCAATATGTCTTGACTTTGTCCAGGGACCGGTTACCCAAATAACATGAAGAGCCATTTTTCTCAAAATGTCACAACACTATCAAAGCCACAATAGATTTTCTCCTTTACAAAACCAAAAGAAACTGAGATGCTACTTGTGTTGAATACAAAGCTGAATGTTTGTTGATTTAAATTTGACATTGATTACTCTTTGCTAGAGTTTACACAGTTGTGATCAGAAAGAGCATTATTTTTGAATGTTCACACATTTTTTGTAAACCATAACAGGTAGTTAGACAGTCATACATACTAATTGGACTTATATACTCAACCTGCCCCATTTTCAGAGGTGAGAGTGAATAGACCCAAACCTCTGGTAGAAATAAAATAAACACAAATACAATAATATACAGAGTTCCATAAAAAGGGACTGGGTCTTAGTAATTGAAAGCAAACCTAAGTTTTACTTTAAAACTGAAATTAGATAAAATATATATCATAAACATGAAACAACCTTCATGCAGTTGAGTGTATGTGCATCTGGGCACTATTCCTCCCCTTCAACAAACACATTCAATACACCATGTATTTTTCAACATGCTCATGCATTTTTAAAAAAGCAGAACCTCATGTCCAAACTGAACTCCTGAGCTTCCCTATCCCTGCGTTCTTCTTTTATTTCAAAGAAGCGTGGTGGTGCCCCAGAGCACACTTCAGCACTTTCAGGTCTGAAGGGACTGAGAGAGGAAACAAGACCGTTACATATTCACGTCGTTATTTAGATCTGGAGCTAAAATGATGTGACATGACAATCAGGGGATGGTGTGGTGATACAGTATAGGAGATGTCTCCATGGACACCCCACATTGGCCCCTTCCTGTCCTTAGCCTGTGCAGGGTCCCCATCCTGGCATGTCTGCTTCTCACTTCCCTTTCAGCATTCATTACCTGTTGAGACAGGCCCCATTAGCACCTCTCCGCCTTGTCTAACCTTGAAATGCACCGCTGAGCTCCAACAGCAGAAAGAAAATCACCCTCAGGTTTCTCATCCTCTTGCCACAACGCTGGACTTCATCTGTGTCTGCAGAGAGGCTGGGGAAAATATCATTTAAGCAGAACTGGGTAGTATGACTACGATTATCATCTCATAAGCTTTCTCTTCCCATGTGTATGTGCATATTAGCTTCTCTACAGTTGATCAAGGCTTTAATTGGGCAGGCAGACTTCGAGTTAATTCTTTAAAGTTTCAGTTTTCTGTCTGATGTCATTGCGTAGTGGCAAGGTTCTTTATAGCCGCTGGTGAGACAGGGATGGTAGCCCGGGGTGATATGAGCAGTGCTCAAAGGCAAACCAACGAGAAAAGATTAATACAAACCAGGACTGAAATGAAGCTAGAAAGTGAAGACAGTAGCTGTGAAACAGGACTGAAAGACAGAACTCAAGGGATTAGGTTCACCAAAATCGATTTTACGAGGTCTGCAATACAAGGAAGTGTCTTTAATTCTGCTGTGGAGCTATGTCACTGTAATTCAAGATGTTTTCAATTCTATGTCCGTGATTAAGGATGAACGAGGCCTAAGTTTAAGGAGTGCTTGTGAATTGATCATATTAATCGCTGACGAAGGTTGACCTTTATGTCTTGTTGAAGAAGCTAGTTTTCTATTGCGGCAGAAGCACACTATTTCTGGGTGTGTGATCTTGTAAGAACTTTAAAATCTGAGCACGTCTGAGGATGGATGTCACGGCACAAATTCGACAGAGATCCTTCAATTGAATGATTTCTTTTGATCCCATTCCTAACATGCGGCTGTCAAGGCTGAGGCTGTCAAGAATTTTCACTTCTGACTCATACAATCACTGAACTAAACATAAGGAGTACATATCTACGTATGTGCATATGGAAAGAACAGTCGATTAGAGGGTGAAATGTTAAAAGCAAAAGTGAGTTCCATCCTTGTTCTGTGGGCTCAGTGTTTTGATGAGCAATTTGGGGTGATGAAATGCAAATGTGAGCTCTTTGATGTAATGCAAATTCCAGCTTTTCATTGCTGAATTTTGGAAAGTACAGGTGACTGAAAATGCATATCTTTTTGTGTTTACCATTTAACAGCACCTGCGTTCAATCTTGCGTAGAATTCAGATGTGCATTCTTGCTCCAGAGTCACCTTCTGTTTAAAGCCAGATGCCAGCTTACTTGTCCCCATTTCTCCCTAAGGTCACATTAAACAGACAGTGTGATGTGTCAGCGTTGTCCTCGACTGTCATGTCAAGGCGCCTGGCAAGTGTATAAGGCAAGGAGACACTGCAGTGTATTACTGTGAGCTCTTCTCCATTCAAAAATAACCTCACCTATTGATCACTGGTATTTATAAAGGATTGCTCAACATGAGCAGACAGTCTTTCCACACAGGACAAATAAAGAGGACATTTTTCACTGCTGGCCAATATGTGCACACAACTCATTACATTATTTAATCATTATGGTCAAAACGAGCTGATGGCTTGTCAGCCATCTATTTTGAATACGTTATGTCATGCACCCCTTCAAAATTTGATGAACCCCCCAACTGACCCCTTTCCACCTCCTACCCTCCTTTGTCTTTTACATTATAGCTGCTGGGAGACAGTAATAGAGGAGAGGTGTATGAAAATAAGCCATTTGACTCACAGGAAAACTGTGATTACTCATGCATTTATCTTACCTTATTGTCTCTTTGAGTGCAATGTCTGTTGCACTGTGGTGTCTCTTGACAGAGCAGGTGGCAAAATGGGGTTGGGAAGGGGGGGTTTTGTATTCAGAACCATCTCCTGGTGTCATAAAATTCCTCACTAGTTATTGTGCTTTCAATACTTATGATTTGAATCCCACAGAGGACTGGAATTGCAGTCTGTGCAAGCACTGGATGAGGAGATAGCATTGGTAATAGGAAATGAAAAACACACTGTTCTAGTCTATATTTCATCTGGGAAAAAAAGTTTCTTTTTGCTGTGGTGTGTGTCTACAAATCTCTGCAGTTTCCATACAATGACTGACAGCTTGTTAGTCAACAGGGAGGGTTGCTAGACTCTGATTATGTAACTGATTTGTTTGCCAACTAGTGAGATCCAGCCAGTTAGTCAGCCTTAGTAACTGGGCATTTTTAAAACCATTGTGTAAAAATGTATTAATTTTTCCTTTATTCCTCTGAGGACTATATATTTAGTTGTTTGAATCTTGCCTCCAGTGGTTGAGTACAGCATTAAGCTTGAACATAAGTCATTTTTATTAATGAATATCAGATGTTGCTACCTGGACAGCAATTTTACCTTAAAATAACACCAACAACAACGTTACAAGTTGCAGTGAGAGTAGGAGCCAGTATAACTGGAGGTAGCTAAATTTTTAAAAATTTGTGAACCTATTGCCTCGTGCCAATCTCCCCAAAGCAGACTGAAGCAAAAGATTTTCACCGTATGTCCACTGTGTTCTGTATCTGTAATGTGCAAACAGCTCTCAAACAAAACAGGTGTCAAGTGACACAGTTATTGGAGGGACTGGCAGTGATATACTTGCTGGCCAATCCTAAACTTGTAGTGTTTGCTTTCTCTATTTTCTGCTTGATGTGATTGCTTCAAACAGAAAGAATGTGTTTTATAATAATATTCAAATGCAGAAATGCAAGCTATGCTCTTCCAATATGCCTGCCTCATGTTTCTTTTGGCATCATATTTTTGTTCTGTTGAAATCTTTTAAATGTGAGATTATGCAGATGACAAATACACTGCAAGCAAGACAAATGTCTGTCATATTTTTCTGGCCAGCCAGCTAGCTCCCTGGTTAGTCAACTGCTGTCACCTTCAGGAATTTTCCATGAGAGCAGCCACTCCATAGCCTATTTTACAGTGGAGAAGTATGCATCATGTGCATTGTTGAGTGCAGGGGATTACGTGCCAATGACGTGAGACATAATCATCAACTGACCGATTAGTGTTACTTTCCCGTCCCTTTACCACATCGATTTGTTAACTAAGGATATTGGGCTACCATACTGTCATCTTCAGGGATTTTCAATCAGAGCTGCATGGAGAATTGAGAACAATGGTTGTTCAGCCCAGTGAATTCACATTAGCATAGGCTACATGCACATCAAGTAACTGACTGGTTTACGATTGCCAATATTACTATGCTGGATGTTTATGAGATCAAAGTTTGCTTTTGATTAGAAAGCTAATTTATTTTATCTTGTTTCCTGTCAAGGCACGGGCAAGGACTCAGTCGCAGACCACAAAAAATCGTCGTAAACCGGCAGATTTATTGAGTCCACAAGCAAGATCGTTTTCGTGAAAACAGGCAGGGTCAAAAACCAGAGAAGCAGTCCAAGAGCAGGTAAAACGATCAGGCATGGTCAAAACACCGGGCAGGCAGACACACAGGCGATCAGAGCAGAGGGGCAGGCAATGAACAGGTCGAGAAACGGGCAGGTCGAAAAACAGCCAAGGAAAAACAAGCAACAAACGGCGGGAACGAAACAGGCAATCGCAACTGAGACGAACTAGCAACAGGACAGGGAAACACAGGGAAGATATAGGGCAGGGCTGATAACGGAATGGGAAGCAGGTGCGCAGGCAGGCAGGTGAAGGTGATGAGGCAATCAGGCGGGCGGAGACCGGGCGGGGAGTGGGGCAGGGCTAGAACACAAGAAAAAACAAAAGCACATGGACAGAAAAACACAAAACACCACGGCTAGGGGGCGGGAGCACTGACAGTTTCCCAAAAAAGGACTGCGTGAATTTTTGCAACTGTGGTCACAGTTGGTTGCTTGTCATGGTCAGAATTGGTCTATAAAATCTTGGCAAAATTATGGTGAAACATCTGAGATATCTGATGTTGAATTTCAATAGAATAACTAATAACAAAGCTGGTTTGTGGTTAATGCCATAATGCCAGATTTTAGATCAATTCCATCATTCTTTGTCATAAATACTGCAGAATTGGAAGTGTCTGGGAATTGTTTTAAGATTAAGATTAATGAAAATATAAATGCTGCACCAGACATTGGCTTGATTTCAAATGTAGGAATGAAGCTAAGTGGAAAGAAGGAACTGAGAAACTACTCTTTGCTTCTTCCCCTAGTATCACTTAGAATCCCAGCTTGATGCTGTCAAGTGTGCAGGTTACAAATATTGACTGCATTCAATTTTTTATTGTACATTCTCAAAGTACAGATCAATATACAGCTAAATATTGGAGGCTTATTTGCTGTTGAAAAGTTGTTTATTGAATTCATTGGTCTTATTGTCTTTGACATTTTGACCTTTCTTTGAGCAGTGCAAACTTAAAATCATTTAAATACATTAACAAAAAACATTCCTAAGAAAGTCCCTTTCTTTTCAAATGCTGATGTCTGTGGAGCCACTGAATTGCAGAATTCATTCTTATCAATGGCACCTGATCCTATGGCATCATATAAATATATGATAACACGTTACAATGTGAAAAGAAGCAGAATAAATCTTAGTCATGTTAACTGCTATTGATTGCTACAAATCAAATCTGACATTAAATATCTATCCTACCAAGCCTATCCCTATAATGACCTGCCTATCCAATGCAAAACCACAAACTGAAGCCAAACCTGATTTTCTGAACACCTCTTCTTTGTTAAAATTCATTGGAAGCCCAATTACATAAACACCTCTATGAAATTGTGGTGCGTTCTTTGCCTGCCATTTCCACTCAGTGGTAGAAGAAACACTGATCCGTATGCTAATGAGTTAAGCACAGAACATGTCAGCCAAAGCCAGGTGTTTTATGCATCCACAGAGCAAATTGGTATGTTGAGTCTGAATTAATGAGCATCACTTGCAGCTACTGCAGTTCCAGAGTGCAAGCTACAATAGATCTATTGTAACCTGTCAAGTCCTATTGTTTTGTGGAATGGGAAAATTCAATATTATGAGTGATTACTCAATACAGTCTGACGGGGTGATGGAGTATGATAGTTTTGTTCCTGCACTTGGGAGAACATGATTGTAATGTCTCTACCACAGTATCTGATGCATCTGGCTGCAGCTACGATTCTGGGATAGCCTTTTTAAGGGATCCAGGAAAATGGAATAAAATAACTTGATAGGCTTCAGTTCAGTCAGACACCCATGGACATAAAGTAATCTTCAGATGTAAATTTACATTTACCTTTACATTTACTCATTTGGCAGGCGCTTTTATCCAACGTGACTTATAAGTTAGGCAGAGTACAACACAAGCAAAAAACTATAAGGAGTCAACAATATTAGAAGCATTATCATAAATCTGAAAGGATGGAAATAAATGTATGACACAACAAATAACATGGAAAAAAAATCACTGTTTTAGGAGCCTTTGAAGCATCTGCTCTTCAGCGCAGCATGTAAAATGTCCAGCCACTGGTGTGCCTGCCACTCTAGCCACTCACGCTAATTAAAGCAGGAGGGCAGAGAGGAGAGGGGCTCTCTTCCAGCGTGTTTGAGATTGCAGCATTCTGCAACAGAAATGTTAGATTTCTCCATTTATTTTTGATAAAGGATTGTTTTAAAAGCACTATCTTTAAAGGCAGAATGACAAAACAAAATATAATCCCATTTTCCCCTTTTGCTGCATATAATGCAAAGATGCGTAACTGCATATTTCTGCCCCCATACTTTGATTTTAATAATAATGAACAGTAAACATTTGCCCCCCCAAGCAGCTCTCATATGCAGGGAGAAAAGACTGAATTCAATGGGCTGTCAATAGGATTGGTAATGTTTAAGGCTTCAGGAATTCAGGAAGTGTGCCATCTGCAGCATTCTTAAAGTCAGATCTTTGCTGAGATTCTTATGCTTATTTTTGTTTGGAAGGCAGTCTCTTGGCAATAAATAATAATAATAATAAAGTGATGCTTTGTGTGATTACTGGTAATGGGTCACCTTTGCACACCCCCACATATCGTATGTTTGGAAACTGAGCTGGAAGTCTTCCTTTGTGTGTGGGAGCAAATGGCGGGGTGCACGTTTCATAGTACAAACCAATTAGAACGTGTTTGAAAGTGAGCTGGTGGTTGAGTGGGAGGATTTTCCTTTTCATCCCTGCTGCTTTGAGTGTGAGTGAGAAGTGCAAAGCGAAGTGGCTCAGATGCCGTCAAGAACAAATGTGTTGGTTCTAGTACCTTCATGAAAGTTGATGCAGAACTGTTAAAAACAAAGCCAATGTCTCCTCACTGTTTTTTTCCCCAGAAAACATTATTCTCGCTGTATTGATTCCCATTGGTTGAAAAGTCCTGCTTCACGGCACCTTTGCAGATTTGTGACGGCACTGAAATTAAAATGTGGTGTGAAATCCTTCACTGAGCTGGATCTGATGCAAGCAGCTTATTCCCTGTGTTTTTATACTCTGGGCTCCATGGGAGATTTCAGAGGGAGCGTCAGAGGCTTTGTAGATGTGAGATTTAGGGCTGAGCTCTGGAGTATTGAGAGGGCACAAGCTTTAGTGGAGACTGAGAGGACAGCTGCCTCCCTCACCAGACATCCACACTGGCATAAACATTGGAGGAGGGCACCTCAAAGTATTGATTGGGAACCACAGAAAAATGACTGGGACACATCTTCCACAGATTTGCATAAGGCAGCAGGATGTGAATTTCATGGATGTGAAGGTTGTTGAATTTTAACCTTAGGGCCCAATAGTTAGAAATAAGGTGGTGCACTCTTATTTGCCGCATTTGTAATGGTGAGCATTATCTTGGATCAGATGTACTGAAATCTCAAAATGATGTGTTATTTCAGAGAATATGAGTCAATAACAAAAAAGAGTATGTTAAATAAT
Source organism: Megalops atlanticus (assembly GCA_019176425.1). Lineage (NCBI taxonomy): Eukaryota > Metazoa > Chordata > Actinopteri > Elopiformes > Megalopidae > Megalops > Megalops atlanticus. The sequence goes on along the minus strand of CM032875.1, from coordinate 41,002,620 downwards.
AAACCACCTAGAGCGAAAAATGTGTTATGTAAGAGTGTTCATAACACAGGCAACAAGTTTCATGGGTCGTGTAAATTTAAGAGATGCCCCTGAGAAATTTTAGATTTGAGCATAAAATGAAAGTCACTTGTTTGATTTCAAACAGGCAGAAAAATTTGCGACAAATAGGCGTGCATCTCTTTTGGAGAAGGCACCTCATTGATTTTCACTGGGCTCCTCAGCTAATACAGAGTCTTATTCTGTAATTGTTTTTCTTCTGTGAGGCATGTACACTAGTTACTGGAGAAAATAATGAACGATTGAAAATGACAGAGACATTTTAGCATGTAGTTATGATAGATCAGATAAGTATGCTGGGATTTACACACTAGTTCAGAAATGGGAAAAATTCACACTATAAAAATCCTGAGAAGTGGTATTTATTCCTTAACTTCTCACATGAACATTATTTATTGGTAATCGCCTGCCTTTGACATTTACCACAGATTCCCATATCAAATTAATAAGTTTTGTTTGTGACAGTCTGATTCACGTGTGTGAACCCTGTTTCGGTAAATTCTCTTAGCTTCCATTTAGTCTTTGCTCAGAGTTTTTCAATATAGAGTGTATTTCAGACAGAGTCATTTTCACTAGCCTGGATACATTGCTGTTTTTTGTCACTTCTCCATAAAGTCAAAGTATATTTTTGCCCAGGCAATCTCTCTTCACTTTCTGATACTATGCTGAATATGGCCAAGGTGGGCTGAGCTGATGCAAGCATATTTGTAGTGATGTTGTGGAATGGTGAATTAGGATTACTTTGTTTTCATTTGCTTTCCATAAATAAACAGTGCGGCAGTAATGGGTCTTTTCATTTTATTGCATCATTGTGAAAAAATAGAAACTAGTAGTAATAGCTCTTGTTCTCTTTAGAAGGAGATTTCTGCAGCTGCCATGTATGGTATCGTAATCATTTTTTCTGCTTCAGTTTCCATGTTTTGTTAGTTTTGAAATGTTCACACTGACAATTGTAAATGCTGTAATATACACATGCATTATTCTTATTCTTATTCTTATTCTTACTGAAATGCTTTTAGTTCAAGTTCAAGTTTGGTACTACACTCAAATTAAAGTATCTGAAACTCAAAGATTGTATCTCATTTAATCAATAGTCAGACGATTGTTGTGCAGTTTTTACTTCACCTTTAAAATAGCATAATGCTCAGAAGTGAAAACAGCAGACAAGATTGAAGAACAACACCGACTTTCCAAACAAACCCTCATGTGCAGATCTCTGATACCACCTGTCTTGTTGTTTAAATCATTATCTACACAAATGGAACAATGTAACTCATTTCACAATTATTTAAGAGCTTCTTATGTGTGGAAAAGTTAACTTAAAATGTATTTGATTTGAGCCAAACTTAGAAGTGAATTAATGTGGTGAAAAACTCTACACTACATAGTTTAAAATGCATGTTTTTAAAATCCATATCAATATACTGTATATTATATATAAATCTAGGTATTCCAATAACTAAAGTATGTTGCACAAAATAAGTTTTAGACTCAATTTATTTTTAAACCTGCTCTTAACAAGCCCAAGTCCAAATATTCAAATACGCATTATGCATTTAAACAAATTGCAGCCAGAACAATGCTCTGTATCATAGAGCATAATGTATTTTACTTGCATATAGTGCAATAAAACGTATGAAATTATGCACTATACAATAGGGAGGGGGCTGTATAATCATAAATTGCAACTACCTGAAACAAGTGTAAGTTCAGCCCAGGATGTGAAAGATTCACTAAAGTCAGAGTTGGCCCAAAAAATGGTTAGATTCCTGCCCTGCACTGCTTTCTTCCTCTGGAGGAAGTTACCAGCATCAGGCTGCCTGTGGCGCTCACCATGTTAATGGCCAGTGCAGTGCTCACCCTTTACCCAGCCATGAGTTACAGGAACATCTGCAGCTGATGCGCTGTGACAGAATGCCAGTGAATGACCGGGGCATATGGGAGATGAAATTATACACATAGACTTACTCACACACTGACTCACTCACACACACACACACACACACACACGCACACGCACACGCACACAGGCTCACATGTACACTCGCATACACAAATACATAGACTTACTTGTGCATGGACTCATACATTCATATACATAGAATCAGTCACCCACACAGGTTCACATACATAAAGACACACGCATGCATCATGCACAAAAAGTGTCACTCTGTTGCAGTAAAATGAAAATTTGAAGGAGCTGCCTGAGTGACACATTTTTTGTTTGCACTTTATGGGAGCAGTTTTGAGGCACATACTTGTAAGGTTCAGAAACTAGGAGAGATGTCTTGCATAACAGTGTTGATCAACAGTGTACTTCCTGCAGCTCCACTCAGACAGGTTGTTTGTTCTGCAGGCTGGCCCCAGCAGGCTTGTCATTTCTACTCCGTAATCATTGTGAGGAGAAACGCGAGAAGGTGGCCTTCTCTCCACATCTGTCATACCACCATCCACAGTAATGGAGTGCTGTAATTAGCTGTCTCCCTGCTTATGGTTTTTGAGTGGCCAGTAAGTAGTGCACTGCAGGGTTGTTTAGTGTGTGTGTGTGTGTGTGTGTGTGTGTGTAGGTGCATGTGTGTGTTTTGGAGGAAGGTCAAAGATTCTTTTTATGTAAAACATTTACTGAATCCAATGACGTTATCGTGCTATCACATTTTCAGGTCTTTATTATGCAGGTTAGCAATATTGTGATGTCTCAAGATAATTACCATTTGTTTTACTGTATGTCTAAGTACCATGGTCTACTGAAAAAATGTGTAGCCCAGGGTTAAGTCATAACCCATGTGGCTAGCTCGTTTCCATGCAGTGTATTGTCAGTCTGTGTTGGTGTTTCATGTCAGCTGCACGTATGTTTCTCGCTATCGCCATCCGCGCAGTTCCGAGCAAGATTGAGTTCATAGCGAGATTTCATCTTATTTTTATAAGTGTACCGCAGCAACCCGTCGCGAGGGTGAACGGGTTGTGCGAGTGTGTTTTTGTTTTCTGTACAGCTGATGGTTTCAACTGAGTCTGTTTAGAGTGCGCTAGTTCGCTACTTTGCTAGCTGCCAGGCTACTTAGCGGTGGCTAGGTAAATCAGTTAGAGTAGCATACTCAATGCTCCGGGGGACGAGAAACGTTGCCTGATAGCGCCCCGAGCTACAGGATCGCTCGGGGTTCCTCAGTGCAGCCGACGAGGGACGTTTTGCTGGCTGATAGCGCCCTGAGCTACCGGGAGGCTCAGGGTTCCTCAGGCTAGCCAACGAGACCCGCCTGCTGCCTTGGAGCAGAGCGCGCCAACCAGAGTGTGTGAGTTCATACAGCGACCGCTCTAAGTGAGCGAGTCTTACAAGACTGTGAGTATCGAATTAGCCAAACGAGGGATAATTCACGTCTTGCGGAAACAGGCCTGCAACGGGGGTTTGCTTTTATTTTGCCGGCTTTATAAGCTTGTGATTGTTAATGTAAGAGTGACCGGTCACTTCAGTGTTGATTTTAATCAGTTTGTAAACAGTATAAATAGCACTTGTGTTATAAGTGTACTGCGCCCAGTCCATGGGTGATAGGGGTCGATTTTGCTAATCCTGTTTGAGGTTATATACACAGATGTAATTCATTTTTTCAATCTTTACCATCTTTAAGTGTTTTTATACAGATTTGTTCCATTTTTGAGTATTTGACTTTTGAAGATTTTGCATATTCATACTGGGTTACCCCAATTTGGAATTGTTACCGGTGGGTGATCATTTATAATATACATTCAGAGAAAATGGTTCCATTTTGAATCTTTGCCTTTGGCAATACCTTTTGACATTTTGTTTACATTCAGGGACCTAATCCCTTGTCAACTCATTTCTTCCTGGTTATAGTTTTAAATACTGATTAGGGTCGTATACTGTTTATAATCATTGAAATTGATATCTTTTTATTATATATGTAAATATCCATTCATATTGTAATTATACCTGATTATAGCTAATTGAATTATCTTTTATACATTTGAGTATATGCATATTATTTAGACATACTGAATCGATAGTAAATGTACATGAGCATAATATATGACTATTGGAATCTATATTGAATATATTTCAGTGTAATATTGCTGTATTCTAATGTTTTTTCAGTCTTTTATAATATACTGTTTTTTTTGTATACTGACTCCGTGTCCACTCACTGGTTTAGGTCTCCTTGAGACTCATAACATAGTATTTGTACAGTAAGGGTGGTTAAGCTTTGTAGATCACACAGCAAGCTTAACAGGTGAGAACCATACCTTAGGACCCAGGTTACACTATCACACCCCCTCTGAGGCAACAGAGGGCTACAAATAGATCATGATTTTCCTCTTAGACACTCAATTTCAGACACACATTTCTGCTATCCGCTATCCCATTAGATTGTTTTCAAATAATAACAATAACAATATGAATGTCTGAAGCAGCAGTAAGCATCTTCCAGATTCAACAGGTACACACACACCCCGGCTAATCAGTTAGTGCAACTGGTACTGTTTGCAGATGTATCTTCACTGATTTGCTTATGAGAGTGGTACAATATTATACAGTAGGGAATATCTTTATTGTTGTTGCTACTATTATTATATAACCCCCTGCCTAAGCCTATGCAGTCATGAGGAGTTAACTGTTCATAATTTTTACCCCAGAGGGCCAGGAAACATGCACTGTGCCCAAGCAGTTTAGTTCAATGAAAATGAAAAAAAAAAAAACCTTTCAAATTCAGTACAAGCTTGGACTCTGTCACATGGCATTTGGATAATGTAGACTCATTATAACACCAAGGCTTCTAGTAGCTAGCTTGCAACATACCAAAATAATGCCACTACATACCCTCTGTTATGATGTTACGCCTACTACTAAAAATCTCAACACTTTTAACATTCATAGCTGTAATAAAAAATCTAAATGCCCGTCAAATACTTAATGGATAACCACAAATTTAAAGTTAAAGTTGGGGATAGACCATGTTGTTGCCCGTCTTTTCTGTGCATTCTTCAGACAGCCATCAGTGGGAAAGGAAAAAGCATTCTCCTATTAACAGCTTTGTCTAAGCCCTCCATGGAAAAACAATCAGCTTTCTGCAAATCCACCTGTACCTGGGATTTTATTTCAATCAGATGCTAAGAGAAACAGGGCCTTAGTCACGGCTTAGATGCAGTAGCGTAGAGCTGACATTACTAATGGCTTCATCACAGTTATCTCTGATGTGGAGTTTAGTCACTTATCTGTAATCTGGTTTTAAGTGGTTGTCCTCAATGTCTGGCTCTAATTCTTTCATCTTTATTTGTCTTCAGTAAGCCGTCAGTCTTCTTTTTGTCAGTTTTGCATGTGATCATGATCCTCAAGGAAATTTAACTCATGGAAAATACAGCATCAACAGCTAGCTTCTCATGCACTTGCAGCTATTTTTAAAGTTTAAGAATGCTAATGAATATAAAATCTGATCACAATTAGTAATTTAGTGGGGAAAGGGCCAACAATTCAATAATTGGAAAGCCGAACTGTAAGTTCAAGACACATATCTTGAAGATGTAGTTTCATCTTTTTGCATCATTGCACACACAATCCCAAAAGCACTTTTCTATCTCGAGGGACTTAAAGCAAATAACTCTCTTGAGATGTCAAATACAGGCTGGTATTCAATTTACAGCTTCTCAACACTAATTAATTAAGAGCACAGTTGGAACAAAAACCTACATACACAAGAGTACTGCGTAAAATCAGGAAACCCTAATTTAGAGCACTTGAATGGGGTGGTAACTAATTAATACCAAGGCTTTATTTTGCCCCTTTGATGCAACTTTTAGATTTACCAACAGAATGCAAAAACAGCCTGTGTTGCCAAATGAGTGATTTTTTCACCAGGTCTAGACACTTTTCACATGTAACAGTGATGTTTGCATACAAGTAATCAAAATCCAGAATAACCAAAAAAAAAACAATCATTCATATCAGAGTGCCTCAGAATGAATGAAACATGCAGAAAAATCTATGATGTATAAGTAATCATGCATTGTTAGGCTTCTGTGAAGCAGCCAGGAGGAAACTCCACAGAATGAGGCTTTTCCCTTGATTGAGACACTGTAGACAGGGACCATACAAGCTGAAGGTCAGTTTTTTATAGGACAATTTAATTAACTTGTTTTTATGTCCTGCAGACATTTCACTCTTTTTTTGTCGACTCAGCATCCAGTTTCTTCAGGCCACCATTTATCATTCCCTGCATTTCATGGGAAGACACTCAGCCTGAATGAATCATTAACGCTAATTGGCTTAATCATCAAGGCACTCATGTACTGTTTGTCAAAAGGTCAAATATAAAAGGTAGAGGAACTGTAGGAGAATATTGATCTCAGACGGGGGAACGGTTCTCAATGCAGCAGTTACATTACACTTTATCCTCTGTACTGAAATTAGAATGAGCTTTATCTGGTGTGGTTCATATCTTTATCTCCTGCCTGCACACTGAATATTAATATTAAAGATGAATCCTAACTATACCACACAGATAAATGAGAGATGTTGTTAGCTGCCTGCTGTCTCTGTGCAGAGCATGTCTTGCATACTGGACCCAGTCCTCTCCTGTGGCCATACACTTATTCCATGGATATGTTAATATCGGACAACATTAATGGAAGTCATTGAAAGGAAAAGAGGAAATTCCTGCTATTATGTCAGCATATTATTATTGTTAAAGAAGTGTTAGTGTTGACTTTGCTTCAATGTATATTACTATAAGCTTAGTCTGTCATCCAATAATTGAGGAGGAGAGACGACAGAAAAACTTTCTATTGGTAATGCATCCTGTTAATAAACTATTAAGTAAATATTATTATGTTGTTGGTTTTAATATTATATGTATTCGTGTTAAAACAAATTGTTTTAACATGAATGCATATAGTATTGAATTCAAATATAGTCTTCATTATTGGATTTGTTTTGCAATGCCTTTCCAGAAGTCATTTGTAAGGAGTTAGGACAGGTACTCGAATAAATGTTAATAATGTTTTAATGTTTAATTAATTGTTAAAGAATGGGGCCTTAATGTCTGAAGGTTATGAGCATGCCTGGATGAGAACAACGCTGCCACACACATATTAATTTCATATAGGTTATTCAGTCTTCAGTGGAAGCCACTGGTTGTATACTGAATTGTGAACTGTCAAGTGAAATGTTGGACTGTCCACTTGTCCCAAGATGCTGTTTTGTAATTAGATGAGACATCTAACAGATTTGCTGTGGCACTTGCTGTTCTGCTGGACATGTTTTTTTCCCTCTTAATTACATGTCAGCATCAGTAAAATTAAATGTTCTATGATGGATAAAAACAGTGTTTCTCTCAGCTCAGTTTGTTTTTGCTATGGTGTAGACATAGACAAGCATGTTTTAAAATGGCCTGATTCACTGCCACCTCATCAACCTTTGGAGGAACAAGTTTCAGCTAATAATGATAATGATTTGTATCTCTGCAGAGTGTCCCACAAACTTGCTATTGAAGAGAAATCTATATTTAACCCTTTCTTTGTTGTAGGAAGAATGACTGATATGCAAGAGCTGCACTCATCAGAAATAGTTGGCTGTTTTTCTTTTAAGCCTGTTGTATTCAATGACTGGTCACATACAGTATACACCACTGAAGACCTTATGATAGCACCTGTACTGAGTCAAACATATGCATTCAAATTTGAAACATCAAAGGAATGGACAACAAGAAGGACATCAAATTGAACATTTAATTTAATAATAAAGCATCACTTTTGTCAGTATGTAAGTTGCGCAGAGCATTCTGAACCTCAAAAAATCACTTAAGTGATATATAATTAGAATCTTGCATTTTGAATCTCAAGACAATGCATATATTTAACAGTCCTTCTTCACACTATGACATGAATTCACCAGTGAACATTGGTGAAGTGCTCAGAATGTGTTGATCTTTTTGCAAGCATAAATACATATAAACATATGTATTTATTGTGTAAATGAGATTTTTTGGATAATATTCAGCTCATATAAATGATAAATCAATTTGAAAAGACCATTTTTTTCTGTGTATTTCAGTTGTTAATGTGTTGCAACATATTTGTGAGATTCTGCTGCATGGTTTCTGGTGATTTCACAAAATGGCCGAGTGGTGAAAGCCGGAATGAAAAGCTGTTTTTTTTCCTCTGGCTTGGAAGTGTCATTACTGGGGCTACTTGTTTGTTATCCTCTTATCCTTTTCCTCAAGACAACCTGGTAACTTTGGATGTAGTAAATTCATGTCCCTGCAGTATGCAATGTCATTTCTATTGTGCTGAGTTTTAGAGGACTAACATAACATGGACAGAAATAAAAATCAAGTAAAAAAAGCAGACTGTGCCCACGTTCCTCTGGACAGCATCACAGGGGAAATGTCATGGGTCCCTCTGTGAACTTGTGTGTGTGCAATTAATTACTGTGGCCAAACAATCAGTGGTGAATCTCTGGTTGAATTTGACAACAGAAACCTGGTACATCATATTACTCTTGTATTTCCTCACATGTCCATAAAAGACAGGGCTGAGATACCTAATGCTGTGCTTTAAGGCCTTATATTAGTTGCATTATAAGCCCATTATGAACCGTAAGTAGTCTGTAATGGCTTGATGAATAGGTTTAAGGTGTTCTTGATGAGACATGACAGGTCCTGTTTCAGCACAGGGCCCTTCACAAAACTGGACATATGGATAATGAAAGGTTACATAATCTGTAAAATTTTGAAATGCATCATCCATATTAATGTCAGAGCGAATCTGTAAATAGCCTTCACAGTTTGCATAGATTATTACCAAGCACTGTCCTGTCTACAAATGACAACCCTTGAACACAACAAACAAAATAACTCATTGGGAAAATGGCCTCCCAGTTTAGACTGCTGCCTCACTGTTATATCACCGATCTCATCCCTCAGAGCATAAGAGTATGATACATCAGAATTGAAGAGGACTACAGTGGAGGTTTTAGAGTCTAATGGTGGTACTATGATGATTGCCATGTGGGAGCGGTAAGCACAGTTTGGGTAACTACATAAAATGTGTCTACTTTAAAGGGCAATGATTAGCTTCTGGGGAAAATGCACTTAATGGATTTTGTTGAAATGGCTTATTAGGCCTAAAATAATGCCACCTAAAGTGTACTGTGCAGCATATATTTTTGTGTGTGGGTATTCCTTGGTAAGTAAAACCTGAGACCAAAGCTCATTTATGAATATGCTATCATTTGTAATGTTTAAAAATGTTCTATTTCTGTTCAATATGTCCATAAATCACAGGATACATTTCAATGTAGTGCAACTGGACTTGCTTTTTAAAAAGCAAAGGCCAGTCAGTGAAGATGTTTCTGAGTTTGCCTTTTAAATAAACCTTTTAAATAAACAGTCCTTGTCTCATTTCTCCCTTCCCATTTCTCACAGGCTGAGGGCAGTAAGGAACAAATGGCATCTCACAATAGAGGAAATACCAGTAAATACTGAAGAAGTGGAGTCTTATGGAATTTGGAAGCATTATGTCAAATTATTACAATGACACAAAAAGGTGTATGAATGTTTTTTTTAATAGTTTTTTTCTTCACTCCTCCTTACCCTTTTCACCCTTCCACACAGCTCTGGACAGGCTGTTTTTCCCACTGAGTCCTACAGTGCACCACAGCAGAGCAAACACCGACTGGAGGACAGGCACACCTCTTCTACAGTCATCTGAGTAACTTAGAGACTCTTGTAGTCACTGGAGGGTGTGAATGAGTGGTGAGGCAAAGGGGTCCAAACTCGCTTTCAGCCGTTACTGTCAGCTGAGGATGCACGACAGAGAATTTTAAAGAAATGGTTATTTAAAAAGCACACATATATCACCAATACATTGTGAGGTTGGGGGGCAAAGTTGGTGGTGGACAAAACAGTGGGATAATTGTGACATAACTGCAGATCCTGTTCTTGTTCTGCTTCACGCTCTTCCCCATGCCCCCACCCCCGCCCCAGCTAGTTTTCCCCTGCGACTGCTCTACGACACATTTCAGGAGTGAACTTGCAAGGTTCATTTCACTGCAGAAAATGCAGGACTTGGCTTAATTTAGTTGTGCATGTGTCTGTTGTTTTTTCCCCTCATCTCCTCCTCCTCAGAGAATAGAATGTGGCCCAACAGTAAAATCTTTGTGCTTCATAGCAGCACACTGCAATGTTGCTTTATCATTATTTTTTAAAAGCATTGTTAATTAGCAAATTTACATTTCTGTCCTTGACTTCCTTTTGAAAGTTTTCCCTCAGAAAGTCGTATGCTTTCTCCCTCATAGTGAGGGAAATTACTCAGATCAAACACGCATACATCTCAGGTCCACATTTCAGACAGTGGCACCACAGTTGCCTTGAACTACAATGATTCAGCCTAGCAACATAAATGGGAAAGAATGACACATGCTGGTTGCCAAATTGCAGCATTTATCTCACATTTAATGAAAAGCACTATATTTCAAAATTAATGAAAGTTTCAATACTTTTAAATAACTCTTAATGTTCTAAATATTAAATATCCAATTAAATGTCCCAAATTATATATAAATATATATTTAATCATTTCATTATGATATTGTTTATTAGTTTACACATGGCAGCACGCAAAATTATGTTCTGATATATTCATAAATCATGGGAGGGAGTTCAAAGCAGTGCAAATGAAACTGCTTTTTAAAAGTAAACAAACACTGTTTGTTTGCATTATCAAAAGCCAATTAGTGAAGAGGTTTGTGAGTTTGTCTTTTAAGTAGTATGAATGATTGGTCCTTGTCTCACTTCTCCCTTATCATTTCTCAAAAACTGATACTCATTACTGCATTATTTAATATGGGGACAACACATCAAACTTTTGATAATTTCTTACTTCAGGGTGAGAATAACTTCAGCATTATTCGAGAGAGCATGTGAGCATTTTATGATGCAGCATCTAGCAGTAACTGCTTTTGTGAAATTAAACACAGGGGCTGTGGAGAAAACATGAAAAACAGAGTCATCTTTCAAATTGTTGTGCTGTCAGTGAACCCCTCCACTGCAGACACCTGTTGGCTCACAGGCTGGTGACAGTGGATGTGAAGTTTGCATCTCTTCTACAGAAAGCATGTGATTTACATGTATGATTAACTTGGTGTGCTTGTATGTGCTAAAAGTATTTGTTGAGATAAAAAGTTGTGATGGAGGCAGTGGGGGATGAGAGTTGCCTTATGAAACCAGAAGCAAAAAGATAGCTGGAGAGAGAGAGAGACACAGAGAGAGACACAGAGAGAGAGGAGAGAAAAATATATATTATGAGCGCGGGGGTGCAGAAGGGTGTCAAGTGGCAGAAGATAAACTGGAAAGAAATGTGAGATTATGCTGTTAATATGGAGTATAAAATGCATCACTGAGTTACAGGTGTAATAAAAATGCTGTCTTGTTAGCAAGGAGTTGTGTTTTTGTGAAGAAAGATAGATGATTTCATCAGCCTGTTGAAACCAACAGAAATTGGTGGCATACTGTTCTAAATGCATCATTCATATTGTGAAAGGAGAGATTTATCTTCAGTGAGAGAAACTAAATGAAGTGAATAATGAACTGATTTTGCAGTGGTTTTGGCTGAGAACACTGAAGGAGAAAGATGTTTCGGCACTCATTGCTGCAGTAGTGGTTGCGTGTCCTTGTGCACTGCACAGGTAAAACACAACAAAATAGACTATATAGTGTCTCCGACACGTAAGTAGACACAGTAAAATTGTGATGGTACCCCATAAGGCAAAGGCCCTTAATGGTGCTAATAAGGATGAATTTCAGTTGACTTTATCCTGACTGTTGCTGGCTCTCAAATCTGCAGCACCACAAAATTAGCATGGAACAGCATTTCAAGAGCTTAATTTGTGACCAAAATGCTGAATGCTAGATGGTACACTGCAGTTGTTCAGTTCATGTTTTCCATGGTACTTCAACTTTAAATAATCAGTTAATATCCAGCTGATAAGAATTTCCCGCGAGTACTTTACATACCCTCCACATTAATTTATTCCCCAACCCCTGATTAAACAGGAAAAACATAGTATAGCAATTAAAATGTATGTATACTTTTTCTGCTTTATTTTATATTTTCTACAATGGTACATTTTAATGTAAGCATTGAACAGAAAAAGGCAATATTGTTCACAGATAATTACATTTAATTAATTAATTTTCATGTTTAAAAACATGCGGTCCTACAGCTCTACAAAAGTATGAAATAAAAATGACAAAAGTGAACGGGAACTAATACAATAACGTAAAATAAACCATCTCTACAGACTGAACACTTGTCATGCTGTCTTTCAAAACTATACCATTGTAAAGTTTTTGGATTATATACAACATAGTGACTTCTCTGTTTATACAGGTATATCTAGTATATGTAATGATGTAATAATCATAAGATGATATATCATAAGATGGTGAAAATATAGCTCACCTATGATTACATATGGTAATGTAATGATCTCATTGTTTATCGGGGATGTTCTTTCTGTGTCAGAGGAGCCCTGTGTCTATGTATATACACACTCAGCTGTTCTGATTCTGCCCATATGTCGTTTTCCCTTTCACTGGTTGCCAGGAAACAGTAACAGATGAGCAGTGAGCATTATCTTGTTACACTTACAATTTCCTGTAGTCCGGCTCATCACTGGCAGCTGTTCCTATTGAAAAACAAACAGAGATAAGGTTTTTGTGAAAGATGAGCAGTCAGCCAGGCACAAAAAAGCACAGCAAAAAAAAAACCCCACAAAAACAACATGAGTAAGTTTACTGCATATACATAAAATTCATGTATAATGCACATGTGCAAACTATAATATGAAGACATCAAAACTTTGCTGAGATGTTTGAGTGTCCCCCTGTATTTTATGAAATAAAGGAAATGGGTTATGCTTCTTCTTATTCTTGCGTCCCAGATATATTGCAATGTAATAATGTAATACAACTTTTAAAATGTGGAGTGCTTGTTTTTCCAGAGCAGTATCCCAAAATTAGTTAATTACCAGTTGCATTTCTCTGAAACAGTAAGATCACCTTCCCTTTAAAGGATCCAGATGCACTGTTTTTCGCATATGGTGGTCCTGTGTTTGCTGTGGAGAACCTAGGTATAAAAGCAAGTGCATTTCACAACCAAGGATAATGATCAGCAACTCCTCACCTACGGCAGCCTCTTCATAATTAAAGTCGAGCAGATGGCTCAAATCTCACTTTCTCTTTGGTTCACCATATGGTGGCCACGGGAAAATATGTATCTTTATACATTTCCGGAGAAAAACAGTATGTCCTCTCTCTCACCTGATTTGAAAAATATTGGTCACTAGAGAGATCATAATGAACTCAATGTAACTAAAATTAGAACAGTTCGGCTTATTGACCTCTTTATAGTACGGGGGTGTTTTTTTTTTTCTGGGAGGCCTCTTTGTGGCCTATGCTAATTTTTTTATTATTAAGCAATGAGAGTAATTGTAGCAGAATGTATCTTCCTCCAGCAGACCCAACAATTACAATGTACAGCCTTCATGTTCTGGGTGATGTCTCATTGTGATGTGTCATGGTTGAAATTTTGCCATGTTCCACTTCATGCAGCTGCATGATCTCACAGGACTTATTTAAGGGGACACTCAGCTGGTATAAATACAATGGAACACATTTGTGTTTTATGCACCTGGATGGCAGAATTGCATCAAAGCTTGACATGCATTTCCTTCAGTGCAATGTCCCTGTCACTGCGCTGGGAGATTGGTCCCCTCTTAAGTCCAAAGGGAAGCCTGTCCACTGGCCCATCAACACCACTTCCTGCTGCAACCTGGTTTTCCAAGGAGGTCTCCCATCCAAGTACTAACCAAGCCCAGATCTGTTTACCTTCAGCCATCAGGCAGGAGAGAGTTGCAGGGTGGTATGGCTGTTTGAGAAGCCTGTTTAGATGTAAAGAAATGTGATGCTTTATGAATATATTTGCTTTCTTCAGTACTCATGAGATACAACAAATACATTTTTCTTGAGCGCATAACTCCTGACAAAAAACGGTGACTTTTATTGATTGGCTAATTAGAGCTGCATATTCTGTGACCTTTGATTTCCATTGTGAACAATGCTCCCTGATGCTATGGCTGAAGAAACCCATGGGGTTCTTTTGAAGTGAAATTCTCCGGATTAACGTCCATTGTATTATGCCATCCTTGCCACTGTGGCCTAATCAGCGAGGGAGCTCTGCACAGTGATGCAATAGGAAGGCAGCCTTTCAGAAAACAAGATCTGTTTGTAATTAAATATTCAAATCAGTTCCTTAACCACAGGCAAATCACTTTTTTATAAATTGTTTATTGGTTTAATGTTATTTAATTGCATTCTGCGAGCACAGCGCCATTCCCTGCCAGAATGTTAAAATGTCTTGCAGGCATCGATCACTTACCAGCAGACAGTCAACACGGGTTCCCACTGTTCCCTTCCCCCCTCAACAACAGCACATCGGATTTAATTAATGTGGGCGTCAGGCATGAAACAAAGCGACTCACATTGAAAAACAGGTTATTAAGCAAGAACTGCACTTGTCAGGGATAATCAGGCCGCTGCACTGAATTAAACATACCATTGCATATTCTCCACAGCTCCTCAGACCTCAGGTCCATTCACTGCTTAATATCACTCACTATGGGCCAGGTGGAAGAGACTCACAGGAAGGAGTCCTCAGCATTTAAAAAAAAAACACCTCTTCACAGGCTATGCTTTAAAGAGAGCATGCTGTCTGAATGCAGTTCACAGAACAGCACATTAACAAGTGAAAACAAATTTGATTACGCCAAGTAGGCTGATTATCATAATGGGTTTCCCATTTTGTGTGATGTGTAAAAAATGTTGTTTTTTGTGCCTTTTCTACACTGCTTTCTCCTTTAACATCCCATTTGAGGCTTCAGTGAAGCAATGGTTGATATCCTTTCCATAGGAAGTCTTTTAATGTCACACGGACATGGTGGCAGGGGTAAACAAGGCCAAAATAATGATTCCATTATTCTGGCTCATACAAAAGAATAATTCATTTACGTAATGCCTTTCAGTCACTGGGGATTTGTAAGCATCTCTGAGATGATTAGAGATGTACTCAGTATCTACACACCAAACATGATGAAAAATGGAGCAAGTACAATTATGCCATAATTTGGGTGGCTGAAGTATACAAAATAACTTCCATCTGTATTTAATTCACAGCATCACAAACAGCAATACTGGTTGTCATGGCAATACAAGCTTGTGTTGGCTGCTTAGGTTATGTGGGACAAAGTATAGTCAAAACAGTAATGATAATGTGTGGTATCTGCTAGCTTGCTAGATTATAGCTAGCTGTGTGTCTTTACAAGCAAAAACTCATTGAGCTATATTTCCCTACAAATCACAGAGGGTGATCATTCAGGAATCTGAAAAGAGAAAACAGTCACATTTCACAAGAAAATATCAGCCATCACACACCAAATTATGATTTGTTCTCTGTTGGGGTTGAATGTTGACCCACACTTTTCTGTGTGATCTGTCAAAAAACTTTAAGTAATGATGGTATGATACCACCAAATACGCATATGCAACAAAAAAAAAAAAACCCCTAGATAAGAAAATCCACATCTCAGGAAACTCTCAATGAACAATTTGCTGAAAAGTAACTGTGGCATAACAGAATAGTGTCTACAAAGCAGGTTTTTAATGGGACACTGAGATTTCAATGCAACAAAAAACAGGACAGAGCCACAGTTGGATACAAGGAAATAGAGCTACAGAACCAGGGACACAAAACCAGGGAGAATGAGAGAGAGACAGAACTAGGATGAGAGAGAGCCATGGGAAAGGGGCACCAAGATAAAAGAACAACTGATTACAAGATTATCAATTTGAGAAGAGTGAGTTTTTTTGTTCTCTTTCCTTTCAAGCTGTTTGCTTAGCTTTGGGGATCCTGAAGGAATCAAGACTGTAGAAAGCTGGTTCAGGGTATGAAAAAGGCAGAGAATCATTGAACTAGATCACATGATGGGTGTCAACTATAAAATGTGCCACTGTCAAGAAGACCAACAAAAAATATTGTAGTTCAGGAAGTAGAGCAGTCGATTGGGGGTTGGAAGGTCCCTGGCTCGAATCTAGCTCTACTTGGCACAATGTCAAAGTGTCCTTGAGCAAGACACTGAACCCCAAACTGCTCCCAGTGGCCAGTTGCTACCCTGTATGGCAGCTTCTGCACCTGGTAGGTAGATGTGAGGCATATAATTGTAAAGTGCTTTGAGTACTCAGATGAGTAGAAAAGTGCTATATAAATGCAGTCCATTTACCATTTTGTTTTGACTTTGTTTTTTATTCCTCCAATCCTTGTAAATGAGCAGTTTTCCCAATTTATTCTTGTTTAACAGAAAGTGATTTGGATTTGAGTGTTCTGCTGCATGTTCTGCTACATGCATGCATTTCAGAAACATTGAAAGATTACTCTTCACCTACTTACACTTTATTTAGACTCTTTACTGGAAAGTGTCTCACTACACACAATATTGTCTCGACTTTCAAGGGCTGCCCACATTTTCATCTTATTAACGAGGAAAAACTGGACCAAGAAGTAGTTACTGTCTCTTTAGCAGTTTTCTGTGATGCTGGACAATGACTGCATTTAAAAACTATCATTTAAACTAAAATTTAAAAATTGCTCCATAATGAAGGACTCTCTTCTTTCCTTTTTGTTTTGTTTTGTTACTGTGCCACATCTCTAGAGATCTTCATCTTAATTAATCTAGACAGTGTGAGCTGCTCTGTGTTCTAGGCATTAGTTCTTATACAACTGTTAATTGTCTTGGTTGGTTAATAGTTCTGCTGAATTGCTGACAAATCCTGACACCACTGATTACAGTTTACTCTGTTTTGCCATGTGCCTGTAGGCAAAGACATTGATGGAGAAGACCATTGCTTCCGCTGCGCTCTCAATCTCTGCATGCAGGCTTTTGCAAACACCAAGCTGGAATTCCGGTCTTAACTTTCCCTTGAAGTAACACTAACTAATGTTTGCCCTCTGCCCTCTGTCTATCAATCAAGATACCAAGATACCAAGATACCCATCAATCATTCAGGGGTGCTGCGGTGGAATTGTTCTTAAGACACTGAAAATGTGAAGGAAGACTTGTGGGTTTACTACCCAGGCAAGCTGATATTATGATTTTGTCATTTTAGGGTGGATGCCATTATCATTGCTCTCCAAGCACAAATATGATTATTGGCAAGGAAAAACTCTTTCATTAAAAACACTCCTAATTCCTTCCATTCCAGGTAACAAATTAAATCAATGGGGCTGGCAAAATGTTCCAATGGCTGTAACATTCATGTCGGAATTACTGGACAGTAAAAGATCATGTTGGCTATTACTGTGCCCCTTCCCTGAGGTGTGCATTCTGTGTGGGAGGTCCCTCTTGAGAAGGACAATCGATGTAATATTCATTAGAAGAAAGGTGAATCACAACAGGAAGCACAGTCAAATCTCTCAGCTTACTGGCAAACAGAAATGATATCACCCCAGGTTCTTTGCAGTTCCACTTGTCCCTTGGCTTGTGTGAATGAGCATGTGTTGGTTAGAGTCATCCGAAAGCAGAAAGAAGCCGTGACATTCCACTTCTAAGATTAGGAACCAGACTGGCAGCAGCTCCAGAAACATTTTAAAGGCAAATAATTCTTGTGGTAAAGTGGACTTAACTTAAGTGATAACGCTCTGTATCTGTCACAGAAGAAAAAGGGGGTAAGGAAAACACATCCAGTAAATGTGGTCAGTTGTCTAGAAATTTCATTCAGGATGAAGAGTTTGCAGAGTGAGAGAGAGATCAGTTATGCTCATTTGCAGAATAAATCTTTACATTGCAATGACTCATACCCTTATAATTATTAGCATTAAAGTTAGCATTGAAACATGTATACCCATATCATCTGTGAGCACTCATCATTGAAGAAAAGAATGAAAAATTGTGACTTCATCCTGAGTGTGATGACTAGCTTTACATTTTCATGTATTTGTTCCAAAGGCCTTTTTTGGAAGGAAGGCCTTTTGCTCAGGGACGTTTTTGTTTCGTTTACTGATTGTCAATACCTTTGATTTTTAATTTAATGTTCTGTTTAGGATAAACTTCCTAGCCCCCCAAATTCAAAAACAGCCCTTTATTATACTGGTATGACATCTTTGCAGCTAAACCTTATACACAGTATTTCTCCATATACTGGTTTTGCAGTCATTCCGCTAAATGCCGTGGTACTCACACTTAGTTTGTTAAACTAGGACAGAGGGCATTTGTTTCACTCCATCAGAACTAATAATTGGTCTAGTAATACACCAATTCCAACACAATTATAATTTAATTACCAAATAAAATATAGCACAATCATGTAAATTGAAAAGTGACCCATAATGGACTTTTACAGATAAACTGTCTGGGTCTTTGTGTCTTGGGGTCTTCAGCAAATTCCAAGTTTAACAGCTGACATGACTGCTATCTTACCTTAAATTAAAAGCATACCACCTTATCAAATTAAATTACCCACATGTAGTGATTAATCATTCCAGATATTTGGATTTCATTTCACTCCCTGCTTATTTCTTTTAAACCATGTTGATATATTTTATGAGATTCATTGCACTGCACAAAGCCTCCATCCACATCACAATTTGATTTCATTTGATATCCCAGCCAGCTCATTTTGTTTTTTCATTTGCAGTTGCCTGTTTACTGGGATTATTGCTTGGCAGTCTGATTTTTTTCTCTCCTTCTCCCCTCTCTCTCTAGCTGTCTCTTTATTCCTCAGGTGTTTGCACTCAATACTAATGGAAATGAAATGAATTACATGAATATTTAACTATTCAGTAAGATTTGTTACCAGAATGTTTACATATATGAATGCAACCAATTATGTGGAATGTAGTAAAATAGTGTGTATATTATTTGTTTAACAGGACCCACTCCCTCCACAATTTGTGTGTATGTAGATACACATCAAAATTAAAACCATTATTTTTTGCACAGCTTGCCCTATATTCACAGACTCTACAGAACTGCTAATGCTAAATTGAGAACTGGAATTGTTAATTGAGCATTAAGACCACCATAACATGATACCTCCCTTCACTGGCACAGGGAAGAACTGAAATGAAGTGTGTTCCTGAGCAAATCCTCCTATTCACTTGCATACAGCCAATGGCTACTCCACACACTACCTACCTCTCTGAGAAAAAAAAAAACATTCTCTTAATCATTTGTGAAAATAAATGCCATAAGGGCAGTCAAAGGAATCGTGCTTTGAAAAAGGGTGTCTACTTTTAACGAGGATCACCTTATATTGACACCCAAAATGCGCATGTCAGGCCTGTGCATTATGTTTTGCACATTGCAAATCCTGATCTGATCTGCAGAAGAGGTAAACAAGGGCCAGATGCAGTCTGTCACACCCACCACTGAAACACTCATTGACATGCACATCACTGCCAGAGCACATATCACTTCATCTGGGATTGCCTATAAACACATAGGAATAATAAGACATTGAATTATCTATATAATCATTTATGTGGTTTCCTTTCCAAACAATATAGCAAGGGATATAATCAGCTTTCAGAGTTCATAAAAGAAGAGGTCAGTGGACGCGATTTAACAGATTTGCATATGTTTATAGGAAAACTTTGGTAAAGTCCATGAATATTATGATGAATAATAAATGAAAATTAAGATTTATTTGAAATGGTACTGAAATGAATATGAACTTACATATGGTACATATGGTACATTAACCGTTGTTGGTTTCATATAGATTAACAAATCCAACAAACTGATCTCAATCTGTAGGTGGGCCATTGTCTAAAAAGATTAACCAGAAGTATGTTAACGTTCAATGAATATGGAATCATGTACCATTTATATATCTGTCTAAACTACCATACCATTTTGTACTTGAGAGGCATCCATAAGCATACAGCTTGTATACTATCAAAGCCTTTTCCATGAGGCAGATCCCATGGGACTGAGTACTGGACATGACATTATGGTTACGGAACAACATGAGTTATAAGTGGCATTGTGTTCCCTGTTTCAATTAATGGACAGATCATCTCAAACCACCCACATGGTAACATTACTTGATTTTTTTTTTCCTGGGTGAGACGCTATGGTTTCCTATTCAGTGGGTTATTCCCCTACCCCCCAAACTCCATGGTATCTCAAAGCTTGAGCACATCTGCATCTCGCACAACCTGGTTGAACCAGAATAATATAAAGTGGTTTATGTAATATAAAGGCAGTAGATTTACACTCAGGCTGCCAGCTGGCTCACTCCTGGTCACTCCCAGTGACAACAAAACAGCAGTTCTGCAAACTATTAAGAATGATAATAGACAATGCTGCTTAAATTAAGACATACCCATGTAACACAAAGAGAAATCATTTGGAACTGAACAGGACACGGCTTATAAAGTGAGGAAACCGATCATTGAAAACTGGGGACAATTGTTAATATATGGGTCTAGTAAAGGACTGCATATTACACCACTGGTGATGGGATTCTCATAATTAAAGAGATGGGAGTGGGCCTTAAATTTAGGGTTTATGTGTGCACTTGTATGAGAAGTCATTGGAGTCGTCACCTTATATTCGGGCCAATATGATATTTACACCCCAGACGTGCAAATGTACATATCTCTTGCCTGATGGTCCCTGTCTCTCCCACCCTGCTTCCCTCCCACATTCTGTGACAGTCACAAAGATGCCTCTTCACACCAAACATGTTCCCTCTGAAGAGACCTGACCGTGCACTCATTTAAGCCACCAACGCACTTAAAATACCATGCACTGAATAGCATAACTGGGCGCTCCATGTGACTAAAGACTGCATGGACAGCAACCCGCGTGAGTTCTCTCTTTCCAGCAGATGCTGGCCTTTTCAAAGTGCAAGCTTCCGCTGCTAATTGCAGCGTGTGTTTTTGACCTGTCATTCCTCTGATCTGTGAAGGGTCCGGCACTCCGGAGACCAGCGTAACAGCCGGTAATTACCTATAGCTTTCGGAAACGACCAGGCGGACGGCAGCCGTACATCACAGTGTGCTGGTAAGATGAAGGGCCCAGCAGCGTGCAGTATTCCCTTGTTCTGACCGTCTCTCTCTGCAGTGTCCCTGGCAGTGAGACGTGTCCTCTGCTCATGCTGAGCGTTCACAGCGTTGTGGGTCCAGCAGGAGCCTCACCACCGATTTGGCAGGTACAGTTTGTCCTGCAGCTCAGACACTGCTGCAGTTAAAGTCGTATTTCATCTTCCTGTCTTCCTGGACATTTAACTTCTTATCTAAATGTGATTTTGTACTTGTTTTCATAAATTCTGTTTGTGGACAGAATGCTGTGTTTGGTGAACAAAGATGCAAGAGGCAATGGAGCCCCTGGAGTATTTCAAGGAGAAGAGAAAAAATCTACTGAATCGCTTAGAGGGTGCCCTGCTTGACTTTTGCTTAAAAGATGCAAATGATTCCCACTTTTCCCCTGACTGTGTTTCCTTTCAAGCAACCCCTCTTATCCCTGAAACAGGGACGTCTATAAATGCACCGAGCGTGGAGCGTGAAGCATCTTCCTTGCTGCTGGTTAAGGAGGCAGCATGTTAAAATATGGAGAGTTATGTGAGCGCATGCACATCCATTAGGCCTCGGCGAAGCGTTCGGAACACTGAGGACAGCTTGTACCTTTCAGGTGATCTCTGTTCACGCAACAGGATGGGCAGGAAAGATTAGAGGACAAAGTCGCTATGCGTGTGACCTCAACCGTAGAGCCACCCACCTGTGACCCACTATCTGCTGTGTTATTACAGAGCGCCACTCTTGGTAGACTTTTAATCTGCTTGAGTGTGTGCTGTTTCTCTGCAAGAGCACTGAGCTAAAACAAATAGAGGTGTTCAACGTGGTGTCCTGTGTGCTATATTCAGTAAAATATCAACAAAGTTGTAACACGTTTTTGATGCATTTTGAGCTGGTTTTAAAAATTTAAGTTTTGGGAATTTGATCTCATTAGGCTTATGGTGGATCTGTAGAAATTTGCTAGTTCTACTTGTATGTTTTTTTATCAAATGTATTTCAGTATGTAATAATATGCATTATTCATTAGCTTTGTTTGGTATAGGCATCAGCTGAGCAAAGAGATTTGGAAACAAAATAGGCTACACATGCATGCACACGCACAAACAGACACAAACACATGCATACACGAACAGACACACATGCATGCACGCATGCACACACGCACACACACACACACACACACACACACACACACACACACACACACACACACACACACACACACACACACACACACACACAGAAGGCAAATACATTGCCAGGCCCAGTTATTTCAACTGTAGCTAGGAAAAGAAAGAGCTACAAGTTTGCTGAGAAATGAAAGAAGAAAATGCACACATTTTCCTTGGGTGCATTTGGTACCACCACCATGTATAAGTTATTAACTAATGATACTCAGTGTGCTGTAAGTGGAAATAATGAAAATGAAATGCCTGTTTTCTGTTATGAGTTTCCCCACCAGTAAACCGCATTCACATTTCATCCACTTCAGTATACTCAGTATACTAATGTGAATGCAGTTCATTTTCAGGGAGGTTGCCCAAAAATAAAGAAAAACACCCATATGTGTATGTGTAAATGAGTTACGGCATCTGGAAAGATGACAGAAAGCGAAGCTGAAGCGGCCAGCGGTGATTGAAATAAATGGTGGTGTGCTGATCCTGTGTGGCATCACAGCCATCTGGTCTGGATCAGCTGGGCCCAGTGCAATCTGTCAGGTCCTCCTTCATCTCTGGGTCTTCCCCATCACTTCCGCCAGAGTCGGGTCTCGCTCTCATTGAGGAGCATGTGGAGGACATATTAGCAGGGACAAGCATTTATTTTTTAAAACTTATGTCGAGAAGAAACATATTTATAAGAAATCAATATCTGGAACTGTCGTGCCATCTGCGAAATTGATGATGGTGTTGGTGGGCTGGGTGGGGGCACAGTCATGAGTGTAGAGGGCATAGAGAAGTGGGCTCAACACACAGCCCTGTGGGGCGCTGGTGCTGAGTGTAAGGGTGGAGGAGAGGAGGGGGCCTAGTCTAACAGTCTGGGGGCAGTCAGTCAGAAAGTCCTTGATCCAGTGGCAGGTGGATTGGGAAAGTCCTAAGTCAGTGAGTTTAGTGACCTGTCTGCCCAGGATGATGGTGTTAAAGGCAGAGCTGAAGTCTATGAGTAGCATCCTCACATAGCTCCCCTGGTGTTCAAGGTGGGTCAGTGCAGTGTGGAGAGCAGTAGTGATGGCATCTTCTGTAGACCTATTCGCTCTGTTGGCAAACTGATATGGGTCGAAGGTGGGTGGGAGGCTGGCTTTGATGTGCTGCAAGACCAGCTTCTCGAAGCACTTCATGATGACCGGTGTGAGTGCGACCGGACAGTAGTCGTCGAGGCCACTGATGACAGTCTTTTTCAGCAGTGGAATGATTGTGGCAGACTTCAGGGAAGGTGGGATGATGGATTTACACAGGGACAGGTTGAAGATCTTTGTGAAGGCCTCGGAGAGCTGGTCTGCACATTCCTTCAGCACCCTTCCTGTCACACCATCAGGGCTGGTAGCTTTCCTCGGGTTCACGGCTATAAGCACACGCCTCACACCATGCTCCTGCACAGTGAGGATGTGGCTGTTGGAGGCTGGTGGAGGTGTCATGTCTGTCTCCGCTGCTTTCACCTCATAGTGAGCAAAGAAACAATGAAGTTCCTCTGCCAGCGAGGCGTCACCGTCGACAGTTGTGCGGTTGCTGGTCTTGTAGTTGGTGATGTGCTGGATGCCCTGCCACACCCGCCGTGGGTCGTTGTTGGTGAAGTGGTCCTCAACATATGTAAAGACTACATATATAGACTCCCTCTTAGGTGAAGATGTATGAAATGACCTGAAAAATATGTTCCAATTAAACAGAGTGCAGAATAGCCTTAAGCAGTGTGTATTTCTGCTTATTTCAAGTGTATCTGAGATGTTCAGGGGTGTCCTTGCACAGCATGGTTTCAAGCCTACAACTGAGAATAGCCAAATCGTGCTGGCAGAAGTGCTTTGAGCTGCAGGTGCAAACCTGTTCCAGTCTGCACAGCACGTTCAGACAAACATGTTTTATTCATATTTTTCATTTAAAATCAACCATTCCATCTTGAAATAAATTTATTATAGTAAATTCAGTTATCTGCAGCGTTGTCCTCTTTCAGAGAATCATGCCTAGCAGAAAACAAGACTCTGTTTCACTGCAGTGTAATTAAAATGAAATGCTGAGCCATAAGTTTTCATCCAAGAAGGAAAAAGGGCATTCAGTATTTTTACTTTGATTATAATTTTCCAGAGTATCATACTTTACTTTTTTATGTTGCCATTTTCAGGGGCAATGAGAAAAATTGTTCCCAGTCCCATGTTCTATTGCACATATATCTTTGACTGCTGTCATTCCCTCTGTTTAATAAATATGTTTCAGCAGAGTTCCCTAAGAAACACACTGATTACTTCACATACAGAACAAATACTTTACTGTTGTATATGTAATACAACCATTCCCCGTTTCATTACCATCTGCTGTATGATGATTACAAAAGGTATAGAACTGCTGCCATCAATTGTTATCCACCACAAAAAAACTGATTCATAAAACATTTTTTTGAAGAACTCAGAACAAATATACAGTCATTCAGTTTAGATTGAGCTTTACGTGGCCATTGTGTAGGCTTATTCTCAATGCTGTTTTATTTATGTTTTATACAAAGTAAACAAAAAAAATTATGTTCATTTAAGTTCAGGACACTACAGCCATGAGTGAGAAGAGTGTGAACAGTCTTTATTGCAGGGAATCTGTTTTGCCTCCTTCACAGATATCAGCCACTTTGCTAAGCTATCAGATTAATTGAACAAGATGGTGTTTCATTTTTTAACTTTTTTTTAAAATAAAATAAGTTATATTCCATAATATAAACTCGTCATATACCAGTATGTTGAAATAATGCCTTTACCCTCTGGTTACCATTTACACTAGAGACTTACACTGCTTAAATACTGGCAGAGTGATGCTTTTCACATAAATTCATTCATTATTCCATATCAGAACATTGGTATGATCCAATAAGAAGTACAACAAATAATGCATCCTTGTGATGGCCAACCTGATGTGATAGCGTGACCTTTCTGTGCTCTGTTTTTAACCTGTATTTTACAAAAAAATGTCATTTGTATTAAATTCTACATATGTAACAGCACAGTAATAGTTATTCAGGAATCAAAATCCAAAAAAGTGGACTCTTTTCTTATGCCCACAGTATGTCTGGCTTAACCTGTTTTGAGAACTGTGCTCAGACACTCTTTGAGGTTCATTACACACAAGCCAAAAATAGTATGTTTATTTGAATCGAGAGGGGTAAAAAAAAACAAGACGAAGTTTTAAAGCCTGCAGGCATTCGATATCCCTAATAAGCATCAACATTCTGTCACACTAAACAGTACTAGAGTCTTGCTCTGAGCAATTCAGGGTAATCTAATAGACCACAAGAAATAAGGATAGGGTGGAGGGATATTTTTGGTCATATGTGTTCCCTATGCAAGTAACAGGGCTTCTTTAATGGAATCTGGCTATTTTTACCCACTTTTATAATGATGGCTGGTCAGACATATTTTGGGGGGGTTACAAATGCAGCTGAAGGATGAAATGATACATTTCCTTCCTCTCTCGTTGCTCCTCTCTCTCCCTCCCTCATTTGACAGACCATCATTCTTACTAGACTCCTGCCTGAGATTGAATTTAAAACTAGGCTGGAGCTATGCTGTCCGCAGACACAGTCAGACTTTTGCACAAGGCTTCGTAATAATATAATGCCATCTCCTTTACATTCAACTAATTTCACAGGGTTATTTCCATGTGTAAATTCACATTTTAAATGTCTACTTCATCCATTTTGGTCATCTCAGCCCAGGTAATGCTCTCTGATGTGAGTTCTCAGCATTACACTCATACAGCCTGGGTGAATTCAGGTCAAGGCAGGCAGGAATGAAAAAGGTTCTACATTTCCAGCAAATGGAATTTTCCCTGTGTCCCATGGAATGCTTCATAGGCCAGACACAAACAAGCAAGCACACGCACTCATGCACATGCACACACACGCCAGCACACGCACGCACGCACGCACGCACAAGCTGCTCAGAATGCTAATGCCAACATTTACCAGCCGTTATGAGGCAGCTGCTGTTCAAACATACAGGGGTGAAATGTTGAGCTGACAAAGGGATTTTGTACTCAAACTGCAACTGACAAAGGATTCCCATCCTGTGAGTTTCAGAGAGGGGAGCACACATTCAAAACAATAATTAGGGAAACAATTGGCTGGATAAACATAACACAATTTTAGGGGT
Organism: Megalops atlanticus; assembly: GCA_019176425.1. Lineage (NCBI taxonomy): Eukaryota > Metazoa > Chordata > Actinopteri > Elopiformes > Megalopidae > Megalops > Megalops atlanticus. Next base: position 40,976,087 of record CM032875.1, on the reverse strand, counting down.
ATAACTTGGCTGAGGACAACTGACTGAGTTTTAACTGACTGACTGATATCACACATGGGTGATTCAGATTTTTGTATTTGTTTGTTTACTGTAGACAAACATGATAAAATGGTCAGTGCATTTTTAAAACAAAAGTGCACCATGCATTGTGTGAAATATGTTACAGCCAAGGCTGTTTTCAGCATTAGTCTACGGATGGGCTTTTAGATAGAGACAATAAAGGCAACTAACAGTTAATATTTAAAAATCAGTTACAGTAGATAAGTCATTAGATGAACAGAGAATGAATTGCTACACAGATACATATTAAAAATAGCACTAAAAATAATAGCGCATATTTAAAACACAAATGCATGCACAATGTTACAATAATATCTTAGGATACACAGAGTCCATGAGTACTCATTTGTTTATGCTTTCTCAGATATATTTTTTTTAATGTAAAATAAGATACAATGTCATGTGAATGTGGTAGCACATTCCATAATTGTGCACCTTTAATGGAGAAGGACATTTGCCCAAACAACGTTTTTCAGCCCTGTAGCTGTCGCTCCCAACTCTCCTGAGACTTATGCCACTACTGCTTTGTAGTTTATTAGCCTATTTCATAACAACAGATGGGACAAGACCATGCATGCATTTAAAAAGAATTCAAAGGTGTCAGTAATATGTAAAACTATGAAAATGTAACAGTAAACATTTTTTACTTCAGAGAGTTTTTGCCTAATATTTTTATTGGTTGATTGTAAAGGGAAGTTATAGGTGCAGTAAGGTAGATGCTATCTCACTATCATGCAAAAAGCATTCATAATCGATCAAATTTTTAAATCCATGAAACAAACTAAATCGTACACTGCATGTGATGGTAAGGAGTTCTAATTAGCCTAAACCTATGCAAATTTGCTTTAACTGCCACACATATCTTTTTGGCATGTTTATCAAGTTTCAATCTTGAATCTAAAAATAACACCCAGAAAGTCAATATCAGTTTATTTTTCAGTTTTCTCTCTCCCTCTGGTTGTGACATTTTTCATCAGTACAGTTATTACAAAGGTGTTTCAGAGTTAACAAAGATGTGTCAAGATGTTTTTTTTCTGTTTTCTAGTAAGCTAAGCGAATGTTATCTCCATTAAACTAAAGATTTATCTTACTGTTATATATGTAACGCATGGACAAACAGAATAAATAAATGGAGTATTACCACATGAATGTGTGTCTCCTGTGCTCCTGTGTTGAATATGTGAACATAGGTTAAGATTAGGATTAATATCAGAATGTAGCTATGTCTTAAAATTCTAGGACACTGAAACATTTTTAGCTGGTATTTAGTTGGAACCTTAGCCCCTGAAATAAAACCCTTCTTTTACTCAGTGAGACCCTTCTTACACAGGCTTGGGAACCTGAGTTTTTTTCCCTGGGTTTTTTCCCCGAGTTTGGCTTTGGTATAAATAGGTCTTCTCAGGTTATTGGTTGCAGGAATGCTGCCCGTCTCCAGAAGTGGATCTGACCCCGTGAATTCTTGTATCTGCTTTGGTATAAAAGGGGAACACGGATTCATTGTTTTCATAAGGGGAACTCCTTACTCTTGAACTCGCATTCATCTATTTCTGGTTGCCCCTATGCTCACAATTCCTGTCATGAATCAGAAACGCTGTCCTATTGACATAGTGATATTGATATTGATATTGTCACCAATTTTGAGCTCAGATTCCTCTCCTGGAATTTCTCATGATTCCAGTCAATCCAGTAAACCAATGCTTCTCAAACTGGGAGTCTGCTTTCAGATTAGCATCTTATATTAATTGACACAAAGGATAAAATAAAAACGTATCCGTGTATTGTAAAAAAATGTGTCTGTATAAAAGTGGCTTGAGTAAGAGAGCATCAGTGCATTACAACATGAATGCCTCAACCAGGGAGGGAAGGAACATGCGGTCCAGCCCCAACTTTACAAGTATGTGTGAATTGCTCCCTCACAACAGTTAATGTAGAAGGCCGAAGAGGTCTGAAGGTCCCAGAATGTCTTCATCAAATGAATGGGAGCAATAGATTTTTGCTGATGAAAGATGGGCCTTCATACACTGAAAACAACGAAGGATTACAAAAGAATACAGCTGTGGGTGAACACTGTGCTCTCAACCTCTGGACATGTCTTTGCCTCAACACAAACAGAACATGTTATCAAACTCCTCCTTCTTTTTACGGTCCACTCTCCTTCTGAAATACACTGCTGGGCCCTTCCACTTCAAGGGCAGTTTTCCCACTCCCCTTCATGTTGTAATTTTGTTAGCTGCACCACTGAAGGTAAGTGCTTTCTTCTCAAAGTATTCCTGTCAAATAATTTATGAATGGTTGCTCTCTGTGTTTTGGGTCATGGGGTCAGGGATGCACATGCAGAGTAAATGGAACAAAGACTGATTCTCCTTCTAGTAGCATTTTGGAAAATGAGTAACATGTACAGTAACAAGTGACTAGGGCACCATTCTCTTGGCATTGAAGAATCATGTTGGGTTATGAATGGGGTTGCCAATGAAACCTTAATCTGCACTTTTGACAAGACCTCATTTCTCTCTGCAGTCCTACATGCTGTTCATCTGCTTCTGCCTATGTAACAGAGATAAATCCAACACCAGATCTATTATAATATAAGTATGAACAACCAGAACCTACCACCAACATTTGGAAGAGGAATGTTTGCATTTATATTGTATGGCACCTTGAATTTATACAAACTGGTGATTCAAATGGCATTTTGAAGTCATTGATGCCACGCAGCCATTATTCACTCTAATTATCATTTTTAGACATACTGCTTTAGGGAACTGATAGCATTACAATGATGCATTGAAATATTTTCTTTTAACAGTGTGGACACCAATATACACCCTACACTAGATTTGAGATGGTATGGTATCAAAGGCTTTTCAGTAAATGAAGAATGACTGGTTCCTGTTCCACTCAACATCTTTAGGTCTGGTAGGTTTATACATGAAACACTGTCTACTGTGACTGCTGGAAGCTGAGTGATTTCCGTTATCAAATGCCTCATATACCAGATGGATTCCACTGAATCTCACTGAAGGCTTGCTCCATTAAAATTCACATTACAGATTCTGAATGGCCTTTGCTGTGCATGCTGATACACTTCTGTAAATATTCAAAACCTTTTGCTTCTTGGCTTTGTCTGAGAAGGAAGAGGCTCATTTCTGTATTGGCTTGCCAACTTGGCCACTAACTTAAGCTTGGCTAGTTTGTCCTTCTGGATATACGTTATCTTAGATCAACTTCATGGCTAACAAAGTTTTTTTTAACTTCATTACATAAGTAACAAATGCAGTTTACCACTCTCCTGGGTAGCAGTTAAAAAAACCCACATGGATTTGAGCTCTGAATCAGGGCCGGATGTAGCCTGCTTTGACTGGGGGTGCAGTGAAAATTTGTGTGGGGCATCATTTAAATTGCAGTCATAGTCACTTTTACCCACCCCCAGCCCCCCAAGCGTTTTTGGCTTGTTTACCCCCATTCTATACGTTTTTTTTTTTCATTTCTTTTCTCTTTTTTTCTTCTTTTTTCCCCTCATAACTTTTGTGATTCTGTTAAAATGTAACGTTTTTGGCTGAAGGCGTAGAGGGAGGACTGGGGGGGCATGGCAAGAATCTGGGGGGACGTAGCCCAACCCAGCACCCCCCTGTATCCGGCCTTGCTCTGAATTGCAGTGAAGGGTGGACAAGTGAAGTGAAATTCACCTCAAGGTGGTCCTAAGTCCATAAAGCAGGCCTCCACTGCGATTCCATACAGGGCCCACTGAATTATGCAAGAGTTAGCTTATGAAAAATACACACTCCCTATCCGTCCAAAGCGGTTGGTGGCCCCTGTCAGCTCAGTGAGGCAAAAGAGAGAGAAATAGGGGTTCACTGCTGAAAAAGGGCTGCCTTTTTTGATTTCTATATGTTTGTCCAGGTGTGAAAAGTAAAGGTTTCTATGGGTAATCTCTTGGCCAAAGTAAATGGAAAAAAAATTCCAAGTAATATATTTGGTTTAATAGAAGTTTCATGAGCGGCAGAATTCAATTTCATCACACCCCCTGAGCAGGCAGGCCGTCTGGGCGACTGGGGAAATTGATTTGGCACAGCTCTGGTCCTGAGGTTGGAAGTTTGTAGGCGATACTTGCTCTTTGTTTAAATTGCTTCTCACTTCAAGGCTGGTTGATTCAAAGTGGGAAGAAAAAAAAAAAACAGCAATAGAAAATTGACATGAGAGCATGAGAGTACGGATATCACAATTTAATGGCTTTATTTGACACAGCTGGTATCCTAAATCCACTGAAGCTGTCAGAGTTCAATCCAGACACTCAAGCCAATTCATCGTATACAGAGGGATGCAGTTTCTTTTTCTTAATCAGGGGAGAGAGGACTGCGTACTGGTTATACCTTTCTAGTTATGAGCTTATTACCATAAAGAACCTTCACAAATCTTCAAAGGTAATCACATCTGTGATCTGCTTCTTATGTGCCTGTGGTTTACTGCAGGTGTATGCCTTGTACCTGTACCATGCTGAACCTGTATGCTCTGTGCTTGAAATATGCATCATCTTCATCACTTATATTGGTATGAAATATTTTAGATTAAATTTTTGTTTACTTTAATTAGCCACTTGGCACAGCAACACACATACTCATCACTTTCATTGTGACTTCCAGCCTAAGTAGTAAAAAAAAAAAGTAAAAACACCAAATGCAAATTCTACAGAGAGCTGCACTTTGAAATTCCTTTATTCCAGTTTTAGGTTGTTCTGTTTTTGATGTATTTCCACATACAGGGTTGGGAGGGTTACTTTTAATATGTATTCCACTACAGATTACAGAATACTTGCCCTAAAATGTAATGTATTCCGTTAGATTACTCAAGGTATGTAATGTAATCTAAATACTCTGGATTACTTTTTTTAAAGAATGTTCATCCGACTAAGGTTCTGAACTGTTATTTTTAGAATGTTCAGGCTGTGTTCACATGTAGCGTTTTTTTTTTTTTTTTTATGAAAAATGCTGGCCAGAGCATTTTTTTTCCAAGTAAAAAAAAACGCTGGCAGCGTTTTTCCAAAAAGCAGTTGAGAGCGTCTTTTGTTGCAATAACAACAGTAGCATGTACATTGTTAGCGATCTAGCTGGCTATACATTGTTGCAGAGCTAACGTTACCTAACAGGCTAGTTTTGCTAACGACAAGCAGTAAACACAAACAGTTTCCAGAAACTCCTAGGATCCATCCAATATGACTCCAAACAGCATCTTTATAATGAATGTTACGATACAGTTCAACTGTCATGTTGTACAGTTCACTGTGCTCAGAAACTAGCACAATTAACTTCTCCACTGCTACCTTCTCCATTTTTGGTGGTTGTCATGGGAAATGACAGGTGTCACTACTCCGCTTGTGATTGGTCAGCTGTCAAAAAAGCGCTTGACGGAGTAGCTTAACAATTTAATGTATAATATGCTTAGTGTAAAATTGGAGTAATCGCAGTTTTGAACATGTGAAATTTCACTTGTTTTGTCACTGTATCTACTCATTAGCTAGCTTTAATACTATACCTACTAGCCTACTAGCTAGCTGAATAGCTAATCCAGTGCAGCCAAACTATGTAAGATAGCTAGCTAGCGATCAATATTAGCTTAAATAATGAAAAAGAGAACTTACTTCAAGATGCTTCTTCAGGTTAGAGGTTGACTTTTTTGAAGCGGATAGCAGTTTGGTTGCTGGCAAACAGCTTTCACTGTAGTTATGTTGTGACCTTTGCAAAATTTGAAAGTAAGATGGTCCCGGTATTTCCATGACATAAACGTGTTGCGCTGATTGCTTTCTGTCTCACTCTCCATTCTACTGTCTTGTGAGTCAGGCGAGCTGCGTGCTTTTTTTTTTTTTTTTTTTTTTTTTTTTTCGTGAGGGGCATAGGGGAGATACACCCCAGAGTTGCCTATCACTGGATAGATTTTCCAACTGAATAAACATTAAATGAAAAAAAATAAATTAAATGAAAAAAATCCAATGTAATCCCTTCAGTAATCTAAATATTTTTAAAATGTAACTGTGATTTGATTACCATAAATTTAAATGGTAACTGTAAAGGAATACAGTTACTCATATTAACATAATTTAATTTATGTTGCGTATTAATATAAATACGCAATGCTGTTACATGTATTCCGTTACTCCCCAACCCTGTCCACATACCTACCTTTACCATAATAAGAATCCCTACAGAAAGGGCATTATTTTTCAGGCAATTAAATATTCTAGTTTTAGATCCTTCATTGTTCTATAACCAACACCATGTCAATCAAAGTCCCACGCAAACCCCAGAATGTAATACTTGACTCCCTAAGAAATTAGATGTGATTATCCATTCGTGTGTAATTTACTAGACACACACTAGGCACAATTTACACACACACACACACATGCCCGCACACACACGCATACACACACACTGCACTCTCTCACACTGACACACAAATGCACGAAAAACCAACACTCTCTGTCACTCACTCAGCACATCTTGATGCAAGTGTCTGAGTGGCTGAAGTGTGAGAAACAAGTGTTAGATTCTCACTGCTGTGAAGCTACCATGTATGTCAGAACAAATCAGTTCTTATTCTTGATTCTTTGGACTGTTGACAGGATACCCTCTTCTACTGACATGTACTCATACACCTTCATGTATCCACCCTTCAATGCAATTACAGATTATCAGATTTCGTGACTATTCCCAATGTAAATCTGGTGTATTCCTCACACAATACAGGGTGATTTGTTGCTGTAACTGGCTGGTCATCTGACTGCGCCATCTGTTTGTACCAAAACCCAAGGCCCAGCAGCCTGGAAATCTTCTGATTGCTCCCACAGATCCACAGAAAGGTCACTTCTGAATTTATGTCACATAAATGGGCCAAATATGCTGTATGTCAGTTTTGTACCTTAGCTAGACATTTGCTAATCATTTGAATCCTGCTTCTCGAGTGCAGAAAAGAGTGTAGAAAGACAATTATTGAATATCTATTGTTAGCATTGCTATTGTAAAAGTCACAGAACAATGGAACAGGCTCTCAGAAGGCTCCTGCAGTCAGATTATAAAATTGCACCTGGATTATCTCTTTCAATTCTTAGAGGAATTTTATTTTCTCTATATATTGGCTTCTTTTTATATTTTGTACTTATTTCACATTCAGGAGCTATAAGTCTGTGTGCTTGACAATCAGTATTAAAAAGATGAATGGGGTAATAATGATCTTGTATGTTGTCCTGGAGCAGATAACTGTGTAGAGTCAGGCTGCAAGACACTTGGACATAATGATCACAGCACACACGATACCCTGGCTTGCATACACAGAATCAGAAAACTATGCCACAATGTGTCTACACCTATCCCCCTGGGGCCCTAGGTCTAAGTGTTGTGACACAGCTTTGTGAATGTGTGTATACAAGTGTGTGTATCATATGTTCTGCAGTCTACCCATCAGAGGGTCTTATTGCTGCCTTAGTCTGGTACTCATCTTTACCTAGTCGAATTTCTGCATAAGGCTGAGGTTGCTCCTTTTTTCTCTTGTACTCTGTTGCCATTGTTTTGCGCCCTTAGTGTCTTCCTGCTGTTTTCCCGTCCTTCCATATCTGTTTCCCATGTACACCTCTAGTGAGCCAGATTGTGGAGTGACAGATAAAGCCCTTGACAGCACGCTAAGACCAGCATCCCTCCGTGGACAGTTGGCCCTGCGGCCGGACATTAGCTAAATGTCTTCTGAAATGTCACCTCCTTGACGGACGTGTCAGTATTCAGCCCCGTGCCAAGGACTCTGTGCTCTGTGCTGGCAGAGAGCAGCTGTGGAGCTGTGGACTGCTGGGGCAGCTTGTCTCTGTCCTTGCGTTACTGGAAATTCAAGAGAGGAGATGAAACATTTATTCATCAAAACAATTCATAAACATCAGCTTGAAGGTATAATGGCATATCTGGGCTGTCACCACCTCTTCTGCATCCATGCAGATATTTTGATGATAACACGAATAACTCATTGTATATTATTGAACAAACTACATGCATGGAATGTGCATTATAAATTTAAGAAGTACTTTAATGGAGTAATTTTCAGCAGTAACAGCAACAAATCAAAACAATAGCCCAATCAGTAGTTGGGAGGCAAAGTCATAGATTTTTTGAAGCACTTTTCTTCAGCAATAAAAAAAATGTGCTGATGCGCCCAATTTAAAGAGCCATATGTTTCCTCCAGGCTGTGTTTGGGACAGTTTTTGCTGAGCTCTGAATTGAAAATATGCAGGCCCATATATTGCACTTGCACTTGCAGGTTGGCATTTTTTGTGCCTGCCATGTAAGAGGCCTCTTATCTGGAGTCAGAGATTCCCCAGACACTCGTAGAAGGACGCCCGCTGCAAACGAATGGGCTTCCCCTGTAAGGCAGCAAAATCCGCTTGTGCATTGCGGTGTGGAATTATTGCTCGAGCACAAGTACAAAAACAAACCCCTGTTCTCTTGTCTCTAATCTGCAGCTGGGGGGTCCTTGTGCAGCGTTGCAACACATCATGTTATGTCTTAAGGGGAGAGCAGCACAACAGCTAAAACAGTGGAGGGCCTTTCATTACATTACATTACATTACATGCATTTAGCAGACGATCTTATCCAGGGCGACTTCCATCACAACAGAACATAAGTGTATCCATTCAAATTAAACGAGCAGCAGTGTAGGACCAGACTCACAACACTCCCAGACAAAGAGCCAAAGAACATGCAGGTGACATTCATCATAAAAGGGTCAGGTGTATACAGTGCCTTCCTCAGTCAAGCAGGCAGAAGGTTAACCTGAAGAAAGGAGACAAAACCATAATGCTCAGCTGATTTTATTTTTTTAAGGAAAACTGCTGAGCCCCTACTGATTTAAACATATGAGCAGTCATTCCACAAGCCCTTTGCATTGTTTGTTGTTTTGGTTTCACATTTTCAATATCAGGTTTAAGGCCTGTTCTCTTCATTCTCAAACACAATTGCTCCTCCTCAAAAGTCCATCTGAAGCAAACAAGGGTCTGTGAAGTGTAGGAAAGTGAACACATTTTCCATACCCCATTAGTGCCTTAAAACTAAAACAAAATGCACCTAAAATAAATAAAATTAATATGACTATGCTATGCCAACTGCACACTCATTTAAAACAAGGACTATTTTACATGTAGTAAAACCATAGTCTCCCCTTATGCAATGTCATTTCCCTGTTTGAGAAACCTTTTGTTGTCCTTGTTGAATGGCTCCTACTTGGCAGCGTAACACAGCAAGAACTCTTACTATCCATGTAACTAACAAAGGAGCTGCTGACAAGGTGCTGACAAGACAACACAGGTCAGCGTGCATGATAATTCCCTCAGAAATCAATCTCATGCCATGGCGGCCCCTGACAGGACTCGGCTATCACCGAGAACCTTCAGAGAAGGGCAAACAGGAGGGAGAAGACAGTGGTTGCTATTAAGTATATTGTCATGTATCATCAAGTGTGTGGGGTAGAGCTTCTCAATTTCCAATGACATGAAGGTCAATGGAGCATGGAATGTTGACACTTATCATGGAGGGAACATAATCTGGCATGATTTGTCCCTGTAACTGACTGGTCATATGACCGTGTCTGTTCATACAAACAGCCAAGCCCCAGTATATTAAAAATCGTTGCCACTTGTTCAAACCTGTAGAAAGAGGTGTGCTGATGTATCAACATCTACGTCTCAGTCACAAATGGACCATTTGTTTAGTATAATGCCAGATGTTTTTAATTATAACCTTGTTCCGAAATATTTGTTTCAGTGTGTTTACAATCTGTGCTGAAATAAACAGGAAATCACACAGCAAGGAAATAGGGCCATTGAAACTCTCAGAAGGTTCCTTGAGCTAGATGATAAAACTGCACCTGCATTATCCTTGTAAGAATGTTATGCCCACAAGGATACTGTCATGGCAGACAGCTTGGCCTGAAGGCAGATGGAGTTACAGCCTGCATAAGATAATCTGAGTTGGAAGTCAGACCTTTTTTCAGACCAGGGAAGTAACAGGATACATTTCATGTGCTGTTTCATGTGCCATCTACTTTAGCAATGCACAACAGTGTATTTCAAAATAAGTCACTACATATATATTTGTATAAATGAGTCTGTCGCTCACACTATTAATATCAATATTCCACCTTAAAACTCACAATTGAGGCCACATTACCTCACACAGGTTAAAGATTTATGTTACTTGGCCCCGTGGTTGCATTACTGTACTATTGCAGAGTACTTACATACATGTAACCCAATATGTTTTTGACTGCATAAAACTTACAGTCTTTTTTAAGTCAAGTGTACAGTCAACCAAATAAATGTAACCGCTTCTGAGGCATTCAGATGAACTAGAAAACATGGTGTATTTGTTATAGAAAATGTCTCCCAAGGTATAGTGTGGTTCAGCTAGTGCACCAACAGATACCTGCAAATGTATTGCATTTACATCCATAAACTATATGTTTAAATGAGGTTAGATGGGAGGACAAAAGCACATTTTAAGGACACAGAACTCAAGGTCATTGTATTTGTTTTTGTAGTAAACCCTGAAAAGGGCTTAACCTTGATGCATTGTATATGCGTGTGTGTGTGTGTGTGTGTGTGTGTGTGTGTGTGTGTGTGTGTGTGTGTGTGTGTTTCCTTCATTATGTCCCTGAAAACTCCAAACATTATAGTGTCAGGATAGAAGGACTTTTTTGGTAGGACTTTGCTTGACTGCCCTGTATCTCTGTCTGAAAGAAGCAACAGGTATATCTTGCTGAATAACCATAATACAATGGCGCAAAGTTTTAAGTGTCCTTTATTGTCTTCTTCTAATGATATAGTCTAAAAGCAATCTATGTGAAAGAATGAAAATTACACCTGAAGGGACACGCATTCAATCTTATGTCCTTTTAAAATTCTGGACAATCCATATCAGGTGCTTCTAGTATCTAGTAGAGATTTGTTCGAAACTCAAACAGAGCTTCAAACATCTACCTTTCATGAATATGTCATGAAGCTGCATTAGTGTTCAGGCAGCCTCAGAAGGGAATGCCATGACCTAACCATCAACACAGCGACAAAACTACCCAGGATTTTCAAATCATCCATTACAGTCTCCTGCTCTCCAGGCTGACAGTAACCTACCTGTCACTACAGAGTCCCCCCCTGCTTTTGTTAGGAGCAGATAGATGTAAATCAAAGGTAGCATCTGTGATGGGTTGTCATCGCCAGGGCCAAGAGGCACCCAGCCCTGTTTGTGTCACAGGGACCTGCCTGGATATGCCATCTGTATTCTCTGCTTATATTTTCGAAAATCAGAAGTACCCGCCAGCAGGACTGCCATACCACTGTCAAGTGCAGTGGAAAGTGTTGGTGAAGATGTCTTTCTCAGCACCCAGCAAAGAGTACTGTTTTGATATGAGAGTATGTGCCCAGACAGTCAGATCAATTACAGCAAATGAAGGGTGAAGACCCAAGATTTCGTATTTATTTAGCATGCTGAAGGTGCCCCATAGCTCCTTGAGTGGCATATTTAAACAGATTTTTCAGACTGAAAATCTGTATTTCTTGCTGCTTCCAGGCCTAATTGCCATTTTCAGCCTCTGCCCTCCTAACCCTGTATTACTGCTAAAATCTCCTCTCTTCATTTCACTCCCATGGGGTAGACTCTCATATCCTGACTCCTGGCATACTGACCTTAAATGTCACTTCTAATCAGTCTTCGACTGATATGGTTCAAAGGGACGTTTTCTGATTTTGCACAACACTTTGTGTTGTCATTATCACACTTTTTTGATAGATGGATCTTCTAATCTACTGTGCATTATGCAGAAGCTGCTTGAGGCACAGGACTTTGCTTTAGCCTATATAAGGGAAGGTGCTTGCAAGCCTTTGTTATTGTTCTTGCTCAAGCTGTTGAAGAGTAGAAGCTTTCTTGTAGCCTTCTGTGAAAGCTACTTCAGTCCATGGACTGGCCGTCATTTCATGCTGTCATGCAATCTGGTCAGCTGTTTTTTTCAGCCCCCCATAGGAGTTTAAGAAAGTCTGTCAAACACCTTTGGTATCCTGGCAGCCGTTTACCTCTGAACCTCTACAGGGACACACTCCACAGTAATTCATATAGACCACAGGTGAATCTCTAACGTCCCCCAATTCTGTTGTGCTCTGTGTTGTTAAAGGAAACTCTTTGTGACAAGTGTGGCTCACCACAAAGCCCCAGGCATGACAGTGTGAGAGTGACAGTTTCTCCAGTAGTCTGGGAGCAGTGCCTGCTCATCTTGCTGTTCACTTAAGTGCCCCATTCTGGGAGCCTTTGCTTCATTGAGTAGATGGATGCATGTTTACCATGCGGCTGTCAACTCAGTCACTGTAATGCGGGCTTATGTTCTCTAGGGATGAGTTTTTTGTGTCCATGCTTCAGATGACTGGTTGCCAGAATGTAAGCTTACTTATCTTAACTTTTCAGCTTCTTTTTTACTTGCAGGTAAGAGCACAATGATAGTGGCAAGAAAAAACACTCATAAACCATAGACAAAGGAGGACACACAGGATTCGACTCTTAAAACATCTTGCACTCCTCATCCATTGCAATCTGAGAATTTCATAAACATTCAAAGTGTTTACTAATTAAGCCAACTGCCTGAGCACCTTCATCCACTGTATGCTTAACTTGTATTCTGTCCAGTGACTTAGTTGAGCACTTCCACTGACATACACTTTTGAATTATCATGCCTTTTGCAAGCTCTGTCAAAATTACAGAGATCATCAATTCTTATTTGTGACCATGTCGGTAGACTGGGCCAGCAGAACACACGCTAAGCGACCATACTACCAGTAAGCCGCTCTACCTTCTTATACTAGAAGAACTGAAAAGACCGTTGTCTATATCCAGACTTTAGAAGCAAATAAAAAGCAGGTTTTGATGTTTGCTCTGATTTAATGTGATATATTTTTGTAAACGAATGGATTCAAACAAGTCACGGAAAACCTGATCCATGATGTCCTCCCATTATAGCTATGTGGGCAATTTGCTCATTATTGTTAGTCTTCTAACCAGTTGAACACAACTGTATCTGTAAAAAAAAAAAAACCAATTCAAATCTTACACAGCACACACAAATTTGTCAATTTTCTAAATTAACAAAAATAAAGCACTGATTTAATCTCCACTCTTCAGAAAAATCATTGTCATACACTGACTTCCAGCAGTGGCAGTTATTCAGTTCACCATGCACATACACTGGCACTGGTGTTAGTATTCATCAAAATTTATGATTGGTTGTCTGTAAGGCATTTAAACTTGGGCTATGATCTGTTGGTCATCATAGGGTCCTGTGTTAATGCTCCTGCAGGATGAGCTCGATATATGTAGACATGAAGCCGACTTGAACTGAAAAAAAGGGGATATCAAGATGTTCAACAGTTTTTGCAATTTACACATTTTACACATTTTTATCAATGTATTAATAATATGTGGAATATTAAAACATCACTAAAGTGTAATTATGGAATTATTAATATTATTTAAATGGAGTATTTAAACAAAAAATTCAGTTTTGATTTTACATCATCATGGGAATTGTAAATACAAGTACACATTAAAACAAATAGTGCTAACCTGACACAAATGTAAAAGTAGCTAGCTTGCCAGCTAATTAATGAAAAATTTAAGCTTATACCTTGCTGTGTTCATAACAGGTGGAGCAAAAGGCACTTGTTTTATTCTAAGTAATTAAATATGCTTGGAAATACATGCAGCAGGTTATAATATGGCTAGTCTGTTACTGTGAGACTTTCTATTAAAGTTTCCTTTAGACAGTGGCATCTCATCTGATTAAGCATAACAAAATTATGATGTCACAAGGGCATTGCAGAGGGGCATGGAAAAATAGCAGCCCACAGGGAAGAAGTATAGTTCCGTTACTATATACAGCCCAGCAGATGAGACGCCAGTCTCACTACCGTAAAAGTTGGCAGAAACAGAACTTGTTTTTGAAAATGAAAATCCTTAAGAGAGTCGAGGATCATAATGAATTTGTGCAAAAAACAATAAGAGAATCAGTTCTGTCTGTGGTAATCAAAATGTTGTGATATACAGTGCTTGAAACATAATAAAATTCAAGGGATTAAGTGAAAATTAAATGAAAATTGAAAGTGTCTCAACATAGCAGCTTAGCTCTTAAATAGCTGTTGTGGGGGAAAAAAACTGAATTTTTGATTCTCGCCATACTCTTTTTGCAAACAATATTTTCCTGTCTGTGAGACAGGAGACTTTGTATTTCACAATAGTAATAGCAATCACCATTAGACCTTCTTTCAGGTTTCTAAATGGATTTGATTCATCTAATTGCCCTGCTTATTTATAGCAAGGCTATGTGGTGGGAATGGGTTTTGTGCATATTTTTGCTCTGATGAAAGACAGACATTAGTTATTTCAATTACACCAGGCATAAAAGAAATGCTCTTCGCTAATGAATGCAAATGGCATCTGTCATATGGGCTCGAATAGAAATAGATCACATTTATTTTCTGAGTGGTCCAGACTTTTAAAAGCATTGCTAAAAAGCCTGCTTTTGGATAGCATGACAAGGTTAGATGCATCCAGAAAAAGCAGACAGTAGTGTAACAAAGCACCAAAAATTGGTCTTGGCTGAGACCCAGTGTGGACTCAAGGTCCATCTTTTCTCTTGGACTTTTTTAAAACTGTAGATATTTTTCCCTTAGTATGACATTATATATCAAGATGCAGCAAAATATGGAATTTAAAAATATATTACACACATAGGCTTGAGGCACTGTTTTAACCCTTAAGCAATCAACATATTTCACATACACTAATGACTAACTGGGGACATTTTTGACCCCAAGATATAACAAATGGAAAAATCAACTGTCATGATGAGTATTAAACCTTCAGCAGACATACAAATCATATTTTTGCATTAAATTATGCAACTGAATGATGCCATTTTAACACAATAATGTAAAGTTTAAATAAATAAATAAATAAATAAATAAATTTTAAATATTATGGACCTAATCCATCCATATTTCAGTAATAGCACAAACTGATCAAATTACGCATTAATGGTAAAGAACTGAGCTACCATCAAATTATTAAGTAAATATTTTAGAGTCATGAAAACATCCTTTTTCTTCTGTACATTTTCAAAACTTAGGCAACACCAACTTTTATCGTTAAATTTTCTAAAATTATTTTAAGCGACAGGACTCACTTGTAAGTTGCTTTGGATAAAAGTGTCTGCCAAATGAATACATGTAAATGTAAATGTTAATGAATAGCAATAATTGTAAAAACCAGCTGGATGACCATCTTCTTTACTTTCCCGGTTTTGTATATGTTTAGTGACATACTATATATTAACAAGTGCTAAAAATATACAGTTGAAAAGAGGGACTAGCAATAAGACAATGAATATGAATCATGGTTCTGTGGTGTTCATGTAGAATAAGTCTAATATGGTCTGCACAATCTGACCCCAATTCATCCAGAGAACTCTCATCCAGGTAATTCTGGTATGTCTCACAATGTCTGCTACACCACATCATGCTAATCCTGATCTGTTAGACATTCTTTGCTGAAAACAAAGCATTGATGTGTCACCCGAATTTACCAAAAATGGAAGAACAACTGACATGGATGTATTCACATGAGCTATTTTGGGGGGAGTCGGTTAGGCACATGGGGAGCTCTGTTGTCTACTTCTGCTGAACTTCCTTTCTGTTCAGAGGTGAATAAGACACATGAACTCCTCCCCACCTACTTCATGCTGCAGCTTCCATTGTTGCATTCTCACTCTTTTCCATGCAATTATCATGCACTGATCACATGATAAATGTATGCCAGATATATACAGTACACATAAAGCAACAAGTCAATAAATATTTACTATGACAAAGAACATACATATCAAAGGTATATGCTAGTCTCATTATCAGCCACTTGAATCAGCCAGTTGAATCCATAATAAGCTATTTGCAACACTGAACAACCTTTCCTCAGAAATGACACCTTACAATATTTAACAGACATTTGCAACTGACATATTTCAGAGTATATACATATACATAATTGTGTGGTTTTGACTAGAGCCATAAATGATGATGCTTTACTTAAATTCAACCTGTGGACTGCAGGGAGCTGAACATTGTTATGTTATGTACAAAAACTCTTATACTCTGCCACATTTTGATGTGTCCTTTGAATATATTGGAGACTCTCTTTGGTTCAGTTCCCCCCACAGTAATTGCTGCCAGGGGAGCCTGCCTGGAAGACCATGCCCAAAACAGCTCTCTCTCTCTCTTTCTCTATGCAGCAGTGGTTATACGCAAATTACATTTACATTTACATTTACATTTATTCATTTGGCAGACGCTTTTATCCAAAGCGATGTACAAAAGTGCAAATAGTGAGCAAACAACAGGCACAAGAGCAAGATGTGTACAGGTCATACAATGCATATAGTGCTGAAATTGAGCGCAAGGTCAGTGACGCGAGCCAACTAATCTGAACTAGGATTGCATCTCAAATACAATTACAGAAAAAATGGAGTACCGCTATACTACCTAGGTAAGTGAGCAACAAGTACAAGACAGGAGTCAGATTCTCAACATCAAAGTTACAAGGTCGAAGAGGGAGAGGTATCAGTCCAGGTAGAGGTGAAGAGGTGTGTCTTCAGCGCACGTCTGAAGGGTTGGATTGAAGGAGTTGTTCTCAGGGGGGTGGGAACAACTCATTACAGTTAACAGCGCATTACAGTTAAGCCTTTTGGACTGTGCAGTGGCTCTTCCACCTTCAAGGCTGATAAAGAGGGTCCTAAAGTTGGTCTCCCACTGTCAGCACCCTGGACACCTGGATGACCTATTAGTTCACACATCTAATACCCAAGGAGCCATACATAACCTATGTACCGTCGTAGGTTGTGTTAGGGCTGTGGACTTGAAACTCTACCCCTGAAAGTGTGCACTGCTCCAGAGAGGTACACATCCTGATGGAGACTGGCATTGTTGCCACTGATCTCAAGCAGATTGCTGCTGTCACCTCCTGGCTAACCCCCACCTTAGAACATGAGGTCATGCAGGTTTCTGGACAGGCTTCATCCTAACACTGGATTCGAAGACAGTGTTACCCTGCTGCATGGCGGAGTGCAATCTGCCTACTTTAGCCTGCACCAGGGCCTGTCAAAAGCACCCTGACTGACCGACACTGCCCTCAGAGATACTTCATTTAGGACACAGATGCTATCATGATGGTGATCTTGGCATCATGTCACTTACTAATAAATATTTTAAAAATGTAACATTGCATATTAATGAAGTTACTGACCTCTGAATGCATAGTTAACCATCATCTCACCCAGAGAGAGGACTCAAGAGGATTAATTCTGTGGTGTTTTACTGTTTTATTACATGTGGATTGATGATATAGTTGATCCACATATATGAGTATAATTAGCTATGCATATGATAGACTGTTCCTCTGCAGCATCTGCACAGCATTGATCTAAATAAACAAGCCTTAATTCGCAGAGCTATGGAGTTTGTTTGGAAAATTTTCATGCCTGCAGTAGTTGCAGTAGAGAAACTCTCAGTGCAGACCCTTTTCACCATTAAAGTATGTCAGGTCAGTAAATATGAATCATTGAGACAGCACAGCTGATAGTTAATGCTGCTGGCATCTGTAATGGAACAGAATTATTGACAAGGTGTGATGCTTGTGAGAAAAGCATTCCTTGCATTGAATCGGTTATTACATCAAAGAAAGTGAATTTGTAGTACGTGAGGTCATTGAAGGGAAAAATGCAAATCATCTTCCCTTGCTCTTTTCTCTCTTTCATTTCAACATCTAAGCAACTCAGTACAGCCGCCAAATTGTCATGACTCATTTGCCATTGTAGACAAGTACAAGTGAAAGCACTTGAGAGCTTGCAGATTCAACCCGGTAAAACAGAAGGTTAACTATTGAGTTGCAGTGAGAGGCTGGGTTGTTTATGACGAGTTTCCACCATCCTGCTGTTTCAACATGACGAGTGATACCACTGCACTGCGATACCAGTGAACTCAGCTTCCACCCTTATGTCCAGAGCCCTCTCCTCTGCTTTCCAGTGAGGAAGAAACAAAGAGACCTGAAAGCTATCTGCAAAATTTCATATCCAGACATACCGCTGACAAACTCAGAGGGAGACCCAAGTAAAATAACTGTCAACATTGGAGAACACCCCAATGCAACAGAACCACATGCTCAGATACAGTATCATTATTGTTGGTTCAGGTTGATTGGCTAGCAGGCTAGTGACATAAATGGACATTTGTACTTTAAGCATTAAATGTAGAGTAAAAAAAAGAGTAAAACAACTTACAGAATCTCAGCATTTCTCTAGAGACTTGAATCCCCCATGGTGTCTTCTTATATCACTATGGAGCCCATAAGCTTTTGGAGAGCAATGGAATTTCTCACTTTTTCTGTTAGAGAAATCATTGGCACAGAAGAGTTTTACATTTGAAACTGGATTTGTAATCAGAATGCTGCAGGTTCAAATAGAGGCTGGGGAACTGCCCTTGTGGGATTGAACATGGTTCTCAGAGCATAAATTGCCCCCACCCAGCTGAATCAGAGGGTAATGCCGAATCACAGTAATAGAAGTTACCCTTGATAAGGGGATGTGCTAAACAAATAAATGGAATAGAACATTCAGTACTTCAGTGCCAGATCATCATTTATAAGTGTCCTTCCCAAGGCTATGTATTGATGTGGAAGAGAACACTTTTTGATTCAGCTTTAAATCCATTAGATATTCTTGCTTATTTTAATGTATGTATTATTGTGGTTGCATCAATTCAGTGTTCTTTTGTTGTGTTGCTTCATAATTAGAATGATGAGAGGTCTTGAAACTTAACAGATGTTATATTACAATTAAAAAAGATCCAGCTGGTGGCCACATGGAACACCTTGGAGACGACATGGCCCATCGGAACTATGGAGACAACAAAGACCAATCAGAATTGTGGAGAGTACATTTACATTTACATTTATTCATTTGGCAGACGCTTTTATCCAAAGCGACGTACAAAAGTGCAAATAGTGAGCAAACAACAGGCACAAGAGCAAGATGTGTAAAGGTCATATAATGCAAATAGTGCTGAAGCTGAGCGCAAGGTCAGTGACGCGAGCCAACTAATCTGACCTAGGATTGCATCTCAAATACAATTACAGAGAGAAAAATGGAGTACCGCTATACTACCTAGATACTACCTAGATACTACCTCATTACATCTCAGTTTCCGTCTGAGATGTAATGAGGTTAATTATGCAAGGGTGAAACTGAGAGGAAATGAACAAAAGTGTGTTCAGCCATTTTCCACATCACCTGTTTCCACTCAGCCAACCCTTCAAAAAGTAAACATACAACATACATGCATGGTCATTCATCTAAAAAAAAAACTATTGCATGCACAAAGTGAAAATGTCAGAGATAAAACACAATAATACTGTATTCGTTCAATCTTATTATGTTGGAGGTATTACATGAGAGTAGCAACCCAAGCATTTCAAAGAACTTTGGAAGTGGGTTTGTGGAACATTGTAGATCAGCCATGTAACATTGTTTCCAGGAAGGGGACAGCATAAGTGCTGGGAATAGAAGAGGGTGGAGAGCGAGAGTACAATGAGTGAGAGTGGCAATAGTCTCTAACTATTCAACACAGCAAGGGCCTGAGACTACCATGTTATGTGAAGCTGGTGCTGGATCTGGTGCTGACCTACTGCCAGGCCTGTGTCCTCTGTTCCCCAGCATACCCTCTGAACTTCTACAGGGGCCACCACGGGGTGAGATATCTCTGCGTCCTTCTGTAGAGGGAGGCAGTCTAGTACCTGGCACAGCAAGAGTGCGGTTTGCTTGGAGCACTCTGACTGACATAAATCATATCTAAAAACAAAATGAGTTAATAAATCAGTCTGAAGAATCCTATGTAAACTTTCCTGCAGGGGTTTTCACAGGTCTGTGATCCGCAGGCACAACATTACAGGCCTCAGAAGCTCCGCTGCTGAGCATTGAAGGCAGGGCATTGATTGCACAATATCCTCTCTCAATTGTGTGCTCTGGACATATTACTGTGGGGTGAAAGTTGTGTTCTTTGGCCCTCCCGCCAGCAGAATTAATCAGCCACACACTGCAACCTTAGCACAGGCCAGAGGGCAATCAGACCATCATTCTGCCATTGGTACTCTGTGCATGATACATTACATTACATTACTGGCATTTAGCAGACGCTCTTATCCAGAGCGACCTAAATTTATTTACAATGTTATTCATTTATACAATTGGATGTTCACTGAGTCAATTGTGAGTTAAGTATCTTCCCCAAGGGTACTGCCCCAGCAGGGAATCAAACTGGCAACCTTCTTGGTTACGAGTCCTGCTCTTTAACCACTATGCTACACTACCACCCCTACACTGAATGTTGCACTGTTTATGGCTGTTTCATAACCACCATTAAGATTGACAGGGATTTGTGCTTTCATGGTCTCAGTCAGTCTGGAGGCATTGCTTTGCATTGCAGTTTGGACCTCAGACATAGAGCTAATATGGATGTTATACTGTGAAAGTGATATATGTTACTAGCAACACCACACATAGAGATGGGCTTTGCACCAAGCCCCTCTGCACAGTGCTCCATTATTGAATCCACTTGTGAGAATGAAAGCTTACGATGGGCTTTCCATGTGGGGGCAGGTGTTCAAACAGAGGCACAAATCGCTTTACGGGTCCTGGAGTGTTTGGAAGCTTTTAACACACACTGCGGCCTGGAGATTAAAGCCACTTTGTGTGCTCAGTTTTTGGCGGGTCAGTTGTTTTTCCTCACAGGTTTTACATATCAAAAGGCAAGAGAGAGCTTACAATGCACCAAGGGCTTCTCTGTGTCAAGATTTCATTGGACAATGCTTATAAGGGAGCAACACTGATAAAGGAATGGGTAAATACTCACTGTTGTATGTTTTTTGAGACACAAAGCATTTCAGCATCTTTCATATTAAGGAAATAACCACTGGATATGTCTCACTCACTTCTATATTACTTTAGATTTACTTTCAAAATTTGCTGGTAGATAAAAATGTATAGGATGACTGAACTTTCCCTAAGTCTAACTCACGCATTTATCTGAAGCATTGATGTCCATGTTTTAGTGTATTAAGTCATGCTGAGCACTGCGCATGTTTCTCATGAATTTAGCACTTTAGATTTGAACCATCAACCCAATTCCAGTCTGGAAGAGGGTTGGAACCCATAACAATCTGCAGCTTCCTGGACTGAAGAACAAACGATCATCACCCTCATAGGAATCATCACAAGCTGAGCATTTGTAATGAACTATTAATTTGTGCAAAGCATTTTGGGAAATGCCAAGTCAAAATTAATATTGACCAGAAATTTGCCTCATATTCTTCTGTGATTTCAGCTCAGCATTTACACAGCTGTCTCCATACATCATATTCATTCATACAGAAAAAAAAACAGCTAGAGTCGTTATTAATGATGGTAAGATTTCTTTCAAAAAGAATCTCTTGTTATGTCTTCACTTGTGGCAATGATGAGGAGAAATGTCAAGTACAGCATGATTTATCCCAATATGCAGACAGGGAAAAACTCTGGTGGATGAGAGATTTGATTGCATGAATAATTCTGAACAAGTAGGCTGGCTTGAAAAATGGATTGTTAAATTGCAATTAAATTGTCTGGGTGTTTCGTGATCATGCATGGAATCAAAAAAGTGATTGAACTTCACCTGCCTTTTTTGCCACTGCTAATGTTGTATAGGCTCTGTGGTGGAATTAGATACCTCTTACAACAAAAAGTTGAAAAGCACAGTACCACTGGTCTTGTGTCTTGTGTGTATATTCAGAGAACAACAGCCAAGATCATTCTGGTTTTGAACATAACAAAGCCATTTCATTATGGTTGTTATTAAGTAATGACAGGGTATTAATTCAAAAGATATATTACTCATTTAATTGCAGTGACTAATTTGGTATTCAAAGTGGCAGTGCTGTAATTCGCATTTTGAAAGTCTTCCAAAGAGAACCCAATTAATCTGCCAAAAGAAGGGAAAGGTAGTACGTCTGTGCGCCCTCTTAATGGAGTGATTGTGTTTAATGAGCCTGACACATGCTCATTCTTTACTGAACTTCTCCTTTGGAGGTCCTGCAGAAGACTGAACTCAGTCTCCACCCACACTGTAAGTGCTTGTAGATTTTCTCTCCACAGCTTCATTCAGATGGTGGCTTACTCCTCATGGCACAGGGCATTCAATGAATCCTGCTTTTGATTTGACCACCTTGTGCAAAACTGAGAGGTGTCATTCTTTTGTCAGTTGGTGCATTATGTATTGGTTCCAGCACTGGACTCCAACAGGAGATCATTGGTTAGAATTCCAGGTTGTCCTCTGCTGATGGTCTCTTGAGCAGGACATTAAAATTCCGAATGTCCAAGCCATTGTACATTGCATTGGATAAAGGTGCCTGCCTTGCAAATCAATGATGAGGAGAAAATTCAAGCATCACTGTAGTTTGACATAATAAGTGAGATGATGCGATATTATCTGAGGGGATTTTTGACTGCGAAGGAAGTCCATCAATACAAAAAGGGAACCCTATCCTCCTATTTCCTACGTGCTTCCTATTTCCTACATGGCCTGAAGTAAAATTAAAATGCCTACAATTTAAATAAAAAGGATTCACGCTAAAAGTGTGCTGGAGCTGAAAAAAGTTGCTTCAGTGCCTATGTTGAAAATGTAATTTCACAGCAGAAGGACCATCAGACAACTGATTTGTATCTTCAAAAAGAGCTCACCAGGCATACCATTTCATAGGACAGGGTCGGTAAAGTAAGAAATGCAGTACATAAATAAATGGACTGTGCAGGGGAGTCATTTTTCATATTTACAGATTTCTTGACAACAGGACTTTAATCAGAAAGCCACTGAGGGGTAACGTGGAATGGAGTTCTGCTCAAGGGATGGCCCTTATGTGGAGGTCTGTTGTGGGGTGTTTCATATAGGAATACATCATGGATCCTTGGAATGGGTCTTGCGCCTAATTACCCACTGTTTCCTTTCTGCAGTGACAAGTGTTTGGAGAGTTTTCTAGCCAGCCGCTGAGGAAGCTGGCCCTCAGTCTTGGTACGCATCCTTCAGGCAGCTTCAGAATCCATTTTACTAATTGCCTTGTGTTTGTTTTTCCTTGCTGCTTATTTAATTGTGTTTGTCACGTCGCTCTTGGAAGGTCAGGAGCAGCTGCAAAATTCAGGTTTTTTGTCCTCATTACCATCACCGAATCGCCCACATCTGCTTGAATTACTTTGACACTTACATAAATAACCATATAAAGCTGTTTATTGTGTATGTTACAATGAAGCGTATGTTTCAGCAATATTATTCCCATTCTTTGCACATAGTCTTAAAAAGAAACAATGGGAAGAACTACAATATGGAACAGTATTATTTAGAGAATGTGTTTACAAGATAAGCCTCAACAGTAATTGGTCTTTTTGTTTAGGGGACCAGTTATTGTCTTCCCCAGAAAAGTATGGTCTTTTTCAGGTTTTATTGTACGAGATAAATCCATCCTATTCAGAAACATGCCAAGTGGGGTTTATTTATTTCAGCAGTACTCTCCTCTCCTCCTCTTTAGTATTTTAAAATTGATAACTCCAAAGTTTCAGAGTAACCATCTTAACAAATGGTATTGTTTTATATGATGATTACGGGATAAGCTCCAGGAAAAATGAATCTTTGTTTTCTGGACTGGCAGTAAACATAAAATGGTACAGCTCTTTGGTATGACTCAGGTAAGTCCATTAAATGCAAATATATGGAAGATGGAATACATATAGAAGTAACTGGGCGCTTTATGTTAATTATTAATCAACATTCTTAGCTTTTAATTTTATCCATAGTGTTCTCTAATATCTTTTGAAGTGACTGAATAATGAGAACTAGAAAAAAGGCATTTATTTTAGCGTCCAGGAAACCTTAATTTTTGGCAGCTTATGTGCACTTTTCTCCCTCAACCAAAGCCAGAGACAGAATTTACAGCATGTTGGTGTCTTGTCGATTACACTTCCCCTGCCACTCCTACATCCATGCAAAATGTAGCAGAGTGGACTGAAGTGGACATTGGGACTGCATGCCTGCAAGCATTTATGCCCTCCTCATGTCTGACAGCCCTCAGCTGTTCGTGCTGTGAGCACAGCGCAATGTAAAAGAACAGAACCTTTGCCCTCATTGATTATACATGTGTGTCTGAACACACCAGATTTGAACATATGTCCTCATGTCTTAAGGGTTCAGCTGTCATTATTCATTTCATACAGCCCAGAGGATCTTGGGAGTCAATGTTTACATCAAGTATCAGGGCTTATTTTTTGGACTCCTCCACACCACACCTACTAAAACAAAACAAATCAGAGCAATATCCAGTTATGTGAAGTCCTTGTGTTACATAATTTGCATAATTTGTAGAAACAGATGTGCTTAAATAATGGAGAAATTCAACATTTTATGTGAGTCAGTCATGGCGGGAATAGTAATGTATGTGGATATCTCATGGTTGTTGTTATATGCAATGCCCTATTATGTGTAAATAGATAATAATACACTCAACATAGTGCCTTGAATGCAACTCAGGGCTTTTCCCTCAAGAACACACCTTGTAAAAATGCAACTCTGTATATTCATGGACTAGTCTAAACCGCTAACATGAATGCTAATTGGCAACAGTTGCCAAAGCAATGACAGGGGATAGGTTACATCTGTTGTACTAGCATAGGGGTAGAAAAATAAGCCTGTCAGCAGTGACCAAGTGGGCAAAATGGATGAAAAGCTGAGAAAGTATCCAATGGTTTGAAAAGAAGTTATAATCCCAATGAATGATAATTCAACCTTATTTTTTTATAATACATGTGTGATTCCTTGTCTTTACTAAAGTACAAATCCACAGACAAAAGCCTCTTTTTTACAAAGCA
Organism: Megalops atlanticus; assembly: GCA_019176425.1. Taxonomy (NCBI): domain Eukaryota; kingdom Metazoa; phylum Chordata; class Actinopteri; order Elopiformes; family Megalopidae; genus Megalops; species Megalops atlanticus. The sequence goes on along the minus strand of CM032875.1, from coordinate 40,950,975 downwards.
ATTAAGTATTTATTCAAGCAGTGTAGAGTCAAATGCTACAAAGGTGTAGAGTTTTAATGTGATGGAAAACATGGAGCTCACACATGCACGCCAAAGTAAGTTCTTTTCACACTACAAGTCCCACAGTACACCAGAGGCAGACACCAAATGGAGGATATGAGCATCCCCCTAATGCTATCTTGGGGACTTGAAGGGACTATATTTGTAAGAATGCACATTGCCCATTTGTACTTTCCAGCTTACCTATTAAACACACAACCTTGTTAGTGCCAGTCAGAGCTACAAATAGAGGAAAATGGTCCAAAGTATTTTTTATTAATAAGCCTACAAATTTTAGGAAGGATTACACATAAGCAGATGATTCCATCTTACTTGTTTGTGTATGATATGGTTCCATTACATCTGGGCGTATTTGCACTACACATTAATACTCTTAATGATAACAACTATAAAGGATCTTAAATTATTTTGACTTTAAAAAGGAATTAATGATATGTTTTAATCTGGAAGCTATTCTTACATCTAAAATGATTTCATGTAGACTGCATAAAGACAGAGCTACTGCAAATACAAACAAATAAAAGTTGCTCAGTGTTGAAATAGGAATACTTATTTAATTTGGCAGGTTTTTACTGTGCAAAGCAATCAAAGGTTCTAAGTACTGATCAAATAAAGGTAAGTTCTCTGTCTCTACAATGTGTATGGTTTTCAAATATTTTTACACACACAAATATTTTTTATTTCTCATTGGGTACTGCTAGAGGTGCCACCGTATTGGTTTTGAATATTGAAGAAATTCAAGTTCAGTGTGCGTTGGTATTCGATATAATGTGTGTGCCACTGTTAGCCATGCATTTTAATTGACAAAGAATGGCACTTTTCCCACACGAGTCCTCTGACTTTCTCATTGCTTTCATTCCAAGTACAAAATCAAAAGAGCTGTGTTGTGAAGTACCTTCAAAATATTGCAGATGGTGAATTTCAGAATCCAAGGGTCCTTCAAATGGTCCTCCTTTCTTGTAAAATTCAGAGTCAGGATGAGGGATACAGGGGAGTGAGGATAAATGGTGGAAAGACAAATAAATAGTGATGTCTCCCAGGGTAGATGTGTCCCGGCCCTGAGGAGATGTACACAGTAGATCTTCCAAAGCACTGTTCCACTTGTTTCCCTTCCCCCCAGGAAGCATTAATGTGTCTCAGCAGTGCGCTACACCAAAATCACCGTGCAGCCGCTCCTCGAATGATTTTTGATGTTTTTATTGGAAATAATGCTAAATTACCCAGCAAGTAGTAAGTACATAATAACATCAGAAAGGGCCATTGATTTTTTTCCTCGAATGCTGTGTTTTGTAGCTGTTGCAAAACACAATTTTCCTACAGAATACATCTATGTACTGATGTATGTGGTCCCTTAACAAAGCACCAAATATCAACAGGAGTCGAATTAGAGTTGTGGGGACTTTAAATGGTGAGATGGTTTGGCTGTATTGTACTGCTCGAATGAAAAATGAAAAAAGTTAATGAAAAACCAGATTAAGGGGAATGTAAAGGTCTATTCAGATTACTGTTCATAACATTGCTATTCATAACAGTATTTGTCCTTGTTGACTCAGCTGCTTGTTTTAGATTTTACTTTCTCATTTGCAGTACAGACAGCAATTGTTCTCTGGAGAGTGAGTTTTCATCTTCGTGGTTTGTTTTTCATTTTTTATCTGAAATCTGGCCTTGGCCAGATGAATATTAGTGGGAATGATACTGAGTTATCTCATTGTCTCTGTTCTGTCTAGCCATCACGGCCTTCCTGTGTGTTTTTGTAACTATGTATTTGCTAAGCAGTTGCATTCATCCAGGGCAACACACATAACTTGCAGTTATCTTCCCAAAATGATCCATTCATACATCTAAATATTTAGCAAAGCTGTGCAAGTTGCTTAAAGGTGCAACAGCAGCGCCCTTCTCAAGTGCTGAACTCAGAACCCTCTGGTTCTTAGCACAGTTCCCTCCATTCTCCTCTATGTGTGCAACCTTGCATGGGGAGCTCTCGGCCTGAAACTTTCTTTTTTTGGGGTTGGACATACACTTTGTACTCTCACAATTTGAGAAATAAGACACCACGCAGCCAACTTTCTCTCATCGGCATTCTCCCAACAGCTGCCTTTACGATGCATCAGAGGTATTTTGCAGCTATGACGTGGCCTCGTGGTGCCCCGGGAGCAGAGCAGATTATTCAGATGTAACATTTATCTAGTGTTGCCTTAGAGGGAGCAGCGCGATCAATGTGGGGTGAGGCGAGGCTGCTGCCTGCTCTGTTGAGGGAACAGCGTTCACACAGAATACAAAACAAGCCTGGCCCCTACAAGAGGTCCAGCTACCTCTATCAGAGCAAGCAGACCTCATTCTTATGTCATATATGTATCGGGGGGGTTTGAGGTATTTGTTAGTTTATAGTTTTATTCATCTGAGCCATTCAATAAGTTTGTTGCATTGTTGCATTGACAACAAATTGTGTGTTATCAATTTTGTGACCCTGCTGGATACATAGTTAACGAGGCTGAAAATAAGGCCTCATGAGGGATGTGGAGTGCTGATGGTGTCATAAGATAGGATCGCTTCTGATCTATGCTACTCAGCTCTCAGTGTCTCCTCTATACTGTGCTTCAAGTGACATGATGATGCATCAATGGCAGCTGTTTCTCCTGCTACTTTTCACATTCTTAGGCCTGGTGCTCTCAGGGCCAGAAAGTGGGAAAAATTTGTTTTCTTTTCCAATACTTTAATGAAGCGGAGTTTTAATCTACATAAAAGAGAAACCAAGACCATTGTTACTTGCATGAAGAGATTTATTTATTATGGTTTATGCACAATTTGAAAGAAATTTGAACTGAAACCCAGCAGCGCAGCAACATGCTGGCTGTGCACCGAGTAAATGATACAAGTGCCCCTTTGGTAAGGGCCCATATAACCGACTGTCATATTCTCTACAGCATCACCTTAGACAGAATTCCTGAAAATTCAAAGTGCACGTATGTTAAAAATGTTTTAACATACTCTTCATATGGCCACAATTATGAGCAATGAACTTGGGTTCTTAGCAAGCATAAAACTGTGAATGTGTCCATGATTCCCTTTGCTAGAAAGAAAACAAAATTAATAGGTAACCCCAACTGCCTAGGGTTATAGTTTTGGGGTTGCCATAGAAACGATAACTGAAAAGTGCAACATGTGGTCCTGTGAGATTGGTCCGTTAAAGCCTCTATCTGAGTGCTAATTCTTCACCTCTTGGGTTGGTGGTACAGTAGTTAAATGCAGCCTACAGGCTATGTTTGTCTGTGTGCACTCTTCAGTGCACACAACCCCCTCCTGAAGAACTACTGTTTCTAGCTGGAGTTATTTTGCAGTGTTTTTGATGATGTGGTCCAGGAAAGACACAGGGAACCTCTAGAGTGAATCACTGAGAGATACATAGTTAATCTTTTAAATTTATGAAGTGAAATATGATTCTGAGAAAAGCACTCAACAAATAAAATGTATTATTCACTCTGTATAAGAGCATTTTCTAAATGAAGAAATAATGAAGTACAATGAATTATTATTATTCTCAGTTTAAGTGTGTGTTGAGTCTCTGTCCTTGAATCACAACGCTGATGTTGTAGTGGCCCCAGTGTGGCCCTCTGTGACACTGTGTCATCAACAATCTCATCAGTGCAGGGAAAGAGCAGCCCCACGTCACTCAGGCCACATTATTACACCTGCAATGCCTTTTAAATGCAGCACTGCGGTGCAGAGAGGCAACAAAGATTTGTCTGCACACACACACACACACACACACACACACACACACACACACACACACACGTGCATACGTATACATTCAGACACAGATACTGAGTAGTTTTCATCTAAACATCGGCGAAGATACTGCTGTTACTATTCAACTAAATGCACTGAAATCCTCAGAACAATATGCTCTGAATGAGGAGGAATAAAATGCCAGTCACAACAGGCGCACTTCCCTTCATAAGTGTGTCTTTCTGTAAAAACATGACTAATCTCCACTGAGAAGTGTGAGTCTCCGGGGGGTGATAATTCCCTTCTCTTTGGCCATGAGATCCTATATTCATAATTGCAGCAATTATTTTCATGTGCTGTTGTCATACAGTAGGACTTTGTAATTTGAAGGTTAATGATTGACATAGTGCATTATCTTTACTGCAGCCATTGCTCTTCTCTTTCCTGTCATTAAAATACAGTAACTACTCTGTGTGGCATGTTTAGGGGCTTATTTGAGGGCTCTAAATGCAAGTAATGGGGATGAAAGGAGACCGTCGCTAGCCAGGCAGACTGTGGACAGCGTGTGGGCGTGCTGTGAGACTCTTAATGAAAAGACAGAGACTGGGCAGTCACTATGTATAAGTGAGAAATCTGATTATGCTATTGATGCTCTGCAATTATCTCTGTGCCGGAGTTACGACATACAGTTCAGCCAGCAAACAGCGGATCTCTCTGACCCCTACTCACACAAAGTTGCCTGTAGTGCTTCTAATGACACACTCATTTTAAAATCGCTATGATGCAATTATAGCCCTTGCTCTCGTCTTCGTCTGCATTGGGCTGACTCAATGGTTGTCATCTAAGGGCTGTCACGCCGCTGCTAGGAGAGAATGTCTGAGTCCATGGCAGGTCACGTTAAATATTTTCTCATCTTTTGGCTCATGTCCTGATTTGGCACTCTGAAAGAGTGCTTGTTATCTACAATTTTTTTCCGTATTGTGTCTGATGTTGCAAGTATATATTTTGCATATATACAAATGTTAAACAGCTCTTTAGATTTTGTCAGCAAACCCACTTCCAAAACTGCATAAATTCTGGGATCATTATACTTTTAACTGTGTTGTGTTAAGGGAAGGACTGGAATGTCATGAACATGCATCAATTTTGAGTTTCCTCACATGGCTTCCTGCTGTGAAGGGGCTGGTCAATACAAAAGCACCTATTTTTTTGTATGTCTCTTGGACTCACAATACCATTTCTTCTCCAAAGGAGTACTGCCAAGCTTTAACAGTCCTGTAGATACAGGGGTAAAAAGTCACAAAGATTAATTTTTATGGTTTATATTGAGTGCTTTAAAGTCTTCTCTACTTTTTCCCATACCAGGAGAAGTGATGTTGATGTCTTCACAATTTAGCAACCTGACCTTCTCAAAGGACTACAAAAATGCACTTTCAGTTTCAGGCATTTCTGATCAAACACTGCTGCAGACCACACAGCAATAAGGACAATGTCAGAGATATGAGAGAATGCAGTATGAATGAATTCATTTCAGTTGCAGAGGATTTTTTGAAGCTCGGGACTGACACCAACCCTGATAGAACAGTATCAAAGAGCCCACTAGCACTACACAGAAAATATATTTACCAAGTACTGTACGGACTATGTTTTAACATCTCAACATTCATATGATAAAAATCCTTCCTGTTGAGCTCTGTGGATGTAATGTGTGCATATGCTTACTTTTTGTAAAGCTAAAGCATGTGTAAGTGGCATTGATAAAATGTTATGGAAATGTCAAGTTCCTGACATTTCTGCAATTTTTTATAGGGAACCTTAAAAAGTTGTTCAAATGCATTATTATGAAGACCTCTTGATAGGTTCTTGTTTTCATTATACATAGCGAATATATGACATTCAAAATTTGTATATCATATGGCTGATGTTAAGCTTGTGACATCATTTGGCCCAGGGATGATTCTTCAGGCCATATGTAGGCGGTGGTGTTGGGGTAAACAGGGATGCCTTAGTTGAACCTCACTGCATCTCTCTGCTTTTCCCCTGTAATTAATTGCCCCCACGCCACTGTCTCACAGCACAACTGGGCTTCAATATTCAGCAAAAACAACTGGACTGCAACACTATTTCAAAAACCTCTCAAACCATAAACTGCAGCACACGACTAATTTATTGAATCAGCAGGAACTGAAACCAGTTTGTGTTGAAAAAAAAGACTGTAACTCAAACAGGCTTTGAACACTTGAAGACCTATGACTCCAACTGAAATTGCTTGTTTGATTTAATGAAAGGAACAAAATCATTTGTCAGACCTGATTTTATTCCGGTGCAGTAAGCCGCTACAGCTACAGGAGGCTGTTTTATGTAAATCACATTTGGAAGTCTGTGAAATGAATATGCATAGAAATATGATTTGATCAGAGAACACCTTCCCAGCTGAAATATGTTCTTAGAACTCCTTGTATTTGACATAACAAATTTAAACATGGCAGCTACCAATGTTCACAAATTTGAGATCATTTACATTAAAAAAGGTTTTAGAGAGAATCACATCAAAAAATCTTAATAATACTGCATTTTGAAAATGTTAAGGCCTATTCTTAAGGGATGTAAGGGATGTAGAGTAACAAGGTCTACAGTACAGGATCAATCTTTCTTAGTGTGAGTACTGTTGTAGAAAAAACACCCCATTCTGATCAAAATGAAAGCTTGCAAATTTTTGTTTTTATTATTTTGCTAGAGCATGAGTTAAATCGTTAAATATTAAAATGTCTGTTTTAATATTGAAACATTTGTACTTTAGGATGAAATTCAGAACATCCACCCCTCCACACTGACATCCCAATAAAAATAATTTAAAAAGCCAAAAAAAAAATGGAGTGAGCTTTGACTGTCTGTTAAAGGAGCCATGGATTCACACATCTTCATAGCCAAATGCTCATTGGAAAAAACTAAGGAGACAAAAAGATGAGTCCAAACATCTCCAGTTAATAAAAAAGTGGTGCAAATAAATAAATCAACTGAAGAAAACAGCATGTAACAAGCTACAAGTGTACTATTTACTCTTATTATTCTTATCATTAACATTATTAGTAATATTATTATTTCAAAAACCATGTCATTGTTATGCATGAATTCACTGAAAACCAGGAGATTAGAAGTGATTGAGGTGTGAGGGAAGGGACACATGGAGGTGTGTTTCTCACATGCACACAGGACTGAAAAGATAGAGGAGCCACAGGGCTATACAGAGGGCCAGAGTCACCCCTGAAGTCCTGTCAATCTCCTCTGTGTTAGCCTCTAAGTATTGACGTGAAGATGACGCTGCACTAAGGCAGAGGAGGAAACAGCAAAGCAACACAGATCACAGTAGTCCCCGTTAAAATGCGTGCTAAAAAAAAAACACTCCGCGTCCACCTGCTTTCATTTATCTCTTTTAGTCAACCTGTTCGCCCCTTTACGTGTCCCTATAGGTGTGCAGCCTGCTCAGCATTAGTTGAGTCCGCTCACCGTCGCATTTTCAGCGGTCTGCATTCATTTTCCGCAGCTTGGCTGGCAGGTTGTCCTCAGGCCGGCCTCCCCCTGAGGGGAGGGGGGCAGGAGGCGGCTTGTGCTGCTGCAGGTCCCCGGTGGATTGGGTCATGGCCTCGGAGCTCACCTTGAGCGCCCTGAGCTGGAGCCGCTCCTCGGCGTCGCCCTGACCCGGCACGGAGTTGATGCGCTGGAGTTTGAGGGGCAGGTCGCCCGTGCTGGAGGCCCGCTCGGCCGTCTGCGAGCCCGTTTTCAGCACCTTGCGCTGCAGGTCCTCCTTGCCCGAGCTCATGCGCTGCAGCTTGCTGGGCAGCCTGCCCACCGCCCGCTCCTCGATGGTGTCGATGCAGTCCACGGAGAACACGCGCTCCCGCCGGCCGCGTGCGTCCCCCAGCGTGGGCGTGGGCGCGGGCGCTGGCGAGGGCAGCGACGCCTTCTCCTCGTACTCCTTGACGCTGTAGGGCGGCGTGGGCACCTCGAAGGTGCTGTGGAACTGAGAGTAGTCCACCCGGAAGAAGCCCTCCTCCAGGGACATGACAGGCAGGAAGCGGTGACCCCACAGGACCTCGTCCTCTGTGTAGGATGTCCGAGCCTGGCACGTCATTCCTGGAGAGGGGGGCACAAACAGTAAAAACAGCATTCCAGAGATCAACTATCTCCCTTGCTCCTGTTACCAGTGTCAATAAATGTCACCAGCTTAAATAATTCTTTTTCAATTTTCAAATAAATTCTCATTCATAAAGACCGGTTGGAGTTATCTGAAACTTCTGCATGATATGTAATATGGTTACATAAAGGAGTGTGTGCAATTCCAGAGTAATTCCTGAAAAGACAAGATCTCAAAACCCTAAGCAATCATTTGTATTGGTCTCTGGTGTCACAATTTGACAAAATGAAGCAAACATAATATAAAATAAAGTCAATGAAAATTTGCTTCCAAGTGTGTCCTACTACTTTTGGATATCTTTGAGAATATGCATCCTGTACATTTTTAACATTGGGGTGTTTGCTGCAGGGGCTTTCTTATCATATTGTTTTATCTATGTTCTCCAATTATTAACTGCATGAATATGAATACCATATGTCACCCCAAAAAGGGTATGGCACTGTGAAAATTAATTCAACCAAACATAGTCTGTCACAGTGGTTTTCTGCTGTTGCTGAACCAAAACAAAATTGAATACATAAACTACAATCACTGTTTTCCCTTCTGTCCTTGAAATTTAAAGTGTCTTGCATCCCCCAGCTGTCACTTTGTTCCCTGGCACTGGGATGAATTTTATTGCTAACGATAGCTCTCATTCTCCACTTATCAAGCAGCTGTCATCTCCTGTGAGCGTCAACGGTTGGTGGAAAAAAAGAAAACTATCTATACAGCTCTGTCCTTCACATAATGTAATTTACAGACGTTGCACTTGCCGATGAACAAATACCTGGGAGACTAGCTTGGAGAAGTCGAATTTAAGACGGTAGACTACCGCACAGCATCCAGTGTAACGGGGGACCACATAACATCGATTGATGTTATCTAATAAGTTCAGCATTGGTTGTTCATTCGTGTGATTACACAGTCAGTCTGTTTCCAGTTCCCGTGATGTTGTTTTGACGCTTCGCTAGATTTTCCCTTGTTCTTGAACGACGGCGGTGAGACGCGACAGAGCTGCTGAGTGCCTTTTGCGATCGGTATTTATCCGTAGACCTCAAAAACAAACAAGCAGCCCCTACAATTTTTCGCCTCCCCAGCCAATTAAGTCCCCCATTGATTATGCTCCGTGAATCTCCAGTCGCGCGGCAGCCTCGGGATAGATTCTTTCTGTCGGTTTTTACCGTGGCTCCGCTCCACCGCTAATTGTGAGAACTGACACCTCCTCTTCTCTCAGATCTCGATCTACCATCGATTCAGGGCCCACGCGCTTATCACGATTGCCGTGCCACCTGTGGAGCATAGCGCTTTTACAATGGGACAAAACTACCGGATATGTATACCGGATGTATTCAGACTGGTTGACTATGGATATTGCAACATAAAAAACAGAAAATATGTCATGGGCAGGGAAAGACATGAAAAAAATCAATATATATTGTAAAAATGAAACTATTTTCTTGTATGTTTTTATATTACTTATTCTCATGAACATCTGCCAAAATATGTATTTTGGAAAGGATGTGAGAGATATCTGAAAAAGACCGATGGCTAGTGTTCTCTACAGACAACAGAGGATAAGAATTCCCTTTCATATCACCACCTTGACTGTGGAAGGGCCACACTGCAATAGGACAGGTTTTCCCAGACGTCTTTATATAACAGACAGGATAAATTACCAGTAAATGCGGCCTAATGTTGTATATATATTTTTTACTCACAGCTGAAATTACAGGTTGCATCCCCCTGCTGTCATTTATTTTGCTATTTCTGTCTTTTTCTCTCAGACTGTTCTCTTGGCCACAATACATTGTGTACGGACTATAAGTCAACAAGATCATGGTTCTCGGTGCATTGAGTTCAATCAGGATTTCTATTTGACATGATTCCCCCTCCCGTTCTTGGTGAAATGATTTCCTTGACCTTTTTACCAGTGTCCCAGGGCTTGGAAATCAATAAGCACTTAAGTCTCCACAAAACAGATGTTTTCCGCCCCCGTGCCCCTCTAAAGTACGGGGTTTCTCTGTTTAATGGGGCAGCTCGGTGACCGGCCTCCGCCTGCTGACGTCGTGGGTGGATGTTGTGGTGGGGATGTAACGCTCCAATAGAGCTCCCGTGCGCCTGCTGTGGGCTCCCTCTTGCAGGTGTCATTTTGCAGTCACGTTTTTACACAAGGTTCACTCGTGCGGAAGAGTCATGGGTGTGGAGCGGGCTGAGCCTCCCAATAATCTGAGTCCGGATTCCACGTCTAGATGACTCAGGCATTCTGCTGGGGCAGGGTGGCAGCTTGTTCCGACTTCCTTGTGCATCACTAGAGTGGTGGATGGCTCATCAGCCTCTGTAAAAATCTGCTCCTGAGCAGCTGTAGGAGGAAGCTATGACCAATATGGCTCAAGGGCTGCTTTTGCATAATAGGATTGATCCCATATTTGATATATGGAACATATCACATATGACATTCACCCTCCTTTTTCTCCTCAGAATGCAAATATTCGTGTTCTGGCTCTATCTGGCTTCTCTTCATGAATGGCTTACATACAGTGATCAGTGAATTGTGCCGTAGGCTACAATTAAAGCATTTGAATAATGTGCAGGCATGAAAGGTGGTATGCAGCCGCACAGCACTGATATGGATCCTCCAGATGCTCCAGTTTGTGAGCTCATATTAATGAAGCCGGTTTAGAGCTGACCCTGCTCTCAGCACTCGAAGATATCCTGACCCCTGTGAACTGAGAGTGTGCCTGAATCCGAGTTACATAAAAGAAAATGAATCTGAGCGAGTTTCTGTGCTTTCAATATGCAGGAGCTGCACATACACGTGTGCGCTACCCTAGAGGACTATCTCCTTAGAGGGTAAAGTGGCTTCCTCTCTCAGCTCCGTGGCTAACAGCTGCCTGCTCCTGCCCGTAATAACATTATCACCGCTGCACAGGCGGCCTGCCTCACGCTCTAAGCTTGTACGGCTGCACGGTTCCCCACACAGAACAATGAGAGAGAGGAGGGCACAAACTGGAGCACAGAGAGAATGCATTAGTCTACATTAAAACATGGCCATAGGTGACATCGTGTCTGCAATGCAGATTTTTCTCATTAGATTACCGCAGCTAGCAATTTTGTTTGCTGCGTGTTAGGGACAGGAAGGGACAGCTTTTAGGTACTGTGTGCTACTCAACCTCTTTAAGATTCTTATAGATATCTTTAATTATGAATAACATACTTTTAAACCCATACATTGCATATGTTTCTGTTCAATCATCCAATTTAATTCCCTTACATATCTGCTTTCATCAAAAATCAATTGTTAAAAAATGAGAAAGATGAGAGGAAAGTAATTTAATCTCCTGTTTCAAATCTTCTCCAGAGTGGAGCCAATTCAGTATCCTAAGACTACAAATGGGCAGCTGTGACAGTAAGGACATGCAGCCATTGCAGTTATACTGGACCACAACCATTAACCTTTCTTAGTTCCCTTGACAAAGGCATTTTGCCGAGACATTGTGACTCATGTGTTGGCTCATGTCCTCGTGTATTATTTCTGATCTTTAGATAATTATTGCTTGTGCTCCATCTCTGCTTTGGATTTGCTTTATGGCTTGCTGAAACCTAGTCTTAGCTGCAAACAAGGGAACTGCAAACAGTTAAGCAGGGTCAGCACAGTTTATCATTTCCCATTGACATTTGCCATTTGACTGTGGCCTCAACTACTTCTACTGATTCTTACAGTTAACAGTTTGTTACTAAACTGAATGTCTATGGTTAGGAAACTTGTGTTGCCTTTTATGATAGCAAACTTTAGATATTTGATTCCTTTTATTATTCATCTGGCTGTGTATGTGCATAATGTTATAATGGTATAAAAATATTTCAGGCCTAACATGCTTTCTTGGTCAATGTTACTGTGTGAGCCTGAGTGCACAAAGCACTCACATGTAGATCCCCCAGATACTACTTTTGCCACAGTTCGTGGGTGAGGCTGTGAATAAAAAGATGTGTGCAGCCTCCCGCTTACCTGTGGTCTCCACTATGCCCTCCAGGATGACCACAATCTCGAACTGCTCATTCGTGAGTGAGCGCTGGGACAGGTCGAAGAAGGGGCTCTTGGGGTTAATCTCGTGGCAGATGGTGAGGGGTGACACCAGGAAGAGCTGGTCTGCCCCCGTCCCGAAGCCCACATCCAACTCACACTGATCCAGTGGCAGGAACTCGCCTTCAGGGGTCTGCCGAGACTGTAACACACAAGGTGAGACACCTCATGAAAGAACCCAGATACTGCTTCATGACAAAAAGGAACATTAGACTACCCAAACCAAAAAAAAAACAACCCACCTGCAAATGTCTCATACCAGAGTTCAGTTGGGTCAGAGTTCATTTTTTAATGTTTTTTGAAATCAAAGAAATTACAACAGAATCATACAATTACAATTCTGAAACATTACAGTGCGAGTAATGGCTCTTTGTATCTCCATCTCTTCAGGGTCAATCTTATCCATTCAAACAATTCACTTGTGGAATTAACATTGCTGCTCAGGTGGAACAGAAGATCACAAAAGAGAATGAGGATAATATCCACATTTTACTTGAAACACGAACTGAATAAGAGCAAATTATCTGTGTGATTTGTATTATGATTACTGATGGGAAATACCCAAAAATCTGCTTTCAGTTCTCTGGCAGTTCACTACAGGGCAAGTAAGAAGAGTGTGTTACAGCAAATTACATCACTTCAGACTCTGGGAATGAATACAGGTGTGAAGATTTAAAACCAGGGGAGTGCAAGTTCATTTTAATATTTATAACACACCTACTTGCTGACCCACTGCCATTTGAGCCTGGAATTGTGTTAGTCATCTGTTTCTCATCTTTTTGGTATGTCATTGGTTGTGTGTGGGCATTACAGTCTTTTCTCCAAAACACACAGCGTAATGCCTAAACCCTGCCTTTCACTGCGCCATGACTAGGGATGTATAGACTGGGTACTCTCTGGGTATTAGAATGGCTCCATTTGCAAAAAAAAAAAAAAAAAAAAATTCAAATCATATGAAGTTTAACACAATACCATGTATGATCTGGGTACAAGAGATTTTTTTAGCACTCTTCAGCACCATAAAAGATGGTGTTCTCTAACAGCAGCCTTAAACTATGTTAAATAATATTATTTTTTCATTATGATAAAACCCAATCCATCATTTAAAATGGTTACCAGTGATATATTTGCCAGTTTAACATTAAACAAATAACATTACAGTACTACTACAGGATGATGACTATAGAATCATGAGACTGTAGAGGATGATAGATTACTGGAATGACCAGCATTGTCATGGTATCCTGAATGTTGATAAATTTCTTATTATTACTTTTATGAAGGCAGACATTGACACTCCAACTGCAATGGGTAATAATCAGTTATACTTTGTGCAGGAGAAAATTTGTTTTATTATAATGAAAAATAACACAATCTAAGGTATGTCAGTAATTGAAACAAAAATACTATAAAGTGTGTATTTATGCTAGGGAGAAAAATAAAATATATTCAATTGTGGGAAGTGTGGGAATCAGTATTGCTATTGACAAAATAAATTATGGACTGTGCGAATGACATACTCTGACATAACAATGAATCATTGAATTGTCATTTTTGTTTCTTTAAACAACAATTTTTAAGTATGGCTCTATTAAACCCTGACCTCTGAAAAATGAAGTTCTACCCTTCTTCTATCCTCTCATTTCCCCTGCCATCTCATTTCCAATCAAAGATCTATTTCAACCCGGAAAATATATGTAAGGCAAATACACTAATCAGCATCTTAACAATGATGCACGCAAGTCATTAGGCAGGATTTCTCCTGTGATATCTGAATTTGAAATGAGTTGGGGTTTGATTTGTACACCCTTTTTCTTTGTTCCTCATACAAGTCATGCGTCCTGTTACAGTTTCCTTCAGACTCTCTAGTTGGGTGTTGTTCCTGACTGGCATTAATTATTGGTGCCACCTACATTTTTTCAGCCCTTCCTGGGAGCAAATTAGGCTCAGTCTCTTTTTGCAAGTCAAAACAAGAGAATCCTGTTACATTCACAAGTAATTATTCTGTCATCTTAGCTTTGGTGGTGGAATGATGTTCTCCTCCTGTCCCCACTCAACCCATCCCCTGTATAGATTGTTACCTCCTATATTTTCTACTACATATTATGTATTAAAAAACTATAATAACTAAAGTAGACAATGAAATGGTTGATCTGTGCATAGTCTATCGAAATTCAAAACAAGCGGATGACAAAAATGGAACTTAATGTCCTCACCTCACTCAATTACCTGACACCTGAAGGGCTAAAGAAAAGGGGCACACCCCAAAATTCCTCATCTTGTCAGAAGTAAAGCTGAAATTGACCAGAAATCACTAAAACTGCTCACATTGTAACAGCAAATCAGCTGAGCATCTTAAATATTTTGCTGTTACTTCTTCCCCGTATTTAATCAGCAACAAAGCCAGGTGGTATCTGCACATTGAAGGAGATGCAGCATGGTCCGAATCATCATATGTTTTGTGGCCCACTCCAGGCTCCTGTTTCATGCTTGCCGGCATCAGGTCTCCCCCTTGTTCAGATATCAGGGCATAGGCTCTCCCCGTGAACCCTCCCTGCCTGAATCCCCAGTGTGACCGCAGATGGTACACAGACTCTGACACACACTCCTGGTGGCATTCACAGAAAGAAGGGTGTGACATTTCACAGGACACGCGCTGTGCTGACAGCTCCTCCACCGCGGTGTGGAAAAACATCTCCATGGCATCAGGGCAGAATAAATCCCTTCTTAATGCATCTGCTGTGTGATCCATGCCGGGGTCCTCAGTCCCCTATTTGTCTAGCAAGGAAACTCTCAGCAAGGTCATGGAAAGTGACGCAGCATAGTTTCTGAGTGCCAGTGCTACAGGACAATGTCATCTGAATGTTCTCATGCCATGACAGTCAAAGCACCACCTTCCTTTATAGGACTCAGAGAAGACTAATTCTAGATGGCCAGTGTTTAGACAAGGCCTGACAACGCTCTAGTCCAAGAGCACTTTATTACTCAGATAAGGATGGTGAATGGTGATTTCCATGTCCGTGGCATCAAACAAGTCTCTGATTTCCTGCATGGTTAGTCCTGGAAGCCCATGGTTAGCCCATGGTTAGCATGCATAGCCCTGGACTCCTTGTAATCTGAGAGGCTCTTTGGAGCTGATGAGTGAAATGCAAGGACACACACACACACACACAGACACACACACACACACACACACACAAAAACATGCAGTCACACACAGCCTGAAGTTGTGAAAGTAGAGATGGTGAATAACTTCTCTGAATACCAGAATAGATGAATTACATCACAATATTCAACACCAATATCCCTAAAATATGTTCATGGCTTCATTGCACATGATAGATTTTTTTCATCTTTACCTAACTGGGAAAAGTTGAATGTTTTCTGAACAATGAGAAACACTTATGTAATGGTACAAAAAATGTAAGAGCCTCAGGGTTTTTCAGCCTGATATCAAAGGGAAAACTATAGAGCCACTGCTGAAAGAGGTTCCTTAAAATATGTAAAAGCCTTCTTTCAAATAAAAATAAACAAGAGTTCAAAATGTTGCTGAAAAGACACTTAAATGTTGAGCCTTTTTAACACATCTGGACTCCCTACTCTCACTACTACTGAGCACTGTCCCCCAGGGTGAGTCAGTACTGGAGTACTGCTTGGTCAATGATACGTGGTCTAGATCTCCTCAGATTGTTGGATGACGGCATAAAAGCTTTGGACAGAAGAGCGCTGAAGGTTGGTGGAGATTGGAGGGGAGGTTAATTTATCCAGATGGGGAGCTATTCTTGCCCTGCTCAAGGGAAGCGGGCAGATGTCCGCCCTGCAGAAGAATCCGCCCAGGATCTTGGTGGACAATCTTCTCTTGTAACAGACAGCAGGGCAATTAAAACAGTGGTTGGTGTGCGCCACTGGAAACAGAGGCTTCAGTCATCCTCTGCAGTAACTCTTAACGTCAAACACTTACTGCACACTTGCAACGCTTTGAGGTGTGACCTTCTCTTATATTTCGGCACTGTGCCAACACACATGAGAGTACTTCTGCCTAGTTTTGAGTGGGTGAGCTGAGAAATTCAAAGCAGGCAGACAGAGACACAGCAGGCAGACAGCATACACAGATACACACTTTACATCTTGAAAAATGTGGCGTCTAATTTAAGACAATTATCAGTCTGTTCAAAGTAATGGCCTGTACACTCAATGCATGCTATCTTAGCAAATGAAATGCACCAACTGCATTAAGAAATTCATCTTCTGTGAGTATTCAGTGACAGCTGGTTTTAAAAAGGTAAAGCAGAACAATGGCATTTACTTGACAGTTGCATTCAGTTATATTTGAGAAATGATAAAAGATGTAAGAGACCACAAAGTAATGTAGAGGACAGCGTGTGTCTGAAGATAAGGTAGTATGAGTCTGCAAACTCACATTCACACTATACAAAAGAATATTTTTCAGCTAATCACCAGCGAGATGCTCCTACGAAGTATCCTTATGAGATTTTCCCTGAAGAGATAAGGAAACTGACAGCTAAAACCACATCATCCCCATGGAACACTCTCAATGTAGAATTACGGTCATATTTATCTCAGAGCTATTCCCACTTTCCCACACCTGTGTTCCTGCTTACCTGATCAGTGCTATTAATGGATCTGGCCAATGAAACATGAAACACTGGAGTGCTCAGACTGAATCCTTGCATTGTGTTCAAAAAGACAGAAGGAAAATGATGTCCCTCTGCTGTGAGGAGGAATAAAAATTCAATATCTGCATAAAACGGCCTACATACCAACTTGATGGATATATAAATGAGGTCCAATCAAAGGTATAATTTATAATATGATGCAAATCATGTGTTTCAGGTTGTATTTAAGTATTGATGTATGTCCTACAAAAACAACATTGATTCAGTTTTAAAATTCAGCATTCCTTCCCTTTGTTTTGGGATAGTGAATTCTGAAACCACTAAATGTTCCTTTTCAGCTACAGTCATCCTGCAGAACCTTGGTCCTTAAGTTACGCCCTCTAACTGGCTGTGAAAGCTGTTTGCTGGTGGTCCACCAAGAATTTTCATGTAGAATCAAGCAGAAGGCTTCAGACTATGTCTACTCAGTATCAACTCACATAGCAGACCTTGCAGATTTTCTGGGCCGATCATCTGGCCACCCATACCCCCCCGTTCCCACTGTCCTTAAGACTTCCTTGTCCTCTGATTCTTTCTGTTCTTTTGTGCTTGAGTGGATCCGTGTATGCTTCTCTTCACGTCTCAACAGTAAGGTCACGCAGGGTCATAAGCAATAAGCACATGATGGATTCAAATTTCTGACACAAACAGGCTTGCTGTCCCTTCTAATTCCCTTATCCACGGAGACCATTAAACTGGACTTCCATTTCAGTGCTGCCTGTTGCATGGTCTGGACTGCTGATTAATTGAATCATGGCAATATAACTGCGAAGGGCAAAAAACACACCAAAATCTCTGTGTGCTCATACCAGTTTCAGTGCGCTCATGCCATGGAAACCAATTCTTCCAGCTGATTGTTTCAAAGGGATCCTTATCTAACCCACAGAATCATCTGGGGTTATGGAAAGGTTCTCTGAAGTAATTTGGCCAATTATCTGAGAATTGCCCTTAACTAAACCCAGGCATGGTGGAGAACAGAACAGAAGGACTCTGACTGTTTATGGCCTGCTGGCGTGTGTGACCCCTGCAGCGCCTGGCTCTAAAAGGCAGGCTCTTTCCCACTGCTGCGGCGACAATAGCCCTCGCTCGGCTCTGCCGGGAGCGAACCAGGGGACGCCCTGAAGATGGCTGCTCCCCGTAATGCCTTTGTGTGCAGCCCATCTTTTCCCAGGGCTCCCGCCTTGCCTCCTCTCACCCCGGCAGATGCAGAGACATGAGGCGACAGCAACGTTTTCAGGCGCCTTTCATCCCGCGGCGCGCCTGCTGAGAGCCCTGGCCATCGGTGCTGCGTGGAGAGCCCCAGCTGTCAATCACCCTCCCTCCGCTGCCGTGGCGGGTGCAGCTACATGCTGGGTGTACTGCGTGGTGCTTCAGTGCAGCTCTGGTGCAGTGAAGAGAAAGACTACCCAAAAAGTGCTGGTGGCCATATATATAGCCATATAAGTTTGGACGCACCTACTCATAGAGGGGTTTTTCTTTAGTTTGACTATTATCCACATTTTAGACTAATAGTTAAAACATCAAAACTATGAAACCACACAAATGCGGTGACCAAAAAGTGTTACAAACAAATTAAAAAATCTTATATTTTAGATAATTTAATTTTTTTTTTTTTTTTTTTAAGAAATTCTTACATAGTGATCAACTTCACTATTTATATTTGTCTAGGAAACAAATATAAAGAGTGTAAGCATAAGTCTTTAGATCAAAATGTCTTTGATTGCATATATTCACATCCATTATCCTAATCAGGTGTGTCCAAACATTTGACTGGTCTCTGTCTCTCTCTCTCCCTATACATACATACATACAAATATACTGTATATATATGTGGGTATGTGTGTATAAAACATCACGTAAACATCAGGTAAACATCATGTATAACATTCTGCATTGTACAATTGTGAATTGTATCTCCTATCACATATATACATGCATATGCGCTGTTCTGAGATACAACGCATAATGTTTTACATGATGTTTAAAATGCAATGGCTGTTTTTCTATTGAGAACACCGCAGGTTTCTCCTCTTTCTTGTCTTTTTTATGTACCCAGGGACCAAAGAAATTGATTGTTACCTTATCAAAAATATACAAGTGCTCTGTACATGAAGACCCCATTGAGTTTATATACTGGTTCTAGCTGTCAAGAATAAACACATGGCACTGCTCAACCTTAAAGCCTTAAGCTGATACAGCACTAAAAAACTGTCAGATGCTGATGCTCAGAAAATGTGATAAAAGAAAATTCCCTTACATTTGATATGACTGCCAGCTTTCACAGAGGTCTGCATATCTTCTTCCATGGTATAAGATTTTAGGATGCTTTCAGTACATGGTAATTAATGTGCATATTTGCAGCAGATCTTTCAGATCTACACTACAATGTAATTTAAATATTTTAGTGATGAATAACAGCTTTTGCTGCAAGTTAAGAGCTGCATGTTACTGCCTTGATCAGAATAGTTTGCATATTTTTGGCATTTATTTCATTTAGCCTTTTTTACCATTTTGAGTACATGTTCTGTTGTAACCCCTGTTGGTGCCGTAATCAAGTGCACATGATTTCCTTGTATGTCTGGTCTGTGCAGTCCAGTGGCAGTTGTGAATCTATCATTAAGGTTATCTGAACTGGTTCTAATCAATATTAGATTCTGCTCCTGTCTGTCTCCATTGAGATTCCCAAGAGATATGTCTCCATTCCTTCTCTCCTTAAAGCAGATGATTTTTAGATAGTTTGAAAACATGCTGCCATATCTACATTTTCCACTGTGTTCTAGCAAAATAACATTGAAAAATCCTTGACACCATTGAGATATGCACGAACTGGTGCCTTTACTGCACCCAATCTTACCCATCGATCCAGATCGGCATTTTCAGTTGTTAGCATGGGACAGTAAAGCACTGATGCGAGACGGGGCTGGAGCGTGTTTCTCAGAGCTGAACACAGTGAAGGGACCCATCTGAATGCAGAATAATCAATCACGGCACTGCCGCTGGCCCCAGCAGGTAAACGCAAAGAGAGATCAATCTTCGACACACTGACCTGCATTAACACCAGGCCCTCTGTGCTGTCTGTCTTTACTGCCTGTTTGCACTCCGCACCCTGCCATTTCAAAAGTCCCAGGTCCAACTGCAGTTACCATTGCACTTCATTGCTGTGAATGAACATCCTAACTGCAGGGGTGAGGATGAACAGTAGGGGAGCATCATTACTACATATGTGAGGAGATGGTGGAAACTTAAGCTTGTGGTCCATTAACTCCATGGATTTGAAAAAATAGCTGGAAAAGGTAATGCAGCAGTAGATGGAGGAGTGGAGTCAGACGTATGTTGCCTTCTGCTAATTTATGGCAAATGCAAAAAGATTTTAATCAAAGTGCAATGGCTGTGGTTATTTGAAGGAGCAGCAAAACCATGTAAAGGGACATGTACACATGTACTGTGTACAGACAGGCATATAGATCTACAACAAGGCTATTCAGCCCATCTGTGGAGGGTAGGGTTCTCTTCCATTCCAGAATGTCTATTCATTACTTTTTCTGTTCACCACGTCTTTGTTTCTTGTAATTCATTTTGCTGTGTGCTTCCAATATATCTCTGTCCTTCGTGACTCAATGTGGGTTCATAATTTTTTGAGACAGCAGTAGATGGGTAATTGACTCAACATATTGGGAAAATTATTCAGCCAGTGCTCATTTATTAGGAGAAAATACGGCTGTCTGTTTTCTGGACATGTCTTTTCAAAGTGGGTTTGAATAAAGGTCACTCTCAGTGTTTACTGTGAATTAAAAAATTAATTCTCAATCATTCTGTCCATCAATTAAACACATCCTCATGTGACCCTTTATAAAGAATTGTTTGAACACTGAGCTCATTCAGCATAGAACAGCTCTTGAAGCTGTGAATTTTCTTTTGAACGTCCTCTACCTCCATCCCTTATTTTGAGATCTCTTTTTCAGACTTTGTACAAAAGCCTGGTATTAATACTCAAAGATCTGCAGAGCAACCAATCTGCGTAGCTGCAAGGAAACACTTGAGTATGTCTGTCAGCACCCAGTCTGCTCAGCACTAATCTGATGTTAATCGAGTATGGTTTCCTGTAAAGTAGGTAATTATAGATCAGTTTTAAAGGCAGAGGAGATGAAACAAAGGAAAGAAGAGAAAAGACTTCAGCAATTAAAATAATTTTCTCCAACACTAAAGAGTGCGTCAGATATGACATTGGTCGATGTGTCACCTTAAGGAATGTACAAAAGACACACTTTGCCATCCCATGTGTTCCCGGAATGGTTATGAAACAATTGTCTATGCATCTCTCTGTCAGTCTGAGTAATATGCTTTATTTTCCTTTTCATCTGTTAAAGGTTGTGCAGTTAGTCAGCCTGTCTGGAGTCTTGGACTGTACATTCTTTACCCTGGAGCACAATCATTGCTTTCTGCAGTGGTCACATGACCTCATTAGAAGTGGACGATGTCTCCCTGGGAGCCTCTGAGAACAGGAGAGAGCCGTGACTGCGATGTGATCCCACACCGGTTAACCCCTCAACATTTCGGAGCTGCTAGAGCAAAAAGCAGTTCAGGGAAGCAGCTGCCTGTTCTGTATCCCCCTCCACCCCCTCCATGATGAGGCAGAACAGACAACAGGCAATGTGCGTGCCCTCAGACTCTCTGTGCAGACTTACATAAGAAAAAGGCCCAAAACACAAACAGCTGAGCGAGACTTGCAAAGTCAGAGGAAGAATAATACCCTGCAGGAATATGCTGTTATGTATAGATTGAACCCTAAGAATATGTGGGGGTTTGTGCCCTCAGGTCATCCTTCTGTCCATGGTCACATCCTTTATGGCAATGGATCACCAAGAAACACATTCAAACTTTGCTTCAAGAAACTCAGAGAGGCAGGTTATGATGAGAAGAGGTTGGCTAGCCCTGGATTGAGCACTTGCGTGAAGCTGCTCTGCTGGCTGTGGGCAAGCAAGGGTTAATATCATTAGCACTTCTACCATCTCTTATCATCTACCTCCAGATCAATGCGTGTAAGGCTGTCTCCAAGCCCTCGGCAGCCCTCACATATAATTGCATCTCTCCTCTTATTAGAAAAAGAGCAGAAATCAATCATCATGTCAGTGCATATCCCTCCCTCCTAGTGGTAGATAGCCACAGCCGCTATGAATAGAATAGGAAATGACTTAACAACTGTAAAAGTGTTGCAATGCATGGATATTTTGCACAGTTTTCAGAATGGTCTTGACAGTAGACAAATGATAGAGACATTTCTATTGTTTATTGTCTATATCAGAGTACCTTAGATGTGGAATCTACTTGCTATAGGTATTTAAATGAGCATCTTAAATGAGAAACAATCAGTATGTTCCCCTTCATTGTGCAAATGCATACCAATGCCCTTTATTTTCCAAAGAGCAACATTTTGGCATTGATAAATTAAGCAGGATTCTTGCATATCTAAAAATGTTTAGACCACTGCAACATTTCCAGGAATGATTGCTTGCACCCCTGGTTGATGTGAATTACACGCTTGTCCGACAGTACAGCCGGGACAATTTGAATAGCTTTCTAGAACATGCCTTCTGTCTTCTGTCTGACTGTCAATATTAACCTGATTTGACATGCTACAAAATGCAAAGTATGTGGTTGTAAAAACTTCCTCTGAAGATGACAATTCCTTGTCTGTAAATAAAACACACTCCTGCCTTATTTAAGTGAATAGGCTGACAAATTACATAAGCAGGCAGGGAAGGGGGAGCTCTGTTGCTTTTTCATTTATTTCTTTGGCAACATCTCAGCTAGATGCGTCTGGATTTGTAATAAATAGCTGGCTTG
Organism: Megalops atlanticus; assembly: GCA_019176425.1. Lineage (NCBI taxonomy): Eukaryota > Metazoa > Chordata > Actinopteri > Elopiformes > Megalopidae > Megalops > Megalops atlanticus. The sequence continues at coordinate 40,928,411 of CM032875.1, read as the reverse complement.
CCATTGACAAATTTTATTGCTTTGTGCTCTCACCCTCAGATCTATCCCAAATTAAATCACTGTTCAGTGAGGAGAGGCAGAGTGAGTGATAAATTGGACAGATAGATGCTCCTGGTAATGAAGGAGGACAGGAAGTATTCCTACCACTGCTGATATTCTCACTTCAGTTAAACAAACAGTAACAAGCTGCCATTGACTCCACCCCACTGTTTCTGCCCTATAGGTGTCAGATGGGACATCAGTGGAGGACAAGTCGAAACCTCAAACTGCCCCGGTGTAAGCATACAGTGGTTCAGAATTACATATTATACCTGCAACACAACTGTACATTAACTCTTCTGCTTCCAGAAACCAACAGAGCCTCAGGCTGAGGTCTGACTTCCTCCTGACTGCTATCGCTTGCTCTACTCAAAAGTGCAAATGCCGACTGTACAAGTGCTGACTGCACATGCTTCATTACTTGGGGCAATTCCTCTAACACATCTAATCAGCAACATCTGCATACACTGGCACACTAAAATGAGCACCATCAGCACCGTAAAAATCATTTCAAAGGCGGTTCACTGCAGATGAAAACATGCAGTACCTCCAGTCCGATATTGCTCATGGGACCATTTGACTGTCCCAATCTGCCTTCTATTGTTCTAATCTGTTGGCAGGGTCAAACAAAGTTAAATAACATGAATAACCAACCATTTTCACAGACTACCTCCTTCCCTGTCAATTATTGTCAGTGACAGTTCACCCCTCTTTCTGAGATAAGATCCCAGTTCCATGACACTATATACTTAAAACACAATCCACAATAAGGTAAGAAATTATCCCCAAAATTTCTTTTTTTTTGCTATTTTGAATAGATATATATCATTGTTCTCAGAGACACGGGTATGAAAACTGGCAATGTTCAGTGATTTAAAGGAACGACAGCTCCTGGTCTGTGTGTTATTTTAACTTACATCATATTAAGGAGGTTTCTCTGGAGAGAAATTGTGTGGGAGTGGATCAGTCAATAAAAAATCCAGGAATCATTTCCCCTCTTAACAAGGTTTGGAATTGTGAAATAGGGAGAGGGAAGCAGAAGATGAAACAAAGCCCGACTACAGGAGAGGAAAAAGCAACAGCTCCACCACTGTGTCTTTAGTGGTACTGCAGAGACCAATTTGTGTGCCAGAATAACCACACAGGGCATAGCCATTTTACAGCTTTTGTCTTGTCAAGCACTTGGTCAGCGTTAAAAACCCAAAGAAACAAGGAGCAAAAATACAGTGTAAGGTTCACACTAAAATTCAGACTGATACAGCTTACTATTCTGAGAAGAAATTAATAAATCACTATTCTGGAGTTTAACCCATTTGTACCCACAAGTGCTGCAGTCAGAATTTTATCTACCCGTAATCTATCTATTGCTACTTTGGTTGTTGTCAATGCACACAAAAACAGTTTTTATCCTGCTTGAATGCAATTGATTAAATTGGTAATTGAATCAGTAAATCTTATCCATGCTAATTAGATGCTTCATAATAGCCTTTTTGTCTGCTACGACTGCGTTCACAGAGCAAGGCCTAAGCTTGGGTGTATGTGCAGAGTTAAAGGGTAGTAGCCGTTCTTCTTTTGATAGAGTATTAAAAGATCTGCTGTGCAGTTTCTTGGTGGAGGCCAAAAGCTGCTGTTACAGTATGGCAGTAGTCTTGCACTATTTGTTGCATGTGAGCGCTGACCTCACTATATGACAGGAGATGACACTTGCAAGTTTTGTGAGCACGCACCATTAATTTGAATCATAGTCTGATCAATGTACTGAAATAATACACATGTGCAAAGCTGTAAAGAAATGCATAAGCGGAGGCTTAGAATCAGTGTTCCCTTGTTTTGTTTAGTTTTTCCCTTCTTAACTGTTTTTTTTTGTTTTGTTAATTTCAGCTCTTGTCAGACCAGCCTCAGGTCTGGTGTGCAATTGATAGTGGACTGGCATCAATCCTCTTTCTATTTTAAATGCTGACACTGATGCTGATGACCAGTAGGTGGCACTGCATTAGAGGGGCTTTGCCAAGGTGTCGCAAAGGTCAGCCATTGTGTTACTGTACCAGTCACTTTTGAAACTGCTGTTTTCATCATGGTGTTCAAAATAGAGGGCTAGTCAATAGGTCAATGTATCAAAAGGATGCTACAAGTTGGATTGCCAACTTGCTGGAAATATGAAGAGCCCAAACCCTTAAGGAGAATATGGACATCAGTGTTTTTTTGTCTTCTTGAGATAATTTCATTTAGTCTCCTGCACCTACAACAGTCTTTTATAATTTCAGTGGAAGCACAGTGGTGACACAGAACAATTACGGGTGCCATCCTGTACAGCAAAAGCCCTTGTTTTACAACTTACATCTGATTTTTGCCCCCCTCCTTCAAACTACAATGTATGTCCATCATGACAAGTCATCAAGGGACATGTCACTGGTTTAGAAGCGAGGCTTTTATGTCTGAGTGCTTTGCAGCATGTCCTTTGAACGGCTGATAATGGAAAAACAAGAGCTGCAAACATTTTCAAATCAGCGGCTTTATCAGTCAAACTCCATGACATCCATCACAAGCAATATGACTCCCTGGCATTGGGATTGTACAGAGACCCTCAAGCTGTTTTGTTATTACATTAGACATGCACTAAGGAGAGACAAAGTCTCACCTTTTCCATCTGGCCTGAGAGGAGCATGTAGTTACCCATCCAGTATCCTTTTGGAAATGTTGTTTGGTATTTGGCTCATTATATATTCTTAGTGTGTAATGAATGTGGTGTAGAAGAGGTTGTTTAACTTATCACCATTTGTGGTGTTTGATATAGAGCTGTGGTGATATTATCAAAAAAGAAAACATCTTAAAATAAAAAACTTAAACTGTAAGGTATTACTTTTCTGTTAAGGTTCTTACGTTATATTGTTATATAAGTGTTTGATATATGGCACATGCCATATTCTCACAGGGTATTATATGTTATTTTATGCATGTATTAGAGAATATACTATAAAACTACACATTTTGTATATTGTCTCTCTCCCTCTCTCTTTATATATGTTTTACAAATGTGCATATAATTATTTCAATGAAAGAGAAAATGTTATATATTCTATATATTTCAAAATAAAATGTATAGAGTTTGGATATCATATATTATCATATATTGACACTATTGGACCAACTTGATCTGCACATAATGGGCACTGTGACAATGTCTATGTTCAAATACATCTGCAAATAAATTTACAGTTTATCATTCAGGCCAGACTGCTTGTAGGGGCATTTTAAAAGGAAACTATGACGAATCCTTTACATGATGGGCAATGATTGCCACATTTCTGAATACATGCTGAATATCTTGAAATATTCAATAATAAAATCCCCACGAGTTTGGATCTTGTATTCTTATCTTTTGTTGACATAGGCTACTACTTTTTGACCAGAGCACCATATTGATCTGCACAATAGCTATAATCCATACATCTCTCAATAGCATTCTAATCGTCCATGCAGGCTGGAGTGTTTCTGGAGGCATCATAAACGCTCACATAAATCCTTCATGCCACCGATTTTCTGTAATAATAACTGATGAATGGCTGCCATTAATTAATTGTACCTATTTAAGCGTCACAAAATAAACCATGGAACTCGCTTCATCGAGCTATTGCTTACAGGGCGTCTTTTGTGGGGCAGAATGGAAGCTACAACAGCTAGGAATTGCTTATTTGAAATAATAATAATAATAATAATAATAATAATAATAATAATAATAATAATAATAATAATAATAACAATAATAATAATAGAACAACATACACTATACATTTCTGGCTTCAGGTCATTTGTGCGACATCTGAATACGAATATGTTTTTGATTTTAGTTTACACATCTCATAACAGGAGAGAGTATATCAGATGACAATATAGATGCAAGAGGATCAAATGCTGGAAAGAAGGGTCACGAAGCTTGGCTTTCAACGCACGTATAACCCGCATGCGATTCGCCTTATATCACTTCTGTTGTATCTGAAATGGATTAAGGGTTGAGTTGTAATTATTGTGGTGATTACTTTAAGTTATTTATGCCATTAAATGTCATACCTGTCTATCGCATATAGTCAGGTTACGGACGGGACAGGCATACGGTATTCGTCTTACCTTTATGAGTTTGCACCTGATTTGTGCTGACACCATATGGCTATTTCTCAGGTTTCCCACCCTAAACATGAGGCACAGCTTGCCATCGCGCTGCGAAATGACCGCATCCTGGCTAAACATGAGCGTCTCCGCGCGCTTCTTGGGCTGGGACATCTTGATGAACATGCAGCCAATGAGGAAGGCGTCTACAATGGAGCCCAACAGAGACTGGAAGAGGAAGAGGATAATGCCTTCGGGGCACTTTTCCGTAATGTAGCGGTAGCCATACCCGATGGTGGCCTCTGTCTCAATGAAGAACAGGAAAGCAGAAGGAAAGTTGTAGACGTTGGCAACGCATGGGGTGTAAGACTGGTCGTGACCGTGGTTTAGGTCCCCTCGGATGTAAGCAATGATCCACCACATCGAAGCCATAACCAGCCAGGCGATGGTGTATGTCAAAATAAAAATAAGTAGGTTCCATCGCCACTTCAAGTCTACTAAGGTAGTGAACAAGTCCGAGATGTACCTACTAGTCTCCCCGCCAAGGTTGCCGTGCTGGACATTACAGCGGCCGTTCTTCTCCACGAATCGCTGGCGCTTCTTCTTGACAGGCGCTGCATAAGTGGTGCCCCTGTTGGTGTTCACAACGTGGTAATCCTCACCAAATTTCCTTCGTAGCGCGGACATAGCTGGGGTACAGCAGAAGGGGAAAAAACGCTAAGACTTTTCGGTTTATCACCACTCTCTTCCTTCAGTGAAAGAAGATAAGTCACTTAAAGTGGTTATCCATGAGTTGTGTCCTTGTGGGTTGGGAAGCCAGTTTATAGTTAGTAAAATGCGCAGCGGTCCATAACCATCAGTTCAAGACGCAGGTGAGCAGAGCGTCGTCAGTACCATCCATGCATCAAAGGCGACTAGTTCTTGCCTCTTCTGTTCCTCTTCGTCAACTTTATTGCAGGCACTTTGATACAGTGTCTTTGTGGTGACAGTCTTTGCACTTTCACTTCTTACTTAATTTATTTATTTTTTCTTTTCAAGAAATGAAAATGTTTTTTGCAGATGAAATTGTGCCCTGCCGCCGTTTTATTTTTCTTCTCAAATAGCATGCGAAGTGCATATAAATCGCAAGGCTTCCACGGTCTAAAACATAAGACAACAGAGCGTAAGCGGGGCTGTGTGAGACTCCACGGGAGACGCTGAACAGGGCTGCTGTCAGATGTGTGTGTACGTGGAGGAGGATAGGGGTTTGGGGGTGGGGGGATTCGCTTGTCTTCTTCCAACCCAATCAGGGACAAGCAAAGTCAGTAATGGGATGGGAAAAAAAAAAAACGAAACATGATCTTTCTCTTTGTACACCGTGCAGCACCAGCTTCATCAAGGGAAATTCCGTTTTTCTTTTTCACAAATTTTGAATAATCTTAGGACACCTGTTTTTGTGTAAAACTTTCACTTATACCATAATTTTTTTTATCGCTTGTACTGATTTGTTTTGTTGTTTATTGTTTATTGACTTGCAGTTGTATGGTAAACATGTTATGGTGTCAGTATTTACAACACATAATACTAGGATGTGGCGTTACTGTTAAACGGTATTCAAGGAAGAACAGGAAGACAATAGCGTGCGGTTTTCCACCGTAACCAGGCGAATACTATTATTTTGTCTGCCTGTAGCTTTCAAGGGAGATTTAGGGCCACCTGCCGAGCAGTAGGCGCAGCTACAACTTTAGTGTGCGGAAATTGATTTTGTTTGCCCAAATGGCGAAGATAAGGGGTAGGACTACTTCAGACAGAACCTTGTTAGGGGAAAATACAGAAACAAAACTCCTTAAGGGAGACTTGCGATCATTTACGTTTTTGTTGAAATGGAGAGACCATCCATGTTTCAGGTGCAGTTAACGTTACTTGAGGGATATTGCAAAGGCTTTTTGACTTGTGTATTGCGTCCTCAGTGGCCGTTTTGCATGGAAGCAATTACTGCTAAGTGCACAGGTCACCTGGGTAGGCTACTGTCCATCAATATGGTTGTTTACACATTGATGACGCTGGCATTCAGTTTTTATGTTAATGTTAATCAATACAAATGGCTGAATGGAACCAAAATGCCTTGTGTAGTTACGGGCCACAATGTTTCATCTTCTTCCAAAAAAACTGCCTGACAGGGTTGGGGTCAATTTCTATTTAAACTGAAATTCATGGGACAAATTCATTGAAACAATGGAACTTTTAACATTGTGATAAAGGCATCAGTTCACTGTCTTGTAGTGTTATATATGTACTGTATGACTATGGATGGTATGGTGTGTGAGTGTGTATTTGTTTAGGAATGTGATCAGCCTCACCTTCAATACAACAAATAATTCCCAGTTAAGAATGGGTGATGATAAGTCTTGAACTGAGGAGTGATTGATAATGAGTAATATTTTAAATAAATAAACCACAATCAGCTAGTGTAATGCTGTACATTACTCACCGCTCCTGTGGAAGATGCAGGAGTGTGCTGGGAGACTGCCTGGTGTTTTAGGCAAAGTTTTTTTTTTTTTAATCTGAACTGCCAAAATGCCAGGGATATCAGTGATTGCATTAGCAGATGGATGCAGAGGACTACAGCTGCTTGTAGGACTGTGGTGGTACCCTACTATAGTGTGAGGTTCTGCAACTCAAAGTGGACTTATGCCAGTTATGTTTGTTTGTGAGTCTGGAGACAGGCCCCTACCTGGAGAGGTGAAGTGAACTGTGTTAGACAATGGCTCCTTCAAATTGTCTAATTAAATAGGGAACACATGAATGCTGTGCTCTGAAGTACTACCTGTGATGGATTTTAATGTGCTCATACAAAGACTCTCAGCAGAGTCAATCAATTGGGCAACAGTGCATTGTTTGTTAACGCTTGCTAAGTGATGGGGAATTTTTAAGACAATGATTTCATCATTACTAGGAACGCCTGTGGGTTTTCCATTATGCAGACTACCATGCAGAGACTCTAATGCATCCAATTAATGATTTGTTGTGGCAATGCATGAAGAATATTAAGAAAAGTGGATGTTGTTATGAATGGGTACGCATGAATCAATGGCGTTATAATATGACTCTGCAACATCTGTTTTTCTCTGAATTACTGCTGGAGCTGGTTCACACTGACAATCAGTGGCTCAGCTATAGTCACCAGTGATGGGGCAGACATGAGCTGGTGACATGGGCAGTGCCGTCAGCATGGGTATCCAGCCAGCTGGACAGATTCCCGTCTGGTGTGGTGGACAACTAGCAAGACTCAGGCTCACTCCTGCCCACATGTTAAAAGCTGCTAGTCTGTATGAGCCATAATTATTGTATATGGTGAGAGACTGACCATATGGCACTTTTAGGTCTGGCAATCTGATAAAGGTTGCTGGCACTGGCAGCCAGTAAGCTACAAACAGTGGAGATACAAATTTGCTAATTTTATATTTAATGCAAATTGACTGAAATATAACATGCATGCCTTTACATTTGCATTTATTCATTTGGCAGATGCTCTTATCCAGAGTGATTTACAAAAATATGTTCAATAGGGTTAGGAGAGTAGGTGAACAGATCTGAATCATTGGTGCCACACTTGACATATAGCACTGCTGTGTAAAGTGTTGCCACAAAAGGGAATGAGTGCTATCAACTATATCAATAAATATACTAAATTATCGATACCAAGGTTGAACTGCCACAAGCCTGTATTACCATAATGCATGCTTGTTAATCGTGGAAAAACAGTTCAGAACCATTATCAGTTTAAATGTAATCCTCTGTCTCCCCTATGTGTAACTCACTGGCTGCCACTGGTGACCCTCACACATGGTGAGGTTGGTGCACCATCTTGTCAGAGCCAATTTCTGAACACTAGCACATGCCCCCATTACTGAGGGAACAAGTAGAAGGACAGAGAAGGATGAAAAAGTATGTCCATTCGGTTACGTTCTATTGGCTTTTGAGTTAGTAGTAGATGAAGAGATATTGCAATTTATTTGAAAGAAGGAAAAACTTTCATGGAAACATTTGCATTTGCTTATTTGACCAAGGTAAATAAATAAGGACTTTTTTCTTTCAGTGAAATACAAATCACATTTTTATTGTTATCTTTCCCTTTCCCTTTCCCTTTTCTTTCCATTTGACATTAAAGAAACCCCAGACTGTCTGTTTCCCAGACCTGTTTCATTGGGAGTATCAATGACCGCTGAGACCGTAAACGTCAGACACTGCACGGTGTAAAGATAATCTACATTCTAGATTCCCTTGATTTTGATAAGCACCCGCATCCGAAATGAATGTCTAGAACAATGAGATGCTTTTCTTGAGCTTTTTTCTCCCCCTTTTAAAATCACGTTGACGTACAAAACATCAAAGTGTGAAAAAAAGAAAAACTGACATTGATTGCTTTAATTGCTTTCCCCACAGGCGGTGGCATCCATCTCCGTTGGAATGTTTTAAAGTGGATAATTGTAATAAATGCATCACTGGAGATTAACGTCTGATGGCTTATGAGATTTGACTGTAACCTTACAAACAGCTGCAGATATGTGTCTGCGCTGGGGTGCACTCCACAGCACCATGGTCAAAGGCCTGAGTGCACTGCTGCACGGGGTGCACTGCGTGCTGCTGGAGGAAATTACACGTCCACTCACAGTTATTGTGATCCTTATCATTGTTATTCCAGAGGATTGTTATTGTTTAGCGATTTCTCAGAGGTTCCCTATCCTAAGGGGAACAGTGTTTCCAGGCATCAAAACACGATGCAGCCCCCTGTGCACAGTGCACACAGACAGACACCAAAGAGGTCCAGGTCACAGAGACTGTGAGGACCAGTGGGGAAAAAAAAGCAGAGGAAAATGCTAGGCACGAGGCTGCCAAGGGGTGCAGCTCAGTGGAGCAGGGTTCAGTAATCACCATCATCGTGGTGTGAAGCAGGAAAAACACCCCTCCAAGAGCAGTACACTCAGGCAGCAGCAGCTCCACAGGTGCTGTGGGATGTCTGCCGAGTGGGTTGGCAGCGCCTGACACAGAGCACGCACCAACTGCGAGTCACTGATGCTGAGAGTGCTTAGAGTTACTCCTAATGAAGTGGCCCCTTATGAACTTTGCCTGAAGCTTTCAGAGCCAGCTGCCCAGCCTGGGGAGGTGGACGCAGGAACCTCTTTTCATTTTGGATGGCCTCCAACAGTCAACAAGCAGCACAATGAAGTGTTTAAGAATCTGATTTCATATGTACATTTCTCTGGATGGGGTGGATGGAGTGGATGGGGAGGACGGGGCTGGGGGGGGGTGTCTGTGAGAGGTGCTGCCTAATAATTCCCAGGCTGCTGTATAATGTATGAGCTTGATGGGGGTGGGAGACTGGTGGTGATCCTATTGACAGTCAATACACTATCTTGTGCCAAGAGACAAGAGAGCTGGTTTAAATTCTGGATGTGGTGACAAAGCCAGGAGTCTTTTTTAAATTTATAAAGATGCAGTCTTTTGGGATTCTGTCCCATTTTTCATGTAGACCCTAGACAAGCACATGCCTTTTCACTGGTCTCTGAGTCATAGATACCACATGGTGTCTCAGCTCAGCTGACAATTGCTCATTACAGCTCTTGTCTGACTAGAAGGACATCCATGGCATAGCTATCATATTCTCACCTCACACGAAAGCTGTTGTTACACAAGCACTATGATGTGTACCGTCCCACGTTTTTAGTAATATAGCACTATGCAGTCAGGTTTCCGTCAATTGCCGCAAGTGTAACTCTGTAATAAACTTGACATTCCTGCATGACACCATTGCATGAAGTTGAATAAAGGATGATTTAAGGTGAAACGTGATGATGTCTCAATCTACTAGTTTGGAAATAATTTACAATTATATGCAATGGAAGGCAGGGTATTTTACTCCATCAGCCCATGTCTCTGGAACACCCTTGCTGATCATTTAAAATCTGTAGGGTCCCTATCTGCTTTTAAATCCAGTCTTAAGACTTATTTTAATTAGAATGATTTTAAATAATCTTGGCCCTTATTGCCTGGGCTGTCATTTCCAGGCAATGAGGGATAAAATTAATGGACATACTCATAATATACAGTTAATATTTTAGTCTTATGTTTCTGGACTGGTTTAGATGTCTTGGAAGTGTGCATATTTATACATATTTACCTATTTATTATACCTATTTATTTTCGTATTTTTGTTTAATATAAAATATAATATAAATTATCTTTCAGGTTGTTGTGCTACAGCTATGTAGAGCATGTATGGTTTAGATATTATATGAAAGATACTATATAAACACAATGTACTATTATTTTTAAATATAACCGAAGAGAACATTCTATGTACCTTAATTATGTCAGGATACACAAAAAAAGATACGGAAAATCACAGGATGTTTATCACTATGATGATTAAGATAACTTCAAGTGCATACTTAAAGCTTTGAGGACATTTAATCTCTTGCGGTACTTTCCCAATTCATACACAATGTTTTTGCCAATATCTGTCAATACTAAACTTTGAATAACATGATATTATAGTTTAACATTCAAAATTTCAAGTGTATTGCTGACAAGCAGTGTGGGGTATTCATACAGCCATTTGAAAAACATCAAAAAGCCCTTGTCTGGTAAGCCCACTGACCTCTCTGCATTAATGTTTCAGTCACTATTTCAATTATCCTCCTCACTGAATTAATTGGGTCATTACACAGGCAATTAGGACAGTGGATTAAAACTGTAAGGGTCGGGATTATTGTGTTGGAAGACAGCTGCTCCTCATTCCATTGAATGATGTCTGCATAACTCTTGAGTGGCATTCCAGCTGAACAAGTTCTTTTCGAATGTTCATGTTCAAGTTTTTTTTTTTTTTTCTAGATCACCACTTCTTTGCCATGTCCCAAGTTAGGCATGTACAGTATTCACTTGAGGATCTGCGCTAATTAGTATGAAACTATTTCTAGAACTAATTTGTTGTTAAATTTGACTTTAGCAGCATAAAATGAGAACTTTATTAACATTTACTTGTCAAACATGGGGTGTCCTATATAATAATTTAATTAAACTCCAAAGGGACATGGCCACATTCAGCTGCAAAAGAAGAAAAAAAAAGCCAGCAAGAAGCAATCCAATGTCAAGTCTAAATCTTCTTTAATGAAAAGCACATAAACAGTTTTGTCATTTAAATATATTTTTCATGTTAATAAAACTATAAATAGTGAACCTGTGTAATATGACCTTGCATGTTGAATAATTATTGCTCTGATGTGGTACGGTGCAATCAAATTAATATTAAAACTGTATGTCACTCTAGTGGGGATTTGCTGAAGTTACATAAATTACAACAACAACAACAATAAAAGTAACAATTAAACTAACTATAATGTTCAAATTTGAGAAAAATGTTTGCAGGTTTTCACAGAATAAATGAAAGTGTATCAATGTTTTAGGTATAGTATGATAGGGTTGATATTGCAGAGATTCAACTGTATAATGTGGTAGTATTACTATTGGTATTTTAGCATAATTTCCTGAAACTTTTTTTTTTACCCTCACACCGATACCATTGCTTTTTTCTCTTTAAATGTACAGGGTTTGTCTTTTGTCTACATTGTGTTACATTATGTACATGGTTTGTCTTCTGTCTACATTGTGTCAATGTTGAATCAAAGGGGCTAGAGGTCTATGATGACATCTGTTTCCATGTTTTAAAGGATATACAAGCAAAATAACAGTATAAATATAAAACATAATACAGTTGAGTAGATATATTTTGATATTGTAGAAAGGGCATGATTTGGAAGAGACAATAGGCTAGGATCTAACATGATATACCTGCAGTCTGGAAGACATTTTCTGCATTTAGGAATGTTCCTGATCATATTCTTTTCAGTAATGGACTGCAACAGCAGCAGTTTAATTGGTTAAAAGAGATTGTGTGCAAACCAGAAGGAGTGTTTTCGTTTTGAGTGGCTAAAAAGTACAAGTACTATCAGTGAACAAAAACAACCAGCTATTACTGTACTGAAAACAGCATTGTGCAATAGGCTGAAATGTTGTCTGCAATGAAGAAAATGTTTTTAAAAAAATTAATATTCAAAAAAGAAGATACTAGCATTTTCTTGCACGAATGTACAAACAAAAGTGGTTGGATTGTGCAAACAACGTACTTGGGGTCAACAACTTTGAATTTCAGTTATTATCCTTGTCGGGAAAGGGGGTTCCCACAGCCATCTGTCCCCTGCTGCAGTTCATTGTCGGACACTGCTCCCTTGGCCCAGATCACAGCTCTCGTCTGTCTCCTCTCAGGACCCGTCCGCCGGACCCATAATTCCCCGCGCCGAGACAAGATGGAGGAAAGTAGCAGCTGCAGGAGAACAATGTTTGGGCTTTAAAGACTCAACGGAACGAGTTAAGGGGCAGAAATATAGACAGAGAGAGCCAGCAGCGGTCATGTACTGGTAAGCGTGAACGAACCTTGAGTTCTGTGTTTGTACAAAAGCGTAAAATGTTCGAGTTGTGGAGAGAGAACCGACAATGCAAAACGCTCCAGTTTTGCTAGCCAGCGAGCGAGATATGCACTCAAAGCCGAGCATCATTGTTTCGGTTGTGTTGCATGGGCCGTTTATTATGGGGTTACTGTTTGAACGTAGCTGCACCATCGCAATGATCGGCGTTTCTCCCAATCCGATGTGCACAACTGGTTGATAACTACAATTTTATAAGTTAAATTCTGAAATCAGCTAACTAGCTAAATACATTGCGAGACGAGCTAGCTAGCAAGATATTATTTCACTTCTCTATCCACCTCCCGTAATATGAAAGTGATCGAAAAAATATGTGCGCCCTCTACTCGGTGTTGTGGTTTGTTTTAACAAGCAGAATAGCTAGGCCCTTTGTAAGGAATGGTGATGTAAATTTGGAGACCAACGCTTTTGACTTAGCCTCTCATGAAAATAAAACTAATATTTAGTTCTCATTATGAATGCAATTATATGCAGACTGTACTGCTGATTTTGTCGAACGCGCGTTGTTTTTTTTCCCTCACGTTTGGCCAAGACGCGGCTGCAACTAGCTTCCTTTACATTGTACTTTGTTCATTTTAAGATAGCTAGCCAATTTCTATCTAACGGTTATTTCACGCTTATTCACCCAACGAGTAAAATTAAGGCCTCAGCTATTGCGAATATTTTTGATCAATCGAAATAATACATTTAAAGCGCACTAGCTAGCAATGTGAACAAACAAGCAATCGATATAACGCTAATATAATTTGGTACATGGTTAGCTTGCTAGCTATCCATATTATTCGTTCACGTATGCTCCACGGTCAGGACACCAGTATTCCCTCGAATTAGCTAGCCTACTAGGTTGCTAAGTAGGTAACCAATCCAATGGTCAACAGGCAATTTATTCGTGATGAGTTGGATTGATCAGCAGAAATGAGATGACATGGCGGAATATGCTAGGCAACGTTAATGCTTGCTACTTTGCTAGCAATTGCTGGTAAGATACGACTAAACTGTAAAAAAAAATAACACTGACTCAGTTCTACTGCTGAGATGTCAAAAATAACAACTAGCCTAATCTCTGTTATTCCCTAACGTTACATTTAGCCAACTAGCTGGCGAAGTCCTTTATTTAACGTCTATCAATTATTTCTGCGTCCTTCTGTACGCGACCCGGGGGATATCTGCTAACGTCAATAAGAGTAAGCAAAATCAAGGTTTCCTGGTTTGCGAATTCCACGATAATCTGTATCCGTTTAATCTCTTGGTGAATTAGTTTATTCTTGAATAAACATTTTTGAAATGCAGGGTTATTTTAGTGCGAGCCGTGTGTATGCGTATTGTTGAATGACTGTGGTACAAGCCACAAATGTTTCAGAAATGTATGTAACTATATTTGAATCAACTGCTATATGAATTATGTCACAGGTGCGGTTTTATTTGTTTATTTATCTTGTCCTGTGAAAACGGATTTGAAATGGATGGAAATAAATTATGTAAAGCGTATAAGAATTAATCAATAAATGAGAAGAACCAACCAGCGTTAGATGAAATAAGCACTGTTTCTACATCCACTTGCCACCTCTATAGCCTTCACCAATCCTGAGCATTAACAGCAGTGTCACCTGTCAGTGTCTGCATGCACTGCATTGTTGCCACATAAATATCAGAACAGAACACCACTACACCTGTAAAAGGTGCTGTTCATATATTGTTTTTAAGCACACAGTTGATTTTATTACGCTTTTTGTCTAAGGCACTTCTGTATGACTAGTTCAACTGTTCTTGGTAAAAGGTCAAGTTAATTTATGTCAAAAACAGAATTTTGTATTTACATTAGGAAAGTAAGTGATGATCTGTGGCATATTTGTGTAAGCAGCGTCTCAAAAATTTAAAAAAAGAACATAAGGGGGAAAAAAACAGACCATTGGCCAGTGCACAAGAAGGGCACGCAATGACAGTGATACACAGAGATGTTTAAAAAATGCATGTGAAGTATGATGTCTCATGTGAAGTATCAAATGATATCTTTCTTCCAACAGGATGCAAGTCTTGTAGCCTACGTAAAAACAAACTGTTTAAACGTTGTTTTAGTGATAATTTTGAAGGGTGCCAGTAATATATGAAATGAGTCTGAATATCTGTCTGTTAAATGAAGAGCCTACTAATTGTTGCATGTTGTATGACTAACGAGATGCGGTGGCATTGGGCTGCAGTAACCACATTTAAGTAGTTAGTTAGCTAGTAATTCCTGACAGTTATCTGTTCCCTGTTATGTTGGCTGCTTCATTTTAGCTGTACAATGCAAAATTAATTCATGCAACCACTCTCAGTTCCACATCTTGATGTCATTTGTCAAGCTTCCAGTCAGCAGTAGGATTAGCCAGCTAGCTAAACAACATTGAGTAGGACTGCGGTCAATGAAAGATAATGTGTTTAATCAGGAATACAGACTAATTACTGTTAGGTTTAACTATATGCATCTTTTATGGATTTAAACAGCTGCCACTGGTTGTTATTAGATACCAGTAACATGGATAGCATATTAAGACCCCCAATGAATGTAATTGCAGGACATTGCATTTTTATTTTTTATAAGCAAGCTATTGTTCTTTAAATATAGAAGTATGGCATATTTGCCAGATATTCATATTTCTAACATTCATTTTTACTAACATTCACATAACCAAACAGAATAAATCTGTTTATAATTGTAACATTATAGCTGAATGTAATGAATGAATGTAATTAATGATTTCACTGTATCAGAATTCAGAAAGCACTTATGCAACTTTCCAGAACAAATGTGTCAGGCTGTGCTAAAGTGCAAACCCTTGGTGTGAATTGCCACTGGTTCAGTGGTTTTAAGAGAGTGATAAAGACATTCTCAATATGGCAGCTTTTTGTGATCTCTGAAAGTAGTTTCATCACCTCAATTAATGATTGATGTATGGGTGCGTTTTTGCAGTGTGAGGTTAACATATATTGAATAATGTAACATTTTTTTGTCAAGACAAGCTGTATTGTGCCTGTCCAAACTTTTGTAGCTGCAACCAAATGTCTTGCCTTTAGTGACAAGGCTGTAATGCTGCTGCCTTATGTTAAATGTGTTGGATGAATCATTGACGTGTTTGGCTAACAAAAGTAAAAACGATGTCCTGTTCAGGACACGATCAGTAGTGCTATAGAAATAGCATACATTAATGCAGTGTTCTGAGCTTACGGC
The DNA here is from genome assembly GCA_019176425.1 of Megalops atlanticus. NCBI lineage: Eukaryota > Metazoa > Chordata > Actinopteri > Elopiformes > Megalopidae > Megalops > Megalops atlanticus. The sequence continues at coordinate 40,912,538 of CM032875.1, read as the reverse complement.
ATTGTAATGTACACATTCAGGCAGGGTTCAAGTCTGCCAGGAACAGATGTGGGTGTGTAGCTCTCAAGTGGTGAAAAAGTTGTCTCTAAAAATTCTTCAGGTAAGTGTTCACCCTTTTGCAGTAGTGGCAAAGGTGTTCATGAATGGTGGTTTTGTTCAAATGTATATCCTGTTTAGTTATTTTTAGAAAGGCCATCTTGTAACTTCACTTTTTGGATTTGTAAATTGCGTTTCAATATTTAGGCTACTACTTTTCTCTTTAGTTGAAGGTGAAATGTATTCAGAGTGAGACAGTTTAACAGCATTTTTAGTTCTAATTTTACTTGTATTTTCCATTTAGAAGTTATCTTTAGGTTTGATTTAGTGTTAGTAATAAAGTGCTTTTTGTACAGAGATGTGGTTATTTGTTGGTAGCACAGACAGAACCAGTGCATTCATTCAGCAGGTTAAGAGCTTTATGGTCTAACTAGCTTAAGCAGTCAATGTTCTTTGGTGACCTGACAAGATACAGAAAGCATTGCCAGTTTTAGCTCTTGATTTCCTTGTCCTGTAGTAACCCTATGCATGAAATTAATGCCATCGTATCACAATATACCATTTTTATGAACAATTTTGAAATGATTCTTAACTGTTGAAAACATACAGTTGCTAAAACCATCTTTCAGTATTCTCCAACAGAGATGAATTGTGATTGAAAATGTTGTGCCATCTTTGGTACGTTTTAGAGTTATTAAAGGGATACCCATAAACAAATTGACAGACTTTAAGTTTTTAACACACAAAGAGAGAAAATATATTCAGCATTGTACGTATTCGTTTGACGTGTACTTATGTAATCTTGAGTGTGTTTTTAGATGTGTATTAGGAGGATTCTCTGTTTTAATTTCCAGTGACTAAACTTGGCAACAGATCCATTCAGTCAACTCAATTTCTAGCTTTAATTCTAACTATAAATGCAAACAAGTGCTGAGTGTTTAAAGTATCACTTTTAAAACATGAAATGAATGCATGCAATGGGTCATTCAAAAAATAAATAAAACTAATTTACAAAAAACTCCACTTAAACTGAGCATGTCAATTTTGTTCTCTTTGACATGAGGTCTCAGATACTGTTTTCCTGACAAGAGTTAGCTGATTCCAGAAGAAGATGTAGTTTTTTCAGGGATAAAATATGGCATTTTACTTTTACATTGGAGGGATTTATTTTGATTTCATTCGACTTTTTTAAGTAATTAGGTATAAAACCTTTGTGGAGATTGGGAAACGCTATGTGTATGGCCAGCTGTTGGATAAGGAGACTCCCCTGTACTTACCAGGGCTTAAAAACCAGTTTGTGGCTGCCGTCGTTGTCAGTTCAGCAGTTGGGTTTTGTAGCTCTGCTAATACTGGTTCCAGGTGTTTTGAGTTTTTAAAGTTTTTTTTTTTTCATCAGAATTTCTCCTTCTTATGTGTGGTGCATCAGTCTTCAGTCCATACCAGATATCTTAATGTGTCTTTGTTTCCCTGTTCCCAGGTCTCTTGGGTTGTGTGCACTTGATTTGCATTTTCACTCATCTGTGATGGGCAAATGTTTGCACCCTGATAATGGGACTCATGTCAGCTGTATATCATATTCATATATAAAAATCTGTGGGTGTGGTGTGATTCAAAAGTGAACACAAAGGTTTGAATTCTTATCTTTTTCTGTTCAGGAGCACATTTATCAAACAGCCTTGATTTGGATGTTGGCTATGTTATGGGCAGTCTATGCAGAATTAAACACGAGGACCCACTGCAGAAATATTCCTGGAAGAGTACACTGATTAGGAGTGATAAAGTCACGCTGCTAGGATGCCAGGTCCTTTATTTATTTATTTTTTTTGGTAATGAATACAGGTGATTAGATTAACATGTCTTTGTGGCATAAAGACTTATGAACCTGTGCACCATCTCTTCCAGACCCATGACTACCTACCAAGTATGTATACCATTGAGTTCCCAATATGTGGAACACACACTCATAATTAACACCTACTTCAAGCTTAAATCAGAGTTGCATTCTGCACTTCCATATGTTATATACATGGTCGCATATGCCACATCATTTAGTAATTGCTGTGCCAAGTGAGTTGTAGGTGCACATATGAGCATACCCTTAGATCAGCTGCATTCTTCTATCATCTGATTCTTTAAGATTTATTAACCGGCTACTTGAAATCATGGGTTACTTCATAGCTTCAACACAGTAGTCCTGATCCGAGTAGATGCATGAATCCAATTAAGCAATTAATGGTCGCATGAAAGGGGAAGCAGAAAGTGTAAGTTTTTCTTCCAAAGCAGAGGTGGCCTCTCCCTCCAGCTGGCCCTCCCTGCAGATGCTCTTGTATCCAGCATGTTTTTACTCCCTGCTTTAGCCTTGACCTTCCATTGACATCCATTGACCTTCCCCCCCCCCTCTCTCTTCCCCCAGGATGTTTCCTTTTGGCTCCAGTTAGTTTTCCTGCCTGACGATCGCCATGAGTATTATTCAAGATAAGCTAGGCAACGAGTTCCTGCGCAATGGGGGCATGGAGCCCAACTTCGCGCCGGGCATGATCATGTTCAGCCACCTGCCGCCGGTCACCAGCTTCACGCGCATCGCTGCGCAGTCCGTCATGCAGGACCTGCAGCCGCCGGAGATGGTCCTGAAGAAGGAGCGCGACTCGCCTGACCACGGCTTCATCCACCCCATGGGCATCAAGCAGGAGAAGGTGACGGAGCACGACTACCGTCTTCCCCTGTACGGTGGCGCGGGGAAGAGCGCCGAGCTGCTGGAGATGTCGCTTGGCAACCCGCAGAACTTTCTGGTGCACGACCTCAGCCTGAACAACGTAAGACACAGGGTTGGAGGGTGTCCAGTGTCTGCATGCCACCTTGACCTGAGCCCTGGAGATGCTAAATGCATGACTGTTTGATCGGCTCGACAGGCAAAAGTCTGAGTTTAAGGGTGTAGAAAATGATTCAAGAGGAAGGTAGTTTAATATTAGCAGTCATGTTAATATGTGTCATGTTATGTGTCATTTTAGCATCACTCTGTTTCAGTGACCTGAGTGTAAGGAGGTGTGCTGTTAAGTGGGATTCAGGTTAGATGGCACAGAGGGCTCTGTCAGCACTGTGATCAATGTGCAGCAGACATGCATTTTGTTAGCAGCAAACAGCATATGGAATAAGACCATTAATGTGACACACCAGAAAAATATAAATCTATCTTTCTTTAATTTTTTCTGTTCTGAGAGCGTGATGTAATTTTGTTTTTGTCTTTCTGCAGAGAGCCTGGTAAGATTTAGCACCTTCCAATTAATCAAACTGCTTTATATCTCACACCCTTAATGAGCTAGAACAATTGGGCGATTTTTGGCTGGTGCATAAAAATGATACTTTATGCGTTTATTGGAAATTTTTTAAATGGTTTATGTACAAACTTCTTACCTAGAAGAAGAATTTTGAAATGTCTCACCTGGTTAATTGAGCCATAATGCTGTTTGCATTGAGGGATTGACCATTTTTAGTATTTCTTCATAAATTCACTTGGCTGGAGTGACATCTGTGGCCGCAAGGAAATCTAGGTGTATGAGTTGGTCACATCATCGTTTTCCACCCCTTCGTGTCAGCACGACCTCCGGAGGAAGATGAAGTGGCCCATAAATACCAGTTTATTACTCTGCCTCTGAGCGATCCCACTCAGCTGTCAGTAACTCAGGTGGACAGGCCCAAGCACTTAGCTCCCTGTTGTTTCCAGGACGCTCATTCTGTTTGCTGTCCTCCCCCTCCCTCGTTGTCCCCGCAGTTGTCCAGTAGATTAGTGAAAGATCCGAAGGAGTCCTCGGGGAAACGAGGCCGGAGGTCAAACGGTGATGGACAGGAGGGGAAAGCCAGGAGGAAGCGCGGGGAGTCCTCAAAGGTACCAGCATCTTCTCTTTTCACAGAAGCTGTCGAATCCTTCGATTTTCCTATTACGAAATCACATGGCGTACATAGTTTGAGAAAACTCATCAGGGTTGCTACAAAGTGTTGCCTGTGATCTAGTATGTGTCATACTGAAGGACAAAGGCACAAACATGCTGTGTTGATTTTTTTCATGGTGGGTTGTGGAGTCGAGGGCAGTGAAATGTGAATGAACAGACTGTCGGATTGGACCTCTGGTGTTCTCATTGCAGTCAATGATGCTGAACGGTGACGGGGGAAGCCTGTCTCCCAACTGCAAGCCGCACATCTGTGAGCACTGCAACGCAGCCTTCCGCAGCTCCTACCACCTACGCAGACACGTGCTCATCCACACAGGTGAGGAGCTTTCAGGGTCACACCCCCTTCCTCTGCACGTTCTCTACCTGTTCACTCAATCAGTGGCACCAGCACAAATGTTCTTTTGATTGGATTTTGTCAAGTTACTCACTGCATACTTACATTTGATATTTCACTTGTATTTATATAACTGCCTTGATAGTTAGGGTTGGGCCAGACGTTAATGCAGTTAATTTGTTAATTAAAGATATTGAAGTTAATGTGAATATATTGGTCAAAACCAGTCTATACTGATAATTTAGTTTATTGCATATATAGCTGTTAAAGGGAGTTGTTAATTGGTCTGTGTAAATGGTGAATTGCTGTCAAGGTGTGTGATGTTTGCAGCAATTACCTGAGGTAAGAATACCTTGTATACATAGTGGCAGAAATCAGCAAAGTAAGTAACTTGGTTAGATATCCAGGCCTGACTGGATGCAAAGTATAATGACTAATTGATGCACAAAGTGGTGCACATTGCAGCACTTCTCCATCCCCAAAATCGTGGGGATTGAGAGCAGCCCCCATGTTAAGAGATAAAGAATTTATGGCAGAACTGCCTGCTGTACACTGTGATATTCTGCTCAGTGATGTTCTGCTCAGGTGACATTACTGCAAATTCTGATCAGTGAACAAAACAGTACCCTCTAGATGCCCTTTAGATGTAAAGGCTGACATCCCACACTGAAGTAGCACAGTGATTTCCCATGACAAAATCATGATACACCCCTAACCCCTAAACCCATTGACAAGAATCATTGAGGTTATGTGATAACAGTGCAGGGAATTTATATGGAGTACTTTAAAGTGAGATTTTTTGTTTATTGCAACTACTGAAATGCAAAAATGAATTTGTTAAACATGTTTTTTGAAAGTATGGAAAATTAAATGTGAAGACGCTGTAAATCTCAAATAGTCCTCTTTAATATAAAGGTAGGTATCAGTGGGTGACATACAGGCTTGTTCGATGCAGGCAGTATTGTGTGGGTGTTGGTGCCGCTGCCGAGTTCAGAAGCATGGTGCTTAGGTCATATCGCTTCGTAGCTCATGGAATCTGTTGCATTAATTCTCATCCATAATCTTTGACATGTCTGGATTAGGGGTGTAAGAAAATATCGATACACTTGAGTATTGCGATATTATGTTTTGTGATACTGTATCGATTCTCAAAAACACTATCGCTTTTTAATTAATAGTTTACATGCAAAGATTCATGGCAGACAGTGGTTCATTTTGCATTGGTTAAAGATCTCTGGCCCCATGCCAGAAATCCGGCATGCAGAGATTTTAGATCAGACAATAAATTATTACTAGCATGTACGGGCTCTGATATTACCAGACCGGAATGTAATTTTATTAAAAACAATCACTGATGTGGTGTGTTTTCGGATGAGTTTTAACCAATGGTAGCCTGTTTAGGCGTTCTTGTCCAATCGGCAACTAGTTTCAACTTTCTGTGAGGCGGTGCCAGGAAGTATTTGCGGGGACTGTATCAGTTGATTACTGCACAATAGGCTAGCATGCATTCAAACAGATGGAGCATGGAAGTGAAACTTGTGAAGGTTGGCGCGGACACAAGCACAATAGAATGGGGGGTGAAAAATAAATAGCGATAGGCTTGGTTAGGTGAAAACGGTAATGACGGACAAACATTCGGCGTATGTTGTTAAAAATTAAACGAGCCCGGGAGCTGCTTTGCACCGTGTGTTTGAAAAAAAAATACAGTATGGGACAAGGGGCAAAAGGCACTGTCTCGGCATGATACAGATCCCTCACACAAAGCAGCTGTTCGGGCTCTTCCTTATACGTCAACGTTGCTGGGAGCTGTGGCCACTGTAGCTGCTGCTGCTTCATCCATCCAAGACCGCGTGTGCAATCACAAAGTCCACATTTATAGCATTTATATGGCGCGCTGCTGACGTTAGCATTAGCAAACCTAGCTGACTAGTAATGTTACCACCCATGGCTGAATGCGAAAGAGTTAGACCGGCTCCCGCGGCGTACAGAGCTGAAGTGTGGGCCCATTTTGGCTTCCACAATAAAGAAGGCACTAAGGAGATTGACAAGAGCCATGCCGTTTGCAAAATGTGCCATGCCAAAATCAAATACTCAAATACTTATGCTATGACAGTTTTCCTACACTTAGATTAAAAAATCGCAATATATCGCCTTGCTTACAGTATCGCAGTATATTGGATTGTAACCCCTGTAACGTGATACGTATCGTATCGCCAGATTCTTGCCAATACACAGCCCTAGTCTGGAATAGTGTCTGGCACATCAGAAGTTGAGTAATTCATCTGAGCCTGAACATGGTAAAAATGTATACATCAGCCTCCATAAAGATGTTCTCATCCAGAAGAGCTGAAAACAGGTAGTTTTGAATGTACCCAAATTGTAAGATGCACAGCAAGCTGGAGAAATGTCTTAGCCTCATACAGAGCTCAAGTCAGAGAGTGAACACCTCTGGGTGTACTTTTAGTTAGCCTGTAGTGTGGCTCATGCTATATGCTTAATTTAGTAGTACTCTTCTGCTGCACCAAGGAATAAGCATTGGTGTTTATTGATGTTAAATGCTGAACCAGCTTTAAGGCCTACCCTTGCTATCACCTCAACAGAAATATTTGTCTTTAACATTTTGTATGTTCTCCTGAAAATGAAGAACTCTGATAATAATAAAAGCAATCACAGTTCAAAACTTTGCTTAATGTACCTGATAAGCCTTGTCATTCTTACAACACTAATTTTCATCTCCTTGCCAGAAAACAACCTTTCTCTCATGTGCTGCTTTGTGAATAATGTGAGGAATGGCGAATTGTATTTTTGATGGCACAGGTGAGAGGCCTTTCCGATGCAGTCAGTGCAACATGAGCTTCATTCAGAAGTACCTTCTGCAGCGACATGAGAAGATACACAGTGGTGAGTTATGGGATTGTTGAACCACTAGTCCATCCGCAACTCACAATCTCACATTCTCTAATGCTAAATGACACTCCCACTCAGAACAATATGGCAGCCTCCTTTGTTGATGAGGTATCTAGTTTTTTTGGTTTGGATGGTGCGGTGTCACCTCCGTCCTGAAAACCATAGAAATATCACAGCTTTTCCTCTCCCTTTACGTTGAGCTGCGATGGGTGAAGATAGCCTGTGGTTGACCTCTGTGTTGTTTACCCCACAGGAGAGAAGCCCTTCAGCTGTGACCAGTGCAACATGCGGTTCATTCAGAAGTACCACATGGAGAGACACAAGAGGACCCACAGTGGAGAAAAGCCATACAAATGTGACACCTGCCAACAGGTGGGTCAACAGGCAGCACTCCTGCCCCTTTGTAAAAATGTATTCCTTGTAGATTTCTCATTAGTAAAAAGCTCAGTTAAAAATGGTTATGGCAGTTTCCTTTCTCTAAAATGTCCATGTTCAAAGGTAGAACATTGTGTCCCACAGTTCGAATGAAGACCTGTTCTCACCCTTTATCTCCCACTTCTGCAGTATTTTTCCAGGACAGATCGATTACTGAAGCACAAAAGAACCTGCGGAGAAGCCATAAAGAAAGGACTGGATCCCGGGATGTTGGACCCGGATGGCGAGATGGGACAGGGCAGCTACTCAATCTCTCAGGGAAACGCAAATTCTTCCGGACGCAAGAGAGGCAAGTCCAAAAACGCTGGTGAGGGCGGTGAGCGCAAGAAGAAGAAGGCCAGCGAGGCGCAGATGACGGGTGGCCTCGGCTTACAGGACTACGCAGTGGAGATGCCTGCTGCCTCCTCCAACAGCAGCCTGCCCTGTCCCAGCATGCATGGCCAGCAGGGCCGCACGCCCAAGCTGGTCTTCAAGAAGGTCGGCCGCAAGGGCCTGGACAAGATCGCCCTCTCCCTTGGGGAGGCCTCCTCCAGTCTCCACGGGCAGAAGCTGCTGCCGCAGAAGGCAGGCTCCCTAGACCTGGCCGGAGGTTCGGGCATGGACAACATGGGGCTGCTGCAAGGTTCCGGGGCCAAGCAGGGCCCCACCAGCAGCAACTACGATGACGCCATGCAGTTCCTGAAGAAGCGGCGGTACCTGCACGCGGCCAACAGCGGCGGCGACTACGGGGCAGGCACGGTGCACATGCCACCGCAGCAGACGGTCATCCAGGGTGTAATGGACAGCGAGCCGTCCCTCAGCCTGCTGGACTCCTCGCCCATGGGTGTGGACATCAAGCACGACAAGTCAGGCATACCCGACGAGGTGCTGCAGAGCCTTCTGGACCACTACTCCCAGAAGCCTGACGGGCCGCACGACGTCCCCTTCGACCTCAGCGACCAGCACGTGGACCTCCACCCACCCGCTGGCACTCCCGAGCTGGGCCAGGACGACGACTCGCCTAGCTCCTCGGGCGACAAGACGGTCATCATGAACGAGTACTCCAAGTTCCTCCTGCAGGCTCTGGAGCGCACCAGCCACAGCAGCAGCTTCCCGCTGGCCACTGGCGGGCCCTTCCCCGGCCTGGTGTCCAGCAGCGCCCACCCGGGCGGCGCCCTGTTCTCCGACAAGCAGGTGTACACTACTTCCCCCCTGGAGTGCGGCTTTAGCCAGTCCGTTACCTCAGCCCTGCCCTCCTCCTTGCCAAAGTCCCACTTCGGGATGCTGGTGGGCTCCTCCCAGCCCAGCTTCCACCTGAGCAGCCTGGAGCCCACCCACCAGCAGCTGACGCCCTCTCAGGAGCTCACCGACCAGATCGAGAAGCAGCACTCCCCCTCCGCCTACCAGATTGCGCCTCAGGAGCTGGCCGGCCAGAAGGCCCGGCAGCCCAAGGGCAGCAGCACCTCCTCCAGCTACCAGCTGTCCCCGCCGCACCTGGCCCAGCTGGACCCCTCCAAGGCTGTGGACATCCGCTCCCCGTACCAGATCGAGAACTTCGCCCAGGCCTTCGGGTCTCAGTTCAAGTCGGGCGGCCGCGTCCCCCTGCCGTTCAGCACTGACTCTAGCGGAGAGGTGGACCACCGGATAAGGACTCCCGTGTCAGAATTCTCAGGGTATACTAGTTTGTTAGCTGACGTCAATGAGCCAGTTAGTACAGGATCCAAGACCCCAACGAGCCAAAGCTACAGGTGAGGTATAAGGTAAAGGACCTGGTTGGAAGTTTTTTTTTCAACTCGTTTTTTTTTTTTGTTTCATTTCCTCTTATTTTATTTTTTTAAGCAAGGTGAACTTTTAATTATTACACTGCCATTTAATGTTTATACAGTATCCTACCAGGAGAGGCATTTGTGGCTGCCTTCAAATGCAATTTTTTAAAATTCTTTTTTATCTGTATTTAATCAGTTTTGTTTGTATTAGTGTAGTATTAGGTCTGATTGTTAAACAAGAGTAGATTGAAAAGTCATTTTAAGTGAAAGTAGAGGGTAGTTAAGGACTGGCTTTATTATTTTTCCATGAACGTACGTGTTTTAGCAATCAACATTACAATTGTAAAATATTAATAATGATAATTAATAATAATAAAAGATAATGGCAGGGAATAGCCCAGATTTGAATAGCAAAAAATAGATATTGTCTGTTACAGGAACTGAAAGTATTACTCAGGAAAAAAGTGTAATATGGAGAATTTTATTATGAGATGCAGCAAGCACTCATTTTAGAGGTGTAAGTTTGCAACTACAAAGAAGAAGCTTTGTTTTTTTATTCCTTTAGAATTGAGTGCAACAAATAATGAGACTGCTGCCTGTTCAGTTACACTGATAACACTTTCCACTTAGCTATATAGAGATTATGGTACTTTTTTATCAATGTGAAACACTCACATTTCATTCAATAAGGGCCATAGATATTTATACGTATATAAGATTGAATTATTCTGGGGGACTGTAAGGTGGGAAAGAAGGGAGCTAGAAATGGAGGTTCCCTCATCAGGCTTTGAAGAACCGATTGACAAAACCTGCCAGTTACATGGCTGCCAGGTTAGTGTGGGACACACAGAATGGTCTTATCTGGGAAGTGGAGAGTTGGATCCTCCTTCCCCGTCCCCCTTTTGTTATTTTTGTCCACACACACCGGACGAGCGCGTGTGCACAGACACAAGTGTCCGGCCATCAATGGCCTCTTTCAGAAAATGTCCTAACGTCACCTGCAGTGTTAATTTGGGGGAAATGGTGACAGCAGACGCTTGTCACCTGCACGCACCGGGGCAGAAGTGGCGTCCCACAGATGGATGGGAAAGCAGAGTGCCTGATGGCTGGTCTTTTCGTCTTTTTGTTTTCCTCCCACTCTCCCTCCCTCCATCTTTTTATCCTTAAGGAATCCAGCGAGCACTTTTTCCTCTCACAACATACATCAAATAAACAACCCAGTCAGATTATTTTGAAGATGAAATGAAGACATAAATCTGACTTGATTTTAAAGAGAGCCGTTGATTTATGGTATTGTGTTGGGCTGTGGGATGGGGGTGTTTATTAAGGAAATTTTCAGAAGGGGAAATATTTCATGGTTTGGGATGGGTAAGGTCATGGTGGTAGGGGGGGCTATAGTTGTGATTGCCACTTGGGCAGTCTCTGACATGCAGGAGAACTTTAAATAGAGGATGAGTACCTCTATTAACTATTAAACCAACTCTAACAGGGAGAGGAGGTGGTATAAAAAATTCAAAGGCTCCTAGATGGCACAGGGGTACCTGCTTATCTGTCATTCAAGTCCTGCCTCTGAGCAGGCAAACTGATACAGTAGACTCCCTATGTATGCAAAAATGAGTGCATTTTCTTTCTTTGTTGTTACTGAAAGATGCGAACTAGAATTGCAAAAAATGGAGGCCACTTAATGTGAATAACTGGACCTAAACAACTGGACCTATTTATCCCTCAAAGCTGGGGAAAAAAGAGTGATGAAGATTTGTATTATTTCTCCGACTCCAATCCTTCATCTTGTAAAAATGAACAATAATTGCTTTGTCTTCCACTGCTATTGGTTCACTGTCCTGGAAATGCAGCAGCACATTGTTTACTTACTGTATTCTTCTATTTACTTCATTTCCTGTGCGGATTTGCCCCTCCACCCCCTCCTCTGTTCTCTGACAGAGCCCTAAAAATAGCTGAGAGACTGCAGAGCTGTAATGAGATAGGGAACAATGACTGACCACTCAAACCATGTGCTACCTTTTTAAAGAAGAAGACAAAAAAATTAGGATTGACCTTTATATACCTCATATCACTGTTAAAGCATAACCAGGGACACGTGTTCATGTATGTAGCGGGAATACTGTAGTATGTATTAAACATATTGTATAACCATATTACATCTTTTTATGTAAACAGTGTTTACAATTATGGAAAGAGATGGATTTGTTAAACTTTTTTTTAGCTCTGTAAAGCATTTATGCCAAGCAGTGTTGCAGTCTGTAATTACCACATAGAATTTCCTTGTTCGTTTTTTTTTTTTACTTGCCATAATGTGTTTTAATATGATGTAGACAGGTATTGTTTACAAAAATTGTACAAAAACACTAAAAATGTGTGATTTCGATTTTTTTTTTCCTCTCAAATATGCATGATATGAAAGGGTTTGTACAACTTTTTTTGACGATTATCACCACAACACCAAATTTGTAGCAGATGTTTTGTTTCTATCGTCTTACTTTGTCATTTGCTTATTTTGTTCTAGATTATTGTGTCATGATTTACAGGGCTGTACCTGTTAAACAAATTTATAAATGATTAGGGAAAAAAAACAATAAAAAATTATCATTACCTCTCTTGTGCCGCACTGCGTTTCCCAGCCTGTGGGGAAGGTAGAAGCTTGTTTCTGAAATGACCTTTTGTCCTGGTTTGTGCATTAATTACATTATTGCCATTTAGCAGACACTCTTATCCAGAGTGACTTACTGTATATAGGTTATGATTTTTTACATGTCACTCATCTATACAGCTGGGTATTTACTTAGGGAAATCTGGGTTAAATACCTTGTGTAAGGGTACAACAGCAGTGCCCCAGCGGGGAATCATACTGGCAACATTTCTGTTATGAGTCCTGCTCCCTACCACTATGCTACACTGCCACCATTGTAAAATCACACGTGCCTTATTCTTACACATATCCAAGGCATGTAGGCATGGATGATACTAGTGGGGTCTGGTCCAGATCAAATCTTAGTCTAAAGAAATTGCTCCACTGCCAAGCAAGAGTGAATTCCTCTTTCTGTTTGGTTGGAGTGTCCATAAACGAACACAGTGGGGTTTACGAATTAAACCCATATGCTCTGCATTTTGTTGTTAAGATACACATTGCTGCAGGGATCCTACAACGGTAATCAGATGTGTTTGTTTTTCCTAGATGTTGTTAATAAACACATCATAGACATGTAGTATTTACAAAAGCAAATGTCAGGTATCCTCACTCCTTGGTTGGAGTGACAGCCTGGATGAGCCTTGGTGTATCTGCTATAGCTCCCTCTTGTGGTTGGAGATGTTTGCTAATGTTTTTTCTTTCCTTTTTCATGATGTTGCAACATGAGTTTAACTGAACAAGCTTACCTTTTTGCTAGCATGAAAGGATGAATGCATGCATTTGTCCCTTGTTAGTCAAATAGGATTTCCATTTCATATGAGAAAACAGCTAACATTACCTTTATAGCCCCCTTATCTGCTCACATGAAGAGTTGGGGCATTTGGAGCACTGGTATGAGGAATGCAGCTAAGGCAGGGAAACTTATCTTGTGCATATACGCAACTGCCGAACTTGCTGATAAGCCTCCTGATTTGCTGTCCCCATTAGCTTACCTAACAACTGCACCACATGCCAGTGTTTGGCATCTTTAGGAGCCAAGCTCGTTACCTTAGATACCTTCAGTTCTGGAACAGACAGGGCATTACAGAAAAAAAGAAAGGGAGAAGGGTCTATGGCTTTGGATGTCAGATAAACAGATTTTTTTCTTTAACAAAGGATCGTAGTCCAGAAGCATGATACCTTTCCATTGATTTTGAACGTGAAGCTAAAGTGGGTTTATTACTTTAATTCATAAGTGATTAATGAGCACTTAAGTGGCCACTGCTCCTTCTGTTATATGTATCTATATGCAGTACAAAGCATATACTGTAAACCTAGAATCCAGCCAATATAGTTCACATTAGAGTAGAAAACCCTCTTGAAAAAAAGGTTTTTCCGTAGGTAGCACACGTGGTTGAAAGACACCAAGAAGAGTTATCATTATGCAGTTTGTGAATATGGGTGATTAAAGTTATTTAGAAATCAAGGGAAAAGCAAGCAATTCATGATGTAAATAATTTTTATTGTCATGACTACATTTATTTTAATTTCCTAGCTTTAGGTGCCTCGTCTTAACTGCTTTTTAAATACTCCAATGTCTGTGGAGTTTATGAATGAAAGTCGCCTTTACACTAAGACTGCAACTTCAGTGGTTAGCCATTAGATGGCAGCGATGGTATTTTGTGCTAGCGGTTTCATAACTTTCCACGTTATGCAGGGCACATGTAATGAGTAAGTGCATTTTTGTTTGACTAACCCTTTAATGAAGAAGTAGGCAAATATAAAATTAAATTGTAACTGTAAATGCATTTATATGACAGATGTACTAAAATATATATTGCTCTATTGTAAAACTTAAATGGATTCTAAAGAATATGCCTATAGTTTTACTCATTAATAATTTGTGAATTACTATAACTATAAGGAGGTTATATGATGTCTGGTTTTGGAACAAAAATCCCCATCCACATAGTATGCACCCTCCTTGAATTCCCCAACACAAGTGGAAAATATATTTTGCCATTTAGCAGTCGCTCCCTAACTCTGGGACAGGACCCCCAACAGTGACAGTATGGTGCAGTGGAGAGGGAACAGGATTAGTAATGCAAAGGTGTAAATCTTCAGGAGCAGCCATATTACCCTTAGGTAAGGTGCTTGACCTGAATTAATTCTATGACCATCAACCTGTATAACATTAAATGTGAAAATTTGAACTTGTGGCGAGAGAAATATTTTCATTTTACCTGCATTTTAATGGCCATTGTCTTCAATTAAAAAGAGAATGTAGTTATTTGTATGTATATTTCTGCTCTGTGTCAGTCATAAATAGACATCTTCCATTTTTCCTGCTTCAGGAAGCATGACAAATTAACACAAGGTGTCACCATCAAGTTCCTGGATGGCTATTGGCATGTTCTTCCTCCAACAATCCCCCCTGTTTCAACGGTTACCTTTAGAGCTACAGATTTCTTCAAATGAACCACAGAAGATGTTTGGTGAGTATATGGCACAACAGTCTCCAGCTGAGGTTCAGCATTTTCAGTACCGTAACAGTAAGACACTGAGTAAATGATTGTGGTGATTAACAGCAGGAGTTTCGGCAAATGCCAGCATACGCAGCACACATGTGGCCCTCCAGAATTAAGATGAGCATGCCTGATACAAATCATGTTTGTAGACTCAGATTATTTAATTAATGGTGCTTTGGCCAACATTATGACCAATAAGGAAAATCAGTCCTCTTATTAGGAGTCTTGTATGCCTGAGAAGTTTAGGAATTCCTTCTTAAGGGCAAAGCCCTTAAACCGCCTGCATGTGTTGAATAATTTTGGCAGACTTGTCTCACTGCAGTGTTTGTCCTTTTTAAGCCCCTTTATAAGTGCTGTATCGGCTGTATTTTCCTCTGAGTCTCATGGAAAGTCAAGCCTTTCCAATAATGCCCTTGAAATAATGTTCCCTAGTTCCACTGGTGCTGGCAAACTGAGATCCCAGGCCCTCTGTTTTAGCATTGGAGGTTTTGTGGTAGTAATACTTTTAAGATGAAAAACTGGTGTATGCTGATCCTGAGGTCATCTCTGAGTGCTTGTGCATGATTGTGGCCTGGTTCTGCTGATACTGAGAGTATCGGTGAGCATGTTATGTTTGTTTTCTGGGCTTACCTAAAACTGTGGTAATTTTTCATTGTGTTGTTTCAAAATAACATAGCTAGTCAAACTGGAAAGTGTACTGGAATGAAAAGTTAAACTCAACCAACCTGACCTCTGCCTGCGTTTGAGTGAGTCTGGTCTGCGCTGCCACCTGTGCCGTCCACAGTTGCGTTCAGGACTTAATATTTATGGCAAGTGTCTGAGAATACCGCTTTGTGTACCCAATAATATAGTCATATTCTCCTAACCATATGCTACATCTTGAGCCACAGGAGTGGGAGATAATGGCAATGTTAAGTAGTTACAGGAAGGGTTGTGAAACTGGCATAAAAATCAGATTAAAGTAATCTTATAGACGGAATGACATCAGGCTTGGCTAACAGCAGAGAGGCTAAATTAATCCTTTTGGCACAAAATGGCTGCTGTGTATCACCCAGATTGCTGCTAAATACTGTATATGTTCTGGTTGAAGTGAGTTTCCCTTACTTGCTGTAAAGTACTCCAAGATGTGTGAAAGGGGATGAAAGGCATTCATAGAAGGGTTTTGCACTCAATCAGGAGTTTCTGATCAGATTGAAGAGATGCTTTCTCTGTAGTCTATAATGAAATTCTGGAACTAGATAGGGGGGATTTTGACCATTTCTCCTTGTAGTATTTCTCTAGCTGCTCCAGATTATCTGTTTTTTTACAATATATTTTTTATTAATTTATTTGCCATACTCACTTATTCATAGGAACTTTACAAAACATTACAAACCTTAGCTGAGGGAACCAGACTCAGCCAAAAGTTCCTGCTGTACGTGCAAATCTTTCCCCCAGTTCCAGTTTGTGGTTCAACTGCAAAAAAGGTCTTCCTTGCAACATTGCCAGGATCATAAATCAACTGGTACTATTCAGGACACTGTACCTAGTATATGTTAGACATCTTTGAAGGACGTCACTGCAGTCATTGAGTTTGAATTTGCCTCCTGAACCACTCCCGTGACAGCAGTTCTCCTGGCAGTGAATTACACAGTAGAAACTGGCAGGTTTGGTTTCACGTGAGTATTTTTATAGCCATCACTTGACTCTTGATTTGCAGGTCAACTGACTGTGAAATTGACTGAAATTTGCCTGACATTTTGCACATTTTCTTAATCATGAGTAGCATGCTACTAATGGTTTGCTTATGTAATGTTCCTGAAGATTTTGTTCACCTTCAGCATTTATATAGTAAATGAACAGCTAACAGAAAAGAGCATTTCCATCTCTTCACAGATTTTGCAATATTAATGCACAATATGAAGGGCTTACTTTGAAAACAGAGTCATTAAGACTGACAATGTGATTTGCTGATAGAATTCATTGGTTTCTGAAAACAATTCCAGTGTCAGAAAAAAGATCACTGCAGTGCTGGCTGTCTGTGAGTTGAAAAGGCCAGAGTGCACGGTGTTAGAGCAACATTTAAGCAACATTGCCTTGTCTTGTGCAAGGCAATGTTTGTATATGGTTTAAGTGTGGCAATGTCACCATCATCCCACTCTCGAGTGACTCAGATATTCCGTATCGGCCACACCCTCAGACCTCTTGATTAAGGATGAACCCTTTCTATGCTGTGCCTCTCACCCCTACCAGCACATCCACGTTGCCTTCACCCTCTCCAACTTTGGCTTTTTATTAACCGTTCGACAGCACTGATGGAATCTTTTTCTTTAAAGCACCTGCTGCTCTTACAGCTTGACATTGCAATATCCTTTAGCTTTGTCTAGCCCAGAACAGCCAGACACCTTCTCCTGAACAGTCACAACATAGACAGATGTAAGCTTGTGCATGATAAAGTCACATGTTTTTTTCTTGGCTATGTCAGACCACATAGATTTTTGGTTGGCTAATATTATGGTTGGTGTTAATTATTGGGCTTAGTATTAAAGTACTAGGATGGCTCTAAATAGTGGCCACAAATTAGAATGCTTTAGGGGGTTCTTCATCTCTAGGTTGTTTGAAATGTCTATTTCCATTGAACAGTGTATGGCCTTCTAGGCACTACTTGAACAACATAATTCTGTTTCTTCATTCTCATATCCTCACAAGGTAGGAAACTGCAGCAGCAAAGCTGTTACTGTTTAGGCCTCTAATTGCAGGTCACACTGTTTGTCGAAGTAGAAAAGGTCTATGTGGAGCTCTTAACTACACTCTCAAACAAAACACTCAGCTTACTAGGTCAGTGAGGTTTTGCATGTAAATGAGCTAAATTGAGGACGAGACCCATCAAATTTGTTTTGAGTCCAAGGAGTGCACCACACATGGGCAATAAATCAGGCAGAGTTTTCTAACCACAATCAGAAACAATATGACAGGCATTTAAACAGCACCCAAACTTTGAAACAAGTCTTGACACAGCTCATATGATATGATACTGTGTCCACATGCTTTCTTCTTCGGTCCAGTAGATAGGGAATACATTTTGTCCTCATTTACATTCTTATTATTCTGTTTACTGTGATACTTAACACATTTTCTTCAGTAATGGGAATGAATTTTTGCTTCAGCAAAATCACATTTTTTTGACCTACTTTTAACTTTGACTTGTTTAAGTGGTAATTATATTGTGTGTATTGTAAAATGCGTGTATGCAACAATGGCTGGTGGGGCTGCAGTTGACATGGCTGGTGATTTTCCAATGTGGCTGGACATTTGAGAAAAAAGAGTGGCTTGCAGTGAAGGGTGAAAAGAGCTGAAATTTCTGTTCATATTTGTTCCATTCCCCTTTGTTAGTTCCCAGATGTGAAGGCAGTCCTGCCTACACCTCCTTGTTCCAGTCCCTGACTGAAAAGGGACAGTCTGTTTTGTGCCTCGTTGCAAATGCCATTCCTGTCATAATGTCAAGTTTGCAGCACTCTGGCTTTTATCTGTTCATTCAGTTCTCTCTGGACTCCTCACATACTAACACACGTCCCATTCAAATTCATTTTGTCTCCCAGGAAAGATTCAATGCAGGGAATCTACACTGTTCACTTGTGAATGAACCCCTGGAATGGTGCAGCTTAGAGAAAATCTGAATCAGAATCTTGGGGTTAAATGGAATCAAACACATGTGAGGAAAGCACTGAAGTTGGAATACCAAGTGACTTGCTGGCTGGTCCATAGCTTGGGATCACTGTGCCTAAAACGCTCCCCCTTAACGATCTGAGACTTCGGATTCCCAGCAATGGCAAGAACAGGAGGTCCCCGCTTCCTGCCAACTCCCTTATTGTAACTGCTGTGAGTGGTGTTTGCCTTATGATAACACACACTCCTATCTCTGTTGTGTTCCTGTGTGCCCTTGCCAACTTTGACGTAAAGATCCCACAAATTGTTCCTGCTCGTAAACCAAATCCAGTGTGGTTTTGAGTTGAATGTAATTGTACAAACATCTTAGTCTTGCAAAGCCAAATTAGGTCTCTTCCATTTAGAAGGATTGTCACCACAAGAAACAAGTGTTGGATTGAGAGGCTGAATGGCAATGCCTCAGTAATATTACCTGTGCAATAACAGTTTGTCTGACTGTAGGCAACAGAATAGCGATTTGACTGGATTCATGTGCTGTTCATTTTCCTTGAGAGCTAATATATGTCTGCCTTCCTTTGTGTTTTATTCTCTTTAAAATGAGGCACCTCTTCTTAGTGTCAAGTTGTCTCTTGACAACAAAGCATCATGGGGGAAGCAGTCTGCTCTCCCTGTTGTCTCACCTGGTTGTAACCAGGCTGGGCTGGGAAATCTGTCTCCTCTCTTCACATTCTCTTTGTTTGTCTCGCTTTACTGAAAAAAGTATCCTTTTTGCTCCAAGAACAAAATTCTATTTTCCTTTTTTGCATGTTGCTATCACTGTTGCATGTTTACATGATTTCACAGTAAAGTTGCTTGATTAAAAAAATAGCATTTTTGGTAAGTAAAAGTAAAAAAAGACAAAACCCTTCATTTTTGAACAAGCAAAACTCAAGACCAACAAAGCAGAACCACTACAATGGGGTACTTGTAGTATACTAAATGATGGTGATGAAGCCTCCAGCAAGTGCTTCATAACTGGAGTAATAACTGGAGAAATAAATGAGGAAGATGAAATCCTTGTGAAGTCCTGAACAGTTCTTAGTAAAGACCCCTTTCTGGGTTTCTTTTTGTTTTGAGGGAGTTGTTAGCTCTTTTTATGGTTTTCACACAATTTGTATTTTCATTTCTTTCTTGTAAATATATGTAAATTGTAAGTTAAAATATATTTAAAAGAAAAAAAAACAAAGCATTTCTCCCCCACTCTCTCTCTCTCTCTCTCTGTCTCTCGCTCTCTCTTTCATCTTTTTCCATCTCTCCCTCATCCCAGGTGTATCCCCATCTGGTGGAAGTGTGATGGTCAGTCTGATTGGCAGCAGGTCAGATGAGCCCCTTACCCGCCTGACAGGCTATTGTCCCATCGGGCAGTTCCAGTGTCCAGATGGCAATTACTCCCTACTCAGTTTGGTGTATTAAGATGTTTTATCAGCATGATTATACACTGAAAATGTTGGCCAAAAGCAGACTGATTGTTAAAAAAATAACATTAATTATACTTTATTGAAATTGATGGGAACAGATATAATTACAAATGTCTGGTACACAGTAGTACAGTAGTAAAAAAGGTGCATATAATGCTTCATTGGAATGATTGATAATGGAAACAGTGCACTCAGTGTCCCTCATGTTGTGGCAAACCAGACCCACAAAGAAAAACTGAGTATTTCCATTGTTCATATATTTATTTTGAGTAGACAAACATTTTTTTCTTTAAATATTAAAATATTTATCTCAGAAGATTTGTATTTTAACAATATTGTATTTTAATTCTAATTTAATTTGTACATTAAATTTAATGCCACACCAGTTTGGAAGAAAATACATTTCTCTCTTTCTCTCTGTCATAGTAGTTCCACCTGGAATTGCATACGGATATACCCAGTGATTATGTGGCAAGAAAGAGCTGGGAAATAGATTAACATTTGTTAAGTCTTGCTCAACAAGTGATGACTGTTCTAAGTTTCTTCTTCCTTGTTCCTTGTCCCAGGTTACAAGACTAGGTGAAATTTACTCTCTTTGGTCTTTTTTTCAGTCGTTTGACCTGAAGCAGAACTAGGGAATGTGCTGTGTTCCATAGAAATGCCTATGGATCTGTTTTCTGGGATGACCTGTATCAGAAAATATGTAAAAACCAAATGGTCAATAATGCCTTTGTCTTGTAACCCTGAATCATTCTACAGTGAATCAATCCTGTACATATTCTCAGATTTAATATTATATGTACACTGTGATAAACTGTGATAAAATCAATTCCCTGGCTGCTCAGGCTCATGAAACAAACCTACATCGATATGTCAGTTAAGCACTCATGATGCACCAGTATCTAAGTGTAGAAATGTCTGTTGTCAATGGTGCCCTGGTTTCCTTTGTTAGCTTGCTCATAATACCCCACTCTGCTTTGTTCAGAGGTCCTTACGGGAACATTTAGTGATTGCTTAGTGATGTAGCACTTTCTTTTTTTCTGCAGAGAAAACAGTCTCGATGACAGATTCAATAGGAAATATGAAAGCAGATAATAAATTAACCAAAGCTAAAAAATGTGAGCAAATGCATCCTTAGCCTAGGTTAGTTTTTTCTGTGTCCTCATCAACTGTTAATCTTTGCATTGAAGACAGTCAATTTAGGAGATACATTTAATTATTACAAATCCTCACAAATGAAATGAAATGAAAAGAAATATTGTCATTCAAGGAAATGAAATGGCTGCAGCTGGTGTGATCTTAAAATAGGGAGGCAAATTACCATCATCTGCCTTCCAACTTTTCTGAAACTATGTTGGATTTTTGGTATGATTAACAAAGGTGGTGGTCTAAATAAGGACCATACATCTGGAGCATCTGATTGCCTCTTGATTGCCTGTAATGTGGTAACCCTACCTTCCTCTGCTTCCCCTTAAATAAATTATATTACAACAGAGAGACTGGGTTCCAGTAGATTGTTTTGACTATAGGAGAGAGATTAAGGATATACCATTTTTGTTACATTTTAAATGTTCACGTGAGGTGTACAAACAGTGCTGCTTCCATGTGTGACACAATAAAATAAATAGGAGTCAAAATGTAAACTGACATACTGGCTATTCATGTAAAACAAACACAAACAAACAAAAAAATCAAGTTCAGTAAAAACAAAAGATGTTCTGCTTCCTCCATTTAAACACTTTGAATCCCCGCTGACTGATGTTATATATAGTATAACACATTTGAAGTGTGCTCTATAAATGACTAGACTTTGTCTTGGGAGTGAAACACACCATTCATGTGCAATATTAGCTAATTAGTGATTATTTCCCTGCTTTATTGCAGTTTTAGTGTTGTTAATGTTGTGTCCATTCAGTGCACTTTGCAATCTGTCATGATAAACTACATAGTTATAATTCATTTATGACATTTTATGTTTAGATATCTAATTGCAGTTTAGTTAGTTATTTTCCATTACAATGACTTTGCATTAAAGCAAACAAATAAACCATAAATTTAATGTGTTGACTTTCTAACTTAAATTTACAAATTCATTGCTTCCAGTGTTAAATGTGAGTCAGGCCTTGATCGTAAGCTAATGTCCTAATGTGGTAGTCTGCATAAGACATGATTTCAGTGGATTCATTTACTTTTTTTGATCTGGTTGTTCTATTTTTTTACTTTGATATCAGACCAATAGGTTGCTCTCTGGATGGATGCTTTATTAGTAGCACATAATTCAGTGCACATATTGAAGCGCAAGTAATGCTGGGGTATTGATGGGGGTTTGCCTCCCATTGTAGTTAATGGGCCTGTGGAGCAGACAAGGATGAGAAGATATCTTTGCCTCTGCTGGGGTTCTCTTCTGGAATATTCCTGTCATCTTAGCCTTACAGGTACCAGATAGTAATGTAGGGTAGGTTGAAGGGAGTGGTATTTCTTCTTAGAAACACACCCTTGTACACACAGTGCCAAGAGTAGTTGAGCCATAAATGGTGCAATGGGCAGTAAATGAATATAACTGCATGTTTAATCATTATAAGCATATCTTCCATGTCATGACCGACAAAACAGATTTATGAATCTTTAACTCCACCTGAACAAATGCCATTTCATGTACTTCCTTATGAATTCCAGTCATTTACTATATGATTAGTCTGCCAGAGGGAAAAATACTTCCTTTGTTAATGTTAAACATATGAAAGTGTCCTTGTCTGTAGGGCTGTACCCGACTCAGAATTTTGTCAGTCGAATCAGATTTGGCTGTTCAATACGACGATTCGACTATTCGTTCTTTTTTCATATTTTTTCCATCACCCTTTCGCGCGTACGGTAACACCAGTGTGATTAGCCGTTTAGCGCATATGCTAAAACCGGTGCGAGTAGAAAACTATATTGGAAAAATTCTACCTAATTTTAGCTTTGAGGAAACAGCGATTTAACATTAAAAAATATAGCAAATGCTAACTGAAAACTATGAAAAGCTTAATAACGCTAATGAAAACATAACGAACCATGTACTCTAACACGGGCGCTACAAAGCATAAAAATAAGTTACGTGCGAAAGGGTTAAATTAGCCTTGTAAATAGACTATCATCTGATGAAATGGTTCAACTGGGAGGACTGAGAAATGAACGTTTAATTCAATAACAAGATACCATAATTTCATGAATGCTTTCGCTGTTAAGGCATGTTGCACGGCAGTTTTCAATGACACAGGTTTGTGTGTAGCCTAATCCTTTACTTTGACACTGACACAAGTCACGTCAAGAATCGATTAGTTCAAACAAAGCTTAGTTGCGTAAGCTTACCAACAACGCGCTCATCTAACCTAAGTAAAATATTACATTGTCACCGCTGTTTTTTTTAATTAACACTAAATAAAACGCGACAAGTTTTCAATGTTAGCTGTGTGCAGTTATCAAGGCAAGCAAGCTAGCTAGCTGGCTGGCTACCTAGCGGGTTAAAGAACTTCAGGACCGCTGATGTCCAAGTTGTACCTAGCAAGCTAGCTAGCTGCATTAAACGCCATGATAAAACTTGCTACGTGACGTATATTCAGAAGAATATAATCGTTTGTAAAGTCCACGCACATTAAGTAATTAAGAGATAGTCTCAGTTGTAGACAGAACTTGAGAATCGTAGCCAAATATACTTTAATTCCCGAGCAAGTCCAGGGCTGAATTTCTTTCCCAGTACACCCCTGCCCGCATTATATGTATAGTAAATCTGCCCAGATAATTGCTGAACGGCCGCATAGCTGTCCTTCAAAAGTTCGAAATCCCGCCATACTTTAGACTTCTTCTGACACATGGTTATAGCTAGGCTTGTTTACCAACCACTCCACCTCAGGTTTCAGCTTCTCTCATCAGTTAACCACCAGGGCATGTTGTCACGTGGATTTTTTTTAATCAAGCATGCCAGCTAGCCTTGCTAGAATATAAAAATATATTTATGATTCCCCTTATTTATAATTCCTCATTGAAATGTTATCCCTGTGCATTTTTGTAAGCTTCTATCTGGCTTATCCTGTTATTGTAATGCAAACTGACTAACCAAAAAAAAAAACGACTGCTCGACTTGAAGAAGAATCTCAGTCGACTGACGGGTCTCCGACAGATGATTCGACTCATCGACTTTCAGGGGGCAGCCCTACATGTCTGTGCAATAATTCTTTGTTACTCCAAATAGTTTATGGCTAATAGTGATGTGCAGTTCGTGAACGAACGAATCCTTTTGAACGAATCTTTGAGGTGAACTGAGTGTACTGAATCCTTAGTCTAAAAGATTCGTTCCTTCCTCTTTGCAAACATGCGAGCTGATTAGCTGGCATAGCAGCTATAACTCTCCCTCCAGTGGATATTAGATATGCGGTCTGTCCACGAAGCAGCCTATCACAAAACTGTATCAGCAGTACGTCCATGACAACAACTAGCTAATGGCTGAAATGCTAAAACACTCGAAGCACCTCCCACTGGCCATCTCGGCACAGCTGACGATGTGGGAAAATGCAAAAGATCCGGTGACTACGAAGACTCTAAACTCCGCCTACTGACCTGATGAACTGTTGACAAGTTCTTCAGTTCACCAGTTCGTTCGGACTCAAAGGAACTGTGAATCCTCAGTTCACCAGTTCGTTCGGACTCCAAAGATTCACTGACTATGAAGACTTGGTGACTACGTGTTGTCAGAATCGCTAGTTCTCAGTATAACAGACTTGGGCTACATCCGCCATTGACTGTGACGATGCAAAAGGAATCAGAGCGTTTCCGTGACATTATTATAGGAATAAAAAAATATTATTAAATATTATTTTGCTCATCTACCTGGGATATTATTATATATTTATATTTTTAGCAGTAGCATATTTTAGGTGCGTACAACGTATCGCAGTTCTTGTTTATCACAACTGCAACTTTTACGTAGGCTACGATGTATTTGATGTTGACATCACATTTCCTTTTAACGTGAATAAAGTCCTTATTAATAAACACTGACAAATCAACATAGTAGACTGCAAAACAAAATAGAAATGTGATGCATAAGCCTATGCATCACATTTGTAGCGTACTATGTCTACATTAACAACAAATGAAAATACGACATCGCTGACTAGGCCTACAAGTATATTAAAATGTTTGGGCTGGGTTAGTTCAAAACTTGTAAAACGAAGTTTTCGCTTCGGATATAAGCGTGGCTTTTTTCCTCAGTGCCTTTTTTTAGTTTTAGCAAATGACATGTACTTAGGCTATTATACGCGTTAAAATGTGGGGTTCTATTACCTTTTGCGGCTGCATGATTGTTTGAATAGCATGGTGCAGTTTCACGTAATGAATATTACGATTTAATTATTATTAATTTCATTGACATTTGGTTTCACACATGCTGTTTTGCCGCAGAGCAGGTTAATAATGGACATGATGTTTGGAACAATGTACAGTAACTTTTAAAATGCAATAAAACTATTTAGATTCGTGTATGCCGCCCGACCGGATATGGAAATGAACGAATCAGTGAGTCAAAGATTCGAATCATTTTATTGAACTGAACGAAAGGAACCGAATCACTAAAAAGAATCGTTTTGAACACCACTAATGGCTAATGTAAGGATGGGGTGAAACCACTGTTTTATGACTTTCTGTAGACCACATACCACTCAGTAGAATGTGTCACCATGCAGCTAGAGGTTATTTATTAAGGAAAGATGTTAGAGATGGGTAGAATAAAGTCAAAGTATATAAACTTATTTGTATCTTTTTGTCATTTTTATAATAATGTGACAGATCACATAACATGACAACATTGAAGTCACAGTTCAAAAAAAAAATTGATTAAAAGCAGTTTGAATGAAAACCAGCACATGTAGTGTATTGAGGGAGTGGATTGAGAAACACTGCTCCAGTGACATCCTCTGTCTGTCCACTCCTACGTGACCTTCCTTGCAGATCCATAATCATTAAGAATGTGACATTGATATGACCCATCTCAGATACAAGAGATCAGGAAGGCAAGATGGTCTATGACATGAGGACCATGGACAACAAATAAGCTAGGAAAACATTAACTCTTGATTTATTTAGCTAGGTTGATAGTTTTATGATTTTCTTGAGAAGGAACCCCAAGGTCTCCTTCCTGTCCTCTTAATAGAACTCTAAAGAGCTGTTAGTTTTGTCACCTTTTAACTGTAGTGTTTGTACCTTGACAGCAGTGAAGTGTTTATTACTGTCAGATGACACCTGTATTGTCATTTTGGGCTGCTTTAAAATAACATTACCCCCAATTGTTTTTCTGAGATAACAACGATTACTTGGATAACATTATGAAGTTATCTTTTTTCCTTTTCACATTTGCACACCACTTTTGCCTTCATATTTGACTTTGTGTATTCAATTTCAACATTAGTAAGGTAATGTTGGCCTTGGAATAGCCTACTTATAAAACTCTTATTAAGAGAGAAAAGTTCTCTTCACATGTTGCATACAAATTATCTTGTCCAAGTAAATTCAAAAGGAATTATTGACACACACACACCTGTTAAGGCGATTAGTCAATTTAACTTCCCTAAGCAATGATAGCAACAATAGCAAAGGATGACATTGCAGAGCTGATCAATCTTTCATCAGAATTTTTAAGAGGAAGGACCTATGCTATAGTCATTATAGGATTTATTGCATCCTGTTTTGTAGTTTGAATCTATTTGTTACACCTGATATTAGATTACAACACATGACTAGCCTTTATCCCGATGATTCTCTTTCAGAAGCACTGAAATGCCACTTTTTTTTTTTTTTTTTTTTTTTTTGTGTTTTAAACAAATACAATGCTCCTCTGTGAGCAAAATAACAGAAAGGCAATACTTAGGAACTCTCACAGTATGTGGACTTTATAATGAGGAACTCAGTTCATCAAATCTCCATTTAGAGAAAACCCATGGCCATGGTTCACTATCATTTAAATTTAGGAAGTATAAGGTATTCTTACACTGTGAGGGCATGAAACTGGAAAAAAAATCTGTTCGTGTTGTAAAGACAGAAAGACTTTATAACTAACCATGAA
Source organism: Megalops atlanticus (assembly GCA_019176425.1). Lineage (NCBI taxonomy): Eukaryota > Metazoa > Chordata > Actinopteri > Elopiformes > Megalopidae > Megalops > Megalops atlanticus. Next base: position 40,885,782 of record CM032875.1, on the reverse strand, counting down.
AGGTTTATTAAGGAGTTTCTGAGAACCAGACTTTCAAATACATCAACGGTGAATAAAATCAATTACAAAATGAACTATTCTCAATCCTATTTGTATGGCATGGCATAGTTTGTTTTAAAATGTATTAGCCTACCACAAACCACGTTTAAAGTACCTTTGGTCATCTTTGTCTTCCTCATATTTTATTTTCTGTTGTTCTAATTGTTTATTCTAGGTTAATTATTGAAAAAACTAGTGCGTTAAAGGTCACTTGCTTTAAAAGAAGAACCAAACATGAGCTGTTCAACAACTGCAACAAATTACTGGCATTTTTTTACCTTATCATGGTAAAACATTGTCACAGGAGCTGCTCAGGCAGTCAATCAGTCATTCGGTGAGAGACACTAATGCTGTTCCCCCAGTTGAAACAACAACAACAAATGTATATAAGTTTAAGTTTCTGTCATATTATGTGCTTCTTCCTGCATTATTAATTCTGTGTCATGAGGTAATAGTGGGCTGCAACTGCAAAGTTGTCATAAAAATGTTGTACAAAGAATTTGGATGGCAGGTATGCCATCCAGTAAGTTACCAGTTTGTGAGGCCTACCCCATACAGAACCGAGACTTGGAACCTTTTTAATAAGGTGATAAAGTAAAATTACAAGCCACTTCTAGGGAATCATGGACATATGACATGTGGAATGTACTTTCACAATAGCAGTAAATTACATTAAAACAGAACAAATACTGAGCCTTTACAGTTGTTCACAAATGAGACTTGAATGTGACACATAAAGACCATCATTTATTTAGATTGTAAGATGACAAAAAAGCAGTGTCCATCAATAAAACCCTACAATGTATTAATCTTTCACATGAAAAGGCATAATGATCTGTGATGCGTTGAAATGGCGTTTTACAAGACCATACCTTATACATTTGGTCTTATGAAATTAAACCCAAAAACAAAACAAAAAAACACGTTGTGAAGTAAGGTACCACATATCTGGTGGTATGGTCAACTGCCCCAGCCTTCTGTTTAGAAGAAGATGGAGATTTTCTTGTAGCTATCCACGATCCTCGGTAATACCTTCCTCGCGAGCCCATGTCTGACTGTTAAACATTGAGTATAGTAATGTAATTGCAGGCTAGGTATCACACTGGTAACAGACAAAAGTCTTCATATACGTACGACACTATCGGTTTGATACATTGACACAAAGGTGGTCACTTTTTAACAAAGCAAAGCTGTTTGTTAAATTTATGAAAATTAACATTTGAAGGAAAATTTTGGTACTCTGCCGCAAATGTATGCAAATTCAAAAACATGAGTAAATATCTGTAAGCGGACAAGTGCTGTAACATTTAACTCACTACGTTCATACAAAGATGAAATGTGACGACGTGTCGACATATTGTGGAAAACAATGTGTTCATAATGTAATATTTATGTTATCGATGATTTTTGGAGCAGAGACACTTTTTTGGTTATGTAGGCTTAACCTATTTTTTACGTTATGTTATCAAGAGATTGTCTGTGTAGATATTGACGTCAAGCGTCATTGTGAAGGAATTTAGTTGTATAAAATTAACAATCCACCTTGCTGTTGCTAAAAATAGCACACTGGTTTTCACAAAACAATTTTTATGTAGTAGTTACAAAGCATGAACGCGTTGCTACCGTAAGGTTGCTCAAGGCTAGGACCGCCCCAGCTAGGAGTGGCCTGACGTCTGCACCGCTAAATCTCTCAACTCAGAAACACCTGGACCATATCTACACGCGGACAAATGGGAATACACAACTTTAACAGGTGATTTTAGCAAGACAGAAAAGAACAAGGCTTATTAAGAGTAACGTCTTATTTCTTAAATCTCTATCTTAAAAAATCAAACAAGCATTTTTCATATTTAGTTATTAAGATAATACCATAATTAAGATGTTAGTATGTAAACTTACCATCATCTGCTGGTTCTTGGCGACGGTTTTTGGAGAGAACTCCACATCTGGTAAGTAAAATACAGTATATATTTGCCGATTTATTCCTTACACAGCCAATACGAAAATAAAGCGTGACAGGTTATAATTGTCGCTTTGAACTCTCAGTGCAGTGTGATGTGTAGCCTATTATCAGATACACTCTAACCAAATTATGTCCCTTTCTATTTTTAACTGGAGTGTTTAGCTTAATGAGCCACTTTCAACACTTACCGTTCTCTTTATTAAGACTTGGACGAAGGCAGTATTTTAACTGAGAATCAGCAAATATAATCTTCCATTATATCCCATGTTGGCTAGGTTACGACACGCATCAAGAGATCAATCAGGTGCAGTACTAGTTTGTTTTTAAATGTCATATCAATTTAAAAGCTTGAGTACGGTGACACGTTGTAAGTTTCTGGGCGACGGCAGTATGTTACCTGAACTCGATTAGGAAAGAAGTAAAACGATTTTATTGCGACGAAATCTGGTTACATAAACTGCGAGTAGGTCTTGCAGTTGTATCTCAAGTAAAGTATGAATGGAATCTGTGTGTTTTCTGTTTGAAATGTATGTATGTCGAATATGTTTAGACATTAAGAAGAATTTAACAACATACGCTAATACGAATAACTCTCGGTCCTTAACGGGAAAATAACGGAGTTTCCCCGATGTGAGTTCATCATAATACCTTGTTTAGCTGGCGTCATAGTAACACCCTTATCCACATTGGACCCTAAAGTTGGAATAGCATAACCTCAGAATGTTAAACATTAAAGTTTAAGTTACACATGAAGAAATTTATAACATTCGGAAGATAAGAATGCTGTATTTTAAATAACATGTCCATCAGTACGGGTTTTGCAGAGATTACTGTATGGCATTAATGCGTAATATTTCTTCGCTTTTCTTAAATTGTCCCCCCCATCCACCTACTCCTCTCACCAAGTACTGTTCCGGGCAGTGAAAGGGAATTGTTTGGACAAAACGTGGGTCAAAAATAAACAGTTCTTTTGGCTTCAGTTAGTGAAAGGGTGGTGAATGGGTAACATGGAAATGGTTGTGCATGGATACCTAGCTTGTCAGCGGTGAACAAGTAAAGGTTTTTGGTTTTCCCTCAAGGTGAAAACTCTAGTAAATATTAACCAGATGACTTACACAGCAAGGAGTTTAGGAAAGGTATCCCAATGTGTCCTCAGGTTTCAAAGAGAAGACAGACAGCACTGCATCCATCATTCTTCCCATGTGTCATCTTTTTGAAAGAAAATTTTACAGGTGATTACCAGAGTCTCCCTCCCCCTCACTTACCTCCTGTGCATGGATTGAGATATCTGCTGCTTACAGTGAAGTGTGTTCTCTGTTCTGGATTAAAGGAGTTCACCTGTAATGGCTCCTTGGCCTGGAAGTGACCACACAGGCCAGAAGTTTACTTTTCTGGTGCATGAGTAGTAAGGGGGGGGGGCTGCATCTCCACCTAAAACAGTACAGTGAGCAAAAACATAAGCCTAACCCCTAACTCAATGGTTGCACTGCTCTGTTTACCCGAGGCTAACCAGGCAAATGGGCTCATCACGTCACAGAGGTCAGGGTGATTTCTAGGGCAGCTAACACAGGCACACAAGAACGACACCAGCCAGAGGTCATCCAATCCCCTGGTCTTCACCACCTGTGTGCACAATTGTGCATGGGATTTTAAAGAGGGGCGTGAAGCCACTGTGCATTCTAATCTCTTTTTCCAGAGGAACGGTTGCCTTTAGGATACAGTTATCCAGAAGAAATTTGTCTGGTGCTTCTGATAAGACTGTTTAAAATGAGGAGTATCCCTGTATCTAGTGTCATCTTCTTTTTCTCTGATGATTTATCATTCATGCTAAGGCAAAATTGTGCAGACTACCCTATTTTAGGGGATTTTAGAGAATGTTCTGAGAAGTTTTTTTTTTTTGTCAGCCCTCAAGACTTGACTGAAAACAGAAGGCATTACAAAGCAGGGAGTTCTTGAAGGAGCCAAGACTGATCTTTTTGTGTGAGGGTCACTTTGAGGCCTGTTTTAAAATGTGCATATAAAACCTCTTCTCTGTGAAAAAAGCTCTCTGAGGAGACTGATTGCTTCATGGTTTGGCTGTGTTCCGTTTTGCAACATAATGAACGTGTTGTTCTGAGTTCATAAAATTCATGCAGGCTACAACTGTGCATAGTCGGCAGTCATCTCTCAGCTCTATCCAGAGGGATTATGGTCACCCTTAAAAGGAGTAATCTCGTGCTGTAATTGGTGTGCAGATGCAGATGGTGAGGAGGGGAGATCTTAATAGGATGTGATAGTACTGGTTTCAGTGAACAGTTTTCTACTTCTATAAGCCATCTGTCCGTAAGTGTTGAAGGCACAGAAAGTACCTTGCACAGAGGGTTCTGAGCTCTGCAAAACATAGTTATGCTGTGCTGGAACCTGTCATCATCCCATGCTACCTTTTTTTAATGAATATGGGATGCTTTGTCTGATAAATCATTTTGGTTTTGAGCACAGTCCAGTTACATTTAAACAGTAGAAACCTTTTAATAGTCATCTGGTTTCTACACAACATGTCAGGGCCCGTTGCTGCTGTAAGAGTGTATCTGTCAGCCCCTGAGTGGCTTGGCTGGTTTTGGGATCCATTATTGACATCACCAAGACAGGCAGTCTGTGAAGAGGAAGATTTGGCAGAATCTGTTAGGTGGAGTTATTTGTACTTGAGATCAAAGTCCTGTGTTCTACCGATTTGACAGAATTAATGACTTCTTCCAATTATCACATTTTCCTGACTGGGAAAGAAAGACAAGCACTCAGAGAGAGTGATTCCAGTAATGACATCATGGGACATCATCCCTTGCCCTATCTATGTACTGATCAATCTGGCTCCTCTTTATTGTCACAGAGAGCTAGAATGTGCAGGTAGTATCAGCCATTGAGATTTACCAGCACTAAAATGTCTCTCCTATGTACCTCTTTCCTTCAGATAAATGCTTGGCTGCCATGCAGTGTGTGCTTTGGGAAACTGCATACCTTCCATCCATTAATTAGAACCAGGCTGTGTAACCAACTGTGTATTTCCATTGTGTGTGTAAGATAGGAAATGGGGAACCCTTTATCATGCAAAGGGAATTCCTATACACACAGATCTGTCCCAGAACTTCCTCTTGTACTGTGAGGGACCTGTCTGTCGTTTTTCAAATACACCTGAATACACCTTTAAGGCTGGTAATGCAGTTGTCAATGAAAGAACAGTAATGAGGTGAGTGAGGGAGCACAATGTGGTGAAGGTCCTCTGAGTCCTAACACAGAGGAGATAAAGTCCTCTGAGTCCTCTAAAGCTTTTGAGCTTTTGAGAGTTTTGTGGGATGGAAAAACAATACGGCTGCAGCTTTATGTTATCGTATGAAATGGTTATGGGAGCACTGCAGAGGAGAATTTGCTCCAGCTAGACATTATCATAGTCATGCTGCTGTGTTGTAGCCGGGTCATTACGTAGTGACATTTCAGCATGGCTATGAAAAGGGAAGGGACCGTTGCTTTCAAAAAGAGGTCATGGATACTCAGGTTTGAGGAATAGCCATGATGATCGTGTGATTTGAAAAACCCTCCACTCTTACCGTGTGATCCATTTTAGACAGTGGCAGGATGAATGATACTAACACCACAGACCTGGTCACCTGGTCAGTATCTCTCAAGGATTTGGTGTAGACCTAGTAGAGCCATGAACCAGGAAATTGACATTGACTCTTTAGCCAAATAATGTTTATCCACACATCAAAATATGGACACCTATGTTGTCCTTGCTCATGAAATTGTTTCCATGACAGTCTTTTGCAGCTCAACACCAAAAGAACAAAGATTAGCTTTGGCACTCCCCTCATGTTATCTCAGTATGTTGAAGAGAATGTATCAATAATGATCTTAATGAATAACTGTGTAAACTGCACTCTAAAAGTGCTTAAGGCCTTCAAGTAATCATAGTCTTTTGAAACAAAGATGTTCTGTTCTTGAATGCGTAGGCTCAGTGGATGCAAACCTGCAGACCTCTTATCTCCATGAGTTCTTTAATCACCACTTCAGACTGCTTGATGGGAAGTAAACTATTTCAGGAATGTACCCTAATCCCTCTGAGTAAGCAGGACCTGTTTCCGTGGCAACTACTGAGACTGGCAGAAACCCTGGGTACATTCATGACTCCTCAATTAAGACCTTTTCAAGATTCCAGTGTCTATGCCTTAGGTCTCAGCTGGTTTAAACTTTTGAAAGTGTACCTTTTGTGTGGGTCTAATCTAGGAAGATTGATGTCATTTGCTCTCGGACAACTCAGAGGCATCCGTTACAGTCACCAGGAAACAGAAGCAATGACGTGGTCAGCCTCAACAAAAGAAAATCAAAGTGACGAAACAACGATGAGTACAGCTCTGTTCTGAGGTGGACAACACAGCTCACTGCTAGTGTAAAACAGTGTCACACCGCAATGATTTCACTCCCAGTCCTGAGCTGTGGTATGCCCAGTGAGGTCAGGCTGACTCACTGCACCTCCCCTGTGTGAATAGCAGACCTACCCATGTTTGTTTCAGCGAGCAGATGACATACATTGTCAGCATTGAACGTGTGAAGTGCGGGGGTGTGTTCACATGTTCAGTCTATGTTTCTTTCAGTCTCAGCTAACTCATTTTTTCCTTCCTGTGATTCTTGTGTACACAACACAACCAAAGTTTGATATGATCACCGTGTGTCCATGACGTACGATTCTCATACACCTATACATGTTGCATGCATGACGTCTGAGGATACAGAAGGTAAACCAAGGTAAATCCAGGAAGGTGCCTCAGAGGCAGGTGCAGGAAGAAGTAAATCACTCTAATGAGTAACTTTCCATTTATTTTTCTTTTAATGCTTAAGACAATGTAGCATGCACTATATGCTGAAGCGAATTTTTTTATATGCTTCTGCTCTTCATGGTAGAAGGAAATCAAGCTAGGTAAACCATTGTGACTTCACAAACAAAACAACTGCAGACTACACTAGTTCTAGGAACAAACTTGATAGTTTCTTGTTTGGCCTGTCAAGGGAATTCTTGGACTGTCTCATAGATAAACCAGCAGGGGTTTGGAATTGTTGGGAAGCGTTCTTTAATTATCATGGTGCCTTTCTCACAGTCTCTTTCCGTGAACAGGTAGACTGTGACCTGAAGCTGGGTGTGATCTCTCCTTTTGTATTTGCACAATGTCTCAGAGCAAGTTCCTGAAACATGTCCTGCCCTGTTTTTCATTAATTTCATCCTGTCTCATGACATCGCCCAGAGAAATCAACAGGGAAGGTATTTGTTTATGTAACTGCTAAAAAGTATATGGCACTTTTCTGGTGGAAATTTTTAAAAAATCTTTTTTAATCTTATTTTTTATCTTTAGAAAGTGGGAGCACAAAATGGTGTTAGTTTGCTTTATTGCTACTGTATTTAACAGTATAGCCGTATTTAATTTTTTTCTGTGAATGGGTTTGTTTTTTATTTTGAAATAATGTATCACTAACATGACTGTTCCTGACTGTTTACTTATGATCTTAAGTGGAATATTTCAAATGAACAATACTTCCTTGTACGGCACCCTAACAAGGTGTGCTGAGCTGTGAGGATTATAAACTCACATGAGGAAATAAAAGTCCATAACGAATCAGTTAAACGTGACTGAAATGAAAGCCAGAACGTGACCTTCATAAGGATATTTTTGTTTTTGTTGTTGTCCTACTTGTAACCTGCCTCATCTGAGTACCAAATTTTGAATTGTGTTTTTATTTAAATTCTTATTCTTTCTCTGTATCCAGAGTTCAGGTGTAAACCTTGTGGTGTGCCTGCTGTTTAGAACTGTCAGCAGCAAAAGTCCAAAAGCACTGAAGAAACAATGTGTGAAAGGGAGGACTGTGTCATTGCACAGCCTGAGGAGGTGACACAGTCACAGTCCTGAGGAACAGGGTACTCTGTGATACAGAAATGCAGGGAAACGTTACTAGAAAAGTGTATTTGTTGAAGTTGGCGGGCGGACAGATTCTCACATTCCTGAACATAACGTGACAATGACACTAGCGGTCCTGTCTGAGCCTGCATCATTTGGAGCAAGGGTGGATAAACCATGAGAAAGAACTCCTGCGTGAATGTTTCTTTCTCTCTTCTTCTAATTGTTTGCTGTTTGACTACTATCATCTGAAAAATTCTCTAACTTTTCTTTTGAAATGCATTTCTAATTGGAGTTTGAAATACTTTTCAATGTGTACATTGTTTATTTAAATTTTGTAGTGAAAGGCAGTGTATTCTTGCAATAAATTCTCTGTGAAGTGAAAGCTACCAAGGAAATGGTCCTTTCAAGGTTGACTTAGAAGTACCTGATACATTCAGCCACACACTCCCTGTTTTTGTCTAAAGTGAATAGCTTGTCTTTATATGGAAAGTAGGATCATTTGAGGGGAAATTTTGAGGTTTGCTTTGGGGTTTCACGTGTTGGAAACTCGACACCTAAGGCACAGAGAGAAGGAAGGAGATTCCCAGAGGAATCTTTTTCTGCATCCTGCTTGCAGGAAACAAAAGATCCATACAGGTTCATTCAGATGAGTTGGGAAAGGGGTAGGATCAGAGGTAGGTTGGCCTGAATGGGGGTCTTTCAGATACCTGTGTGGGTGACTGATCTTCCCTGTCACTACTGCACATAGGACCTGATTTCAGTCCTGAATCCTTACCAGGAGCCCTGAAGCACATTGAATGTGAGTGTTTCTTAGGAACAACTCGTCCTTTAAGCAATATATTGCTATAAGCAATACTCTGTGGTGTGCTGAGTAATTTTTTGTTGTTTCTGGCTGTGTTGCCCATGCAAAACTAGTAGTTTCAGACAAGCTGAAACACTGCAGATTGGCAAGAGATTCGCTGTTGGTTTCTGAAGTGCCCCAACGGGACTGACAACTCAGGGGTGGGTGACAGCGTTTGTACTCTAGTATCTGATTTCTCTCTGGGGCCCAAATCCCCAAAGCCCTCCAGTTTTGCTCTTTCTTTACTCAGAAGTATTAACATGAAGCTGCACTGCTCTGACAATAAGGACGTCTGTTCAAGGAGGTGGACTTCATGCCATTTGTAAATTCAGATCATGGGTGCTTTCTCTGAATGAGCCTGAGATTATAATTCTCTTATGGCTGCTACAGACATTTTTTCTGGAAAGCAGCAGCAAGCAGTTATATCGCCATGCATGTGAATACCTCACATCACCCAGCTGTGGGGAAATCCCTTCACTTGACACTTCAAAAATGTGTGTGAGTTAGCATGAAAGGTACACGGTGGCAATGAACCGATGGACAGCAAGCATGTGCAGGAAGTCACTTGAGGGTTAGTCAAGAATTTGTCATGCATCTTTGTTGAGTACTCAATTGCACCCCATATCAGTTTGGGCCTGAAGATGATTGCAAATAGCTGTAAGTACTAAATAGCTCACTGTTTAAACTTGTGTCAGTTTGCCCACTGGATAAAGGTGCGTTTGGTCACAGGGGAGATGTTGCCCTGTGGGGTGAACTGCTGAACAATATCTATTGTTTTAGAGCTTTTTAAAATGGTTGTGGCCTGCTTCTCAACTTTTAAAGTAAAAACTAAGGCGAGGGATAACTTTCTCACAAAGGGTGTGTATAATATAGTGGCAGCGTGCCCACAGTTGAATGAAACATAAAGTGAAAACGCAGGAAAGGTCAACACACAAACTTCCTCCAGGTCATTTGTCATAGTGCCCGGGTGCTGATCTGATCTAGATTTCTGTCAGGTTCCCATGACAACGGCAATGTCGGTGGCGGTTAACTATTACTCAGCAGTGTGGCGGCAGTGGCCTTTTGGGAGCCTCCGGTTTCAGTCCCGGAGGGATTGGTGAACACTGAAGAGGAGGAGGGGTTTCAACCACCTTTTCATCCATATATGGTTTCCTACCTTATGCCTCCTTTGTGTTTTCAAGTTTTGTTCTTTCGGCTATATCAGTTGTGATGAATTTGAGCTGATTGTTCTCATCTTGTTTTTCTCGGCTTTGAGGATTTTTGGATCCTCGTGTGTCAAGGACCAGTCTTGCACAGTTTCTTTTTTTAATGTGTAGATCACAAAATAGAAGGGGACTGATTTAAGCAGAAGCCAAGTCCTGAGTTTACCACTTTCTGCTATTTTTGGACCTACCTACAAGTGTCTTGAGATAAGGGCCCAGCATCTCTTTCGAGTAATACTTTAGAAGCTGCCACCTACACTGTGGGTCTAGAGCTGCTGGTGTGTCTGCTGCATGCAGTGTCACAGGGAGGGGGTGGGGGGGAGGATGCTGTGCTTTGTCAGTGGGGCAGCCTGTGATAAAAACGTGGGTGGATACCAGGCACCGCCAGTCCCTTCCGTTCTCTGCCTGCTCTCCTGTTACCTACAAGCCTTTGATGTTGGTCAGGCGTGACGTGGCCCATCACTGCCCTCGCCTTCAGGAAAAGGAGAGAGCGAGGCTGTGTTTATTCAGCGTCTTAAACCAGTTTTGTGCAGCTCCTTTTCTGTTTGCTTTGTCTGCTCTTTCCACCTCACTTATTCCTGAGTACATACTCAGCTGTGAGCCATTTTAGGCACAGTAATGACTGGAAGGCATAGGGGCCTTTGAGAAGAGTGATAAATGCTTTGGTTTTCCTTCACTGAGATAAATGTGGGAAAGTCAGACTGCACACTCATTCCCTCATGGCATGAAAAACCTGTTATCTGACTATGTCTCACACTACAGACATACAGGTGTTTGAGGGTGCTCCTATTTGTGTTGTGTACTGTTGTCCTGACAAAGCTGGGAGTGACTGTGACTGTAGAGGAGTGTTTCTCAACCCTGCTCTTGCAGCACCCTGTCCTGCATAGCTTCCATCTATCCTTGCTGCTTGATTAAATCAGGTGTGCTCAGCTAATAAAATGTGCCACTGGTGAGTTCAGTCAGGTAGGTAGAGCAAGGATAGATAGAAGATCCGCAGGACAGGGTGCCGTGAGGAGCAGGGTTGAGAAACACTGCTGTAGAGTATGTGAGAGCCCTTCACTTTAAATACCCAAAATAAAGTATACAGATTTTGGGTACTTAAATCTTTGGATTATTAAATCTTTTGTCTTAAATTTATTTTAAATGATAGTTAAATAAAATTTTAAATACAGTTGAAACATCTTTTCATAGGTCTAGGCACATTGTTGTATTTTCCACCAGCATACACTGTTTGCTTACCAAGAGATAAACCTGTTTAGTCACAAAGGGCAGTATCGGTTACTATTCCAGGGAAATTATTGTGTTGTGTACAGTTTAGTGTTTTTTCTATTTGCAGTGTAGACTAGAGCAGGTATTATGCTGCTTTTCCTTACCCAACAGTGTCACCTGTAAACATGATTAGTAGGGGTGCAACGGATCACAAAACTCACGGTTTTTGAGTCACGGATCGGATCATTTACGGATCAGCAAAAGAAAAGGGGGAGACAAATATAACTTTGCTTTACATTTATTACTTAAAGAACTTAAAGAACGCTTAAAGCAAGGTACTTTTGCTTCTGCGGTAGCCATGATTTCCATTGCGGTGTAGCAGCCACCGGCCTCACGAATCTGTAATATTGCGACAGCTTCGACCGCGACGTAAATTCCTAGCGCTTGTTCTGCTGTTCTTCAGCTGTGTCCGAAATCGCTCCCTATTCACTATATAGTGCATATATATACATTTTACCCTTGATCGCTGGACTTAACTGCCAGCTAGCTAGCTAACGTTAGTTTCAACTAAAATAACAGATGAAGCTGGGTGCTAGTTCTTTCATTAAGTTAGCTAATGATAGCTAGATGGTGGCGGTATTATCTAGCTAGCAGGTTAATGTCAGTTGCAACTGGCTAGTCACTTAACTAGCTAGCTGGCACAGTTAGACACAAAGATGTTGATACACATGTTCCAATAAACTTGCAAACATAAAACTATATCCAGAAAATTATTAATTTATTGTATGACAGTGAATAGTGAGTGAGTGAGAGCGATTTCGGACGCAGCCTTCGTCTTCGCAACACTTCTGCTAAGTAAGGTTGCTGGTTTTTAAATGGTGCTTGTATCTTTTCACTGCAACTCTGCATCGAGATTTAGGGAATTATTACTTTAAAAAGTAATAGCGCAGTAAAACTGTATTTCACACTATTATGGTTAAACTTTGCAAGTAATCCGCGGTTCACATGCGTGTCGAACCGTGGGGGTGATCCTTTTGGATCACGGATCAACTACGATCCGTTGCACCATTAATGATTAGCATTGCTTAGAAGACCCCTTGCTGTCCTCAAATCTGCCTGAATACAATATATAATGTGGCATTCTATACCAATCCTTTCAGTGACAAAGGAATTCCTGTGCATTATGGGTTGTGTTTACTCTGGGGAATGGTCTTTATCCAGTTGGAGTTGGAGCCTCAGTGGCTGAAATAAAGCCTCATGCTTAAGCCACCATCTCATGCACATTACTAATGTCTTTACCTCAGAAAGTGAAACCTCTACTTGGTAAATGGGAGGGGGATTTGTGGTTATTATTCAGGCAGCTATCCAGTTACTGTTCCACTGGGATTGGAATAGGCTGGGAGCTATCCTAATTCCTCTGTATCTGCTGTACATTAGAAGCCTCTAACAATTTTTGCAAGGAACAAGATAGCAGCTTTTTCTTATGGTGAATTGGTATCATTGGAACATTTTGACAGTTGTTCGCTGATCATGTACTCACCTCTCTTGAGGCAAATATTTTGCTTGTGGTTAATTCATGGTTATTTGGCAGCGAGAATCTATGATCTGAAGACGATCTGCAAAGAACAATTTGAGGGGGCTTTCCAGGACATGAACTGAAGACACCTGTTGTATCTAACCCTTGCTCTGGTTCTGAAACCGCAAAAATGGGTGTAATTGGAACTTTACAACTTATATTGGCGTCAGCTTTTGTTCAAATACGTAGCCTGACCTTCTTCAACCTGTTTGATTGTGTCTGTGATGTGCCTTGAAAGTACACCGAATTGTCAGTTTGTTTGCACAGTTCACAGTAGGAACAGCGGCTTTCACCTGATACTTCAGGTTTATGACAGTCTTTTCCTTCTAAATGGTTGCATGGAGATAATATACTGTTCAGAGTGGTTTGGAGGGCTGGCCCTGTTTTTTTCAGTCCTGTTACTTTTTCTGCCCTGGGTAGGGTTTTGGGTTGGGAGTTTCTTATCAACATGAAGGAACTGAGCAGAGAAAGGGGAGGGAGGCTTCTTATCAAAATGAGGGAATTGAGCAGTGAAGGCGAGGCTTTGTTTGTCCATGGCTGAGTCTGAGGATCGTGGGAGAATTCCCCGCTGTCTCTGTGATAACAGAGGCACCCGCGCTCTGCACACCACCGGGTGAAGTGCCAGCAGATAAATTTGTGTTTCCACCCCAGTAATCATCTACTGAGCACCAACACTTCCATCAAGTTTCTTTGGGGAGTGCAACTTACCAGTATTACTTTTACTGAATAATGCATAGAATTAGAACAACTAATGAAAATGAGCTGAAAATCTGACTTTAGTCTGATCCACGTGTACACACTTCTCTCATATGGCTTGTGTTTATATCTTCTATGGGGGATTTTGTTTGGTTTCAGAATGTATCAAAGTGCTGACCTTGTTTGCATCCTCTTCTTCTATCGCAGCAGTCACAACGATGTCTTCAATAATGAACAATTCATCCACAATGGACAGTACCACTCACGCCTCCATTGAATTAACCAACTCTACTATTCTCAACTCTACTGTCCCACTGACAAACAGCACCCAGAGCCCACAAACCACTATAACCACAGAGGGAAACACCACAGACACCAATACCACATTCCCAGACCAGAACCACAATACTACCACTATACCCCCCCAGAGCACCCCATCCACGCCCTCCAACACAACAAGCAACGTCAGCATGGAAGCTACCACAACCGCAGGACAGAGCCACAATACTACGACTATACCCCCCCAGAGCACTCCATCCATGCCCTCCAACACAACAAGCAACGTCAGCATGGAAGCTACCACAACCGCAGGACAGAGCCACAATACTATACCCCCAGAGCACTCCATCCATGCCCTCCAACACAACAAGCAACGTCAGCATGGAAGCTACCACAACCGCCAGAGCCACCAACACTATACCCCCAGAGCACTCCATCCATGCCCTCCAACACAACAAGCAACGTCAGCATGGAAGCTACCACAATCGCAGGACAGAGCCACAATACTACAACTATACCCCCCCAGAGCACTCCATCCATGCCCTCCAACACAACAAGCAACGTCAGCATGGAAGCTACCACAACCGCAGGACAGAGCCACAATGCTACCACTACACCTGCAGCAAACACCACAATGACTCCCTCTGCAAGCATGGGTAACACCTCCACAGAGATGGCTCCAACCACTCCATCCATCAACAGCACCTCTCATCCGGGCAACACCTCCATGTCTGCCCCCACACCCACTACAGCATCAATACCTGAAGGTGTGTGTGTGTCCCCAAAGCTTTCTGTTATGTGCCCCTCTTTTAGACATCCAAGGCTTTATTGTTAAGGCTTATTTAATAAATTTTCACTGGCTATTCTATAGTCATTGCTTTATATTCCTGTCACCTAGCATCATTTTATCAGCCATTTGTGTGTTTAATTTAGGTTTTTCTTCCCACTTTGACACTAACTTACCCCATTTATTCTGTCAAAGGGGTCTTATAGAACATTTTTTTCACGTTTGACATTACAGATACCAACCACACTACACCACACCAGACAACCACCACTGGGTCCAACACCACCACAGTCTCCACGAATGACACAAGTAACACCACTGCGATCCCCAGCACAAGTAGCCCCACGAATGGCACCAATAATGCCACGACAATCCCCATCACCACTGTGCGTCCCACCAACAGGCCACAAGGTGAGAGCTCCGCATGGTCAGATCTGTCAGGTCACACGATCTCCCAGCCTATGGGCCAAGTCAGAGCCATGTCCTAATAAATGTCACTCAGATACCTTTGCTTCTCCATGTTGCTCCTCGCCCTGTGCTGGCTCTGCCACACAGGAGAGATTTTTGCTTGTGAGGCTTATATGGTTTAAACAGGGCAGCATTTTTTTTCTGAAATATAAATGTGTGACAGTTTTGTAATGAAAGGGTGAATTAAACAAATGGCATTTCATAAAATACCATTTTTTGAGGGATGAATACAGAAGGTGTAGTCATCATCATCATTAACTGGAGTGTTAACTGAATGGAATGTTTAATTTTTTCCCTCAGCCTGCAGCTCAAACCCTTGTCCATTTGACAGCATCTGTGTTGAAATGTTCTCTACATTCACCTGCCGGTGTCTGGCTGGGTCCTTCTTTGATAAGGGCAGCTGTGTGCCAGGTAAGGGTTTGAAGAGTCTCCCCTTAGCAATTGATGTGTTAGTTTGATTGATTCGTAAGTGTTCATATCATTGAGGTCCTGACTTGTGGTTTAGAGCACATTATGTACAGTGCACTTCTGAGGAGAGTAGGGGATAGAACTGTATCCAATTCTTGCCAGTTCTGCTGGATATGATCCTAGTTTAGGTTAGGTCAATGGGCTGATCTCTCTTCTGTGTTCCTTGGGATTTCAGCTAAGGTATTTCCTGGTGACCTGCATTTAACGAAGCTGGAGTTCACAGAGAAAATGAGTGACACGAGTTCACGAGAATTTCAAGAGACTGCATTAAAAATCGAAGAAATGGTAGGGGGCTGTGCCTGTCCTGCAGGCATGGATAGCCTGCACCTGATCCCTCTGCATTCTCATCACCTTTCATGCACCTGTTACCCAAAGATTATAGATTATTTCATCCTTATGCCCCTTTTCAGGGCAGTATGATAGAATCTGGTGTGCAATTCTATTTCTTAGCATCTGCAGGGACCTTTGAAAAAGGCAGACTAACATTTACACCAGCATGCATTTGGCGCTGTCTTGAAAGTATTCTGTTCAAAGCAGGGAGTGACTAATGCATTTGGTGGATTTTACCGTATTTTGTAGACATGTACAGGAATTGCAGGTAGCATTCAGGACTAATAGCTCAGGATCTGGAACTTGCAGCCAGAAAATTAGGTAAATGTGATTCCAAGGTGGGGCACTGCTGTTACACCCTTGAGGCACTTAAACCTGAGGGTTCAGTAAATATCAAGATTAATGAATGGATTGTCGGTGAAATGGAAGCAGGGTAGAGTAAATCCCCTGCATAAGGATGTCTGCCGGCAAATAATTGTCATCATGATGTTGTGAATTTGTTGATTAGGAAGGGTCTGCTCTGTGGGGATTGGTTCATGTAGTCGGTCAAATGAGAACAATGTGTTTGTTGTATTTATTTCTAGCTGAGAAAAGCTCTGAAGACACAGAATGGGTACATCAAGTCCACTGTCCTGCAACTTCGGTGAGTATTACCATAGTATCACCATCCATTTCTTAAATGTGCACACAACAAAAAAGCAATAACTTGAGGATATTCACTGTTTGGGATTACTGTCATGAAATTAAACTATATGATTTGACATTAATTTGCTTGACTGCTCCTTGTGTATTTATTTACGTATTGCTGTATTTTTAGTACCATAGGCTGCAAAGGCAAAGGCAAAACTAAAATGGATGCATCCGGGTGCTCTCACCAAAACACAGAGAACTCACAGGGTTTGTAACGAATATGCATAATTTTTCCCTATAGCAAAGGCAGTGTGATTGCAACGGTGGACAACATATATGACCGCAGCTCCAATGCCACTCAGAATACCTCAACTACTGCCATTAATGAATTCATCTCAACTTGTGGGAGCAACTGTGGACCTTTGGAAAATGCCACTTTTAAAGGTATGGAGCTTATTCAAAGCAAGGTGTGAATAATGCTCACACTGGATTTTACCGAACTTTGTAGACATGGATGGGAAGGTGGCACTCAGGCCTGGTAGCTAGGGACTGGACCTGCGGCCGGAAAG
Organism: Megalops atlanticus; assembly: GCA_019176425.1. NCBI lineage: Eukaryota > Metazoa > Chordata > Actinopteri > Elopiformes > Megalopidae > Megalops > Megalops atlanticus. Next base: position 40,868,804 of record CM032875.1, on the reverse strand, counting down.
TAAGGTAGCTTTGATTCCAGGGTGGGGCACTGCCATTATGCCCCTGAGTGAGGCACTTAACCTGAGGGTTTAATAAATATCAAAATGAATGAATGGATTATAAGTGAAATGGAAGCTCTGTACACCACGTCCCCTGCATAAGCTTAGGCAGAGTTATGGTGAAACTACCTTTAAGTCCCATGAGTCCTCTCTATGTACACTGCTGTTTGCCTGCAAAGGTAACAGTTCAGCTGCCTCCAACACCACATATGTGGAACTTTATGTGGGCCCAAAATGTGAAAGAAAACATTGATGGGTTTTTATCATTGCAGATTTTTTTAATGTATGAATTTAGCTCTGCTTATGTTTTGTTTAGTGATCTCACTGCAATGCAAGTGGTACTCTTGCACAATTGTTATGTTGACTGGCTTTTTCCTCTCCTCTCTTCCTTACTATGCCAACAGAGACGGCTCTGTGCCAACAGAACCCAAGTCCTTGTGATACTGACACAACAGAATGCAGTTCTGGTAACGGTGGCATTGCGTCATGCACCTGCAAGTCTGGCTACATCAGCTCTCAATTCTCAAACACAAGCTGCATGGGTAAGTGTTTGCAACAGAGTGCGCTATTCATGTTGATTCTGTGTATGTGTGTGTCTTGCTAAAAGCAAGGCCAGGTGTTGTTCCTAGTCTTAGCATCTCAAAACACATGGTCTATTTGCCAGCTTATTGCATTCTTTTGTGACCCAGTAGTTTATATGGATATATGCTAAACAATAACTATTCCCTGCTGGTGGATGGATGGGTTACGTGTGGGGACAGATGACTGAACACAAAGCCTCTGTTTGGGTGGCCTCTCCCCTGGGTTCCCGACCTCTAGCAATGCCAAAAGGAGCTGGCAGCCTCCTCTTTAGTAACAACACAATTCAGTGTGAACCACAAGGATCTTTGCTTCCTCTGCCTTTTCAGCCATAAAAAGCTTAATCTACTCAATCGGATTAATGCCATGATAAAACACTAGTCAACAGTGGTTTGTGGGTAGGTTTGAATAAATTTTGTTAAGGCTGGATGCTCTGCAACAGCTGTTTTTACCCAAGGGTCAACAGAACAACATCAAAACAACAATTATTTAATAATAATTTAAATAATAATATCCATTTTACAACCCATGTTGTTGCAAAGCTCTGTACACAGGTTTTCCAGAGGGAGTCAGCAACAATAAAACGTTGGGGAGTGAGTGCTGTTGCTTAATGATGAAGCTTGTACTTACTCCACAGACTTGGTTTGAAATTTGGGAAAAGTGTGGATTATTCCAGACTGTCAAGCTCTCCTCCTGTGCTCTTATTAACTCCACCTCCATTTTCGTTTCCACAGCTTGTCCCAGCGGTCAGAAGGCAGTGAACAATATGTGTGTCCCGTGAGTGCCATTTTATTGAAAGTTTGTGCAGACGCCACCTTGTGCCATTAGCGTGCCATTGCACACAGTATGAAATCAGAAAAAATGTGTGTGCTTTTCTTGGATCACATTGTAAAAGTCGTTGCTTTTTATTTCAGTTGCATGAATTTTAATGAAATCATGTAAACCAAGGTTCCTATTCTCCCTCCAGATGTCCATTTGGCTACGCTGGATTTAACTGCAGCGACTGTAAGTACTGCAAAAAGTCATAAATCCCCTCATTGTTTTAACATCTTTAATATTGTTCTTAGAACATAGCAAAGAAGTAGATGTTCATAGCGTGGAAAACATTTTGCTCTGATTTGCGTCCCTTCTACTACCCCATGAGTGAATGCTGCCAGAGTGTACGGTTGTTTCCCCCTTTCTCTCTATTTGTAAAGGATAGCAGTGTATATTGAAGTGTTTGCCTCCCTCTGTTGTACATGAGAGTGGTGCGTACTGAGGTGTGTTTCTCTTTTCCGCAGCTGCATTGCTTGCAGTGGTGGTGATCTCCTGTGTACTGGGTGGTTTGCTGCTCATCCTACTCCTGGTCTTCTTATTCTGCTGCTGCAGGTGAGTTGAGGCACCAGAGTAATGCTGCCCTTTCCAAAAAGTCTCAGTTTCGACTTTAAACCGGAGTATGTACAGGCCCCCTATGAATCATATTGTATTCGACTGTCTCCTACACTCACTTCTACCCCCTGCCTGTACAACCCTTTTATACCCTTTGAACCCCTACACACCATCATAGAGCATAAGATGTGATGCACAGGATCTCTGGGTGTAACACTAGCAAATCGATTTCACAGTGGAGGTTGCCAGGAATTTGCCAAAGGGCACAGTACATCTCATGACAAGAACCATGGAAAGATACGCTGCAAAGCAACTGTGACAATGGTTAATATTGAGAGTGGTCTGATAGGAAACAATGAAGAAATCCCAAAGTTTATATACAAACAACAAACTCCCTGTACCCTACACCTTCTGAGCCTCATGTCAACACAGAGTGAGTGCTTCTGCCGGTGCCCAGTGACCATGTAGCAGCTTGCCTCCCTCTGACACTCAGTGGAAATGTGGAAACAAGATAGTTTAATAGAACTCGGTCCACCCACTATCTATATCTATTAAATGTGGTCAAGGTTCTGACTCTGAAGTGTGTGTTTCCAGGACGTCGCATAAAGAGATCAGCTACAACAGCCCTTACCCTGCTCATGAAGTCCAGGGACAGTGGTCCACTCAACAGATGCCCAAGATCCCGCGGGCAACCGCAAACCCCAACTGGGAGCCCACACAGCTGGAGATGACAGAGAGCGGCAGCACGCGGGCCCTGGTGGCCAAAGATCGCCCTAGAAATGGAGCGGTAAGAAAACAATGACAAACGCACCACCGTCTTTTCAATGTAGCTGACCTGTCTTGGAAACTCAATGGCTCTCCTGCCAAAGCTGAACCAGCCACTTGCCTGGTGCTGCCTGTTGCACCCAGTGTTGTTTGATGTGGTTGAGTGCTCAACAGAAAGCATTCAGCCTATGACAGGACTTCTGTTCTACTCTGTAGACAAAGCACAGAGAGCAAACTTGTCGCTGTATGCAGTCTGATCCAATGGAGACAGCCTTGCCTTGTGCCACCCATCATTGATCACATGTCCACCTCCTCCTGTGCATTTGTGCTTGCAGTCACTCCTGTACTGTGAGCACCATTGAAATGAGCAATGTTATCTGCTCTGCTTTTTAGATGGCCTTGTACGATGTCAGCACCGATGACCTGAGGACCTTTAAAGACAAAAACCCATCACGCTACTCTTATCTGGTTCAAGGCCAGGACAATCCATACTTTGTCGCTGATGAGGAGCGGGGCACCAAGTAGGACTGCAGTGAGAGGACTCAATCCTTACCTTTGTGGTTCCACAAAGTGCAAACTGTCCAAGACGTCTTGTGCTCTAGAAAGAGCAGCCAATTAAACCCTGTCCCCTGCGTGAGGATCAGGGAAGATCCCTTCGTATAATCTCCAGTGGCTACTTTTAAAAATAATTTTCATTTCAGGTCAAAGGAATTGTTCCTTTTTAATTTCCGTTTTCTAATGTTTATAGCAAACAACAGCACATGGTCTAAACACAAATGACAGCAAGCCTGTTGCCCAGACCTCCCCTGGGACAGCTGGAAAGGAATGGCTATCTATGAAATTGCAAAAAAAAAAAAAAAACTTATTATTATGGGTGAATGCTAGGGCTTGATTGAAATCATCAAATTTTTTAACATGCTATTTTTACAGTTCAGTGGACAGATTAAAAAAAAAAACTTTATCTTTAATAGAACATTTGGTCATTCTTATTTTATTTGACTTTCTTAAAATTGTATATGTACTCTTGTTCTAATGCTTGAAAATCACAGCAAAAGGAAATGAATTGTTCTTTTAGCTGTATGTTCGGAATTGTATGTGTATGTAACCCTGTTATGGGGGTTTATACAAACTGTTTATGAGGAATTAGTATTGAAATGCAATGTGCATTGTGTCCAGCAGATTTCACTGTTGCTTACAGTTGATCATGTCTGGGATGTGACCATCATTCTTTTGTGGTTGGTTTTTGTTGTCACTTTTTCAGTTGTAGCCCATGAACAAGAGATAGCTAGTTTATTAAATGAACCTGATTTGTGTGGTATTTCAGCATTAACATGCTTGCCAGTATAAGAAAGGATCACACACCAGCATGCGATTCCTTACTGCTTAATTTTATCCATTGTAGGATTACAGTGCCATTATTTATTTCTTGCCAACCATTTTCATTATAACAAAGACTGGCTTACATTGAATAATTCTGATTGTAGCAGAGAATTCTTGGACAGAGCTTTAAACAAGCTGCTTTATTCATTTTAACTATAACGATTTTATAATAAGAGCATGAAAGGTAATGCTCAAAGGTGCCCTCAGGTAAAACGGAAGCAGGCTCAAATGGCTGATCATTATCTTAACTGCCAAGCTTGACCAATCAAGGACAGGTTCAGGATTATTATCAACAAAATGAAGAATGTGTTTCTCCCCTGTTTTTTTTTTTCTTTCACCAGTCAATGATTTGGATATATGCTGAAATGTCTTGGGTGTAACGCATCACTAAAACATTTGATACAAATCCGTCTTGCTAATGCCACAGCAATTAGCAATGTTTTGGTAAACCACAAAGAAGCAGAATGATTGACCAGAGAGTTTCATGACTGCACGCATTGTCTCATATTTCTTTTCAATTTGTGTTTTTGAGTCTGAAAATAAACAGTGATTTAAAAAAAAAAATTCAGAGGGGCTGGAACCCAGGCATTATTAATCTGAAAGAATTTCCAGTGTAATGTGAACCAAGAAGGGATTATGGTTTCAGGGATGGTCTTGTGGGTTTGCTTTTGCCTGTTGCCTTGTATGTGTACATTTTTTCCACAGCTCATTTTAAAAGAAAAGGAATATTGCACTCAGCTTTGGAAAGCTTTTCTTTTCATTGTGCCAATATTACACATATTATATTTCAGTGAGTGTGTTAAATTGTCAATATTATGGATGCAACTATTTGTACTACTATTTGTACTACTAATTGTACATATTTTTGTAAATGGAAAGGGCTGTGTTTTTGGGGAAGATGATGTGGAAAAGAATGCTGAAATAAATTAATTTAAACATGCAGTTGCTTTTCAATTGACTGTGTAACATGTTGTCTGTTGTATAATTTCATATGTAAGGGTGTTATCCCTTGGATGGATTTACCATTGGAATGACCTGAGTGAGCACACAGGGGCCCCGCCCGCTATAGGTGTACGGTGAGGGCCATCAAATAGGGAAAAAAATGTAAAGTATAATTATTATTATGATTATTTATTTTTAACTGAGATCACAATAGGAAATTTCACAACAAAGCATGGGCGTAGGTCTCTCCCCCATCCCCACCACCAATGTTGACAAAACATTAAATCCAACCCCAACCCAACCCCAACTGGCTTGCTTCAGCAACCAAAGATCTTATTTGACTAATGAATTGACGCGCTGAAGTCAGTACCAGAACCTTGAGCTGGTGAGAGGTGGGCTCTGTAAAAATGAATGTTACAGCATGCTAGCTTGGTAAATTAATGTATTACGGCACATTTTAACACTAGGTAATGACCATTATGGGCAAGCTTACAAGATATACGATTATATCAGCCTCATTAATATTAGAGTGAAGTGAACTTTACATTTAGACACTTCCCAACCAGCGATGCTAACTAGCTTCTTGTTAGCAAGCCAATGTTAGTTTAGATGGCTGATGTGAAACGTGTTGGGTAAGAAATTAGGGATGCTCTCAGACTAGGGAGTGTAAGTGTGTTCTTTACTTATTATCGTAACATCAGGATATCTGAATGTCTTATAAGATTAGTCAGTGTAACTTTGCTAGATGGATATCCTGCGGGGTCAAACAGGTAAGTTACCGAGCTAGATAAATAATGTTAATGTTTCGTTAATTGTGCAGAACTTCAACGTTCTAAGCCTGCAACTAGCTAAATAAATTAGCAAATGTAAACTGAATGTATCAAGAGTTTCGTTCCAAAATGCGACAAGCGTCAATTTTTCCTGTTTGTGAAATTGCTTCATTTAATTTGTAACGTTAAATCTGTAAACGTTCAAAACCTTTGCTTGACCAGTCTGTATGTCGTACTTTGTCTGGTAAGGTTCTTACTGTTATTTTTGTAATCAGTACTGTCGAACGTTGACGCACAGTGGAACTACTGTGTTTTAATTCAGGTCTGTAAATTATTCTGAAATATTATTAACTGTACAGAAAATGAGGAATTGAAAAGCCAAAGCACAAGTGAGGTGAGGGACAACATACGTCTGTTGGTGTTAAGAAGTGGTATAAGATGTGTAAACTGGAATATAGCACCTCGTTCTCCTGCAGGGGGCGTGGAAACACCTATTGAATGCCCTGCGCAATACGGCACATTAGAAATCAGTGAGCAAGTAAGTCAAACCACCGCTGATTAACACTTTTCAACGGTAAGTTTGTTCAAATATTCAGCATCCCCTTATGAGTAATACAGCAATACATTGCATGAAAATATGTATAGTTTGTATAGCATGTATACATAGTTTTAAAAATATATATTGGTGAATATTGTTTTTGAACATAATCTAACAAATTAAACCAATATAGTGTAAAGCACCTTTACATACCTAAGTGTTTTGTTCTTTCTTATATTTCACTTTTTCACCTTTGTAGTTACTTTAATGTGATATAGTCATATGTTCAAGGGTCAGCTGCTGAGACTCATTTAAAACAGAACTGGGTTTGTTTCCCTCCATATGATTTTGCCCATCACCTTTGCAGTATAAAATCAGACCTTTATTGTAACAGTGGGGCCTTGTCACCTTTGCTGGAAGGTGGAGTGAGAAAATGGGAGTAGGACCTGAAGATAAACTTTTCCATTGATGTTACACATGCCTTGTCATAAGAGGAATTTATGGCAATGAACACACCAAAAGTGCACAGTCATTTTCGTCCAGACCTGTATATGGGCATCATAAGGTGCTTGCCAGCGTTTTACAAGATTTCCACGTACAGAATGTACAAAGTTAAAACTCAGTATGTGATTATGTGGTGTGCATTTTTTATCTTGATTGGTCTTGCCTGTTTTTGGTGAAATAATGACAAATTATAAGTGAGAAGTCACAAGTTAAAACTGCTCTGATTTAAGGTCAGAATAATTATTTTGCACATATAACATACAGATAATTAATACAAACATGTAACGTCTTATGCCCAGTTCTGATCTGGTCAGTACTACACTGCATGCATTACAGACCAAAAACTCTGTTCTTAAACTGTTGTACCATGCAATGCTTTAATTAATACTTAAACATGTAACAACGTTATTGTCTTATGCCCAGTTCTTTAACTAAAGAGTTATTTAATTTTCTTCAGATATACAGACCAAGAAATACTGATATCCACGCATAACAGTGGAGCTGAACACCCTGAATGCAAACCCAGCTCCTGCTCAGTGTTCCCTGAGTCAGAGTGGTGGACATGAAGGTGGGGAAACGGAAGCCAAAGTTGTCAAAAGGGAATACTTTAAAATTTTAATCAAACAACCCCACATGCTATGAGCAGATGATCTTATCCAGAGCAACTTCCAGCACAACAAAACAGAAGCAAATCCATCCAAAATAAATGATAAATCTCCCCACAGGTAAATCCATATTTCCTTTAGCAGGGTAGGCAACCCTGGTCCTGAACTGTTTCTCGTTTTTGTTTCAGCTAAACCCTTAAGTACATAATTGGACCAATTATTAGTCTAAAATAATGCAAGTGGCCATATGTAGGAAATACTATATTATGCAGAGGGTAGTCACCTATATTAAAGTGCACCTTGTCTTGTTTCATTCAGACGGTAAAATTAGGAACCATACGAAAGAACAAAGGAAGCGTGGAGTACCCTTGGTCTGAGTACTGCCTGTTGTGTCTGTGTGCACTGGGACTAAATGATTTATATGCGTGACTTTGAGTTTTTGTGCTCTGAAAGCATTTTTGTACAGATAAACATTGAAGTGAAAGTGTTGCCAGGCAGCTGTTGTTGCAGTTAGTCCAAAGCTGGAACTGGAAACAAGAGAACGAGTAGACTGTCACAGCTAGTAAGCAATTAGAGAAGAATTGAGTGACCAGCAAAGGAAAAATGGTACACTTGAAAATGTAATCATCACTGCATTATTTATTTGCTTCACAGATATTTCAGTACACAGCTTACATAGTACATGCCATAATTTATACTTGCTGATATTTACAATTTAGGTGAAGTACTCTACAGAAGGGCACAACAGGTGTACCCCCACCTCGAAGCAGATCTTTCAGCTGTCTGGTTACAATCCCAGTCCCATTCTTGTGTCAGAATGTCAAATCAGTGATGAAACTCATTTTTATTTGTGTTATACAACAGTGACCGTGTAATTTTGCTGATGCTGTCAGCATTTCTGCCAGTGAGGGTTAATCTTACACAAAAGTCATGAAAAGAGGGAGCCATAAACAGTTGTATACTTTATGCCTTTCAAATGAAAATCCTGGTCACTCTGGGTGAAGGACCTTCATCCTAAAGCCTCTTGTGGTCTTTATTTTGTTAGAGGACAAGGAACAAACAACTAGATTTGGGATTTGATGATGAATAGTTTGAATACAACTTATTAGGTAAAACTACAAAATTATTGAGCAGAATAGAGGATATCCAAGATGAACCTTGTAGGTTTTTACCTCCTGTCTATTGCACTACTCTGTCATGGGATTCAACTTGTTCAAGGTATGGGTCCAAGGACATTCATTTTCATAGGTTGGTTGGAGACTTTGAAAAGCAAACATTTTGCTTGTTTGTGAAACAAGTGTGGGCCAGTATGCATTGCATTTATTTTTCATGATGGTTCTAGAAAATGCTAGATAGTGTGTTGTAAATAATTACAGGAAACCAGTTTACACTCATTTTGGGGCCTGTTTATTCTGTTAACAGTACATAATCCCTTTTTAGTAGTACAGGGTATAAATGTATTAATGCTATACATTGCATTTGTTAAGGTTTACCTCAGGTTTTTTTTTTTTTTTTTTTATGTCAGTTTGATTGGATCCTTGACTTATCCCTAACTGCTGAATGAATCAACCAGCAAATGGTGTCTTCTCAAAGGTCTTTCAGAAGTGACAAATTTATATACAACTGTTCCAACTAACAATTTCTTTTTGAATACCAAGATCCTTTTTACAATTGTTTTGATACAGACAACTGCAACCAATGTCATCAGATTCTAATGACTACAATTTGCATACACCAACTATAGCCAGTTGAAGTTTAAAAAAATTACAGAAGGTTTGAATTTTACACATAATCTGTTAGGATTAAAGTTGTTGAAGAAAATGAAATGGTGGAAATGGTTTCAGTGAAGAATGTTACAGATCTGCCATGTAAGGGTCTCTGCATCCCCTGGATTTATTTTCATTTGTGTTCACTCTCAAGATGCAGTTCTTAACAGTTCATATTAAGTTGCTGTGGGATGCACATTTGAAGGATATGGAAAGACAGCATATTTTATGGCAAAGTGAAACACAGTTTAATCTCCCAAGTCAGTTACACAAAGCGAGGTGTTCAGTTGCCCTAAACAGTAGGAGCTGACTCTAGGCAAACAGCTGTAAACTTTGTTACTGATTTATCATAGCTTTATTGTTCAGAAGGTGCTCCAAAGAGATTCAGAAGGCCTGCTAGATATACTAACAATATTGCAAGATTTACATTTGTTTTTTCATCTGTTTAATGGCTCGCACTTCACAGCAAGATTTACTTGAGTTTAGAGTGATTTGTTAATAGTGCTACTTCATTCTGTATCCCAACTAACCTTGTGAACAGTGCACACTCATAACCATGTAAAGTCATAACATATACTGGCAGTTTATAAAGCTAACCTTTGGGGGATTTGATTAACACGAATATGGTTTCATTTGGATGCACACTATGCACAGTTGCTACTGGGAAGAGTGCTCAATGCATATTACACATCTGCCACATTACACGTCAGGTTATTCATCACACTTTTTCCCAGAAATTTCAATTAAAGAAATAGGTCTTACTCTTTTCAAACAGAGGAGACCAAAACTAAGAATCTCTTTTAATATTCTGTGCTGATTTAATCTGTCCTAAAGCATAATCTGAAGTGTTTTCACCTGCTAAGCAGTCCTTTTGAAACAACACTATGCAATCATTCAGTTGTGAAATACTGATACTGTCCATCATCTTGTGATGTTATTTTGGTGTTTTTTTCTGCATTTGTTTATTTTTGTTTCCATTCATTTTGGGACCCTCCTAGGATTAGTCTAGAAGCCATAGTAATGGCTGACTTAAGGCAGTGGTGGAGAAGGGTAATTAATAGCATTGCGAGAGCAACACAAACCAAACATGCTGATGGTGTGACTTTGACTTTCTGGCCATCCAATGATGCCCCAATCAGAAAACAACATCTTCATTTCTCCACCATAACTAATATGTGGCAATTGTGGCAATAAAAAAATTTGTGATGGGCTCTGGACCTGACTGAAATAACTGATAATAACATGGATGGTATATGAGGCTGAGCTCCAAACTCCCTGTAAAGCGCTTGCGATCATTATATGAAGGCACTGTATTAAAAGCAATGATTATATTTATTATTACAATTATTCTTATAATTATTATCCTATTAATGGTGCTGAGTCGTGGGTAGTGCACATGATAAAATGTAGGTCAGCTGTGTGATGAGTGTTAAGTCTGACCATCTGGACCTCTGATGTCCAGGCCAATGTGAGAGTGGTCAGTTCCAGTGCTCCAGCGGTCAGTGCATCAACCAGGACTGGAGGTGTGATGGGACCAAGGACTGCAGCGACGACTCTGATGAGCTCAACTGCCGTGAGTTTCCCAGTGCTGCCACACACACCTGTACAGGCATATCCTTCAATTTCTTCCATTGAAAACAATTTTCATTTCATATGCATTTCCTGATAATCAAGCGAAGTGTTACTACTGTCTGTACTGTTAATACTGCTGGACTTGCTGCACATCAAAGCCATTGTACTGATCTGACACTGTATCTTGCAGCGCCCCCTACCTGCGGGCCAGGGGAGTTCCAGTGTGTGACAGGGGGCGAGTGCATCTCCAGCCTGTTTGTGTGTGATGGGGAGCAGGACTGCACTGATGGTTCTGATGAACAGCGCACCTGCGGTACAGTTCCACCTGGATCTCTGGAGACTCTTGTATTATCAAAGCCAAGCTTCCCTTATCTTTCACAGACTTTCCTTTGCCCAGACGGAGTCCTTTCCCACAGTCTAAATTCAGCCAGATTCAGACGGTGATAGGTCTGATGGCCAGGCCAGCATGGCATGAGTCTGTTATCTGACAGTTTAATGTATTCTTTAATGATGAGAGACTGCACTGCCTCCAGCTGCACTTAGTAAATGGGCTCCATTTGGCCTCTGGATACAGCACTGATTGGTAGTTAAATGATGAGAGCAGGCATTGCTAATAGCACAGTTCATGTCAGGAGAGGGAACTGCCTCAAAATGGGAGACATTACTGACTGACCCTTAGGATCTGCATGACAGATAATGGTGGGCAAAAGCTGCTTTAGTGGCCACTTCCTCAACTGCCTCATGTATTATACCCCATACAGTGTATAGTAACCTCTTAGTACCCACACACCATGAAAGCATGACTTACATTTTCAGTATTTATACATATTTCGAATGTTGGATTAGAAATCTGGTTCTGTGACCTTCAGGTGGCCGAACTTGTAGTCCAGACCAGTTCACATGCCAGGAAGGCCAGTGCATTCCCAGGATGTACAGGTGTGACCACGTGAAGGACTGCGTGGACAATTCAGATGAAAGGAACTGCAGTAAGCCTCATTCTCTGCTCATTCAGAGAACCTTTTTTTCATTTAAGTTAATTTTCTCCCCACCCAGTTGAATTTAATCACTACAAACCTGTTACAAGATGATCTTCATCTCCATTTCTGTGTCTGACGTAAGAAGGTGTTCAGCCATATGATTTTTTTTTTGTAATTTGCTGATGTAGTGATTTACACTTACATTGAGCAAGTTTCACAACAGCCTTTGCTCCTATTAAAATGAAAAAAACCCATACTTCAGAAGAGTAGTTGAAGGAGACTGGAATTATAATTGGGGCTGTTATATTGTTAACGTTGCCATATTTCCTACTGTTCATCCTGGTAAGCTACATTGCCTTGTGTTCTCAGAGTGATAATTATGTGGTAGACTTTCTTCCCTACATTTCACAGTAGAAGTTCCTCTTCAAGTATGGAAATTGAAATTAAATAATACATGACACCAGAAATAAATGACAAGGTCAAGCTGAACAACTTTTTTGTGACAATCTTGGCCTTTTCAATGTGAAGGCTTCATGTTTGCTGCGATTATGCAATGGTTTAAGCATGTTCAAAAATGTAAAATAATACATACAAAGAACACAATCATCTACTGAAAAGTTTGTTTTGGAATGGAATTAATAAGTCAGTAACAATACCAGTAATGGGTCAAACAACATCAGTAACTGGTTCAGTGTAATGTGCTCCAGACTACCCCAGCTGCACTGAAAAGACCTGTGCCAATGGAGCGTGTTACAACAACTCCCAGCACTGCAATGGCGTCCTGGACTGTAGAGATGGGTCAGATGAGAGCAACTGCAGTAAGTCCTCTGTAGCAGGCAACTGGCACGTTGCAGGCCTAACACACCTGTAGTCACACCTTCTAATCTAACACTGGCACGCAAATATGAGATATGAAGCTAGGTCATCTTTCCAGAAACAATGCACATTCTTCTTTGTCATTATTGCTGCAGTAAAGGTTGACTCCTTCTTACCAGGAAACATATACTGTACCTCTTTGGAGGTTGTGTGTTGCAAATTGCTTTGCATTTGGACAGATGGTCATCAGTTGTAATTGTGCAATTTTGTTTGCTCTGTAATTATATCTTGTGTATATTAATATTAAACTGAGATATCAAATGAGTTGACAGCTTTGAATCTGTCTTGGTTACTCCCAGCGACACAACACTGCCCCCTGCACCAGTTCCAGTGCATGAATGGTTACTGCATCCCACTGTCATTCGTCTGTGACCACTGGGATGACTGTGGAGACAACAGTGATGAGGAAGGCTGTGGTGAGTGGAGGGAGGCCAATGACATCAATTGATTAGATGGTAGTGCCATTACACAGATCAGAGAGGTCATGTCATTTGCACAATTGTTTGGAGACTTAAGTCACACAAGTTCCTGCTTTGGACAAAGCAAACTTAATTTAGCATTTTTAGCATAAACTGAAAGTGAATGCCAAAAAACTAAATCTCAGTTATAGTTTTGCATGGAATTATTCTGTTGAAAATTGTAGAAATAAAACAATACTGTAAAATCACTGGCTGATCAAAGTAAAAAATACATATTGTTACTGAAAAAATAGATATCATATGATCTCTATATATCATTCAACTCTTCATTTGCAGATTCTAAACAAAATGTTAATCATTACAAAAATTTACTTACCACACTTAACAGATAATAAAATAACAGAAAAGAAATATAGCCTAGGCTCTATGGTGCCTGGATAGACCAGGGTCATGTAGTTAAATGTGCCCTCTGTGGTCCCCAGAATACCAGAGCTGCAGTGGGAATCAGTTCACTTGTACCAGTGGCCGGTGCATCATGCAGGAATGGGTCTGTGACGGCTTCAATGACTGCGGGGATTACAGCGATGAGAGTGGATGCGGTGAGACTCAAATTCATCTAGTAAAACTGGGCTGAGACACTTATACAGCTGTATCAACAGCTCTGTGATTGCAGATTATTACACATGATTTATAGATTAAGACAGTAGGTTCAGGGCAATCAGGGCAGTTTTTTTTTTTTTTTTTAAGACGGTAATTATTCAGAGCTTTCGAATATTTGATATAATAGTTGTATGTATGTATGTTCAGAATATTGATGTGCTATCGATGATGAGCATATGATTATGTGTGGTGTGAAACTTGGCCTTATAAATAATGCAATAGAAAAATCAGCAAAAAGGGAAATAAAGACTTATGCATGGAAATTGGCAATGGAATAATATGAGGGTAAAAGCATGCAGTGTTCATTGCCTTTGTTCAACAAAATAAGAGAAAGAGCATGACTTTACTGATTGATTGTCACATCTGAACTAACCACCAAAATACAATATACCAGGAAATCGACATCCTCATTACCCTTCCTTGTAATGAATCTAGCATTAATGGATTCAGTTCCAGCTGTCTGAAGCTTGCTGGACTCACCCATTTATTAACTATGGCATTTCATAACATTTGGGGAAAAGATGCAACGCTATGAAATCTGACTTTGTCATGCTTCATATTTTCAGATGTTATCTTTGGTGTACTATTAGTGTGCTGTAGACCTATATGATCAAGCAGTAAAATTGTGAGGATGTTTATATTAATGGATAGACAGCAATGAACTGTGTGTAAAATGATCAATATAATTATGTTTCCAAAAATGACAGAGGAACATCCAGATAATGTAGCTACACTAAGTAGGTATACAGTTGATGTACTACATTGCAGTTATGGGTTGTCAGGTAGCTAAATAACACCATTATGAAAACATACAGGCAACAAGTATCAATTATAAGCATGTTCTGTGATTTACTTACTATTTATTTACCAAAAATATTTGTTTCAGAAGCTAATTGGGTGCAGATTATTTAGCTACTAGGCTAACCGTAACTTATTATGGTTGCCTCACAGGTAGAAAAAGGTGCTTGGGATTTGCAAGGACATTGATGTATGATGTAAGATATTAAAACACTCTGCGATAGCCTCTGATATTTCACCTATGTTTCAAGTGAAATATATGGATTCACCTATCATAAAACAAATAGTAACAACAATAGTTTATATACTAACAAAAGTAGTTTACTCTAAAGAGGAAAGGCAACTGAGAGGCAGGATACTAACATTTTTGTCCAGAACCAACATGATTCTGATCATTAAAGGATGTCTGTCTATAAATGTCACATAGTGTCTAGTAAATGTTGCCTGGTAAATGATCTATGCTCAAACTCATGACTAGTTTAAAAATACCACTCTTAAAGAGGCAAAGTTCCAAATTATAAAAGAAACACTGTGTGAAGATGGCTATAAGTTGCCTATGGAAATTTAAAAATTAGGTTTTCTTGTTTATTAATTAAGCCAAAAGCAATTGGACAAATTTCACTTGCTTGATAATTTGATTCAATAAAACCTGTAATAAAATGCCAGACAAGTCAGTAGGGTGCAATGGATGGAATTAATGCTCTCCAAACTGAAATAAGTTAAACTGATCAAAATAGGATCAATCGGTCTGCTCATTACACAACTGCATGCCGTGATATGTAGTTTTTTGCAAAAACATTTATATTTACATTTAATTTTGCAGCAGTTATTACTACAGAAATGTATCACAGTGTTTTAAGGGGCACAGAGGTGATCTTCAGGACTGTTCTCAGTAAAATTGTCAATATATGTACATTATCATGTAGCATATATTAATGGTTGGCAGTTAGAAAAAAAGTGTTTGGAAATGAAACCAAGGGAATGGATTTAACTCCCAACTCCATGACACCTTTCAGGGCTAGCTAGTTACATTACACCCAACCAGACACTTCCCTTTAATTACTTTTTGTCATGTGCTTTCTGAATAGTCATCTGGTCTTTGTGTTACATTTTTAACTGAGAAACTGGGAAAACGCAGAGAAAAAAGGTAATTTGATGTTTTGTTTTTTTTTTTGCAAAAGAAGGTGACTTGTCATTACCATATCACCCTAAAACGTTTTAAACTTATTTAGTTGATAATATGTAAATAAATGGATTTACTAAAATATATGAAACAGAAAAGAAATGCAAAAAAACTGCAATGCAAAAAAAAATGCAAGGCATTCATTTAGTGGCATAGTGTTATTTGTAAAATTAAAAAAAAATGTTGCTGCATTTTCAGATAGCAACTCACGGGATTGCTACCCAGGGGAATGGGCATGCCCGGGTGCTCCCCTCTGTGTGCCTGTTGGCAAGGTGTGTGACGGTCATGCTGACTGCCCCAATGGAGCTGATGAGACCAATGCCACTGCGCAGCTGACCTGCGGTGAATATGACCCTCTCCCTCCAACAGCATTCATTTCTGTTGAACAGTAATTACATTTACAAGAGGGCTCAAGGTCAGGTAGTGTGACAGGCAGTCGGCAGATTTTATCTTAATATGAGGTTCTTACAGTGGTGTAAGGGCAAACTGTACAATACACCCTATAAGTAATTCAGTTCACCTTTAAATTTTTGTCTGTTTTTTAGTTATTTGGTGACTCCAGGTGAGCAATAAACCCCATCGCACACATATACACAAAGTCAGCTCTCTCCATGTCAGGTAATCACTGTACAGGACAACTTCATTTTTCACTGAAAAAGGAATACATTGGACTGATTCATCTCCTGTCAGATATAATCTCATGGGTGTGGTGTTTTATAGTTTTGTATATTTTTGGCCAGGGGATACGACTTTATTGCTAACTGACCTGTAACTGATGTTCAGAAGGAAGTCATTATCAGTCAGTGTTGTGCAAGTTCACACTTCACAAGAGTTAGCTCAAAGTTCAGTTCACACAGATTAAAATGAACAAGTTCATGTTCATAGTTCACAATTTTGAATTTGAACAAGTTCACAGTCCCAGTTAATTTCTTCCATTTTTTAAAAGAGCTGCTCCAGGGACTATTTTATGTGTACGTCTACATGCACAGTGATTGTTACGCGGGATATGGGCAGTTGGTTGCGAGCTGTCAGTCTCTCTGATGGATGAGTTGCGCTAATAAAAACGTCTGAAGTATGGAATAACGTCGTTCGTGTTTATTCATAAAGCAGTAACTTTAGCACACCCAAGGATTCCGAATCTCGCGCAAACCTGAACGAGCTCAAGTTCACGTTCTTTAGTTGCAAACGGATACGTTCAAGTTCACCGTTCACCGAAAAAATGAGCACGTTCAATGAACGCGCTCTTTTAACGCGTTCATACACAACACTGTTATCAGTCATATGGTTTTAGATCCACCGTTCTTATCTCTACAGGTAGCCGGTGACTACATAGACTCTGTATTCAAATAATTAAAGTAATAACATTGTTGATAGAACATCGTAAAAGATGTTCTACCATAGATTAAGACATACCATAGATTTTCTCTGTCTGATCCCCACTAATTTACTTATCTGATGAGATTTTATCTGCAATGAAGAGGTCATATGAGGTATGTGCCATTGTTAATCTCTTCTAGGTTTGGGGAGGTGCTCAGCACTGAGCTGTGAATACCGCTGTCACCCCACTCCGCAGGGTGGAGCCTGCTACTGTCCTGATGGCTTCATCGTGGCTAACGACAGCCGCACCTGTGTGGGTGAGTCCTACAGGGTCCCTTTATATGTTTCACAAGCAGCATAGACATGTAGGTGCAGGCATCCAGCCAGCATAGAACAGAGAATAGAATATAAAGTGTATTAAAGTTCAAAGATCTAGCAATCAATATGATGGTGAAGAGGTGAACACGATAAATTGTAACTGTCAATGGCATGACCAATACAGTGGTTGATATCAAATTGATGTGATAATTCTCTGAATGTTTTTAGACTATGATGACTGTAATATCTGGGGGATCTGTGACCATTTCTGTGAGGATCGTCCTGGGACACATCACTGCAGCTGCGCAGATGGTTACTTCCTTGAGCAGGGGCACCTCTGCAGAGCCAATGTTTCAGGTACAGGAAATCCCTCACACCTCAAATTAGGGCTGTTCTATTGTTCCATCTCACTAGTTCTTTTCTTATGACCTAAAATACATAGTTTATAATGTTCAGGAAGTTCACAGTTACATAGGAAGGAATCTTAAGTGAAGTATTGCCCATATGGTTGTCTTGCATTTCAATTACATTCTATTGCATTTCAATATCAAACTACTGGTATTTGATAAAATATAGCCATACCGTTTTCCTGTATACATTCAGTATGTTGTTATGAGGCCAGAAACGTATCTTGGGAAATATATGTTAGTCTTTTATTTTGACCTCAGAAATGTGCCACTTACTGTCAGAGATTGCCAAGTAAGCTGCTTCTGTTCCCCCTGCAAGTTGGCCTGCCTCAGCTTATCTTCTCCAATGGCCGTGATGTCATGATGGCTGATATTCATGGCCGGTTTGCTCGAACCCTGGCCCAGTCGCAGAACAAGGGACGGGCCACAGGCGTGGGCTTCCACTGGCACAGTCAGCGGGTCTTCTGGACGGACACGGTCAATAAGAAGGTGAGAGGAGGTATTACTGCTGCCTGTGTGTATTGCGCACTGGGGTTCTCATGGTTTCTCAAATGTTCTCATGTTGAACACTTGTGTGCCTTCACAGGTGTACTCTGTCAATTATAATGGTGGGGACCTGCAGGAGGTGCTGTCAGTGGCAGTGAACAGCCCGGAGAATGTCGCCGTTGACTGGATCAACTTCAAACTCTACGTGGTTGAGAGTTCAGTGAATCGAATTGACCTGTGCGAGTTCAACGGGGGGAACCGGGTCACCCTGATTGGAGAGAACCTCCTGAACCCCCATGGACTGGCATTGGACTCCACAGTAGGGTATGCACCATAGCAATAATATGGAGTAGAAATTGCAGTGAGAATCCCGCAGAAGGATCAAGTACATAATTTGTGCTGGAAGTTGCTCTGGATAAGAGCATCTGCAAAATAAATTTAATATAATGCAATTATTTAAACAGCAGCATCCCATAAAGAAAACTCTTGCCAAACAGAGAAACCGAACAAAATCATAAAATGCTGTATGTAAAAAATTTTGGAAAACAAGATTTTTACACTTCAAGACAACGGTTTTAGAAATCCCGGAACCCCTTGTTTCTAGAATCTTGCTCATGACTTGTTTTTGTGTTACTGTGCTAAGGTTTATTTCCCAGTTCTTAGCTAAATTGTAACTTAGTGCTTAGAAACCTGCATGAGTACATTTTGACTCCATCCTTTTCAGCTACATGTTCTTCACTGACGTGGGCTACAATAACCAGGAAGTCAAACTGGAGAGGGCCTTCATGGATGGCAGCAACCGGGTGGACCTGGTCAAGACCAGGCTGGGGACCCCCTCTGGCATCACCCTGGACATCATCACACAGAGAGTGTACTGGGCTGACAGCCACTTTGACACCGTGGAGACAGTCACCTACAATGGCTTAGAGAGGTACTGTTGGGAGAAACATGGGCTTTTAAACAATTGTAGGCCCAACCTGATCAAATTCTTTTCACATTTACCACTGGCTTACTCCTCAGTGGTCCTTGGTTGCCTGTGAAGCGGTCTGTGATGTTTGGAACAGTAATTGTGTTGTTTTCACTAATATCTCTGTGACCCTTCATCTTCCAGGAAAACAGTGATGAATGGTGGAACTCAGGTTCCACACCCGTACGGCTTGTCTGTTTTTGAGAACCATGTTTTCTTCACGGACTGGACCAAGATGGCTGTGATGCAGGCCAACAGGTTCAACGGGAGTAACTCCAAGCTCCTCTACCGCACAACAGACCGACCTGGTCACATTGTGGTCTCACACGCGGTCCTGCAACCCATTGGTGAGAGAAGTATAGATAATATAGCCAGCGTTGTGTTGCCATATCATACAATATGGGTGTTCTCAGCCATATGATCTAGATACCATGTCATACTTTCAGTGTACAACCGACTCATTACCTGTCACAGATTGTATACTGTTTGATCCCACTTGCAGAGAAGAGTGGCCGTGTTTGCAGATTTTCCATGCTGAATTCCTGATGCTATTTGTTTCTCCCCTCTCTCTTCCTGCAGTGATGAACCCCTGTGGCCGACACAACGGGGGCTGCCAGCAAATCTGCGTACTGAGCCACCGCTCTGACAATGAGGGCCTGGGATTCCGCTGCAAGTGCCGCCTGGGCTATGACCTGCAGCCCGACCGCCGCACCTGCTTCAGTGAGTCCCGGCATGCTCAGGGAGGGGGTGGGTCGATGTAGGGTAACACAGTTGCAGGCCATCAAGCAGATCTGGGAATCTAGAGTTGTAAATTTGAAGTCTTTTTTTTCACAGCATTGTTTGTCCGGTTACTCTTGACCCCCAGGTTCGACCTCTGGTTAGGAAAGAAGGATCTTCTTTTTCTTTGATTCTCTGTCACGTGTTTCCACCTCCATTTGACAATCCCTAGAGACTACCTTTTTTGGGACCTCCTTTTCTTCCTGCCCACAGAGGTGACAGACTACCTGCTGGTGGCTTCGAGGACAGCAGTGCGGGGCATCCCTCTCAACCTGTCGCTGCAGGAGGACGTGACCCTCCCCCTCACTGGACTGGGGCCCACATTCTCCTCCTCTGCTGTGGAGTACGATGGCAATGAGGAGGCCGTGTTCTACAATGACAGGAGCAAGGCCCTCATTTACAAAGCAGCCATCAACGGCACGGGTATGTAGTAGAGCAGCATTCTGAGCAAGGAGGGTTTTTTTGGTTTTTACCTTTTAGTGAATCACTGAATGTTTTTAATTTGTGTTAGGATATAATGAAAAAATGTGTAATATATTAAAGGTGCCCTTTCAGTAAGAATAGAAAATAATATAATAATAGTAAAAAATATAAATTTTAACTCATTGTGATTTCTTTGGAGTTTGCTGCTTTTGTAGCAATGTTAACTATGTGTCCATTGTTAAAGGTCAGTGGTTGTTTTGTTGTGGTCTTTTCAACTCAACTCTATACGTCAATATATACTTCTCTCCTAGCCAAATAATGAACACGCACCAGTAACAGAACATCTGCAGAATGTCTAAATATATCTAATAATCAAATAAATAATCTCACCAATGTTGTTCCCTGCTGCCATACTGTAGACCAGCAGATTCTGACTGGCTATAGAATTGGAATGGTGGAGTCTATGGCCTACGACTGGACCTCCAAGGTCCTTTTCTGGACATCCAGTTCCTACCGGTCAGTCACAGCCTTCAAGGTGACGGACAAGTCTCGGCGGGACATCGCAACGGACCTAAAAAATCCACGGGGCATCGCAGTGCATCCCAGTGCTGGGTGAGATGCTTTCATCTAAGTCCTGTTGTATTGTATTACTTGTTTTATTTACATGTTGTAAGTGCATTTTAATATGGGAACAAGCCCTTTGCTGAGGACTTAAACAAACATGCTTAAAGTCCTCAGCAAATAATCCAGCATTGTTTGATAATGGCCTTTGATTTACAGAGAGGCATTTTGGCTTTCCTTTCTGACGCTGGTGTCATTCGTGTTCTCCCGCAGGTACCTGTTCTGGTCGGACTGGTACCGCCCGGCAGTGATCACACGAGCCTTCACGGATGGCAGCAACGCTATTCCCCTCATCAACACAACTCTCGGCTGGCCCAACGGGATCGCCATAGACTACATGTACAGTAAAAATGCCACGTATCTGTGTTTCTATACAAGTCTGTCTGTCTGCCTGTCAGCCATGTTTGTCCAGGGTGTTGATCCTTTACCATAGTTGGAATGGTTTGCAGTAGCTGCATGGGTAATATGTGTGTATGTAATGTATTCTACCCAGCATACTCAGCATTTTGGGTATTGCCCTCTTCTGCCAGGTTGAACAGGGTCTACTGGGTAGATGTGCTCTTTAATCAGATCGAGCATGTTGGCCTTGATGGCCGGGACAGGCAGACCTTCTCCAACATCGGCCAGATCACCCGTCCATTTTCCCTTACCATTCACACAGGTGGGCCACCGCCACAAAAATCTTGTTTTTGTGTTCCTTTATCCTGGGGGTGTTGACATGGGTGACGTTGTCTGTGCTTGTCTCTTGCAGATCATCTGTTTGTTTCGGACTGGAGGATCAATGGAGTGTTTCGCCTGCGGAAGAGGGATGGGGGTGACATTTTACCCATTCGGAAGGGCATTGATGGGGTCATGAACGTAAAGGCCTACTCTGCTTCGCTACACAGCAGTGAGTGAGAGATGGGGTGATGTTTTGGCCTTAACCGAGGGGGCGGGGGTGGGTGAAGGGCAGGGGGATCAATGCCTCACTTCCTTGTTGGAGTTCGTGTAGCACTCAGTGTTGTTACTGCTTACTATAACTGATTCTGATTGAATATCCACAAGCACAATCCTGTTCAACCTTTTCAGCTGTCTGTGCTGTATAAAGACAATTGATTAGCCAAGCTTATTGACATTTGTAGACCCTGTATTTCATTTATGTTTCTCAAAAATTGAAAGAAAAAAGAAGATAATTTTGAATCTTTTGGGCTTCATTGCTACTGCAGACAGCACTCTTGAGATATCAATATTATTGTAACAGCCTTTGGCAGCAAGTGCAACCAGATCGCCAATGGTCGCTGCAGCCACTTCTGCTTCCCGACACCCTCATCCAATCGAGTGTGTGGCTGTCCCTACGGCATGAAGCTGCAGGCGAACCAACGCGACTGCGTGAAGGACGACTCGGTGCCACCGCCTGACACCAGCTGTGGGGCCTACTCCTTCCCCTGCGACGAAGGCCGCTGCATCCCCAACTCCTACCGCTGCGACGGCTACCGAGACTGTGTGGACAACACAGACGAAACCAATTGTACTGACACAGGTGAGCTGACAGACACGCGTGTGTGCATGTCCACGTACATGTGCAAATGTGTGTCTGTGTTTGTGTGACTGAGTGTGTGTGTGTGTGTGTGTGTTTCTGCAACTTGGCATTAAAAACCTGCAGCTGCAGCCATCGACACAACTAAACTGTACCTATGCTGGAAAGGCCTTGAAATCTTTCTATCATACAAGAATTCTAATAGAAGACTGAAAAAAAAACCAAAAAATAAAATGACTGTTTCCATTTTCCATATCTGTACAAGATGACCATTTCCATATACTCCCTGCACTTTTGACAGGGATGACCTGCTCACCTCGTGCATTCACCTGTGGGAACAAGCACTGCATTCCCTCCAGGTGGCGCTGTGACGGGCAGGATGATTGTGGGGATGGGACAGATGAGGACAACTGTCCCACCCGGCACCCGACCACCTGTGACTCCTCCTACTTCACCTGCGCCAATGGCAACTGTGTCCCCAGTGCCTGGGTGTGTGACGCTGACAATGACTGTGGAGATGGCTCTGACGAAAGGAACTGCAGTGAGTATAGTGACCAGGGTAGAGAGGAACTGCACTGAGTATAGTAACGAGGGTAGAGAGGAACTGCAGCGACCAGAGTACAGACGAATTCGAATTCGTTCGGATTGTGGAACTGGCTGTGGGAGATGGATTGGTGTGATATTCAAGAGGTGGAGATTTGTTCATTGTAATGGTAAAGACGTGTTAAACAGCTGACCTTCAGTTTCATCATTTTGAAAACAAGTGTTATGCATTACATTTAACATTCAATATGATATAGCTTCAGTTATATGCTTCGGTATATCAGTGCTTGCAGTTCTCCAAAGCCCCCACCCATCCTCCCCAGATCTTTCCCACCCAAGTTTATCAATCTTTCGAAACACCCATACCCACCAAAAAAAAAAAAAAAAAAACGATTATTGCTTCTCTGTCAGATTCATCCATCACCACCTGCATCCCGGGCTACTTCCTGTGTCCAGATCACCGCTGCATCTACAATGCCTATGTCTGTGACGGAGATCAGGACTGCCTGGACGGCTCAGATGAGAAGGACTGTGGTAAGACATTCTATCAGTGATTGACTTGGTGTCTTGCTATAGCCATACTTTCAGAGTGCCCCAGCCCAGGAGGGAAGTTAGTGTTATGTTTGCCCTCTCAGCGAATGGGCTTCTGTGCTCTCTCATTGCAGTCATGTCATAGCTCTGTGTATGTGTTGTGTGTGTGTGTGTGTGTGTGTGTGTGTGTGTGTGTGTGTCTGTGTCTGTGTGTGTCTGTGTGTCTGTGTTTATGTTGGCTCTTCTCCTCCTTCAGTGTTTTCCTGTGCCTCTTATGAGTTTGCCTGCACCAGTGGAGACCAATGCATCAGTCTGAGCTACCGGTGTGATGGTGTCTTTGACTGCAGAGACCACTCTGATGAGACAGGGTGCCGTAAGTGAATTCAGATTCAAGGGCCATTAGAGGGCGCTGATCATACTGATGTCTGTCATTCTTGACGTTGAGAGACTAATTTCAAGCATCAGTAATACTCATGAATAGTATTGGTGATAGCATCTTAAATAGCATTTTACATGTTGGGTCAAGGCCCCTGATTAATCTTGAGAATGAAGCCATCCATGCAACCAAACCTTAAACTGAAATGTTGCAGACAGTGTGACTCAGACTTACCCGTGTGTTCTTGCAGCCACCCGGGGTCCGGGTCTGTGCCATGACGACGAGTTCCAGTGTCAGGTGGATGGGTTCTGTGTGCCAGGGACGTGGGAGTGTGACGGGCACCCAGACTGCCCGGACGGTTCGGATGAGCACAACGGCTGTCCGCCCCGCACCTGCCGCCCGAACTACTTCCAGTGTGACAACGGCAACTGCGTGTCCCAGTCCTGGGTGTGTGACGGGGAGAACGACTGCCGGGACATGAGTGACGAGAGGGGCTGTCCCACGCCCCCCTTCAGCTGCCCCGCCGGCCAGTGGCTCTGCCCCACCGACCAGGTGTGCATCACCTTGGATCAAGTATGTGACGGCGAGCGGGACTGTCCAAATGGGGCTGACGAGTCTCCCCTCTGCAGTGAGTATGGCTACGGCAAGCCCCAGGCCTTCCTTCATTTTCAGTCCTCAGACACACTTGGTCCTAAGCCCATATCCAGTGCAAATCCTTAGAAGAACTCCTTTTCAGTCCCCATGCATTTGTCTGTCCCCCAGTCAATCTTTGTTTCAAACTCTGCATGAGCAACAGAACGCGTTTCCTCTCAAATCCCTTGCTACCGCAGCTTGTTGTAGCTGTGAGGTGTTGGGGGGAGATGCTGAGTGAGATTTGGGCATCTCTCTTTCTCCAGATGAGGATGACTGTGCCGTGAACAATGGCGGCTGCAGTGGCGGCTGCATCCAGGGGCCCTTCGGGGCGCAGTGCACCTGCGAGCCAGGCTTCCAGCTGCTCAATGACTCCAAGACCTGCGATGACATCAACGAGTGCCTCATACCCGGCATGTGCAGCCAGGCCTGCTTCAACGAGCGCGGCTCTTTCCGATGCTACTGTGAGGATGGCTACCAGCTGGAGCCCGATGGCCGAGTCTGCAAGGCCACCGGTAGGGAGCCCCCTGCATATTTAGGCTGTTTCCTCTGGCATCTTCATGCTTTGTTTATTACCTTTTTCGTCCATTCTTGTCACGTATTGAAGCAGTCTGAAAGTAACTCTGTGTCATCAGTAATTTCTGCAAGAATCTTATAGCCATACATGTTCACAACTGCAATTGAATAAACTTTTTCCAGACCCCCGGGACGCCATCCTCCTGATCACCAAGCGCAGTCAGATTATCTCCAACAATATCAAGCACCGACCTACTATCATTAGGCCTGTGGTCAGTGGCTCCAACATTGTGACTGTGGATTTTGACCGAGTCACCAACCGGATCTATTGGGCCGACGCTTCCCAGAAGAAGATCTGGAGCTCCCTACAGAATGGAACAGACAAACGAGAGGTGAGGGGCTTTCTGATGCACAGGCTAAAATTCAGGACCCACAAAAAGTTATGTTTTAAATTTCAAAATAAGGCCAAAAACAATTAATTAGTAATTAGTAATTAATAAGTGGCTGTAAAAGTTTAAAAATCACAATTTTGGTCTGTTTTGCTACTTTGACAACAAATGCTGAAGTGGCCAAAAAAAAAACAAAGGACACATGCATAGCTAAACAAAGGTATATATTAGTTTTAACAAATGTAGTCATTGTATGTATAACGTCTGAAGAACTGTATTTCTTACACAGTGTAGTAATTACATACATTTGTGTGACCTTACCTGTATTTATGTTCATAGCATGTTATTCCCTGGTAGTTTCACATTAGCAGTTCCTACTTCTCAGGTATTGTCCACTGGACTGACAGTTCCAGAGACCCTGGCTGTGGACTGGGTGGGCCGGAACCTTTACTGGACTGACTCTGTGATGGAGAACATTGAGGTGGCTACTCTGGATGGTCGCTTCCGAAAGATACTTCTGACCGAGAACATCACAAGTCCTCGTGGCCTGGTTCTGGACCCCCGCAACTTGTAGGCGTTTACTATACATGTATACATATATAAAAACACGTTTACACAGAGATTGTCTTTATTAACATAACCACAAAGCGCACATAGTTTTCCAGATTCTACATTCTTATGTCAGTTCTCTCAATACAATGGCTCAATGCAGTGACTCAACTACATTAGTTATGAAGATGTGAGGGCACCTGTATTAGCGTACAGGCTGCTTTGGTCTGCACTTATTTACTGAACCAAAATGCCACCAGATTAATAACACAGAAATGTCTGAAATGGACATATTTCTCCTCCCTTCTTTGATAGCACAAATGTGATGTTCTGGACGGACTGGGGCCAAAATCCACGGATCGAGAGGGCCAACATGGATGGCAAAGCTCGACGAGCCATCGTGACCAAAAAGGTGTACTGGCCCAACGGGCTGACCATTGACTACCCTACCCGTCGGCTCTACTTTGCAGATGCCTATATGGACTACATCGACTATTGCGACTATGATGGCAACAACCGATTCCAGGTCTTTGCCAGCGATCTGGTGAGTCAGAGAACAGTTGGTGCATCTCATGAGTAGTTAAGTCTTAAGTGGTTGTGGGAATGCTTTATTGTTCAAATTTTGTTACTCAGCATCACTTGACATAGTTCATTGCTATAAGGTGAAATGAATGTTAATCTCTGACCCCATGGTGGCTGCCTATAGGCACTACAGCACCCTCACGGCATGACCATCTTTGAGGACTATGTGTACTGGACCGAGCGGTACTCCAGCAAAGTCATGAGGGCCAATAAATGGCATGGGGGCAACCTGACCACTCTGATGACTAATATCTACCAGCCCATGGGCATCGTGATGGACCACCCGGTCAAGCAGCCTCCTGGTAAGGGCTGAATCATGCACAGAGGATGGGTGTGTAACCGTGTGTCCTTGCACACCCTCTAAGTGCCCTGCCCAGCCTCCTCTTTGGTTTGAAAAGTCTCTGGGCGAAGCATGTGTTAAACTGTCACCGAGAACTTGGGGATAAATGAGTGATGCAGAGCATTTAGATGTTGGTAGATATTGTCAAGCCATCAGCCTATCAAGGGGCAAATTGTGTGCTTCTTGTCCAACTAGCACTCAACCCATGCCTGAACAGCCCATGCAGTCAGCTGTGTCTACTGTCGGGGAAGAGACCAATGTACTTCTCCTGTGACTGCCAGTCCGGCTGGCACATCAACAGTGATGGACGTACCTGCACTAAAGGTACGGCCTGACCCAAGTGTCTCTTTTACTACAGTTAACATCAGCTGGTTCAATGTTGAATTGTTAAACATGTTTGTCTGTTTCTGTGCCTCAGACGACAGTCCTTTCCTGATGGTTGTCAGGGAGACGGTGATCTTGGGCATTCCACTCAACCCTAGTGACACCTCTAACAATGCAATGACCCCTGTATCCGGGATCAACCAGGGCCGTGACATAGACTTCGATGACCGGGAGCAGTTTGTGTATTGGGTCCAGGGCACTGTGAGTACAGATTCAGTAGGATCAGTCTAGTTGAAACTGAGCTGAAAGTGCAGGCAGTTATCATGTCTAATCTCAAAGGGTATCAGATATATCATTTTAGCCAAGGCCAAAAGAAACAAAATTGCCAAATTAATGATCTCAGTCAAGCAAGTGCTTGTACTTCACCTTCAAAGTCTGTCCCCTTGAGGTAAATTATCCCTGTATCAAAAGCATATTTGATCACCTATGGGCTTTGACTGCATTCAGTCGTCATTGACATCTTTGATTAAATGGAGCGATTTGTGTATTTTCTTCTCTTTCCAACAGGGATCTATTTTCAGAGTGAAGACTGATGGAAGCAATCGGACTCAGTTTGCCCCAGCTGCTATCATTGGCTCTCCCTCTGGACTGGCCTTTGATTGGATAACCCGCATGATGTATTATACCAATCCCACCAATCAAGCCATTGAGGTTAAACATTATACTCTTATTTGATTGGTGATGATACTGATGTTACCTGAAAATAAAGTCAAGAAATCTGAAGTTATAAGCCAAAATATTGCTGACAAAGGTTATAGAGCCTCTTATTACATTACTTTACATTATTGTCATTTGGCAGACACTGATATCCAGAGCAACTTACACAGTGCATCCAATAAAGTGGCATGAAAAGTTGCATAGACGGGACACCGCTAACCACACATGAACAAACGTCGGTGCTAAACATAGTGCTGAGATCGCTAACATATGCCTAGATTGACATGTAAATGCAAAGCAGTATGTACAGCTTCAGGACTCTGTCATTCCAAACATAATGCTAGCACACATTACACATATGTAAATAAACCTGCAAATGCCCAATTACATAAAAGTGACAAATATATGTCCACATATATAATTGCACATGACAGAGACAAAAGATCATACTTGGGCAGGGGGTTTGATATGCAGTCTGAAGAGGTGGGTCTTCAGTCTAAGATGAAAGATTGCTAGTGGTTCAGCTGTTCTGACTGAAACAGGGACCTCGTTCCACCACGTAGGGGCCACAACAGACAGTGGACGTGAAAGGGATGTGACGTTACCATGTTACAATGTTAGTTCACATTGCATTACATTCGTTTAGCAGACATCCTTATCCAGAGTGACTTCCAGCACAAGAAAACAGAAGTGCATCTATCCAAGTTTAATGACCTTATTATTTAATACATAGCAATATACTGTTCTGCTCTACTTCCCAACCTTTCACTGTACTAATAGGTAGATGCCCTCTCATACAGGTCATTCGAGTGGATGGGAGTCAGCACTACAGGAAGACCATCATCACAAACACAGGGAAGCCAGAAGGAGCAGGGCAGCCCATTGGAATAGCTCTTGATCCAGCAAGAGGGTACAGAATACACTCATTTGACTATCCATTCACATACTTCCTGTACAGATGTGAATGTACAATGTATATGTTTCTTTTCATTAAAGAAAACCTGCTCTTAGGCAGTCCTGCTTCTCTCTGTCACTCATTTACTGAAAATGAGCCAGAAACAAACATGAGGTAGGATGGAATTTCCCACCGATGTTTGAAGGTGTGGACCTCTTATGCTGCAGGAAGTTGTTCTGGACAGACAGGGGGACAGATAGCGGGGTCCCACCCAAGGTGGCCAGCGCAGACATGGATGGCAGCAACCTGAGGAACCTGTACACCGGCAACCTTGGCCACATCGAGTTCATCACTGCCGACATTGCCGAGAGCAAGCTGTATTGGGGTGTCACCAGCTCAGGGGTGGTGGGTACACAGCACCTTAAAAATCTAGATCAATGCGACTTAAAACACATCCTCAAAAAAATGATCCTTAGAGCAAATGATGACCTAAACCTCAGTGTAATGCTTGGTTGGCCATTATGGGGCTGACCAAGCAGTTACCTTTTGGTAATGATGCGCACCCAGCAGTAATGAGGTGCAGGGGGCCTGGTTAACTCATAATAATGAAAAATGAAGAAGGAACCGTGTGTGCTGAAATGGCGGATTTTCTGTAAATGAATATGGATTGGAGTGTAAATAAGGTGTGCAAGCTTTTCTCAATTACACAGACTGACAGTGTTCTCCCTTAACTGCAAAAATGTAACTTGAGCCTAACCAGGTGTTTGAGTAATATGCATTCTTTAGATCAGCTATAACACTCATTGTAACGCATACAGAAGAGAACAGTGGTCATAACTAAACTTTTTCCACTCTCCTCCCACTCTGGTATAGATCGAGTGTGGGACGATGGACGGGGTCAGCCGCATGACAGTTGTGAGTGGCCTGTCCCACCCCTGGGGCATCGCCGTTCACCAGAACTACCTCTACTACAGCGACCTGGACTATGAGGTCATCGAGCGGGTGGACAAGGCCAGTGGGGCCAATATGGTGGTAATGAGGAGTGGCATGGCCGGAGTCCGAGCTCTCAAGGTCCACGCCAGAGACAGTGAGTACAGCCCACGCTAGCTGTTTATACTGCAATAAGAACTACAGCACAGAAAAATCTGAGGAACACTTATTCACATTGCATATAATTAGATCAACAATAGACATGCAGCACACCTAGTACAAGGTGAGATATGATGTGAAGTGTCATGAGAATAAAGGCATACAGACAGTTGCTTATTGGAAAGAAACTGAACTGTGTCTTGCAGTAACCACTGAAACATTTTAGCAACATTAATCTTTTGGTATTAATTGCATTATTTTATTGCATGGGTTTCTTTCAAATGTAATTTGGTTTTAAGCGTTCTTGCCTTATGGATCAAAACAGACTCAAGATGTGCTGTTCTGTTTTCTTGCAGATTCTGCGGGAACCACCAACGCCTGCAGCACCAACAATGGGGGCTGCGCCCACCTCTGCCTGCCTAAGCCGGGGGGGCAGAAAGCGTGCGCCTGCACCACCGGCTTTGTGCCCTCTCAGGACGGCTCCCGGTGCGAGCAGTACGATTCCTTTGCCGTGGTGTCCACCTCCCGGCTCATCCGTGGATTCCACATCAACAGCTCCGACCACTCCGAGGCCATGGTGCCTGTGGGGGGGTGTACGTGTCACTGGCCGAATAAGACATGTCTTCAAATCACTATTTACATTCGTTTTGTATTTCAGTTTGCATTGTTTTCCATGGTGACTTCCAGCTAGTGTCTTTGGCCTTTGTGCTTACATGTAATCAGTTATTCAGCAAATTGAGTTGGACCTTAAAAAATTTACCATAATTTAATCTTAAACTGAACAGTAGTTTGTACTACCGTGGAAGCTCAAATCATGAAAAATAAGGTGAAGTAACACATTTGCTTAAATGTTCTCACACACCTCCATCTTTACATTTTACGATGGATTTCTTTTTTTTCTTGTCCTTTTTCTCACTGCAGCTTCCTCCTCCATGATTGACAAGCTTGATCTGCACGTGCCCTCTGGCTTCCTGTACTGGACTGATAACAGCACCTACACCTACTACAGAGGCATCTACAGGGCCAAGACAGATGGCTCACGCTATTCAGCGATTGTCACCACTGGAATTGGCCGAGGCGGGATACAAGGCCTTGCTGTGGATTGGATTGCAGGTTAGCTTTACACTTATTTGATCTTTATCAGACATTGTCCTCTTAAGCTGCTGTGAGAATGCCCAGAGTGTGTGGATCATTGGGTTTTTAGTCATCTTGGCTGCTTCAGGATTTTTTTTAATCGATAAAAGATGTGTATTCATAGGCAGTGTTTTTTCAGAAGGCAGTCCCTTGTCAACATTTGCAATCACCTTCAAGAGGCAAACTGTTGATGTTTTCAAGTAATGAAGATGAATTTGCCATTAATGTTGGTCCTGAGTCTGTATCATGTGCTTGAGTCTGTACACAAAGTAATATTCCCTCCACTGACAGTTGCTCCTCAGTATGATAAAGGCTTCTTTCACATCAACAGTTCATATTGATCACTGGTTCTCAGATTACAGCACTGCAGTCTGTGAAATAGTGCTGGCTGGCTGGCTGGCTCACGGGTTCGCTTCACAAGACTAAAGCTTAACCTGCATTTTATCCTGCAACAGGCAACCTCTACTTCACCAATGCCTTCCAAACGCAGACCTATGTGGAGGTGCTGCGGCTCAACACCACGTTGCGCCTGGTCCTGCTGAAGAGCAGCGTGGACCGGCCGCGGGACCTGGCCGTCAGCCCCAAACTGCGCTACCTCTTCTGGACCGATGGCGGGCAGACACCCAAGATCGAGCGCGCCCAGCTGGACGGCAGCAACCGCACGGTTCTGGCCTCGGAGACCCTGGCCTCGCCACGCGGGCTTACCGTGGACTACGCCAGCGGCCTCCTGTACTGGACCGATGACGCTCTGGACATGATCTCCCGAATGGCGGCGGACGGGAGCCAGCGAGAGATCGTGCGCTACGGGAGCCGCCACCCAGCCCCGTATGGCGTCTCCATCTTCGGGAACTACATGCTGTGGGTGGACCGCAAGCTGAAGAAAGTCTTTCAAGCCAGCAAGCTGCCCGGAAGCACGGAGGCCGCGGAGGTGATCCGGGATGGCATCGAGGGCTTAGCGGACGTGGCGGTGTTCGACGCCCACGTCCAGCCAGTGGCCGCCAACCAGGTGGGGTTCAACCCGTGCCAGGAGAACAACGGGCGCTGCCAGCAGCTGTGCTTCACGCTGCCGGAGAAGCAGGAGCCCAAGTGCGGCTGTGCCCACGGCTCGCTGCTCAGCAACGGTGTGTCATGTGGCTTCGGCCTGGATGAGTACCTCATCTTCACCACTGACTACACCCTCAACAGTGCACGCCTGGACCCTGATGACCACAGCATGCCCTTCCCCGCCTTCTCGCTTGGCTACACTGTGGTGGCCCTGGACTTTGACTTCGAGGACAAGCGGATCTACTTTGCCCAGTATGGTGGTGTGGGCCGAAGCAAGATCGGCTACATCAGCACCACCTCTGTCTCCAGCCCACCTGTCATCATTGCCTCCAGTAAGCTATCGCCCCTGTCCATCTGTGTTGTACAGAACTAGATGAGTTCAAACACATAGCAAAAGAATACGACTTCATTAGGACTGCAGCTTTGATGAGTACAAAATAGGAGTTGCCGGCCACCTCAAACCACTCCCTCTCTGTTTCAGATTTGGCGGATCCGGAGGGGCTGGCCTACGACTGGGTCCATAAGCGCCTCTATTTCACTGACTACTACAACAGGAGCGTTCAGGCCATGGGACTGGATGGACAGAACTGTTCCCTCATCGCACATGCAAACCGCCCACGGGCCATCATCGTGGACCCCTGCTATGGGTAACAAGAATGCCCGGAGTGTCCACAATTCAGGCAATAGCTAGATGATTGGTGTCATTTGCCTATAAAACAGTAACAGATGGCTGGCTTTGTGCCACTTCTCATGCATCATGCCTTTCTTTCTGTAGGTACATGTACTGGACAGACTGGGGTACTCCTGCAGCTAAGATCGAGCGGGCCACGCTGGGAGGAAACTTCCGCACGGCAATCATTGACACCAGCCTGGAGCAGCCCAATGGGCTCTCCCTAGACTATGAGGAGAGGCTGCTCTACTGGGCCGACGCCTACCTGTACGTGTGCAGCAGGACACAGTTGACCCAGCTGAAGTCTACAGATCTTCTATGAATGCTATGGAGTGTAAAGCATGCAGTATGCCAGTGCTATAGGGCAAAAGCAGCCCTGATGGTTGCTGGGTCTGTTTTTGCAGGGACAGGATCGAGCGCTCCTCTCTGACGGGTCAGAACCGGCAGGTGATCGTGGGCTCGGTGCAGAACCCCTACGCCATGACCGTGTTCCAGCAGCATGTGTTCTGGACGGACTGGAACACGCGCAGTATCTACCGGGCCAGCAAGGACGATGGATCAGACGTGACAGTGCTCGCCCAGGACCTGCAGTATAAGCCCAATGACATCCACGTGCGCACAGCTTCTAAGCAGGAGCGCTGCTCCAGTCCCTGTCAGCAGTTTAATGGGGGCTGCAGCCACGTCTGTGTTCCTGGTGAGAAAGTGCGGCCAGAGCTGTTACTCAGTTAGTCTGTGTGTCACTTTGAACTCATGTCCACTTAACAAGCCCAGCTATTATGCTGGGAATGTGTGACCTCTATGCTTCTGAATTAGATAAAACTCAGGGCCATTGGGTTCACTTTTCTCCATCCTTGTGTTTATAGTGGGTAGACCCTGTTTATGAGGTTTGCTTGGGATTAGGCCAACATCTCACCTCTCAGAGGTTAAAGAGAGGGCAACAAACACTGAGAAATTTCTGTGGTTTCTTTTTCAAGTCAAGTTGTTATAAATGCATGGGCCTTAGCTGCCTTCATCTGGGCCATAGCCATAGAAGCATGCTCCTCCCAGCCACCTGGGAATCTGACCATACCTATCCCCCTCCCGTCCCTCCACAGGCCCCTCTGGCCCTGAGTGTCAGTGCCCCCAGGGGAACTGGTACCTGGCCAACAATGGCAAAGACTGTATCCAGGACACAGGGCACCGCTGCCAGCCGGACCAATTCACCTGCCTCAATGGACACTGCATTTCCTGGAGGTGGAAGTGTGATGGTTTTAAGGACTGCCTGGACAACTCGGATGAACTGGAGAGAGTGTGCGGTGAGGATCCAGGAACCACAGACTTAACTCAACATGCTTAAGATAATCCTGGGTTGAACCATGTAGTCTCTATGAAACATACACAACTAATTTTAAAATGACTGTTACACTTTATGCATAATACATATTCTTGACATACAGTAATAATGTAATAATGCAGCTGCAACATGCAGCTCAAATTATTATTTACAATTATTATAATCATACAATAATTATTTAGTGCAAATATTAGTGAAAATCAATAAAATAAAAAAATAAAACAAATTTTGATCAAATAAAATAAGACAATACTGGGTGAACAAAGCAAGGTCTTCATAGCTAATTAAAATTTAACTTGTAAAAATCTTGAGATGCTTTTTAAAACTAGAAATAGAGTATGCCTGATGAATTTCTAGTGGAAGTGAGTTCCAAAACTGCAGCACTAGGTACATAAAACAAAAACCTCTTTTACCACTTTTCTTATGATTGACTACTAGAGCACTGGTATCATCTTGCACCACAGACACATATAGCTGTGTATCATCTGCATAGTTATGGAAGGTGACTTCAAGTTCACTAATAACTTGACCCAGTGGCAGCATATACAGTGAGAACAAGAGAGGACTAAGTATAGATCCTTATGGTACACTGTACAGAATATCATATATTTTAGAAACATGGTCACCAACACTAACAAAATTCTGTCTTCCTGTTAAATATGTAACAAACCGGTTTAGAACAATTCCAGAAAGACCAGTTTTAAGGCCATTCAAAAGTATACTGTGATCTACAGTATGAAATACTGTACTTTAATTCAGTAATACAAGAAGTGAAATGTTATTACTGTAAGTGTTTAGTCTAGGATGATTCACTACTTTCACTAATGCTTGTTCTGTGCCATGACCTGTTTGTCACCTCTGATGTTACTCACAATCGATCCAATCTAAATTAGGTTTCTTGAGTAGTGACTTGATGATAGCAGTTTTAAGTGCATTTGTTAAAATGCCTGTTATTTAACGGCTCCAGTGACTAAAACATTGTCAAAGACGATTGGTGGAGAGTTTGAGAGGAAGGGAAGCTGAGGGCTTCAGACCTGCTGTTAGTAGTGAGATCAGGTTGGGGCAGCAGTTGAGACCTCGGTCTCCTTCCACAGCTTTGGAGTAACAAAACCCCGGCATCTATGGGCACAGGAGTTCAGCACATAGCGCCAAGCCTGGGCTGTTGTACAGTCTCTGTGTACTGGAAGTCTTTTTGTGGTGTCAATGTCACCAATGCACCAGTATGACAGGTTGCACCAGCTAAGCGGGTTGAATCTTGGACCACTTCCAGGTTAAAAACTTAATGAAATAAAATGAGTTTTAGTTGAATAGAAACAACGCTCTGCTTCAGTTAGCAGGTAAAATGCATGCATGTATGTATGTATTTATGTAGATAGATAGATAGATAGATAGATAGATAGATAGATAGATAGATTTATAGATCAGTGTTTCTCAACCCTACTTCTGGTGGCACCCTGTCCTGCATATCTTCTACCTATCCTTGCTGCTTGATGAAGTCAGATGTGCTCAGCTAATAAAATGTGCCACTGATGAGTTCAGTCAGGTAGGTAGAGCAAGGATAGATAGAAGATATGCAGGACAGGGTGCTGCCAGGAGTAGGGTTGAGAAACACTGTTATAGATAGATAGATAGATAGATAGATAGATAGATAGATAGATAGATAGATAGATAGATAGGTGCAGCAGATGAAAATACTTGTCCAGAAAGTATATCCAGTGGATATCTGGATAGCTTCCTTAGTTATTTGTAATGTCCTCCTGCAGCCTTCCACACCTGCTCACCCACGGACTTCACCTGTGACAATGGGCGCTGTGTACCCCTGTCCTACCTGTGTGATTACACCAATGACTGTGGAGACAACAGTGACGAGCAGGGCTGCCCCTTCCCCACCTGCAACCCTGACACCGAGTTCACTTGCAACAATGGCCGCTGCATCAGTGCTGACTTTGTGTGCGACGGTCGTAATGACTGTCGGGACAACGGAACCTCGGATGAGACAAATTGCCGTGAGTCCCAGGGAGGGGAGCTGCTCTGCACAGAACTGCGACAGTCATTGTTCACAGTGAAGCGCAATATAATGACCAGAGGGGACCAAGCAAGCCCACTGTACAGTACATGTAGGCCTTATGAGGCAAAACTTTTACACTTGGAATGGGCTCTGCAGTGGAGCGTTTATTAGGCCAGAAGGTCATGTGGAGTAAACAAGCTGTTGGTTTGGCACACACCCTGAGGATACTGTGTATGTTGTGTATTGATATGTTTTGTGTGTTGGAGCTTGCGTGTCCCTAACTGAAATCTCTCTCTCCCTCACAGCGGACAGAACCTGCACCTCTGGCTTCATTAAATGCGACACTACCAACATATGCATCTCGCCTGACCAGCGCTGCGATGGCTACAACGACTGTGGGGACAACAGCGATGAGAACCCACTGTTCTGCGGTAAGTAGCAGGGGCCTGCGCTGCAGCCCAATGTGGGGCACAGTTCTGAGGCAGGAGTCAGGGGTCAGGGGTCAGAGGTCAGAGCTGGGTGACTCTTCTTGCTCTGTTTTCAGCGGGCAGGACGTGCGCAGCGGATGAGTTCCGGTGTGACGTGGGGAAGTGCATCCCAGACTCCTGGGTGTGCGATTTCATCAGTGACTGCATGGACGGCTCCGACGAGCCCCCCTCCTGCCGTGAGAACAACTTCAGTACTTTGACAAGAAATGTTACCAGGGCTGCATATTAAAAGGCACCAGGAGTTTTTCTATGAGAGCACAGAAGGCTTTTTCTTAAACATCAAGCCTAGTGCTAAACATTAGTGCCAATTACCTGCTGTGTGCTTTGTTTATCCAACTAAACACTTTCTCTGTGGTTTATTTTCTAACACGCATTGCCTTTTCACAAAAAAACTTAATTGCATAAAACATAGACTGCTGCTAATTCTAATTAATGCCCTCACACCCATTGTTTTTGGTTTTGCTTCAGGTTCCATGTGAGGTTTTTTTGTTAATTAACTGTTCAGAAGTGTTTGCTTCTCCTCGAGGCTCTATTATATATTCACATGCAATGGGTATCATACTCACCCCTATTCTCTCTGTCTCCCCCTAGGGGACATTGTTAGTAGTTGCCACTCTGAGCAATTCACCTGCGTCAATGGCAACTGTATCCCAGCCGTTCTGGTGTGTGATGGCAGCAATGATTGTGGGGATGACAGTGACGAGGCACCAGAGCTGGAGTGTGGTGAGAGAGAGTCTGCACTTTTATCTGTGGTGTGATTTTCCATTCATAGCATTTATTGATCAAATGTCAGTAAAAAAAGAAAACGGCCTTGCCAGATTATATTTTCCTACCTAAAACATTGTTGATTTGTAGCTGTGTTTATCATGCAGTGTTTGAAGTATGCCTAGAAAGGTCCACACATTGTTAAACAAGGTAGAATAGCACTACTGATACGCCGGCATGGTTGTTTCCTTGATATTAGCACAGCTTTGGATATGAACTGGCGATCTGCCTTCCTTCAGAGAGATGGGAGGAATTTGTGCAGTGCAGATACACAAAACACGTTGAAAGGAGAGTGCACCGAAACTCAGCTTGTTCCATGCTTGTTCCTCGTCAGGCCTGAGGACGTGCCGCCCGGGAGAGTTCGCCTGCCCGCCCCCCTGGTACCCGGGCACGCCACGCTGCATCCCGCCAAGCTACGTGTGTGACGGGGAGAAAGACTGCGCCGATGCGGCCGACGAGCTGCAGAACTGCCCCAACCGCACCTGCCACATGAATGAGTTCCCCTGCGCTAACGGCCTGTGCATCCTCATCCCCTTCCAGTGCGTCCCACCCCGCCCCTCTCTGCCCCGTGGGCTCCTGCTTGCCTATAAAGAGCAGTGTGGTCAACTGCAGTGTTACTGCACTGCCCTTACTACATGCAGACTGCTAACTGTGAACACATCAAGCAAGAAGGTTTTCATTACTCTGGCCTCTGACTCTGCTAATGAAAAGAGCCAGGCAGTATAATACAGAGATAAAGTGAGTCTCTCTGTGTTATCCCCCCCACAGCTGTGACCGGGTGAATGACTGCGGGGACGGCAGTGACGAGGTCGGCTGCACGTATGACACCTGCCGCAGTGACCAGTTCACCTGCCAGAATGGCGCCTGCATCCACAGCTCCTTCGTGTGCGATGGGGACGCTGACTGTCTGGACCACTCAGACGAGCTGGACGGGCTGTGTCACAGCCCCGAGCCCACCTGTGCTCCAGGGGAGTACCTTTGCAAGTCAGGCCAGTGCATCGACATCCACAAGGTGTGCAACCAGCAGAAGGACTGCCCCGACAACAGCGATGAGAAGGGCTGTGGTAAGAGCCAGGGAGGAGGATCCATCGTTAAGGGGAGGAATCCCCGTGTTCCTTATTTGAGATCATTGATTGCTCATTATACCATGTAATGTAACAATAATTGCAAGTAATGAGACATTTAGAACTGCCAAAGTCCTTGATTCCATCTGACTCCTTTCAATATCCCTTTTTATTAGCAAAAGAGTAATGATGTACTGATAAATTTGACCCGTTTTGTAGAAAAGAAGCAATTGAAATGATAACATTTGTGCTCAATGTGTCCTGTCACTGGGTACATTCTCTCTCTCTTTCTGCGAACCAAAAAGGCATCAACGAATGCAGGAACCCGGCAGTGCACCAGTGTGCCCAAAACTGCACGGACACGCTGACGGGCTACTACTGCTCCTGCCGCGCCGGCTACCGGCTAATGCCGGACGGCAAGGCCTGTGAGGACGTGGACGAGTGCCGGGAGATGCCGGGCGTGTGCAGCCAGCTGTGCGAGAACTCCGTGGGCTCCTTCTTCTGCAAGTGCGCCCCAGGCTACGTGCGGGAGCCCGACGGGCGCACCTGCCGGCAGAACAGCGGCATCGCCCCCTACCTGCTCTACAGCAACCGGTACTACATCCGCAACCTGACGGCCGACGGGAGCTCGCTGTCGGTGGTGCTGCAGGGCCTGTCCAACGCAGTGGCGCTGGACTTCGACCACTACGAGCGGCGCCTCTACTGGATAGACACGGGCGTCGGGCACATCGAGCGCATGTTCTTTGACGGCACGGGCCGCGAGGTGGTGGTGGACCACGACGTGCCCAGCGCGGAGGGGCTGGCCATCGACTGGGTGGGCCGGTGAGCGTGGGGCTGGGGAGGGAGGGATTTTGTTCATGATAAGGCCTTGTCACCAAATACTAAGGTCGTGCCTTGACATACTTGACATTGCTCTGACATACTTGGAGATGCAGCCATCAAAGGTACATTTTGGATGAAAACACTGGCCTTCACTGTGCATGAATAAACATTTTTGAGAGCTTGTGCACAGCAATATGTGGGAACTCCCATGCCTATGTCCTAAAAGAAACACCAGACATACATATTTTTTCTCTTTTTTTCTCTTCTTTTTCTGCAGATGGCATACATTTTTATGTTATAAAAAGGATTATAATATGTATTGCTACTAACTTCATATCAATGTCAGCACAATTGTCATAAACTGTCATGTATTTTTATATAAAAGGACATGACAGGATTTATTGTAAAAATTGTCTTAAACAGCCTTAGACTTAAACAACATGTAAGACAGGATTTAAGATGAAATAACATTTCTAAAGGTTGACTCTCTCTCAGTGAGAAGACCAATCAGTCTGTAGAGAACGGAGCACGGTTGTAAAGTACCATGACTTCTCTTTGCATGTGACTGTGTGTGTGTGTGTTTTTGTCTGGCAGGAAGATGTACTGGGTGGATGCCTACCATGATGCTCTGCACGTAGCTGAACTTGATGGGCGTTTCCGCAAGAAGCTCCTGAGTGGCTGTGTCTCACCCAATCACACGTACTGCTTCGTCAACCCACGAGCCGTGGTAGTCAACCCCAAATACGGGTGCGAGAGCTTATTCTGAACATTGCTTTCTGAGACCTATCAGTTAGTGGCCATTGGTGTCATCTGACGCATGATGGCACACATATCTGGATTTGAGTTTAGAAACATCACTGTTCCTCTTGTGTTCAGAAGTCATCCCTTCTCAGTATTAGACATTTATTTTCAAACGTGTTCCTTTTAAAGCTGAAGATCTTACAGTCATGGGTCTTTATGTATTTGATAAGGATGAATATTTCACGAAAAGTGTATGTGGGAGGGGAATTCCAATATTTATTTAAGGATGATAGCAATGGAGTCGTGAGGTGCATCAACAGCTTTCATTTCCTCCCCTCCCCTTCACTAGGTGGCTGTACTGGACAGACTGGGGCGACAAAGCATATATCGGCAGGGTGGGCATGGATGGTACCAACGCCACTGCTATCATAACCACCAAGCTGGAGTGGCCCAATGCCCTGACCATTGACTACACCACCAACAAGATCTTCTTCGCTGACTCTCATCTTAGCTTCCTGGAGTAAGAAGCTCAAAACACACTGCTGCCTTCAGAATATATTCTGTGCTCCCTAAAACCAGACACTACCCTGTTCTACTCCTCTACACCGCACAGTGCACTACTTCTCTACTTCCCACATAACTCTCACATTTGTGGTTTTGTATTCTTACTGTAAAAGGAGCCCGCAGCATACCCCCTGGAGGTCATATAACCAAAATATTACCCACCAACACTGCGGATTGGTACACATTTGCTATATCAGCATGCAATGTAGCCATCTGTGAAACAACAGCGCAGCTACACAGTAGGCAGTAATTATTTCTTCTTTTAAGGTTTATTCCAATGTGATCACTGGTGCTGCTACGGTTCTGCTGTTCTCTTGATCCCTCGGTCAAAATGTCCAAAGACACGTATCCCATTCTCTCCACAGTTACGCCGACATGGATGGGAAGAACCGACACAGGGCCATCGCGGGATCCCTGCCACACCCCTTTGCTGTGACGCTGTTCGAGGACTGGGTGTTCTGGACAGACTGGAACACCCACACCGTGGAGCGGGCCCACAAGTTCACGGGCGAGGGCAGGGTCACCATGGGCAACAACACCCACCGCCCTTACGACATCCATGTGTACCACCCCTACAGGCAGCCGCGCAGTGCGTGTCCCAGACAGCCCTCCTCAGCACAGAGCTACAGCTGTTGAGAGACAGCCTTGAACCATTAACCCCAAAATGAGCGGATCTATTATTTGCTGTCAATGACTCACTGATTTGAACCAATCATATTGTCACGTCATGGACAGCAAAGCCTTCTGATTGGTTCATATTAGTCAGTGATCGTAGCTCCTCCCATCATGGTAATCGTGAACGTTCACTTTTGTATTGTTTGTAAAAGTAGTGTTTGTCCTTGCCAAACAGTACAGTCTGAAGTATTTTCTCGTGAAATGACTGAGACCCTCGTTTTGATAAGCAACATTTAATAGGGATGAATGATTCCTGTTTCTTCTACTTAAATTTACCTCACACACTCCTTGATTTGTGAAATCAAAGGTAAATATTAACCAGACACTTTGATCCTCGCATTCTTGCATCATAATGTCCTCGGTTATAGCATATAAAAAACAGTAAAGAATCATGTCAAAGATATGAGTCAGGTGTGAGTTTTGACTAAGGTGGTGAAAGAGCACGTCATGGGCAGTTTTGATTTTGTGATTGGTCTGCTGAGTTGGTTGGTGGTAGTTTGATTTGCTGATTGGTTGATCTGTTCCAGGTGAGAACCCGTGTAAGAAGAGCCCCTTCACTTGCAGCCATCTGTGTCTGATCTCACCGGGCGGGGCAAGCTCCACCTGCGAGTGCCCTGACCACTTCATTGGCATTGCTGTTGGATTCCGGATACAGTGTGTGGCCGACTGCTCCAGCACGCAGTTCCGCTGTGGAGACAATGAGAAGTGAGTCCACATGGATCTATTGTTTTTTTTTTTCCAGGACTGGGGTCATCTTATCATGACTGATGATGATCATGTTACATAATATGTTCAATACCATGAGTTATAATTTGCATTACATAACCCCGTTCTATCTCTTACTCTTTCTTTCGTCTTTCTCCTCCTCTCCCTCATCCCAGGTGTATCCCCATCTGGTGGAAGTGTGATGGTCAGTCCGACTGTGGCGACGGGTCAGACGAGCCCCTTACCTGCCCAACCCGCTACTGTCCCATCGGGCAGTTCCAGTGCCAGGATGGGAACTGCACCTTCCCTAACTTCCTCTGTGATGCGCACCCTGACTGCCCCGATGGCTCTGACGAGGACCCGGCGCTCTGCAGTATGCCAAACATCTCCCTCATCCTCCTCATCTTCCTTTTCCTCCTGCCTTTTTTATCTTGGCTTGCTTTCAATCTTTCTTCATCATGAATGTCATCATTCGATACACCAGTGCCACATCTGCGTTTAGTAACTCAAAGTTACTGTGACAACAAACAGGCAGTGACTTTGTCCCTGAATGAAATTTCGTTTTCTCGTCCTCAATCAATGACAATCTATAATGCAGCATTTCCATTTTAATGAGATTCCAGGGAGTGAGCAGTCAGTGAGAGAGGTAAGCGCTGGATAAAATTAAAACTGACATTTGCCAAATAGCACATCCATTTCTGTCCTGCTTCATTCCACCTGTCAGATTGCAGGGTATAAGGCTGTTCATGCCAGCCAACAGATACCAGATCAGCCAGTTTACAGTCTGGTTTGAAAGTGAATGGAACATTACGGATAGTTAAATCAGTCCCTTTGTGGTTATTGTATTGCTGGCTAATTATAAAACTTGTACATCTCCTGGCCTGCCTTGGACCACAAGAAATAACGATTTTGATTTGACAGGTGTAAATGAAAATTTTTGCAGCAAAATTTTAAGTACTTGCATTGAAATGTAAATAGTTTTGCTAAAATGATCAAGCTGCTGCATAACCATCTAGTATTGCTGGCAATTGCAGCTAGCTATCT
This sequence comes from Megalops atlanticus, assembly GCA_019176425.1. Lineage (NCBI taxonomy): Eukaryota > Metazoa > Chordata > Actinopteri > Elopiformes > Megalopidae > Megalops > Megalops atlanticus. The sequence continues at coordinate 40,825,693 of CM032875.1, read as the reverse complement.
TCTTTCACCAGACAGCCATGATGTGTTATTTGGTTGACTGTTAATGAACACAGAACACCTAAGATTCATCTGTAATGACAACAGAGTGGGCAGCACTTTTTCAGTGCACATTCCAGACTAGACAGTCATATAGATAGACAGTATAGACAGCATAGTTTAATTATCACCTATGTGAAGCCATAAGGCTACATTCACAACCCTATTGAACATGGCTAGTTCTGCTCACAGTTTTCACCCTAAAAAGTTTACTGCCTTCCAAGCCTTGTGAAGGCAAATAATCTAGATCCTAGTCTATTTGCTGACTGGATTACCTCCACTATAACATAGTAAAAGTATATTTATTGCTTATTTGCGGGGATTTCCCTGGAGATCAACTTCAGCCGTAGACCTGATGAATATGTATTTCAAGGAGTGTCAGCCAGAGAGCGCAGAAATGAAGGATGGGTTTTTTCTTATTATTATATTAGCTCCTTGCACCTGATTTAAAGGAAAAACATCTTAATTAATCACACTATACCGCCCAGTGAGAGCATGTTTTAATTTAGGCGCAAACATAAAAATGATTTTTAAATCTACCTGGTTTGCACCTACCTCAGCAAATCTGGGGGCGAGTCTTTATTTGTATCGCAAAACTGAGGATTAAAACTTACCTACAGAGCGAACTCTCCCGTTCTCTGCTATACCTGTCTTAAACAATTAATTCCAAATTGCTATGTTTTAATTAACCCTTTTTTCACCATGTCTCGCCCTGCACTTTTAACTATATGTCATGTTTAGGAAAAATATAATCAATGAATTATTAATATTGTAATGACTAGAGAAAACGCTTGCTGATTTATGTTTTCATTAGCATTATTAAGCTTCTCATAGTTTTCAGTTAGCATTTGCTATTTTTTTTAACATTAAATTGCTGTTTCCTCAAAGCTACAATTAGCTAGAATTTTTCCAATCTAGTGTTCTAATTGCACCGGTTTTAGCATACGAGCTAAACAGCAAATCACACCAGTGTGACCATTCGTGCGAAAGGGTTAAAAAACAAAACTTGTCTTTTTAACAGTGAATTTTCTTGAACTTTAAATATAATTAACCTGAAAAACAAATAACCCTAACCGCTACCCCCCCGCTGTCATCCTCCATTGCGATGTTTTAGTGTAGACATTGTCATATGCCAATTCGGTAGACATCGCCCAACCCTGCCTCATTTGGATGCTGATGAAATACCTTTTGTCACAGGTGACCACCGCTGTCAGGAGAACCAGTTCCAGTGCACCAACAAGCAGTGCATCCCGGGCACCTGGCACTGCGATGGCTTCACTGACTGCGCGGATGGCAGCGACGAGGCCCCCGAGGGCTGTGCCCAGAAGACCTGCCCGCCTGGGCAATTCCAGTGCCAAAATGGGCGCTGCATCCCCCCGAACTACGTGTGCGATGCTCCAGGACGACTGCGGTGACCACTCTGATGAACCCTACAATGAGTGCAGTGAGTATCTGTGAGAACCCAGGGGCTGGAAAGAGAGGACAGAAGAGGTTGCAGGGACTCTGCAGATTCTGTGACTCTGTCTGAGGTAGACGTGCGCTGAGGAATGCACTATGAGCTGTCTGAGACTGGTACAGAGACGAGGGAAACCCTGTGACAGTGAAGAGGCAAGAGATCGACTAGGAATGTCACTGACTGACCCGGCTGGCAAGCATGGATTAATGCTTTTTCTGTCTCTCTCTGTCTTTCCCTCCTCCTCTCTTTCTGCCTCTCTTTCTCTCTCCATCTCTTTCTCTCTTTCTGGCTATCTAATCACTTTCTTTTTTTCCCTGTCTCTTGCTCTCCCATTGTTTCTCCCTCTCCTCAGTGGGCCCAGATCATAAGTGTGATGAGCACACCGAGTTCTCCTGTGAGACAAACTACCGCTGTATCCCTCAGTGGGCTGTGTGCGACGGGTCCAATGACTGCCTGGACAACAGCGATGAGCAGGGCTGTGGTGAGTGTGTTCATGTACTAGCGTCACCCAGATTTGGCACCCAGATTTGTTTAGTACATACATAGAGAATTCACACCCTGCGCCTGCCTTCACATGAATTCACATGCTTTCTACAACAAAAAAGAACTATATAATTAGCTCAGAATGCTAATAAATCTCCAACCCTTCTTGATTCTTTCATTCTCATCCTTCCTGGCTTCAGAGGCTGTGACCTGTGACCCCATTGGAGACTTTCGCTGTGACAACCACCGCTGTGTACCTGTGCGCTGGCGCTGTGATGGGAACAATGACTGTGGAGATGGCTCCGATGAGAGGGACTGCCGTGAGTACCCTACAGATGTGCTTACACAAGGTTCTGGAACCTTCCACAGAGCAACACAGGAGAACCAGCTACTTGAGAGGTGGCAGTGCTGTCAGTGACAAACTGTATGTGTGTTTGTTTGTGTGTGCCTGTGTGTGCATGTGTGTGACCACAGAACCAAGGCCCTGCTCCGAGAGTGAATACCGCTGTGACAACCAACGGTGCATACCTGGAGCCTGGGTGTGTGACCATGATAACGACTGCGGGGACAATTCGGATGAGCGTGACTGTGGTGAGGCCTCTCTCTCGACGCCTCACCTTCTGTGACCCTGACTTCCCTGCCTTTAGAGACACCCCTCTCATATGTTCACCTGCCCGTTTTTGCTGTTTCTGAACCATGTTGATATTCTCAGGTCAATCTGCGAGGAAACAATGTGTATTATCTCACACAATGGGGCTTAAACCAAACTGTGCTTTGTCCTCCTTTACGCATAAACAGAGCTGCAGACCTGTCGTCCGGGGGCCTTCCAGTGTGACTCCGGGCACTGCATCCCCGCCTCCCTCAAATGTGACGGACGACCTGACTGCCTGGACCTCTCAGATGAGACCACGTGCCGTAAGTCTGGGCCGACAGGGCACTCCCACAGAAATGGCCACAGATAAGGGGGAAAAGAGGTTAAAACTATGTCTCAGTCCCAGGCTACATTGCTCTAATGTGCCATTGTGTTAAATTCAGAGGGGACAGCCTGTGTCAGCTGAGGCACTTGAGAGGTGAGGGGGTCCCTGCCAGATCTGGGGACGGGTGCAGGGATCGACCTACTCTCACCTTCCTATCGCCTCCACTTAATTACTTGGCTGCCATTCAGTGGTGCTAATTAATGGAGTCCCTGCAGCTACCTATCTCAAGCTGGGAAGGAGAGAGGGTGGGGAACCCATATGAAAGCAGTAAGCTATGATAAACCTGCAACAAATAAATGTGTTGTGTGTATGCATGTGCATGTGTCTGTGTGTATATACACGTGCTGCAGTCTGTTGTTATACTGTTACATGAAAGAGAAGAACAAATAATTATTAAAGCATGAAGGCCAGATAAGATTTACTTTCATAACTGTTATAAAGGTTGCCAGCCATTTGCCGTTTCAGAAGCACTTCAAGTGCAGCAGGAGGAGATTGCACTGAGGTGCAAGATCTTGAATTGCTCAGATGGAATTGGCATTTGAAGAAATGCTCAAAACAGATTTGAACAAAGAAGAGTGCAGTGAAAGAAATTTATATAAGTGCTAAAAGTGCTATTGGATGGAACAGTGCAAGGTTGCTGGCTGTCTGCCATGTCTCAGAGACTTCTGCATGCTGAAACACGACAGTATGACATTGTTAAGGGAATGGGCTTGTAATAGGTTGCAGATTTAATTCCCAAGTTGGTCTTTGTACCCTTGAGCAAGGTACCTAACTGGAATTTCTTCAGTAAATATGTACCTGGATAAGCTCACTGGATAAGGCCATCTGCTAAAGAAGCAGTATTTCACCGTGCCCTCTCCCATGTTGTTCCCCCTGCAGCAACTCGTTTCCCTGGGGGAAGATGGTGCCCCCCCAGCCAGTTTGAGTGCAAGAACCACCTGTGTGTGAGTCAGAGCTGGGTGTGTGATAACATCGATGACTGCGGTGACCGCTCAGATGAGGAGATCAGCCTCTGCTGTAAGACCCTTAGGGGGAAAATCCACATATTAGGTCTCAGACTCACCCTCACATGTCTGTCTAAGGCCCTGAGCCTGCAAGGCTCTTGAATTCTGGCCAATCACTTGGTCAATTTGAACTGAACTAAAGGCTGGATACTCCTGGAAATTAAGGATCACATTTAATCTAACTACAATATAGTCAGTGTTTGATTCTGTTTCACAAGTTTCAGCAAGCATTGCATTTCTTTGATGCTTACACAAAGATGCAAGTTTGGAAGTCTGTCAATAAAATGTCACATGCAGCATACAGCAACATGCAGCACTTGCTTAAATATGCATCTCACTCCCAGTTAGTTGGAATAGGGACCAATGTTTTTCATTTGAATGGGTGTTAGGAGGACGACCCCTAAAAAAACAGCTTTTCAGCACCATAGTTATTTTTGGCATGCTTCTTTGCCTTGTCAACTGGCTGTCCAGGGGCTCTTCTGAGCGCTTTTGTTGGTGTGCTCTACTGTGCGTTTCCCAGGGAACATCACCTGCGAGATGCCCTCCCGGTTCCGCTGCAGTAATGGATACTGCATCTACTCTGGGCTGCTGTGCAACCAGAAGGATGACTGTGGAGATGGCAGCGATGAGAAGGAGGACGTGTGTAAGGACACCCCCCCTACACCACTGCACGTCGTCGTGGAGCCACACTGTTGCCTCTCTTTTCAGTCTTAAGACTTTGTGTAAAATCTATGCTCTTTCTTTTCCTTTGAGTAATACTGTTATGCAAGTGCTTTGACATGTCTTACGTAAAATTACAACTTTGAAATTGACGAATAGTGTATAATAATAAGAAACTTGAAGTAGTGCATGCTTTAAGATGCTAAAGTCGAAAACCAAGCTCACTGAAGTTCAAGGAAGAGAGGCTGAGAACTCCTTCATCACCCCATGCGCCAATGTTTAATCAAGACTGTTAGTTTTTCAGTAGTTTTTCAATCCCCCTTGTTTTTATAGTTTTCATTGTGCCTCTGAATGTCATCTCAGCCATAAGACACAGGTAATCTTTAGCATTGTTGCAGGATGGAGGTTAATCCCAATCAACCTAAATTATCCTAAAGAGGAGATAAGCCCTGTTTTTATTTAAGGTAGTAGCCAGTGTTTTCATGGAAGGTACAGGGCGAAAGGCGGGGATGATATAAAGCTGGGCATCTGATGGTGTATTTGGGTGTGTTTTTCCTCTGGCAGGTCGAGAGCCAACCCTGGCCCCCTGCACGCCCCACGAGTTCAAGTGCACCAACGGACACTGCGTGGCCCTGCAGTATGTCTGCGACCACAATGACAACTGTGGGGACCGCACAGATGAGATGGGCTGCAGTGAGTCATGAGTGCATACACACACACACACACACACACACACACACACACACACACACACACACTCAGGGCAGATACACAAGACACACACAAACAGACACACACAAAGCTTAAATTATGATTTGAAATTGGGTGCAGATACAGAGCCGTGTGTACAGAGCCATTTGCATTCAGATAAATGAACACAATATGTGCAGATTCCCTTGTACACAGATTACACATGATATAGAGACACAAGCTGATTTCTGTGGTAGGAGGGCTGGTTTTCATCAAAATCCTCTATCTTGTAAAACATTTTCTCTGGATGTTAAGAGCATGGCCTAATGGTTACTTCTGAGGTGCAGATTACTGAAGGGGTGTGGAGTGGTGGGTAGAGCACTTTGAATCTCAGTGAAATGCTGTCACTGCATCCTTGAACTCACTGCCCTTGTACTCACCTCAGTTGCTTCAATAACAGTCCAGCTCAATATTAGAGGTATACTATGTGTAACATGTAAGTGATTCCACAGAGTTTCTGAGGAAGTGAGTACTGTGATTCTATGCAGATTTCGGACATGACCGGACCTGTGAAGAGAAACTCTGTCAACACAACTGCACCAACTTGAATGGAACTGGCTTCATCTGCTCCTGTCGACCAGGCTATATGGTGGACCCAGACAGCACCTATACCTGCAATGGTACACACAGAGACATACACATATATCATCTCTCTTACACTTAGACATACATGCATACACATACACAGACAGGCATACACGTCTGTCTCATACATACAATGTTTACCAGTCATAGAGGCACTTGGGGATGTAGCTCAGTGGTAGAGCGCATGCTTTGCATGTATGAGGCACCGGGATCAATCCCTGGCATCTCCACATTTTGAGATCAACTGTTCTCAAAATGTTGGGAGCAACTGTTCTGGATATGATATGGAGTTTCAAAATAAATTGATGTTTACATGTATACGATATCAGAAAAGGGCAATTGTTAATAGCCGCTGACAAAACATGAGTTCCTAAACTGTGCAAGTTTAGCTGTAATTTACATGGTGACATTGTTGATCTTTTAGATGTTGGTTCAAGGAGTGACCCCCATTTCTTTTCAGACATCAATGAGTGTGAGATATATGGCAGCTGCCCGCAAGCCTGCAAAAACATCAAAGGCGGGTATGAGTGTGAGTGTGCCCCTGGATACCGGAAAGTAGGAGATGGCAGCCAATGTGAGGCGCAAGGTGAGGGTGGTCCTGCCAGCAGGTTTGAACTGGAACACATCAGTGTCCTATTTCCTTACTGTTATTCATGGTCTACCAACTGAATCAACCGAGCACCAGCTCTGCTGAAAGCTGTAGCTTTAGTATGTCATATGTGATGTCATTTGGGAGATAAAGCATCAGTTATTACTGGTAGTGTTTATTTGTTCTTTACTAACATTTTCGTAATCTGTAATCTGTATAATTTATGCATTTGTATTTGTGTGTGTATGTGTGTGTGTGTGTGTGTGTGTGTGTGTGTGTACGTGTATGTGTATTCCTAGGTGCTGGGCCTCTACTGCTCCTCCCAGAGAACGTGCGGATCAGGAGGTTTAACCTGCAGACAGAGGAATATCATGACTTCCTCCAGGAGCATGAACACATTGTGGCTCTGGACTATGACTGGGACCACAACAACACTGGACTCAGTATGTGCTGCCTGTTCTGCCTCTAGTGTTCTCCTTTCTGTGGTTGTCCACTCTTTGTATTAAGCCTGTTACACCACAACCAATACACCACTTTCCAGTAGAAAATGGAAGAGGTGTAGCTCAGCAGAATTGTGATGCCAGCATGAGGCACACATACAGAATGTCTGAAAGCAATCATTTTGGTTGCTATGGGAACAGCTGCTGAAAAGGTATCATTAATTCCTCAGTTTCCTTAAACATAGAGCTGCTGACCTGGTAAAGCTCTTAGAAACGTTGCTTAACTTCTCTTTATTATTTTAAATATGGATGCCTAAGAGACCTAAGAAAGTTTTAATAATTCTTCAGAGGGAATTTGTGATTTTTTGTGATATTATTACTATCACTATTGAATATCAAGTGGAAAAGATAACATGCCATGTTTGTCAGTTGAAACACAAGCATACTTCATGTTCAAGTAAAGGCATGTTGTTTTCCCATGCTGTTAAAACAATACAAAGTGTATAAGAACTGCAAAAAATTATCATTAAATTACTGTGCAACACACTCACCATCACCATTCCCACTGGTATGCAGGAGAATTGTGGGATATTAAATGCATTGGTATATGAATCAAGTGTTGCCTTATCCTATGACATCACTCAAAATTTCATAAAAACAATTTAGAAAAAAACTAAATAAATAATGCATTATAATGCTGGAGTGATTGTACAGTTTTATGGGGAAATATGTATACTCTCTTAAGCTTTCAAATAGCTTCTGAAAGTAGCATGGATACTTAACTGTTCAGATATGATCATTTTTCCATAAAAACCTTTGTATTAAATAATTTTAAATCTTACTTTACAGCTGCTCATGCTAGCTTAAAGTATCCAGCTGCATAGCCTTCTAGCTGTATAATATATTGCTGAAATAGTAACTGTAACTGTTACTTTGAAAGAAATCAATCTCTGCAGAAAAAACATGCCACTGCCACCTAGAGTTAAACAGTATTAACTGGCCAGCATAGGTAATTTAAAATTTACTCCAAATGAAGTGTTATTGGTCAAATTGTGCATTTAAAAGACCCTCTATTTTAACCATATGGTCTGTCGAGATAAACAGCTCCACAGGTGATAATTAGTGGGTTTTCTATGTGCTTTTAAAAGGGTTCGTTTAAAATGGAAAACTATGCAACGTGCTAAATGATTAAAAAATGACATTGAGGGTAGTATTAATATGATATTGTGATGTTAAGCAAGAGGATATTGATCTTCATTATGTCTCAACTCTGAAGCTCTTGATAACAGCATATATCTGAGCCACCTCTGCCCATATGCCACGCAGAACACGTGTCTAATATAGGATTCTGGGGTCTATGTTAAAAATGTTTCAACTTCCATTTTAATACTGCATCTGAAAATACTTGCTTTATGACAAGTTCCCTGGAGTTTGTGTTCTCTTTGAGGCTTCACTGCTAACTGTTTAAAATGTGGTCAACCTCTCCTCTCTCCCTAAGGCATGGTGTACTTCACAGTGGAGGGAAAAAGCCCTGCACCTGGGGCCATCAAGAGGGCCTACCTACCTGCCGTGGATGACCACAGCAACAACATTGGCGCAGCTGTTGACCTTGGCATTAAATACATTGTGAAGCCTGACGGAATAGCGGTAGACTGGGTTGGCAGGTGGGGTGGCATTGCGATTTGCTGGTTTAAGATACAATACAATAGTGGAATGATACAATAATTAGTCATCCCTCATGCAGGAAATTTCAACAGATGTCACAGACAATAGATATATAAATGCGATAAAAATACCTGCAGATTCAAGAAACAAGTCCACATAATATCAGTAGTTAAAAAGAATGCATTCTATTAATATAAATAAATTAAAATGTGTATCCTTTCAAACACATTGTTTCAGTTTCTTCTTCTAGTTGCTCATTATGTACAATGATGGCTGCTATTATGTGTGAACTGACTTATCAATGTGTTTATCCTCCACTGAAGTAAGTGGCTAGAAGGAACCTCAAGTACACTGCATGGTGATCATTTGACAGCATCAGTTAACTAGAATTGGTCCTATTGAGTTTGGTGCACATTTTTTCAAAAATAAATATAGACATTTTACATGAACACTAGGTGACAGCTCTAAAAAACCATTAGAGAGCAGTTGGTTTCCTCACTATAATTTTGTTTACTATTGTATTTTTCCTGAAGTCAACAGCCATGTCCTTTATGAATGCTGATTGCAAGGAAGTCTTGATTGCATCACAGTTGGAAATATAGTTGCTTCTTGATGCACTTGATGGAGTCTGGGTCTGAGAGCACATGCCCAATCGCGGTATCAGCACACTAAATGAATTAGTTGTTGAAGTTCACACTTGAACATTGATAATTTTAAAATATCTCATCTCACTTACTACCCCAAAGGAATCTCTACTGGGCAGACTCAGTAGTGAAACGTCTGGAGGTGGCCATGTTGGACGGGCGGTACAGGAAGCACCTGGTCAAGACAGACATCGGTCAGCCCTCTGCAGTGGCTGTCAATCCTCGTCTAGGGTGAGCGAGTTCGGGAAGGGAAGGGGTTTGGTCTGTGTGGCTGATTCCACTGTTATTGGGATCTCACGAATGAACTCAAGAAGTAGAGGGTGAAGGCTTTGAAGATACTGCATTTTTGAGTTTGAGTGTGTGTGTGTGCTTGCACAAGTACACGTGTATCTGGCCTTCACCTATTGTATATTTGAGACTTCATTTAAGTTTGATTAATATTAACTTGAGAGATGATAGCGGCAAAATCAAACTTAGTTGTCTGGCTGACTGTTTCCTGTCCTTTTTCTGTCTGCCTACGTGTCTCTTTAATTCTGTTTGTCTGCCTGTCTCCACTCTGCTCAGGATGCTCTACTGGACTGATCGAGGTGATGTGGCCAAGATTGAGTGCTCCTGGATGGATGGGAGAGAGCGTAAGGTTCTTGTGGACAGCCGCTTGGGGTGGCCAACGGGTCTGTCCATTGACTTTACCAACAATGACCGGATCTACTGGTCAGATGCCAAGGAGAGTCGCATAGAGTCAGTCCTGCCAACAGGGGAGGATCGGCGCACTGCGCTCTATATCGGTGAGTTGTTGAAGAGGGGCAGATTTACGCTGAAGCCATGAATCCCATCCAGCCATATCCACTAAATGTCTGGGAGACCCTCTATGAGTAAGGAATGTATGTTAATATAGCACAAAATATGAAACCCAAAATATAAAGAATATATAGCTTTTACATACACAGTTGAATCCATGGATATTATTGTTGTATAATGGACCCATTTTGAAATAGGTAATTTCATGCATTTGATAGTATTTCATGAAATGTGTATAGCAGTGGCAATAATTGATGTTTTCTAATATTTGCAGTTTTTTGAGCAGTTTTCATATGACAGGTGTCATCGTCATCTTAACATCATTGCTGGGTGTTCTTCCTGCTGTTCAGATGTGAGGATGCCCTTCAGCGTGAGTGTCTTTGAGGACCATGTCTACTGGAGCACCCAGGATAAGGGGGAGGTGTTCCGGCAGGATAAGTTTGGGAAAGGGACAAAGACCAAGCTGCTGACCGCTGGCCCCTGGCTCACACAAGTCAGCATCTACCAGCAGCAGAAATACAACTCTATAGCAGGTGAGAGCCACAGATCCTTCTGTACATTTCCCTTGTAGTTCATGTGTCATCATCACCCTGATGCATAGATCCTTCCTAACAGGATGCCATCTTTGAAGAGCTCAGTCAATAAACAGGATTGGTGTCCATCTAGCTTATTATTGCCTGTGCAAGTATTTCAATTGACTGAAAATTCAATATCATATCAGAAATATATTCATATATTACTTACTGTACGTTCTGGCAGATTATAGTGTTATAGCAGTCGGTACCTCCAGCAGAATGTAATTTCTGGGTACTGTAATCAATTTGACCATGTTCTCAATGCTGTTTACAGGGATTGGTTTAGTCATATTGCCAATGCTGTGCACTGCAATTATTTTGTTCAAACTTTCAAGTACTGAATGCTTTGATATGTTTGGTTTATGGCCTCAGTGTTGTACACTGTTGTGTACCAGTGTCACTGACCCTTTTATCCTTTTCCCCTACAGTGAAGAACCCATGCAAGGGCACCTGTAGTCATCTGTGCCTGCTGCGACCTGGGGGGTACACCTGCGCCTGTCCCGAGGGAACCGACTTCATCCCAGGCAGCAGCACCGACTGCGACACAGGTGCCGTGTTAATCCATTCTCGATCTGGATTGCGTTTAAACACTTTGCAGGTGCTAACTGACCTTTGACCCTGTGTCCTGACAGGTTTTGACCCCCCGCCCACCATGCCTCCCCCATGCAGGTGCCAGAATGGCGGTACCTGTTACTTTGATGACAACCAGGCCCTGTGCAAGTAAGTCAGTTTGGACGGCCACTCCCAGCGCCCTACCTGACATCTGACCTCGTCCGCCTTGATTCATACATGGATTTGTGTCAAAGTGAAGTGTGAGGTGGCAGGTGCAATAGCTACTTCCTACAGCGTATAGCTGACTGTTGCCTCTTGTGGTACTGCAGATGTCCTCCGAACTGGAGTGGGGAGTTCTGCCAGAAGGATGACTACGCAGCCTTCACAGCCACAGGTGAGTGCCTCTCTTCCCTGTGCCCAGTGTTCAGTGCTGTGACTATCAGGTGAGGCAGCCTTTAAACTGTGTGTCAGCACTGCTAGTGGGTGTCAAGAGTCACACATCAGTCCCTAGACAGTTGCTGCTCCCTTCCTCCAAATAAAAACATAAACCGTTGTGACCCTCTTCCCTCTGTGTGCAGTGGGGATCGCCCTCGGAGTGTCTCTGCTGCTCCTGCTGCTCATGGGAGGCCTGGTTTTTGCTGCGCAGAGGAAAACCAAAATCATCGAGGTCCTCAGTCACGTCCACATCCCCATTTTTAAGTAAGCAAGCCCACAATCCTCATTCTCATTTCACAATGTATCTCATAGTCTGATGCGTCCAGCAAACGAGGTGGCTTAAGGGCTCACTGGGATCTAACCTACATGTGCAAAGCAATCAGCTGCATACAGCTTATGAACTGTTTGATAAACAAGTGGCTTCAGTTTGCATTGTTAAAAAATAGTCAATGAAGATGGAATGATGACACTCTGAGGACAGAAACCGTCTCAAACACTTTAACATTTTAAGCCTTTTTAAAACATGTTGCACAGTATCATTGTTCTTGTGCAACGCTCATTTCCTCAATTTTAAGTTCACAAGTGAATTCATCCTCTCAGGAGAGGGACAATTAACAGAATGTTTGAAGTGCAATTTACTACACCCCTCGGCTGCCTCACAGAGTCTGCATGGCAATCTTCCATTTTTAATTAGAGTGAATTTTCCTGCATGTTCACATAGCACAGGTTGCTTCTAAAAATCATTTCCTTGATGAGATGATTTGTTACCCCTAAAGACTCTCACAGGAGACAGATTGCATTGTATCAGCGGAGCAGGATAATTGCCTTCTGATTAGGCTTAAGAATTCTCACTCTTTTTTGCATTTAATTTCCCTTCCCCCCTCCCTGTCAGTTTTCCCTTCTTCCTGTTCTTCTTGTGAGGCTCTCGCATTATGATTCACAACAGCATGATGTTTACTATAAACAGCATATGGTGCAAGTGGGAGAAGCTGACTGCTGCTCTCTTTGTTTCATCTTTCATTTTCAGGAATGGAAAATCTGAGGCCTTTGGACAGCAGGATGTGTCATTTTCTCCTGAAGCACAGGTGGATGTCCACAGCCCAAGCCTTGAAACAGTCAGTATCCTCCTGCTCATATTGAAATTATTGTCAAAGACTTTTTATTCATCTACTCATATTTAGAGTGTAGTTGAGTTAAACAGGTCAGATAGTGTCCCTACCCTTAAAAACCAAATGATAACATTTTTCTGGGATAAGCACCATAAAGGTGTGTTTCAGGTGACGCATTTTCCGGAACTTAACGGTCTGTGTGTAATGTTAGCCACACAGAGATTCAGCAGCGCACGTCAAGCAGCTGTGGCTGCACTTTCGCTGTGAGTGGCTCTTTGATCGCCAGCTATTGCTTGCTCCCCAGCCACACCACCATGGGCGCATGTCCCCATGGGCAGGCTTGCCAAAACGCAGTCATGCTGCTGTTGCCAGTGGGCTGCAGAGGCGGGTGCCGGATGGGACCCCCATCACCCCGTCCCTCAAGCCAAGCAACCTTAGCTTTGTGACACGGCGTGCCCACTCTCTCATCCATGTACCCTGCAGCCATGCCAGTCAGCAGCCGTGGAAGTGGAGCCGCCGGAGAAGAGCTTCGAGAACCCGGCGTACGCGGCAGAGCCCGGCAGCGGAGCCGCGCCTAGCGGCATCGCCACTACCGTCTGCCCCATCAGCGGGCCAGCCAAGGTAACCATCTGAAGGCGGATCGTGTCCACCCCATTACACGGTTCTGTCCCAGTTGTGCACTGTCAATGGATTGCAATTCTAACCATTTTTAACTCTAGGAGAGCTTTGAGAACCCAGCCTATGCTGCCGAGCTCAGTGTGGCAGCACTTCCAAACGGCACCTCTGTACCTGTCACTACTACCGTCACATCAGACAAGGTAAACATTGTGAGACAAAAAAACCCTGTGGTTTAGGTATGTATTCAATAGTCTAGTTCATTTTAATCCATTGTAATTCTAGGAGACCTTTGATAATCCTGCCCATACTGCAGAGCCCTCTGAGGTAGCCACAGCCAATGGAATCACTAAACCCGTGGCCAGTACTGTCATGATCAACAAGGTAACCTTTTGGAGGAGATGAGTAACAGTTTATTATATTGCTTGCTTTGAATTTATACTATATGGCGTTCCTGACTGTAATCGATTGTAATTCTAGGAGGCCTTTGATAATCCTGTATACGTCACAGACAATGAAGATGTACTGTATGCTTCTATCAATACTGCTGCCAAGGTAACCATGAGGAGCAGGCTATTGAGATAATGTATTACACCATGTGCTCTGCCGTAGGGATTATGATAGATTATGAATCTAAATATCCCAGTGGGTATGCCTCACAGAAGGCATTGAATGATTGCCATTGCCATTATTACTACACTGAAGTCAAAATGTGATATCCTGGACCATTTGATGCAGCCTCTAAATAAAACCCTGAATTAATCTTGGCAACATTGCAGTTTTTACAGTAAAGCAATCAGAATTTCTACCTCCAAATCCTAATTAGGTCATAAAATCCAAAAGTCTCATTGCATCTTGCAGAATTGCACTGAATAGCATAATTAATAAAAACAAATTTGCCAGTGTTCTCTGACAAAGGACAACACCCTGAAGAGCATGCAGTTCTTCTCATTTAATCTATCCACTTTCTTCAAAACCTGCAAAAGACTAAACTGCGTGCCAGTGCTTTCTTAAAGACTGGAAATGCAATATGAAAGGAACACATCTTAATATACGACAAAACATATCACAAAAATAATCAGCGGTTGTCACTTATGCTCATTCAGTTGAATGCATATGTTGTAATATGTATTCTAAAAGTGTAGATATTGTAAAATATCCTCAGAAATACTCAGATAAAAGATTGCATTTATAAAACTGGTTTCACATGAGATTGACAAAAACTGCTTTTCCATAGGGGCAGAAGCAGAAAGATCTCTCCCTTTCTGAAGACTCTGGTGGAGTCTTCATAAACCCAGCATACGAGGTGAGTGACGGGGAGCGGGAGGGAGCGGGGCGGGAGACTGTCGGATCAAACGATGCGCCTCCGAGCACGTTGTGCACAGTCGGGGGCTGGGGGTGGTTTGAAGCCCTGTGATGCTGATGGGTGCAGCGCCCTGTGCTGCAGTGAGGGAGAGGCAGCGGGGCGGGGGAGAGGAGAGGAGACTCATTACTGCAGCCGTTTGGGATCCCTCGCATAGGCCTGTGATTCATGCTCCCAGCCAATGGTCCCAGAAACAAGCCTGGTGCATGCATTGTATAACAGAGACAGAGGGAGAGAGGGGGGGAGATGACAGACAGATGCAGTCGATGATGAATGGGCGTGCTGGAAAGGGACCTTGATCTGTGTCAAGGAGTGCAGGGGACAGAGGGAGCAGACTCAGTGGGGACCACAGGAAGACCTTGATGTCACCTTGAATGTGTGATAAACTGCTGGTGAAAGGTTGAGAGGTGTAAGCCCCTGCTACCACTGGAAATGGTATCACATTAAAGAAGCACAGGGCAGCTGCTGGTTTGTCTTCCTGTTGCATGGCTGCAGCTCCAGACCTGTGTCAGCACTGGCGGGGCTGGCTCTGTGCTTTCTACCCCGGTGGCTCCAGGAGTCACGTTCTGTCACTCTGCCATCTGTTCCCATCTGCCCCCTCAGACGCATTCTCTGTTCCTTTTCACAACCTCTGAGCAGCTCTCCTGGTCCTTTTCGCTGGGATTGTTCAACACCAAAGAAAGTCAGCATTCTTTTGTGTGCCGCGGGGAGCAGTGAACCATGAATATGAATAAAAGAGTGAAACGCTGATCGTGATCGTAAATCTAGGACCACGGTCCATATGTCAAATACCAACACTGTCCTTTGTGCAGTCTGGAGTTTTGTGTTCTGCCTATGGTTCCATGTGGTGTTGTAAATATCGTTGGGCTTCCTTTACAGGATTCCACAAACACCGCCAACATGGGAGAATCTACCATCTGATCACTTCTAAAGCTACAACCATCAAGCCTCTAAACTCAATTGAAATTTTCTAGAAAAATCACTCCCAGAGTAATCGGTCTTATTAATGTTGCAGTATGTTGTTAGTATCTTCCAAAATCTTCTGACTGAATCCTTGTCATCCATCTGACTTAATGCTGGGCCATCACCACTGTGCAGACTGATGGTTTACTGTTGGGCCATACCTTCCACACTCAGAGAATAACAATGAATCATGGTGTTATATTTCCTATCTGATCGTTTTGGTGTGAGTGCCTTTTTGTTACGTTTCCTTATTTACCTATGTTGAAGGCTTGTCTACCTGCAAGGTAGCTGGATAAAGACAGAGAGGAAAACAAAAAAGATACATAATGGGAGTGAGGTGTGGGAGGAAGAAATGAGATCAGAGAAAGACAGAATGTGTGTTGATGGATTCTGATTTTTGTATGCACAGTACTGGGATGAGGACTTCTCTGAATAAGTGTTGTCAGGTTATCAGTTATTAACATACCGTAGTATAGTGCTGATACTGACATGAAACATTTTTAGGTGAAAGATTTAATATGATCTTTAATATTTAATATGAATTTAATGTGACATGTTTAAATAATTTATCAGTAACATGCATGTTAGACAAAGAAATTGCTGCTGCTCTCTCTGCATTGTTTTCCTTATGCTGAAATCTGTGTTGAATTTGTGTGTGTTGATTTTGTCTGTGTTGATGACAATCTATATTAAACATCTATTTTCTGTCCACAAACTATTTATCAGATAAAAGCGTGGTGTTTTCAATGCAAAACAGGATCTATTGAGATGAAGTGCCAAGCATAACAATATTTTTAAGCAATTGTGTTTAAATTGCCACAGAAGACTCTGTCACCAGCTAGATTTTGGATGATCTGGGGAAAAAATAACTGTCATGGTCATCATGTTTTTTTCTTCACAGACTGAGAAAAGAAAAATGCTAACATCATTGCATTCATAACATGTATGAAATCTCACCAGGTAACATTGATCATTATAAAAATGCCACTCATTGGAAATATCAAAGGGAGAAAATGCTCAGTCCTCCAATAGATTGAACAATAAAGAACACAGACAGGAGCACATGACTGAAAGGACTGTGAGAATTTACAGGGAAAATATGAGCTGTTTCCTGCAACACTGCTACTGAGAACACAGAGTAAATCATCTACTCCATAAATGTACAGTCCAGTGAAAATACTGACAACCAAAACGCTTTTTTCCTCTTTTTCAACATAGTAAGTTATCGATCCTTCCTGGTGAAGTGTCTTTTATTCAGTGCTGCATTTCTTACACTAATCCTATGGCTTACTTTTACCACAGATGGAAGGTGACAGATCTAATGATAGAAATTATTTTTGGCCCCTATTGTAAGGCATTGTATGAGGGGATATCTGTGACTGTTTTATATCGTGGTAACCAGTTAGCAGTTTCTGTTCACCTTGAACCTTAAATTGTTATATCAGCTTAGAGTATAAAATGAGTAACACCAAGAGAGCAAATGGCAAAAGCGCAGGTCTCTTCTGTCTGTCTCTCTTTTTGTGTTGTTCTGCAGGGATGGAAATGGAGATTTTTAGCACTGGGTGATGGGGGCAGTTGAATGAAATTTCTACCAACCCAGCTTAAATACTAGCTACTATTCAAAACTCATCCTGTGCAGCACCACAGTCCTTATTTTCATAAATTATATTGTTTCTGCAGGATTGGTACTTGTTTGTTTTACTTCAGCAGTTTTGCCACACCAAAACAAAAAAAATCACTAAAAGCATGCCCCAATCCACTGAAAATAAATATTTTTTATTAGGTTACTGCTATTTTTGTCTTCTATGCCAGCGTTCTTCCATGTTTATCTTATCAGGGACTTGCTGTAGTCATTTGTAGGACCACCAAAGCATACAATGTGGAAAAACAGATAAAACTCACTGTTCATAAATGTATTATCATTTCATCAACAGCTGTATAACTGTCTCCCTAGTCCCACTTCTCTCCCTCCCTGGCTCTGTGCCTCTTTCTCTTTCTGTATGTCTATCTCTTATGTTACTGGATTGATTTTCTAGACTTACAACCTCAAAACCACATATTCATATATTTATATATTCTGTATCCATTAAATATTGCACAATATAGGCCTAGTATTTCAGTATTGCTTATGGATATGTCTCTTCAGAGAAACATGTTCCCACTGTGGTTGTATTAGTCTATGTTGTATTCTCTCTGATATACAATTACTTGCATTTTTATACTGCTCACACCCTAAGTAATGATGATGAATGAATGATTGATTTGATTGATTGATCATTTGATTTTCCTTTTGCCTCTGTATTTTTTGGTTAGGATACCTGAACATTGTAGTGGTTTCATACCATTATTGCTAAATATGGTATGAAGGATTCCACACCATGTGGGTGTGGTGTTTATTCGCTCTTAGTAGAAATAAAGCCATTCTTGACGTACGTGTTTTCAAGCGGCAAGTCTTCATTTTCTCTGACTCCATAATATTGCTACAGGGTTCGGAATCACTCAACCTCTGAATATCTGTGCTTTATAATTAAAATTTGGCTGAACAGACTGCTGTTTATACAGGGAGATAGCTAACTATTTATTTATCAAATACCATGCTTTACTTTTACTGTTTTAACTACCTTGTCTCCTATATGGACTAAGCAGGCTGTGCAAGATTCTAATGGCATGACACAAAGCTGGTTTGTGAGGCTGTGAACTAAACACTGCGTAAACTCACTGTTATATACATCAAGCACCCAAACTACCATGCAGCTCAAAAATTTGCAAGCTAACGTATAATAAAGGGGTCAGATTTATAATATAATATAATATAGGTGTGCCATGAAATATTTGCAATTACAATGTCTCCCTGTCTTGTTTATGAAACATCTTTTGGTTTCAGTGTTGAGTTTTCAAGAGATTGTGCTGAAGTCATGTATAGCCTATGTGCCACTTTCCCCTCTCAGGAACTCGGCTTTCTCCTGATAAAGATCAATAGGGCACTTCACAGCTGTGCCTTTTAGATCCAGTCATCGGAACTACTTGAGCTGTGAAACAGGGAAACAATTCAATATACATTGAACGGTGTGAAACCTGATTCCAGTCGCTGGCTCAAACAACTTCTCTCTAGCTGAAGATTCATAAGGCCTGGCTGCTGGTGTTGCCATCGTAAGACCCAGACAGAATGAAGGTCTGTATTATAAGGTCTGTGCATAGTTAAATTATAATTATTACAGCTGTTATATCTAACAAAGGCTCTATACCATTGAGACAGGAATGTGGGAATTGATTAAGTTTCAGATTTGTCTTGTTCTCATTTACATTACATTATTAGCATTTAGCAGATGCTCTTATCCAGAGCAACTTACATCAGTTACACATTTTTTTACAATGTTATCAATTAATACAGCTGGATATTTACTGACACAATCTCAGGTTAAGTACCTTATTCGAGGGCACAGCAGCAGTGCCTTGTGGGGAATCAAAGCCTTTTGGTTTGGAGTCCTGCTCCTTAACCACTACACTACACTACCACCCTGTTTGAGTTGTATTGAAGATTTTGAAGATTTAATGTTGATAATCTTCCTTCAACAGTCTATAGTGTGAACTGAAGACAACAGAGGGCTGTTGAAGATAGTGCTTTTGATGTAACCATGATGATGACCAACATGTAGTGAAGTCCTGTGTTTCATCTTTTGATTTTCAAATTTAGAGAGAAGGATGCCAGGTAAACCTTCATTTCCCCTCCTTGCTTTTCCCTGGAACTCATCCACATAAATGGTTTATGCTTCCACTCCTGTATGCATCTCGACTTGAAAGATATATAACTTCATAGGTATCCGGTGTGTGGGACAGTATATAGCCTCAGGAATCGATTTTCCTTGGTTCCCTGAGGATGCAGGGAGAGGAGACAGGAGCAGACAACAGTGCAGTCCTCAGCTTACCTCTCCCAAGTGCAAATACGGCAAACAAATGATCCTCTCTAATATAGTGTGACTAAATGTCAGGGCTTGTGGAATTGCTGCAGATCAGCGTAAATGTGTCTGAGCATAGCAGCACGCAGAGGACCCAGTTTTCTGAAGCACATCAGTGCTGTTCATTAAGGATATTACGTGGCTCTGCCTCTCCCTCCCTCTCTTGTGCAGATGGGTGGTTGTAATTTACTTTTATTTATGTGCCAGTGCAAACCCCAGCACTAAATGCAATTAGAAATTTCCTAGCAACATGAATTCCCAGAGGTTGTGGGCCCACTGGCCGCCCACCAGAGTTCCCAGGGTTGTGGTGTGAGAGTGATGGAGGGGATATTAACGAGTGGCCATCTCTTCTTTTTTTTGTTTACTCTCCACTGGCTCACAGGTTCATTTCATCACATATGTAGATCCTGATAACCATGTCTATTTCTTGTGAATAATAAAAATAATATTAGGGTCTATAGTATTAGACTCTCATTTCTCTAGCATTATCATTTTCATATGTGCACACAAGACTTAAGTGGGAAATCCTAGGACAGATACTGTTTTTGCTATATTTTGAACATCAAGTATTTGGGTGAGATTATGCTGCCCAACATCATCTCACTTTCTGAACCAGTTTGACAGATGTTTGAAAATCACTCAAAAGTGTTTGGTGGGACATGCCTAGCACTCATTAAGTAGGTTTTGGACATCCAACCAAGTACTTGCACTGGGTTTGTGCATATTTATTTATTTTGCAGAGGAAAAGCCCATCAAGTGTCCTTTACTAGGCAGAGTGCAGAGGATGCTCGAAATAATCAGTTAATGAAATCAAATGTCATTTTAGCTGTTGAGTAAGGTGTATGGGATATCAACGGATGCCCTTTGCCACCGCAGAAAATTCTGCTGTGTTTTAACTCACATCTCAGCTTTGTGGTGTTAAATGCTGTTTGTGGATTCACTGGAAATGTATTCTTGGTCCCAATAGCTTTAGAGTTTTTGATGAGAGATAAAAGGTACCCTGTAGGACTTTTGAGTTTGCTCTTTGAAAGGAGGAATGTATCACGCTTCATTTCAAGGATTTATTAGCATTATAATTTAGCACCATCCTTTGGATAAGAGGCAGACTGGGGGTGGGAACCACAATAAATGTAAATCCTCAGGGCTCATAGTTCCCAGCCGTGCATGCTCACTGGGTCTATCCCAAATAAAGATGTCTTCTTGCATATTGAAGTTTCAGTTTTTGATGTGGGCTTGCTAGAGAAATTAATGTTAAACTTTGTCTTCTTTTTATCTATATCAAAGCTAAGTTCATATAATATCTCCTTGCTTTTATTCTGTCTGTCCTTTTGTTGCCAGATGAGAAAATATATTAAATTTCTTATTCAATTTAAGCAGGACAGACCAGAATGTACTGATTAAAGTTAATGATTTGAGTCATGACTTGATTTATACTAGATTCACATCAAATGCAAAAAAAGGATGTGGTGTTGTACAACTTCAAAATAGGAAAATAACAATCAGTTAAGCAGAGGATTCCCACTAATTCCCACTGCAATAGGGGGAGATGGGGGATGGTGGGGGCAGGGAGATGTTGGAGACTCTGATGTCACGGTTTTCTGGGACAAAACTGCTCTGTTGGCCCCCAGATGACAGCTTTATGAGCACTGGGACAAAAGCAAAGCCTAAGGTCCTGCTGTCTGGAGGTGATCCCAGGTCTGAGATCAATGGTGCCCATAGAGACAGAAGTCACTGAACTGTGTGGAGGAGCTGAATGTTTTTCAGACTGCTACAAGTTCCGCAGACATACTTCATGCAAGCAGAATTTGGTGTCCTCCTTTTGTGACAGTCAGGAGGGGAATGTATCAATTTGTATGTACATTGGTAGTTTTTATCTATGTTTTCCTCACAAAAGAGGTTAGAGTTATCATGAGGTGCTGTGATTATATAAACATTATCATGCTAATGTGCGTGATCCTCATTAGAATTTGGATGCTGACTTTGTGCCGATATTTGTACGTTCACAAGCTGCAGAGGCCTGAACTAATAACCTGCAATGAAAACTAGGTCAATGATAGATGAGGGCAAAGTGCACGGGATGATGTTTGTTTGCCAAATGTCCTGTTATATCATTTAATACAACATTTTAAAACACGGATTTACTCTTTTTTATGGACATCATAAAGGAAATAATCATGGAATGTGTAATACTATTATTTAATGTTTACTTAGTCTATACAGCATAGTTTTTCAGCACATGGGTCATATAGCTAATCTGGCTGAACAGACACATGTTAATATGTTTCATTGTATTTCCGAATTCATATTTTACAAATTAAAGCACTGACAATAATATGTCTCAATGTTAAGCCTACAGTTGTCATTTCCTGTTATTTGGTCTGCTGGGCCAGCAATGCAGCACACTGGTTACTGAGACTGCAACCAGAGGGTCAAAGGTCCACCTCCTAAGGGATAGTTCAGCCTTGAATAAGCTATCTTACATGAATTATATTAATAAATACCTAGCTATATAAATGTAAAAATGAAAGCCATGCAAATTGCCATTGTTAAAATTGTCTGCCAGATTTCTAAGATAAGAATTTCAATCTTCAATCTTCAATCAGTTTAGTCTTTCCCTGTTTTCACAGCATCCATAATTATGCCTTTTACCCATTTAATGTTTTGAGGAATTGAGCCAAGGCCTAATGCATATCAGAGCTGACAATCATATCAATAACCTCAAAGCTCTGCGCAGTTGTATAAAAGGCCTGGTGCCAAACCAGTATTAGACTGGAAAAAAAAAAGTTAATCACTTCACCGATATGACTTGCATTTTGATTAATTTCTGCATGCAACAGGAGCTTTTCATGCAGGTGCTTGTGAGAGAATTCATTTGCTTTATGGTTTCATTTGAATATCAAAAGCATTCCCAGGTTAGAATGATTTATGTTTATTTTTAGGTCTACCTTATCCTATGTAAGCCTGAGAGCACCCAGAAACCCAGGAAACGTTAGTATGTTGTGAAAGAGGAACATAAAAGGTAAGTTCTAAAACATCAACAAAATAAAAAGTGAGTGCTTGAAGGTGTTTTGATTTCTAACATTGTTGATTTCAGATTTCTTTTTTAAAGTTGTTCTTGTCAAATATTTTAAATTAAATGTTCAAATTAAAATAGTGAAAAACATTTATTCATAGCTTTCCAGGCTTACTTATAGTTGCACATAATAGGAACTTATGCATAAATGAAGTTTGCATATAAGAATATTAATGCATAAGGTGTTTCAATACTATTAACTCTGCAGCAGGTCTGGGATAACGAAAAACATGAGAGTAATTCATTTTCTTCTACATGGACGAAGACACACTCAGTCAAACAACATCAAATGGATAGGCAGACATGGACGCAGAACTAAAGAGCAGACAATTTAATGGTTACATTTGAACAGGCAAATGTAAGAGAGTCTTTTAGTATAGGTGATACATTAAAAACCTCTTCTACTCATAATAAGCTGTGAGATAGCTATTTTGAGCAAATGGTGAGAATTATATAGCCTATTTGAAAAAGCATTAATAAATCGGGGGCCTGCATTTCCAGAGACCATGAATATTGCATTAAAAAGGCAGTCCTTTCTTCTCTGCAGCCCAGCACATATGGTTTGCTGTGATTGTTTTCCTCAGCCATTGCTGTAGCTGAATTAAATTTCCCCAGCCCTGAGTGAGTGTGTCATTGTACCTGTGCACTGGCCTGTCCCCCTGTATTCCCAGGTCAGATGTGAAAAAACAGCAAGGTCATTATGAAGGTTATGACAGAACAGTAGGCAAACGCTGAAGGTTAATGTGCATTAAAAGATCCAGAGGGAGACTTTGCAGTAACACATTTTTGTAATGAACAATTGCTTCTAACCCATTACATCTGACAGGTTTGCTTGTGTCAGCACTTTCTTGTAGAATATTTTTATGAGTTCATCTATCTCTGATGTGTGATTCCCTATTATGAAACTCATTCAAGCATTCTTTCCATATGGGAAGGGTTAACAGATATCTCTGATTCAATTAACATCCAATAACTAACATCCGTTCCAATGCATCTTCTCCACCCAGGAGCCTTCCCTTTGTTCTAATTAACGAGGCCATGCCGAAAACGAGACCCCCCCCTCAGTCCTCCCTGAAACCTGTGTCCCCACAGTACAGAAATCCTGCAGTAGCTGTTCCTCTCCTCTCAACACAGATAATGAGCTCTGGATGAGAGCATTTGAGGGTCAACTGTTTACTATGGATCATAAAGCAGAGATCATACAACCACACCCCTGTTCTTTGGACAGCTGCCATACTGTCCACACGTACATGCACATACACAAACATACAGGGCATACACGCTCACACACATACAATGCACCCATAAAAGCATGCGCGTAAATGCACTCCACCCCGTGTTTTTCCCCCGTGTATCCCAGCATCCAACAGTTTTTGTCTGCTCATTGTTCCATCTGGCATTACGGAGGAGGAGCAGGGCTACAATAACAATAACAAGATAGAATAGGGGGATGGTCACGGTCTTTTTTTCATCTCATTTACCTGAACGTCAGTCATTCCAAGGCCCTGTAAGTATATTCCATTAACCACGACCCACAGAGAAGGGGGCAAAGGGGGGCAAGTGGGGGGTAGGGCAAGGGGAGAGGTGAATGGGTGTGTGCATGTGTGACATATGTTCCTGGGGCTGTGCAGGAGGGGGGCAGAAGTGGGGCAAGGAGTGGGGGCACTGACAACACTGAGTGATTGATTTGCACGTATTACATCCTAGATGCAGGATTCTGTCTGCGAGCTCCAACACATTAGAAAATTGTTCATTCACAATCAGCTAGGCTGACAGTGGGAGAGACAGAGAGAGCGAGAGAGAGAAAGAGAGAGAGGGAGGCTGAGCAAGAGAGAGGAGGGGGAGGGAGAGCGAGAGAGTGAGAGTGAGCAGTCGCGAGAGAGAGGGAGGGAGAGAGAGAGAGGAGGAACCCGGAGAAGCAGCAGCAGTGGGCTTGAACAGAAGCAAGAGAAGGAATTAGACACAGGCAGGGAAGAAACAGGCAGCTACCACCAAAAACGAAAACACAGAGAGGAAGAGAAGGTAAGCAGAGCCCTGGGCATTTGCATTTGCACAGCTTGTTTTATAATCCAACAGGCTCACAAAGCCACAGAGCGGGGAGGGAGGGAGAGAGGGAGGGAAGGGGGGTTCTGGGGATCAGGGAATGGGCTTCTTTTTTCAGGGCATGTCATCCGGCGGCGCGTGTCAGAGAGCTGCAGGAGTGCCAAGCGGCTGCAGAGGCAGGGGATGCTGGGATTCTCAGCGCAGGCAGCCTCTAGAACCTCTCGCTGCTATTGTGTTTCTCCTCTCAGGGTCTAGCGCTTGCAGTCGGATGTAGCTGTGTGATTTGATGGTGAGACAGAAAGTGCAAGCAAGACCATATATGCTGTGAATATCTTTACAGGAGTGCTGTTTGCTTTTGCATTCCTGACTCCTTTGATTTTGTTTCTGTCTCTTCTGTCTGTCTCTTTTCTCTGTGTGTGTGCATGTGTGAGTGTAAGTGTGTGTGTGTGCATGTGACTGGGTGCATGTGTCCATATTAACGAGCGTGTGTGGTTTCATGTGTGTATGACTACGTGTCTGTATGCATGTGTGTGTGCATTTGTATGTGTGTGTATACATTTGCTTCTGACCAAGACTCTAATCTCACAGTTACAGCCAGTGCTTTAAAAGTTGCTGTAATTGCGCCATCTGATTTGTGCTTTGTTTGAGAGCAGAAAGCAGGGTTTAAGAATCTGTATCTCAGAAGAAGGGAAATATACTGTGATAGTGAATCCCTTTATATAGTCTATGTCCAGACATGTATGGGAATTAACAAGAGCCACAATTATATTTTGCCCTCATGGCACCCCTCGGTGGAGAGTTAAAGAAATAGTGCTATCACCCTGCTCTTGTTTTCTGTGATGGGGTCTCTCTGTGCACTCCCTCACCTGCACCCAGGCGAGTCCAGCTAACCACTGGCATTGGTTCAGCTCCTGTTTTCCCAGATCTGTTGTAAGCCAGTGGGAATGCCTCCTCCTCACTTCCCATTCTATTTAAAACTCCACTCAGCTTAATCGGTGAGCACTTCACACGGCTGTGCTCTCAGCCCGTCACCTCCTATCCGTGGTGTGCTTCTGTTCCTGCTGGCCCGCACCTCCTAGTGCATCTCTCCCAGCAGGCTGCTAGGTTATTGGGTGATGTATACCAGCATGGTTGACATGCTCTCTATGGGCACTTTGTGCAATCATCTTCAGTCTGGGAGAGACCATTCTCATCCATATAGGAATGTCTGAATTGTTTTCATGAAACAATACATTGTTACAATGATCATAACAAAAATGGGCACTGTAATATTATGTGTAATTTTCGTGAAACAGTTAATAGCTAATCTCAAATTATCTTTTTGCATCTTCATGTCATTGAATCTGTAAGGTAGTGGAGGCCCAGCAATGGGGTCAGAGACACAGGTTGCTACCTTTTATTGATAAATTCCGTCTCTAAGCCTCTAAGACACTCTGGGTTTGACCTACAACAGAAGAGCACCATGCAGTATGTTTGCCAACTATCTGTAGCAGGGGAGTTTTGAAAGGTGATGAAGACCCAGTAATGTTTCTCCAGCTGCTCTGAGCCCCGCTGCAGAGACCAGGTGTTCTGTTGGCTGATCAGTCCAATCAAACCACACTGATCCAGCTGAGCCCTGTCATTTCCTCTCACAAAAAGCCTGACACGCGTCAGCCTGAGACCCGCCGGGTGAGAAGACTCCACCACAGTGCAAGCAGGCGGAGGGCATGTCTGTCGAAGTGACCTTGTCTATCACCAGGGCACCTTGCTGATTGACAGATGAAGGATTCTTTTTGATTTACCGTGAGATGCCCGGGTCTGTGAGTAGCAACAGGAGAGTGAGGCTTTATGAACCCTGAAATGGTGGAACTGCCATGTGCTGTCAATCTCTAGCTCATATCAACCGATGAAAAAGATTTACATTCCGTAGCAATGCACTGTGATTGGTTTAAACAGGTTTGCTGGGACAATGGCAGGACACAATAGTGGCATTAACTTTTGGAATTCATGGGCTATCACTTTGTCATGCCTAGTTTCGAGCAGGGTGAGAGTGGTAGTCACTCAGGCTGGAGATCACAGATCTTCCTTTTGAGTCCAAGCCAGGGAAATGCTGTGACGCTGTGCTTTTGTAGGATGACAGCAGTCCTGTAATCTCTCATTTGCTTTTATAATCGGGGGGCAGGGGGATTGTGGGATTGCTGATGGGAAGCAGAGGGTTTCTGATGGGTGATGTCCAGGTCATCAACGCAATTAGTCAAGTGTGTGGTCCCTGCTGGAACTGGAGCAATCTCAAAACGCTTGAGGATTAGAGATGAAACTGAGGCTTACATGATCGGATTTATAGATTGGGAGGAAGACAGAGATAATTTTGCAGCAACTTTGAACCTACTAAGCTTTGAGCTTGCCCTATCCATTCCTTGCTTGCCAATGAGGCAGAGAATCCAAAACACTACAACTAAATAAACCAACAGTGTCCACTTCTGATAGGCTACTGCTCAGAATCAATGCTGATATACAAACATTACGTGTATGGAGATGTCAGAGCCACAGAGTAGGTGGGGAGTTGACAAGAGAAATATACCAAAGTCCTGCTTTGAGGTATAGAATATCATGAGTGATTGGGGGTTGTATTTTCAGGTTGAGGCCACAAGCTGGTTTGTGTTGTTTGTTTGAACATGAGTCCACTGTCAGGAAAGAGAGGATAAGTCTAGTACAGACTCAATCAGTCAATCTGTCTTTGAAATGGTTTAAAATATTACAGCATTGATTATAACAGGCTCTTAGATCACTTCAGAAAAAGAGAGAAGCACAGGAAAAAACAATGAAAGACTTGCAGAATACAGATTATGAAATACACACACCTGAGCTGCAGCTGACTGGAGAAAATGGCACTAGCAATGGAATGAGAATCATCTCTCTGCTATCCAGGTCCTCACATGAGTGTTAGCACAGGGATGCCATTAACCCCAGTGTTAATGAAACAACATGCAGTTACCCATAAGACCTAGCCTGACCATAATGACCATCCCAACTGTTAATCTATACATGCTTTTTCTGTACAATTGTTTCAGAGCAATTGTATAACTGTTGCGGGTACAGAGAGCATTCAAGCAAAGATGGCAAAAAAAAAAATTGAGGAGGCCTATTAGTAATGATAGCGGCTAACTCCTGACCTTGATTCCTGATGCAACCAATTATTTCCTGTGGCTCTGCTGATGTCACCCCGCTCGTCGCATTTCAGAAAAACCAGCAGGGAGAGGGGAGCGAGTGAGTGTGTGACAGTGTGGCTCTGAATTCTAAGCAGCTGTTCTCCCAGCTTGTATCTGTGGTATTATATGAGCGAGGCAAGAACAGATTTTTAACGGCTTTAATGACCAACAAATAGTATGAGATCATCATTTAAGTTCACCTCTGGCCTGCCCATGATAAACTGCCAGTGTTTCTGTTGACTTAACTGCATGAAATGGAGTCTGGCCCAAAATGCATTACTCCACGGTGGGCCAGAGCAACCTTATAGTAACATTGAGGTAACATTATGAGTTTACAGGGGAGGCACCCATGGAAGAGGCATCTGTCTTGGTTGGGGCAATGCAGTGGGTGGGAGACTGGAGAGGAACAGAACCACCTTATAATTTTCTCTGATGCAAAAAACTGTATTCAGCAGTCGTTGACAGTGATGATGATAATGACGATGATAATGCCTTATCAGCACACCCCTCAGGAAGTCTTGGGACCTTTGAGCTTCATGTCTCGTGACTCGCTAAGAAGCAGTTGTACAGTTATGGTGTGCAACATGCCCAATCCTGCCTGTGCCCCCCTGCCAGGCTTAAAGATGGCCCAGCCTTTTTAATAAAGGGCCTTTATCCGTGTTTGTCTAATCCCTGTGTTGACTGCGTGTCCTCTTATTTCTCTTTTAGATGTGAGCATGAGCACATAGGCACAGCTGTCTGTCCATTTTCAGTCCCACGTCTCTCAACAATTGGTCTCATTACATGGTCACATCTCTCTTCATTAAGTAGAGGATTTTTCTCTGTGCTCTCTCTGTTTCCTTTCTGGATCAACATCCTTCACTATATGTTTGTCTTGACATCATTTCACAATTTAGCATTATTTAGGGATGTAGGTGTGTTGCACATGTAGAAGTCATTATATTCTGACATTTTCATATTGATTTCAAATTAAACATTGCTGAGAAACATTCAGAGCTCATCCATAGATACAGATGAATTCAGATGTACGATTGCAGAAAAGAACTCTACTACTGCATTTACAAATCTGTTAAAATATTTGGCCTAATCAACATTCTTCAAAAGCTCAGTTAGACAAACAATTCAGAAACTGCAGCAAGAAGCAACACAGAATGTCATGCTGTCATAATGCACAAAAAATGACAAAACCAAACATCTAGGGAAAGAAAGAGTGGTTTACAGAATAGACATAATGAAATGCGGTACATTCAATCTCAGTGCAACCATACAGCTCTATGACATCCTCATGAGCTGAGTTAGGGGAAACTCAGGCATTAGTACATGCATCAGAATGTTATTTGGATTTGTAAACCTCACAGGGCAGATTGGTGCTCACTGGCATACAGTATTTATAGATAGCGAGTTAATCGGCCGCTGGCACACGAACATGTTGCAGCGTGTAGCATATACACAGTTTATGTTGATAGCTGCAGACTGCTCCGCCTGAATCAGCAGTACATTAAGTCACGCATTGGAGGGGGGAGCAGCTTCTAAGACTGCATCATACTGCACTGGGACAGCACCTCTAAAGTCTGCTAAGCAGCCTGCACCACAGGGGACATACAGTATTGTGGTGGAGTATAAAGTAAAATTGAAGAAGAGCAAAGTTCTGCAGAATGTATTCGCACATATACTGAGAGTTGCATACCTAGCATTTATGCCCTGTGAGCTCCCACTCACGATCATCATGCCAGTAAGGGTAATATTTAGTTATTAAGGTGAAGCACTAGACAGTGGTAACATACAGGATGTTACTGTGGTATACATTTTTTTACATTTGGGTCCAAATTGTTTCACTACAAATGACATACCACACTTGACCCAGGGGTAATAGACATTTTACCGTCTCAGAGTAAAGAGACTCAGCATCTGCTGGCCATGGTGTAGTCTATTATTTATTGATATTCACAGTATTGATATGCATAAAACTCAAAAGGCTTTCTGAATCCAAACAGTCATGCTGTAGTGCAGGTTTTACTGTCACTGCGGGATACAATTCTGCCCCCGTTTTCTGTGCGCTGTTGGCGTTTTCAATTATCTGTTATAGTTGTTGGTGATGTCGAAGCGGGGTTATGCCTATGTCTCCAAGTGAGAGTGGCATGAGTGGACAAAAGTTGTTTTCCCTCAGGTCGCTGCTTCGTGAGCTGACTCTTGTCGCAAGAGAAGCTAATCTCATTACAACCGCGCAGCTTGGCAGTAAGCCAGAAAACACTGCCATGAGGATAGCTGGCATGCTCAGCAAATTACTGCCCCGCAACCTTATATTGGAGACCTACTTCATCCACAAAGTGCATGAAATCAAAGAGGTAATTGACAAGATAGTTGAAGGGAATGACAATCCTCATCCTGACACGGTGTCAAGAAATTGAGATCCTGAATGTAGTTCATTTTTTTAATATTGTATTCCATCCAGAGCAGGCTGTGCACTCAAGGTAATTACTGTGCTATGCTCATTAGTACACCAGGAGTGGCCTAGATGGATATGAACTCGCAACCATTCAGGTACACACCACGTTCTCTAAACAAAAAACTACCCCCTGTAAATTTCATCAATTTCTTGCAGTTGAGAGAAACATCACAAGTGTTTATATTGCATTGACATATTGATCCATTGACAAACTGGCCAATATGTCTCCCTGTGTTATCAGGCAGGATCTGTATCCATGATCGAGAGCTACATCCCTTTCATGAAGACATGATTAACACGTCATTAGTTCCTTTGAGTTGGTTTCCCACTGCTGCAGCTGATTGATGTTTCAATGTGAGTTTCTGAGGGAGAAAGAGAGGGATGTGGGGGAGAGGTTGACAGTGGAAAGGCTCAGAGTGGGACAGCCTCATTTCATTTGCTGAGCTGCATTCATCATAGAGCTGCTGACATCAGAGACCTCACAGCAGGGGTGCAGTCAGAGACTTGTCCTGAAACTCAAAACTTTAATCCAGCGCATTCCCACATCTACGTCATGGTAATGCCAATTAATTAGTCTCTGTAGTGGAAGTGGTGGTGCTTTTTAGCCTTGTTCTTGTCATTTTACTTTTTTACATTTTGTCAATAAAACACCCTCCTTTAGTATGAAATTACAATTTCCCTCCATTTATGAGAGTTTCTCTCTATTATGTTCAGAGACTGAGAAATATCCCACAGTTTATTTTGTTGCATAGTGAGCATTTTCTTGATTAAAAGATTCTTGTGTTAAAACATCACAGTGTTGCAGGAACAGTTTATCATAGTAGATGATATTTTGCACATGGATTTGCAATGCCTCTGTAAAAACTGGTGTACCTGTTAAGACAGTTTTGCTCACCATCCCTCTTTCTTAAAAATTCTGATTTACAATGGTCAGGATCACTGATGAATGAGAGGATATTCTTGTGTTGCCATTGTAGGTATTTAAATAATAAACAATATTTTGCAAATTTCAATTCTCCAATGCAATTATTGACTCTATAATCACATGCCATCTGCCTGTTTGTGAAAAAATGCCATTCAATCCCTTCATGCATTCTGAAAACAAAATTATCACTATCTGAAATGCATTCATATAATTTTGCTTTCAAAATGCCAAATTATCATAATTGCCTCAAATGTTACCAAAAACAGATGAATACATTTTCATATGCAGTTGTTGAAAGACTGTAATTGTATATGGAGCTTTGTTTGAATCCAATGGCACCATATCTAAATTAGTTGACATCAAACTTCAAATGAATATTTCTAAATAAGGTTTATATATGAAACTTGAATGCGTGCAATCACAGTCTGTGCCATAGTTTATTTGTTTGACCTTTTGTAGATGAAGATGCATTGGAACTTGTATTATGAATATTGTCATACATTGGTTATGATTAAAATGATTATGATTCTTGTGATTTGTGTTGTTTACTTATTTATTTTGCAGGTGGTCTTATTCAGTGCATTAGAAGATACAAGCATAATACAAATTACAGTGCAGAGTTCTACTCATTTGTTACTGGAACTTAAAATTGCTAGTCAGCGTTTTGGGGGAGTTTATTTAACGTGGAACTGTGTCTGTACCCCTGACTAGATCTGCGGGTGCAGAAACCAGTAAAAGGATGTCTAATACTTTCAACCAGGTTTTCTCTGAAATTACACTGACTTTAGGAAAAGAGAAAGAGCCAAATTAACAAATTAAGAGTCTTACCACTGTCTAAAACTAGTTGGATGTTGATGACTAAGATAAGTAATGCCTGCAGTCTGCAGATGTATAGCAATTAACCACCCTTCCCTGATGTACATACACAAACACACAATCAAAGTGGCATGCTAAGAAGGAGGAAAAGCACTTTACAGTGAAGTGATATGGTACAATAAGCCAGTATTCCCACAGCCACACACAAATTTAATGATAGCAATATATCACTCCTGCTCTAGACAGGTTATAGCACGCTGCTTATGATTACAGTGCAGATACAGGCAGCAGGCAGGAAGCAGACAGCAACAACACGACCCACAGAGTCAATGTGTGGGTGTTTGCATGTGTGCATGCGTGCATGTGTGTGTGCGTGTGTTTATTTGTGTATATATGTGTGTGTGTGTGTGTGTGTGTGCGTGTTTATTTGTGTATATGTGTGTGTGTGCATTTGTTGCAGTAATTTGACACATTTGCAAAATTTTCGAGACTGCATTTTGAAGTTGTGTTGGTGTAGAACTGATGACTTAAGGAAACTGTCCAAATGAAAAGATTGAGAGACAGAAAGAGAAAGAAAGAGAAGAGCAGAGGTATAGGTGAGACAGAGAGAGAGAGAAAAAGAGTGAGAGAGAACAGGAGGGAGACAGGAACTAGAAACAGCCTATGTGTTTTCTTTTTTAAAATCCCTCTGTCTCTGACTGGCCCCTCATTTCTCCCTTACCCCAGGTCACTCCAAACAGCAGATCAATGAAAGAAGCCATGCCGGTCCTCTCTGCAGGTGCAGGTATGATCTCCTACTCAAACCTGCATAGAAATAATCACTTCTCTTGAGGTGCAGTTGAGTTTGGACACTAACCTGTGCCGTGATGATCACATCTCTACCAGTGCAGGTTAGAGCTGGTCATCAACCTGTTCAGTGGCAATCGCACCACTGCCAGTGCAAAAAAAATACACTCACCTGTGCAGTGATGATCAAATTGCTGCTGTGTGTCAGACTGATTCACTTTTCAGCAAACTTTTTTGGCCAGAACATGTGGTAATTTACCCTATGCTGTTACATAAAAAAATAGTTAATCAGTATTGCCACTCTCTCACCATTCACCCAGGGAAGCTTAAAATAAGGGAGGCATTGAACTTTAAGCTGGTGATTGTTCTGAACCTGCTTTTGTACGTGATTAATTAATGTTCCAATTTAAATAAGCATCACCCATCAGCAGCTGATCCCTTTTTAATTAATTGCATTGTATGTCCTCTCACTACCTCTCTAACCTTTGTGTGTTCTTTACAAATTTTAATTATGAAAAAGATGGTATTAGATTAAGACCAACACTCTCTTATTTAATCAATCTGTATTGACTGCTGCTCAGCCTCTTTGTTCTGAATAAATGTATTTAAGGTGAAATATACTAGAGAAATGTTGGATGTTAGATAAAGAATTGCAATGGCATTATGCTGCAACTATTATTATTCATTTTCTTTTCAGACTTCTCACACCTCTTTCAGATCCAAAGCAAATAATACATGCAAGGAAAAATAAAACTGCTTATGAATGTATATGACCATATGTGATAGTTTTTGATCTAAAACTAAAAGCCAGTTCAGGCGCCTCTAAGGTGACTTCAGAGTATTGTCAGGGTCTGTGCAGTGTTAGAGACATATATTATGTGGTGCATGCCAATTCAGGACTACATGAAACACTGGCCCTGCTGACCTCCCAGTTACGCCCAGATGCTAACCACAAGGAGGACTTGGTCTTTCTCAAGGACGTCTTCAGTGAGAAGAGCCTTGGCTACCTGATGAAGGTAAAACGAGATGTCTTTGCCTATGGGAAAAAAACTGTCTTCTGATTGACTGTTCTCAATACATCCTGCCCTCTGACTGCCCAGCTCTGTTCCTTTCATTGTGTCACCTGTCTGCCATTAGCTATATATTCACTTCTCACATGAAGGTGATATAGTTGGTCACCATATTTACACAGGGAAGTTTCAAGTTCAAGTTTCAAGTTTTATTGTCAGATACTCGATAACAATGCATCATCATTACCAGTACTGAAATTCTTAGGCTCAGAGCCAGCTCAACTTTACATCATAAATGAAGGAAGGAATGCCTTCTATTTTCTCTGGTTTTCTTTGTGGTGCAGATTCATGAGAGGTTGAGACAGTATGAGCGCCAGAGCCCAACTCCTGTCCTTCACAGCGCCTCCTCTCTGGCTGAAGATGTAAGTACTGATCATTACAGATCATAACCGTCACTATGGCCTTAGTACAATATGTATGACTTCACAGTTCAAATGGAGGTGAAGGGGTTAGGCCTCTCTACTCTGATATGTTAAGAAAAACTGAAAAAAAAAACAAAACAAAACAAAGAAACCATGTTGTATGTTAAGTATGGTATTGTGATATTCAAACCCATATAATTTATGGCAGTAGAACTGCCAAAAAAGCATTTCTTTGATTCCCATTACATTGGTTTTGTTTCTTTTCTGTTTGTTTATGAATCAAGATTTTTGGAAAACATAGTTTCCCACTGCTAGTTTTATCTGAAAATGACAAGGCAATGCCCTGCTCCATCTTGGGCCGAACCCAGTGTAAAGCCAGGGGAATTGTGGGCAATATGAGAACTCCTTGAACACAAATGGATTGACAGGGGTGGGGGGAGTAGCATTGGTATAAAATGATAAATATTTCATTCCTGATAAAGCACACAGCCTACTTGATATGCACAGTCCCTTGGGCCATGTCAGAGGGATAGAGGCTGGGAAAGATTGAGTAACAGTGAGTAGGGGAGCAAGGGGGGAACAGGAGGATGAGAGAGGAAGAGAGCAACTGGATTAACACATATTGTGGGCAGCAAATACACACAGCAGGAACATTTCAGTGTCCACTGGAAACAAAATACTTTTAAATGGCTATAACGAAACACATGGCCATTTGAATAATATCACTCTTGTTTTCAGTTTTAATGGAGCCTTTTTACTGTACTGAGTGTGTGCATAGAATTCAAATGGAATGGCAGATGCTCTCCAGATTTTTATTCCTTTGGGATATAGGAATATCAGTTCACAGTTCAATGAGTATGGAAATGTGGAAGAAAACTTGGGGGGTTTGCATACAGATTCTGAGCTTCTCATATTGGGCAGGAAGTACTGTATACCCCCTCAGTTGTATACACAGGATCATAATGCAGTTTGAATGGAGATTTTGTCTCAGCTACAGAAAATATGCTGGTTGAGAATTCACACCCTGGCATTAAGTTGAGAATCTGAAGATGCTGATTCACCAAAAGCTTGTCTAATGGAAGTCCGTCCAGTGCTTGTGTGTCTCTGTGTGTGGATTAGAGTTTTATTTATCCAACTACAATGAACTCAGAAAAAGTCTATAGTTGAAATCATCCACAAATTTAACAATGAAGTGTGTGGAAGATTTACAATATCACTGAATATTATGTCTCTCAACACACACATCCAGTCTTATTTGGCAGGTATGAGAGGTACACGATACTGCAGCTTTACAGACTGTCTAGACTCCTGGTGCGGATGAGCAAAGTAATACCTGTGCTTTGCATGGCAGGTGGCAGAGGAGCTGCAGAGTGGACCAATGAGCAGCGATGAGAAGGAACTGCTGCAGCTGCTGACTGCTCCTCACTTCAAGGTACCAGTGCCACATGCAGAAACATGCGCTCCGGTATCAACCCGCTTTAGATGATCATGTGTTACAGAGGGCTGCCAGAGCACTTAAATGACAAACCCTGTCATTACACAGCTCAGGCACAGACGCCACTTATCCTGCGTACCCTCAAAGCCCCGCTTTCTGCGCATTACGTTTCACTGAATCATTATAATTAAGAAAAGCTTGATTTGATTGATTTCGCAAATTACAATGTCTTCTTCCAAAGGGGCACGAAAAATGGCATTTTGTGGCATTCAAGATTTTTTAATCAGGCCTACCCCTGATGACAGTGCCCCGGGGCCTTTTGCTATGGCATGCCACTTCATTCTTGGCTTAGGAGGAGAGAAAAGGGCATTTCCCCAGTGTCTGTCTGTGTCCACATTCCATGTTTTCCTCTTCAGGCTGTCCTCTCGGTGCATGACACGGTTGCTCAGAAGAACTTTGATCCTGTCCTGCCACCGCTGCCGGATGATTTTGATGATGAGCTGGAGGAAGAGTCGGTGAAGATCGTTCGGCTGGTGAAAAACAAAGAGCCATTGGTGAGTGAGCCTGTGCCTGTGGTTAGGGTACAGCAGAGTGATTCTGGGCGCTGTGGCCTGGCCCAGGACTTCATTGTCTTATACTGTTGAGCAGGGGTGGATTCCTAGTTAAACCCCCTCAAAAACAAACATGAAGTTGTGCAGTTTCTGTGTTTAGCAACCATGCTAAGAAGCTCATAAATTAACACCTAATACTGCTGCCTTATATTTGAAATCAGGCAGTTAATATCATGCAATTTACTCAACTAATAAGTTTAACTATATTTAGCACAGTGATGTGAAACAGCATGCGGATAGGAAGTACAACCATCACAGACAAGAGATGAGGAACATCTACCAATCTAAGTCTGGTGCCTGTTAACAATAAACATCTAATAGGGGTCCACATCTCCTTTCCTTTGTCCAGTACAAACACATTTATTCTGCCCTTTGTTGGTCACAGTGCAGGACCTTCAAGCTGGTAAATTATTAGCATCCTATTG
Organism: Megalops atlanticus; assembly: GCA_019176425.1. Taxonomy (NCBI): domain Eukaryota; kingdom Metazoa; phylum Chordata; class Actinopteri; order Elopiformes; family Megalopidae; genus Megalops; species Megalops atlanticus. The sequence continues at coordinate 40,788,858 of CM032875.1, read as the reverse complement.
ACAATGCAGTTTTGTCTCTTTCCCTTGTCTATCTGCCAGGGGGCAACCATTCGCAGAGATGAGACCACGGGTGCAGTGATCGTGGCCCGGATCATGAGGGGCGGGGCCGCCGACCGCAGTGGTGAGTGACTCCTGAAGCAACCTACTCCAGGAGCAGTCAGGAGCAAAGCCTCACGTGATGGACATATGGAGCTCGTGGCTAGGCACCATTGGGTCGATTCTTCATGGCCAAGCAGGCAGGGGATATGGCTATGCAGGTAGTCAAACCATCCAGCTTAAGGAGACAATGGAACATGCCATGGTTTCTGTTCAGTTCCAGTGAAACGAAGACAGATACAAGGGAAACACCATGCACTTCCCCCTCAGGCAGAGGAGTTGACAAAAGCGTAAAAGAGGCAGATGCTGCAAAATGCAAATGTGCAGATGGTAAATGGAGTGCGTGCAGGATCACAAAAGTGTACTATGAATTTGCAACAGAAATACAAAACAGCACCCTCATCCAAGGTGACATTCAGAAAACTGTGCATACATTAGCACAGCAAAAATGAAATTGCAGTGAAAGAAAAAACACAACAGCAAAAACTCCTTGTGATTGAAACCCTGCCATGGGCTTCAGCTGTTACTATGGAAATGCTAACTACACTGAGGAAACTAGATTTATGTGTGCATCTGTGTTGTGTCCACGTGCACGCTGCATGTAAGATTTTCCAGTCATGGCTCATGTAGGCATGTGGTCATTATTCCATTATTCAACCAGCATATTTCCTGTAGCTGAGATCCACACATTGGCTCCTGAACATTTGGGTAGCCCTCTGGGTGTGCGTGCAGGTGTGCTTTATGTGTATGTGCATGTGTTGTATGTGTATGTGTTTGTATGCGTATTCGCATCAAGATGTCTTTCATATGTTGTTGTCTGATGTATCAGTGAATCTCTAGAGCTCTGTCCCAGTGTTGTGGGCTCAAAGATGAATGGAGATAGCAGATCATATTTTATTGATTGCTCACACACTCCTATTGGGAGTCACTGCTGAGACATTTTCTTTAATCACCACAGGTTAAACAACAGGTTTCCATTTCCACAGCCAGATGATGTGCAATTTACTTAGATGTTGTGAAGTAAGACTGCTTTGAGCTTCCTTCTTAATGTGGCGCCACTGCATCAAGCCAACTAGTCCAGCCTAAAATGACCTGCTGACACATCACAGACTCTCTGGCTACACCACTAACTGAGCATCTAATCGCTGAAGATGAAGGCAGTCACAGTGAAACCAGTTTGTGACTCATGTCCTCCTCCAGGCTTGGTGCACGTTGGAGATGAACTCCGGGAAGTGAATGGCATTCTCATCATCCACAAAAGACCAGATGAAATCAGTCAACTGCTGGTAAATTCTCTCCCATCATTAATATTATATCATTGCTCTCAGTTTGATTATTTAGTAGTAATTTCTTCTTTTCCTCGATCCGCACCAGACCACTAGTGGAGTATCTTTTCATGGAAATGAATGGAAATGTTCGTATTAATATGACATCAAAAAACAAGCAATGAAATATTAATGAGATGGACTCCATTAATAGTAATGAAGACAGAGCACAGCTGATGATGTCACGTTGCTATGCTGAATATGATGAACATGATAATGCATACAAATTGTTTTTAAAATAGTGTTTTCATGGTATTTTCCAGTCAAAAATAAAACATCTGACTGATATAATTCTGCTTTAAATAATGTACTGATTACTAAGCTTAAACTGTCTGTAATGACTGCTGGTATTGTAAAATAAAGCCAGCTAATGTTCCACAGTGTTTCAGGTACAGCAACAGAAAATCCTTTTTCTGTCTTTGTCTTTCTGTTGCAGTCACAGTCTCAAGGCTCTATTACTCTTAAAATAATCCCAGCGATCAAGGAGGAGGACAGACTGAGAGAGAGCAAGGTAAGATGTTGCGCTGTACTGCACTCTCCTGTGCTGAAATGACTGACGAAGCCTGCATATGACTCATGACCAGGGCTACAATTTAGTATGTGGTATGCAGGCAACGAGGAATAAGTCAGGTATGGATACATGGTTTACACAATAAATTATATAAAATATATCGTTCTTAATTTATCACTAAAAAACAATAAAATCTGCAAAAAATTGTAGTCTGACCCTTTACTAATATATATGAGTAGATAGGTATGTGTGTGTGAGTGCCGGCGCGATGTGTGTGGCATGATGTGTTTCTCTTGAGTCTGTTGATGAATGTGAGCCATTTCTGGAATTGGCTGTTCATTGCATTAATATTGCTTGTGGTAATGATTTTCTGGTAACGTTAGCGGTTCGTGTTCATCTGCAGGTGTACATGAGGGCCCTGTTTGACTATATCCCCTCTGAGGACAAGGCCACACCCTGCCAAGAGGCAGGGCTTCCCTTCAAACGCGGAGACATCCTGCAAGTGGTGAGCCAGGACGACCCCACCTGGTGGCAAGCGAAGCGCGTGGGGGACAGTAACCTCCGTGCGGGGCTCATCCCCTCCAAACACTTCCAAGAGAGGTAAGACTTCCACCCACACTTCTGCCTGATGCTTTTGGCCCACTGCCGGGAATCGATGGGACAGTTTAGTTTTTGTCCAGTTAATCCTTTGATGCCTTTTGATGTATGGATGAAGAAAATGTCTCTTGCTTGACTGTGATGTTGTGATTTTGCTCTCAAGCTACATTTTATTTTTTACGTTTCATTTTATTTCTTTTTTAAGTTTTATAAGGCTGGTTGACATACAGTTTTACAAGCCGGAGAAGGTTTCTCTTGAAATGCCCTATCTGTTGAAACAGCATGTCAGGTCCTCTTCATATTTTCCACTTCTTATTTCACTTTCTTCTGAATTTTCAGTCTTCACTGCAGGAAATTACATTTAGTCTTTAGAGTTCAGCTTCAATGCCATGAATACCCCTCTTCATTCAGAGGGAGATTAATACAGGCTTGTTTTTCACGTTATGCCTTGATGGAAAGGATGTCAGAGTTCAGACCGATGTTTAGGGTGCTCTCTATTTTATGAATGTTGTGACTCTAATGCATGTGTTAGTGATCACTTGTGAACTCAACAGAGCACACAGTTCTTGAAACAAGTCCCTATATGGTCAATATTTAAGTGCTCAAAGAAGATGCCAAAGAGTGAAATATTAAAATAAGATTCATTTCACTGGGAAATTATGCCAACTGAATTAGTGAAGAGCAGAACTTTGTCATTTTATCTTAGTTAAAGCATATTCACCTAAAAACAGACAGCAAAGTGATGATCCATTTCACTGGGGTGATCTCCTGACAATATGCATTACATTTAGTAAGGTCAAATATGGTCAAATAAAGAAAGAGGGAATAAACACATGTATATTTCAACTTTATATATATTGCTTCTTGTGCATTTAAAAAAGCATGTACTAGCAAATGTTATCTGGTATATGAGGATAATAAATATGTATTTTCACCATTGTTGTGATATTTTCTTTCCATGTATCAGACGGTTGGCCTACAGAATGAAAATGGGCACCCTTCAGAACCCCAAGTCCCCCAAGGCACCCATTTGTAAGTTTTTGTGATCACTGTCATCATCGCCATAAACACTTTGTTCACAAAAAATCATCCATTTTTCACTTTGAATAATTTGAGGTGCATGTTGTATTATCCGTGGCATCCTTGTCATTGCTGTTCCTGTACATTTTCCAGAGCTTGAGCATAAGCATTTCTGCTAATCCACGCCATCGCTGTGAGCATGTGTTTCAGAAGAGAGAGAGAAAACACAGAGGGAGGGAGGGGTGCTCAGATATGAATTAATCTTTAATGCTTAGTCCATCTGGCCAGTCAGCCCATAACATTGAAGTTAGAGAAGAGTCGGCCACAACAAGGGCCTAGCAGAGTAAACATTACAAAAGCTCACTGGGCACTGTCTTTTTTTGTTGGGGGACTTGTGCCCAACAGGATAAGAATGCTGAGCATGAGTGAAAAGGCTAGGTGAGCATTTAGTAATTCGATGGCACATTATATCATTTAATCTGATGGCAATCCGATTAGTCTGAGCCGCTAGGAGACAACAAGGGTTTAACAATATGTCAGCTACGTCGCTGATGCTGGCGAGAGCTGCCATTCCAGAATATTCCCTCAGTTTAATCTTCTGTTGTCTGACCATGGCCTTGTTATTTATTTATTTAATTTTTGCATGAGCTCAGAGTGGATCTGCTCAGAAACTGGTGACATATGACGTAGTGCTACCAGGAATTACCATGCCGTGCACAGATGAGATGGCCTTTCGAAATGCATCACAATCCAACTGAGCTGCTGACTTCCTGCTGCTGATGCTGCGTCACTTTTTAAAATTATCACTCACTCCTGTGCCAAGCTGAAAACATTAAAAGAGCAGCGCTTTCTACTCAGTTACAGTCATCGTATTGCCAGCTGATTATTTGTGGGGAGTCAACCCAGGGGGTGTTTAGACCCCGTCCTTTTCGTCACGCACGCCTCTCTTTCCAGTACCAAATAATTTGTTGTGGGTGTAGTACTGTGTGTCATAGCTGTGTGCCTTTTTTCTCCCCACTGCTACCTTCAGATGACCAGGCTTGTGACAAAGGTAGGCATATGATCAGAAAATGTTCATGTTACCTACACCAGAGCTGCTCACTGTGTGCCATTGCTTTGATATCCCTTTGATGACAGTGTGCAGCCACGTGGTGCACTGTTTTGCAATGTCTGTCTCAGGTACAGTGTGCTGCCATCCCAGTAAAAGTGGGGTTTTGGTATGCTGCTTCACAATGAAGTTAATTTACAGAAACTGCTTCCACAAGTACTGTGAAGATGCCTTTTAATTTCGCCGTCACCAACATGGGATTGAGGCAGAGAGGATATATAAAATGTCAGCAAGTGTTCAGCAGAGTGGTGTGGTGAGAGCGTGAAAGGTTAAGCGCAGAGGGGCTGGGTATTTGAAAACTCCCTCAGAGACCGTTGCCCCTGGGAGCAATGAGCCCTCTGCAGCCTTTGAGCAGTAATCCTACCAGCTGTCAGCCTACGTGAGTGGAACAGAGATTCACCGAACTCCAATTTCTGCTCTTCCCGAGGCAGAGTATTAACTAAAGACAGGAATGAAAATGTTATGATTATCCCCTCTTTTTATGTCTGTCTTCCCTATTCGTCTTCTTTCCTCATCTGTTTTCATCTGTATCCACCTCTTTATCTTCATCTATCACACTGTTTTTATGAAGCTACATGAAGCTTTTGAGGCCAATGCATTTACGTTTTTAGTTAGAATTATTGTTGCTGGTTTCCTGTGTGTGCATAAACCAGCTTATTCATTAGTATTAGTATACTATTAGAATATGTCTTTATACAGGGAAACATGCAATACAGTTGGCATTCATCACACCTCTTTCAAAACAGTATCAAAGACAACTTACATTACACAAACAAATACACATTTAATTCATTTTTGTGACATTTTCATTCTTATTGTGACTCAAGAATTATTAAAAGTAAAATCTTCTCGATGAAGGAAAAGAGCAGCTACCTATGCTGAAGAGTCCATGGGCTGATAACCTTTGTGTTTTCACAGGAGTGGCAGACTTTGTCAGATTTTTGGATTAGATCATTAATGAACATGCAGCAACATATCTATCCTGACAGTGTCACTTTGACATGAACAGTGATGGGTTTGACATTCAATACAAATGTGTTGCTTGACCTCTTCTATAGTGATACTCTCACTGTCAGTGAGAGTGACCAAAGGTAGCCCAACATACTCTTGATATCACCTTGACTGGGATGAAACCACCATCCTCTTCTCATGCAAGGAAGCAAAATGAGATCTTACGATTTTACACTGTGCGGTCATGCCTGTGCTTGCACAGGTAGGCCTAAGATTGGGCCTTCGGACACAGTCGCGGTGGGTTTCTGCGGTGAGAAACAGTGCCCGGTTTAACTCTTTTTTTTTCTGAAGGTTATGCTAGGTCTCTTGTGTTGTGGCTGCCACAGGGCTGTGGGCCCCAACTGCAAGCTCTGTAAATCCCCTCGCTCGATCCCGTTCACCCACGGCTGCCTGCCCACCCCCTGCCCGCCGCCAGCCTGCCTGCTCTCCTTGTTCCAGTGACTGCAGCCTCAACCCCATCCCCCTGCCCCCCTTAACTCCCCACCCTCCAGTTCTCCAAAACAGCATCCTCCAGGTCTCTTTCCCTCTGCTTACTCCCTGTTCTCCCTGCTTGCCTTCCCACAGAGGACTGTGACTGTGAGGGCTATTTCAATGGACAGTACATAGGTGAGAGCATGCATGCCTTCTTAGCTTTTTTGCTAATAGCATCTGGGCTTTCGTAATGGTGCAAACCATTGGCTGTGGGTTGATATGACTGGGGTTGTCTATAAGCTGGAGGTAAACTGGGGGAGATGCACATCACAATTCATCAATGCAGTGGGTTCCAGCTTATTGATACAAATTCTGAAAAAAGTGCTAAATGTCAGGTGCCTGCGTTCACAGACATTTAGTGAATTTCCCCAGTATCTAACTGCCAAAAAAGAAAAACCTCACTTCAGTGATTATTTCTGGCATCAGTCATCCAATCACTCATTTTCATGGAAGAGACAGGCACAAAATTAATCAGACGAAAGTGGTAAATGCTCTGTGAATATCAAAAATTATGGATTGATCAAATTTTTTGGCATGGCTTTTTTGTTGCTTTCAGAATGCTCATATTCTGGCTTGTCTTGTGCCTTAACAACATAAGACAGTCATAAACATAACGGGTCTCTTTCACCTCAATAATCAATCACACAACACGCAAAACAGGTTTATACTCATGGTTGCCTCCGCATCTCTTTCTGTGTCGAAGCCTCTCACATGCATCAATGAGGCTTTTGCCCCAGCATAGATAACACCTGGAGACTGCTGGAATGATGCGACGTTAGAAATGATCTAAACACAGCTGGAGTTCTGATGACTCCTACTGAGATAGCAAGCACATAAATACAATGTCTGAAACCTTCCCCTGACCCAAGATGACAGTTTATTTTTTATTAAAAAAGAATGTTGTATTTATCAGACAAGCACTTACTCCAATAACACTCTGAACACTTTCCATTTAAGCTTCACTTCCGTCTGTCTTAATAATTTATCCGTGTGGTACTTCATTGCAATCCTAAGGTCATACCAAGTGCTGTATATGCTGTATACAGAACAGAGGTTTCTTATGGCTGTTTCTTGAGAGATTATCTGTAGTTTACCACACAGTTTTATACACAATCTAATTGGAATCTAATTGGAAACTGAACCTAATTGTGAGTTTTCTGGAAAAGATTAATAACACTGTATGAACTAGGCTCATGACTAAAAATTTCACTGCAGTCATACATACAGCCTTCAAAAGTGAGGCGAGGTCAGGATACGGTCAGAGGTGACTGTCCCTACCCTCTCTCCCCTTGCCCCTGCCTCATTCTCCAGCAGTGTTTAAATCTTGCAGAGCCACTGTGCTGGTGGCTATAGAAGCTTATACCTCTGATGGCTTGGCCAGGGGTCCTGCTTTGGACGCATTGCACACTCAAGCGAGCATGTCTGTTCTCTGTTCTTCTGGAGGCATAGGACTGCTTATGTAATGGTCTAATGCTAGTTATAGTTTCTCCAAAGTGTAAGCCAGTTGCGCCTTCCTGCGGCCAAGCTTTTTCCTGGGAGTTTTACACAGGTACTGTCCCAGTTTTACTCAGGTACTACAGCTGTTTCATGAGTTAATTATATTGTATGTTGGACATATATGTGTGTTAGTTTTGTCCCCTCTGGAAACAACATCTTTGCTCCAGTTTCATCACTAAAGTAAGGTGAAATATTCTTTTCTGTGTAGTGTTTTGATTTGCTGACACAGATTATCCATATGTACACTTGAGGCATCTTATAAATCAATGTGAACAGACAAGACACAAGAAACATTTCCTCTGAAACCTGAGCAAAGCCTTCACCAAAAAACACTGAGTTCTGAGTGTATAAGTGTGATACCTTTAATGCACTCATTATTGTTGTTATTGTAGTCATTACCTGACTGACTGACTGACACTGAGGGTAGAGTTAATCTTTTTTAACACCTCATCAGAGGTTTTCTCCCAGGTTGTAACATCTCATTTTTGTATTAGAGAACTGTGGCTCCACTCAAATAATTTTTGCTTTGAGACAAAGCTTGGCCCTAGAGTTTTGTTGACAGAAGTTAAGGTTGTAATATCATTTTCTTTTATTACAAGGCACTTCAAAATGCAATCAGCAAACCTAAAGCTAAGTCTAACACTGTCAGACAGAGCAGATTGGTTTGTCTCTGTGCAGTAGATTATGAGAACTGAACTCCACTGACCTGCTAGTCCTGCATCTCTCTGTCTGCTTTGTCTGTCTGTACTCTAGCTGGGCTGCGGAGAAGTTTCCGTCTGAGCCGTAAGGACAGGCAGGGATCCCCAGGAGATGCTCAAACACCCGAGCCCAAGGAGCCAGAATTTCTCACCTATGAGGAAGTGATACGATACCAGCCACGCCCCAACGAACGGCCGCGCCTGGTGGTGCTGATCGGTGAGAAACAGAAATCTAGTCTTCGAGCTAGTCCTCAGTTTTGGCACCATAATCACTGATTTAAACAGTCAGCACCAAACCCATCATGGTAACTTCAGTGTTTTACATTTGCTTTCCCTTATCCTAGATGAATTATATCCATTATTTCCCATTCAAACAGCCAGATATTTAAGGGGGATGCTCAAGGGGGTGATGGCAGTGCTGCACCTAGGAATTGAACTTGCAACACCTACTTTATAAGCCCAGCTCCATAACTACCATGGCACATTTTTACCAAAGTGTTGCCACTGTATGCTGTCCATAATCAGAAATGCGCATGGCCCATTTGAGGAGGGGAAACGATACCATTGTGATCTCCTGTCCAGAGAAATATTGCGGGAATCCAGCCTGGATATGGCCTTAATTAGTCTATCCATACATGAGTTAATGAGTGAGCTGGTGTCAAACCCAGCCTGTGACCATTTGAAACAATACAACATTGGTTTAACAAATAATGGCACAACCAATGGTTTAACATACCTAATACTGTTGACTCCTTATGGTTTTTTGCTTGTATTGTACTCTACCTCACTTGTAAGTGGCTTTGGATGAAAGCATCTGCCAAATGAATAAATGTAAATGTAAAATGTAAATGCAATATAAGTACATGTAATGTAGCTCCATATCTGCCCTTGCTCCTCTTTTAAAGGTTAGTTTTCTTTTTGCAGGGAGCTGTGTGAGAGGTGGCATGAGTGTGCCCGCTGTTTGGCGGAACAGATTTTGACTTTGTGTTTTCTGGCACGCTGCAGGGTCCCTGGGTGCCCGGATCAATGAGCTCAAGCAGCGGGTGATAGCAGAGAACCCCCAGCGATACGGAGTGGCTGTGCCACGTGAGTGCTGTCTTGGCACCACATCAGAGGCCCTGTGTTCCCCCGGCTCCCCACACACACACGCAAACGACTCACTGTGCTACATGAGAATTGAAGTGTGGGGTCCTGGGGGGATACGTCCCATGAAAACGTACTTTATTCTGTCAAACTTTTACTTGTGTGCAAGAGGAGGTAGCCTCAGTAGTCGGGGTGCCCATGTTTCATAAATTTCAACTATTAAACGTCAATGTTCTCTTCTGTTGCATTATTGAAAAGAAATAACTCATTGCTACATATAAAATCGTTGGATTGAGACTGCGGCCCTGATCAAAAGGAATTTTCAACTTTGAGACACTCACCCCATAAGTTTCTTATTTGTTTTATTTTTTCCTATGAGAAACTTACTAAAGTATTTTATTAGCTTACCCTCACTGGTTCTAGTTACTTCTTAGTCATGTAAAGCAACAAATTGTCTCAAAGATTTTTGTCACAACAAAAATTTGTGGTTTAGAGTCTTTTGATCACAACACAGATTATTAACTTTTCTTGTAAACAGGAATTCTAGAGTAGATGATGAAGTGTTACAAAGTTCAAAAATCAAAGTGTTACAAAATCAGTAGGAATTGGCCAAAAATGTTGAAAACAACTAAGAATAATTGAGCCTGTTTGCTGGTGCCATCAAAATATTAGTCAAAATCACATTTGTTCAGTATATGGCTATATAAATGGCCAGTTTGTTAAAATTTTTTGCATACTTAAAATGGGAAATGTATACTTTGCTATTATTAACTAGTTTAATTACTTTGTGTATACTGGATGTTTTAGAGACATAAAAAACTAGCTAGTTAGACAGTAATATAGTATTTTACATTGCATACAGAGCATAAACAAATAAAAATAATTTAATTCTCAGAGCTAACTGAATGCTATTGTTTATAGCATTCAGTTAGCTCTGAGACTTTATAGCTGCAGAACTAGAATTACAATCATGAAATGAAAGTTTTGATTAATTGTGTTAAGTATATTTTACAGCATGTTTTTTTCCCCTCAAACATGAAATTAAAGATACAAACATTTCTCATTTGGTGTAAGTTTTAATGCTGTCAGTCTTGGTTCAACATTAGCACTGATATTTTTGCCTGTTGCACTGAACTTGGTTGTGGGTATGGGTATATGGAAATCTCTTCTAGAAGTGAGCCAAATGGAACTGGAAGTTAAAGAATGAACTTACTTTGTTTTTGTTTCTCCAGATACCACCAGGCCCAAAAAGAGTCACGAGAAAGAAGGAGTGGAGTACCACTTTGTCTCCAAACAGGTCTTCGAGGCAGATGCACAGAACAACAAGTGAGTTCTTTTCATGTGAATTGTTCAATGCCTCATTCTAACCATCATTTATAATAATATATAATAACATATAGTTTCTTTTCCTCACTCACTTTGCATAACACAATACAGTAGAATCTATTAGGACAGAGTGGACGGATTGAGACATTGTGCTACATAATAATGTGCTGTTCTGAGCTCAGATGAACCATGCTCTTGTTGTTCTAGATTCATTGAGCACGGGGAGTACAAAGACAACCAGTATGGTACCAGTCTGGAGGCCATACGCAGTGTGCTGGCCAGGAATAAACTATGCCTGGTGGATGTGCAGCCAGAGGTAAGAGGTAACATTCTACATATATGCACAGATAACTACTGAAGGAAAGAGTCAAAATGTCAATCTGATCAACAACAGTGCCTCAGGCTGGACTTGAACCTGGAACTCTGCTAACAAATCAAGTTAACCTAGCCACTGCCGCACACTGCTGATCCAGTGAATCTGATGATCTTTTTCAGACTTCAGATCATCAGACTCAGATCCAATACATCAGCCATCCCCCAAGTTCAGGAATGTATCTGTACTTTGTTCTTCAAATATTAAACATCAGAAGCAATGTTTCACCTACGAACCTATCCTGTATCTCTTTCCTCATGGGTCTGTAGCTCTAACACTGCTTCTTGCTGACTCTCCAATATACTGCTGTGTTCAGTCACACCTTTGCTGTGACTAAGCATGCTCATCAACACCTCAGACCATCTGGATGTGCGCTGTGTAGCAGAGCCCTGACCTTGAGTGTCTGATTCCCCCCACCCGCACACTCCATAAGCATGCCAGTGTTTAAAGGCTGAATCACCAGCTCGCTGGGAGGCTGCTCTCAAAACAGCCTGCTGGAGCAGTTTTTGAGTTTGAGGTGATTGATGGGCCTCACAGCACTGGTCTTCTGTCAGTTAGACCTCTGTGCAGAGAAGATGGTGAATGTAAGGCACTGTAGAGTGGATTTAGGTCACCTTTGCTCTCTACTTTGCAAGGTTGTTCTTTTCCTTTACACTATAGTCAAGCTCCGTCTGCCTCAGATTTTCGCTGTTGGTCATTTTTTTGCATAAAACCTGAAATGTAAAAATTTAAAGCAGTCATAAAAAAGGTTTTGCTCATTATTATATAAATAAGGTGGTTCATTTGGTTTGTAACTCATGCTTTAACTGATAGCCTTATTGTTGTACTCAACAGATGCATGATGTTAATTTAACCACTGTTGATGACAGAAACATTACTTCAATGTAACACTGAATGTTTACATTAACACTGTGTCAAGAATTCAGTTTGCGTTGGCTTGGTGTCTCTACGGTAGACTAACAATGCCTTGGTTACCAAAATTTACTAGAAATGTGACAGTGAATGCCTTGCCTTGTGTTCCTGTGGTGCCATCAACTCCATTCCCTGACCGCCAGGCACTGAAGACCTTGCGCACAGCAGAGTTCAAGCCTTACGTGATCTTTGTGAAGCCCCGGGTCCCAGAGAGCCGACGGCGCCGCAGTGCCGCCACCTCACCGGGAGGCGGGGAGCACGGCCGCATCACGGTGAGACTGCCAGGCCCACCGAGCCTCCTTACTGTTATCACATTAGCTATCGACGTTTTCAGCATTCATTAGTTGTGTACGCTATGTTCTGCACCATAGAATTGTTTCTGAAAGAGGAAATTCATGAAATTGCTCGTGGACATCATCTCTCAAGTCATTTTCTCACAAGTCTTCTCAAGTCTTATTGGGGTACCAATTCCCCTCTCAGTTCTCAGTCCTTGGCTCAAAATTTGCATTGATATTTTAGCTAATTGTAACTGCTACTATCAAAAACAGTGTGGACTGCACTTTGGTGAATTATGGGTATGATGTTTGCAAAACGCTACTGAAGCAACCGCAGATGTTTTGACATAGGTGCATTCTGGATACATTGTTGTCAGATACTAACAGAGCAGCCTGACCTTCCCTCTCTCACTCTTCTCACTTGGAAGGATGAGGACCTGCAGGAGATGCGTCAGTCGGCGCAGCTGATTGACCAGCAGTATGGCCACCTGGTGGACCGGGTCCTGTTGAAGGAAGACACGGCCAGCGCCTGTGCTGAGCTGCGTAGCATTCTGGAGAGGCTGGAGAGGGAGCCCCAGTGGGTCCCTGTCAGCTGGGTGAGGACCTAGCCCCCTGCACTGACACTTCCCTCTAAATGCCCAGTCAAAGCGACCCCTCTCCACCTCCATCCTGCTCCCTCCATTAGTCCAATTTCCATTGCTGTCAACCCCTCTATACACAGGACAAGGGCAAACTGAATGGAGGAAGTGCGACCCAGGAGGGGAGTTTGGAATGAATGTGGGGGGCTGTACTTTCACCCAGGGTTTGCTGAGATTAAGATGATGTAACTGCTGAAGCCTGGCTGGAGTTGTGCTGGTAAGATCAGCGGTGGATCGTGGTTTGACTAAAGCAAGCGTCAAACTGGATTCGAACCTTTCAATTTTAACAACAAACCTATGAATCCCAGCCTCTTTTTTGTGGACTCTCACTCAGAGTTATACAGGTGCGAAGAGTGCCATGCCCATGTTCCTGGGAAAAGCCCTGTGCACATGGGTTGAGAACTTCCCCAAGTTTGTTAACTTATTTGAAAGATTGGGTGTCGTTTTGTTTTCTGTTTATGTTGTGTTGTACAGATCATGGCTGTAATACCTCATCAGTTTGTCCTCCTAACAGCACCTTTGGGAGGAGCCATAAAGCAATGTACTCTTTACTGTGTGCAAGGGGCTGCCGCAGTATGCATATCCACTCCACATGCATTGGCTCCCTGTAAGCAACACCACAGCCCATCGCTTCCTGTTCTCCCTCATTGATTGATATGCACCAGTGGCTGCCATGATCTGGACTGCCAGTTTATCCACCTTATGGGCAACAAATCATCCATATCCCTGATGTGTTGATCAGAAATGTAATACACACAGTTCACGAATTGTGAGCGCTGTGATGGAGTCAGAAGGCTGTGAGGATTGCTGACAGCTCTTGTCCTGCTGTGAACCTAAGATGAAAGCCTGATATTCAACAGACTACATGGTGCTTCCAAGCCTTTCCGCCAACTCGTGGAGAGGATGCTTTCTGGAATCAACATATCCTTGTGTGTGTGTATGTGCATTGTTACACAAGTGCAAATGATCTCCTGTCAAAATGAGAAAGATGATCCCATGACTTCCACTTCAAAGAATCAGTAACAGTTCATTTGTATGTTATTCCAACATAAATCAATTGACGCAATCATAAAAATGGGACAGAAGAGAAACCATTATACTGAAGTTGATGTGGACTTCAGTTTCAAATATTTTAAACATTTTGGCTGTCTTTATCTTGACTGTTTGGTGTTGTGGAACACTTGGGGTGTTTTATATTATGTGCATGACAACCTGCCAACCAGGACTGGCTGGTTTAATATTGACTAAGGGCATGAAAGGTTGAATGCATACGGATTCATTCTGATTTCAGACATTTATTAACATGCCCTTAGAAAAGCTGACATACTGAAAATGCTTTACCAAGGTCCTGCTTTGCAGATCATGATCAATATTACATGTTTTTGTACTTGGATGTAAACATTAAATACACTGCAAATACAATGGCAACAATACGGAAACTAGTTAAAAAATATTGATTTGGATTGTGCAAATACCTGACAAATTTATTATTCTTTGACCCAAAGACTTGTTTGTATGTTTAAGTGTGTTGGTGTGTGTATGGGTAATATAAGCACACAAAACATGCATTGAACATATTCCATTTGAGATGATGATGTAATGAAAATAAACACATAAAAATTATGTTTAAGTTTATATTAAAGGTTAACAAATATCCTATCTGTATTTTATATAATACCTCCCTGTATTTAGTTTTGGTCTATGTTGTCTCAGTAGGAGCCATACAGCCTGGATATAATGACAACCACTAAATGTGGACTCAGCTTGCACCTCTGGCAGAGCCAGTTCCAAAATGATGAACCCAGGAAAACAAAAATGACTGGTGTGAAATATATAGCAAAAGACTTACGATTGAACTGTTCAAACAGAAATATTGTTTAATTGTATCCAAGCTCTGTAGCCCCAGCATTACAGTTGTTGACACAGAGCTGCACTGCAAAATGAATTTGTCTCTAAGTATTATTCATTTTTAGATAATGTATAAAATTAATATAAATTGAATTTTTTATCAGTAACCTTCTCATGGGAATCTTTCTTGATACTTTTCAAAATGGAAAATGTGAATATGAATCCATGTTTTACTTTATTGGACATTCAACCCACCCCCTCCCCAAAAAAAGGGACTGAGTGCTTAACTGCTGAAACAGTGAAGATACCCCTGTGTGCATTTGTACCTTGTGCTGATACAGAATCAATTTCTTCCTAATACCAGACAGGCAGCCATAAACATTCTGACTCCAGTAATACTGGAAGATTCCAGGGCTTCAGTTTTAACACAGAAGGCTGTACAGTGATAGGCTCCAGGTGTTGGAGACAGGAATGAACACAGTACCATGAAACAGGCCCATGTTCACCACAATGCTTACTAAAATACAACACAACCTCATTTTAATAAGGCCTTAGAAATGACATCAAAAAAAGACCTTTTCACAATTTTTTGAGGGCCAGTATGAAATGCTGGAAGGTAACATCAAAACGGTTTACCTAGACACAACTATAAGCTTTTCAAAAAAAAACTGCATTCAAAAAACTGCATTTCAAAAAAACCGGATTCTGATTTCAAAAGAATTGCTCTCCTCTCACTTCTGTTGTTATAAAACTTGTGTACTATCCAATTACAGCCACTCATATTTAAAAAGAAAAATATTTAATGTGAAGCAATCAAAATCTTACTTGAGAAAAATGGGAGTGGCATAAAAAAGTCTCATGCACTCCTATTCTAAGTAGTGCAATAAAAAAAATCAATCTACTACTAGTAGTTGGAAGACCTGTTTTTGGTCCTGTGATAAAGCATCTTAATTGGACTTGACAGTTATATGGTCCATTTCTTATGCTCTCAACCTTCAGGAAACTCAAGTCTGCCAGAGCATTTTTTTTACCTTTTCTTCAATTTTTGATGAACTCTTACTGTAGCTTGTTGAATTTAAGTACAATGTAAAAAGTGCCATAGTAAAAGAAAGTGATGTTGCATTTTGTAGTCTGTGATATTTATAGCTGGGGAAAGAAAGCGGTAGAGGTAAGAGTGTGAGGATGGGAAGAAGGGATACAGCCGTCTGTGGTTTGACTTTTACACCCATTTTCAGGATTCAGGTGCCAAGTCAAGGCGCTGCTATTCATAAGATAAATGGAATTGGAAAAGCAACATCTAAACACTCAGAAATGTGTGACTTCTGCCTGCCAATACTGCCAGCTCAACTGTTTCTCAGTTAGTTTAAATATCCAAAATTTACTTTGATGATCTGTGTTTGCTAGTACGTAATGTACTAGCAAACAATGTTTATACTATACCTATAGTTCAAATTACTTACATTGATCCGGCAGTATTCAGCAGGTATTAGGGTTAAGTAGTTTCATGCCTTTGTTGAAGTTGTAACCATTGCACAGAATGAGTCCTATATAAAAACAGATCAACTCATGAAAGAGATGGGGATATAAATAAGAAAGAACTTTACATTTTTAGTTTTTGGGACTCAGAGATACACTTCTATGTTACCTACGGAACCTGACAAATGTATCACACTGCATTCTTGAACAGTCACTTTTTTCCCAGATCAGTAACAATAATAATAACTTTCGACTGATGTAGGACATTGAACAAATAAGTATCAGACAGTATCAGACAATGTAGAGACTTCTAAAACAAGGTACAGGGTCATGCAAATAAACCCTCATGCAGCTCAGTCAGCACTCACCTTAAGTGCAGGCTGAGTCCTAACAGTGTGGGTTCAGAACTGACCATGCCATAATTACACCCACAATGACTGGGAGCCCAGAGCATCAGAACAAACTGACTTCACTCTGGATCAATGGAAAGGACGATCTCTGAATAGTGGTGAAGCAGCAACAAAATATTCTGCACCCTGATGTGAACTCAGAAGGTGTTTGTGTACCTGCACCTTAAATACAAGGGTGGAAATGTCCCAACTGCTTTGATGTTTGCTCTTTATAGTGATAAAAAGGGCATGTTGGTACTCTGAAGACTAAATTTAAGCAAGCAAGAGGGTGTTTTGCAGTCATGTGTTGACAGATATCTGATGGTCTCTACTATCATTTTTGTAGCAGATGACTGTAAGTGATACAAAAAAATATGACCAGCTAAGAAAAATACTCACAGTTTAACTGTACAGAATTTCAACTTCCACCCAAAGGCTATGCTTGCCATAGGCCAGTGTGACCAGACTTCACTGAAATTAATGAGACACATGGCGTGTCTATCTGACAGATGGATGTAGATGGGTGCATTCACATTTTAATACACAACCAGTGTACATCTTTAAGAGATTTGGTGGCAGACACCATTTATTGATAATTAAATTTGAGAAACAGTTACAAACCAAACCTAAAGCAAACAGAAAAAACAATATACATATGTGGTTGAGACCTGGACACCGTTGGGTTGGACACCCCTGGTGTTCTACTTCCAGAGCTTCTTGATGGACATGTTCTTCTCGCTGTCTTTCTGCATCACCTGCTTGGGAACAAGACAGCACTGAGTTCATCTGCACTGGAAGACATCTGATTACAGGGTGCTTCAGTGACACAGGGAATGCAGATTAGGGATCAACAGGAACAGAAGGAAATAAGATGAAAGGAAAGGAGGGGTGCCGGGGAGATTACAAGCTTTTGACACTTGGGGGAATGAAAAGGGAATAAGAGACTTGCCTTGGCAACGGCCATTTCGAAATCCTCCTGCGTAACGTGCACTCTCCTTTCTCTGAGAGCGTACATCCCGGACTCCGTGCAAACGCCCTGCGCAGGACAGGGGGAGAGACACAGTTCAGAGTTGAACCCTCCACTGTGTACAACACACTCAGCAACCAAATCAACTTCCACCGGTCATCTCAAAGACTGCAAAGGTGCGACATGTCAAATGTTTGGCATGTTCGAGTCTCAAGGCTTAGACAGGACCCAAATTTCAGTGATGTAAAATAACCAGACTTGGTATGACCCTCAACAAAAAGGTATATTGCCTGAAATTTTATTTGTGACACACGTAACCTCCTAATTGGCTTCTAGCAGTCAGGCAATGGGTAGCATTGTGTTTGGTGTCAAAGTTCAATTGCTACTGTGGTGAGAGGACATTACTGTGACTAAGTAATCTGATCACTGTAAACAACAAGATCACACATGTAAGCAAGGGAAAACCCACAAGCCTACAGGAGAGGACACTAAGAAAATAGCACTGAACAAAATGGCATATTACTTAGAAATTCTCATTCTCTGGGAATACAATTCTACACTTTGGCCTTCATGTATGAACTGAGTTGTTTCAGTGATTAAAAAAATATTACTAAGTTCAGAATCTGCCCTGATAGGGACAGTAACGGGAAAAAAAATATTATTCAACTGGCCTGTAGATTCTATTGCAAAGGTCCTCTTAAGTGTGACATCAGCACTGTAAAACTGCAAAACAGCACTGTAAAGACGCCCTGCCTCAGGATTCAGCCCAGCTGCTCACCTTGACCTCTGCCCCCGATGCTCCTGGCATCAGCTCAGCAATCTTGCGCAGATTGATCCCGCGGGTCAGGTTCATCTTGCGGGAATGGATCTTCAGGATATCCAAACGGGCCTGTGAATGAACGGAATGGGAGGGTCAGCTTTGCACAAAATGCCTCTTAAGTTTAAGTAAATGAATGTTAAGAGTGTCAACAGTCTGAAAGAGTTCTCTGTCCTTCCACACAGTGTCATCCTGAAGCCTTCAAGACAGTGAGGAATTGGACTGGAGGCAAATGGTAAACTAATAATGGATAAGGGCTCTAAAAGCTGATGGTAAAAGCTAATAACAAGGTCGCTTAATTTCCATTCATCGATTTATTATATACCTTCTAAAACTTAATTATGGGAGGGTGGTTAATCTGAAAAAGATAGAGACAGAGCCTCACCTCTTCATTGGGAGGAGGGAACTCAATCTTCCTGTCAATACGGCCAGGCCTGAGCAGGGCAGAATCCAGGATGTCGATACGATTGGTGGCCATGATGACCTATCGAAATGGAATATTCAAAAAATAGAAGGACAATTATAAGCAAAAGCAAGAGAACCAGAATTCCAAGGCTTCATTCACTACAACTTTTATTTTGTACTGTAAAGTACCTACTCTGGTTTTATGTGTGTTTTACATTCCTGTCACCACACAAGAAGTACCCCTTGTGGTACAAGTTATTTGTTTGATTTTTTACTTTGTTGCCCGAATTAGAGAAATTCACATCAATTTTCTGTACCAATCTAACTTATATAACAGAGACATCTGACCACCTCCAAGGCTCCAAGAGTGATGCGTGAACACAAGAAGGGAAAGGTGGGAGGGACAGGGGCACCTTGATGTTCTTTGTGGCCTCGAAGCCGTCCAGCTGGTTGAGCAGCTCCAACATGGTCCTCTGGACCTCGCTGTCGCCCCCCGAGCCCCCCTCCAGACGGGACGAGCCGATGGAGTCGATCTCGTCCATGAAGATGATGGACGGAGCGTGCTCCCGAGCCATGACGAAGAGCTCACGCACCATACGTGCCCCTGCGGCCACGTGAGACATTGCAGGACATTGCATGGCGGCTAATAGCTTAGCGTTCACTACACCATAGCGTACCATCTCTGACATGTAATTCGAGTACAACATTCCAAAATATGCCACGTACATCAATGCAGAAGAATATTAGCATGAACTTTCATATTTTAATTTCTCAAACATCCAGTTAAGAGCTCGTCAACAGTACTGAAACTAGTGACAGTACTGCTGTACACACTGCTCATAGAAATATGAGGCTGCATTACGGGAATAAACGTCCTGCCAGAATGCAAGTTCCCTTTTGCCCAGCTGAGCCGATGGCTAAGGACTCACCCTCTCCGATGAACTTCTGCACCAGCTCTGAGCCGGAGACCCTGATGAAGGTGCAGTCGGTGTGGTGGGCCACTGCTCGGGCCAGCAGAGTCTTCCCTGTGCCCGGGGGACCATACAGCAGCACACCCTGGAACACAAGGGACACCAAATCTCATCCACACATTTACAAAGGTGCTTGTGACCACAGTTTAATACACACCATTTCTGATTGATCAACACCTTGAGTCAACAGCTCCTGAATGTCATTATACAAAACACTTCCTTCAGAGTAAATTACTTCTAAAAAAAGTCTCTGCAGAGCCCTCCCTCCAAAATGCCCACAGTGCAATGCTGTTTCTGAGGCACTGCAAATAATGAAAGCAAATGGTGATGAGGTCCAATACGGAGCCAAACAGTGACAAAACAGAAAAAAATGTGCACTATTAAATGCTTTTCACAGCCAGAAAACACAACCCAATTTACTTGTGTCCAAACAATGCAGATGAACTGAAATCAAATGTGAGTGCAGTGACAGGACCAACTCTGAACATACACTTGCGGCCTCTCCCCACCCCAGCCTCAGGTCACCCACCTTGGGCTGAGCGATTCCGAGAGCCTCAAAGAGCTCTGGGTGCTTGACTGGGAGCTCGATCACTTCTTTGATCTCCTTTATTTGTTTGTCCAACCCACCAATCATCTCGTATGTGGAGTCAGGAACCTTCTCCACCATCATCAGAGACACCAGTGGATCCACCTTGTTGGGCAGGATCTTGTGGAGTGTGTAGCTGTCATTACGCAGGGCCACACGACAGTTCGGAGTCACCTGATAAAAATACACAGGTTTTGATACCTTTGTAAAGACTCCTCGGACAACCACAAGCACTGTCAACCTCTGCTGAATCACAGCTCAGTTGAGTGCTACATGTCAAAATGAAACGTAATGCACAAACTGTGAAGTTGTCAATAAAAAATAAATCATGAACAAGAGAAATGAACATTATGACTAGTAATGGACAAACCAACTTAAAACAAGCAGTGAAGTCCTGTATCAAAATGACGTTGTGCTCACATCATTGATGTCGATGTTCTTGTCCACATCCACCACGAACTTGCCCTCTGGGTGCACCTGGAAGAACGATGGTGAGAGGGTCAAAAGGCTGTGAGGTGAAACTAAACTAAAAAACACAGCCACCTTCACCGCAGCCAAAAGGACAAGCATCTCACCTTAACTAACACCTTCTTCTTGTCCATGGCTCTCACTACCTCCCCAACATAGGAGCCCTGCTCTTGAAGCAACTGCAACTCCTCTCGCAGAAGACGCACTAAAACATACATACATGTGCAGAAATTGTATTCACATAATATGCGAGGGGTGTGCAGACATTGTGAAGGGCCTTGTCTGTGGAGAAAGGAGGATGGAAATGACACGGAATGAAAACCAGCTTACCTTTTGCATTGAGCTCATTTCTCTGTGCCTGCAGACGCCTAAGGTTCTGACTCTTGTCATTCACAGTCAGCTGAAAAAGGAGGAGATTTTTGTTCATTGGTTCAAATGAAAGACACGGACCACACTTGTTTCTGACATGTGCTTTTCTTACCTGAAGTTCTTCAATTTTTGAAAGATAATATTGTCTGAGTCCAGTGCCTCCTTTGCAGTCTTCCATTTCCATCTGCAGATACAACGCAAATTACTCAAGACCGTTTCGTGCACAAGAAACAACGCTGCTCGAGAGCTAGCTAACCTACTATTCCTACATGAACCACTCACTAGATCACAAGCTAAGTAGCAAATAAAGCAACCACACAGATTTCGTGGATGTTAGCGAGTTCATTTTCCCCCCAAACATCACTCGTTTTACATCTCACTAGCTCGCTAGTCAGTTGCCAGCTAGATACGGTATATTCCAGTTTCTCGTTCTTCAACATAATAGGACTATATTTAAGTTTGTTAGCTCGACATATGTTTTTTCTAACGATATGAACTAATATCAGCTATCCTAATCCATCTAATAATCAAGACAACTTGGTATGACCAAACGAAGCATCTATCATAAACTTCAGCAGTTAGCATGACACAATCAAAATCTAACAGCTAACAAGCTAGATACTTTTAGGTTAGTCCGGTTCAGTAGCTAGCTAAATAACTGGATGACAGGCTAGCTATCTAGCACGACAGCCTACCTACGTAACTGTTTAACAGTTCATCATCAAGCTATGGTTATTCTAGGAGATCAAGCTTCATTAGGTTGCAAATGTGTTTAGGTCGACCAACATATAAATCGCAAGTCACAGACAGGTACATTATGCGAAAACGGGCTAACAGGCTAGTTAGCAACAATGAGACAGCAAACCACACAGAACAAACGAGTTGAGCAATCAAAAATAAAACGTTCCACTTGCATGATAATATTGGAGGCAGAATGAAGCTCTTAAATAGTAAGACCCAGATATGCCGCCTAATAAAGCCCAAAGATGATATTTTACGAAACTACTACATTTTAGAAATATAATTACTTCTTACATGATCAATCCCGTCCAGCGCCATCTTGCTTACACCAACTTCCGTACGGCTCCGGGGTACTTCCGAAATGCGGCCAATGCTTCACTGCAGAGGCGTCGCAGTAAAACACAGCGCCTGCTAGTGGAATTTGCATCGACTCGGCACATGTATCTATTCTGCAGGACGACACTGGGGGGCGTTTGAACGAAAAGAATCGGTTCCTTTCCCCGGTGCAAAGTACAGAAATGAGACTTACATCGACTCGTTTACTGGAAAAAAGCGTTTACTACAGTTACTTTCATCTAAAACACATCGGCGGCGACGAATGGCACGGCACGTGTTTCATAAGTTTGGGCGAGACACATGTAGCTAATCAATGCACTGTGATATAATTTATCTATTTTTGCAGTTGGTAAAAACGTTTAACTAAGAACATTTTACACCTCCTGCTTCCTGTAAACCTGATTGTGATTAAAAAGGCAAAAAGTTAGCCAGTCAGTTATAAGTAAATCCCAATGAGAGCTTGAAGAGCTTAATGTACATCACCTTGAGATTTTGTGCGTTGTGAATGTATTATAGTTTTTGAATTATTATTTTCAAATCACCAGAGGTGTACCCCCATCTAAGTCTTTTTCCATTCTAATGGGCCATTAAGGAATGGAAAACTGGCCTCCCTGCCAAATGCAAGTATGTTCAAGCCAATCCCCACTAAATAACTACTTAGCCTTGACTTATTTCAAGGAGAGCACAATGGAGTGTGCAAACAGAGTGAAGCCAGAGACAGGTATTACCAGATTATCCTGTTTCATGCAACTTTCTCTCATCCTCTTTGAACGCTCCAACGGTCTCAGCTTGAACATGTATGGGCAGTTTCAACACTATAACTGAACTATTTTCTCAGTTCCTGTTATGCACGGTTAACCTCACTTTGATGCCAATTCCACTGGCAGAACCTAGTCCCAGTCACAATCATGTTCTTCCCAACACCGCCTCATACATTTCCACTCTGGTGTGCTATTGCAGTTCAAGTTCCACTGTGTTCCTAGGATTTTTAGGTATAGTTGTTATGGTAAGAAATCATTAAATATAGTAAGAATCTAGATAGACTCCTATCCATTATCTAGATTGTAAAACAACCAAGGAAAAATCAGGAAATCTTTATACTAGACAACTTTTTTTGAAGCAAGCATCTTTTATTTTATTTATTTTTTTTACAAATATACCAAAATCCCAAAATATATAGGTATAAAAGATATTTTAAAAAGCTTCTGATTGTAAATAAAAAAAACATGCAAACTCCTTACAAAGAGAAACAAGTGTTCATTTCCTGTCTGAGAGAACACTGAGCAATTACAGTTGTGACATCGTGAACAAATCAGGCAAGGTCAGAACTGGCCAAATCCTCAAGGGCTGCATGAACTTTCTCCTCTATTCAAAAGGAAGAGGATGACTAGTCAAAACCTTTAAGTAATTTCTTGGGAAATTAATTAAATTTACTGGATCCCACACTGAATAGGGCAATACCAGTCAGGCCCAGTACTTCAGTAACATTGTGCCTGCTGTTTTTTTCCTTTGATCGAAGTGCTTGAATCAGGACTGTTGACTGCTACTGCAGGAGTGCTCCAGGACCAGAACTGAAAAGCACCCTTTCCCTACCCATGGGTAGGCTGGAAATCTTAAGAGCTATAAGGATGCAAGGTGTATAATTTTAAATTCTGATAAAGCCTATGTGTTCTACTGAATAATCTATATTTCATCAGGTGAACCTTTATTAGTGCCAAAGTAGCCTGAAAGACATCTATAAAACATGACAGACTGCAGACCTTGAGTCTTGAAACAGAGCAACTTTACCTCATAACTTTACAATGAAACACATTTACTGCCATAAGATTGTCAGCTCTCTCTTTCGTATGAAAAGTAAACTGCATTTTACACCTCTTAGTGCAACAAACTTTGCTGTAACAAGCAGATGTATGCAGCACTGCCTGGGTATTTTTTGGAATGTTTATTGATTATTAACACTGTTACAACCAGCAAATAAAAACCTGCATCAGGTTCAATAAGCACAATCCTAGTGGTATGAGAAAAGAAGCATAGACATAAAAGCTAAAAGTGATCCCTCCTGAGGACTTCAGAAGGCTTGAATTCCTTCCTGATGGGTGTAAGGTCAGAGTAATGGCTGGTCTCTCAGTGAAGACCCCAAACTCTAACCTCACTATGCCTCATAATTCCTCTCTTGGCTTTCCTACAGTGTAACACCCTAACAACAACACAAACAGACTGTAAACACATGAGTGGTATAACGTCAACTGAACAAGAACAGCTGGAAAACCAAGCAAGCATTTTTCCCCACCAGCAGGAGAAAAACATCATCAGCTCTAAGTGCCACAAAGGTTTCCTGAGTGTACTGGCAAACATTGATTTTTGCATACATGTCGGGCAAAAACCCACATGGAACGTTCAATTTGGCCAAACTCTTGGTAGTCACTAAGGATTCTTAAAATGAATATTTAAGCTGCAATTGTGGCTTTCCAAGCCTGGGGGTGTGTACCCCTTTATAACAAAATACCACACAACCACTTCACTGTGCAAATGCTTACACCTTAGAAGCAAAAGTTACACACAAAAATCATACAAAAATAAATTGGACTTGTGAAACTGAGCAGACTTGCAACATGAAGAATAAACTAGGAATCAATGAGGCAAACAGTATGCATTATAATGCAGAAAAATAAGATGCAAGACAGTGTACATTTCACTGTGGTCCATCATATCAGAAAGTACTGATTTAAAAAAATGACCGAAAAAATGCAGTGTAATCCAGTTTTCCCCACTTCCACAATATCGTAAACGTGGGCAAACTGGCTTAACTGACAGAAGGAAAAAAAAACATTACATTAGCAAAATTCACAAGAAAGTAAAATGAAAGAGCATGAAACTGCAAATGTGGACTGATTCCAGTTTTGCTGATTGACTGCATAGTTCCAGGTTGGACGTGAAGGCCACCATGGGGCTTGCCCTGTGAACAGGCCTGCCCTGTACCGCTGAGTGAGCCCTGGGAGGAGAAGACGGCTGACAGCTGGAGAGGGGCCCTGGTCAGGCCTGGGCTTCAAGTCAGTCGGATTCCTAGCACCTGCTCCAGCTCCTGTCGTCTCTGCTGCACCTGAGGAGAACACAACAGATGCGTAGAGGCAACCAGTTCTGTTTGATTTGGTAAAACAACAAAATAAAACCTGACTCGCTTGAGTGGAAGCTGAAGGTACAAGGGCAGGCTTTAATTTGATTTTGGCAACTACTAAATTTTAGAAATCAGCAAGTTTCCCCTTTATAAACTTAGAACAGTGTAAAAACCAGAAGACATTCTGTACTAAATGAGGTACTATATAAGACATCTCTAAAAAGTGAAGCTACCCACCTTTGAGAAGATGTAACGGCCCACTGCCTCAGGGACCCAAGGAGCCTGGTAGAACTCAGTACGCCTCTCTTCCTCTGGGTTCCCTGCCGTGTCTGTCATCAGCTGATACACAAACATTACCATGACAACCATGGCACCTCTGTCATGGACACTCACTCACATGCACTCACAAAACAGTCAGTGTGTACATTCAGATACCCTTTTTTCTGAATAAATCTGAGATCAATACTGGCCTATTGACTTCTCCATCATTCTGCAATACAGGGGTGGCTAACCTGTGGTTCTACAGTCTTATGTGGCCATTCAGAGGTTCATATGTGGCTCCATGAAGTGAGTTTGAATATTAAAAAACAAACAAAAAAAACCCCAGATCCATTAAAGCTATGAAGCTACGATGATGAAAATGTTACGACTGGATCCTGTGAAATGTGTAAAATGCCATTACAACGAAGACAAACAAGAGGGTGCTCTTGTGCAAGAAGTGCTCAGGTGATCCCTGTCATCTCAACAGAAGCATTAAACCATTGGAACTGTAAAATATATATCTTACAAAACAACATCCCCTCCCCTTCATGTCAAGTGCAAAATAACACAGTCATAAAAACCCTTGGCACTTCTTATAATAAATGAAATGGGTATTAAACTTTTGATAACACTTTTACTGGAGCCCTTTGAAAATGACAGTTACAAATTCAGGCTCCTACTCTGCTCTGAATCAGATGGGCCACCCCTGATGTAATAAATGAGTTAACAGTGTTTACCTGAGCCTTCCACCTAACCTAACTTGCCTTAGTAAATACCCAGCTGTGCTGATGGATGCTGTATAAATGAGACCACATTATAACCACTCTGGATAAGTTAATCTAATAAGTAAACAACTGATAATACTCACATGCACCATTATCGTTATGATGATAATCTGTCTGTGAATGCATTAACATGCATACAGTAATTGATCCCTTGCCTACCTTGAGGTCCCGACACTGGGACTTGAGCCAGTCCTGGATGAACTCCTGTGGGTTGTTGCTGAAGCTCAGCATGAAGTCCCTCTGGGTCTTCAGCTGGTTAATGGACTCGATGGTCTCGTGGATCTGAGGGGCAGACTCAGGGCACTTAATTCAGACAACAAACATCACGCTCACTCTCCCTCGTCCCATCTTCCAAAATGTTATAAGCTTCAGAATTGTGCCTGCTTCACTAACTGCGTCATGGATGATTTGTGTGGAGACAAATTCCCCCCCTACCCTTCAAAGTACAGAGTAAATGGCACACACCTTCATCTCCAAGGCTGCAATCTCCTGCTGGTTGGTGGTGGAGGACAGGAAGCTGTTCATCTGCCCCTTCAGAGGGTCATCCACCTCCACGTCAATGTCGTAGCAGGCGGTCTTCTTCTGGTCGTTGGGGTCCACGCTGAAACCAGAGGGTCGGTCAGTCGCGTGCACCCACATTTACAGCAGTTACTACAGCTGATCCTCGGACCCGCGCTCCCCTCTCACCTGATGACATGGTTGATGACAATGGGGTCCGGGTGCTGCAGCAGGCCCGCCAGCTTCATGGGGATCTCAGAGAACCTCATGCGTGTGCAGCCGAAAATCTGCACAGAAGGCAAGGACGTTACCAACCCAACACCCCTTCCTCCAACTCAACCCAACACCCTACCGTTGCCACTGAAACAGTTTTGTGCTACATCAACAGCAACCGCCAGCTGGCTTGCGCCTTTTGCAACGCATTCAACATCCCCGTGCATCTGTGGGCCCCACCTGTCGGAAGTAGCGGTTGCAGTTGATGTACTCCTTCTCGTGGCTGTCCTGCAGCTTGTTGTTCTTGATGTAGAGCCACAGCGCCTGCATGATGCTGGCCCGGGTCTGCGTGTGGACCCCCAGCAGCCGGGCCAGGCGGGGGTCCAGCTTGTACTGGGGGGGCTGGGGGAGAACAAGAGGAGGAGATCTGTCTGGGATGCTCTGTCAGAACCACAGAAATCCAATAGCAGTCCAGCAAATCAAACCTGATTGTTATATCTGCAGTGGTGGATCCCTAATGTTGGACGAGCTTTAAGACTCATAGATTTGAGATACAAGTAACTGCGGACTGGAGGAAGCCTTGTAAAACTGACAGCTGGCAATACAAAATAACTTTAGCACACACCCATAGTTACAGTCACATAATACTTATATTGTTTCACATTAGTTATACAGCTGGGTATTTACTGAAGCATTCAGGTTAAACGCTCCAAGCCAGGAATGGTCCTACATTTATAGACTCTAAATGTAGATATACCTGGTGGTCCAGCATGAGGAGAAGGGTGCACTTCACATTCACGTCACCTGGTCGCTTTACTTGAAACCCGTCAGTCTCCTGGGTGGTGGGCATTCTGTGCCACTGAGACAGCAGTGCAGGCAGACAGTAAGCGACTCTCAGCAAAAAGCACCTCTGTTAACTTGTGTTGTGTTCAATTATAGCAAGCTGCCACTGATGTTTCCAACACATTTTTGACCTTTTTATTACTGGTCATGATGAGCTGTCTGAAACTCTTCTGACAAGGCAGTGGTTTTGCTATTACATTGTTTCTGAAACTGTTTCAGCTAGGGGGTTGCAGCTAACATAAGACACAGGGACAACTGTGAAAACTGAGCTCATTTCTGAAATCAAAGAACCTTGTTATATGGCTTGGGCTAAGCACCTGGCTGAAGCACTGTGAAGCACATGTGCGTGGTTACTGTATGTGGCATGTGACAAATGTATTTTGTACATCATTTCCCATGGTCCTTAGTTTATCTAGGTCTCATACCTCCACTAGGTGGTTATCTGGCCCATAGAGCTCCTTGTCAAGCTCGATGACCAAGCTTTTAAAGAAGGATGAAAACTTCCTCTTCTGCTTTCCAGGCTGAGGATGAAATGAAATGGAACAAAAAACAAAACAGAGGCTTAACTGGTTTTGTCTTTGTTGGGTTGTATGGTACAGAAGGCAGCTGCATTGTTTGGGGCTGACCACATCAGGGGCTGGTTCTGGGGAAACTCAACATTCTGGAGGACTGGCTGTCTTTACAGCCTCTGGTGCCATGTCTCCTTGCGCAATGAAAACCCTCCCCCTCACCCCCCTCCTTGCTCTCCCCCTCACCCACCCCTCCTACACACGCTCTAACTGCTGAAAGAAAACAAGTTCTTCCTTTTCATGTGGCTGCAGTCAAGCCGACTTCTTTCAGCTGGAACACAAATATGAGGGTTCAGGTCTTTGCGCTTTGCATGTAAGAAAGACTTTCCATTCCCTTTTTTTCCCCCGACTTTGAAAGGGAACTCGGGACAGGGCGAACACATCTGGTTTTGGGGAGTGAGCTGAGGACATGCGCCAACCCAGTTGGAAAAGCTAGAGAGACACTTGAGACACCACAACAGGGAAAAGTGCCTGAACAACTCGGCTGGAAATCTGTTATAAAGCCGTATAAGAAAGCTTCTGATACGGACCGCTGAATGGACAAAACGGACCTTCGGTCATGTTCTTTGTTTTGGTCAAATGCAATTGCTGCCTTTCTTAAAAGGCAAAAAACACACACCCCTGATCTTTAAACCATTTTAAATGACAGGAAATCGGCCTGTGTGACATGAAAACAAGCTTGTGCTGGTCTTACTGATGGGTTAAGTTGCTAGGGACACAATTTATTTTTTTACAGTCTGCCAAAAACTTAACTTAATCTGCCTGTCTAATCTGATAGGACACTACAGAAACCTTTTCAGGGAACTGCTTTGCAATCTTCCGAAAACACCAGGGCACGAAAGCAATGGCTCCGAATCCCATTTTCTGTCATTTCAACTGGTCGGGGATAGATGCAGTTTCATCCGTTTTAGCTTTTCAAAATGTACCTACTCATCACATGAGCAGTGGAAAGTGTGAACGCTGTTAAAATCGATGAATACTAGAACATTCTAGCCCATCTGACTGACAAGATAACATTATTAGCATAACAGTGTACATAAGACTCCTTAGCTCAAATTGCTTGGGGGTCCTGTCTTCACTTCCACCCTTTTATTAAATGAGCACTTTTCAAAATGCATCCCCTTACACACTCCACACGCCCCCACCCCCCTGATCACATGGTTGTGGCTCTCGCCCACACACTTACATCCTCCAGCAGCTTGCCCTCCACCCTGAGCTCCCAGGAGGCCACCTTCTCCGCCTCTTCGCCCTCTGGCTTGCCAGGTGTGTAGGTGTTGGAGATGTATATACGCAACTTGCGCTTTTGCTAAATGAGAGAGGCAGAGTAAGGGCCCTCAATTCATCATCTCTCCTAGAGGCAGAGGACTGCTTTCACATTCAGAAAATCCCCAGGTACTGCATCTGAATGGAATCTGAGTGTGGGGCAGGACTGACATAGCGATTTGTTACCTCATCCCACATCATGCTGCTTTACAACAGTAAAGGCAATCTCAGCTCTTTGACAGTAGCCACCTCAGTGAGGAGCACTAACCATGAAAGCTTCATTCAATCACAGTGCTTATTTTAATTAATTCATATGTGAATAATCATCCTTGCAAGGGACTCCGAAAAGAGACAGGTAATTCTAGTCAAGATGCTAGAGGGTCTCATTTCCACATGGCATTTTATTGGTTAAATCAAAACAACATGGTCAAAGTGCTCTGATGAACATTGATGACAGAAACAGGCTACCCATATGTGCCCACCTCAAATACATACATGTGACACTGCAAACCATTCATTAACTACACAGGGAAGCTGTAATGATGCACTTCAGTGCCAACATTGCACATCCTTTAGAGCAGAGCTGAAACAGAGCAGAGGTGATATCGAAATTGGTCTCCCTGTTGACCTTCTGAGTCCATCTGGACCAAGTGTCACTTTGCCATCAGTCCTACTGTTCCAAAGGGCACAAAATAACTACATAAAAGATCAAACTCCACTTTGCAGAAGATCATACAACCCCTATCTGGCCATGACATCAGGTGCATCAACACTGACTTTTGACGCATGATTCCTCACTGAATGAAATTTCCCCATTGTGAACGAATTAGATATTGACAGACACAAAACTGTTGAAACTTTACCGTGATGGGTTTCTTAATGGCTTCCTGGATTTCCATGCGCTTACGGGCAATGGTCTGATCCAGCTTTCGCTCAAAGGCAAGGAGGTCCATGTAGGCCTGAGACTCAGGGACCAGATCTCTGATCTGAAACAGTGAGATACACCACAGATCCATTATTAATGCCCCTTTCTCAGACTCCACATCTTACACCATAAGTAAAGATGTCTGTACAGGTTACACTTTAACAAAATATAAGTCCTTTGTCTCATATATCTATATACTTAAGAGAGTAAGGATTCGTAATCTTATCCTCGTTAGCACAGAATTTGAATCTGCACAGCAATGATACAATGGCTTGCATTTTATAGTACAAGTTCCTTCTGTAGTACAAGTTAAAAATGCCTCTTTTTTCCAAATATGACCTCAACATCTGTTTGGAGGGTAATTGAGAAACTAAGAAGGGCACAGGTGTGAGACTCACCCTCTGCGGAAGTACCTTGTCAGCCATCTTGCGCCTTTTGACACTAAAACACAAGTCACAGACACATTGCATGACCTTCACATATACTGGGATGGGGGGGAGATAATAACAATGCAAGCATTAAAGCCGCACCACATAAAGGCTAGTTGAGAGTAATCGAATCGGACACTTGCAGAGCATGCCATTCCCCATTATTCTGTGACGTCCAATGTGTTGGAGGAACACATCTAAACACAGCTGCTGTGTTTGAGCTACACGCTCAGTTTCTGCGGTCACCAACGCAAGATATTTTTTGCTGAAGCACCCGTGATTCCAGCGCTCCACATAGCCATGTTTTTTTCTTTTTGCCTTGAAGTTTCTTTGTACTCGGGATACTTTAAACTGATGTCTACACACCCCCCCTTCCCCCCGTCCTGAGCCACAGAGACCACAAAAGAGCCTTTCTGAGGACTATCTTCTCTGGCACAAACAGAGAACTTGGAGTGTCTCACTTGAAATACCCAAAGGCTGCATTTTGTCTGCGCATGCATTCAACAAGGGTACACAGATGCACGTATGTAATGTGTTCTGCAGGTCAGCATCAGTCACATCTGTGTGGGATGTTTCTTACTTGCAGGATGAACTCAGCGTCAATCAGGCTGCAAATTGGGCACTCGTATCATGGCATCTTAACAGTGGGCTCTGGCTCTTGGATAAAGGGAGCTCTAGTGACACTGACCTCCCTTCTTCCACACATTAAACTACTGCAGAGTCACACCTGACAACAAATCTCATATGAACTGTAAAATGGAAGGTGAAATGAAACTGTGAAGGTCGGAAGCTGTCCAATTTACATGAAAGTTGACAGTGCTTCAGCTGTCTCAAAGTGCATATGCGAGGGTACCAGGCAGATGACCAGATAAGGGCTATATCTACACAGCCTGTCTTCCTCCATAAAGAGGCCTCTACTAAGGAGACAGGCACAGATCCCCTCTCACTCACCCACGTCTCTGACCGCTCAGGCCCTGCTGTTGCTGCTGCTGTTGCTGCTGCTGCTGGAGGAACCGCTTTCGTGCGGGATCCATGGCAGCTGGGGGCATCCCGGAGCGCATAGGTAAGCTGGAGCCATAAGAGGGCCCTGGGACAGGTCCCCCCATTGCTCCCATAGGTACCCCTCTGGTCGGCGGCATGCCAGGGCGCTGTGAAGTGCAAAGAGGGGAGAGTGGAGATTAGTGGATGCCCGGTTGCTTGACGCACACACGCATTTAGCACATGGACATCAAAGAACAGAATAATAACTTTACTGTCCCGAAGCGGAAAATCGTCATTGGCTTTACCAAAACAAGGATAGCTTTGAGACATTAATTAGAAACGCTGATGGAAAATGTCAAAGACCGTAGAAATCTGTCAGAATTCCATTTCAACCACCCACCCCAAACTCAAATAGAGTACTTCAGAGGGCTGTAAATAAACAGTACAAAAATAGGTCGTTAGATGAATGTTTGCAAACTTCTAAATTTCATAAGAAAGTAGTGCTGATGTAAATGAGCGCCAACACAAACATCAGAATAAAATACATGATTGTAAAATCTACACTTCCTATAAATAGCAAAAGACAAAAAATCTATGCTACATCTCTAACACCATCAAAATAATCTAACGTGGAATTTATCTTTAATTCTATTGATGAACTGTACTCAGCATTATCTATAAGTAAACCTACTGAACAATACGAAATCTTACAAATTACATATAAAATATCTCCAGACATTTGCAAGATAAAAAACTACAATAATTAAAATCAAGAATGTATGGACACGCAACAGCAATAAGTTATTGAATGCGGTGGTTCGGTAGAATGTTTCGACCACAAAACTGTCAACATGTTACTTTCATTTCTAACAAATTTTGTCTCAACACCTCTTCAGAACCACTTCTCTTAACGCTAGTTACAGCCCTCCAACAAAGTGGTTGATGCGCTTTTGGATAAGAGTAAAAGAAGGGTGGTGGAAGATAGAGGCATCACGTGCCTGCTTCTTCTTCAAACGAGACTTATCTTAAGTTGTCACTGTATAAACATGTTGGTGTCAAAACTAATAATTAACTAGCTAGACAGCTAAACGAGTACGATTAATTTGGTAATGTTAGCTAGGTAATGTACCCAACTAAAATATTGCGACAACAGCCTGTCATGCACTCATTACAAGTTCAACACGCGGAAAGTCGACCTCATCTTGTGGCCAGACTTGCCAGCACTGAAGCAAAGCAAAGCTAAGCGTTAGCGAGATAGCCATGACTGTCAAACATAAACTCTTCCTAAGAGGTTGTAGCTTGGTAGATAGCTAAGTGTACCTAACATGTCTGACAGTAGTCATACTGGTATGATAAAAGTTTTTTTGTTGATGGTTGGCCAGCTAAGTTACATTTGTGTGTTTTTCGCGCGTCCGGGGTGCGCTAAAATGCGGAAGTGAAGGCAAACTAGCTAGCTAGTCAGCTATCTTCTGAACTACATTCTAGCTAACTGGCTGGCTAGCTAGCTACCTAACTATATTTTCCGGGCCTGACGCTAAAAGACAACACTTTCTGCAATTCCGCGCGAAATACGTATTCTACTATATTAGAGACACATGTAAATCAAACGTGTTAAATCAGACTTTAATCTAGACTCTTAACATTAAGTCTAGATTAAATATCTAATTACCTACCAACGTTAATAGGACGCTTCCCCTCTCTTCCAACTTTGTTTGCTAACATTAGCTAGCTAGTCGCCTGTCTTGTGCCTAGCAGGCTAGATAGCTTACTAATCACAGTTAGCAAGCTAGCTACTTACTAGCTAGGTAGCCAGGTTGAAAACTGTCTGGTCTGCTATTTATATATAGCTCAAAACTAACTAGTTCACTAGTCATTAGCTGGTTGGCTAGTTAAGTAGCTTTGTAACTTGATAATGAATTTCTAGCTAGCGGAAACCACACAAGGTAGCGCCAACAAAGCTACGATTTCTGGTAAAAATTTCACACATGAGCAACTCCCTCACAAATGTCACATTTAAAGTAAGGAAGCATCCAGCTATTTCGTTACCTGATGGTACTGCGAGGCGGCGTTGCTCATGGCTCGGAATCCAGAGTTCTGCTGCATTGCTGATGGTGGTGGTGGCATTCTCACACCACCTCCATGTCCAGCTGTCATGGGGTTAATATTAGGGTTCATTGGACTACCTGTAGCTATTGGGTACCCCCCTCTCGAAGCCATTTTCGTAAAAAAAATCAATACTTGTTTAAGCAGTGACAGTTAGTGCTAAATCCTGTCTAGCAAAACTCTTCCAAGAACATAGACGACTTGGTTAGCTAGGCTAGGTACATAAATGCGTAGCTAGCTTACTAGCGATGCGTGCGCGTTCTGATTTCAAACTTCCCAGATAACAAGCAACAGACCTAGCTTCAAGTAACGTTAGCGCTAGTTCCCGGGTAGGTTTTTAGCGACCTCTCAGTCCCTCTTTTACCAAGTAAACGGTAACTGCTGTACGTGTCATCATTTCCCATGAATCCATTACTTTGTTCAAGCCCCCTATTTATTTTAAATGGTTGGCACACAAGAAGATTTCTAGCGCCTGACCAATGTCTAAAGATAGCGATCAGACAGGATTTCTCTCTGTTTGTATCTGCAGCAACACGCAGCCCACTCCTTGTAGGGTTGCCATTTGAGGTATTTTTCCTCTGCGATACAGCCATTGTCGAAATCTCTATTCCTAGGACCGCTTTGTTTCTGTGTGGAGATGGCATTTATCAACCATGCTGAAATATTAACTGATATATAAGTGAAACGATGAGTTTTAAATATATTGGGAAGCGTGAATCTTCTCATCCGCTCACACAGAACAATGCATCGTTGTAACAAAGGACACATCGGTTTTCTGGAAAATTTGGATCTCTCCATTGAGCTAATTTTCCCAAGGAATTGTGTAACGTGAAGTTTCATGCTTCAGCCATGTCGTTTTCATATTGACAACATAACAGGTCATTTTCAGTTTTTTTGTCTTCTCTGAGCATGAAAACTGCACATACACATGTGCACTTCAGTATTCCAAAGTGTTCACTGCATAGATACTTTTCTTGCTCTTACATATACTGTTATTTTCACCCATATTGTCTACCTCACAACAAAGATTAATAACATTCTATCCAAAAATGCAAAAAAGTTAATAATAATGTGAACAGACCACAGTAGGCCATTGCTTCTTACCAGAGGCCCCTTTTAGTTTAATGAATACTTGAGAAAATCCTGCTTTTTTTTTCTTTTCATACTTTGACCAACTTTCTTATACTATTTGCCTGATTGCTGTCTCGTCTCAAACTCTGCTTCCCCCCTTAGATTACAGGCACCTTTCATCTGTTCTCAGTCCAGTGTAGAACTGTGATTGTATCTATAATAGTATATTTAATTAAGATACGGGGAACTGGCACTTCTGGGGAATCAAAGGGAAATCTACAGCACAAAATTCAAGGAAACCCAAATGTGGAAAAAGTACTAGTTATCTGGCCTGAAATTAGTTAGTGTTTTATTTGGAGAAGAACAACATTTAACAGATGTGTTATGTGCTCTGCTAGAGTTTCAACATTCACTGGACATTATAAGTTGTTGTTGCAATAAAATCCATGTGAGGAATGAAGTCGTGTGAACATAATGAGTCCGATTGCACAAATACTTTTTTCTTCTCCTATATTCTGGTCCATATAATGTTGATGGCCTATGTTAACTTACCCTTCCCTGAAAATGGTTTAAATAGTCCTGTTTTCAAAGCTATCATCTTAACTGTAACAATGAGTTTCAATGAATGCATTCAACCATCTGGCAACCTTCTCTCCTCGTGCGATTGCTTCCTCACTTCTCAGGGGCGCCACCTGCTGGTTGGACTACCCAGACTATGAGCAGAATGAAAAAATCTGAAAGCGGATGTCATTGGTCATACTGTTCATGGTCTTGACGTCTGTCGCTTGCCATCTGAATGATCCAAGTTTAATAGGCTCTTCCGTTTTGACATTGACTACAACTATGTGACTACGGTCTTAGGAAAAAGGGTTCCAAAAGGATTCTTCTAGGAGGAGTCAGGTTCTACCTAGAAGCATCTTTATCAGAACCCTTTTTCTGAAGAAAGGGTTCCTCAAGGGTTCTTTGTAAGACAAAAGGTTCCATCAAGGACAATTTTCATGTGAGGAACCCCTTTTGGCAGAGATAGAGGTCTTTAAGGATTCTATGGAGGTTGAAAGGATTCATCCTAATGAACCTTTTCTATCGTAAATTGTTTGTTGACATTGTTTTTTACACCTTTTCTATTGTAAATCATTTGTTGACATTGTTTTAGATAGGGTTATAAAAAGTGTTCAACATTCAGCATTAGGAATCATACAGTAATCTGAAACAAATAAGAAATAAAACATAGGGGTTAGGCACCCTAAAAGACTTAAACGTTTACCCATGAATTAAATTGCATTTGTGAATGTTTGTACATGTTTGTACATGTGTATGCAAGTAAAGTATGCAAGTAAACCGCCACGTGCCCAATTACATAAAACTCCAAAATACACTTCCAAATATATCATTTCACATAAGAGATACAAAAGATCATGCTTTGGGGGTTGTTCATGTGTAGCCTGAAGAGGTGGGTTTTCAGTCTGTGATGGCCAGTGTTTCAGCTGTTCTGCCTTAAACGGGATGCACGTTCCACCATGTGGGGCCAGTAAATGTTCTATTGTGAATTGTTTGTTGACATTATTTTAAATAGAGTTTTTAAAAGGTATTTAACATTCAGCAATGGGGGTTACATTGCTGCAACATGGGGGTTAGGATGACACCCTCCCCCTCAAAGACTCAAACATGGACATGACTGGGATGCAAGATTATGAGAGGGGGGAACAGCCAAGCAGTCTGAAGAAGCAGGGAGCCCAATCTGGCTGGTGTGTAGGCCCGGGCAATCTACTGAAGACAAGAGGGAACCATTCTGCTTATCTAATACCCGTGTTTTGAAGAGGAGAGCTCTCACCAGAAGCCAGGGAAGGGAGATCAGGAAGGATGAGCCAAGAAAAAATTTGGGGCTGTTGTGGACCACTTGAGCAGCTGCATTTTGTGTATGCTGCAGGCATATATTTATCATACACAATATATGGGATTCAAAAAGGTTCTGTATCTAACCCTTAGGATATAAGATGGTTCTTAGTAGAGCCCTTAGAAGAAAAGATGGTTCTAGGTAGGACCTTTTGGAAATAAAAGGGTTTTAAGCAGAACCCTCAGAACATAAAATGATTCTTGGTAGAACCCTCTGGATGCATTCTAAGCAGAGCACTAATAAAAGATAATGGTTCTTGGTAGAACCCATTATAGACAATTCTAGGTAGAACCCTTTTAAAACGGGGGGCGCTGTTGAGCATGCCTAGGGAGTAGACGTGTCTACCAGAGCTCCTGCAAAATCCTAAAATATATTTGTAGTTTGTGAATCTTGCAACAACCTATATCCGACACCTTACACGTTAAGCGTTTAATATCGCTACAATGTCACAGAGGACCACTAAAGACTCCAGGGAAAGTAGATCTACTACCCTGAGAAACGCCACGAACTCCACGGCTAACTCTGAACCATACGCTAGCAAGAACATGGATGCCCTAGCAAAAGCCGTGAGTGCTATACAAGCTTCTATCTATTGCCTCGTTGCAAACAACACTTAATGCGTTTGGCCAGAGAATTGCGAGCATGGAGGATGGACTTAATGAACTGGATAAAAGACTGAACAGTGTAGAGGTATCACAAGTCTCCTTAGCTAAAGAGAATCGTGAGCTTAAGGAGAAGGTAACATACTTGGAAAATTACACAAGAAGGCAGAACATTAGAATCGTGGGGATAAAAGAAAACCTGGAGGGAACAAAGCCAACTGAGTTCGTCGCTAATGTACTTAAAGAGCTGTTTGGGGAAGACAACTTTCCAACACCAATGCCTGTGGATAGAGCTCACAGAAGCTTAGCCCCAAAACCGAAAGAGGGCGGCAAACCACGTCCATTCATCGTAAAGCTACATCACTTCCAGACCAAAGAACGGATCCTGTGCCTGGTGCGTGAGAAGAATACACTCACCTACAATGGATCAAGAATTCACATCTTCCCTGACTTCAGCCCAGACATTAACAAGCGTCGCGCGGCCTTTGCCGACTGCAAACAGATGCTCCATGCTGCACATATCAAGTTCGGAATGTACTATCCAGCAACACTACAGTTCATCCATGACAAGAAGCGCATGAAGTTTACCGACCCAGCGGAGGCACTCGCATACATCAACAACAACATTGCCGGCCAATCGTCTCCACGCTCCACTCCGGATGAAGACACAGGTGACGGGATAAATCTAGAATAATTATAGGCTGTAACTCACCAACTGAAGTATAAGGAGAGAGTAAACACTATGTGTTCAATTCTAAGTTCAACGTCCCACCAGCTATTATAGCTTGAAAAGACATTATGTGGACAATCCCTTATTTTTATTTTTATTTTTTTCCTTTCCTCTCTCCACATCACTATCAGGCCCCTTTTTTTCTTTTCATCTCTCCTTTTTTATAGTTGGGCTCAGGGCCTGTAGCTACATGACTATTTAGTATATAAGCTTATGTCTGAGGGCATGGCCTTCTCATTATAAGCATAGAGGTTCACAAAGTTTGAAATGCTTGTTTATCAGCAGGAAGGTTGCAAATGAGAATTTGCGGAAACTTAAAGTGTTTCGGGGGGGCTGCCATTTTATGGCATTAGGGTACTGTTCATTGTATGTTACGTGTGATTGTGTGTACATGTATATTTTTCTTTTCTTTTATGCATCCACCATTTTGTATCACTCAAATAGGATAGACACTGGTGTATGTGATGTAGGTAGCTTCAATGGCACATGATATTTCCCATGTAGTTACAGGTAACAGGGATGTGAACATCATAAGTTGGAACGTAAAGGGTCTTAATCACATTGTTAAAAGGAAAAAAGTCCTCTCACACTTAAAACATCTTGGGGTAGGCATAGCAATGTTACAGGAAACTCACCTACTTAACAGGGACCATATTAGGATCCACAGAGACTGGGTGGGACAAGTGTTCCACTCAAAATTTGATAGTAAAAGTAGAGGAACAGCCATACTCATTCATAAAAACATTCAATTTAGTGTAACAAATACTGTTTCTGATCCAAATGGAAGATATGTAATGGTTGTAGGACACCTATTTCAACTCCCTGTTATATTAGTTAGTATTTATGCTCCCAATTTTGACGATGATGGTTTTTTTAAAAGTCTGTTCAGCTCCATCCCTAATCTGGACAGTCATCACCTTATTTTATCTGGTGACTTCAATCTGGTAATGGACCCAGTTCTTGATCGATCATCGCAGTCTGTTTCAAAACCAATCAAATCAGCACAAATAGTACAAACATTCATAGATACACACAAATTAATAGACCCCATGGAGATTTAAAAACCCGACCAAGAGGGAATACTCTTTCTTTTCTAATGTACATAAGTCATTTTCCAGAATAGATTTTTTCCTTGTTGATCCTTTTCTTTTAAGTGCCACTGCTAAATGCAAATATAATCCCATTATGATCTCAGATCATGCCCCTGTAGGCATGACTATGAAACTCCCATCTCAGAGGTCTAAACGATCATGGCGGCTTGATCCACTTCAGCTCGCTGACTCTGACTTTGTTGAGTTTGTTTCAGCACAAATAGATGTCTACCTGGAAACAAACTTAACAGAAGACATTTCAGCCTCAACTCTATGGGAAGCACTTAAGGCATATCTTAAAGGACAAATAATTGCTCGGAATGCATATATTAGGAAAATCCACCACAATAATATTATGGATGTGTCCTCTAGAATTAAAAACTTGGATAGCCTCATATCAGCTTCT
Source organism: Megalops atlanticus (assembly GCA_019176425.1). Lineage (NCBI taxonomy): Eukaryota > Metazoa > Chordata > Actinopteri > Elopiformes > Megalopidae > Megalops > Megalops atlanticus. The sequence goes on along the minus strand of CM032875.1, from coordinate 40,748,766 downwards.
CCCACCCCTGATCTAATTAAAGCTAGAATAGGCTTACAAACGGAAGCTGATCTTTTGTCCACCACTGAAGCAGAAAGGCTAATATTCAAGTCACGTAGTAGATTCTATGAAGAGGGTGATAAACCTTCCAAATTGCTAGCTAGCCAGCTTCGTCAGAGAGCGGCATCACATGTCATTCAACAAATTAGATTACCTGACGGCTCTTTAAGTGTAGACCATCAAGCCATCAATAATTGTTTTAAGGAGTTTTATTCAAAACTATATTCGTCAGATATAAAACCAGACAAGCAGCAGTTTGATGCTTTCTTCTCTAGTTTGAACATTCCTACAGTTGACTCTAACATTAAAGCAGAGCTAGAACAGCCACTCACACAGGAAGAAATTATTACTGCAATAATGTCTCTGCAAAGTGGTAAAGCTCCTGGCCCCGACGGGTTTCCAACTGAATTTTACAAAAAATTCAGGGACCAACTGGCCCCTCTTCCCTTATCAGTATATAAAGAAGCGATAAAAAGTAAAATTCTCCCACCCACTCTCCGACAAGCACCTATCACACTACTGCTGAAGAAGAACAAAGATCCACTTGAATGCTCATCCTACAGGCCCATCAGTTTAACAAACTGTGATGGTAAAGTGTTTTCCAAAGTCATAGCACTTCGCCTTGAATCTGTCCTGCCTCTTTTAGTTTCAGATGACCAGACTGGGTTTGTTCAAGACAGGCAGTCCTATTATAATTTAAGACGCCTGTTTAATATTATTTATGCTAAATCTGATGTCCTATCCCCAGAAGCAGTAATTTCACTTGATGCCGAAAAGGCATTTGATAGGGTCACTGGGACTATCTTTTCTACAAAGATTTGGTTTTGACCGTAAGTTCATGAAACTCATTAAGTTAATATACACTGACCCTACGGCTTCAATTTTTACTAATTCTATCTCCTCTGACTACTTCTCTCTACACAGAGGAACCAAACAAGGGGACCCTTTGAGCCCACTACTTTTTGTTCTAGCTATAGAGCCACTCTCAGTTGCATTAAGGAGCAATAGTAGAATAGAAGGCATTATGCGTGGAGGCCTAACACATACCGTCTCACTATATGCGGACGATTTATTACTATACATCACCAATCCCACCACGAGTGTACCAGAAGTCTTATCTGTCCTGGACAACTTTGGAAAAATATCTGGATACAAACTCAATTATAGTAAAAGTGAGTAATTTCCAATCAATAAAACTGCAGCAATATATCCCAATCTACCCTTCAAGCTCTCAGACAACTCTTTCACATACTTGGGTGTAAAAGTTACCAAATCATATTACCACTTGTTTAAAAATAATTTTACTCCTCTTCTAGAACAAACCAGAAAGGATATTAAGCGATGGTCCGCTTTACCATTATCCCTTATTGGGAGAATAAACGCTATAAAGATGAATATAGTACCCAAATATCTTTATTTATTTCAGGCTATACCTATATTCATACCATTGTCATTCTTTAAAGCATTCAGCCAGACAATCTCCCCTTTTATTTGGAACAATAAATCTGCACGTATAAAGAAAGAGTTCCTGCAGAGACCAAAAGTCTGTGGTGGACTTTCCCTACCGAACCTCTGTTCATACTACTGGGCTGCCAATTTAAATTCTATCTCACTGTGGTTAAAGGACTGGAACGACACTGTTCCTGTATGGCTTCAGATTGAACGGGCCACAAGTCACCCACACTCACTCCCTGCTCTACTTTGTGCATCTTTGCCATCGTTAGTGAATAATGTGAATGGAAATGTTATTGTTACTCAATCTTTGCGTATCTTAAAGCAATTTAAAAAATGCCTGGGTGTCCAGAACATCTGTATCTACTCTCCCATAACCAATAATCACCTTTTCCAGCCATCTGTATTAGACAGTGGTTTCCAGACCTGGCATGATAAAGGTATACAGAGCATCAGGGACATATATATTGCAAACACTTTTGCAAGTTTTGATCAATTGTCCACTAAATACGAACTGACAAAGACACATTTCTTTCGTTACTTACAAATCAGAGATTTTGTACGTAAGAAATTTGTCAATTTTCCAAATACCCCTCCACAGTCCTGTCTAGACTCTGTGTTAAGTGTCAACTTGTTAAAAAGAGGTAGAGTATCAATGATCTATACACAGATGATGAAAACACTAAATCCATCTATATCTCATATCCATGTAGAATGGGAAAATGACATGGGGGTCTCACTTTCTGATGAACAATGGGACATGGCTCTTTCCAAGGTTCATGCCTCATCTATATGCTCAAGACATGCCTTAATACAGTTTAAAGTCTTACATTGCCTACATTACTCAAAAGTTAGACTTGCAAGAATATTTCAAGATATAAGCCCTATCTGTGACAGATGTAAACAGGTGCCGGCTACCATCTACCATATGTTATGGTCCTGCTCAAAACTCACCTCTTTCTGGGACTCTTTTTTCAATATAATTTCCAAGACATATGAATACTATATTCAGCCTTCCCCTGCAGTTGCTATCTTTGGTATTGTACCATGTCCAGATGCGTCCACTCCCCCAGTCCACCTACAGAGGGTTATTGCTTTCTCCTCTTTACTGGCTAGACGCGCCATTCTGTTTAAGTGGAAGGACTCCAACCCTCCAACAAACAATCAATGGATCAGAGACATGATGCAGAACATAAAGCTGGAAAAAATATGATGCACTCTTAATGGTTCTATAAACAAGTTTTATAAAACATGGGACCCTTTTATACAATATGTGAACATGTTACCTGGCTTGGAACTGTAAAAATACATACACTATCTCCTGTCAATGCTGCCTGTTGGGTCTGTCCTAACTTTTGTACTATACAGTATGGATGCACTTTCTTTTTTTCTTTTTTTCTTTTTTTTTTTTGTCTATTGTTGCCGATGAGTTGAGTTGAGTCCTGTCTTGTTTTCCCATTGTCTGTCTTGTTTTCCCATTGTCTGGTTTGTCATGTTAAATGTCAGTTGTCTCTGTTACAATAATATTACAATTAACATTGAAAATGTAATGTCTGTTTACATGGTGAAAATCATCATAAATAAAGTGTTTTAAAAAAAAAAGAACCCTTTACAAACAGTTCTAAGCAGAGTCCTCTGAAAGAGTTCTATGTATGACCTTTACAAAAGGCTTCATCCATGGTGACAAGCCAAAGGACCCTATGTCTGTCTGGTCATCAGCCTTTTTTAACTGTGTATAAGTGTATAAGAAAAACGAGTCACTGACAACCCTGACATTGCTTCAGATGAGGTCAGGAGTGCAAAAGGGGTGACAGCACACACATATCTATAGATTGAGTATATGAATATATAAAACTGCCATCAAAGAGCAAGAATGAACAAAGTGTTACAATATGCTGCAGTATCTCTCTCTTTCTCACTCTCTCTGTCTCAGCTCCCTACCCCCCACACCCCGAGACCAAACACCAGCATCTAAGCCCACAGCTGTCTGTCTACATGTGGAGGTGAAGGTAAGAGATGTTAAGTCCTGTCGAAATTTGCTTCATAAGTAACAATGTCTTTCCATATGGATCTATGTATGTCCAAAGTCCAGATGGCAATGTGAGTAATGCCAAGCTGACTAGACATAATTTCAGCAAGGCTCTTGCAAGATGTGAATTTCTCTGATGGGCCAAGCTAGAGCTGGACCGCCTGCTGTTTCATAGCTAAGTGACTGCCCGCTTCTCAGGAAGCCTAGTTACAATTGTATATTTAGTTCTGTGTGTGGGAAGTTTGATAGGATGAGCTCCATGGGGGTGAGAGTAAACCCATGTCACTTTATTTACAGAAATTGCTTTAGTTCACAGTGTAACTTTGTGGGCTGGGTAATAGAGTTTATTGGGGAGGGTCAGTGAAGGCAAGTGGGGAGTTCCATTTTCAATGTATGCACATGGTTACTTTTTAATGCAGCTTAATTCAGAACATGAAGGAAAGAACGCAGACACAAGAGACCTGGAGGAGTTAGGCTGTGGGAATAACAACACTGTAAACAGGTCTTTAATATTTTCATTACACGTATTAAATTTATGAATAATGATAAGAAGGCACTTAAACCATATACACCTGCCCTAGTGACCTGTGCAGAGGAGAACAGTCTGTTGTGGGTGGGATGGCCTGAGGTAGGAAATTTTTCAGACCATGGCTTACTCTATGCAGTCCACTTTTTCTGTCTAAGAAATAATTAATTCTTTGTTCTGTTCTTGTTCACTAAGAATTTGCAGCAGAATTAGTAGTTGTTGTTAATACCTCTTAGAATAGCAACTAATATGCCAGAAGACAAAATGAAATTCTTAAGAGAATCCCTTAACCAATCAACAGCATTAGCAATTACATGCAACATACAGACATGGGAGTATACTTCAGTCTTCATACTTCTTACTGGTTTGGTGAGGATTACACTTGCAGGTGTGCAGTTATACAGTATGATGATTTCACATCGCAGAATTCTTACTGGAATTAATGAACATCCAGGTCAAGAAAAAACAAAAACTATAAATGCGGAGTAAGAACAACAAACCCGTGAATCCTAATTTTAATTTTGTTTTTGACTCAAAACTTGTTTGCATGCTTACAAATGTTTCCATTCTTGAAACATTTAGGATTTGGTATTCGGTTTGATATTCTGCCACATCTTTAGTGCTACATTCAGTATTTTCTAAATACTAAAAATATGATTCTGGTGCATCCCTAGCATCTTTCCACAACAGAGAATATTGCTCTCAGATGAAAATGTGTGTTTAATAAGGTCCCTGCAGTGGTCCATAAGAAACTGTCCCTAAAATGAAAAGCAAATTAACAAAGAAAGGGTCCCTTGAGGTTTTCAGTGACACAACTCAGCATGTTCCTCCACATTACAGAAGTAAGGGACACGCTAATCCCAAACTCCTGCTCACTGACATTTCAGATATGCAGTGTGTGATGTCCAAAACATAGCCTTATTTACTCAAGTTTAGATGCTGGTGGATGGTGAACAAATGGAACAGCTTAAATTATCACATCGAAAGTTTCAAAAGCAGCTAAACTTCCTTAAATGCTGTAGACATAGGCCACAGCAATAACAAGATGGATTACAAACAGGTCCTTTGATCTCTACGAAATCCAGTCTAATCCATCCTGATGACATTTATTTACAATGAGACTCATCAATTTATTCATTGATTTTTTTTTTTGCATCAAGTCTGACGTTGATTATCTGTTTGAATTAGGCAATGATATTTGCTGTAATGAAGGAAATGCGCATACGGTAGGCCTACAAGACAGTACTGCAAATACTTAATCCGGTAATACTGACTACCTGTCATTATGAAGCAGATCTCTTATCTAAATGGGCAAAGAAACCATCTGGGGCAAGGTCGCAATCATTCTTAAAAGTGAGTAATCATTTCGTCTAGGCCTACGTAGTTTTAATTTTACACATCCAGCGTGAGCGAATCAACAACTCATATGTGCTGGGCGGCCACTGGCCACAAGGGGGCAGAAAAACCAAAGTACTGTACTGTCTATTCTAAAACGCTCAAGAACTGATGGACGGGTACGCACTGAAGTAACGCGGGTCTCTGAGTCGATTGACACACGTGGCAAAACCAGTGACACCGGGGGGGTGGGTGCCCTTTAGAACAGCAAATACAAGACAGGGTTACTTTTTCTCAAACATTCTCGAACAAGTTACTGATACATTTTGAGAAACTAGAAATAACACGTATAAATTCACAATGCACATGCACACAATATTGAGGCAGTTAAGTGCATGTGACTGCAGATAAGTGCAGTGCAGATAATGTATATACCAGTTTATTAGAGAAGGAGTCTGGGATATTTCTTGATTGGAGTGAGCCTCTTATAAAATAATGTGGCAGAGCCACGCTACAATACTGATTTACTGCTCACTTATCATTGACTTGCCAAGCCACTTGTGAAATTGTCACCGATTTCCTTTCTTGTTACTAAACCGCAGGAACAGGAAAAATAAATGTAGTGTTGCAAATGAATTTTTCACTTATGGATTCTCCTGTGCAATAAACAAGAGAATTAAGAGATTACATGTGACCCTTTAATCATTAATTTTACCCTAATAATAATTTTACGCTATGGCAAAAACTACCAATGGAGTATGTTTTGTTCTTGTTTTGGCACCTGATTAGACCTCAACCTGATTTCTAAGTTGTTCATTACCTGGCGTTGACTTTAATTATCACGCTGCATGCATTTGTCAGCCTAAGTCAATATATTGGCTTTGGCATCAGCGTTCCCATTTTTCATGTCACTCCTCAATACCCTTGTGATCTTTACATGCCAAAGATCATTTATTGGGACAATGATTGTAAGCCCTACATTAATTTTGTGTATCAGTGAGGTGACAAAATTATTGACTGTTGGGAATATGTCCAAAAAATATTGTTAGCAGTTCTTCAACTTCTGTGAACTCACCCTCTGAGTGCTCATTAGTGCTAGCAGTGTGCACAAAAATGGTGATTGTAACATTTCAGATAGATTTTTCAGGTAGTCAGACAGCAAACCTCTCATATAAGCTGTGGTGATCATTATTTAATTTATAACTGGTATGTGGTGGCCCAACAATGAGCTATTTTATGATTCTTTCATGACCACCAGTTGTAGGAGCTATAGAAACCTCCTGAACCACAACCACTGGTAATCCTAAATAAGGTGCTCTTTGTACTAAAGGTAAGCAGAGAGCTTGAAACAGGGCTATGGAAAACAACCCTTTCTGCTCTGTATAGCACACTGTAGCTCTCAGCAAATAATGCCATTGTGACTTCAGTACATTTTGTGATAACTTGCATGAGTTTCCAGGCTGTTTCATATTATCTATTCTCTGCAGTCCTTCTTCTTGTCTTTTACTCTTAAACTATCCATAATAATAACTGTTCTGTAAAGTAAAATGAGAAATGTTTCACCATCTGAAGCACAGTAATCCAAGCCTTGGTTGGGAAAACTCTTACGCCACATCACCTTTGTGTAGGTATTTACCAAATCAAAAATGAAAGAATGTATATAAGAATGTTTTTATTTAATGAAATGTGATTTTTGAAAAATATATGATTGAATGAACAGCTACAACTTATCTACATACTGTAGCTGACCCAGTGAAGCATGCATTTCGGGAGGTCTCCCAAAAACTCTATGAAGAGAATTATGTGGGTATTGAAACCAAGAAGCAGAGCTTTGAAAATGAAATCAGACATTAGAAGGCTTGAAATGGATGACCTTATTCACCGTTCAGCCCAGAGAGCCTTTGGTCCCAAGGTAAAATAAACAAATGAATAAATGAAAAGCATACACTTAAAATCCTTTTTGCAAAATGCACAGTCATTGACAGGTGAGAAAAGCCTTTATGTTTAGAAGCTGAAAGCAGAGCTTCTTGCTTCAGTGGCCCACGGCCACAGAGGTCTGAGCTCATGCACTAAAACTGCATTAACACCCACATCACACCCATGCCTGGAGGGAACTGCCAACAATAGCAAAGAAAAGTAGAAATTACATCTGGTAAAGCCCCTTGAGATATAAACAAGGATGCATAAATACAACAAAGGAAGATTGCATGTGAATATAACAGGCACATTGTGCATAATATATAGTTACACATACACATAGTAAAGTGGACTATTTGCATGCCATGTACATCTCACATCATGCATTTAATGTATGGACATACATGTATTTCATCCTCTTACTCCCATATCTCTTACTCTGGGGCTGTACCTCTGTTGAGCTGTTGCTTAGTAATGGAATCTGCAAATTCACCCCGCTAAGAGATGGAAACAGCATTTGACATTCTGCCAGGAAAAAATATGTATGTAATTGATTTAGTTTCATGTGTATCATCATTGAAACCCCACAGATAATGGCAGCGAGTCTATGAAGGGTTTGAGAAGCTTTTGCCTCAGCTATTCACATAATTATTCCTCTGTATGAATACTGTATGGGAACACTGTATTCCTCAATGGGTAATGTACGATATGCAATGCATTTCACTAAAACAGGCCAAAACAATGTCAGAAAACTCATCACACTGCAGAAGTATATCAGCTGCATGGGTAGAAGACAGGGATTAATCTAATTACAGCTGTGCTGTTCTGCAGTGTCATGCCAATGTGCTGCAGAGGGTCAGACCTGATCTCTGCAGTGAGTGCAGAGGGTTAGGTATGCCTAATGCCTTGAGACTGATTTCATTTACCCAAGGAACATAGTCTGCTCTGAGATCAGCTGACAAGGAAGAGGCCTCCTTCAGCACATGCTACTGGCCACTCAGAGCCCAGGCATCCACTTGCCCTGTGATACAGACCGATCACGGTTGCGTTGCTTAGGGCACCAGGGGTTAGATTAGCAGCCTATCACCCACGCCACACGCCTACAGTGGATCTGCTGCCCTGAAGCCAGAGAGGCAGCCTTGAATGTCCCGTTGCACATCCAGCCAATAGGATCAAAGTAAGTGATCACAAGTCAGTTTTTTTGGTGCTTATCTGGACCAACCACAGGGGCTGACTTTATGCCAGGAGTACATATTTTTGAATTTGCAGTATTTCTCTCAAGCTACAAAATCTTTTTGGTCCAACAGCACATTAAATTAAATTAGAAACAATTATATTATGAAGTTGCCTTATTAGTAGTCTGGAGCTCTACAAGGACATCTTGGTGCACAGGGACTAATATCAAAAAATTTCACCCCAGAGCTATCTTGTTAACCTTATCTTTACCGTCTTAACTCTATCGTAGCCATAACACAGCCCTAACTCCAAACCATATAATTAGCTAAGTGTGTACTGGCACAGTAGTTCCACAGCTGCCTTGTGTTTATGCAGCTTTTATCAATGCCCAGTGTGATTACTGTTATATTATGCACTTTTAAAGTGTAACCTAGAAATTCCAGAATTTATATTGTGTTGATTCTGTAATATATTGTGTTGATCTGTAGGAGTAGAAAGCCTTTTAATCAATTGTAGCTGTAAATGTATCCAATGTAAATGAATTAATAAATGAATGAAATGAATTTGCATAGCTTGTTTCACAACACAGTAGTTAAAACAACAATATTACATGTTGATACATATTTTAAATCTATCTGTAAATGCTCACCACATTGAAGAATTAGTCTGGTGTGAATAATTACTTGTTTTAGTCAACTGCTTAAGCACTCACTCTTGAATGTTGTTCAGCTTTTCTTTTATTTTCTTTTATGTTTAAAATGTATTAGTATTCAATTTTATTCCAATAATTTTTTCAATGCCCAAAAACTTTTCTCCCATTGCAATGTTTCAGTGAAACCCGATGAAGCTTGTAGCAGTGTCAACGGGCTGTTAAAAGCTTTTAAATGTCAAATTTTCAGCACAGAGCCTATTCTATACATACATTTTTCTGAGGCTTCACTGAGATTGGCCCTAGTTTAGCATACTTCCTTAGAGTAACTGGCCACAAAACCTCAATAAGAAGATTTAACACACCATGATTTCCTTTCCACTTGTGGCTAGCTGGCTCATCAGCACTCAGTGAATACTGGTGCACACATACAGCAGTAGTCTACACTTCATTACTCCCATGAGTCTCCTTCCATTGTCCTTTCAGCCTTTAGGGACATTTTCTGTAAAAGCAATTTTAAAGCTCCTCTATACCATAATGTCAAAATCTCTCTCTCTCTCTCTCTCTCTCTCTCTATATATATATATATATATATATATATATATATATATATATATATATATATATATATATATATATATAGCTACTTGTTTTTCAGACAAACCAGTCGTTCACATATTTGTTACAGATTACTCCATAGACAGTGTGAACAGGCCCTCCCAACCCACTTCAGACAATAGAAAAAGACACGGGGATGAAAAGTGAATCAATATGGTCCCAAACTGATGTAATAAGTCTGAGTCTGTTTTTTTTCCTAAATGACAGAGATGATTTAAATCTCCTATGATATTTACAAGTCAACAAACTTACATGGTGTTCTAAGTAAAGCAGACAATAATTCCTACAAGCACAATTACTCAAATGGTATTGCTTTAACTACTTTAACGTCCTTTAAGTATTTCCTAAATAATGAACACAATTTTGCTATCCATGTCAAACATGTATTGACATATATTTGACATGGTGCTTTTCCTAAATAAAGACAAGACTGTCAATTGATTTGGTCTAGCCTTCTCTGTGTTTGTATGTTTATATTTTATATAACACAATTCTAAAATGTTCTCTGGCCTTGTGTAAAATCCTTTAAAATGTGGTCCATATATTGTTCATTTAAAAAACAAGAAAAGTTGTGATTATTTAATCCTCAAACCTTCCATTTCTGTTTTCTCTCCCAGTTTGTAGACGTGTCCTTTATTATTTATTATATTTAAAGAGTGATTTAAAATTGATCTTTTTAGCTTTATTGTTGTTGGATATGGGGGTTTCAGTTTTTAATCAAAAGAATACAACGCAAGACATATACTCGATTCATAAACATTAATATCAAATTGCATACCATATTCAAGGACTGGGCTCTGCATTTAAGCAAGAATTTTAAAATGATTGCAATATGACTGCAGAGTGGCCCAGCAGTAAAAACATTCATTCTGAATGCAGGCTAAGACCTACAGCTCAAGTCCAAATTTGTGTCTGGGCTATGCCAACAGTCAGCAATAACGAGGAGTCATTAGTTAGCTTGGTTGCACAAGGGCAGGATGGGTTATATTGGAGAAGGGTGGGTTACATCAGCCAGGGTCCCCTCATTGCACCACTTGTTAGCATACTCTAGTGACCTGTGAAGTGCCTTTGAATTGCTCAGATGACACTAATGAAAGCTGTGGGATATTCACTGTTTGTTCTCATGTGGTGCACTCTGGGACTTGTGCTAAAAAAGCCACTAAGGGCATGCAAGTGTGTAAGAGGACCGCATTTGTCATCCTTCAACGCACCTGTGCAAGAGGATGTTATGGTGAGATGAGATGTACAACTGGCGATTCCAAATACAGGGTGAAAAAGGTATAAAAAAATCATAATAAAAAGAAAGAATGATTACAGTACATATATGATGGAAAAGGATGGATGAAATTACATTCAAAATATATAGACAAAATATTAAGAAAATAGAGAAAACAATATAATTTATATTAAAAGAAATCCCTAAAAAGTAAGGTTCATGAAGCAGTAAAATATATAAGATCACACATTGTGTGTCTGATGCTCTTCTGAAAGTGGGGCACCCTCTGTCCACTTAGTCCCAGCAGAGATCTCCTCTAGTGTGGGCAGCCTCTCCGTCGCACCCCACAGTGGTGGAGGCTCCTTGAGGGCATCTGTTCTGGGTTTTTCTGGGGGGTAATGTGCTCTCACAGGAAGAGTCTGATTTGGACCCCCCTCTCAGGCTTCTTAACCTTTCCAAAACTGCTGATGTAGCAGAGTGTAGAGGTGTCAGCCTTGCTCTGGATCATTTTGATGGCTGTGCTGTTGCTGCTGTCAGCAGGAATCAGGTAGATTCCCATCAGGAGGGGTGCAGAAGGAATGGGTAGATTCAAAGTTGGACCACTTCGATGGAAATGAGACTGATGTAGTCAGCAGGAATCAGGGTGGTTCACACTCTTATGTCCTTCATTCCTTCAGCTCTAATTTCAAGACATTAATCAACTGAGATATAGGTCTACAGTATATACACAGATGTGCTTTGTTTGATTACTTGATCTCTATTTTGCATATTTGTACCCCCTTCTGTACTCACTTCTAATGGGAAAATAAACAAGTACAAAATGTTGCTGTTTGTTCTTCATTTTACTGTAGAAATTATTCTTTAAGGGGCTGCTTCAGACGTAAGGGTGCTCAGCATTTTTTTTTTTTTGCCTGCCTTATTTACACTTGGGATTCAGACTTACACACCCGCATATCTCTTAAAATGGGTGGTACAAAGCTGCACCTTGTGAATAAATGTAAATTGCCCTGGAAAGCCACACTTTCCTGCCAGACGGAGTTATTAGCTCTCACTGCAGAATGCAGTTGCAAGACACTCACTTAAATTATGAACACTGAGCAGGTGCTTCCGAGAAAATAAAGTAGTTCTTGAACTGAGATCAGCCTTTTAAATACTTCTGCATAAAATAGTACGAGTTAAAAATATCAGTAGGCTATTCAATATTTTTAATTTTAAGGAGGAAAAACACCTTCACGACTTACTTATTTAGTAGTTTTCTCTCACATTATTTCTTGGGCAAATAACATCAAAAGCAACAGATGACATGGAAGTTTGAACATAAATACAAGCCATATGAAGTACAATATTTAAACTGACAATTTAAAGTGAATGTAGTGGAATTTTATGATGGAATCTGTGTGCTATAGCATCCCCCACACAAACTGGACACTAATGCAGAGAACATTTTCCATGGCCTAAACTAGTGAGTGGCTCAGACTAGGTAGCTAGCTATCTTGCAAAGTGGGACTACATGGGAGAAATTTGTCAATTCTCTCATGGTACAATGCACTGTCCACAAGGCATTTTTTTCATTTTCAGCTGTATTCATACAATGGTTATTGTTATTATCTTCCATATGTATAGACCTAGAATATTCATTTAATGTAGCCAAGCTAGCTAGCCAAATAACAAGCTACTGTTTCAACTGTAGCAAAATTTACTGCATCTGAATCAACATTTTGCTGCCCCCTTTCAAACACAGTAGCATTAAAACATAGGCCTTATGTAGTCAAATAAAATGAAAAACTTTGTATTTCCAAGTTAGCTGGTTCCTGCAGTTTCAGATAAGCTGGGCATATTCACAGAAGGGTAAATCCAGTCCTCCATTCACAGCTATGGTCTTACAGGACGATATCATGAAAATTAAAATGAGCCCCACAAGTGTTTAAATGCTTGCAGGACATGCCGTAGGATGTATCTACAGCATAATGAGACAACGGACACATAAGTAGGACAGTGTTGCCAAATCACAGGACAGTGTGCTAACTACATGACATAGACCTATTGCCACCTTTTCTGAGGTCTAGGATTGGTTATGGTTGCGAGATTCTGCAATGTGCCTCAACTGTAGCTGGAACAACTAGCTGGACCACTGGTTATTTTGTCCATAACTTGGACTGCAATGCGGATTTATGTGGTTTCCAGATGCTCTGAAAAGATCCAGCATCATAAATCCTTTTATTCAGCAAAAAGCATTGGATATCTTATATTCTACAACCCCATACCAACTATACAAGACCTGGGGATTTGTTTGTATGCAACCTCACCCTCTGCAAACTGTGTCAGGTCTCCTCCGCCTTTCCCATTGCCACACTGAGGTGGTTGTAATATTTTGCTCTCCAGATCTCTAGCTAGCTAGGTACCCAGCTCGCAAAATGGTCAGAGACACTGCCCGGCTGTTCTGTATCAGCTATTTCACAGTACTGTACGTTGTCTGGAATTAGTTGCCATAATCCATGGGGAAAAGCATTGTCAAATCGATGTCTGAATTGTTATGTTGATCTGCCCTTTTAAATGACAGTGTTATAGTGCAATGTGTTACAATAAATATATTTCTGTTGCGTATGCTAGCTAGCTTTCATTTTCAGAGAAAACGTGTGATTTTGCCACCGATTCACTAACCTCAAGAACACGTAGTACCCATAAGGCACATTGATTTGTTCTTATAGAACAAGGCACATTTTGATTTGTTCTTATAGAATACCATATGACAGCAGCCATTATTTGCAGATATTTATGTACATGTGTCCATGCATGTATGTCCAATGAGCACGTTAGCGCAATATAATTAATTACACTGGCTTGGTCAAACATTCATTAATGAATGTGTCTCCAAGTTTCAGATGAAGACAGTAATATACCATCTTTAAGGAAGGTGACATTCAACATTTCATTGATAGACTAATTATGTAGGGTTATCAAATGGAGTGAATTTATTCAGATGTAAAATTCAATATATGTGAAAGAGAAACTCTTTCACATAATAAACTTTTTTAGTTTATTTTTACAGGATTTTTTTGTCTAGTTACCAACAATACTGATGTTGCACACAATGGCCACTGTGGAGCACTGTAGAACTCTCTGCAGAAGCACTTAAGTGGTATATTATGCACTTCTACAACTGTGTAAGGACTCTATAACACACTACCACAGCTGTATGAGGACTATATAAACATTTTTACACCTATGGAAGGAATATTGACCCAAAAATTTCAGTATCCTTAAATGTTCTTCGAAGTTGAACTAGTTTATAAACAGAGGAGCCTGATGTCTGAGGAAGGCTCATTTCACGTGTCTGCAGGACATTCTCGCTACAGGCAACCATTTAGTCTGTGCTGTCGCCTACCAGTCAACCCAGTTTTTGTGACAGGAGAGTCATTCTCTTTACCTTTATCATTTTTAAAACTGTGAGTGGACCATCATGGTAGGCCCTGCAAAGTAGTAAAGGCATATACTCTTTTCTCTGCAACATTTCTTTGCATGTGCCCCGCCTTATGGTACGCAGTGCACTAATGCATCCTGATCATCATTTACTCTCTTCAGTAAACCACATTTGACTGGAACCTGTCTGAACTGTGAGACTTTCCATGAGTTGGAATTCTTGCAGTCAGATATTTACTTAAGTATTTTAGGTTAAGTGTCCCCCTCAAGGGTGCAACAGCTTTGTCTACCCCATGATTGTAACATACAGCTGATTGCAAGTCCAAAACTGTACTCTGCTAAAGCAATTTAAATCATACCCACACTTTGCTTGTCTGGCACAGCACTGCATTGTCACCAAGCTGAATAGTTTGTGAAATGTGAACCCGATATTCAGCATTATGAAGTTAACTCAGCGCTAGATATGTTTTGATGCTGTACATTCAGTTTAGTGCAGATCTTACACACATACAAGAACAAAAGTAGAATCATAAAATAGGTTATGTGAGAGTCTTAGTTTTAAATTGGCTTTGTTTTATATTCAACCCCTTGCAAACAACAAGCTTAAATTGAAATCCACTGCAGATAAACACAGATATCATCATTATGGATGGGTTACATTCTGGTGCTAAATTCCATGTTTGGCAGAGCATATGGGGAAACTTTTTCATGGCCTTATTATAAAATGTTATCTAATGCCAGTGTGTTTGAGCAACAAAAATGCCATTTTTTTCAAACATGCACGTGTGCATGGTGGACATTCAGCAATCCCGACATATACAACCTATCCGGTGCAGTTCAGCCAAGTCTCATTCCACATCTCTGAAGTTCTTGCCAGTCTTTTCCAGATGGGACTAAACTACCCCATGGGGGGCTAAATGCCCCATTCATTGGGCTGGCTACAGACCCATTCTCCCACAGTGTGCTGTTTCACCCAATGAGTCCAAGCCAGATATGATCCTAAATTATCCATAATTCATGCTTTGCTTCAGTTGTGTCAGAAAATATGCAGCCTTAAAGGACTTGGTACTTCAAGCTTTTATTTCTCCAAGATATTTTTCAGACATCAGCTCTCACTCAGTTGTATCATCTTCATCTCTCTTGAAACTGTAAAATGTGTGTCATGAGACTATATTATCTCATACTTTGCCAGGATTAAAATAAGGTCTGACACTAATTTAGAACTCTTAACTAAAGAGATAAGAGAAAGTATATTCTCTCTCATAGTAAATAATTGAGCTTGTGTAAGGCCTTAACTCAGAAGCCATGCTAATTACTGTTTCTGCTGCTATGGGGGAGCAAACTAAACTTTAACTACCAAAAAACACTTTTAAATTTGAGGACATACTAGCAGATTGCTGACATAGTAGACTAAAGGCATAATTGTATGACAGAGATTCAAAAATGACAATGTTATTGTTATTCACTCATCTGAGATAAATGGTTACTTTAAAAATTCTGTCTGTACACATCAGAAGGCAATGAGAGGCAAAGGAATAGAACTTTTACAATCCAAGATCACCCCCCTGAAATTACAGGATTAAAAGAAGGTTGGACTTTAAAGGGACATTTGAAAGGATAAGGTTGCAGAGGTGGTAAGATCAATGGAATCAAACCCCCGGGCAATATTGACTGTATATGTGAATTTTAAAAGTTGGAGATTTACTGAAGCCTCTACAGAATATATACAACTATACAGTGGAAATGCAGTTTGGCAGTTTGCTTCTTTTAGGGAATTTCATATTTCAGTTATATAGGAACAAAAGACCCCACAAATCTACATTCCTTTTACCATTATCAATGCTCAATGTGGAATTAAAAATAAGTATTAGTGTGTTCACCGGTACTTTAGAGAAGATGAAATTCTTTTGCATCAGAGCAAAGCTAATTCATTGGTAAAAGAAGTCCAATGAATGAAATATTTAATGGAAAGCATGAAACTAAACCACCAATATCACTTGATACAGAGAAAATATTTGACTCTAATGTATCATAAGGTTCACATTTGAATTTAAACTAACTACCTCTTTCCCAATAAGATTACTAAGGAACTTGACAGGGCTGTGTTCTGTCCATTCAATGATTTGCTCTTTGCATAGAGCCATTTGCTGATTTGATTCATTCACATTTAGAAATGGCAAGTCATCTTGGTTTGCAAATACACAAGATCCTATTATATGCAGATGATATAGTCCTTTGTCCTTCAAACCACAAATGCCTCTTCCTTTTATATTACATGTAATTAATGGCTTTTCATTAATATCAGAATATAAAGTGAACTGTAAATACATTAAGCAAAGTATTGTTCTGTATTGGGAAGAGCAAATGCAATTACATACAGTTAATGCAGATGCTCTCAAACATTCATGCCAAACTAATACGTCTTTTTCAGTTAATGCAAACTGTAATATAATTTAGATTTTGTAAAATACAGATTAATAAAATAAGATGTTTCATTTAGCAAAAGAATTAGGATTGTCCTCTTCACTCCTATTTAATTGGGTGTGGATTATGTCTTTGAAATATTTCAGCTGTTCTCTTGCTTGGAATTGGAATGGTGAGGAAAGTCAGAATGAACCTGCTTCTAATCCGATGAAAACAGAAGTTCAGAGGAATAAAAAAAAAGCCCCTTAATGAAATTATTCTTGCATTTATAGGTATAAGTATGGACAAATATAAGTCTATAAATACAGATAGGCCTATAGCTAAGATTACCTATATTATAACTTTCACTATGCAATTAAAATTTTGAAAGGAATTTATAAATGCACTGATGTGAACAGAGTTATCAGTGGCAGTTGCAATTAGAGGCTATTGTAAACAATAATATACATTTCAAGGTGGCTTTTTATGACAAGGAAAGATATTGGAATGAGATTTTTTCAAAATGTAATGGCCAAGTATTATAGATGTCTGAAAAATTATTTGATACATATGAACTTTTTTTTATATTGTGGTAATTAGACACGTTACCTAGAATCTCCAAAATATGGTTCTGTACAGGGCCCAGGTGTCTTATAGATTATCCTAGTACTGATGTAACAATTTACAAATTGCATCAATACAAATTATATTATATATTTTCCTCAACAGATTACTTAAATCATTGATAGAGACATGCCTGATGAAAATTGACTCAAGTGGGAAAATGAGAAGACAATCTCATCATCCACATCTTAATAGACACTTGGAAGCAAATTTTACAAGGCTCAGCTATATGATTATTTCAGATTTTAGGTTTACACAAATTAAGTTTATTCATTGAACTTATTATACCTACAAATCTCTTTATTCTTTGAGTTGAAGAAGTTCTAAACAATGCTACAGACTTTAAAGGTAAGACATGACCATGCACCAAGTATTGTAGGAGATTACAGCCTCTTAAAATGCTCAACAGAGTGAAAAGATTTTTTTAAATGAAACACTTATTGCAGGCAACATTGCATTACAATTAAGTATAAATAATGGACTCTGCCAAAAGAAAGATGGTAAAAGGATGAGTGCTGTTGGCCATCTCAGAAAATACCTATAGCATGCAAGATATCATTAAGGTTTCATTAAAATGAATTTTAATGAAATTTGGAATGAAGGGCTCATGGAGAAAAAGTCTTGAAAAGATAGCATCTAACCTTTTAAAAATAATTCATTTTAAAAATTGCAATTTAAATGAAACAAACTGTCAGAGACTGCTCAAAACAAAAATTGAGATTTTGTGGCCATAGCAGTGTGCTGATGCAAGCCAGGAAGCTGCAGCTCATTCTGGAGAAGTGTACAGTATAATAAAATATAATACAATGTAATACTGTATATATAAACCTTCACTGAATAAAGGTTGGAGAAAACTATAAGTTCATTGGTTGAATGCGGAAAAGAAGCCACACACTCTAGTGAGCTCAAAAAATCAGTTTGGTTTATTCATTTGATGTCAAAAAGACTAATGTAGCATCACAAAATGGAAAGCAGATCTTACAATAACAACATTAAAAAAAATAAATACTGCCATTTCCACACAAGAGCATCTCTCTGGCATGGCAACTCCCAAGGGTCACATTGTCAAACCTTACCAGCATCGATGGGCTGTTTAGGCTCTGATTAGACTGTAAGAGTAGTGGTGATATTTGCACAAATTTGATCAAAACATGGAGGCCGGTAAATCTCAGTAGAAATTCATATTCAGCCTCACATTCAGCTGTGGCATGGCATGGGAATCATTTGCTTTGATTTTAATCATTAAAATGCAACTCGTGGCACTGATTACAATTTAATGCCCAGAAATACGAACCTGGCACATATGCATGCACTTTAGAAGCAGCGAGGCAAATTGAAATCCATTGACCATGACTGAGCCTCTTATTGAAGTACCTAAGCTTGCTGTGGACCAAAAGATATGTTACCACCGACGATAATCACAAATGGTCTTTGATCTCATGTGTGATAATTTTGGTGTAGTTGCCTGTTTTTCAGAGGATTGATTACATTTTCAATGCATGGTTGTGAACACACAGGGGGGCAACAAATCTGGACCTTGTCCAGCATCCATATCCTATTACTTAGCAACTTCAACATGCACTGACTTCCCAGTTACCAGTGAGAGGGACGTCTCACTGATGTCTGACTATGATTTAAAACCGAGAAGTTTGGTAAAGGTCCTGTTGTTTGGTCAACTAGAAAACTGAAGAGAAAAAGCTCCAGATAAATGGCTTATTGCAGGGTGGAATTTTCATGCTTCATTAAATTGGTTCCATGACACTTTACAGAGTCACAGCAGATCAGCATATCTATTGAAAACAATTCATTAATATTTTTGTGCATTGCGAAGAAATCAACCTATATGTATGCACTAGTTAGGTATGCTGTTCAAACAAGAATTATCGATTGGAGGTCTGCGCGTTCTGAATTTCTCATCTGAGGAAAGGTATTTTTGATAGCTTTGGAAATATGACTATGAATTGTGTCCTCACTCAAACTCTCTCTCATCTCTCCACTCCATTTTAGAAGAATCTGGAATAATTTTCATTTGTCACTTCCAGATGATGAACATGCAGGGTATGAAATAAATAAAGCATTCAGGCTTAACCAAACCGCACAATATTGGATGAATCAATGGCTAAACAAAATACCAAGTTATTAAGAGTTCAACATCAACATCAAAAACAGGACAGTATTCTTTGACAAATCTGATAGAGACACATTTAGCAATGGCTGGAATGTGCAGTGGGTGGTCAGAGGAATAGCCAGTGAAAGCTGGGAGTTACAGAAACAAATTCATTTCAAGGCCTCCTGAGATTGATATTAAAGGAAAGAAGCACACAGTGGGTTAATGAAACTTACAAGACTGATTTTTTTAAAGATGCTCGGTATATTCAACCAAACACACTTTCCAGAATTCATTCACTCTGTGCCTTTCAGAGCTCCTCACACCTATTATTACACCAAGGTGACCACTTTTAAAGTCCTTAATTAGTTTTGATGTCACACTGTAAGACTCAGATGAAATAAAGACCAATTCTGTTAACCCAGGTCACAGTAATCAGTCAACTAGAACTGCTTTATCTATACAAACCCAATGGGGTGAAGCCAGTGAGATGATGACTGTTGGTGACTGATGAGTATGGTCATACTGACAGCTGAGTAAATGGTAGGTCCAGATTAAGTCTGATCCCATCTAATAATGAAGAACAGAAAAGTGTTAATGCATTGAATCTCACACATGTTGCTGTTTTTGATTTGTTGCTGATCGATTTTCTCTCCCTCGCTCATTTCTGGTCACATTTGTTTCAGTGTGGCTAGAATTATTTAAATGTCTTTAAAATTTTCTCACTGCATGCTGTTATTTCCCAAATGTTGACCTTGTTAAAGCTTACCTAGCTGATAATTGCATCGGATACCTTCCTGAAATATAACATATTTTGTGAGTTATTACTGCTCAGTTGCTTTCAGACCATATTTAAAATGTTATTTTGGAAACAACAGGAAAACCAATAGAGAAGCTCTTACTGAGGCACAAAGAAATAGAGTTAAATTCAGATCGCAGAAACATTATACCTGCTTATGGCATGGTTCTAGAATGGATGAACTGGAAAAATGACAAGACTGCTGCTGCCTGGAAACGTTTGGCAACAAGAAATTAAAGTCATCTAACTTTAAGATTTTTAATCATGATGTTTGAACATGGCCAATCTATCAATATGTCAGAGCAAACAGTCTTGTTCACTCAGATACTAATTAACTTGAATTGCTATTCTGGATACAGTGATTCATATACTTATCTATTTAAGGTTTGGCAGAAACCAAAAACAGATGGTACTGCAGTTATTAAGAACAGGAGAATTTATCTCTGATTGCCTACCAGACAGGTCCAAACATCCCTCAGCAACCAATACTACACTCCTTATTTAGACTTAATGTAGATTTTTCTAATCTGAAGAAAGCACTGTTTATGACTTAACCATTTTCACTTAGTTTCATAAAACCACATTGTTAAGACATACTGCATGCTCTTTGTCATTTGACGTAAATAGTAAGTGGCTATGGATGCTTGGAATCTTATGAATGTTAAAAAATACAATTATGTAATAGTAGACCCCTAAAGGAAGGCCTTACCTTAATTTACTCTACTGGAATACCTCCCAGTTAGGCTGACTCTGTAAACAGCATTAATGACAGTAGTATATTATTTTTCACATTTAACCCAAATTGAAAAATAGCTTGATATGTGCGTATAGTTGTAAACATACAGCTATGTAATGTAGTGAAAAATACGACCATGACATTGCAGGTAGTTAATTTTAAAGTAAATGGTAGAGTGTGATGTTCTGAGATTGCTTTAGCATGTAAACCTTATAACATCCATGCCCTTAACACCACCATTTTGTAGTCCCTGCACCTCTTGAAGATTATTCATATTTGTATTTCTGTAAGCTTCCTGGCCATCTCATATGTGCAATGAATATTCAATGCAGTTGTTTAAATGAGCTTGTTAAAAACGATGCCATACAAAATATGAGTGTACCAGGGACCACACATTACAGACATTGTAGCACATTACATTTAATTGACAAATAAAGCTGTTTATGTTGGAGTACTGACTGACTGTGACCCTCTTTGCAAGATGGCTTCCTATAGTAATGCACCACACTTTACCTCGCAAGCCATTTAATTTCATAGACACACAGCATAAGCAAAACAACAGTCATGGCATTAGTAAAAAGCACTGTATCCAAAGAACCAACATGCAAGTGGGACAGTTGGCAAATGTACAATTTTGGCAGTAGGTTGTGAATGACAGGGTGAGTTGTATACACAAATCTATACAGATATATTTCCCTCAGTGGTCTGTTTTGATTCATCCATGAAATTAGAGACCTTGCCTCTCAGAGTCTGTCAGGAGCAAAAAGAGAATGAATGTCCAAGTCTTTCCCCACTCACAGAGAGTGCAGTTAAGTTAAGAAGACAGGTCCTTTTTCCCATTTGTGCAGCATGTAGTAACAAAGCTCTTGGTTTTCTTCTGCTGTAAGTTTCATTGATTTCTTGTTCCAAGGATACTGCAGTGTCACTCAAAGCTGCAGGCCCTCCCCCCTTCCCAAGGCCCCCTGTGTCTGCTGTCCCAGCTGGTGGCTGACAGGGAAGATTGGGAGCCCTGGGCACTAGCAGGCGATCTCTTCCAGTGTTCCTAGCGTGGTCTGCAGTGGCACGCTCACAGTGTGGCTGATGGCTTCTGAGTGGTTTGCCACTGGATCACAGGTACTCTGGACATACACATCCATACACATCCACACATGAATGAGTACGTGCACACATGCAGTATATATACACGCGCACACGTATACATATGCATGCACACACGCGCACACACACACACACACACACACACACACACACACACACACACAAGAAAAAAATTTTATTCCACTTATACATCAAAATCGTCTCTTGTCGTTTGGATTCTCAGTGGTGTTACTGCAGTCACACAGGGATTTTACCATTTATTTCACTTCCTCAAAGTGAGAGGAAAGCCTCCTGTGGCAATAAGATGAGACTCAGTTCAACTATCTTTTTTTCTGTAATATCTGCATTTAATCACATTATTTTACCCAAGACTTGTGGGAACACATTGGGACACATTCATAAATGGGGCAAGCAAAGGTTACATGTATTTTTTGTTATCACTACAGTAGATGATGGTTCTACCACTTGGGCATGGATCACAAAATAATGAGACACAGAAACTGAATATTTTTGTAAATATGTTTCCATCCTTGCAATGGTGGTCTTCTTAAAAAATATATAGGGAAGACAATTTTCAAAACCTGAAAAACTGCCAGTTTTCCACATAAAGTCATCTTATCATTCACATCTCACGACAGAGTCAGGACTCAAGCCACGCAGTGGTATGTGAAAAGAAACATATTAACTAGTGACTTCCCATTTAAAAAGTCAGATTTGGAAGGAAGAAAAATGTGATGCACTATGATGCTGTCCATTAGTTTTCAAGAAGAATTCAATTATGATACTTTCTCCATAGAGACTAAAAATGCCATTTGCAGTCATATTGTTTAAGGTGAAAATGCCATCGATACTCTTTCTTATTAGCTAATACATTACCTAGCTGTGAGGAGTTAAGATTATATGGCCAGTAGGCCCTTTCTGTTTTTTGTATTCAAAGTAGCTAAATGTACATTTCCATGTGCTGAATACCAATTCAGACGTTTTTTATTTAAATTGTGTTCTTTAGTAATGCAGTGATGAACAAACAGCATTAACATGTTTAATCTGCACATTAATATCTTTCATGTCTGTATTAATGTCATCTGTCTTCCAGTCAAACACAATCTCTCTTAGTCTCAAAGCAGCTAATGGACTGTACCATATTTGCTCTTTATTTTCTTGTTTAAATTGTTTCCATGGAAATTACAAAGCTATTAAAAGTCTTGTTGAACTCCATGTTTCACTTAAAAAACAATAAGGAATTGACAGGTTTCATTTTCTGCCAGACTTTCTAATATTAAGTAATCACACAATCTTTAAAAATTATTTCTACGTTGTTTCCCAGTAAACGCTTGAATTTATGATAATTAAAAATAAACATTATTTCTCTGTTTTAAAACATACTGTTAAGGCTGTTAATGTATCACTCTTGCATTACCTTATTTGATAGAACACCATCTCCTTTCTGTCTGTAGGCTGTCTGAAAGAAGAGTGTCTGCCAAATGTGTAAGTCTGGTAAATCTGAAATGTATAACTGCAATTTTATATGCCATTTCTTTCACTGTAAATAACAATATAAATTTCCTGTTATTGCTGCCCAGGCATTTCCAATTTAATGGGGTATTATCATGTTTACCAGTATAAGAGCATTCTTTATGTACCACACAAAGACCATGCATTACATTTTTTTCAAAGATACTGTGTGTGGTTGTAAAATGACTAAAATCTCATTTAACCACTGATTGACTATGATGACCTTGATACCCTATTTCAAAAGGTTATAAATCTCATGATCATACGACTGAAAGCACTGTGACATAGAGGGATGCTCAGATGTCAGTCAGTGCTGCATGCTTTAGTGATATAGGGACTCACTAACTCATTGGCATCCTCATTGGAGGAGTACAGAAGCCACGGATAGAGTATTTGATTGTTACATTTTTATATTAAGTAACAGTGTTCATTGATCTTTATCAACCTGGTATTTTCTGCTAATTTAAGAAGAAGGACCCATCTGACCTTACTCGTAGTCTTTTGATTCTGCATCTGTTCTAGACATTAAACATCGCTTCAGTCAGATGTAACTTGCTTATTGCTCAGTTTCTCCGAGTTTGTTCCTGATCCACAATTAAAGGATAGAGTAAGCTTTTTACAGGGTTCACATCACCCCTAAAATGTTCATTTAAATCCCTGGATATTTTAAGTTACATGATGTTATGCTTTTGCAATACATGCCACAAGTAATTTTAGTCAAAAACGTTTTTGTATAGCAAACTGTCTATAACCAGTTTTCTAATTTGTTCTTTACACTATAGGGGTTTATAATTGAAGGGCTCTGACTGCAGAAAATAGAGTAGTGAGATAACAAGCTTTAAAGTTTTCAAGGCCCCTATCATGGTGTTATTTCATGGTGACACCTAGTTAATTTTGAACATGCTTCAGAAAGTAATTTCAGGTCTTTTTGTTATTGTATAACAAATGGGCAATACACAGACCATTCTTATGCTAATAATTAATTTTTGCCAAAAATGTGAAATAGAGCCCTTTAATTCTAGATCCCTTCCAAAGTATTAGCAATTTGAGATGACTGGCACTAAAATGAGCAGCTGACAACTTATCAGCTGTTCAGAAACTTTCAAAAAGCATGATTTTTCTTTTTTCAGCAAAGACCTTATTGAAATTTCTGTGCACCATACACGGCATGTATCGAAACTCATAACTATTAAAAAAGAACAACACTTGCTTACCACATCCTCTCTGTGGCTCCCTTCCTCCTCTTCTTGGCTCAGAAAGTCAAGCAATTTGTCCCTCATCACCTGACAGCAACCAACACATAGGGTTACAGGAAACCACCACTCAGCCAGGTAAACACCAAATAACAAATTACTTTTAGTGATGGGGCTCTACCAAGTAGAGCTCCACAAGCTGCTAATCTTACGAGAATGACTTTGCTTATGTGAGTGAAATAACACCACTGATAATGTTTCCTAGCATTACGTTGCTGGTAGCAATGAAATATCCCACTGTTCATTGTTCTGACTGAGTTTGCAGTAGCTTGTTTGAAACATGTCTAGATTGACTAGCTCCGCCTGGTTCACTTATCATTGCTTTAATTCATATTCAGCTCTTCAACAAGCTCTTATAAGAGTTTGACAGGTCAGCCAGTTTGAACTGTTTAATCATTAAAACTGACCTGAATAGATGTGACATTTAAACCACAGGGAACAAAGCACTTTTTGTATATACTTTGTGAAGTCTTATTTTTCACATCATTTCAGAATATGATCAATCTAAATTAACAAAACCAATAGATTTTTTTGGATACACTAACCACACTCCATCCCATTTTGATAAAAGTAGTCTGGCAACAATGTCACATGCAATGAATGAAAGATTCCTTGTTAAAAGCCATCAAAATGTACTGAAGCTTCAGATTCTGTCCAGAAGACAACACTGCAGTGAGCCTTTGCAGCATGAAAAGGTTTAGAAGGTGATTTATTTCAGAATTCTATTTATTCTTGAAATGTCTGAAAGTGCAATAAAGTACTTATCTGTGGTTGGTAAATAGCCTTTTCTACCATTTAGCGAAAAGTTACATTATGTTGGTATAATACACTTAGCTCCGACAGCCATTTTCATGTCTGATAGGGTGATTTGTGCACATCGGAGTGAATGCAGACCTCGTAGGCATAGTCAAACAGCTCAAGTATCGTCAGGATGCTCGCTCCAATGAACAGTCCCATCTGCCCCCCGATGTCACCTGTCAAACAACCAGAAAGCCTCAGAACAGGGCAGATGTTATTTTTAATTTTAACATGACAAATATTTGAATATTATGTGTGAATTAACACACAAATGTTACACACATGGGTGTGTTATCTGTGACCTGTCCTTACCCAGTAAACCAGCCACTTCATAAGCTCTCTTCTGCTCAATTGTCTCATAGTTCAGGGCTTCGAAAAACACATCCAGGACGAGGATGTTGTCCCTAAAACACAAAGGAATCACATTTAGAAGTCACACACATGAAATTCTGTTGCCCCCAGCCAGATGGGAAACAGCATTGGAAGAGTAGATGGGGCACCAAATTCTGCCAGCTGTCTTGCACCTGTTTTCCTACCAGGGTACTTACTGGGGTTTGTCCCAATGACCTTAGAAGATTCAGTAAGCATTTATGATGGTCTGATACTCCATGCAGAACCAAATACATCAAAATCATTGAAGGCTGGAGACCTGGGAAATCCTGCCAGCCATCCACCCACCAACCTGAAGCTCCTGCTGAAAACATCTATCACTGCAGCAGCCAATTAGAAAAAAACAACTTGTTTTAAAACAAAACAAATGATCCAACCTTTCAATAACAAGTCTCTGCTGCCTGGCTCGAACAGGAAATCAAACAACTTGTTGAAAAAAACCTAACTTTGGGGCTAAGGAATCAACTGCCAAATTCCTAACACTTACGCAATGTATTTCTCAGACTTGTTGAACTTCTTTTCGAGGTATCGAGCGGAGGTCTTGCTGGGGATCTTCACCATGGACAGCTCCTTATTGTAGCGGGTCATGTTACAGGGGGTCCGGCAGATGCAGTTGTTGTTGTCCTTCTCTGAAAGCTTTGCTATTTGAAAGGAAGAGAAGAGGAGTAGGAGGTGACTATGTGGAGTGAGGAAGATGAGGGTGAACAGCATGCTGAGCCATGTAGAAAGAGGGAGGAGGGTGTAGGGCAAAAAGGAAGCATGAACTGTTCTCTTTGGCTGATGATTGTTCAGTTTTTACTGCCCTGCAACACATTTCAGAAGTTAATGTCTGCAAATACTACTGAAACTGCTCAATGGTGATGTCTGTGATGGTGGAGAATAAGGAACTCCCAGAGAAAGTAATGCATTTAAACATACCCTAAAAATATTTTCTGTAAAACATGCTGTTATGCTTTCTAAATGGTTCATTTAATGCTCATCATAAAAACATATTTAAAATATGTTTCCTGTCTGGGTTTAAATACAGGTGTTGGCTAAAAAACTTGACAGAACACAGGCATGGGCAATGTTTCTCTGTCTATACACCAACATAGTCCCCCTTAAAGATTTACTATAAGCCAATGTCAGCTTGCTGCTAGATCAGTTATAACTAAATACAAATATCTTTAGAATAAGTAAGTAGGGATCAAAAACAACACATGAAATACCCCAGGTTGCCCACTGTTAACTAGCTCACTGCTCTCCTGGTGACTAGCTGATGATCCATGTAAATTCCATGGCTTATTTGATGGGAAATGAAACATTTTGCCAGTTAGCTATCAGCACCAGTTCATTGCTCATTGCTCATCCAATGGAAAAACAGTTAAGGTACAACATCGTACATTCAACTATCTTGAAAAGATAAAGTTCCAATGTGTTGTGGTGAGATGTAAGATACTGCCTTTAAACTGTTCATTGAATTTATCCCGTTTTTGTCCATTTTGCTTGGTTAAGAATTGTGAGAATTAGCAGAATAATCCATACCCACTGGCAGATAATTCCCTTTCTCTTAATTGTATTTCATGAGGTAATCGTCTTTTTCTTCACCCCATGTTAAAGAATTAAACTAAGAGTTTAATTTAGTAAAACCAATGTAATCATTACAAAGACAACATTTCTAACCTAAAGAGGTAAAGGGCCCTGTAAATGCAGAATTTGCAAAAGCAAAACCTTAGAGCATAAAGCACAAAATGTACCACACTCTATTCAGAAAATCAGTGCAAAAATCATTTTATTGGCAATTAAACTGCAGTCTTAACTGCACATTAGCTGATCTTTATGTTGTCAGCAAGCCCTGGTTGCAGGCATGAAGAACCTTAGAAAATGTATCAATGTGGCCAAATAATCAGTGTCTTTGGACAAATGGTGTACAATTATGTGATGCAAAGAAGAATGCTAAAACAAGACAAGAGAAAGGCAATTAGCTGGAAATAAACTGCCTGATTGTTAATCAAGCAAAACAAACAAAATGCCTCCACTATTTTGAACTCATGAGCCATCACCTATTTCTGACTGTTTTGAGCTGCGGTCATATCATTCAGCTGAAACCACCATGGTACGGATATATCCATTTCATGTCACAAGGCTGTCAATATGGGGCCATATGAACCTTGAAGTGTGATGATATTAAATCTTCTCCACCAAATGTAGAAAAGATCTACAGATCCGTGGTTAAACAGAACAGTCTTTTCCAGCTAGTCACTAGAAGGCAATTCTCTTCTGTTTTTCAATCCTGTTAAATAAAAACTTATAACTTACACATTTACATTTATACATTTAAAAAGTATACACTGTGGATACATGGCTCAAAGCTTGGTTTGACTGTGGCTTTATGGCTATATGGTAAAATTCAACATATATATGCCCTGACATTCACAGTGTTCAGTTAATAAACAAAATCAAAGGAAGAAAATCCTGAAATTGCACAATAATTTCTTGTAAAAATACTTATAATTCACATTTCTGTTGAGCTGAATTTTTTTAGACTTTAGACTTCTCAAAACTAGAAGCTTGCTATCCTAAACTGTCATATTTTACTAATATTTTGGATGTCAAATGCCATGTACAATAGGTTTTTACATTTTTTTGCAGTAGTTTTTGAAAAAAATCCTTTGTTTCCATATAAAGGACACAAAAAGCAGTTCTGTCCCTTCAAATTGCCAGCTCACTCTGTCAAGAATCAGTTGATTGTCAAACGTATAGCTCTGTGGTCTGTGGGCCTATATTGTATCAGGGCTTGTGTGAAAGCTTAGACAAAGGGAGTGAGGGAATTGGGCAAGCGCATCCATACTTCATGTGACATCACGTGACTCAGAAATGAGACACAAGCTCCAGGGCGTCATGTAGCTGTTTAAATATGAAGAAGGGGGGAAAAGGGTAACCATCTGACAGAAGGGTGGTGTATGGAGGATCAGCCTGTCTGAGCAGTGAAAGAGGAGTGCGTGGAACACAGAGAAGTTCCAACCAGGGTAATTGTTGAAGAATATGATTCTTCATTAATTAAAACATGTATAGGATAACAGTAGTCACAGGTGGTAATACCATCAGGGGGCCAGGGTTATATTCTGTCTTTTGAATTGATGTAAATCATGCCTACATGGCTATTTTACCAACTCAATGGCCTGCTCATTGAAAAAATAACCCTGCATGTAGATCCCAAATGTAACCACTGCAGCACATGTTTTAATAGTATTTTGAAGACATAATGTCACATAGGCATTTTAGATATCAATGAAATTTTGCAGACCTAGCTTAGTCATTAGTGCACTGTTTTTGGATCATATTTTAAATATTTTTGTTACTTTTAAAACAGAATTGATTTAATGATGCAGATTATTTGCCAAAGGTAGTAACTCATAAATCTGTCAGCAGTAACTAAAATTATTTTTCCCTAAAGCAAACTATGGTGAAAATTTCCCACCTCTGTGGACGGTGAAATTATTGTTTTTCTGTTATTATTATTGTGATTTGTTTGGAATATTTTGCTTTTTGAAAATGACTTACAGAATGCATTCTGCCAAAGACGCCTCAAGTAAGAAGGCAGTGTTACACACAACTTATTAATAAAAAACATGGCTTTTGGGAAACATTTTTTTCTAACTTCTTAACTGGAAAGTGGTAGCGATAAAATAAGATTGTCATAGATATAAATCAGTTTTGAGCTTAGGGCTGTAGTAACATAAAACTTTGAGAAGCAAATACCCAGCATGTCTTTATAAATGCAGCTTTGGAACAAGTGGCATCAGGTCTTTTGAGGTAAGATTGGGAAATGATATGCAATTTATTCTGGAGTGAAAACAGGGTGAGCTATATCAGTCTGTATCACAAGGGAATGACATGATAAATCAAATGACCTGAGGCTCTAAACATATTTCTCATGAACATGTTCTGTGTTTCTCATGTTGTGTTTCTGATGTAGTTGTGCTTGTTGTGAGCTGGTGACGCTGGTATCATCATATATACATTATATATACATCATATATACATTATGTGACATGCCCTGTTGCATAAATTTGGCATGGTGTTGAACAATACAGGTTGTCTGCACTTTACTATGATTAGATTTATGATAATCCACATTTACGACATTTATAAAAATGCAGTTAATTGTTTTGCACAATAATCCTGGTTGATGGTGAGAGAGAGAGGCTGGCTGGGATGTGACAACCAGGGTGTTAAACTGCCAGAGAAAACAACAAATGGTATCAAAAATGCTGAAAAGTCTCTCTGGATAAGGAAGTCTAATGATTGTAATGTAATGTAATGTAATGTAATACACTGTATGTTTTTAATGTAACAACAAGTGGATCTTCTCGAAACTGACACCCAAAAACGCATGCTGTGATTTGCCTCTTGCTGTTCTCTCAGTTCTGTCATTTGTGAAATATCAAGCAATGTGTGACACAGTAATGTATATTTCACAGTGTATGTATATATTCTAATATTTATACAGTATTAATACCTTATGAATATTTGACTTGTTTCCATATTTGTCTAAACTTCTTAGTGCAATCTCTAGCCTGTAGCCAGGAAAGTTATTCCTGCTCATAACACTGTGCTTCAATTCATGATCATGACAAGGTTTCTAGAAAAGCATTATGTCAAAAAAAAACAGGGACTGCCTGCAGATATTTGCAGAAATATCAGTCAACAGTCCACTAGTGAAGAAGAAGAAGTGGGAGAACATGTTATTTTCCTAATATAATCTATAACATTGCATTTATTCCATGACAAAAATATTTTTACATCATAAAATGTATTACCTTTAAAGGTACACTCCATGGACATTTAATGGAGCAATTGACTATATTGCTATATCATACTTTTCATAATTTTCATTTAGCACAGGTATGCTTGTGCCTACCTTGTTTCATTCAAAAATCTGAGTACCCAGAACTAAAGGATGTCCTCAGTGTTTCAAAATTACCCAGAAACAAAGATTCTCAGTTGTTTAAATAATCTGGAAGGTTTAGTTCATGCTCTCCTCCCAGCATGTGCACATTAGATAGGGATCAGTGTCTCTGTGGAGGGCTTGTGTAGATTTTATGTTGAGATGACACAGAAATGCTTCAGATCAAGATTAAGGAATTACACAACTACAACTAAGCAAGGAGAATTTAACTTAGATAAGTTTGGTGGTGGCCGTAGGACATTCTGAATGGCCAAAAATCATACCTTACAATTTCCAAATATAGTACAGGGGAGTTCATTCAAGAAACAGACTTGTAATTATTTAGCACTATAACAGTCTCTGTTGCCAAGTAAGTATTATCTGATTTGTGGTGCACACATACCATATATAGCTAATTAACCAGTATGAGTATCTGGAGCTGAATCTATAGAAACACTTAAATATTGTCTGCCCCTTTGACTGTAGTTAAAAAACATGAAAGGCTTTCATATTAACATATCTTATACTGATGGAGAAATGGTAATCTTCATCTGCTGGAAATATTATCAATATAAGCACTTCACATTTATGTAACATCATTATATCAGCTGGTGTTTAGCAATTCAATATTCATAGGTGTAGTATCTGTACATTCTGAGACTTAACCTTCAGTAGGCTGCAGTAACAGAGTAATGGAGGAGAGAACATGAGAACAGATGAGCCTATGCTGTTATTGTGTCTGCATTTCCTAAAAACATTGAATGAAACAATGAAATAACTTGTTTCCAGTTGGTGTTAAATGGTTCATTAGCAATGCTGTTACTAGGAGTCAGTAAATTCAGTTAACAGTGGAATTCAGATTTGAAGTTGATCATTCATGTTGAACTGCTATTAGGCTTGTTTTGCCTCATCAGATATATTATATTATATTATACTATATTATATTATATTATATTATATTATATTATATTATATTATATTATATTATATTATATTATATTATATTATATTATATTATATTACTGTGATTTATCCCAGCTAATATTTAGAATTTTAAGTTTGAAATGAAGACTTTTTGGCTTGAGAGCATTCCCCCATCCCAGCTGTTTTCCTTTTTTATGATAGTTTCCTCTCAGAAATGTTCCTCCATGTTATAGCCTGATTTACTTTTGAAAGTACTTCTGTTTTGTGGTGTTAATGCACAGAAACTGATGTAAAAATAACACTAAGCCATCTTCTTGATGGACAATTGCCTATCTCATCTGCAGAGATGAAATCTATTTCTATCAGAGAAATGTCAAGAAGAAGGACTGCTGTGCTGAGGCTGTGAACATTAATCTGTGAGTACCAGTTAAAGAGTAAGGAGGGGTAATGCACCAGCAGGAGGACTGCACCATGTGATTTTAAAACGCACAAGTTTTAAAAAAGTTAAAGTCACAAAAGTTAAGGGATCTCATTTATCATACATGCGTATGCACAGATTTCATACTGTTCAAACGGTGCAAAGGATATTTTTTCATGTATTGTTTGATTTATCAAAAAAAAGGTTTCCTGTGAATGTTCTTATTCAGCTGTCAAAAGGCATGTGCTTTTCATACTGTGGGTGCAATTTCACTGCCATACCATTGAGTAACCCCAGTCTTCTGCCACTGAAGAACAAATGCACACTCCATTACTACTTGCTTGCCTGTCACAGCTGGTTGCTCTATCCCTTGTTGTGGTTACCAAGCAGGTATACCTGAACTATCCCATTGTGCTTTGCTGTTAGTTTTAGTAGTGTTTTTTTGTATTTGGCCACTAAAAATTATTTGCAGGAATAATTTTTGCTGTTCATACAGAAGGCAGAATATATCAGAGAATGTTACAAGCCACGCACGATTGCTAAGCTCGGCATTTAGAACAACCAATGCTGTCACTGAACTTATTAATATTGATAATGACATGCTGATGTTCATCAACAGATGCCTTTCCTAAGTATCTTAAAGTTAAATGAAGTAGATGCTTCAGGTCTTGTGGCTCAAACAGAAATGTAGAAATTCCTACTACTGTGCCCTGAATATTTACAAACCAATACATTTTACCACCAACCACACACCTCCAAATAAGAACAAAGGACAAGGTGCATATTGAATATTTTAACTAGCTTTTATGCATCAGTACAAACAACTCATGCAACAAATCCTATTGTTTTCAGAATATGCAAAATATACTTATGAACGGAGCTATTCATCAACATGGGACAAGGCTCCTGACCAGGTTAATGTTGACTCAAGCACAACTCAAAATGACCATCTTGTTGTAAATGTTTGTGTGTTTGTATGTGTGTATGTGTGTGTGTGTTAGTCAAAAGGTTCTTCTAATCAATACAAACAAAAGTACCACTAAGCCATGCTCCATTAGGCACTGGGTAATTGTTCTGGCTTGGCCATGGCCTTAGTGAATTTTTTGACTATATGAGCTCAACACAGAAAGCACTCACCAGCTATGCCATTATATTACTATATATTTGCTGGCAATGTAAAAGCTGTTAGAATTTGTCAGTACAAATCTGAAATCCACCATACACCGCAATGTTCCTTTTAGATGCCAAAGCCATTGAAGCAGAAGAGGTTGTGTCCTTTCAAAAGAGAAAAGTACAACCTTTTCCAAGATAATGGTGCAGTGCATTACTTTGCTTTCTCACTGCATACAGTTGAATACCCTCTGGATTGGGAATGAGAGGCTACTGCTGTCCTGTTATTGAAATCCCAAAGTGAAAATAACATAGTATTTGTGCTCATTTTAATTAGAAATTTTACAATATTTTTAAAGATATGATTCGCTTAAATATTTCATTGCATTTATCTCATACAGGTAATTTCAATACAGCTCATGCCAAGTGTTTGATGACTTAATTCTGTATTCTGCTCTTTTAAGAACTACAGTTAAGAACTGTTCTTTGTGACATACTTGTGCATGCATGAGAGGCCATATTTTTATTTGCTTTTACAGTTTTTTCAGTTTAATGAGCAATGCAGTAAAAAATTAACCTAGCTGCCACCATGTTAAAAAAGGCAAAGAAAACAAACAATTAATATATGTAGCTTTGCCATTCCTGGTAATGTTTATGCTGACCTTTGGTATAAGTTAATGGTGTCACTTAATGAATCCATTATATGTATTGGTCCTTTCATACTTGTTATTTGTAAGAAGTTTGGAACAACTTTTACTGCAAGTTTTTAAATGAGCTTTTCGGCCATGTGCTGTATCTGTGTCAGGACATATATAGCGTGAGAGGCCAATTAAATAATTACACCTATTCAGGCTCCAAGGGATTGTGTGGAAGTGAACCCAACATGAAGTAAGTGGTGGGCGTCCAGCAAGCCTTGAATTAAATCATGATTCATTTCAGTATGGCTAATTATTTAAAAAAAAAAAAAGAATCAGGTACAAAAGCTCATGAGACCACAGAGTGCCATCTGAATGCATATTCATTACAAAGTATTTCTGTACCTCATGAGATAGCTCTGTAACATGTGGGAGTGTCTCAGTACATTGATTTGACAGTGGGAATATTTGACCTGTTCTTAAACTGCTATCCAAGTTTGTGAAAAATCATTATTTGAAATCATAATCTGAAAAAGCTATTATAACATGTTTAATTTGTACAGAGCATTTACACACCTTGATGATACCATAATTATAACTTCATGCAACAAAATGAAAACCAATAAGAACCACTTTAAAGTTTTTAATTAGTTTCGATCTCAAGCTAGAAGATTAAAATGAAATTAAGACCAAATCTATTGTCCCATATTAATCAGTCAACTAGAACTGCTTTATCTCTGCAAATCCAATGGTGTAAAGCCAGCAAGATGATGACAATAGACATCTGGTCATACTGACAGCTGAGGAAAGAGTACAATTTCCAAGATCCAGATTAAGTCTGATCCCATATACTAAGGGGCATAATAATGTACAATAGAAAAGTACTAATACATTAAAGCTCTTTCATGTTGCTGCTGTTGCTTTGGGGTTAGGTATTATAGTGATAAAGTATTGTTACAAAATCATTTTTGACCTTTTTAAAACAAACAAAATTGACAGTTACCCTCACTACCACATCCAAGGTCCCACTGATGTAAGGATTAAAAATCAGCGACACACAGTCCACATTTGATCCAGCTCTAAGCCAAGCATGTAAAGACATACCACCACAGGAAAAAAAATCCTTTGGAAAAAAAAACATTTTGTACATGAGAATTCCAAACCATAAGACAGCTCAGTCTCAGCCTCATCTATAACAGCAGCTGTAGATGTGGTCACTGTGTCCATGCCACAGTTCTGTTCAAGGCTAATTTTTCCATCACCCCCACAGTCAAAACCATCCTCTGATGAATATTATCACCTGTCCTTATACTCATCTACAGTGATCTACATGCCCCTGTGGAATGGCATACAAAACAACAAAGAAGTTAAAACTTAAAACATTTAGTGAACACAAGAGCTGCACCTTTAGAAATGTTTAGAACTATCCAGAAACAGATGCTTTGGCTGCCTGATTTTAAACTTTTCGTGCCTGAAGATGAGACCTATTTGATATTCACTCTATAAACACTCTTATTTACATCTTTGATGACTGACTACTTCTGAATGCAATTATCATAACAATAACATAAGTTGTGTCCTCCTTTTCAGTTAGTTCTTTCTAAACTTTCCAGTCTAATTTGAATTATGGCTATTGCCTGATGGCTGTGTTGTAAGTTCAATTTGATATGATTTGGTAGGGATCTCATCATGATGGGTCTCTTTTCAAACAACTGAAATTAGTTCAAAATGCAATTTACACAATCTATTATGATGCTAATTTTAAAGTGAATGTAACACAGAAGCACTAACCTCCATGCTCCAACGGAAGAATATGAACTTTTCAATCCTCTTGAGAAATACTTGATTTGCACATGCATTTTAGTGAGTGGGGTCCGTATACTCATTCCTTATAATTCTAAGATGAAATCATGTCCTATTAATTTTAATGTGATTTTTGGGCTGCAAATGTGATTTCCTATCATCATAATTCAGGGGTGTAAAATCTGCAAGTTCTTCAGCACAACCAGATGTACAAATACAGTATATGTGTGTGCATGTTGCATTGTCATTTAACCACAACACAGTTGTTTCTCTAGTGTATGATAACAGAGGTTTCCCTCTGTTGATACCCAGACTTACCTAGTGCTGGCTCTGCACATTCATTGTACTGTTCTGGGGTGCAGAAGGGGGAATCACCTGTAGGCAGAACAACAGTCCAGTTCAGATGCTTTACCCAGCATAGCTGAATTAATTATGAACTGAGAGGTGCAGAAATGAGAAAACAGAAGAGCAAGGTTGACCTCTTCTGCTGATGGGAAATGTTTCTGCACATGAGAGAGACTGCACTTGTCTTTCCAGTCGATACTCTAGACTAGAGTGGTGCCAGACTCTGTGGAGACAACAGCCTGGACTTATTGCATATCCACTTCTGATGTTGTAAATAGTTTTCTAATTCAGCATTCAACTAGCCCCTGGGTTATAATGCTGCAAAGGAAAAACATAAAATTTCCATATCAACCTGATGTTAACTATATACTTTATTTAATCACAAAATAAATAAATATATTTTGGAATAATTAAATAAATTCCATAAAAATAAAAAAAAACATCAAAGTAAATACATGCCCATTTTAATTTAGTTAATGAATGCAGCATTGTGAAATATGAATGTGAAATGCAACTGATTTCTGTATTATTTTTTCCCAAGCTGTCAAAGGTAGTGGGCGGGTTAAAATATGCATTTGCTTCCATTTACTAACATGGTGGTGCTATCAATTATGAGCATCCTAAAGTAGCTCAAACTAATGCACAAGGTAGAATCCATCATAATAAATATGAATAAGAAAATGAAAAGTAAAATAGCTACCTACCAGCTTGACATATAGCATCATTTAGCTAGATTTCTAGTTGTGTTGATTAGCTAACAGTATACAGTATAACATTGAGTAGCCACAATGACCCAGTGATAGATACTACAGCTATGTATTCTCTACTATGACTATAACAAAATTATTTATTTTTTATGTATTTAATTATTTCAGGATGCATGTATGCTGACATTGATTTATTGAGGTGCTAGATATTTTAAAGACATATTTAATAATGTGAACCAGGTTCACTGCATTTATTATGAAGATGTTTGAGCAGAGGAACTTAATCAAGGAAATATATACTGGTAATTCACTTTAATATCAGTCTTTGAAACAACAATTAAAAGTCTCTCAAAATATTGTAAGATGGGTCAATGACATTGTGCTCTATGTATTCCATGAAATTTGAAATAGGAATTTTAATGTGATTCTGTTGTTGTCGACAAGTACTTTGATTAAACAGCCTACACACCAAATTTAGAAAATCACAATAACCTTGAATATACATAGAGTACTGCTTCATTCATACTCAATCAAAACTGAAGCTGGGGAAAGGCTTTACTGAGGAATACATGAGGGCAGAAAGGAAATGGACAGAAGAGAGGTACAAAGACTGTAGCTTTGAGTGAATTACATGGATAAAAATAAATGGAAAATACCTGTATTATAGGTGTGACACAATGAGCTATGACTTTTTCATTTTTGTATGGTGAACTATAATATTATATACTACACTCGGACATTGATATGTCAACATCTTTACAACTCCTCCATTCCAAGGAACTTTCTCCACTTTCCTGGAAACCTTCTCCAGTCAATTAGTATGCTTGCACTGAGCAGAACAATAATATAATTAGCTTTTCAAAGCATACTATATGAAACCAATCCATGGCTGTTGTTTACCTCATTTCTAACATATAGCAGAGCTGTTAGGCAGTTAGCCAGCTTGAACTATTACATAGTTTTATAAATGACAGGTTTAATTTGTTAATGAGTCAATTAGCCAAGAAAGCACAATATGCCAGTGTTGTACTTATCTAGCTTAGTTATATATACAGTGGGTGGGCTGCAAGAAGATTACTTCTCTCATGTTCAGCAATCAACACACTGCTATAATGCTAACTATCATGCTACTATTTAGCTACATACTTTTCCTATACACTGTAGGTTATATAGGTGATAACATGTTCCTGAATGTAAAAATTAATGTAAAAATCTGACCAAATTATATACCTGCTCTGTACAGAAATATCAAAAATGATCACCTAAGACCATGTTTTTGCCTTGCTAAAGTCCTACTGGGAAGTGCAAGGGAAGAAAGCACTTTCTTTGTATGTTCTTGTCGAGTTTCTCTCAGTGGAAATGATGGCAATGAATTTCCATGGAGAAATACGGGAAGACAGAGACAGAAAATGAAATTAAAATGATTTTGACAGAGATAAGAAAATAAGTCAAAATGAAAAGACGAGAGTAGTGAGGGAAAGCATCCCAAAAGGGAAAAATAACAGCAGGAGGACAGGAAATGAATGAGACAGAGAGAGGGAAGGAGAGATGAAAGCACAGACTGAGCACACCTGGCATGTGCACCATCCTGCAGTTGCAGTTCTCCACGATGTAACGCGTTTCACAGTCGATCCGGCAGGCCGTGACACTGTACACCTGGAAGAATCCTGACTCCAGGGCTTTGGACTGACACTCCCCCCAAGGGGGGGGAAGATAGGTCAGCTGCATAAATACACACAAACACTTTGGGTAGGAAGCACATCTTGTGACCACTTCACATGGTACTGCCATGGCTGAATGAGTACAATGTTTCAACTGGCTTCGTAGTTTTTAAAAACAAATAATTCTGAGGCATAACACAAAAGAACCACCTTTTCCCTTCAAAAATAACAAAAAGACATGTTTTTTGTTAACCAGTTTACAACAGTCATTATCACAAATGAAGAAGACAACAGGTTATCATAAAAGACATTAACTAATACTTGTGTCCACTCTCAGATATAGAATTCTCATCACCCTAAACACCAAAATGCCACAGAAGGCCCTGATGGTTTGGGACTCGGGGTAATCTTGAGAGCTTTAGCATGTGGAGCTGTTTAGTTCTCTCAAAGGGTAGCCTGCACTACTATTGAATAGGCCTGCCTAGTCCTTCTCCACTCTAATTCCCACAAGCATAATTTTTCTGTGATTGATTCACACTGCTTCTTAAGTAACATCAGTATTTTAGTTGGTTGGATTCAAATGATTGAAAATGAATGATTCTCAGAATAATTCTTATTTAAACAATTCCTCAGTTGTTAATTACCTAATATTTAATGGCATCATTACGATTCTAATTATCTTGTGTTGAAGGTTAGGTATCTGTTGTGTGTCCATTTTGTATCATTTTCTGTTTTGATCATTATGTAGTTGATCTGAACTTTATGCTCTACAATGGTCATTGGACCATTGGACCAAATATTGTAAATATGTTCAAAACAATGTATTTAAAACAAAATCTTACTTTGATCTTATCCTTGACATCAATCAGTATTATTATTTTTGAGATATCAATGTAAACCAAGGTTATTACAGTCGACCATCTTAAAGTTTGGAAAGAAAGTCAATTGAGCCGCCACTACTAAAAAGGGAAGTACTGATACAACAGTATGTATCTTTGGTGGCTCTCTGTGATGTTTTAAAATGAGTAACTTCTACCTTGGTACAATTTATACATCAGACATAATGGTAAACAATTCAACATGACCAAAATACAGTGTGCACATACTCTCAGGTTGCTGACTTGGATTAGCACCCCTACAATATGTTGATAAACTGCTGTTAATCTTCTGTCTCTATGTTGTGGAAAGATGCAAGCTATTCTTTTGATCCTCTGCAAACCCTCTGATCACAAATAACAAACCTGGTTTCATGAGAGAACTCATCTTAGAGCATAAGCAGCTGTCACCAGCCAAGGACCAAAGCCACAACTGCTAGCATATTTCAGTCTGTAGTATGAATAAGGGTCAAGGCCCTGAATCCCAGTGCAAGAAGATTTCAATCTGCATCTGGCAGGCAATAGCTATAGTTGGAGACATGAGTACTGTAGAAAAAAATCATAACAAAAATGATGATTATGACGATGATGATGATGATGATGATTTTATTGTCAGACAAGTCTGAAATTTTTTCTTGCATCACAGCAGCTCCATTTGCAACATCACAGAGAAGACAAGAATTAGGACAATGAAACAAAGATACATACATTTAACATAACCATCACAAAGGACAATATTCAATGTACGTTTGATCTGGGATTAAGCTCCATATTTAGTTTTAGGATTGACTGATGCACAAAAGAGTGCTTTAGTCTAACCCTATTGAATCTTGGAACTCTGTATCTCCGGTTTGATGGTAACATTTTGTATACACTGTTCAGGACATGGTTGGGGTCAGAGACAATGTTGTTGGCCAGCCTTAGAATGTTACTATGGTAGGCCGATTCATAGAGTTTCTCAAGAGGTTGGCCTACAATCTTTGAGCAGATTTTTAGTTGGTGAAAGAGTTGTAGTACAATGTAGTATTACAATACTGTAGAACACTCATAATCACAGAAGTAAAAAACAAAAGAAGAATTTGTCTACTCGCCCCAAAAGACCTAAGGCAGCAGAGAAAATAGATTCTTTGCTTTGTCCTTTTGCAGACATATTCAATGTGGTCTTTCCAGGATAGCAGATGATCTATCGTTACACCCAAGTATTTATATGAAAATACCTGCTTGATTTTTTCATCATGGATAACAACATGAACTTTATGAAGGTCAGATGGCGAACCAAATACAATCTCTTCTGTTTTCTGTGTGTTAATCTTGAGAGCATTATTATCACTCCACTCGACCACTTTGTTCATGCCATGTTGGTGCAGCCCAGGGTTGCCTGAGTTACTTAGCAGAGATATTAATACTGTATCATCAGAATCCTTTAGAACGTATTGATTTGGTGTATCTGCACGGCAGTCATCGGTATAAAAAGTGAAAAGCATGGCTGAACTCATGCAGCCCTGGGGCGCCCCGATATTGGTTGTGATGGCAGATGAAAGGGTTTTGTTCACCTTTACAATCTGGACTCTGTTAGTGAGAAAACAGGCATACCAGTTGTAGGGGATCAAGCCTACGATTAGTCTTCCTTACGTGGGGCACCAACTATGTAAGGAATTAAATTAAACACATGGAGGTGCCATACAGAATATGGCATCTACCATAGTGGTTAAAGTAAAATATCAGTCTCAGTTTTGTATATCAGTCTCATAAAATATACTAAACTATCAATTTGGAACTTCAATTAATAATTAAATTAATAATCATAATCAAAATTACCACATCAATAGTTAATCTTAATCAAATCACAATATTATCTATTTAGCTAACTAAATAAATAACACTGATAATTCAACTAAGAGGTGAAGGCATTTAGAATTCTGATCAGCAGAGGTTGGCGATATTCATTGCACGTGTAACATTACAACACACACAACCTTGGAAAAATAATGCATTTATTGAGATATAAAATCAAGTAGCAAGGCACATGTGTCATATGTACAATGAGTGAAACGCGTATGTATTTACACTTATGTGTAGATATGAGTGAATGTCTTATGCTAGTGTGTGTGTGCGTGTCATAGGGTGTGTGTTCCTTTGTTCTGAGTCGTGCGTGTGCTGCGCGTGCATGTGTGCTGCGCGTGCTTGCTAAACACACGTGTTCAAAGAGAACAAAGGAACATGCGTGTGGCGGCGAGTTTGAGTTGGTTATGTGCATGTGTGAGCGAACATAACGTCTGTATGATACAAGATATGTTCACACGATTGATAACGGCGGGGTTATTTTGCGCGGATTAAAGCAGGTACCGGGGTTAGCAAGAGGATACGCATGCAAAGACCCTATGTCTCTGTGTGGTATCTTAACTAACGCTGCGCGGTGAATTGTGTGTGACAAATCAGCTAGGAACAACGCAACATAGCTAGTTACATTACTCGTAAAGACCTGAAACACATGGATGTACAAACGTTCATAAATGTAGCTAACAGTGTTCGTTTAGCTATGCAAGGTCCTATGCCCAGAGTAAATAGCCTACTGTAGCTCATGAAATGAGGTCCAAATCTTGCGGTTCCGTGGGTGGTTTCGCTGGCAGTTTCGTCGTCTGGGAGCCAGGGCTGGTCTGGTTCGGTCTGGATGAGTGTTTCCTTCGGGAGACACGCTGGGGTGGATCTGGCCGCACCTTTGTCTCCGGCTGGTAGCGAGTTTGTGCTGCTCTTCTTGTGGGCGCTGAAACTCGGCTCTTACTTTATTGATCTCCGCTAGCAATGCGTCGCTAGCTCGGAGAATCTACGCCAGGACAGGGCCTTCGGCTCGGCTGTCCGTGTCCCGTCCGCGTGGTGCGGCCTCCGGGAACGAGAGAAATACGTCCGTCTTGTTCGGACGCGTGAAGCAAGGGAGATACGCCCGTCTCCTTCGGACGTATGGGGCGAGAGGAGAGATACGTCCGTCTCCTTCGGACGTATGGGGCGAGAGGAGAGATACGTCCGTCTCCTTCGGACGTATGGAGCAAGAGGAAGAAGAGAGATACGTCCGTCTCCTTCGGACGTATGGAGCAAGAGGGGAAGAGATAAAGGAATGCACCCAGTTTTTAGTGGCATCGCTGCAGGGGGCATTTCCTGTTTACTGTAGTGGTCCTTGGTTGGGCGAGAGGTCGTAAAACTGCAACATCACTTCCCGTGAGATCGCGTTTCACGTTAAAAGCGATGTATGCGTTATTGTCCGTAAAAGTTGAACAAATAAAATGAACAAATCTATCTGTGGACGGCACTGTACCTACACAGTGAATCAAATAGGGATTCAATTTCCGCTGGACCATTTTTGACACCAAAATGTCTGCTTGTATTGTGTTGAAAGCCAAGGAAAAATCTAGGAAGAGGGCTCTTGCATAGGTGTTAGGTTTGTCTAAATGTTTAGAAATGATATAAACCAGAGTGGCAACAGCGTCTTCTGTACCACAATCCTGCTTATAAGCAAATTGGTGTGGATCCAGTTTGTCTTTCATTGTACTAACAAGGTATTTGAGCAAAATTCTTTCTAGTGATTTCATAATCACTGAGGTAAGGGCTATTGGTCTAAAATCCTTATGTTCTTTTGGGCATGGAATCTTGGGTAAAGGTTTTATATGCACAGTTTTCCATAACAAAGGGACAGTGTGTGTTTCTACAGAGGCCTGAAAGATTGGATGCTTTTACAAGCGACCACAGACATGAAACTAGAGACTAAACCATGTTCTTATCTGTTTTCTTAGTGGAGCTGCTTCTGCCTGCTGTCAAAAACAGGATATCAAGGAGGAGGCATTAGCAGAAAGTCAGCATGTCCTCTTTAAAAATAATGTCATGGATCTGAGATGTCATATTAATGACTCTGAGTTGCAACACAAACTGCAGCTGAAAAACAAGCCTCTGAGAATTTTTATTTGGGGATTAATTTTTGTTTGCTTTATTATTCATCTCTCTTTCAGGGTGTTTTCGTTTGGAAAATTTGATCAGGCAGAGCACTTGCAAAGCCACCTTGTACGTAATGCACTACAAAAATCACAGTAGGAAGTCCTGAAGATGTAGAATTCAAAGTGTCATACAGAGTTCATTTGCTGATGCTGCATTTAATCTGTTTCCCACTTTACAGTGTGAAAATGAGGGGTGAAAAATCCCCCATTAGTCTGATACTCACTTTCCCTGCAAGTCAAAACCTGGAGCCCAATTTATCTTTAGGTGTCTATTGGTGTGCTATACTAATGCTACTCTTTTAAGGTTTTTTGGATTATTGTTTTTTATTTGTTTGCTTTTTTGTAAGACTTTTCAACTGCTCAGATTTTCCCTTGGCTGTTAACAGAAGGAACTTTAATTCATGGTCATTGATTGAAAATATATTTAATGGATGACTGATTGACATCTTTGCAA
Organism: Megalops atlanticus; assembly: GCA_019176425.1. NCBI lineage: Eukaryota > Metazoa > Chordata > Actinopteri > Elopiformes > Megalopidae > Megalops > Megalops atlanticus. Next base: position 40,704,824 of record CM032875.1, on the reverse strand, counting down.
ATAGCAGTGTCTAAATCCTTCTCAAAAATGATGCAAAGATTTTATGTCAATTTCCCATGTTTGCCAAACACTAGTGACCTACTACACAAGGTACTAGGTGAAGGTGTCAGTGCAACTAATTGCACATTGAAGAGGCGACACATCCAGCACCATCACGCTGAATAAATGTGATGCTCTTGCACAAGCATACACACAGCAAAAATAATGATATAAAACAAATAAATCCTTCCAACCAACTTCAAAATATGACAGCAAAAGTCATGGTTCTCAGCAACTTCAGCAAATCTGCCCCACAGAATAAACAGCAGAGTCCAGACTATGAGAGGTGAGACTGGAAAAAAATGAGCGCCCTTTGGGACATGAAAACATGTCCCACAATGCAACACATCCAATCATATTATAAAGATAGCCTTCATCCTGAAAGGTGATATGCAGAGGCAAAAATATGGATAAATCAAAGATGAAATACCATTTGCAATTGGCTGTTTGTGACTGTCATTTCCAGAAACTCTGTGATCATGTGAGAGCCCGCATAAATAGGCCACTTGGGTAAACAATGTCCCTTTGCTTGCATCTTAATTAGAAAGCTCAAGGGCTACAAACCTCTTCAGTGCACAGTACAAGAACAAGTACATTGCACTGATAAGAAGAGGTGCTCTCATTTCGAAGGACAGCTCTGAGAGAAATAAACAGCCGGCACTTTGGTCAGACCCACTGGCTTTCCACAGCTCTCAGAGGGGACTTACAGGGTGTCAGCACAGATCCAAGCAGTAAATAACTGACTCAAGGTATCACATACTCACACACACACACATACACACACACACACACACACACACACACACACACACACACACACACACACACACACACACACACACACACACACACTCATACAGATGTGCAAGCCCACTAACATTGAGAAGAAAATCACAGCAGTAGGTGGGTATACTGTACAGAGATGTTTCATTTAAGTTCAGGGGGTGCTAGGTTAAAGGGCTGAGTAAAACATGTGTGGTGTGCCCTTGAGCAAGGTCTCAATTGTTATACAGATGAATATACAGATGAAAGGCTAAAGTAAAAAATGCAGACCATCATCACTGGGTTTCCAAGGGTAAAAGCCTCCAATAATGAGCAACTAAATTAACACTACATCAAAAGCAGGTGATATTTAAAAAAGTAAAATTAAACTTCAAAGCTGATCGAGAACTTTTCTTTGAATATGCTTTACTTATTATTGTTGAAATAAAGATGAACAAGTAAACAGCAATACACATTTGAAAGAATATTGAGATGAAAAACCATTTTTATCTTTATCTTTGAAAGATCAGATGTTCCATTCTTATTTAAAGTTGAGCTTTGGTAAATATGAGTGCAGTGCTGTCATTACAGGCTTGAATTAGACATCCAAATTTACTTTTATTAAATGAATATACTGTTGCTTAGGGAGTTTCCAATATCTGACTATGGGTCAGCATCATGTCAAACATGAAACAGTGGGTAAAGGGTCATGAATGCGTTTAACAGTATGGAGGAAAATGAACAAATAGAGGGCTGGACTAATAGGCAGCATTCTTCCTTCAGGAACAAAAATAAACCAAAGCCCCAGTGTAGTAAGGGGCACACTGTAGGATAGGAAGCTCTGTCTTTTAAATGGGACATTAATCTGAGGTCCAGGCATAAGAGATTTCACAGACCTCAATTATTATGGCTATCATAGGGGCTATGCTAAAGCTAATTTGCAACTGGTCGGTTTGCAAAAGAATATGTTTGGGGTTCTTTATTTACTCTGCAGAAACTGGAATCTCAAGCTGACCACATAAATGAAGGTCATATGATAATGAACCTTGTTGCTGGTACACAAACAGTGGGATCTTGAGAATTATTAAAATAGGAAGGAAAGCCACATACCCTCTGTTCCTGTGTTGAAACAAAGGTCTGGAACCCCGGGCAACGCCGAACCCAAGCTCGTGAACAAAGGGGGGCTCAGCTTGGCTGTGAATCTGTACCCTGACCCCCGCCTCAAACGCCGTCTCCTCTGCAGTAACACAAGGATCACAGAGAGTCAGTAAACATCACAGAATTCATCCTGCTCATTGTGTACCAATTTAAACAGTCAGGCTGTGAGCACTTTCAGCTTCATCCTGAGGATACAGGGTAAGCCAAGGTGTCCCTGGGTTAATGAAATCTTCAGAGGCCTCCTCTTTTAAACAAGACTTTGTTGCAATTTTGGAGATACTATACTCTCATCCAGTAGAATAGTTTTAACTTTAGTCAGATGAGTCTCTGTGAACAATGTATGTAGAAGTCAGCCCCTTTGTGAATCTAATTTCAGATGAGAATGTCTTCAAGTGTATTGGGTTGGAGGGGCTGTGTCATGCTCTTCAACACTTACCATTTGAAATCCATGAAAACACTTGGCTTGGATCACTTCATCAGGTTTACACACCTGCCTGCCCTGTCAATTATGGTGGATTACACTGGAGTATTGTTAAGCATGCTGATTTGCCATGGCAAAATAATAAATAAGGTGCATATATAGACAGGATCTATTCCCCAGCAGTCTCTGCTGTATTTCATGAGTGACAGCATCTTAGCCACCCTATACTAAACCACTCCAACCACACTCCAACCACATGCTAGTTATAAGATGTACGTATACAAGCACAGTTCATCAAGATGTGCTCCCAACACTTCACAACACTATCTTTTGCCTGTCACAATGCACAGATGATTCTTGCCTGAATGACATATTATCATGTTTTGCGTATTTTAAAATGAACTGAAATGAATCACCATATATTTTAAGCTTCCATCCTTATTTTCTTTTCAAAACAGATACAGTACATTACCACTCCCCTCCCTAAAATCTCCCTTCTTTCAAAGTTAATTAGCAGCAATTAAAAAAAATAATAACAAGAAGAAGAAGAATAAAAACTCCCAGAAGTCGGGGTTAGTCAAGCTATTTGTGTGTGGCAGTGACAGGTGGTAATACATCCACCACCCCCACAGACCGTCAGTTACATTAACAAAGCAATGGAGGAAATACACTGTAACAGCATGCGCCTTCTTAAAGAAGGACAGCTGACACCTGCGTTGATGTGTGAAGGACAGCTGCACATGGAAATCTGTGTGACGTAACTGCCATGGTGATTATGCTCATTATTTTCAGACCGCTCCTTCACTGATCTGAGCCTCAGGATAGTCGCAGCACACAAAGTTAGCAAAGTTGATGCTGAATAAATTTACATTCTCAGTTAATCCATGCTCTGCCACAGGCGGGGGTTGCATTTATCTCCAGAATCCAGACATGCCTCATTTCAAACGCTGTCTGCTCACCTGTACATCAAAACAAAAGTATTACTTTCTGTTAAAAACACAGCTTCAGTGTGTGATGCCAAGAGGGGTGGGGCTGCTCCCATGTGTATTTATTTGGCTGCTGTTGGATGTCCCTGCCATCTCCTAAGGCATAGGAGACCTTCAGGACCTTGGACAGCGATGGCCTCACAAACAGGCCTGCACACCTGTAGCTCACAGGCTATCAACTTAGCCTTGTACAAAAGCACCTACTGTGTGCCTCTGAGGGAGATACCTTCATGAAAACAGCTGCTGAGTGGTCAATCTCTCCACCACTCCTCCAGTGAGGCTAAGTAAGACTCTTTTGACTTTTCTGTTTGGTCTTCTCCCTCATGGTGGGGGGGGGATTAAATGTTGTGAGCCATTTTGTTGCCAGTCAACAATCCCTGTCAACTTTCTGCGAGGTGATATTTTCAAATTTTTAAAACAGATGAAAACTAGAAAGGGAGCTCCAAGTGAAAAAACCCATACCAGGGTCATACCATGTTTTTGAAGCTCTTAGTATGTATTTTTCAACAGTGTGGTACAGCGGTAAGGAGGGCTTAGAACCCAAAGTTGCTGGTGTGATTCCCCCCCTGGGGCACTGCTGGTGTACCCTTGGGCAAGGTACTTAACCTAGAACTGCCTCAGTAAATATCCAGCTTTATAGATGGATGATGTCAAAACTGTAACCTATGTAAGTCACTCTGGATTGACTGTCTGCTAAGCAACTCAATGTAAATGTGTGTAGTGCTTTGGATGCTACAGAACCTCATTCTGATGTCCCCTTGGTGAAATTCCTGACCATGAAAGGATATTGAGGACAAGATTTACTAAGGTGACTGGTACAATGTAAAGAAAAAAAGAAAAACTGGTCCAATGCAGTCTCAGTCAGCATGAAGCTGACAACCAGTTCAGTGAGACTAATTATGTACAGCAGGTAATTTCTCTGCCACTCTAAGAAACACTCTTGTTGCAATTAGTGGCACACACATCACAGAACACAGCAGACAGCATTTTACCTGGTCCATGAGGACAAGTGCAGAGACAAAAGTTTCCCAAAGGTAATTAGAATCACATATTACTGTACAACAGTGAACTATAAAATATGAAAGCAGAAACTGGAATCTGATGATGCATATAATAACATCACTTGGAATAGCAAAGAATATCTGAAGAAATCAAAGGAAAATGACTGTATGCAATGCAGGCAAAAAAATGACAGGCCTGTCAGATCTTCCTTCTATCACTAGACAATGTAAACTTCTCATTGTTTACGTGGACAAATTCTTTTAGATTAGCTGATAATATAATAATATCATAATATCCATTAATAATTCATCAATACACTAAGCTGCACAGGATTTCTTTCCATGTGTGTTATACCTGTTCGGTGAAAGGAATACTAGATTACCAGCCCAACACAGCAGTTGGCCCAGACCCTCATTCCCTCTAGACTGGACAATTGCAGTTCAGACCCCTACACCTGATTCAAAATGCAGCTTCTTGACTCATCCACAACCGACCAAAAAAGTGTAATGTCACACCTCACCTCATTGCTATATGTTGGCTGCCTGTTACAGCTCAAATAAAATTCAAAATTCCAGTTCTAGCCTACCAAGCTGTAGCAACAAGGAGGGCATCCCCCGATAATCTAATATCAAATCCTACACTTCTTTCCTAGTGGTCCCTTCCTAGAAGGGTTGCTCATTTTCATCAGGTCACCTCTCCACCTTGGCCCCAAGTGCTGAAATGAGCTCCTCACAACTGGCAGGACAACAGGATCGCTGTCCATTTTCTGTTTTCTGGTGTAGACCACCTATTTAAACTACACCTTGGTACAAGCTTGGTTGCTTGGAATTAGCTGTAGTACTTTATGGTTGTACAGGATGTACAGGATGTTCCTTCAGTGAGTGAGTTCCACTGAACAAGTTTTTTAGCCCACACCTCACAAACAACCTTCCAACAAGGTACTGTCTTAAATTAAAATGTGATGAATTAATGAATGGGAAAGCCAAATGCGAATGCACTTAAAACTGACTTTAAACTATGTGGGAGAAACAGGAGGAAATTGCCTTGTAGCTACAGGTATCAAGGTTAGTATGTCATACAATGAATACTGAATAATGTTTAGAGCTCACCTTAATTTAATTTTAAATCATAGATAGTCACAGTCTGATGAATACAGACCACAATTAGCAACGCAATTTAACAACACTGGATATGATCTGCCAGATATTATTTCAGCCTCTTTTAGATCACAGGCAGGTAATAAATTTACGAAAGCTCTCTAAATTAAAAAGGGCCTTCTTGAAGTGTAAATCTCCAGCATCTGATGGCTTAACATTACTTATCGCCCCTCTGCTATTAGACATACAGCATTTGATCCATTGAATCCCTTTTCTTCACTTCAAGAGAAATAAATATCACAAATGTACAAAAAGGGCAAAGATTCAATCTTGCGTGCCAGTTCTGTAATGAGTTTAGATAAAAGAAAGTTGCCCAAAATCAATGCTAACAGAACAGACAGTATTTTATGAAAACCACACACTCATCAGATGTACATGACAACTTTATAATTTATGACTCCAAAACAAAATCTCTCAGGGCTGTTCAGCAATATGTACACTTGATGCAGAAATATGCTGCTTTAGATCAACAGCATAGGACACAATTTTTTATTCACCATGGCCTACTCAGAGCATATGGACTTAGTCCCTGATTTTGTGAAAAGGCAGGAAACATAGTGTATCTGAACCTTAAGCATCTAAGTACACAAAAGTCTGTATCCCATATTCCTTTCACATACACTACAGAATACATGGAAGGATATTGAACTTTTTGGGGTATTAAAATATGAAGCCAAAAATATAAAGATGTTAAATGTATCGATGTTGTTATGAGGAAGAATCATTTCATTGAATATGATGGCTACAGTCAATTATCTTCCAAAAAATGCTCCTCTTATTCATAGCCTAAATTGATTTGGCAACCTCTGAATAATCTCACCATTAATCATTGACTCTCCCACACATCTGTCGCTGCTGCTTAGTCCCAGGGTCTTTACAAATTAGGGGGTGGGTGAAAGGCCCAACAGTAACCAAGGAGACATTTTCAAAAGCTCAGATTCAATCAGGATCAATCTGGCAACCATGCAATTAGTCCTTCACTTTCACCTTGATCAACCTGAAGTGGTGTTACTCAAGAACAAAACAAAGATAAAGACAATGCACATTTGATTTAAATGAGTCTGTGTCAAAATATCAAAGCATTTTATTGGTCTTGAAATAGAACTATTCTTCATTGCACAAAAACGTCTTACTTTCTCATCTAGCTATCGGCTCAGAATTCTCTTGTTCAGTTCATATTCAATCACATCTCCCATCAAGTGTCCCTCAACATTAAGCCAACAGTTTCATAAAAAAGATCGATATAATGACATTAGAACACAATTACAAATGAGAATGGTCTTATGCTTGAGAGCCAACCTCAGTAAAACCACAAGAGACCTTGTCCGCAACTGCAAAGTAAGCATAAAAAATTACTCCATTTTTTATTCTTTCATTACATTTTTGATTCATTTTTGTGACTGCATAACCATGATCAGGTTTAAACATTTACAATCAAAAAGGGTCAAAAGAGGGAATTCTGTTGGTTGGTTCAGTTAAGTTTCCCTATAATAAACAAACTGCCAATTATTACTGAGCCAATAACAATTGTTGATTTTTTCCAGTATCATCAAGCATGGTGTCGACATGCATTAACAGCCTGTGCAAAAATGCTCTGAGCTTTTGTTATGATATGATGCTTTGGAAGGTGTTTTTGACTGTGATATCACTGTCCAATTATACTGAGGGAGATAACAGATTGAAATAAATAAAAATAGTGTACACAGTGAAAATGAAAATCTATTTTTACCATAGCTCTTTAACAAAAGAGTCACAATTTAAACATCAGCCATATGGGATATCTCTATATGATGCATGGGAACATCTTCACATAGAGACAACTAGCCATCCATGGATACAGGCGAACATGCACCAGTCCAGAGCATGATTAATTCATCTTAGCTTTTCTGAGGTTATGTTGGACCTTTCAGAGCGTGAGCGTTTGCTTATTTTATTGTTGTCATCTCAGAACTGACCCTGTCCTCATAGCTTCTTTTAGACAAGCCTTCATGCTCAGGGTCTCAGCTCTGTCTTTCAGATCAACAGCAAGCTCCCTCAGTAATAGAGCAGGGCCAATTCAAACAGAGAGAACACCACAGAGCAACAGCATTTCTTGGCAGGAACCCCTTATTCTGCATGCCTACGACCATCTCATATTTATTTCCTTGTTAATGTCCCACTGAGGGAATTTCAGTGGCACTTTATAGCTCTGATAGCACAGCATTTTAGTGTAATTGTTACCTTGCTCATTGTTTCTGAGTAAAGAGCAATACTTTCTGGGGTAACTACAAGTTAACATTGCAGTGTTACCACACTATATTTTTCCTGCTTTATCCTTAGCTGTGAACTTAATTGTGACTAAATATTATACTATACACAATAGAATAGCCTACTCCTTAAAACAATTCTGTGAAATTAAACCATAATTTATATTCAGACTCTGCTATTTTAAGCTCCCCTTGTTATAACTGAGACAATACATAGATTGTGTAAACAACAGGGCCTAGTTATGTATTCCTGTCTGCAACTGCTTTCTTCTCTTGTCCTGTTTGTTAGCTTCAATTGTCTGTTTCTTCAAGAAGCAATCAGATCAAAGCTATTGGAGGTTAGAGGTGCATGAAAGGTGGTTACAAGATCAGACTACATGGCAGTAAAGAACCAGGAATGCTGTGGGGCCAGAGAGGTGTGAAGCAATGCTCCAGTTCTACGCTGTGGGAGGTTCTCAATTTTAATACTGTACAGTGCTGTGGGTGGAGAGGACAATCTGCAAGTTTGGAAATTCTGAGCGGCATAGCTCATTTAGAGCACTCTACTGCCAGAGCGCTCAAAGGCACTCATCCATTCCAAATGCAGTCAGATTGTGCATTACATTTTTAAATGGCTGATTAAAGACCCGCTACAGTACATGCGTGCTGAAGGATAGATGCTGGGTGGTCGTTACGTCCCACGCACATTGTCCTGTGCTAAGGAAGTGTGACAGATGTCTGCAACATTTAGCTATCGGTACGCGCAAATACGAGGGCATCATTCTTTGCAACTTGGGGGACCAGGATATTGTCTCCACAGCACTGCATAGCCAAGGAGCCATGAATAAACACTGAACCTGTTGTCCATCCATTCTGTAATGCAGCTCATATCAGCAACCTCAGAACCAGTCTACTTCAGAACCTGTGTCTCTCCCTGTATCAGCAGTACATACTGCCTACCATTAGAACGGTCCAACTCCTCACTGAACACAACACTGTGCCAATTTCTGTTTGGTCAGTGCATCTTGCATTGTTTATCCAACTTAAGCATAGATGTGACTCCCAGAATATCAATTCACCCTCAGTGCTATTGTGCCAGTTGTCTGTCTTCCATCTTGCTCAAAACAGCTGATGCTGCCCAGTTCAGTAGTGATTGATCTAATGCATTCACATCATGAAGCGTGACACGGAATGATCAAGTCAGTTGAATTTTAGCTCATCACAGAACTATAGCCACAGCTCTTGCACTTCTGCGCTGTTCTCAAAATACGAAGCTAATCAAGGATGCATTACAGCTGCATACCTGTTTTTTGTAAAACAGGTATCATTTAGATGCACTGACCCTGGAGAGTGGTGGTGATACATAACTGATCAGGAGCTAAATCCTGCTGAATTGCAACTGCAGTTTGGGAACCCTAATTACAGAGGAAACCATTTGGATTGCATTTACCAGATTATTCTGAAAATACCAAATACTTGGAACAGCTACCCAAATTGTATAGGACTGTTAGCTTAATGTATGCATTGCAAATGGCACAGAACAAATATGATTACATTGTTTATCTACAGTAATGATTTGTGCCTCCTGTAGCAACAATATTATCACAATGCATTTATAAAATTGGGTGGATTAAATAATCAGACTACATGACAATTACCAGTATGTGTCATGCAAACCTTCCTGAGGAATATAAGAGGAGTACCGTTTTACATTTATAAAATGCCTGTATCATGCAGTGGGAGGGAAGGCAAGAATGTAGGTACCATTGAATGCATCCACTGATTTGGAGGATGGAGTGTGCTCTTGCAAACCACTTTGCAATTATGCACACCTCTTCCAGCATAGGAACCCTTTGGAGTTCGATTGTGGCCAAACAATACTTTGAACAGCTACTCTGGAACAACTATATATAATAATCCCATCTTACATCAATACTAATAGCACAGATGCAGCCTTGGTTATGATCTGTGGTCACAGAACCCTCTTTTGTACTAATTACATGAGGGAAAGCTAAAGAAGATGTATCAACTGTATCCTTTATGTGTGTGTGCTTTCTCACTAGCACTGTTACACAAACTGTCTGAAGACCTTGTTCTGTGTCTTGTTGTTTTCAATGTCCAGTGATTCTTAAACTGTCATGTATTGTATATCAAAATGCTGAAAAATTTTACTGTACTTCATATGTATATACATTTAGATATAAAAATAATATACAGTGTGATTATCTTAAATTTTACTGAATTCCTTATTGATCTCAATTTTTTTCTCAATGACCACTTCCCCCCTACCTTTTTCAGTCATAACTACTATTAGTGATATGTAAGTTATAGCAACACCACCTCTTTATTAGCTATGGTTAGAAGTGCAGAAAAAATATGATAATCAGCACAATAGCACCTAAACCTGCATGGCTGCTGTATAATGCATATATTCAACTGACTTAGGATAAGCTGACTTGTAAAAACACATGGAAACAAATTTTGGAGCCAAAATCATTTATTACATTTTTACTGCCTCTCAGTATAAATAAGGGCTGTGATTTATTTATTTATTTATTGGCTAAAGACCTTTCAATGGAAAACTATAATGGAAATCAATTGCAATTTTAATCAAAATTATGAAAACTGGAGGAATAAGATTTTGATTTTTAAGGTTTATAGTAAATACAAATGCAAAAAATATCTATCTCTAATGCAATCATTTCTCTCTTATCCTAGATGAAGAAAGCTTTTCAGTTGTACAGTATGTACACAGATCACATTAGATTAGATCTAGATAAGGTATCAAACATAAAAAATGTCATTACAGAGGTCATCACACATTGTTAATATTCAACCAGTATATGCTGCAGAATCTAACTTTGGTGCAATGCATTCATATCAATTGTTTGCTGGCTAATGATTTATTTAAAAGGTTTATAGAGACTGGAATAAACCTCTTGCTAAAGTAAACTTTTCTGTACTACACACTGTTACCTTTGCCCAAAAGGCTGTAATGTTCTATGCTATTTGATTCTTTGGCTTGAAGTGATCCAAGCATTCTTGACTAGTGCTCTGACAAAGCTGTTCAGTTCTGCTGGGGACAGGGGAATTGCTGAAAACTATTTTTTTTTTTCTACCAGTATGTTTAGAATGTAGGTGGTAATGCAAAGACCACATACTTCTATAGCACTGACCTTCAGCCTTGGAAGAGATACAAGTAACTTTGTTTTAAACAAAGCACCATCAAAGTCATTGTTCTTTTGCCTTTTGCCTTCAGAGGCCTTTCAGTGGTTTTCTCCGCTGTATCTTTTTCTTTATGTTATAGCCAGCTAGCCACTTTGCTTCACTTCCTCTCAATAAACAACATTAGGTCATGCTGGACGAAATTAATTAAAATAGATTAAGCTGGCCAAAAAAGGGTTTCTGATTCATTGTGAAAGGTAAAAAATAGGTAATACATTATATGCTTCTGAAATAGACACATGCATTGGTGTTGCAGTATTGACAGCCCTGCCATGCTCAAGAAGCCTTGATCTGATGAACTTCAAGAATGTTGGAATTCATATGCAGCCAATGAAGAATGTTGAGATGTGCAGGGTTCTGTTAGTTTTCATTTGTTTCGTATGTGGTTTTTGGAGTCGGTATTTGGGTGGCCATGCAACAGTTTTCTGGACAAGTAGCATAAACATGAGAGGACTTAACACAGGGTTCCTACACATTTTCCATTTCAAAATTCCATACTTTTCCAGACTCAAATTTCCAGACTTCTCGGTGGATTTTTCAGACCATATTTGACATCTGAGTACAAATAGCTAGATGTTTATTATGTAAATAAGTGGTTTTAAAATCCAACTGTTAACATGTATGTTACATTCTGACTATGTATGCTATTAAGTTGCCAAATAATTGGACGACGTTCTACTGTCAAACATCTCCGCCCAAAGAAGAAGTAAACTAACCGGTGCTACCTCTACTCGTATTATTTTCCCTTAACATATTGAATAACATTTTTTAGTCTCTTTTATAAATAAGAACCAAAAATGAGTTGAAAAAAGTTAAATAATTACCTTTTCATGGCGTCTGTGCAGCCTTGTTTGTTCACTGTGTCCATGGAAACGACAATGAATGCAGCTGTATGGTTTCCTTACGCAGAAAAGATAGTCCATTTACTTTTCTGATAACTACATCACAGCATAACTCATAAATGTTCAGACAAGCTTAATATTTGGTTATTTGTGATGCTATGTACTGTATATATGCAATTCAAAGATATAGCCGCATCAAACTAATTTGGTCGCAGATGTCCGGATTTGGTAAAGTTATAAGGCACTTGGGGCAGAGCTGTTTTGCAGGCTGTGACATACAGGCGTAGAGGCAGCTCTGTGTAGGAGTGTGCGTTCAGTCGCACGCCATACTTCTTGCCTTGCTTTCGACGACCAGCTCGCTCTGGCCCGCGCTCTCACACACAGTGGTAAACATTTTGGCTGCACTGGCTGCCTGCTCCAAATGCCATGAAAAACACTCTGCTTGTATGATCAATTTATTTTTATGTTTATTTTTAGAAATTCTGAATTTTATATTTTAGAAAACAGAATAGGGGCAATAGTCTGGAAACACAAATATTTTTCCATACTCTCTTTCCTTTTTTCCATACTTATCGAGACCTGGAAATTACTGAAATCAAATTCCAAACTTTTCCATACTTTTACATACTGCGTAGGAACCCTGTTAACATAAAAAAGAAAACAAATCAATACACATACGATCCTAATAATGTATTGGGTCTTAAATGTGAAATCTTAAATGGGTATGTGGCCGCAGAGAAGCTGCAGTATTTTAGAATGAAAAGATGAGATAACAAATCAAACGGTTCAGGAGAAGGAATCTTTGCTTTCATGGGAATAACACTCCAGCAAACTCCCCCACACTTTCTCCTTCAGGCAGAAACATAGGAGTAATGAAGGCCTCTGCTAGTTTGAGAAAAAAATCTAGGGACCCTCGTGATGTAACAGGATTCATGCTTTGCTGATTGGGGTGAGAATTTCCACATTTTCTGTGTAATGTGTTCTAGCACTGGGGTTCCCTGCTAATATTTTGTTACAACCCCACCGCGTCCAGTATTCAAAAACAAAACAAAAAAAGAAACATTTGATAAATTCTCCAATGTTCCGAGTGATATTCTGAGAATTCAGAGAATGAGTAATAAGACATCTGTGAACATACATGCGGTACAAGTCTCCTCAGCTCCCATAAAATCAGTACTTACAAATTACAATCACAATATAAGCAATACATAAATATTATTTATCTATGTATTCATATTCATATTTATTGCTAGGTAGCTAATAAGCCAAGTCCCTTTAGTCTTTTGCCTGACATCTTATCATATTGTGGATAACAAACCTAAACTCTCTCTGTGTCTGAAAGGGAAATAACTCTCCACCTATGCAAATGAGATGTCATCAAATGTGCTTCAGTCTTCTGTGGTCCAGGACTCAATTATCCAGCTGTGACATTGAACGACCAGCCAGCATTTTCTAATGACACAATGGCTGGCCACACAACCTATCAAAGTGCACACCTCTGGAAAACTAGAGAGTGCTATCATGTAATGCATGTACAGATTTGTTTGACTAGTTGTCTTTATATTGACCATTTCATCACTCAGTCCCTTCAAACATTACAGTGAGCTCAATATTTTTTCTGTTTGTCATATTCAAAGTGAGAAAAAAGAAACCCTGCTACCCTCAAAATTATGAGCAACAATGGCTCATGATCAAAATAGAGGCTGAAATTTTAGTTTTGAATAGATCACATCTTTCAAGCTGTTTTCATGGGTTTTGGTTAATTAGCAGTTAAGCAATTATTGAGCTGAATAATGCTCTACAATTGGCCTCTGCTTTTCCTTTCTAAAATGTATCACAAGGCAGCATTCTTTTGACTACATGGATAAATTTAATTTAAAGGTAGTTCATGCCTGCAACAGGACATATAGACAACTTCAGATCAATTCAGGTCTGTGCCGATTCTGAAGCTTAAATGCCCATGAAAATGCATTGATTTTGTGAATGGAGCTTGTTCACATTTGTTTGTGCTCCAAGCTTAAAGTCTCTGGAATATGCAAACAAAGGACAATTTGGGTTAAAAGTGTTGCCTTTGTAATGATTAAAGTGGTTTTGGGAAATTGAACTCTTAGTTTAATTTTCTGAGGTGAGATTAAGAAAAAGAACAAAACCTGAAGTGATACAATTAAGAGGAAGGGAATTACCTGTCAATGGGTATGGAAAATCCTGCTGGTCCGCACATTTTTAATCAAGAAAAAAAGAAAAAATGTACTGAAAACAATGATCAGGCAAGACATCTGCCCCTATTCAAGCCCAGCAGCCTCCTTGCTTTAAACTGTGTGTTCTGTTGGATAGAGGCAGTCTGGCTGGAGGTATCTTTTGATGGAAACATAAAACATAAAAAAACACAAAAAGTAGGATGACACATGCTCGAGACATTCACATAATTCATTATGCATTCATTTAGGGGTGGTGTGACAGGCCAATCCCGTATATGCCCTTTATTTTTTATTATTGCCCTATAGGAAAAGGGAATGGTTTGAAACTTAAAAAGTGGAAAAAGTACAGACACAACTATTACCACCTGTAATGCTGAGATTCAACTTCGAAACAAATCAATAATACACAGACTAGAAGACTTTCACATCATCATGACTCTTTAGATATTGTCAGAGGATCAATGTTGAGGATATACAGAAAGAGGGTGAAATGGCCACCATCAATATTTGTTGTAAAATTACAGCAGGATTCAGTACTCTCAACATAAAAAGTGGTCTTATGAGGATAGCACTTACGTTCTGCTGACACATACATGCTGGCATTGTGATTCCTGTGATTAAGTGGACATTTAAGATATACTGTATTCCGGTTGCTTAGAAGAAACACTTGTAAGCTTGCCAGCATGTCTTGTCAGCAGTTTGTGCAAATGTGATCAGAAAAGATGAGCATTTTATTATGATGAAATTTCCAAGTTAAAAATGCATGGAATGATTGACTCCAATTGACAAATTAACATGGATTTATTATTATTATTATTATTATTATTATTATTATTATTATTATTATCATCATCATCACAGAAGTAACAGGATGAGTTCTTGAATTTGTTAACCTATTGTAAACCATTTTAGACAATTGTATGCTTCCAAGTTTGTGGCAACAATTTGGGGAAGGCCCTTTCCTGTTCCAGCATGACTGTGCCCATAAAGACATGGTTTGATGAGTTTGGTGTGGAGGAACTCCAGTGGCCTGCACAGAGCCCTAACCTCAACCCCACTGAAAACCTTTGGGATGAATTAGAACGCCGATTGTGAACCAGGCCTTCTCGTCCAACATCAGTGCCTGACCTCACAAATGCTCTTTCGGCTGAATGGGCACAAATTCCCACAGACACACTCCAAAATCTTGTGGAAAGCCCTCCCAGAAGAGTGGAGGCTGTTACAGCTGCAAAGGGGTGGGCAACCTCATATTAATGCCCATGGTTTTGGAATGGGATATCCAATAAGCTCATATAGGTGTGATGGTCAGGTGTCCACATACTTTTGGCCATATAGCATACTTATTTCAATATAACACTTTACAGTGAATCATGCCATTTCAAAATTGCTTTTCGTTTCATGATTTCATTTCATGATGACAAAAGTTTGTCAATCAAAGGCCATTCACTGGTTTTGATTTTGATACATTTTTGTCATCATGACATGATTCATGTCAGTGATAAAAAGTAAAATATGGAAGTAAATGTCATTAAAAATACACTCATTATGAAAATAAGTCGTTACAAAAAAGGGATGTTTACGTAAAGTCATTTCTTAGAACAGGCTGTGCCTTATAACCAGGGTTCAAAACTGGCTGTGTCATCAGGTGATGATTGCTGATGTTTATGGTGTTTGTTGGTGGGAGAGATTACATAGAAAAGGGATTCCTCTATAATTGGTAATTACTGACTATTTAAAGAAACTGACAAATATTCTGTGCTTGTTTTGCATTCTTACCATGTAATTACCCACAATTCAGCAGGTCAGTTTTATGAAAGTAATATTTACGTAAGTAGTAGCCTTAACAGTAATTACAATTTTCTACAAACAACGTGTAATTATTCCAACAAAGTGTTTCTAATATATATAATATATAATATATATATAAAAGTTAGTTTATATATATATTTTATATATATATATATATATATATATATAAAAGTTAGTTTATACTCAGGCATATCACAAGACACTCGTTCTTCTTTTTTGAATAATTTCTTTTTTTTTCTTCATAGGCTACTGAGTGAGCAAAACAAGTTTAACATTAGCATCAGTAAAATTTTACAGTACAATCAAAGATAATAAAACAAAAACATTAAATAATTTAAATTTGAACGAGGCAATAATTTGGACTTCATTAAGGGGTCCTCATTTTCTTGGTATTAGGACCTTTCAAGTAGGGGAGCCGAATTTCACAGGGGCTGTTTATCAGTCCGCGGCTGTTTATCAATACCAAGAAGACTAAGAACGTACTTGTGTTCTTGAGAAGAACGTTCTTGCCAAGTGTCCTTGACGAGAATGGTCTTGCAAGATCGCGAGGACGGAGAACGCACCTATCAGAGATTGAGATGCTGCGTGTACTTGCGCAATACCCTGGGCGCAGTTCATTTAAGCAGTGATTTCTGTTTTGCCATAGTATAGGCTGCTACTTTGTTCATATAATAAAGTTAAAGACGAACTCAAAACTCGTGTTTGTCATTTCACTCATATGGTAGGATGAGTACTAAAATGGTATTTAACATTACAAGACAATCGGTTGTCTGTCTATCTTTCTACCTCAGCTTTTTCCCCGCTGGTAGATGATGACGTTTTAAAGGCCATTTACGCGACTGTTTGGCTTAGGGCAGGGGAATCATAACACAAAATGTAATACAGAAGCACAATAAAACAAAAGTTTATCAAATGTTGCGCTGATAATGCCAGTTATCGCACCTATCAGAGATTGGCTGTTTATCAATTCCAAGAACGCGAGAACGTACTTGTGTTCTTGAGAAGAACGTTCTTGCCAAGCGTCCTTGACGAGAATGGTCTTGCAAGATCGCAAGGACATTTTGTGTTTCATAAGTGTTATATTGTATATATTGTATAATAGTATTATATATATATATATATATATATATATATATATATATATATATATATATATATATATATATATATATATATATATATATATATATGTATAATAGTATTTTGTGATAGCATAACAGTTTTTTCCTGCTAATTATAACAGTTTTTTCCTGCTAATTAATGCATTTAAAGGAAGTTGACTGATTGGAAAGTCATATCCTTTACTAAGCCATCATCCAAAAATTTCACATTTGCATTATGTCCATTTAAAAACCTTAAACAGTAGTTTTGCATGCTAGAAACTGGTCTGCAAAATAAAGCAGTACCTTTTACCTGATTACTCTCCAACAATTGCCCATTTTTATTAACTCCATTGAGAAAACGCATTATTCGGGACCATAATGCCATCTGGCATATAATATCTATCCTCAAAATGGAGCAGCAGTAAGTGTGTGAGTTTTATTCTTTATTTTGGGTTTAAACTATACTTGCAATTTAATTGGCTACAACACCCGTCTTGTCTTATCTTCAAACTTCTTATTAACGAAAACGACGACAGCAGAGTCAAGAATGCAATATTTATGCACAGTCATGAAACAGTTCATGGGAAGTTTTTTATGAGAAGAATATGTCACAAAATTTTGAAAATACATTGCTTGTAGCTGTCACCTTCTGTAATTTACTGCATTCAAATTTGGCACACTGCAATGGTATGGTATATCCAGACCTTAGCAGTGTGCCACATTTGAATGCAAAATGAATGAGATCATTTTACCAGTGAGCATGGGATATAGGGAGCAAAGGTGTGAGAAGAGGAAGAATAAAATCAACAATAACAAAAGACCTCAGGGCATAGGACACAAGCCTGGAGAATGAAATGACAGACTATTCAACATTCTCTATCAAACAACTTCTCTTGGCAGAGAGGTTGAACAAAATGAGGCAGAACTTGTGGAGAATGTGTTATAGATAAGCCCTCTGCTTTGCCTTGTTAAGCTTTTGCCAGTCATACTTGCAATTTGTCACTGGTGACAAATCCTGCCTGTAAAACAAATCCAAATTTCAGTTAGTTAATTGGTTACTCCAACAGCAGAGAATTCTATGCGAGATATTTGCATCTGATATGCCAGCACTCCCAGGGTGACTTCTTGACAAGGTATTTGATTGTTAAATTTCAATTAGCATGAACCAATATGCCTTACAGACATGAGTGTAATTTACAGACAGATATTACCTGTTGTTGCGCTACACAGTTGTATTGTATGATAGCTGATACCATACAAAAATTAAATATATTGTTATGCATTAAGAAATATTGTTAAACCCAAGAATATATTGCGAATACTTCTGAAATACATTCATGCAAAGCAGAAATATATTGCAGTTTTGCAAAATGACAATGATTTACATATTTTAAACATACTGATTAAGCTAAAAATTCTTAATGTATTATTTTTTATAGGATTGCATATCTGGATTGATCTAGATTGCCTCTCCAGATTGCTTGCCTGCCTTACCACACTGAGTTTTGCCATTTTCGGGGTTGCCTACAAAATAAAAAATAATCATGACCCTGAGGTATCCTTCATCACAAACATTAACTTTAAGATTATATGGCATTAATTGTGCCATCTAACCTCATTTAAGCATACACAAATTGCATAGTCTCATATCGTCACACAATTGCCCAAACTTTTTCAGTATCTCTCTCATTTCATTATTTTTTCTTCTCCTTTTCAATTTATGTGCTTCATTACATCATCGGTAATGCTCCAGACTCTCAATTTACAATTCTTACCATTGGTCTCTCCCTATATTTATGCAGTTGCCACTTCTACTCATTGTAGCAAATTGCAAAGCAGTTTTTGTCTTTGGGAGAAAAAATACGATGACCCTTTGCTGTGCATGAAAGCTACCGAAATACGTAGTTAGGTGATTAGCTAACTAAGCTCCTAACCAAAAGACTTAGTTAACTTGCTAGTAGATTCATTAGCTAGGTACCTGTCTCCCTATCTAGCTAAACTGGTGGGTTTATACCAGACCAGCTGCTGGTAAGACAATCAATATCAAAACAAAGCCAAGTTACAGTAAGCATACACCACATGCAAAAACACAATAACAAGTTACATGGATGAATATAGATAGTATTGAATAGGTTTGGCATAGGTGAGATTTGGAATAATGATTGTCTAGTGTGTGTGTGGTAATGTGCATCATGATTTCATTTTAATATCAATCATTTTTACAGAAGACCTATTATTGCAAGTCTTTTTACTGACTTGTAGAGAATAATTGCAAAGCATGTGTGACTAAATTGCTGTTTTTTTACACTTAAAGCATTTCTGTGGAGATGTTCACCAATTTAAATTTCTTCTGTGGTATGGGCAATGGTTGGCTATATGTCACTGTACAGTGTTTAGCCTCATACACAAAAACAAAGGCTGATTTCATTTGCCTGTTTGATACCTCGATAATTAAACTGTCTTTACTTTCATTAGCTTCCTTGCAAGCCAGCTGGCAACATCTTATTCAAGTGGTAAACTTTACTGGAGGATATGCCAATTGCTGCCTAAAGGAGGATGGCAGGAAAGTGATATCTGAGAGACTTCAGAATATTGGAAAGAGCATTATCACCCCAGGACCGATGGCTGGATCAAACACTGAAGTTTGGATTTTAAGATTTGTAGTCTGCACAGAACAGAAATGAATCTTGGGCTTAAGCTAAGATTATTGAATTCTGGATCAGGCTTGGTCTCAGGAGATGCAATCAGCTGCATCCCTCTCAGAATCAAGATAAGCAGTTAAATTGCATCTTTAAAAGTGATAATGAATTGCATTATTTCAGAGGTGAAAAATTCAAGTCCTCTTGAGACAGCACAGTTTGGTTTTTCAGTCGTCTCGCATCCTAATAGTTTGAATTCAAGTCATCGCTTGGGTTAGAAGTCAGATCATTTGTTGTTCCTACTCTTAATGATCTGCCTTTATAAAAGTTTCTGTGCAAAAACTGCAGGTCCTCGAGATTTGCCCATCTCAAAAAATGAATGGTCTGATATTCACATAAATGACAGATCAGCACCTACCTTATGTTTGAGTATACGCCCTCCAAAATGACAAAATACAGATCCACTCCAGAGAGGCAGCAACTGAAGCACAAGTGTAAACCCCTTAATGACTCAATAGAGGAGGCAGCTACTAGGCTAGGCATTACCTACAAAGATCTGCTTTGGATCAAAATCCTTCCTCCAGCCTTCACAGAGCTGACAAAGCAGATTAATAACAGTTGGTGTTCATTGTGAAGTTGAATGCTTGCCTTTTTTCAACATCAGCACATGCTTATCTAATAATTTATCTGAGCAGAAATGCCATGTGTAGGCCTATCCAGTGCACTGTTTAAACTTAAAAAGTTGAAAGAGTGCTTTGGTTGATTTATTTCCATTGGCTGCATTTGATTGAAAAATACATAAGTTAAATTTTTGAGAAACAAATGTAAACTTGTTAAACTGGAATAAATACTGTTGAAAAATATCTGGTCTTCCATTTTTTCTGGAAGCGTATGTTTCTTTTTATTTTATGAAAAACTGACTTACCTATGATCCATTTTCATGGATTACTCAGTTTATTAACAAACGGCAACATGTCTGTGACATAGCCCAAATTACACTATGAGGTGCATGCATAAAACTCTGTGGGATCAAGGCACCAAAGACATTTTTTATATCACTCCATTAATCGACCAGTATATAGTCATTACTTTCAAAATTTGTGATGTATCAAAGTACCTCTCTGGCATTTTGATGAGTATCAGACAGCATGAAATGGCAGGGTCATTATTTCCCCCTAAAAGTGCTTCATGCTCTGCTACAGCAGCAATGCTTGTAATGACAGTCCAATGAGAAATGTGTTTTTTGTATTGTAAAACAAATTCTAACATTGCTTGCATGCCCATTATTATTGACATATTTACTGTTTTTAATATTGATGCATTGAAATATGAAAAAAAAAATGTTATTACAAATATTAGTATTAGCAGTGATTTCTCTAGAGGCTAGACACAACTATTATCTTGAGTGCACAGCAACATGTCAGCTAACTTCAAAACAATGATTATCTTAAAAATCTTCAGTCGTGAGCACACAAATCATACATATGTGCCAAATAAATAATTTTCTCTTCACTCCAATTAGATATGATCAGATTAGCTCTGTCTCGCTACACTGACCTTGTGCTCAGCTTCAGCACTGTCTGCATTGTATGAATCTGTACACATCTTGCCCTTGTGCCTGTTGTTTGCCCACTATTTGCACTTATGTAGGTCGCTTTGGATGAAAGCGTCTGCTAAATGAATAAATGTAAATGTAAATATGACCAGGTGCTACATTTTAACAGTAATACTGTGATGATGCAAGAGTTTAATGACATGCATGTAAGGAAAATGGGCGTGTTTGTGGGTGCTTCTGTTTTTGATGATGAATACAAAAGTAGCCAGAAAACTGAACAATGGTTCACCGCTTCAAACATCTACGTATACATCCCCCAGGCTCTTTGGTTGGAGAAGGTAGTAGTCTGTGTGTGTGTGTGTGTGTGTGTGTGTGTGTGTGTGTGTGCATGCGTGTGTGCGAGAGCTGTGGGTTACTGGCAGTAATAAATATTAAATGATGAAGACAGATGTTAAATGCATTTTTTGTCAGTGCTGAAAAACATTCTTAAGAATTCTTAGCAAAGCATTCTTAAGAATCATTAACAGAATTGACTTGAGACACTGTCATACAACTACATTCTGCTTTTGTTAAAATCAGCCTGGTGTAGACAGCAGGAAAACTGCCACAAATGTATTTCTTGGCATCTGGTCTTACTGCACCTGTCTCACCCCACACAGGAAGGTATTCATCCTGCTGAATATCCAGCATTATCTCCAGTCCGTTCCCTGTCCCCCCCTTCACTGTGGTGCGCAGAGTCTTCCCTTCCTCAGCTGCGTTGAACATGTAGCACTTGCCGTACCTGGTGAAGACCTGCAACAAAGGCAAATGGGAAGCAGAGTCAGCTGTGGAGCCTTGGAAGCACGTGATTACAGACTTCAGTTACATACAATATACAGTCACTGCAGCCAACGAAACCAATTTATATTCTGCTGTTCTGCTTTTCATTTTTCTTTCCGAGTGTCCATTCTTTAATTCTGTCTCCTGCTTATCCACATCTTGTTTTGGCTTTTTGATTGAGCTGTTGTTAGAGCCAACAGCCTTCTTAAGGCATCACACAGTTGAATAATGTTTTTCTTTACAAATAAGAAAAACTTTTTGTACCTTTACCTGACGGTATATGAATTTCACAGACCCACTCCACATTCAAAATGCACAAATCATTTAGTATTTCATAATAACTGAAAGACTGTACACTCAGTACTCAGCATTGTTAATATATACCCTCACTGTCCCAACCCCCCAAATAAACAAACAAGATTACCTCAAATGGGAGAATTACTTTATGTTTTACTAGTAGTCTAATGCACATTGCACAGATTAGCTTTTCTCCCAAATGTACAGCTCCTCTAGGAGAGTGAATGTATTAGTCACGATTATACCATTCAGAGTGCTCTTCTTTTGTGCTGTAGATTATATGCAGACTTGTAGACTTAAGATGGAATACCACTCACTGTTTATAGCACTCTCAAGAGGATGTCAGATTGTCCAGCCTACAAACTATTTAAAATTATCCTGTCAGAGAGTAACCAGCTCAAGTAGTAATCACAGATATTTCTGCTTACATCTTTGTAAAAAGTAAAGAAAGAAACAGAGAAGAAAAAACAGAAGAGAACCTCAACAGAGATCGTTGTGGCAAGGAAATTGACTGCTCAACAGAGTGTCTCTGAGACATCTATCAAACAAACATTTAGAAGCTAAAAAGAGGGCCAGATACAAAAACTTCTCTCTTTTAATGGGGATACCAGAAGTGTAAAAAAGTTGAATGAAAAACACAATGAGGCAATTCCCTGTCTCAGATGAAGACTTCTAAAATCCTTCCTTCTCCCAGCTGCACATTGATTTGCCAACACTTTTTCCTCCACCAAATTGCTTCAGCTGTCTCCGATTTGTATTCCACTCTAAGAATGACCTCCACTACAACTATATTCTGATATTAAACTGATAATCAAACTGCAAAGGCCAAGAGTATGACATATGTTGTCCTATAATCATCTGAGCTGAGCAGTCTCCAACATGTCTCAACAAATAATAATGAACTCAGATGTGCCCTGGACCACCGCATAGTTTGTTTTTGTCTTCAGGGTAGTACAATCATTCATCAGTTTCTCTTCAGCGCCCAAACAGGGTTGTCAGCAGACCTGAGGGGCTTGGCTGATATTGCAGTCTCCTCTCCTGAACATTAAAATAAATCAATAGATAGACAGAATGGATAAAATAATTCAACACAAATCATCCATATGCATGGAGATAAGGGACCCCAGACAGAGGTAAGGAAATGTGCATTCAAAAAATTTCACTGATGGTAGCCCTCTATTCCACTGAGTGACAGATATAGTAATGCATAAACATGAATGAAATCTGTAAGGAAGGCATTATCATTTGAAACCAAGAATCATTACAGCTGAACAAGGCATTGCATAATCCACCACCAGCAACTATATGCCTGGCTTATCTTGATATTGCAGAGCACTGATTAGGAATTCCAATGAGCAAATGGAGCCTTTTCACACATTTGTTGCTGCTTATTTTAGTCTAGGTAAATGTCACTGTAGAGTCAAACAATTTTTCCAAGTTAACACCGGTAATCTGACTCCCAATTTAGCTTTGTTGCACTGCAGTTGTGTGTGCCTGCCTGGTATTTTCAGGGTAGAATTGCCTGCCCTCTGTTATGACAGAGGTGCAGTGATCTATCCCACAGATGACTCAACAGGTACCTTTTTGAAGAATAAAGTTTCTCCAGCACAGACCTCTGTCAGTCACTCTTGGTGTGATTATCATTCCAGTATCACTGAGGAGCTTGGGTTCACAGGACTGACACAGCGGCAAAAAAGCAAACACTAGACTAGACTGACTGAGATGTGGGTGACGACGGTTGGGGAAACACACAGACATGCTGAGCAAAAATACCCCACGGGAACCTGACAAATATCACATAACATCTCTGCTACAGAGACGTGCTCATACGCATGATGTTCCATCCACCTTACACCATTTTTCTGATTGAGACAGTAGTTTGACGGTACAGATTGGTGTTTGTAACAGCAATGATTGATTCTTTTGTAACATAAAGTGAAAGTTCAGAACAGTCTGACTCATAGACTTGGTTGCCTTGTCTTGTGCTGTATCCTATGAATACAGACACAAACACTCTAAGGGAAACATATTTACTTCGGATGCCTACATGTCAAATTTTGCTTCGGCTCCATTTGATAATGGTTACTTCTCAAAGAATGACGAAATCCAATTTCCCCCTCCACATTTTGTTTGACTTCAGATGTTGGAAGCCCTACACTGGTAATCTGGTTAAAGAGGTGTACCAAACAGAAAGACTCAGACTTAATCACAATTGTAGTGAATAAACATGTACCCTCTGGAAACGACTGTGGAGAACATTGCTGCTTTACAGAGTTCTGAAGCTGATACAGACTCACTTACCATAACCAATGCAAAAAAAGCTTTTAGGAGTGTCATTTCCTGAATGCTCTCACGCCATAATCTCTGTTTTGCTTTCTAATTTCACAGTGTATTAATCTTCTCAGCAAGCAGGGATTCATTTAAGTTAGAAGGAAAATGAAACATTGCTCCTTTGTGACTTGATATTGTGTTTTCCCTCCATAGATAATGCTTTTTCTTTTTATTGCTTTTAAAAACAACAATATTTATCTTATCCTCTTTGATGGAGGTCCATTCTAATTTTCATTAAATTCAATGCAAAAGTGAATAAATGTGTCAGCAGCCTATATCTAGCCCCACAAATGACCTTTTACTTACATTATCACTCGAGCTTCACTAGAACATTGTCTTCAGACAGATAGCCAGGGACATCACACTGCTTCATCTTTGAGTTTGTGAAATATTCATAAGGAAACAAAATAGTGCAGCCTCATTGTGGTGTCACCCAAAGGTAAATAGTTACTGCTACTGTTTTGCTTCCCCTGTATGTTGTGAATTGCAATTTCTTCTACTTCTGGATTAGCAACTTCTGAGGATATGACATTCTGTAAACTGAAACCAGTACAATCTTCCTTGGCATGCGGTAGTACTGTTGATGGTTTCTGCATATTTGCAGTAATACTCAGCTGAGAAACCACAGTATTTTGTTAGCAGAAGCAGAAAAAAATATGTTTTTATATATGAATTCTACAAACTTTTTAATAAGTGTACACAACCCTTAGTTGTGTACCCAAGTATTAATATAAATAAAATGAACCTTGTAATTAATTAGCGCAGGTTTACTGCATGCACAGTTCATACTATGAAAGCATCACCTTTGGTCCTTTATTCCAAATGAAGGCATTACAGCTTAGAGGTCTAGTGATTTTATTGTGCTAAATCATAAATTCTGGAGCTGTTGTTTAATGAGGTGGAAGACCTTTCATCAATTCTGTTTATATCATCTTTGTACATTCAGTTTTTAGTACAGAAAGATCAAGAGGGTTAAAGGCATACTGCATCTGACCTTCAGAAAGTCATATAAATATCTTTAAACAAATATCCAGATGGTTTTCATTTCCTGAAATGAAATGCTAAATGTCATTGTTTTAGCATTTCATCATCATTACCCTGTGGTAATTAGTGATCAGTGAGCCTCTAGATGAAAAGACAAAGTCCATGCAGAAATGGGAGCAAGCGGCAATTACACATCCTTGTCAACAGATAAAATTTAATTTGCAAACTAGGCAACAGACAGGGCACCACAGAGCATTGTGTCAGAATCCATCCTCAGTGTCATGCGACATCTATCGGAAAGGTGACACAGATAATGAGGTTACCAAATTGACCTTTTAGGTCTTTTGTGGATGGAGACGAGACTGTCCCTTGCTGAATTAATTTGAACAGAAGTTACTGTCTGAACATATTTTCTTTTGATGTATTATTTGATTCATGGAAGGGAATGAAATTGTGAACCCATGAACCTCACACTGCGCTGGCGCTGAACCGGCAGAGCTTACCTTGTCCAGCTGCTTCTCTCCACCATTACAGTGCTAAAGAACTTGCTGCCTTTGTGCATGAGCCTTTCATTATAATAGAGGTCATTTGTCCAGGAAGCAGTATTATGAAGAAGTATTACCATTACAATCTCGTCATGTAGCTGAAGCATGGTAGAAAGAGATGCTAGCTGGGGCTGTCTTTCATACTGTCCTTTATCTGAGTGGAACACTTAAGTGTTTTCTGCTGAGATTATAGGGTTTCTCAGGTACTAGTTTGGCTATAACAATCAACAAAGGTCTTGTTGTATTGCAACTCCCTGTTCAGGGAAAGAGCTTGAATTATGTTTCAATAAAACACTTTCTCCCAAACTCTTTGTCTTTCTTTTTTCTTTTTTTCTCTGTCAGACAATGACAAAAGAAAATGTCTTGAGGTTTACTTGCAGCAAGCTTCTCCTTATACTTGTTTACTTTATATATTTTTATTTACCAGCACTCTCTGTTTTTATCACTGCATGCCTTGTGGCTCACATTGCCCTCAAACCGCTGACAGACACATTATCTTTAGAGACACAGTTGTTACTGTTTCTCTATATTTGTTGTCTCCCTCAAAAGTCGGTCTCTCTGTACATTTGTATCAAGTTTGGCCAAACCTCCAGCCACCAGACCATTTCACCGAAATATGTCTGGACACAACATATATCAGCAGATACTATG
This sequence comes from Megalops atlanticus, assembly GCA_019176425.1. Lineage (NCBI taxonomy): Eukaryota > Metazoa > Chordata > Actinopteri > Elopiformes > Megalopidae > Megalops > Megalops atlanticus. The sequence goes on along the minus strand of CM032875.1, from coordinate 40,678,076 downwards.
TCTGTCACCCATTCGTCCTTCCTGTAATTTACTCTTTGTGTTTTAAAAGTTATTCTAAATAGCATTTATGAGCGATCTTCCACTCCTCCACAACCACTATTACTCCAGTGAATACATCATGAATAATCCAAGCATGTCACTATTTTCTTTGACTGATTTATTCATTCCTTTATTTCATGATGCAATTAAACTAATAAGGTGTGGGTCAATATCCTTATTATTTATTATAACGGTCTAATTGCAATTCCTCTATGGATTGTAGAAATGGGATAATGCTATTTAGCAGGCACATTAAATGGCAGGCCTCCTATCACCCACAATTAAATAGTCCACAGTGAAGGTGACCAAGAAGAAAAATTCCTACACTACAGAAAGGCAATGATGCATGGAACACAGATGCCCTTTTACATCTTTCCAATAAAGATGGCTGGCATACCCAGGATTAATGTTCTATACATCCATACAACAGACAGCTTCTAATTTCATGGTGATTTTGCCCATCTCCTATTAGACAACAGGATCACATGATTAGCCTTGGTGTGGTGAAACAATCACCTCTGTGTGACATTTTTTTATTCACAGGTATTTGTCTCTTTGAAGTTTCATTCCTTCTGTGATCCACAGGACAGACATTGATTCATTACTGAGATGAAAATTTGAAGGGGCACTTTTTTTACTGTGTGTTTGGATTGGGATTTACTTTTAGAATAGACGGTATTCTATGCAGATGCGATTTCATTTCTTAGGTGACCTATTTTGGCAAAATCAGTAAGAAGTGTAACAATGCAGAACAGTATGGATAGGAAAGTAGAGTTTAGTAAAGTGCTGCGAGTTGCTGGTCTGCACTTTTCTGCCGTACTGCAGTGTCTTGCATGACAATGAATAATTTAATACAGCTCAGTGGGAGCGTACCTGGCATCAAGGTTGGGCGGTTAATCTAACGGAGATGCATACTGCTCTTTAAGAGCACCACGTACACTGCGCTCCAGTCTGGGCTGAGTTGCTTAGGATCATTGAAAAAACGAGGACCGGGGTTGACCAAACCAGCCTCGAACTGTTTATTGAATCTGAACACCTTCACGATTGCTCTTAAGAGCGCTTATATAATGCAGTTCAACGGATAACCATGGCTGCTGCTGATGCAATATTTATCCTGCCACTGCAAAATACTCCTGCCATAAAAATGACTTACTCGCCTGGCTGCTTCAAAGAATAAAAATCGTTATTAATGTCATGGTGTACATCTGCCACTGATCATTGTCCACGCCGTGGTATATTCTGAGTTTAATGGCACTTAAACAGGAGGAGCCGCGGCGCTGCCTTCACCTCCGCAGGATGAGCTCATCAATTACACCCTGCCAATACGCTGCGGCTCACTGATCCCTTCCCTTTGGACCTCTTTTTCGCCTCGATGGAGAGCCCACCCGCTATGTGCACGCCACAGGTGGCAGCCTGCTCTGACAATCTGAGACAAAGACTCGGGGCTAAAAGGGATCTCTGCGGATCCTGGTCAAATCTTTTGTCTTTGTTGTGGTTAAGCTCAGAGGAGGCATGTGCGGGTGGGCCACCGAGCTGACGCATGGAACCAGAACTTTGGCTCATACACATACAAATGCATGATTCTGGCTGAATTCCTTTCATAAACAAAAACCAAATATAGAGTGATTCCATTTTTGCCAGAATAAAAAAAAAAACAGACCACACATAGTGTAATCATCAAACATACCAATCTTTAAACCTGTATTCAAATCATTGGAGGTGAAATACCAAGTGGGTGCTTGTTTTCCATGAAAAGAGGTCAGTACTGTCAGACCCGCCTCCAGCCAACTCCCTGTTCAGCCACACCCACGCTCTGAGTCACCTGAATATTAAGCACACCTGCAGCAGATTCACGTAATCACCACTGGGGGATTTAAGGACTGCAGTTCACGCACCTCTTTGTGAGGTATTGAGCCTGCTCTACCCCGCGGTATCCTTGTTTGTTTGATTCCACTACTCTTGTGATTTTTGACCTGTTTGACTGTTTTTTGACCTTGCCCTTTTGTCTTGTGATTTGGATTGTTAGCTTTGATTCCTGTTTTGCACTCCTGGCTTTTTGACCCTGGCTTGATATTTGACTTTCCCAAAGGATTTGCCCTTCTGAATTAAAGCACCAGAGCTCTGCACTTGGGCCTTCTGTCTCGTTCATTACAAGTATCTTGTGCGTCCTCCATTTACAACTATAAATGCTTATACTTTATTCAGTATCACCAGTTCAAGAGAGTTTATTTCCCCCTGAAAAATAATATTGCACTGTTGCAGCCAGCTCAGCAAGCACATATGGTTGTGGGCAAGATGTGGTCCCAATGAAGCACCCACTAATCCAGAACATTCTACAGGTGCTCTTTTGGGTCAATGTTGGGGGGGTGGAATGTGTGAAACATTTTGCTGTGCAATGTCATGCATTAATGTGAGGGCATTATGTTGTGCAAAAAACTACAGTCTTTATGGGCAGAATATTGCTTCAGTTGTGTTGCATAGATAACGATCCACCCATCAATACTGGGACTGTGGTCTCAATCCATACAGTTTTGTAGCCCATGCCACAACACCTCCATCTAAACTTGCCTGTGGACATCCTCTTGCATCTCAATACATGCTGCACCCACCACAGCAAAATAATTCAACATGACGTACTGCCAATTTAATTTTTGACTGTTACTGATTATTTGAGTGCCCAGTCATGGCATGTTTCTCTATGATTGGGTATTCAGCAGCAAGCAAAACTGTTTGAAGTAGGTTCACATGCCCTCTGGAGCTACAGGATTACTTCTTGGCAGATTATCCGGCCCCGTTGGCATGATCCATGTGTCTATGTGGCACTCTGGAATGCAGAAAAATGGTAATCCAAGCAATGCCTGAATCAGATCAGTGTTGGGATTAGTCACACAATTTTGGAAATGACTGTTTTTATTGTACAAATTTAATTGCTTTTTGCTCCCATGTGTTTATTGTCTCTCAAGGTAAAACTGTCACCTCCTGATGTGTCCCAAGGCAAAGATCATCAATCACTGTTCACTGGAAACATTCAGCCTGATTGTTTTTTGATTACTTCTGAGAGATGAGCCACTGTCACCCACCTGCTTTTCTCAAGCAGGAGTGATGGGTGATGGGAGGACTGCCACAGATTTTCACTGCAGGTGTAACTCATACTTAAGTTTTCCCATTGAAACACTCAGTCAGTAACTCTTCAAATTGGTGATTCATGGAGTCTTAATTACTGAAAGTCAGGCATATATTTTTATCTCTTAGATGTCCTCTGGAGGGGGGAAGTATTATTCCAAACTGAAGGCTGCATTAGATTTGTGCTTTTACGCATGCACCACATGCTGCATCACAACATCTTCATCCAATATAGAGCACCATTTGGAAATAACTTTGGAAACAACAGAGTCCTGTCCTGTAACTTGACCCTGTGGATTATCAACACCCGAACAGCATATGCTTTCTCTAATACTTTGTGTTAAGTAACCAATGCTGAAATGTGTTGCTCAATTTGGAGTTCAAATTACATTTCCAAATTCCTATATGTCAATATATTAGAGGTTCTACTTGAAAAGAACACTCACTAGTGAACAGTTAATAATAAAGAATAAAGAATAATTTAGATCTTTTTTCACTTTCAAACTAAGGTTTCCAGGGTTGGCCTAAAAAGACTTAAAGACACTTTAAAATTAAATCCCACTGACCCAAAGAAAACAATGTTGTTCAGTGACATTGCTGTTAAATGTCCAATGACTAAACAATGACTGTTTTATCAATCAGTATAAGGGTACACAGCCAGCCTTTCTACCATGGCCTCTGGGAAGAGACAAAAATGTATGCAGCTTCTTGGAGGTACCTGTCATGGTAAATCACTCAGAATAACATTCTGCCAGCGTAGAATCAGGAGTGAAGAATCAGGATATTTTTGTGGGTAACATGTGAGAAAACCTGCAAAACCTACCTGGAAAATATACAATACAATATGATGATGCCAGTCTGCACATATAATATCACAGAGAGAGCAGGACAATATGTTATGTATATGTACAAGTAAATATATACATAACCCACATAAATATGGGTTTATTGTGTTTAGTTGTATCCTGAAATAACACTGCTACCTTTAAAGAGTAGCTGATTGCAGAAATATTCAATTTTCAAATCATTTGTTTTCTGAAGGGTTTTGTGACTGCGATTGAACTGCATTCAACACTCATTTAGTCAAAGCTGTATTATCTGCAACTACAGTAGTGGCAGTAATAGTGTTGTGGATGTATATACATCCATTAATAGCACTCTCATTCACACCAAATATTTTGTTGTGAATGAGAGTGTTATTAAAATCCTTAGAATATCTATGGTACATAGTAAATGGAGTCATCCTGGGGACTGAGTAGGAGCCAATGCAATTCTGCCAAGATGCATGTATAATGAGGGTGTTCCTAATCTAAAGAAAATGTAGGCTATATATCCGCCATACACACACAGATCATAATTTAATGCAAACTGCACAACAGAATTGTAATTACACATAAAATGCCCTAGTGCCTCTGGTGCAATATAACTGTTGATTTCTTCTATAAAGTTGTGTCTTGCAGCACATTGACATGCTCACTGACTTCATGTCATTGGGGGGATCAAAATGTGTTTATATCATGAACTGTCAGAACCGTCTGAAGCTCAATCTTACATTATGCAAACAACTGGCAGTGATACATTTGTTGCAAAGTCAAATACAGTGCTTTATGACTCCATAAATAAAACCAATATGCATGATCCCCGGCAGCAGAAGATGCACTAAAGTCCCCAGTGCATATCCAATGGAAAGGATTAGCCTGGATCTGCAGATATATTCACATGCCTGCAATTCTGCCTTGAATCCATATGATTCCTGCATCCAGGGATTTTAAAATTTCCATTTCCATGTCCTCTGACCTCCACTGCTAATTATCTCAGGCCAGAATTTGCACCTTGGAACAAACCCAGCAAAATGGAAGAGAAAAGAATTAGGGAAGCATTATTGACAAGCGGAAAGGAAGAGATCTAAGATGAATTGGGATTTTATCCTTATGCAGCTGGGACAGCATTTTTCAGTGACAAGAATGGAAATTTCCAGGGGAGGAGATCAGAAGTCTACCCTGCCTGACCTCACTGCGATGTTGGTGCTTCACAGACGTCATTCCCATTGAGTACAGTTCAGTATATTGAAATGATGAGTTGCTTAGGCCTGCTCAGCGTGATTGGGAACCCATCTGGAAATATTCACTGAACCAATCATGGCCCCGCTCTGATCCGTGAGAACCGCAATCTCTGGTGTGATATAAATACAATCCATAATTCATGATGGCTGCCGGAGTCAGATGTCATCATGCATAAATATGAATCACCTGAAAGAAGGTGTAATAGTGCACAGCAGCTTAAAAAATACAAAAAATCAGTGTGGAGCTCCTGCCCCCTTAAAAACATCCCCATATAAACAGACTGATAAGTAAACAAAACAATCCTCTTCAGTGCCTGGGAAACAGCAATGGGCCAGTACTTGCTGATGTAGGCTTTTGATAAACTTGTGTTGAGAGCCTTATCCGCCTGCATCAGTGTGCCCGCTCTACGCGGCCTTCTGCGATTCAGGAGGCGGGTTTAAATGGCTCCCAAATGCACAATCAAGGGATCTAAATTTATCTTAAGCGCAACAAAGGAGAGTCTGCCTCAGGAGCAATTACATCCTATCTTTCACTTTTACAGTCATTCAGACGGAAAAGGTTGAGGCTTAATAAGATTGGAGGCTGTTGGCAGGCCATCGACATCTGTGGCATACAGAAGAAAAAAAAAGAAAAAGACTGGGAGGTTCTGCCAAGCAACCTCGCAAAACTCCCAATCTGCTCAAAGCTGCGCTGCCTAACCGGCTGGATGAGCACCTGTTTACAGCATCTGGGACACAAATGTCTTTCTTTTTCATTCGTGAAAGCAAAGCCACATTCAGCAAGTGTCTGTTCAGTAACTGAATAGATTCTATCTCCAGACACTGGCTCCCTGGCTTTTTAAGGCAGTGAGCAAAGGTGCCATACTGGGCAACTGAGAATATATTTAGCCACTTTTCAACTCCTCGCCAGGGTTCAACGTGCATTTCAATATTCCTGTGAAAATGATCTCAACTCTCTTTTATATCATCTTTTCCAAAGTTCCAATAACTTTGTTATTAAGTAGCAGAGCTGGAGGTTTAATAACACAAATGCCAGTCTTCCCTCGGACTGCTAAATCATGACGTCTGTAGCAAGCAGACAGACATTTTGTCACTCATACATACATGGCATATAAAAATTCATTGTAACACTAATACGAAGGTCACCACTTTGTGGCCAATGGTGGTATTAGTAATGGAGTAAAGATATATTTACTGAACAACAGCCCAGTTCATTTTTATGGGCCACTTGGCTTTTTAAGGTTTAATGCAACCCTCCAGCTTAGTCTGGCAACATGTCTATGGGTCATAGAACCTTAAAGCTCCCATGAAACTAATGAACTGGATGAAAAATGGTTTTTCCAGAGCAGTGGTCACACTTCAAAATTTTACCGATTTTTTTTAACTATGTACTGCTGCTCTGCTGAACTCACCTAAACACTACGTGTATAATATACACAATAAAATACATCAGTACAGCAATGTATAATGTTGTTATACATTGATCCTGTTGTTTCTGGAAAATATTGTTCAATGATGGCCATATCTAGAAGACATAGTACTTGCTTTGCAGCTTTTTAGACAATTTAGGAAACATGTAACAATGCAGGAAACTGCATTGTTACAGCTATGCGTTTCAGTCAGGGAATTCATGGACTTGGATATAATGGAATTACTCAGCTGTGTGTTATTTATCCTGCCTTTCATGGGATGCTGCCAGTCAGAAAGCGTATCTGAAAAGCCTATCTTCCTCCTGGCTGTTAGGGTTAGGAGCCAGCTAATACCAAAGACCCTGTTAGATGGAACCAGCATGCTGATGGAAGCAGGGAGGAGGGATGATGGAAATTTGGGCATCAAACAATGCAGGGAAGGAGTATTCAGGTATTATTTAACCAGGCCCTCTGTCACTCACAGGTAATTGACAGTTAGGCTGATAAATTGTGGATTGTGATGAGACAGCAAGGGGTTCCTGATAAGGCTGTCACTCTGCTTTTATTTATCTAAACCCTTATCAATCACATGCACAAGGCCTCTGTTCTGCTACACTGTAGTGAGACAGTGCATAAAAAGTACACACAAATATCCTTGTTCTTTGGAAGCATTCTTCATACATATGCAGAAATTCAATGAGAAGTATTGTAATTAAAATAGCTGCCCAACTGAAATGATAAAATTGACTATATAAGTGTTTGTAAAGCTTTGTGTGTCAGTTTACTAGATTAAAAAAGAAAAATGAAAATAACTTCTCATGTTCATGCATCTTGAAACAATGCAGCAGTCAGTCATTGTGTATGAAAGCTATGAAAAATAAAACAGCATGCAAAATAAAACCGCTGCATAATGAAATGCTATTCTAAAGAAAGATGCAAAAAAGATGGGAAAATGCACAGCCACTAAAAGATGCATTACACCAACCAGAATAGTTGAGTGCAATATACTCTGAATTAGAAATGCAATGGTTTTACCACATGGAAGGAGCTAAAAGGTGATGGAACAAATACAGACACTTTTACAGTGTCTCTTTCATATGACTGATGAAGAGCCAGTGATAAAAATGTACATTTACTGGTTAAAATGTAAGAAATGACAGTTACAGTTACAGCTTAAGTGTCAGCACAGAATTTTTCAGTGGAGAAAACGTTTAATTGTTGTTTGGCTATTTCTTCAGCCCAAATACGCCACCTGAAAAGTTACCTGTAAATATGACCCACACATGGAAATAATGGGCTTTGTGTGTGTGTTGGGGGGAGGGGTTTAATACACTATGTGGCCAAAAGTATGTGGACACCTGACCATCACACCTATATGAGCTTATTGGACATCCCATTCCAAAACCATGGGCATTAATATGGAGTTGCCCCCCTTTGCAGCTATAACAGCCTCCGCTCTTCTGGGAAGGCTTTCTACAAGATTTTGGAGTGTGTCTGTGGGAATTTGTGTCCATTCAGCCAAAAGAGCATTTGTGAGGTCAGGCACTGATGTTGGACGAGAAGGCTTGGCTCACAATCGGCGTTCTAATTCATCCCAAAGGTTTTCAATAGGGTTGAGGTTAGGGCTCTGTGCAGGCCACTGGAGTTCCTCCACACCAGACTCATCAAATCATGTCTTTATGGACGTTACTTTCTGCACAGGGGCACAGTCATGCTGGAACAGGAAAGGGCCTTCCCCAAACTGTTGCCACAAAGTTGGAAGCATACAATTGTCTAAAATGTCTTTGTATGCTGTAGCATTAATGTTACCCTTCACTGGAACTAAGGGGCCTAGCCCAAACCCTGAAAGCCCCAGACCATTATCCCTCCTCCACCAAACTTTACAGTAGGCACTGTGCATTCCAGTAGGTAGCGCTCTCCTGGCATCCGCCAAACCCAGATTCATCCATCAGACTGCCAGATAGTGAAGCGTGATTCATCACTCCAGAGAATGCATTTCCACTGCTCCAGAGTCCAGTGGCGGTGTGCTTTGCACCACTCCAGCCACTGCTTGGCATTGCGCATAGTGATGTTGGGCTTGTGTGCAGCTGTTAGGCCATGGAAACTCATTTCATGAAGCTCCCGACGCACAGTTCTTGTGCTAACGTTGCAGCCAGAGACAGTCTGGAACTCTGTAGTGAGTGATTCAACAGAGCATAGGCGGTTTTTACGTGCTACGCACTTCAGCACTCGGCGGCTCCGCTCTGTAAGTTTGCATGGTCTACCGCTTTGTGGCTGAGCAGTTGTTGCTCCTAGACGCTTCCACTTGACAATAATAGCACTCACAGTTGACTGGGGTAGATCTAGAAGGGCAGAAATTTCGCGAACTGACTTGTGGCAAAGATGGCATCCTATGACAGTTCCATGTTTAAAGTCACTGAGCTCTCCAGTACGACTCATTCTACTTCCAAGGTTTGTCTATGGAGATTGCATGGCTATGTGCTTGATTTTATGCACCTGTTAACAATCGGTGTGGCTGAAACACCTGAACTCAATAATTAGGAGGGGTGTCCACATACTTTTGGCCATATAGTGTACCATTGGCATTTCTGTGTTAGATACATACAGCATGCTAAACTTCTGTCCTTCATTGGTATATTGCTGCAGGAAGTATTTAATATTTTCTGTGTGGACATTTACCAATAATCTGGTGAATATCTTCAATTAAATGCAAATTGGCTAACAATGCACCAGTCAGAGTCTGCTTTAATGACACCCGGCTTTGTCTATTTTGTATCGACAAGCCTTTATTACTTTATTTTTTCTTTATTGATAACATTCATTTACCATCACCTTTGTGTATGCAAATGAGTCAGAGGTCTGCTTGACCTGTCAAGGTAATGTAATTTAGATTTGAGAAAGGCACAGAGGACAATGTCAGTCACTGCTAGTGTGCATAAGCATGTGGTGAAGTTTATGAATAATGAGGGTTTTCTCTTTTAAATGGGGGGTGATTAATGGTGCTGTGCATTCTTTGTGACTGGGTTAAAGAAATCCTGATTTGTGAAGGCCTGCATTATTAGCAGAGGACAGGATGAGGTATAAGGGATCTAAGTTCATAATTCAAACACTTCCATTCCACGCCTGTATTAAAGCTCAATGCGCCTCCATGCATGCTGATATCCCTCTGGCATATACAGGGCCAGTCTTTAACATCCTGCAACAAAGACACATATTTCCTGTGATGACAACCAGAAGATATTTTTTTGGTTTTGCATGTTGAGATTGTGCTGCATGATTGTGCCATAACTTCACATCATTGTAAGGTCTCCCAAACATTTTTCAAGATCAAAATGAAATCAGAATGTTGCCGCTGAGATTTAGGAACTGGGTCTTAGTTCAGCCAGTTTCAGAGCTTAAGAGCTCCAGACCATTTCAGGGCATCCCAACAAATTTCTAACATTTTTGATCCTGACACTGCACAATGCAAAAGTCTGAAAGGTGCTAAGGGGTGACCTCCCTACGAGCAGTAAGCTGAGCAAAAATGACAAGCAGTTCAAAATGAACAATAGCAGCCTCCCAAGTGGCTCAGCTAGCAAGGTGTTTGGTTTTTGTCGTGAACAAAATGCTGAGTGCTACGGCCCAGTTTTGAAACTGGCCATATCTACCGAAAATGACCAAGAACCCACCGTGGCAAATAATTTGCCTCCCTGCTGGGGATAGGGTTTCTTTGTTCCACTAATCTCAGGAAATCTGCAATTCATCACATGCCTGCGTGTTGCTCGGATGACATCCGTAGAGTAGCACCTATGCTGCTATGTGCAACCTCATAGCACTGTGAGACTTGTAGCGCGAAAAATGGGCAGCTGAGCCTTGCCGTGTACGGACCCAGCCCATAAACCACAAACTCAGTGAGCTATGACAGGAACATGACAGTCTTTTAAAATGAGTGCTGCATCGTATTATTACACCATAATGTCTGGAGAAAAGTGTGCAATAGTGTAAGTTAACAGTCAGTTACCATGCAGGCAATAATTGATGCAAATATAAGACAGCTGATGTGCATCTGTAGTGTGAGGTTTTTGGTTTTACACCATGTAATGTGGTTTGAGAAAGACAGTTTGTGACTTTGAGAAAGATAGTGTGAGAGCACATATTACATATTACTTTTTAAGAATAGTAAGCTTTCGGTGTACAAAAACCTCACATAACTCATATGTGCCAAGTAGATATTCTCTGTAAGTGAGATCTGCGATTAAAACTGAAGAAACACCATTCCAATACAATCTTTCTTTCTGTTGTGTGACTTGGTTCCTTGTTTTTCACAGTGACATCTGAGGAAAATATGGTCTTTTCAGCTTTTCAAAATGTATCATGGTGTGGTGTGGACTGTATTTCCAGTGTTTTTGACTGGATCAAGCATCAATTTATGATGCCAGCTGAGATACAAAGACCTGTAATCTGCACTGAAGTCTTGATTATGCTGAAATTTTTTTTTGACAAGCTAGTAAATTGCCCAGTGGTTTGGCAATATTCTCCTACTTACATTGGGTTCTGAAAGTATTCAGACCACAGAAGCCACTGTATGTATTAGTTGCTTCTATTCGTTGTTTTCATTTTATCTGAGAATGCTCTTAAATCAGAATAGGCCCCAATGAAAGTAATAGCCTTTTTGGTAGTAGCAATAGAATGATTTTTATTCATATTCTGTACACATCTTGTTCTTGTGCCTGTTGTTTGCTCACTATTTGCACTTTTGTACGTCGCTTTGGATAAAAGCGTCTGCCAAATGAATAAATGTAAATGTAAATGTATAGTGCATCTGTGCTTGGGTTGCATACAGTTGACTACCCCTTACCAGTAGAAGTGGCATTACAGTAATGTATTTAAAATATATTTTTTTAATACATCTAATGATAGTTATAGGAAAAATCATGACCATTTGCAGAACTGTAATGATGAGGCAACAAGTGTATTTTTTTTCATGACATTACATTGGAAATTATATCGTAAGTCTTTTGGTTAGTACCAAAGTGAGATAGCAAGCTATCTTCCATACACAACATCTTTTACATGTTCTACTGGCTAAAATAGCAAATGTGTAGTGGTAAATGTGTAAACATATCCTTACCGGGTGTGTGTACAATAGTTGATGGGAAATGGACAAGAAACAGAAAACTCATCACCATATTGGTTTCTGCAACACAACACTCTGCCTACCCAACCAGTTCCTTTTAGATCAGTGAGTTAAAGTGGATCTGGTCCAAGCCAACGGAGGAAGAAATGTTGCAAGATAGAATGGGACACACTCTGTATTCTACCAGAATAGATATCAGCATTATAGATGTCAGATAGGAATCTGTAATGGAAACTAATGTCTCAGAGTTAAAACATACCTTAACTGCCTTTGATGTGTAAACTGATATTTTACACATGAACCGTTGTATTTGCACTGAACAATTTTCCTCTCGAATCACTGAAAGTGCAGGTGTCTGGCATGGAGGGTGACATTTTAACAAATCCCGCTCTTCTAAAGGAACAGCAGGCAAGTGTTTGTGTTTGTTGCAATCTGCTCAGTGGCGGTGGGCATATTCTGCAGTGAGTACCTGGTGCTCAGGCGTCACCACCCCTTCTCGCCTCTCCTCATTGCCCCCCTGCAGTGATAATGTGTGTTTTCCCAGCGCTTTCTCATTGTGTCCCATTAAGAGGAATCTCGTTCTTTTTTGCTGGCTTGCCATCTGTGCCTGCTGCACTGAGTATGGAGCCCTGGGCATGAGCTGGGACTAACGAGGAAAACAAAGAATTCATAACAGACACACAGTAAACAAACTGTACTGTGTCTGAATGCAAAATATTGTATGTCTCTGACTCATAGGGAATTGGGCTTGTGAACCAAAGATTGTGGGTTCAACTCCCTGGTGGGGCACTGCTGTTGTGTCCTTGAACATGGCACTTCACCTGACTTGCCTCTGTAAATAAAGGTATAGTATGTAGCCTGTAATGTTCTGTATGTAAGTTACTCTGTATAAGAATGCAAATAATGCAAAATGTAACTAAAACCCCTTAAAGACATTGATTTACTGTATATACGTATAACATTTTTTAACCTGGAAAAAACACTTTAAAAATGCATTTGGAAAGGCTTCTCTTTGACACTGCGATCCCCCACCCCCTTCAGTATTTGAGTTGATCAAGCACAAAGTATGTCTCTAATTTAAAAAAATATATTTTTGCTTAATCACATAATTGAAATAAGCAGTGAAGCACATTTAAATTGATGCTAATCATCTCTCTATAAGATGCCTAGGGAGTCCATATTAATGAGGCTTTAAAATCAGGATGAGGGAAGAGCTAAGAACTTACAAAACGGGGTGTGAGTAATGCATGAAAGGAGGGAAAAAATGCACAGGAGGTGGAGGAGGCAAAAACAATGTTTCTCTCTTTATTGGACACAACCCCCTAAATCCCTAGATTTCACAGTATACAAGCAAAACGTAGAAGGAAAATGTTTTTACCTTCTGAAAGAAAATCAGGGCATATGTTTGATTGGTGAAAATCTAACACTCCAAGCACGTGTGAATAATGAGCCAATGGACATTTGGCAGAGGGTTTAAGATTTTCATAGGATGACATAATGGCACTGTTTAACTCATGGTGAAGTACTACACCCAATGCAGGGAGCTGAAATAACTAATTACTGATGAAAAGACTCACCCTTGAACTGACACCACAGTTGTCAGCAAATAAATAAGGCCTAAGACATAGAATTTAGGGTGACTGCAGCTTAAAAGAAACACTGCTGTCATAAGCCTGCCCTAGTGCATCTAAAAAAGTTAAACATATGCATTTATTTGACACTACTAGGAGATATGTCTGTTATGTCTCATGTGAATCAGCCTGGTGCAGTATGTGTTGTGTTGCAAGAAGAATTTTGGGAGGCACAGCATCTGCAGGGGACTGTTGTTTACCACACTCTCTTGGCCATGTAACTAACAGTGTCACATGATCTCTGGTGCCAGCTGAGAGTCCTGATTGTAGGACTTGTTGATATGCTGTTGATGCAGCCTTTGCCTCTGGGAGAGACGGATTCTCATAAAAATGTGTTTCTCCCACACAAATTGAGCTTGCCCAGATCGGTCCATGTTGGAAAGCAATATGGTGTCAGGGTATCTGAGAACTCTGACCTCAGGCTGCTTCTCTGCTTCTCACTGATGTTGACTGACATTACCAAAATCATTCTATGGAACTGCAGAGCCCACAATCCTAGGGACTGTGGACAGAAATAAGAACAGCTCAGAAATAAGTACAGCATGGATAGAGAGACCTGTTTGTGCTATGTGTTTTTTTTTCCTTTCTTTCAGTATTTTCTTGAGCAGAATCTCCATTACTACTGTGGGATGTTTGCTATCATTTTTGCTATTTTTGCTATCGTTGTCTATTGCGATGTGGACAGAATAAGTATAAAGTATATAACTTAAAGACTACGATAGTACTAGGATCCTCGGAGAGACCATAGGCTTGTCCATTGTATGAGACAGTGGATACTAATTAACAAACAAAGGAAAATGAATGAAGCCCAATAAAAATAGATGGAGCACTAAGAGTGTTTACTTCTGCTGTACTGACCTCCTGCAGTAATATCTCAACACCCACATCACTCAACTCTTACCAGCCACCAGTAAAAACACATAGCATAGTGCCACAGTTACAGGGTGTAAACTGAACATCACTTGTTCTGGGTTAAAAAGGTGAGAAATGTGTCTGGAACATACAAAACTTGTCCTGGTGTTTTTGAGGCCGGTTAATGTCAGATTTTGAATGCACAATAACATAAAAATCGAACCTTACATAGGACTGGGGTGCTTTTGACACATGAATATTCAACACCTTGAATACTAAGAGGTGAGATACCAAGGAGGGCCATTTTGCAACTACCAAGCTCAAAATACTGTGTACAGTCCATTTCCCACTAATACTCACAACCAACTTGGCTTCAACATCATTTGTTTCTTTCTTGGAAAGCACATTCACAGCAAGATGTCCATTATAAAGTGTTGTCATTGTAAATATGAAGGCTTTACTTTGCACAAAATTTCAAGAAAAGAATTGGGATTAGAATATTGTCTGTATATCACTGCACACAAAGGAGCTATCAATAAACACTTACTGTGATCTCCATCTATACTGTATTGCAACTCTTAGAACCAGTCCACCTGTGCAATGCAACCTGGATGGTACCTCTGTCTCTACCTTCTGTATACTCTGCCTATCACTGTGCTGGAAAAAAGTTGCTCCTGACTGAACATGACATTGTGGCAGTTTAAATTAGGCAAGTTACCGCTGGCATGTCTGTTTGCCCAGACACAACGTGTTGCTCTGATGACCTCATTGTGGAGCCACCATTTCACTAAGTGGAAACTGATCTGGTCCAAGTATTTCTCAGATGCAGGCAGATGTCTACCATTCAGATGTACATACAAACAGAAATATACAAAATGGGGTTGGGAGCCTACTTCCCAACAGAGGGAACAGAACCATGTGGAATAACTGTCAATAACTCATATGTGGAATAACTGTCAGGGATGCTTCACAGTGACTGGATACCCATATAAACAAGTTTCAGTTTGCCCTGATATCCCATGGGAAATTACATTACATTACAAATATCAAGGCATGCTGTGGCACTACCCAGTTGGTTACAGGGATTGTTCTTCTGATGAGGTCACAAAAATATGAGGGTCTTGCATTAGCCAAAGCAGACATGATGATGTAAACTGATGTAAATCCTGGAACATAGTAAGAACACAACCGTGCACAACATCCATTACACCCTGCAGTATCAGGTTCCATTTGGAGACAAATTCCATCTCCGTAGCTACTGAACCACATGTACTGGATGTAATTTTTTTACTTTTGATAGATGTATTTTTTTGTTATTTTGAAATGAGAGACATCTCTTAACAATTTGATAACTGTTTCCAAAAGCCATGCAATAAATCACAACAGCAGCAAAACGCTGCTACACTCCAAGTTTTAATAAAAAAAATAGTGGGTGGTATACTGTATTAAATTTTATGGTTGGAATGTATGCTTTTCACAATTATAGCAATTGTGATAAAATTTGACTGAGTTGTGTTCCCCTGTTTTCTAGACATAACAGATCAGATCTGTAGCTGTGATTTGGTCACACACTGCAGTTTCTGCTACTAGCCCTGTAGTGCGAAAAGACTATAGTCCTCCATTTTAAAGGGCTCTCTAGTATTGTTTTTTAAACTGACCTCATTGAAAAGTTCTGGGACGGAACCGCTGGAAAGGGGAGCTCTCAGATGTGACTGAAACCCTTTAATATTACACCTGTCTGATCTCTAGCAGCAAGCTGTCAGTGCGCCTAAACAATATTTCTTTAATAGTGCTTTTCTGTCGGCCTGATCTTGTGCACTTGGCCACCTTGACAGTCACACACCTTGCATCCTTTGAGAGACAGAAACTGCTCCTCTTTGATCCAGCTACCTGCCAGACAGCCTCCACGCTCTATGACATGGGAACTGTTTGTAAAACCACAATGACAATGCAGTAACTTTAATCAATTGAATTTTTCATTCATAACCAAGCAGGGTGAAATATTACAAGAACTGAAACTGAAAGAAATGTATGTCTTTTCATTATGTCTTCCCCATATGTTGGAACATTGTTTGTATTGTAATATAATGTTAGTGCATGCATTTGTAGCAGGGATCAGCTAATTCTTATTTTGATTTTGTTTCAATTTGCTTTGAGTTGCTAATACTTACAGGACAGTGAAAATTCATTCTGGTGTCAAAATGCATATTACTGAATCAGTCCCCTTCATTTGTATGCAATTCACATTTTACTTTTTTTTACCTTGGCCCTTGCCATTGATTTTGAATTTCCTTCAACCACTCAATAGCTTTCTATCATACAAAAGTAATGAGGGAAATGATTAACATTGCCTGTAATTGCATGATATTAGCATTTATTTCATTACAGCCCAATCAATATTCAATATCTTTGTGCTGAGTGTAGATGCTACAATAATATTGACTTCGTGCTTTGCCATCTATTTCATTCCAAAGCTAAGGTTAGGTATGTGCTAGTGTGTGCTATTCAAAGCTTTTAAGAACAAGGACACAGTGCATGTGGATAAATCTTCTGGAGTTATCAATGCCATCAAAATCAATGCAGTCAACAGTTGCCATAAATAAAGATTTGTACAGATTGGAGCTCTCTAGTTACTGTTTTTCTTTTTCCCAAAGCACATCGTATGCTCATAAAGGCTTCCAGCTGAGACTTAGGACATTTGCTCAAAGGCAGTTGTCTTTAAAAGTAAGCTTTCATGTTTGTTGTCTGTTGTTTGGGTCGGCACACGTGTTTTGTTTGCAATCTCTGGAACCATGATCTCTTTGCATTATTACCTCCCATTATGATCAAAGCACCTCAGACACTATAATGCTCAGAGAAGAAATGTGTCACTGCGTGATTGTCTCTCAGTAAATGGGCACTACTACAATGAGAGACTGCAATTTCCTGCACCATTGATCTCCTCCTTAATCACATTCTGAGGCAACCTCTTACAGTCAAGAGGATGAACTGAATGCCATTTGCCACTGGATAGGACAGGTGAGGTGTGCCGAGATAATCTGTGTTGTGCTTTACCAATTGACACGTTACAGTGAGCTTCAGGTGTAGTACCCTGTATCTTTTCTGGCCATTGTTCATGTCACTTCCTATTGTGCAGCAGTGAACAATGTTGGAACATAGCAATCAGAGGGAAATGCAACTGACAAAAATGCAGTTGGTCAAAATAATGTCCAGGGACAAAATATGACATGTAAAAAGTTTTCACTGTAAGGGCCAAATTAATTGAAGTGGACGGCTCCAGTAATTCTTTAACTAACTAAATATTATGCCAACAACAGAGGGAACAGCAGCTGCCCATTTGACAGGAGGTGTGGAATTGAAGAAATGCTTTTGGCAAGGTAACTCTAAAATCCATGACAAGGGTGCAGTATGTCAAATGACCTTCAGCTAATTTGAATAAGTAAATATGAGAACAGATGGACTTTATCTCTCCAAGCAACAGATATGTACTACGACCTGTATGAAGAGTCAACGCAACATGTCAGCCAGAGGCAGAATGAAAAATGGTGTGTGACTACTTATGTCTGTTCTGTAATAAGGAAACCCAGGAAAAGTTGAACTCTAAGCCACACTTGTGTTCACATTCTTCTCCCTTTTAACCTACTTCCTTTTGTAGAATTCTGTCCTCTTCACAGACCTGAGGGCAACTAGACTTGAACAGTCCCTTATCTTCCCGATGTTCTGCCCATGCAGCTCTGATGTCCAGGCAAGAGAGCAGGAAATGTTTCAGTCTATTTCTGTAATTATCTGTCATCCCTTCCTTGTAAGGGAGTAAGTCGACAGTGGCTTAAATGAACCTGAGGGTACACGGCAGTCACATTAATAGTTTTATTAAAAAGTCACAGCATGTGACAATGCAGGGAGATTGAAAACGGGATCTAATTTTAGAGTGAGCTGGGCTGACATGAGAGAGAGAGAGAGAGAGATGGTGGTGGTGGTGTGGGGGGGTAGGAAGGCAGGCTGTTGAAGGTATGTGGAATCTCTGGTCAGTTTTTATGGTTTTCCAGCCTTCTGTTTCAGTGTCATATTCATTTGGCTGCTTGGATGTACCCTTGCTGTTTATGCTGTCCTTGTAGAGCATATTACATGCACACGTACAGCTCATGTACCTTTTGTAGCAGAGGACAGATGGAACTGTGCTCCGAGTGGGCTACTACACTTTAAAGACAAGTAACCCCTACTGCTTTACACAGAAGCCAAAAGTGGAAAAACATGAAACAAATAAATTCCTGGTTGGTCCAAGATCCATTAATAGTAAGGCCCTTGGCTGAAATGCTGAAAGAGGATACACAAATAAGCAACACTACTGGCTGCATGGCTGATTTTGCAGAGTGGCCGAGTATTAAAGGACAGGGTAATTGAATGGGACAGCATTTCCATTTGCATAGCTACTTTTCACTTTTGCTGCCCTTCACAAACTTCTCCAGCTTTAGATGTATCCTGGTCGAGTGAATTCGAACAGGAATTCAAACTTAAGGTGTTATATTTGACTGGGCAGCCGAAGGTGACACACAAGTGAGTCAGGAGAGCTACTTCATTACTCACAGAGTACAGTACATTAACTGCCACCCCCATCCTGTGTTTGCTTCAATGAGGACAGAAGAAGAACGGCCTCTGTAAACCTGAGCTGATTACACCAGGCACATGTTATGTTTACATCAACAATGGAACTTGGAATTTGATTCCCACTAGAAATGCATATGAATGTAATCTGAGGCAACAGCTGAAGCAGCACCCTGCAGAAGCATATAGCCAATGCCAAGAGTGCACCAGCACATACTTAGTGAACACAGCTGAAAATGGTAATGTGTTTGGTTTTCAACAATGTACCACCATTGTGCCAACCTAGGAAGGTTGGAATGACTTTTGTGATCTTAACCCTCAAATAACCCAACCTAAGAATGAACTAAATGACTTTCACACAAGCCAGACATGTGGCTCACAACTACTGGAGCTCAACGTGTTGTAAAAGGACTACTGGTGAACATCATCCTCATTCGATTGCATATTTAACCATTTTCAGTTCATTGCCATCTGCACTATGCTAGTCCAGTGATACTGATGCCAGCAGGGAAACTTGACAATTCTTGTGCAAGGATCTCTCAGAATTACATGGGTATTATTGTTTAAGTAAATGGCTCTTGTCTGACAAAGACACTGATGCCTCTGCATCCTGCCATCCCAACCAGTCCTCATGGTGAGATGCAATGCACTGCCAGAAATAACAATGAATAAAAACCTGCTTGCACTGCTGAGATTGCCCTCCAGCCTTGGCCTCTCTGTGCAGCATCAAAACTAGCCTTTTGCTAATCCTGGCCTTTTAATCTGCCCAGCAGAAAAGAGCCTAGAGATCTGTATGACTTTTTAAACTCTTAGTGATTCATACTTTATTAATTTGAGACACATCGGAGGGCCCTCCGTTCCCACCCATGTCAGCATTGTAGGATTTCTACAAACTACAGCACTGCTTTCAAAGCATTGAGACAAACTCCACCTGAAGCTAAAATGTTCCCTGTTTCTGGGGTTCTTTATTTCACTAATGACAAATAACAGGAACATCTGCTGAGCTTTGCGTCAGTATTTTTGTTTTTTTTTTTTCTTTCTCCTAGCGGGTGAAGATGACAGCGCAAACAGTTGGAAAAGTGAGGCAGATGATTAATGTGCGTGGGTCTTTGTGCCCATCACGATCCTAACCTTCGTTGCACTAAGGGAAATATTTGGCTAATTTCGATCGTGCAATCTGCCAATCGCTTTGATTTATGGGCGCTTGGCTCCCAAGATGACTATCTTGGAGCATTCTGCACTGATATGAGGAAGGATGTTTTGTGCTGTAGACCAGTGATTAATCAGGTACCCCAAACAGAGTATCTAGGATTGACATTGCCACTCCCGGGCTGGGTGTGCAAATGGAAATCGTACAACAGAGATCACTTGTGTTTCCAGTCAATGGACTGATCACCGGCCCACTTTTATTCAGGTGCTTTTCATGTTAAAAGTCATTCTCTTTGATTAAGAGGATTAATCATTACTCCGGAGTACATTTGCATAAAATATGTAGGGAAGTCATTTGTACATCAAAGGACCCAATCAATGGCATTGCGTGCTGTGGAGCGTGAGAGATGGCAGCCCTAAGCTTAAATGAATCATCCTTGGTCTTAACACAGGGGAGGGGATTTAGAAAGGGCATTACTTCTCATTCTGAGAACAAATCTGGGAATGAAACATCTGGGTGGTGACAACCCCCTACCCCTTGCCCCTTTTTTCTTCTTTTTTTCTCCACCAATGGTAGAATCCTGACAGAAATTGAAGTCAACAGCAGAAATTGACCCTTGGAGGCAACAAGATTAGTTGCGCTGAATTAGCATCTGACACACAGAGCGTCTGATCTTCCAGGAGCCCAGCAGCTAATAGCTGTGGTCCTCCTGTCCTCCCCAATGCATGGAGGAAAACAGAAACTGGAACACTTTTTTCACCACACCATTTCCCACAGTTCTGAAATGAAAGTATGCAAGTCATTACAGTACATTTGCTTGGCAGACACTCCTATCTCGAGTGACTTCAATAGCTTGCATTTTTACATGCTATCCATGATATTTATACAGCTAAATATTTACTGAAGCAATTCAGGTTAAGAATCTTGGAAACAGCAGCCGTTGGGTTACAAGCCTTGCTTCTTACCACTATGCCATACTGGTGAACCTGGTTCACAGCATGACACAAATGTCACAAATAACTTCATCTCTACTTCAGTGGAGGTGGCTTTTTGAATGAACCAGCATATTTATCACATCTCATCCCCTTACAAGGCTGTTGCCTCCAACTCCTGTACGTTCAAGAGTTTCTGCTCTCTTTCTCTGTCAGCTGCAAAATTCATAAATTCAACATACCATTCAATGCACTCAGGTAATTCAACATCAATTTCATCCACATCACTGTGGATGTGAAATTGCTAGTTGAAGGTGAAATGCATATCTACCCTTGACTCTGATCAAGGTGGAATTATTGACAGATTGCTTGCTTGAACCTGGCTGTCAGATATTCACCACTAGTAAATTAGCAAAGAACAAAATGTCTAATATCAATCAACAAAACAAGAGGTGGAAAAACAGCCTGCAGCTCATGCCTGCAGCATGAGAAATGTAGGCCTCATGTGAACCCCTAGTTCACTCACACATGGGATGTGGTGAGCTTTTCACTCGTCAATCATCCATTTGAAGGCTTTTGCTCACTTCTTGGCAGAGTTAGGTGAGAATAAATACACTGTGCAGACCAAAATTAACCCAGAGTGAGCAGTGTGTGACACAGGGGTGTGGTGGTCCAATTCTCTGGAACAAAGACGATAACTGTTTTTGGCTGAGCAGGGGGGAGCGTCTGCAGGAGTCAGATGACCATGGCGTGCTGCGCCAACAGCGGACATGACTCAGGTGTCTGAGCTCTGCCGGTCAGCTGTGACAAAATCCATCTGGACACATTGAGGTGTGTGTTATGGCCCCCGTCCATGGGGGCGTGGGCCAGTTCTCACTGCACCGCATCTCCCGCCACACCTTCATGGCTTTGAATAAGTGTGTGTGTGTGTGTGTGTGTGTGGTTGAAAACATGAAAACATTGGAGTGTAAGCTCAAGAGGCAGCTAATTCTAAAGTGTACACTATGAACAGCGTGAAATTAATGAAGCCTGATTACAAGTTGTCTTTCCTGTCAGGGTATTTTTAATGTTGGAGTAAAATTCAAACAGGGAGGCAACTTCCCACTCAGATATTAATTATGCTGTTTTTACCATGAGTGCTGTATGCATATTTATGCATCAAAACATTTTTGTCACCTGTAATTTTGTGATTGTGTTTGTGCTGACCTCAGAAAAGCAAATTTCCACAACAGTGGACAATAAAGGCAGCTAAAACAAACAAAAAATCTACCTCATTCTGAATTTTTGGATTTTTTTAAGTAATACTGTACATAGTTTGTTTTACAACCTATGTCATGAAGCACATATAATTGACAAGGTAAAATGCATGACTTGACATGGCTGGCAGTAATTTAACCCCTTGGCAGAGGTTTCGATTGTATTATTTTCATGTATGCACTGATGATTCAAGATGTCAGCTGTGTTGTGCGTGTCTTGGTTTTGTCAGGTAAGCTATTCTACACTTCAAGAGATGATAAGAGCAAGTCTGCTAAGTCTATTAAGCCAGCCTTAATTCTTATATAAATAGGAATTTGCAGCACAATTAGATCATCTTTTTGCTTTCTTCACTAAACATCTTCTTACATACATTGCATTCAGAAAGTATTCAGACCCCTTCACTTTTTCACATTTTGTTATGTTACAGCCTTATGCTAAAATCTATTTTTTATAGATATAATATATAATATAGATATATAATTATAAATACAGTATGTATGTATGTAATATATAATATATTTTTTCTCTCATCAATTTACACTCTATACCCCATAATTACCAAGTGATAACAGGATTTTAGAATTTTTTTGCAAATTTATTAAAAATAAAAAGCTGAAATATCACATTGACACAAGTATTCAGGCCCTTTGCTATCACACTTGAAATTTAGCTGAGGTGTATCCCATTTCTCTTGATCATCTTTGAGATGTTTCTACACCTTGATTGGAGTCTACCTGTGTTAAATTCCATTGATTGGACATGATTTGAAAAGGCACACACCTGTCTATATAAGGTCTCTCAGCTGACAATGCATATCAGAGCAAAAACCAAGCCACAATGTCGAAGGAACTGACTGCAGAGCTCAGAGACAGGACTGTGTTGAGGCACAGATCTGGGGAAGGTTACAAAAATTTCTGCTGCATTTAAGGTTCCCAAGAGCACAGTGGCCTCCATAATTCTTAAACTGAAGAAGTTTGGAGCAACTAGGACTCTTCCTAGAGCTGGCTGCCAGGCTACACTGAACGATCAGGGGAGAAGGGCCTTGGTAAGAGAGGTGACCAAGAAACCGATGGTCACTCTGGCTGAGCTCCAGAGATCCTGTGTGGAGATGGGAGAAACTTCCAGAAGGACAACCATCACTGCAACACTCCACCAATCTGGGCTTTATGGCAGAGTGGCCAGATGGAAGTCTCTCCTCAGTAAAAGACACATGAAAGCCTGCTTGGAGTTTGCAAAAAATCACCTAAAGGACTCTCAGACTGTGAGAAACAAGATTCTCTGGTCTGATGAAACCAATTCTAAGCATCACGTCTGGAGGAAACCAGGCACTGCTCATCACCTGCGCAATTCCACCACCATGCTTCCATGGTGAAGCATGGTGGTGGCAGCATCATGCTGTGGGGGTGTTTTTCAGCAGCAGGAACTGGCAGACTAGTCAGGATAGAGGGAAAGATGAATGCAGCAATGTACAGAGACAACCTGCTCCAGAGTGCTCAGGACCTCAGACTGGGCTGAAGGTGGACTTTCCAACAGGACAATGACCCTAAGCACACAGCCAAGACAATGCAGGAGTGGCTAAGGGACAGCTCTGTGAATGTCCTTGGGTGGTCCAGCCAGAGCCTGGGCTTGAACCCAATTGAACATCTCTGGAGAGACCTGAAAATAGCTGTCCACTGACGGTCCCCATCCAACCTGACAGAGCTTGAGAGGATCTGCAGAGAAGAATGACAGAAAATCCCCAAATCCAGGTGTGTAAAGCTTGTCGCATCATATCTAAGAAGACTTGAGGCTGTAATCACTGCCAATGGTGCTTCAACTAAGTACTGTGTTAAGGGTCTGAATACTTATGTCAATGTGATATTTCAGTTTTTTATTTTTTAATAAATTTGTAAAAATTTCTAAAATCCTGTTTTCACTTTGTCATTATGGGGTATTGAGTGTAGATTGATGAGAGAAAAAATAAATGATTTTAGCATAAGGCTGCAACATAACAAAATGTGAAAAATGTGAAGGGGTCTGAATACTTTCTGAATGCACTGTGTATTTTCCATATCCTACTAATATTTTCTACAGATGTTTATTTAATTTGGTTTAATTTGGTTTGCTTTTTAAATTTGATATATTAATCTATGCAGTGTCAGTGCACCGTAGAAGTGAACATTTTGCCGTGATCCTCCAACAAAGAGACAACAGCAGTAGACAGAACGTCTTGCGACACCATACAGGAGTGTATCTTGAGTTTTGTGAAACAAAACCTGCCACTTTAGTCGTTCAGTTTTTCAACATCAAATGGTATCGCTGGCATTAGACAAAATCCGAGGGTCTCCTCAAACAGGCCATTTGCATAGATCCCTTTTGAAGTCGTGGAGCAGTAAATGAGTTAACAGCACTAGGGGGCCACAGCCAGACGTCGAGTCGCTCCAGTTGTTTAATTAGTACCAGCACAGTTGCACACAACTCCCTTTAGACAAGAATCCTTATTCTCAATGTTGCTTGTTTACCAACATTTTTGTCTTTTATTCAAGCATCATCCTTTTTAAAAGGGAAAAATGGAATCACTTTAATGTGAGTTAGACTTTTAAAGCAATCTCCTAAAAAGATGTGCCTGGCTAAGTCTAAAAGACAGGTTGCTCTTATATGGTGTTGGCTGTTAATGATACATTTATGAGCAATTTATTCATGCTAAATAGCTATGGATGGACTGTCTCTGAGATATATGCATGATTTTCAAGGTCCTATGTTAACTAAGTTAAACTTGTTTCTTCATTGCTAGACTATATGTCATGCATTCCAGTGATGTCAGTGTTACTTTACAAATTCCATGAATAATGTTGAATAATAAACTTATTTCATTAGACATTTGACATGCAATTCCATCACACCCTTGCAGCACATCCAGCCAGGTAGTGTTACATCTTAAATGTGTACACTAAAAAGAAAAAAAAAAAAAACTAAGTTTAAGACTTAATGATGCTGCGGTAGCAAGGACAGTCACTGGAACAACAAAGGCACCACAAAGCAAATCTGAGCACCCCCAGCAGCTATAGGAATCTGTCAGCATGCAGAGGAAATTTAACAGATAAAAGGAGAAGGCAGCAGTATCCACATCAGTCTTTCTGTCTTTCACACTCTTTCTGTCTCTCTCTTGCTCACATGCACACACAGCAGAGACAGTGATGATCTCATTTGCCCTTTCAATGTTTTGAATCTGAAGTTCTTGTGACTATGTGCTCTGACCTTCTGTCCATGACCAGTGAAAATAAACACCCCAAGAACCTGGACTGATCGAATAGGTTTAAAGTTCAGCATGCCGGAACTTGTCAAACAGTAAAGAGAGACCACCCTGACACATACAGAGGGCCTTGTACCCCCCCCATCTCAGGCTCATGGTTGCTACCTCGACAATGATCCCTTCGCGGAGTGACATTTAATTTACAGGGACGTGACAAACACCCTCCTGCCCCACCTCTATCTTTTCTGCTCATCAAAAATGCCCTGGATGTCTTGGAGAATGCCAGAGAGATCATCAAACCTACGCTCTGTCCAAATGCACAACCTATCCATCACTGGTCACAAGCCTCTGGTGTTCAGCTGATGGGCTATTGTATTGTCAGTTTTCCATTTGAAAGAAAGATATAACACATTTCCAACTGGGTCAAAAAGAAAAAAAAAAGAAAATACTTATTAAATTATCCATGATTACATCAGAGAGAGTTGGATTAGGTGACAAGCCAGTCAATCTTGCTCTCTCTAAAATTAAAGGTAAAGACACAGCTGGCTGAAGTAAAAGGAAAAAAAAAGCTGCACTCACAGTTGACTGGTATCTTAGAGATCAGTCTTGATGAATAGGAACATCTGGTGAAAAACTACTGGCTTGGTTGTGCTGATGCCAGCTAGTCTCCCCTGGCAGTGACTGTAAGTTATTAGGCACTGTCACATTCAGGCATTCATTATAGAGCTATGGTACCTTTACATCTCTATTTTTAAACATCAAGAGTGTATAGGACACTAACAAAACATATTTTGCAAAAATTAGAAGAACATGTGTAAAGTAGCTCAAAGCCCAAAAGTGGCCTTGGATTGAATGCACCCTTTACAGTGTTTCATAGTGAATACATGAGACCTACATACTTACTGTACATTTCTAATGCATAAAGTGAATTTTAATGTAAGGTAATGTAATTAATCACCCCCATATACACCCCTGCACAACACCAATCACCACGGACAAAAAGATAATTTCTCAGTTTATGCTTGGTTTTGCTGTATACAGTATACTGTGCATTCAAATAAACATAGACCTATGTATGCATGTTGGTTTTTTAGTAGAATAAAGTATTGTATGGATGAATGAAGTATTGTATATGTATGAAAAATAAAACATTGAAAAGTATGGATATTGACTTAATTTTTTTCAATCAATCTGATTAATTGAGCATTCATGACTCGTGCACAAATACTGCACCCACCATCATTAGTACTTTTGCACCCTTGATGATGGTCAGGTACATCTGTTCAATCTCAAGTCAGGTGAACATAAGAAATGGAAGCAAACAAACCAATATGCCCCCAAAACAACACCTTGATGCTGGAAAAGTTGGCACACTGCTCCCCATCTGTTCATTGCCAGTAATTTTGAACTTGGCAAGACATGACAGTTGAGATATACTGCAGAATGTCAATATTGAAACTTTATGAACATTATAACAAAAACCATTTTACCTAACTGAAGGAATGACACTGAGGCTAGAAGAAGAGCCTTATTGGGACCTAATAAATGAAGATGATTTAGTATTTATAATCCAAAGGTTTTCCCTGTCTTTTATTTTTCAAATTACTCATAGTAACCTTACACAAAGCCCCAAATGTCATCCTCATGTTACACCTATTATATTGAAATGTTGTTCCACTCCTCTTCCACTCAAGCAGTTATAGCTGTGCAAAGTAGAAAGAAAAGTAATCTGTGCTTCATGAAACAAAAATTCCATAAGGTTTTCAAAAACAGATGTCGATGTTCAAAAAGGAGACCACTGAATGGAGTCTTGGCTTGGGGGGTGCTGATAATATTCATACAAAATCTAATGTCAGTAGGAGTTACCATTGCTTTGTACTGTGAAGTTATGTAAGAGAAGTGCCAGACACAATTATTAATAACTGAGCTTTGCACCAGAGGGTCTTCGAAAGGTCACGGGATGAAAATGCTTTAACAAAAAAGTGTTTTATTTTTTTAAAGCATAAGTGTAACTAACATAGTTAAATTAGTTTAAACTAATCTGAAGATCTTTCCTTTGAGGTTGTCACTTTGTAATTCTTTAGAGAGCTGAATTAGAATGAGTTTTATATCCCTTTTCAAGCAAGTGTCACCTGCAGTCTGTGACAGTTTGCTCCAGTAATGTGATAAGTTCTTTTACATCAGTGGTTCTAAACTTTTTTGGGGTCACAAACCCCTTGTAATTTGGATGGAAAGCAGTAACTACTGCACAAAAATGAAACGAATAAGCTTAGGCTAGCTGTGTCTATTATACATATCTCAGGCATGGTTTTCATTAAATCCACTAATCTGCCAAATCAGCCACTGGTCACACAACAATGCAGTAAATGTAAATGCAGGCTGTTTCCTCATTAAATTAGAAAATTAGAGCTTATCATGGTTATGAAATTATGTCTCAGTCAAACTTAAAGAACAAATCATTGGTTCAGTCTACATTACTTTAACATTCATTGTTAGTGTTCATGCTCTTGTGCATTAGCTTGACACACAAACCAAAATCTAGAAGTGCTTGGTGCCATCTCTAACACCAGCAAAACACAGTCAGCCATCACTTGGGGGAGAACACCAGGCCACAGTATTTGACTAAGATTGAGGCACTGTCATGCTCCATCCTTATTTTTATTTTCACACTGCTAGTTCCACTGCACCAGAAACTCTGGGTCACAGCAACCCATAAATCAGCAAATCAGCCATGTGGAGGTGGCTACACAGTCACCATTTGCAGGTCAGTCAACCACCCTGGCACTGTGTGCTCCTCAGTGTTCATCAAAGCAATGAAATCGGATGGTGTCAGCAACACCTCAGTTAGACACAACAGCAGAGGATCCAACTCCTCATCAGTGGCAAATCAAGGTTCCATGCAGATGGATATTGGCAAGAGTGGTACAAAATACTGAGAATTTGTATCTGCACATGTCTCAGACAATCTTTGCTGCTTATAGATGAGAGTGTGTGTACACATCTGGGTTCATCAAATGCATGTACGGAATATGTCTGTACTACAAGATTGGCCAGATAAGGAATCAATAACACTCCTTGAACTTCATTTCACACAGTATGGTGGAAAACTTTTTTCAGGCACAGAAGGTCTGTTTGTTTTTAAGGTTATTTGTATGCTCCTCAGCCCCTTGTCTTTACTCTTCTTTTTTCTTGTTTTCAACTAACAAGGTCTGAACTTTTAACACAATCTAGAGATGCAAAGAAAACAACAGTGAGGAGAACTCCAAATTCCACCAGAGACACCACAAGCCTCCAAAGGCTGCCTGTGGCTCTATGTCAAGCTAAATTTTTGCTTTCTCTTTTCAATCTTGACATCAAATGCTCATGTTAGCATGACAAGGCGTGTCAATGCAGCTCAGACTCAAAAGGGCATTCAGAACCTCAGGACCAACACACTGCAATTCTTTAACTCATATCCTTCCCACGCTCACAGCTCTAAAAATCACACCACAAAACAGAAATTTAGATACATTTTATACATTTTGTACTCTGGATCTGTATGTCCTTCGTTCCTTAAAGGTATAGTGCACTGTATGAAAAAATGTTCCACACAACATTGGCCGGGAACCATTGAATATTGAACTGCTGTGGACACCTGGCCAGTTACTCAGAGAAAAAAAAATCATTTCAATTTGAGCCACATCATCCTGTGATCCTCAGTGTCATGAAATCCCTCAGAAGGTGAAAAGAGGACCAAAACAAACTACAGTCCACATGCCCTTGCTGTAGATCTGACATGATCCATGTTGTTTCATTGCCAGCAACCCGAGGGTGCCTCAGAACTGAAGTGGTCCTTGTTCCAGACAGGCTTTATCCTCAGCTTTGGGCTGTGCTGTCCCATCACCCCTTCCAATTGTGACCAATGCCAACAGTTTGCTAACTGACTATGGAAAGACTTCACCTTCTTTTACATTCAAATTATTGTACCATAGGAGGTATGAGCTTAAGAACTGAAAAAGGCTAACCAAGCTTTTGCATGTTCACCACCCTGTAGCAAAGCACTGCAGCTTTAAGAAAGAAAGAAATGTGTGCAATGTTATTGCTATGTTAGAATCCAATATTCCAGTATCTCCTGAATGAAGTTATGTTTCATTGATGACCATTGTCTCAGCTATGAATCTGCTGCCCATTGCACCCCAAAAGTGGATTGGTACTAGGGATGAAACGGTTACCGGTTTCACAGTAAAGCACAGTAAAATTCCAGACGTTGGACCAGGTAGCTTAACTTTTGCATTTAAAAACAAGTATCTGCACTTCAGAAGTGCTCTGGCACTTCTTAAAATAGCACTACACCCCTGCGCGTTGCTCTGCTGCTGTATGCGTCATGTGTCTGCAGACACTATTTGCCCAATGCACATGATATCACATTACATAGTTTAGTCACCCAACCAACATATTTTCTTCATTTAAAATCCGACAGTTGTCGAAGTGGTTGAAAAAGTGTTCCAACAGGATAAACACTATACTACTCTGTATTTATGTCAATTGTTGGGCTTGTTGCAATTACTATCACTGTCTTCTTAAGACTCATTTGTATTTATGGAAATTTTGCATGGGGTCATTGCATATGCTTAAATGCATATTTGATATGGTTTTCATACGTTTACATAAGGTATTGGCTATGTTATTATTTTAATGTTTATGCAAGCAAAAAGTGCATAGTGCTGTTAATTGTATTTGTGGTTTTCAATATAAAACTTGGTGAAATGATTTCAATTTGTGTATCAGTACTTTTTGAATATTTTCAGCACATTTTAACATTACCGCGATAATACTGATAACCGTGATAATTTTGGTCACTATAATCGTGATATTAAATTTTTATACCGTTTCATCTCTGATTGGTACATCTACCACCCCCTCATCCAACCCACCACATCAAGCAGACATGCAAGCACATTTCATTGTAAGGTAGCCCCGGTTTACAAACCACGTGAAACAAAGTCTTGTCTGACTTTCATCAGTAGTGCACACTGTTGGAGAGACAGAAAAAAGAACGAAGAATTGTTATTAGAGGGCCCACATTACACCTCTCTTTTGTCTTGCTCCACTGGCTTCCTGTAGCTGCCCTCATCAAGTTCAAGGCCTTGTTGCTTGCATTCAGAACAACCAACAAAACTGCACCTACCTACCTGAAGTCACTACTACAAACCTATGTTCCCTCCCAACCACAACGCTCTGCTACTGAACAGCATCTGGTGGTCCCGTTACATCACAGAATAAAATTGCTATCCAGAACTTTCTCCACCTTTGTTTCCCATACAAAATTCAAATCTATGGTTTCATGCACATCTCTACTAGCTAGCTTGTACCTTGTCTAGACAACTATAGAAACATGGTCATGCAACGCTTCTAATATTGTTGACTCCTTCTATGGATATTTGCTTGTGTGGTACTCTGCCTCACTTGTAAATTGCTTTCGATAAAGGTGTCTGCCAAATGAATAAATGTAACTGTAAATGCAAATGTATTAATTACTATATAAAGTCATATCCAAAGCAAGAGGCCCAATGTGGTTGGAATATACCCAAAGTAGACTTTGACAGCACCATACAGCCAGAATGCTTGAGCTGTAAAACTACCACACTACAGTGGAAAAATAGCAAATAAATAACCCCTTTACTAATACCCCCCTTCTCCTACATGACTAGACCTCAATAAATTCCTGCTTGCTTATTATGCTGACAGCTCTATGTACTATGCTGGAAACGTCTCCTGTTGTTCTCTCCTTGTGTTGGAACTTGGAAGCATAAATAAATCAGCAATATAGGCTACTCTATGTAAACAGTATGATTAGGTTGTTTATTTACTGGGGGCTTTTTACCTTTCGCACATAATTAAAGCTTTCCAGAAAAAGCCACTCTGCACTGAATAATCGCCTGGCAATTTCCTCATAGGGGTATCAAGGGAATTTATCCTTCTCTCCTTACACATTCAAAAAACTTATAAAAAACTTCCTGCATTTTAGAAGGCCGACAGCTTTTTTCGACAGGTTTATTGTGGGAGGAGAGATTCAGAGATCATCTAGCACATTCTGAGATTGGGGTTTAGACTGCGCTGACAGTGGCAATGTTTCCATTAGAGGTACAACAGTCGACTCTCCAGAGTCAATGTGGAAAACCAGCACGACAAAAACAAATGTATTAACTCAGAGAGAACTGAGTTCCCAAATTCTTCTCACCAAGAGAAGTTAGTGTCAACATGCTGAATGCACACACTTTTGCCGACATGTGCCTTTAACTGTCCACCACCCAAAGAAAAACACAAGCCTGACCTTAAACTTACTCATGACAGAGCAAAATGCGCTAAAATCTGTTCTCTGCTAGAAACATGATGATGACAATGACAACAATGATGAATGATAAAATCAACCAGTATGTAAAGTTAAAGAGGAACACTAATGATTAATTGAGGCTAAAAAAGTGTCCAACGTAAATAACTATTAACTTATGAAAAGATTCATTTTTAAGTGTGAAACATGAGGGAATATGTAACTTTGAATAACTTTGATCTGATTTGATTATGACCTTGTGTCATAATAATGCTAGTATTGTCTGAACATTCTTTTGAAAAAATGAATCACAATGAAACCAATCAAGTGTGTTAAAACAGAAAATTGTTTTACAATCATCATGCATACACCTCCAATCCAGCAACTGACAGACTGGCTGTGTATTATCTGACATCTTACACACTTCTTTTTTACATCCTCTGTGCAGGCAAACCTTTTGTTAGCAAGCAACTGACCAAGTTCCCTGGCATTCTGAGGATGTAACATGCATGCTTTCCTTCCCTGCATCTACAATGTTTGAAACTTGATGAAATTTCCAGCCCAGACAATTGTTAGCTTTAAATACACACGGTCTGTAATTTGCTTAATGACAACAGTCCCATGTTGAACAGTAAAATCTAGTACTGGCTGATTTTGAGGTAACACAGCCTAGTGTGTTTGCACGGGTGAAAAAACTCCATTTAACATGGTAAGTGTGAAACTATATGTTATAATAATGCTATGCTGTTCAATTTATATACACTTTGAATGTGACAGTAAGATTTAGGAATACATGCTTAGACTCAATCTCCCCTTTATCTCTTTTCTATGTGGAAACCCCAATAAATTCTTCTGCAGTTTGCACCAGCTCAGGAGCCAAAAGGGATCCAGATACACAGAGGAAAGAGCTGGAAAGTAATGGACAGAGGGAAATGTCATCATTGTGGTGCCACTGTCCATCATGAGAGACACATATGCATGTATATGCATGTTTAAATCTACAAGCATAGTTAATCTGTAGGGGTTTTCCACATGTGTGTTATAGATATAAATGAATCATATCTTTATTTCAATAAAGATAAATGAATAACTGTGCTGGCCCTCCATTGGCATTAATGACTGTTTTAATACATTTTGGAAGACTGTTTACTAACTTCTGGTGGAAAGCTGGTGGTATTATGCTCCATTCCACCTTTAAACCATTAGTAACCTCCACTACTAAAGGGATTCATCTTCACCACACCTTACTGTAATTCTGCCTTCCAGTGAGAGTTACAGATCCAGTCTGCCTTCTGCAAAGAACTTCTGTCAGGATCAGGTTGGGCTTCTGGCCACTACAATGACCTGGGGTTAATCTCTTCAAACTGCCCATAGCCACACCTGTGCTCAACCAATTTTCCTGCAATCATGAATTTTGCTGAAAATTGTTTTAACAGTACATACTAAATAACATGATACTGCTAGGCCACATTCACCACCTATTCATATGTGATATGTAAATCAGAGATTGTCACAGATTGCAGAGATTGTCACAGAGATTACAATAACAATCTGAATGCTTTTCTTTCCCTTCACTAGCATTTTTAAAGTCCGTATCAATGAATGGTAAACTATCAATGTCTATATCCTTGTAACATGAGATGGATACTGTAAAGTATGGTTTGAAGACCCGACTCGTTCAGTAGGCTAAAATGAAATACCATGGAGAATTGTGCTTGATCAGAGTCACTGAAGCAAGCCCGTGGATTTTTTTTACGAGAAAAGTGGAAATGATGGGAAAAAAAACTTCTCCTGTAGACGTCCGCTTGTTGGGTGTCATTCCCTTACTGCCATGACGATTAGAAATTGTGCAGTTTGTTGGGGCGGCATGATAATTTGAGTTGATTTGTTATAACACTGCTCTCACAAAAGGACACAAGATACTGCTCACCAATAAACCCCAGTTTGTTTTTTTTTCTTACTTTCTGTTTGTGAAATCAAGCTTGGATGTGGGGGTTGGACAGGAAGCAGTATGCATACCTATTCAAATAATTCAAGCCATCTTCCAACATGATGACTGAAAGTTGTCACACAATCTGTCACTAATGCTTTTCCCAAGGGTGTAGAGCAAAAATTAAATATTAAAGAAAACCTGTGGAATGGACTTTTGGATCTTCACTGGGTGTACAATATTTGTCTGTCCATATCAAGCGGCTGTAATAACACTCCATCGTTCGGCACCCATACTCAGGAACACTCTGTCAGTGCCGCGTAGGCCCTGTTGCATGGGAATAGTGTCAGTGCCCCGGCATCTCGCCCTATATATTCCCCACTTGTGTCTGGTCTTGTTGCTAGTTCGTCTCAGTTCACCTGATTCGCTACGAGCCATTTTCCCTGTTTTCCCTGTTTTCCCTGTTCTGCCTGCCTGCCTGTTTTGCCATATTTTTGCCTGTTCTCTTGACTACATTTTTTTTTTATCTGTTTTTGGTATTGTTTGCTGTGCTTCTCTGGATTTTTGACCTCGCTTGTTTTTTGACCCCGTTTTCTGGATTTCGTTTTGGATTCAATAAACTTGCAGTGTGCACCCTGCCTGAGCCTTGACAAATAGATGCAGAGATTTGACACAGTGTCATAGCCTGTGTCGGCTCATGACCAGAGCCAGAGCTAATGACCAGAGCCCCTCGGGGCGAAGTGCTTTATTTTATAATTGACACAATTTACCTTTTATGGAGGTACTCTATCTAAATTCATAACATGGCTCTCTTGGCACGATACAGAGACAATGTGGCTTGCTTCAGCTTTCATCGAAACAAGATTGGGGCATTGGGGTCACAAGCAGACATGCAGTGTAGGAGTGTCAGACTGATGCACTCATGAAGTTAGAGAGCAGCAGAGGAAACCCACAAATATCCCATTGTGAAATATGGTTCCATTTCAGCAGTTGTGCAAATTAGTTTTCCTGTAGTTCACACCTGCTGCCACAACAGTCAGAATAAAGCAATCTCAATGTCATTAAGAATTCAAAGGAATGCAGTTGCAAATATATCTGTATATTTACAGACGGTAAAGAGAAAAAGGTAAAACGTTTGGCATCTGCTGCAATAATCTTGTTTTAACTCCTATAGAATGTTATTTAAGGCTTTGAATACATTTCAAGGTCAAGGTCAAGGTATCTTTATTATCCCCAAGGGGGGCAATTTGTTTCACAGCCAGCAGACAAGCCCAAACATCATCAAGGACATAGAAAATATAAATAATAAAAATAAATAAATAAATAAAGTAAAATGCTCATGAGAGGGTATTTTGGAAGCCAATAACAGCAGGTACAGATGAGTTCTTGTATCTGTTTGTTCTACACCTCCTTGAGACAAATCTACGGCCTGACGAGAGCAGAGAGAACTCTAAAAACAGAGGGTGGCAAGGGTCAGCCAGAATTGACTGGGCCTTCTTGACGGACCTGTTCTTGTATAAGACAGGGAGGCAGTCCAGTGAAGTACCTGCCATTTTCCTGCACATATCAACCACGTGCTGAAGGCGGGACCTGTTTTTCTGAGACAGTAACCCGTACCAGCAAATAAAAGAAAAAGTAAGAACAGATTCTATAAAACAACAGTAGAACATTCTCATAAAAGTACTGTCCACATTAAAAATATTTAATTTGCACATCATTATCAAGAAATATTGTTTCCAAGAAAACAGATGATGATAATTTAAATAACAAGTACTGTAGAAGTGCTGTGCTGAGTTATTAATAAGGGAATTTGTCTCTACTTTTTAATCCTTCTGATTTATATGGCATTATCTCCCCAGTCAGATTAGACACATCTTAATCACCTTATTTATTGAGGGAGGATTCATACCAGATAGACCTCGGCATTTGTTTAAGGAAGACATGCTGTGCACCTAATGACATTCTGCTGAGGAGGATCAGGTGCTGTTTTGCTTAAATAGTGTGACAGTTCTTCCTAAGGGATACCTATACTGACTCTGCACAGAGAGGCAGACTGGAGGCTCCGACAGCCCTGGAATCAGACAACATACAATGGCCTTATTATCCCCTTTCTCCATTCTATACAGAGACGCTGTGCAGAGGAGAAGACAGAGAGAATGAGGGAGGGGAGAGACCAAATGGCTGGAGGCCTCTAGGCCAGCTATTGTGGGATTCCTTTTCATGTTTGTTTTTGTTTTGTTTTTTTTTTTCTATGCCTTTGTTGAAAAAAAACATCATACTTCAAATACCCCAACCATCTTTTTATTCAAGCCACATAAAACTTTCGGCATGGCATGTAAGTTTAACTGTAGCTGAAACACTACTAATAATGACACAGCAGTGGCAGTATTAGGACCATGTATTCTAACATGAAGCCCTGATACTCTGTGTCAGTTTACCAAAAAAAGTAGCTGACTTTTTTCTAAAGTATAGTGTACTGCAGAATAGAGCCTACTTTCAAGCATGTGCAACAAGAAAACCCTCTCCTATAGGCAACAAAGTTATTACTCTGTGACACAAAGTTAATGTACATATTAACTATTAAAATGGTTTTTATTAGATTGCTCAAACTGAGTTTTGCAAATCATGCCGCAAACCAGGTGTTTTCATTGTAACATATAAGTTTAATATTGTAATTGCCCTTTGGCAATCTCTCACAGCGACCACTACCATAAGTAATATAAGCCAGTACCTCAGCCAAATCCGAAGCGAATATCATCATGCATCAAATCACATCCAATGCTCCTTTCCAAACATAACATTGGAGTAATCTTTCTCTTGCGTTTCCATGACACCTTTATATAACTAAATGTCATGCTGTCAGTCACACTGTGATAAAGAAATCATCTTTTTTTTAAATTGCAGGGCATTGTACACACCTGGCATAGGAAGGCCGTGCATTATTCTGTCTCATGTATGCTAGATTTTAGCGTGCAAGACATACCCCATGTCCTCTTCAAACAATGGGAGCCACAGACTTCTAAGCAAGTGAGTGGGACACTCAAAAGTGAGGGCTTTCAGTCTGACTGTGGTAGTGGTTTGTCCTTAACTTTGAGAAACAAATGTAAGCATTACATTTTTGTATTCTTGCGTAAAGTTTACTAAAAGGTCAATGTGCCATTATGGTTAAAATTGAATGAGTTTTTCCATTCTTTTTTGGTCTTTGAGAGAAAACTCTTTCGGTAAGTGTAACAGACATTCAAGCTGCACAGCAGCTCCACTTTAAACCCATTTCTCATGGATAATAATAGCATATCTGAATGATTATAGAGACACACAGCTTTCCCCTCCAGTCATGTCCCCCTCAGTGGCTCCAGAGAGGCAGGAAGGACAGCACTCTGATATAATCTCACCCTGTCTCCTTCCACCAGAACTGGCTAAACCTAGTCCCCTCTTACCCTAGTTCAATGGATCACTAAGGAGCCCTACAGTTTGCAAGGAAAGATTTCTTTTGTATTTCAAGGGTTAAACCCATTTAACTTTAACAAATGCCAAAGAGGGATGGGGAAGGACACAAATGCTGCAGGGCCCAGTTTTCAATAAGAACCACCTTTCTGTAAATTATCTACAAGAATTGTAGAACTGTAGAATTATTGAATGAAATAGATACTGTCACATGGTGTCTATCTTAGCATTGGGCAATCTATTATATAAATCGTAATAAATAAGGGTTAATTAATCATGAATGTAACTGTGTAGGCAAACTGTAGAACATGGTTTCCAGCAAAATACTTTGTTGCATGTGAATACACATTTCTTTCCTATTTAACCCTAAACATGATTGTTAATCAGAATGCATGGTATATTTCTATAAATATTTGGTTGGTAGCATTTGACTGCTGATTTGTTCAAAGTGATTAGTTAAAACTGATTTTACTCCATTGTATCAATGATAAAGGCAAATTCATGCCTCTGTCCAAACATACACAGATAAGCACGTTTTCAGCAAAATTAAGACAGCCAGCACAGCACATCATTTCACTATGATTCTGTACACCAAAAAATTAAAGCAGGAACGTTCCATACATCTGTCTGTGTTACAGTGCTTTGTCATCTAAACTGCACAGACTATGTAATGACTCTTTGGGCTAAAACCCAGATATCCCTTTGGATGGTGACAGACATAACTATGTTTGACACATCAATCAACTCACCACCTGCTCGCAAGCATAACAGATTTACTCAATTAAAATAAAAAAATAATAACTTCCTGATTCAATACAAACTATTACATGTCTAACATGCATATAAATTTAAGATAAGCATAGTAATCTCATACAGTGGAAGTCTCTTAAGAATTCCTTGCAAGATGAGACAATTATGGAGACAATGCCATTAAAGAGATGCAATCAAAGCCAATGACACTAAATAGGAAATGTACTGGGAGCAGCTTTAAGTGCTAATCCACTTTACTGGTACAAGATTTGTGATTTGCCCTCTCATAGGTATCCCGACTACTTCACAGCCCTGGTAGCTGATTGAGTGTGTGTGTGTGTGTGTGTGTGTGTGTGTGTGGGGAGGGGGATTCTTTAAGACTGAAAACAGAGCACATCCCAGTCTCTGAAGACTGAAATTAAGGTCAGATTCAATCTAACCACAATGGGATTTGTACTTTGATTTGAGCATTTTTTTTTTCGAACTCTCACACAGCAACATGAATATTCTATAGGTATTGAAATTAATTTAAATTATAATAAAAAAATAAAATGATTGACAAATAACTCTCAAAGTTAAGAACAAAACATGTTGCATTAGTGGTGAATCAGGACCTATAAGGAAAAAAGGTAATGGGCTTTCTGCTGTTTGAAGCTGCCAGTCTCAAAGCACACAGCAGGTAATGTTCGTGTCTGTGTAATGGGCTACAGAGGTTTGCTTTTGTGTTATTCTGCCTGTTCTACTATTCCCTTTTTGTCTTTCTCCTTGGGGGTAGAAAGTTCAGTCAGATCCCTGATGTGTTTGACAATTTTACAAGAGTTGGGAGTTAGAATCTGAACTCTACTGTATGAATAATAATCAAATTCTGAATCACTGCATATTTTCATTTAGATTCACTTTAATTAAAACAGCTGGCACGGATATCTTGGGACCCAGCTTTATTTGAAGCAGAGGCACACAGGAAGGGAATTGTTCCAAATGAACACACAAATGCAAACACACAAAATCACAAACCAGGGAAGGATAAAACGTAGCTAAAAAAAAAAAAAAAAAAACCTCAAGTCAATGAGTGAAGCTGTTGTTCCTCAAGCTTCCCTTGTGGTGGTGGGCGGTCGCTATGACAGCCACAGTCATGGTAATTTAACATGCTGATAAATCTGTCACTGGATATGTCAGATGAAAGTCAGATGGAATTTAGTGTGTACTGAATAATGGAAATAGGGCTTCCTGTGTTCTATTTTCCTTTTTCATTTCTCTGTGAATTGGAGATCCCACTCCCTCTATCAAACAGTGCTGCAGGTTCGCTGCCCAGAGCTCTGGCCTCTGATTCATGCCTTGATTTAACATCTGATACAGTGAGCATTAGATCACTGGAAGCTAGGAATCTTTTTTCATGAAGATCATGTGATTCTGCACAAAAATCAGTGCTGGAATTGTGCTGAAGCAGTCTGAATCATCTGAAATCTTAAATTTAATGAGCACTTTTTAGTGACACCAGCTACTTTTTTCTTTATAATTGACAGTATGCTGTGAGTATTTTTTTGAATGGGAACATATATCATTAATAATAGCTGGTAACATCCCTAATGGAAGTGCTTGGTTGTCACACACTACAATTTCCACACCACAATTTCCATTTCATAGTTTCCCCAGATGAATGTGTCTACAGTAGTAGATACTGTAACTACTGCATACTTATTCAGTGGTAGTCTCTAAAAACAGGCAAATTGATTGTTAGAATATTATAGGGTATGTATTTTACAATTACTATGTATGTCATTGTTTTGTTTCAATTACCAAATATTAGTATGCTTACAAGTATGAGATTCTGTAGTTTGTTACAAATGAGTCAAGTGAATGTCAGATTAGATTAGATTAGATTAGATTCAACTTTATTGTCATTACACATGTAAAAAGTACAAGGCAACGAAATGCAGTTAGCACCTAACCAGAAGTGCAATAAGCAGCAAGTGCAGAGGATATAATATTTACAGTTGTATGTATGAACAGTATAAGATCACTGCTATGAACATTTTGTACAGATGGATATATACAATGTGATATGTACATTATGAGGTCAGTAATTATGGACAAATTTACAGATAGATACATACAGTTGATATATACAGTGAATTAATATATACTATGATATTTACAGTTGTATAATATATAAAGTGGATCTGGATTAAAGGGGCAAAGAGATGTGCGTAGTGGTGTAGGGGAGTCAGCGGGGACAGAATTCAATAAGGAGACAGCTGTGGGGAAAAAGCTGTTCCTGAATCTGCTGGTCTTGGACTGAGGCTCCTGAAGCGCCTCCCAGAAGGCAGGAGGACAAACAGTTTGTGAGCTGGGTGAGCAGAGTCCTTGATGATGCCTCGGGCTCGACGTAGACAGCGTATCCTCTGTATGTCCTCAATGGCCGGAAGCGGAGACCCTGTGATGCGTTGGGCAGTCTTCACCACCCGCTGCAAAGCCTTGCGGTCTGAAACCGAGCAGTTCCCATACCAGACTGTGATACAGCTGGTCAAGATGCTCTCAATGGCACAGCGATAAAAGTTCACCAGGATTGCTGAAGAGAGATGGTTTTTCTTCAGTGTCCTCAGGAAGAAGAGGCGCTGGTGAGCCTTCTTGACCAGGCTGGAGGTGTTGGTGGTCCAGGACAGGTCCTCCGAAATGTGGATCCCCAGGAACTTGAAGCTAGAGACACGTTCAACAGCCATCCGTTAATGCGGATGGGGTCAAGCGTGCCTCCTTTCTTCCTCCTGAAGTCCACAATGAGCTCCTTTGTCTTTTTTGTGTTAAGGAGCAGGTTATTGTCAGCACACCATGCTGCCAGGTGCTTTACCTCCTCCCTGTAGGCTGTCTCATCGTTGTCCCTGATGAGGCCGATCACCGTGGTGTCATCTGCGAACTTGATGATGGTGTTGGAACCATGTACAGGCCTGCAGTCATGGGTGAAGAGGGAGTAGAGGAACGGGCTCAGCACACAGCCCTGTGGTACGCCAGTGTTCAGTGTGATGGTGGAGGAGCAAGTGTTGTCTGACTTAACATGCTGAGG
This sequence comes from Megalops atlanticus, assembly GCA_019176425.1. Taxonomy (NCBI): domain Eukaryota; kingdom Metazoa; phylum Chordata; class Actinopteri; order Elopiformes; family Megalopidae; genus Megalops; species Megalops atlanticus. The sequence goes on along the minus strand of CM032875.1, from coordinate 40,637,179 downwards.
TCTATTGGTCAGGAAGTTCAAGATCCAGCTGCAGAGAGATGTGTTGATGCCTAGAGCTTGAAGTTTGGTGGTTAACTTGGACGGGATGACAGTGTTGAATGCTGAGCTGAAGTCCACGAACAGCATTCTTGCATATGAGTTGTTATTCTCCAGATGCGTGAGCACAGAGTGCAATGCTGTGGAGACGGCATCCTCCGTGCTCCGATTCCTGCGGTAGGCAAACTGGTGGGGGTCCAGTGTGGAAGGGAGACAGGTCCTTAGGTGTGCCAGGACCAGTCGCTCAAACTTCATGACTATGGGCGTGAGCGCTACAGGGCGGTAGTCATTCAGGCACATTGGGGTGGACTGTTTAGGCACTGGCACAATGGAGGTGGTCTTGAAGCATGTCGGCACAGCTGCCTGGTTGAGGGACAGGTTGAAAATGTCCGTAAAACCCCGCCAGCTGTCCAGCACATGTCCTGAGCACTGCGTCCAGGGATGCCGCCAGGCCAGCAGCCTTGCGTGCGTTGATCCGGCTCAGTGCTGCATAGACTTCTGTGGTGGAGAGTGTGAGGGGCTGGTGGTCTGCAGGAGTCTGATCTTAAATGCTGTCTCCTGGTTGTCCCGGTCGAAGCGAGCATAGAAGTCATTTAGCCGTTGAGGAAGGAGACATCAGTGGTTGTTGGGGTGGCATTGCTGGGCTTGTAGTCACTGATGGCCTGGATGCCCTGCCACATACGTTGGGGGTCGGAGTTGGTGAGGTGTTCCTCGACCCTTAACTTGTAACAGTGCTTGGCCTTCTTGATGCCCTTCCTCAGGTTGGCCCTGGATAAACTGTAGGCTTGAGCATCACCTGATCTGAAGGCAGCGTTGCGGGCCTTCAGCAGGAGCCGGACCTCCTTGTTCATCCACGGCTTCTGATTTGGGTATGTGGTGATCTGTTTCTGGGTAGTGACGCTGTCAATGGTGGTATTAATATAATCCAGCACAGAGGAGGTGTAGATGTCAATGTCCGTGTGAGAGTCCCAGGTAGCCCGGGAAGCAAACATTCTCCAGTCCGTGCATTGAAACCTGTCCTGTAGTACAGAGTCTGTCCCTTCAGGCCACACTTTGATGGTTCTCTCACTGATGGCTTCACACGTTGGATGAGTGGTGAGTACTTGGGGGTGAGAAACAAAGAAAGGTGGTCTGACTGTCCTAGGTGGGGAGGGGAGTAGCTTTGTATGCTCCAGCTATGTTTGTGTAAACATGGTCCAAAGTTTTGCTTCCTCTGGTGTGACAGGAAATATGCTGGTAAAATTTAGGCAGCACTGCCTTCAAGTTGGAGTGATTAAAATCACCCGCAACGATAAAAGCAGCCTCCGGATGCGCAGTCTGTTGTTTGCTAATAGCTGCATGCAGTTCTTTCATAGCAAGCTTTGCATTAGCATCCGGGGATATAAATAGCAGTTATTATTGTGGAAGTAAACTCCTCGGCAGATAAAAAGGTCTACACTTAACCATGAGAAATTCCAGGTTAGCCGAGCAGTGTCTCTCAGTGATGACAGAGTTTGTACACCAAGCTTTGTTTACATAAATGCACAGTCCTCCGCCTCTGGTTTTACCGGAGTCATCTGCCGTTCTATCTGCACGGAGAATGTAGCGACCAGCTAGTTCAATAGCGCTGTCGGGTATGCAGCTGTTTAACCAAGTTTCTGTAAGAATCATGATGTTACAATCCATAAGTCTCTTACTGTTGGTGATGCGAAGTCGTAACTCGTCCATCTTGTTCACCAGTGACCGATCACATTAGCGAGGAAAATGCTGGGTAAAGAGAGCCGGTGTGGTGTTAGCTTTAGCTTAGCTCTTAGTCCTCCTCGCTTCCCCCGCCTTTGTTTACGGTCTCTGTTGAATGGGCACTTCCGCCCGGTCGGGAGAGTGCGTAGCCTCCGGTGTTTTGGAGATCTCAGGGATGAGTCCAAAATTGGTGATACAGCTGTGGCGTAGACCGATGTCTAAAAGTTCCTGTCGGGTGTACGATGTTAAAGTAAGGCTGTCCTGCACGAACAGACCCGAAACAAGCAGGAAAACTACCGCTAATTTGCAGATCAGCATCAATTTTAAATTTGATTGATGGTACTGATATGATGAATGGCATAAAAAATGTAGCTACTGGTAGTGAATGTGACAACTGTTATTTTAAACATTTAATATGTTTGAACAGTTTTATGCACACTTTTGCTGAGAGCACAAAGGTTATCAACATTGAAATCATTGAGTTTACACACTTTTTTTCCAATTCAATGTTACATACAAGGACATATAGGCCTTTGTGTAAGCCTGCCGAGCTTGCTCAGCCTGAGGATGGGGGATAAATCTGCAGTCATGGGTCAAAGGTCGAGATTCCCCTCTTCTGCTTCAGATGTGTTGTGTGATTGTTTGAGAAAGAATTGGTTGTTGTTTGAGAAAAGAATTGTTGACTTCTTCTTCCCTGTAAAACTTTTGTACATAGTGTAAATATCTAACCTACAACTACTGGAAGCTCCGTATAGAGGTGGGAGCTGTTTTTGTTTGGTCTTTATGTTTTCTCCTATGTTTACTTAGGGAGTGAGGTAAAGTTTTCTGTTGATTATTTTAATTTTCGTTGTTAGGTAAGCAGATCCTCAGTCCAATTACGTAGTTGTTTGTAATTTGTAGTTTGTTATTTTGGCATTTCCTCTCCTGAAGTTTTGCTTTTTGTTTATTTTGAAAATAAATTTGCTTTCTTTGGGTTAAATTGTCTCTGGTGTTGTTAGTGGTGGGGACGGGAGAAGGGGCACTCCATTCTCTATAGTAGTTACGATCTCTGACCCTAGACCGGGGCACATAACATCAAGCACAAATAATCAAAATTGTGAAACTTGCTTATTCTCCTCCAGCCTCTAACCAGTGAGGGTTCTAGCTCTGTTCCAGCATACATGCTGCTTGCAAGTGATTTATTTATTTATCTGCTGCAAGGCTACTTTGTATGGTGAGGTATAGTACAAAGTCTCATGAAACCAAATAATCCCTCTGGTCAATCCATGTCAACACTGTGCCAGTACAAATACTAGTACTGACCCAAAACCCGAGATGTTTTGATGTGCATTTCTTTTTTTTACATCAGCCCAAACAGCAGTGCAGTCTGCAGTCTATTTCAGATTTGGAACTCATTGAAGATCTTAATGAAAACACAGGCACTGATTGGCATTTCCTATGTAATAAATGGAGATATTTTTGAGTTAGGTCTACATGCTGACAGAATATTACCATTTTACTGATGAAGGCAGCTTGCCAAAAACAATTGAAACTTTCAGGTTCCTCTTTACACATACATCTAATGGTGGAATTTCTATGAAGGCATGTTCTGATATTCTTTTGATCTACATACATCTGTTTTTGACTTCTTTGCTTAAACGAGAGCATAGTCGATTTCTACTAGAATCCCTAAAACACCAAGGCCGGAGACTGTCTACAGGTTGCTTGAGGTCAGAAGAAAAATAATATAAATCTCTCACATGTCAAACATAGTAAAAAACACAATAAAAACCATTCCTCTCTAAAAAGAAATCTCTTCTTAGGCAATATGAATAAATAAACAATAGTATTAGAAAACATTTGGTTTAGCCCCATAGTGTTGACAGAAGTACAGGATATATTACCCAATGTGTTGCTTACAGCATTATTCTGACAGCTCCTCACAGTGAAGGCTCTGCCCTACAGCTAGCACCCAAGGTCATTTACTGTAAATGCAATTTCTGTGAGTAATGAGCTAGGGATTCTACCACTACAAGGAAATCAATGGTTTAATTTCAGGTATGAATTACTATGAGGTTCAAAATTGTTCGAAAACAGTAGAAGAAATGTGGCCTCTAAATGCCAGTAACCAATGGTGATGATGCCTGTTGCCTCCAGAGCTTCCTCAGGCGCTAGTGTCTGCGGGTGCAACATGCAGCAGCCTCATCCTTTCAGAAGAGTGCAGTGGGGATCTAAAACAATTAAATAATCTTCTACAAAAGAATAAAACTCCTGCAAACCTGAACTTTACATTGGGACTTCTTTCATTAAGAATGCCTATAACAAACGACCCCATCCAACAGCAGCCACAGTGGATGTAAATAAATTCAATCTTCAGCCCTCACTTGGAGACATTATAGAGCACAGCATTAACTGTCAGGAAGCAGCCACAGTATGTGTCCCTATCCCCTGCTTTTCCTCTGTTTTATGTTTATTCAGAAACTCATTTCTTTCTGGTCCATATTCCTGACCCACCGCTGCAGCAGACAGCAGTCTTGGCAAGCGGCGTCATGCTCAAGGGGATCCCAATGTCGTCAGTCCTTTTCTCAGCACGCTTCATAAAACACGGCATCAGAGAGGAGAGTCCTCTGCAGTCCCCAACGTGATTACCACCTGTCCTGCAAAAACCTTGGAAGGCCTAGTGGTCTTGTGTGATTTTCTGTCAGCTCTTTGGGGGACTGCAACCTTGGGTTTGTTTCTGTTCATCGTTTGTTTCACAAAGGAAAAAAAAATACACTATACCCATCATAATCTTTCAACATCAACCCACACTTGAGACCACACTCTACAGTGCTGCTGGGGGACTCACCTACAAGCTAAAAGGCTGTTTTTAAAATTTATTGTTTAAATATAACATTGGAATTTGGAACTTTTTAAAAATTTTCATAGAAGATCAATGAACTTGTACAGTACATAATATTCTTCTCACTGATGCCTCTTCTTGCAATTTTAGGACAGAAATTCTGAAATACAAACCAGGCCTTGAAAAGCATGAAAATATAATGAAAGACCTAAAGAGTAATTGAGTAATAACCAATATTCTGTAATGCCCAGGAATTATTTAAAGAAGGAGATTTTCCACTTCAGAGCTGCTCAAATATTCTTCACTGCCTTTGCTGTGTGTTATATTTGCGAGAGACAATGCTTATTTTAGTCATGTAACCTAGTTGAAACAGGAATACTGACAGAAATGCTGGACCCTGGGTGTCCCCTGAATCAGGTGATGCCACAGGAGATTGGACTGTTTTTGACAAGGCCATAATCCGAGAGTCCCTGGAGAAGAAGCTCTATCCAACACAACAGGAAACTGGCTTTCAGAATGCAGCTAATCCAAACACTGTGATGTGCTGCACCACCTGTGCCTGTGATGGCTACAGACAGGCAATAATTGTTGATAAATGCCTTAGCTCATTGGGGGGATCCTGTTCCCTTTCAGCCTGCATTTCACCTAAAAAAGGATTATCCATTCAGGGCATGGGCTTTGCACATCCATGAGAAGCATTATCACCACATACAGACAGTCTGCCACCTTCTGTTACACAACAGAGGTGACGGGGTTGCTGTGAATTCCAACTGATGACATGCTTTTCCCTGTGGCACAGGGTTTTATAGGGCTTTATTCGCCCTCTTATGGAGACTTTCATCCCTGCTCTCATCCACCCTTTGACAATCAACACGATGTAAGGTGGCACTTGTAAGCATCTTTACACCTGATGAGTGCTTTTGTTTTCCTTAGTCAGATCAGTGGCATACAGTATCCTACCAAAAGTCATGCAAAGCCCATCTGATGGCAGGAAAATGCATGTGACCATGGGCATGATTACACATGCTTTGAAGTGAATAACATTGATACATTGCAGTGGCTGGCATAGAGCCCCAACATCAACCGGTTACAACATCTTTGACATGAATTGGAACATAGAATTAGGGGAACAAGAGTAGAGTTTACTAAGGCTTTAGAGGAGGAGTAGAGTTCATTACCACCAGCTTGCTACCAGGAATCAGACAGTCTTCCATGAGGCACTGAAGCAGTCATTTAGTCCAAAGGTGGGCCAACATGCAATTTTCTGGAAAAAAGACATGTTTTATTCATACCTACCCATGTCCTATGACTTTTGATAGGATAGAGTTGGATAGGATAGAGTCTTACTGCAAGAGATTTCACGTCACTTATGTTCATATGTTTTTTTTTTTCTCATGGACACCTTCAGCTACTATTTATCTTTGCAATTCACTAGAGAAAACGTGTTTGGTCCCACTCCTTTGTTGGTCAAAGCAAGTCACATCCTCCTCCGTATTGGTATTGAATAAATGTTAGCACACACCTCTAGGATAATCTTCAAAGCACTGACTCATTGGGATTCTGCTCCATGCCAGACCATTTGACTGGATCAGGAAGAGGAAATTATCCAGCCTGAAACACATTCGCATACACAACGCAGACACGGCAAGATTCAACACTCCACCTTTCTTTCTGTGGGAGCACAAGACACCATGAGAAACATTGTGGCACACAACCACAGGATCCCCATACACATTTGTGTCCTTTTAAAATAAATCTTTTTCAGGAAGCATTTATTGAAATGAACACTCTAAATAAGATCATAATTAATAATTAAAAATTAATAATAATTTAAGAAAATAAATGCTAAATCAAATTGTGTATTTCAAAATACTACTGAGAGCATGGGTACCTCTGCACCACTTTACTGTTATTGCAAACTGCATGCATTATTGTTCCAATGCTGGTATTTACATGAAAGTAGGGGGGTAGAGTGATATTGGTGGTTTAAGAAATCACACTCCCTATCTATTCTCCGAATAACATACTGCATAGGTTTGTGTTGTCTGATAAAACTTAAAAACAAAACTGTTGTCAAATTAAAAATTAATCAGAATGGAAACTAATTACTTAGTAACAGCCCTCAATAAAATCAAATTACTCACAATAACAGTCAGTTTACTTGATGTATAGTTTTCTCTCATCTGTCATGTAACATTGTCATTCCACTGTACACCACATTGATGTAAAAAGCTGAAAGGTTGAAAGAAGTTAGCGTGAACACTTAATACAGTGGTAAGCATCAGAGCAGTGCAACTTGCTGTGTTTTTCATTTTTAAGAGTCATGTTACTTGAGTCATGCATAGAGAATATAGGTAAAAAAGCAAAAGGCAAAAGAGTTGGCCTTTTTAATTTTTAATTTTAAAAGAGTCTAAGGCCTTGAACGTGTTTTTGTTTGCTTCTTTACCCTTTCCTTTCTTTCATGTTCTTTCTTCCTGCTTTCTTTTGTCTTTCTTGCAGCTTCTTCCCACTGTCTCTATTGCCCGCTGACAGAAAAAAAGAGTCCCTTGTGTCTCTCAGAAGAACACGGTGTGATGAAACACAAGCACAGACAGAAAGCCCAGACTTTGATGACTGATTAAAAGAATGCACCATTTAGATGTACTATGTCATTGGCTGGTGGATTATTTAATGAGTTTTGCAAAATGTATTGTAAACTTCCCTGTCAATGTCAACTGGGAGCATTCAGAGGCCACCAGCACATGTACACATCCTGTAAATGTAATGTAATAATGGAGGATGCCTTCACAGAGGTCATGTGGCTTTCTGGGTCTTCCTTCCCCTTTCACTTCTGGGTCTGCACCTACAGGATAGTTCAGCAGACCAAAGGGTTTGCTGGGTGTCCTTGGGGAGTTGGCTCTGATGCCTCTGATGTCAGAGTACATGAGGCCAGTTATAATACACAATAACTCAATCACCGAGAAACTGGTGTGGGAAAGGGGTTTGCAGCCTCAGGGCAATTACTATCAAGTCTCTCCGATAGCACCTGAAAGATCCCAACCACAATGCTGTCATCTCAGGACCAGGAAAGCCCAAACATCATTTCAGTGGTTTAAATCTGTCAGTTTGGATAGGCCCCTCTTACAAAGACTTAAATAAAAGCAGACAGACGCTCCATCTGTTGGACTCCAAGTTTTAAAAATATGGCAAGTAACCAGAGGCAAAATGCAGTGTTGAGAGTAAAAACAACATGTAACAATTTTGCAATTTGTAATCTGAAATGGGAGAATGGGCATGTAAGACTTTCATTGCTCAGTTGCCCTGTTCTGAGCTGCATCTTGTGCACTAATGGGAACACCAAGAAGACTTCCTCAGCTTAGTGTAGGTATGCCAATCCATTTGGACTGATGATTGCTAAAGAGTTCTGGCATACATTCACACAAAAAAGAAGATCCCATCTTTAAAGCAATGCTTGCTTCTGCCATTTGGATTGGGAGCTGCCCCTGGGCTTTCTTTTGTATCCAGACTGACTAAGATAACTCTGGGCTGAATCACTGGACAATTATCATCAAAACACACAAGACAAAGATCATGGAATAACACAACAGACACGCCAGAACTTTGGTGTACAAGCCAAATTGGTATTGATCACCACTCCATTCAAACAAATGAGGCACCAGTTGGATTGTGCTTAAGGCCTTTTATCTGATCTTGGGGCAGCACAGACCGAAGGGACACGCCATGCTGCAGGCGCTGATGTCAAGCACACATTGAATGACCCCAAGCTGGCACGTCTGTGAGTAGAGCATCTCTGTTTATTCTTCGCAAGGAACAGGAGAGTGACAATAAGTGTCAGGAGCGTGGTCTCCTCATGAATACTGAATCATCGCCAAAGGCTAACATAGTTAGTTTTACACTTGCTTTCTGGCTGCTGACAATGCAGACAAACACCTCACATTGTGACCACACATACAGCCAGCTTCCACCACTACACACATATGAACTTGTGCTGAATTGAAATCCTAATGGAGATCAAAGAAAAGAAAAGAAAAGAAAAGAAAAGAAAAGAAAAGAAAAGAAAAGAAAGGAAAGGAAAAGAAAAGAAAAAAAAAAAAAGAAAAAGAAAAAAGAAAAGAAATGAAAAGACTGATGTGGGTTTAACCTTGCTGATATTTGCACACATAAATTTGCACTCAACAGCTCAAATGTCAATTAGTCAACAAACAGTGATGAACAGAGGCTAGAAAGTCATGGACTGATCTCCCTGGTAAATTGCAGAGAAAGCATGTTTTGCCTCCTTTATACTGTTTACAGTTGTCATGCATGTCACACAGTGGGAGATGTGAGAGCTGTTTATTGCACTTAACTGAAATTGCTGCGTCTAGTTTTTACATTAGCACATAACCAACACCAGCAGTGCCTTTGTTGTGAAGCAGGAAGAAATAGGGTATTAATAAAGACATAAATGAAGATTCAGTTGCAGCTGTTAATACACGTTTGACAGATGTGACTAAGATCTGATTCTAGCATGTAGTTAGTGGGGTGGGGGGATGTAAATAGCAATCCTCCTTTTCTTGGAACTATGCTGCAGAAATCACAGGTAATTTGCATATACAGAGTGATTCAGTTAAGGAGAAATGGATAAACAAGATTTTAAGAGCTAAAAACACAGCCTGAATTGTAAGCAACTGATCTTTTACATCATTTGTTAGCAGTTAAGCTGACTATCTTGCAAAAAAGTGGTATCATAATGTAGAGAAGAGTTCCATCCAGAGAATGCTGCTTGTAGCTTTTTTAAATGACAAAACTGTTGGTTACAAAACCACAACAGACTAACAAACGATTTTGTAACTATATGTAACCCTCGGCGATTACATATAGTTACTTCAAGGTGCCTTGATGAAGAACGCAGCTATCTGCAAGAATAAATGTGAATTGCAGGGCACAATGATCACTGACACTTTGAATGCGGCCCTGGGCTCTTCCCAGGGCTACTCCTGTCTGAGGGTCACTTTTCCATCAATCAGAACCCCATGACTCCTAAACAAATGGAGGGTGCAGCAGCTGGGGCTGTAACAGGGAGGGCTGTGTGCCTCTCCCTTCATCTCCCTAAGTGCAGCCCTCCGGTGTGGGGAGACATCCGACATGGTAACTATCTGTAATCTGCAGTACTAAGGCTCATACATAGCTAAACATGTTTGTAGATGGAACAGTGGAACACATAACATTTGATGTCTGTTGTGTGATGATGTTTGAAAACATAAGGTTTGAGAATGTAAGAATGAAGTAAAACATCCCCTCTCCCTGTGAGTGATATTATTGTAGATATAAACCATACCAAATTTTGGGGCCAACAGAAACACACATGCAAGGTCAGACAGCATGCTGTATGCTGTACATGTTTATCAGACACAGACATGCAGAGGCACAAGTGATGCAGACAGCAGGTGCAGTCTCCAAAATTCCCTGTGCTTTACGCCTGTGGAGAGCAAGCCAGCAGAGGCATCAGTAACACCAGGAAGTCTCACAAGGAGGGTATTTAGGAAGGTGGAGACTTAACTGGCAGAGCCGAGGAGCAGGCACAGTCTTATTACCTCTCCGCTGAGTCAACCCAGGCACTCTGCCTACCGGCTGGTCAGGAGTCGCTGATCAATGAAGGGAAATGCAGCCAGAATTTTATCCGGCCCTACACAATTACCCAGAGTTGTATCTCCACTGATATCAATCCTGTTCCAGCTCGATGTCTTTATTGATCTCCCCCACAGGGCTCGTTAAATAAAGTTCAGAACTGAATGGGTTCTACTTTAAGTTGACACCTGCCTGTGTTGTGTTTGAACAGCTTACAGGAAGTGCTCAGAGGTTTGGGGGCAGGATTGTGAGTTCTTCTTTTTTGCTGCTGAGCTCCTGCATACATATTCAGTAACGCAGTGCAGCGCATGTGTTTCCTGCTGCGAATATCAACCACGTGTTCATCACGCAGTAAATTAGCCGCAGCACCCAAGGAGCGGCGCGACCCACCCACCTAACTCCATCCCTGCCCGCTGAACCCTATAGTTATGCTACAGCGGACTCTTTGCTGGCCCGCAGGGAGTGGGCTACTCTGTATGCGAGCTGCATTAGGAAAAACCAAAAGAACTGTGGGGGAGTCTTTTACAAGTCAACATTAGCCATCCGGCTTCACTTGGCCCTGACGGCCACTGATTCTGCAGAGGGGATGTGTGGATGTGTACGTCACACACTGGGTTTTGAATTGGCTGAGGCATTAACACATAATGGGCATGAATTGACAAAGATTCTCCCAGCTACTTCATTTTGTCAAGCAATTTCATCTTTGTCCCCCATTTGCTTATAATCCTTTAAAAGAATCATTATACGTTTGATGTTTTTCAGGTCAAGGAGCCTGAGTGACAGGTCACTGCAAAATCAATTCTTCATCCATGAGGAACTGGGAGAGCTCAAATGCAAAAAAAATATGACAGCCTATTTTTTTCAATGCATTCAGTAAGGTCATGATTCTCTTAAAGGGTACATGAGCCCTGTTTAAACAAGGCACTGCCACCTGCCAAAGATTCAGACTGTAACTTGTGTTGAGTGGTGGATACCATGTTTTCTGCCTGTGCATTGAAAAATGGCGCATCAGCACATGTTGCTGCACTACGGGGTCACCCTGATTTCAAATACATGGCAAGGTTGCTGCTCGTGAGGCAAATTGTTTTCTTGTTGGTCTTTAGAGCACTGTTGAAAGGATGTGAAATTAAAGATTACAGGGCTGTTAGATTCAAGCCCACATAAATTTCCATTTGGCAGCCCCTTAAGATAGAGTCACTCTCTAACTGGCAGAGTGACTTTCCCAAAGTCATGGAAGTACAGTACCTTTGTTTTCCTGCTGAAACAATAAAAGGCACTAAAACGTGTTTCCACCAAAGTAGCCATGGCCCCTGAATAGTACTTTCTGTTACTCTTGCTTTTTTCATGCAGAATTTAAGCTTTCTTGAGATGTTTGCTTTTCAGTCTTGGATGTTGTGAGCAAACTCAGACATAACAAAAAAAATGAGAAGTCAAAAAATGTTGTTCTTTGAGTGCAGTAGAATCACAAATTATAGTCTCATGGTGGTACAATCTGAGGTGGTAGTTTTAACAGGGATTTTATCTTCAACCGGACCACCAAACCATTGCTAGGGCATGATTGCTAGGGCATGATTCAACAATCTGTGAAACTGTGCAACCCTAAGTTGCACAGTTGCAAATATGACAGACACAGTGTGGTTTATCAATGTACTTTTCATCATCTTTTCAAACCATATTTTTGCCAAAATTGTCAAGTTGAGACTAGTCAAATATTGTGACATACAAACCTACTAAACATGCTGAACCTATCGTAATAAAACTTGTTACAGTTATAGCATGGAGATTTTCCCATTTCTTTAAAAAAACCTGCTGTTTACATTTCCTGTATGTCTGGCGAAGCCATTGGATTTCAATGAACTATTGATGGTGGATGCCTCTCTTTGTAAACAACAGAAACATTCAGTTTCTGTTGCTGTCTGCAGAAGCATTCAAAAAATGTATACTGCATTTCATAGCCAAACACACATTTTGTTTGCGATACAATAGCAATATACCAGAGCCACTGTTTATTAAGCTTCTGAGAATTACTCCTAAGAGTCCTGCTAAAGCACTTTAGGAGTAAAAACTCCTACCTCAGAGGAAGTAATGGGGGTTATTTATGAAGCTTCTTACTCCTACTCTCAGCTGGGAGTAATACAATTTCCTAGGAGCAGATATTAGTTGATTTTTATGACAAATGGTAGTAGTCCTATTTTTCACTTTTTTCTCATATGCTAAAAAAAATCCCAGATAAATTCAATCGAAAGCAGTAGTGAAGTAGTGAACATGATCAAAAATCTATTGAATCTGAATAAATGCAAGCAAATAACCGTGAATCATTTCTATTCTTAGGCAACTTGAAAGTAATAAAATAATGTTAATAATCAAAATAATAAAATGATTGTCAAGACTGTATCATTTTGTTTCTTTATAATGGTTAATATTGCCTTAATTCCTGATTTCCTAGTAAGACAAAATTATTTTCCTATAAATACCTTCCCCTTTTGCCAAGAAACAAAGTTTATGTTGTTATTATTAGAGGTAAGTAGTGATGTTCTCCTCATAGAAGGAGTGACAATGTTACTAATAAGTAAAATGCCATTGTTATCTGACCAATATGTTTCTTAACAGCTTCATGCTGTCAAGTGTATGCAAAATGCATTTGCTCTCCCAAAAACACATGCATGCTTCATGCATCCTCCATGTGGCCACCTGTCAGCAACTCCAAACAGGTTAAGACAGCTTTCTGAGGACTCCTGAGGTAGGAGTACTATTAAAACTGAAGAATCTTGGTAAGTAGCTTTTACTCTCAAGAGATGGACAAAATTGATATCACCCGCAGAACGGTCAAGCACTTCAGACATATTCCCCACTGTAAAAGAGTTGATAAATATGGGCCCAGAGCTCTAGATAAAGTAGCAGGAACAGGAGTGTTAGGGTTCTTGGTGGATGTTTGATTTTGTGCATTTCCTAGGCAAAGGGGTCTGTGCTCATTGAAAAAAATGCTTTAGTCAAACTTAAGCAAACAAGTGATTGATTTATTGATTAGAGACATATTCAGCCTGCAGCTCCTGCTTCAAGATGATGGAGTCAGTGCCACTGGGGATCCAAAAAATTATTTCTGTCAATGGGATTATCTCTCTCGCCACACCTTTTTGTCCATCCTCCTTTACTTCTCTATCGTTTCCTCTCTTTCTCTCCCTATTGCAAAGGATTTCTGGCTCAGTAGGCTTAATAAAACTCACCTTTGTCCATTCTGAGATGCATGTGATCACACTATCATACAAATGTATGATGTTGACACATTTTCACTCCCATGCGTTCAGATGCTTGCACACTCACACTCACACTCACACATTCAAACCATCGTGTGTCATGACTGCTTTGAATGTAATTGCAAGCAATTGTACCCTGGAGCCGTGAGTGCAGTACCATAATCTAATTATGAAATAAACTGGGGAAGATTCGGAGCTTGATTTCAAGTGTTCCTCTGCGGTCCCTTCTCTCCCTAATGGGAATGAATTGCTCATCAGAACTTGCTGAAGCCTCTGGCACTTAGTGTCTTTAGAGTGGAGATGAATCACTGATCCCAGATGTAGCGAAGGGAGATTTCGCTACACCGGATCAATTCTAAAGGCCAACTGTGTACCATCCCTGGACAATAACTCACTCATGAGCATTACATGAGAAAACATGCTAGAGACAAAAAGTCAGGCTAGAAACAACTGATGGCCAAACCAACTCAGCAAACACTGGACAGTAAGCCATATTAAATAGGAAGAAGAAAAGGACCAATGGCTTTGCATCCTACAATGTCTGAATGTACAAACAAGGGAAGAGCCTCCTTCCACAGGAAGGCCCAGTCAGACAGACTAACTGAGCTGGAAGCACTTGGACAGGGAATTACTTTACATTCTGAACTTTGAACCTTGTCTATGATATAAGGAGATTTTCAACCCTTTCAGACTTTCAACAGTTTCTCCCAATAAGACATGAAAGGGATTGGAGCCTATATCTAAATGAGAACCAGGCTTTATAGGACTGATTTAGATTAACAGTGACACAGTTTCATTTGGTCCGAATTGGATCCCTGAACTCGGTTCTCAGAGGGTTATGGCTCCATTCACTAGCATGCTTGTTCTGGTTAACTGAATGTCATATAAATCTCACAAGAGTCATCCATTTTGATCCATTGATTAGCATGGATTGGTTACCAGGGAACTTGTGAATGGAAAGGAATTCATCATCCTCTCTCCTGTTCCTGTAGATGGCATCTTTAACCTGTCAGATGAATATTTATGGCTCTCATCTACACAGTGAACAATATGTAGTGTGTCAAGTGTGTCAAAATGTACAATTTTGTCTTTCCTCCTTAAAATAGCAGAAGATAAAATTGCTGTGAACTTGACCCTCACTATCCTTCAGGCTTTCATATGACAGCCTGTCCTCTCCTTTGATCTGGGCTTGGGAGTCGGTGAGGGCTTCGGCGTACTCAGGGACAGACACTGCCTGCAGCTGTTGAGACGCCCAGAGCCCACTGGCTTTTCCACAGTGCACACTGTAAATTGAACAAGCAGCTTCTCAAAATTCATTACATCGCTTGTTTAGCAGATGTTATCATTCAAAGTGACTTATGTATCTTATCATTTTTACATGTTATCCACTTATACAGCTGGATATTTACAGAGGGGATTTTATTTTAAGTACCTTGCCCATAAGTACAATGGCAGTGCCCCACCTTGCAACCTAACCAGCAACCTTTGGGTTTTGAGCCATGGTCCTAACCATTCTGCCAGCCCAGTGTGGCTCTTATCATAATAACTGTTGTCCAAAAGCAGTCTACTGATGGCAATTCATCTTGTCACTGCCTGGCCTTGACACATAGATCTTGTACTGTGACTTTTTTCATAAACGTTTGATTAAATGCTACAGGCATTCTCATTAAAATAGTTCAGTTGTATTTTATCATGGGATTAAGTGTGATTAAGTGTGATTATGTGCAGTTATGTGCTGGTAGTTATTGTGCTTACAAATAGCAATTCCAATACAAGACAGCCTCTTCAATTTCAGCATAGTCAATCATCTTATACATTTATTAAAAGAGCTAGTCATGTACCATGCGAAATGCATGTACGAGAAAAATACAGGTTCTTCAGGTATTGCTCTGCATTTTAATTTCAGCCAGTACTATTTTCAAATTATCACTTTAATCACTTTTTCAAACTAATGTTCTGAGTGTTAGGAACATCTAAAAATATGTCTTGTAGTTGTATGTTGTAATTTATTGATTTCTTGTTAGTGATTTTACTATTGAAGGCTACAAGGAACCTATAGATATATATACTCACACAAGTATGACACTGAATGTTGACATGCAAAATAAGATAAACTTTTGACCTGACTCTGGGGGCTAATTGACACTAACTGAATATGCTCAGATGTAAAAAAAAAAATAATAATGAAACGCCACACAAATCTTCACACACTTGGATGGATTCCTTCACACTAGCAATTCCATTCAGCATTGTCAAAGGGAACACACCTACCACTGTTGCCAAGCTGCTGGGTGCAAGGAAAAGATCAAAAACGCTGAGCATCAGACAAAGCCATGGCCATTTTAGTGTCAGGCACAAATCAGGCTGCCCTTTCTGCCTTTGAAATGGAGTTTTGAGACTTCTCCACAGTTCAGATTTTCAACAGCAAACCTAATTTTCCCACACTGTCTTAAAAGAGGTTAAAATAATGAAAAACAAAACAGACAAAACAAAAGTGTCTGTGTTCATTGATACCATAATCAGTACATAAAATGAGATGGAACGAATTGTTTTACTTTTTGTCACTGAGCAAACACAAGGCACTTGAAAGAAATGCCATTACATTGGTATTTTCTTGTCTTTCATGGCAATGATCAGAGTCGATGTAAGACTTAGCCTTAGCCTCTTTTCTTCTCTTTATGAGAAGAGGTGGTGAGGATACCTGCAAGCAGCACTAGCTAAGAATGAACCAGCACCCAGGAAAACAGAAGAAACAAAGGACAGGAGAAAAAAAAACAACGGCAGACACTCACAGAGGAGAAGTTCTGTGGGCCGCATGTCTCCCCACGGTACTTGCAGGAGAGCAGCATGTCATCCAGCTGGTGGCCCAGACGGTCCATGAACTCCATGTTGGTGCCCTCGAAATTGCGGGGGGGCAGGAAGAGACGGAAGTCAGACAGCTTGCGGAACCAGGCCTGCCGCTCATTCTGCAGCAGGTCCAGGATGATGGGCCGAGCAGTCCGGTTGGCCAGCAAGAGGCCCAGCCAGTGTCCAGCAAAGTACAGGTCGCTCTTGGTGAGCTTGTAGAAGCGGACGGGATTGTTGTTGCAGATGGTGACAGTGGGGAAGGCCAGCTCCTTGGCCCACTCCATGTGCACCTTGGTGTAGGTGGGGAAGGAGAGCCAGTAGAGGAAGCGGTTAGAGGACCAGGAGAGGAGCAGGCCCAGGGAGGTGCAGAGCGCCAGCAGCCAGAAGGCGCGGTGCCTGAGGGAGGCGCTCTGTGAGCATACGTACTTCAGCCCGTGGAGGCGTGTCCTGGCCAGGAAGGCCCCGGTGATCCGGCCCACCCCACGGGCTGCGTGCCGGCGCCTCCTCCTGGCCAGCGCAGCGCTGGGGGATTCCCGCTCGGGACGGCTCCCCTCCAGTGCCATGGCTGCCCACAGCGCTCCTAGTGCAGTAGAAACAGCGTCATCCCCCAGCCTGGCCTGGAGGTCTGGGGCCCACATGAATCTCCAGCGCGTTAATCCACACTTGATGGAGAAGTGCACTCACGCCCTCTTCTCAGCTGCTGCCTGCGAGATCTCCCACTGCCAAGCCCCCAGCACCAAGTTAAATTCTACAAGGAACCTCTGCTTTTATCTGAGCTTTTCGTCCCTCTGATCCTCAGTCCAACTGGGCTCCCTGCCCTGACATTACTCTTCTTATTCAACTCAGCGGGAAAGCGGCCATTCCAGCTCCACTCGTGCAGCTACACGGCATGGACGATCTGCCCCTGCTGCTGCTGCGCTGCCCAGCTGACTCCAGCACAAAGCTGGGGCAGTGTGACAGCGAGAGAGAAAGAGGGAAAGAGAGGGAGGGGGAGAGAGAGAGAGAGAGAGAGAGGGAGAGAAAGAGAGAGAGAGAGAGAGAGGGAGCAAGAGAGCGTGGGGGAGAGGCAGAGGGGAGGAGAGAGCAGGAGAGAGCGCGGGAGAGAAAAAGTGATGAGCACAGAAAGAGACCCGCACAAACAGATTTAAGGGTGGACAAAAGGACAGGGGGAGATGGAGGGGGGAAAAAAGAGAAATAGGAGATTCCTGTGGCTGGATGTTTTTCTGAACCTGCTGAACGAGGAAGTGAATCTGGGAGGAATGTGAAGAGAGGCAGCAGCTGTCTGAGCAGTGTCTCCTACGCTCTGTTTGTGCCTCCGGTGAGACAGGTCTCTGCAGAGCTGAGCCCTGCTCAGCCTCCGACACCGGGAGGGGAAGAGGCTGGAGTGGTTTCCATGCCGACGCTAGCCAGAGCATCTGCGCATCTTTAATTTTCCTTTCGTCTCCTTGCTTCTCCTCTTCTTCTCCTGTAATTGTACCTGCTCTTCATGGGAGTAACGGTAATGGCCACCCCCCTTTCCCTCTGATTCTCTCGCTCACTCCTTTCCTGCTCAGCCCCAGGGCTCTCTTCTGAAGCCCTCCACCCACCAAGGTGAGTATGAGCTGCTGCTCCTGAGGAAAGAGAACTCGGTCCACACGCTCACGCTGCGCTTGCAGAGGTAGAGTTGCCTCGACTCTGTTATGGATTTTTTTATGGTTCTGTTTGGACCTATTCAAACCTGTGTGCTACAGCTCATATCTACTTCTCTTATTTTTTTCTTTCTCTCCTCAAGAATCTGCACTTAAAAATGTTTTTACTTGCAGAAAAAAATGTTGTTGACTTTTCTTCTGTAACGACCACCGTCTATGCCCGTTCCCTCTCCTCTTTGAGTCATGTCAAACCTCACCACCCCAAACATACCCTTGCTCCCCTCCTCTAGTTCTGCTGTCCCTCAGTGACCCTCCCTCTGTCTATACAGCATGCACTTACCCTGCCATGTTACTGTGAGGCTCCAAAAAAGCTCACTCCAATTCAGCTGCTATTGCTCAATGCATTGTTGCACTCCTATCATGGCAGAGACAAATGTTTCAGAAGAGAGAGAGAGAGAGAGAGAGAGAGAGAGAGAGAGAGAGAGAGAGAGAGAGAGAGAGAGAGAGAGAGCACATGCAGCTCAGTGAGTTTCTTCTTTGACTCTCTCCCTCTCTCTTTTCTCTCTTTCTCTCTCTTTCTTCTGCTCTCACTCATAGCTCTGTGTGACTCCGCTCTTAGCATTTTAATTTCCAGTCAGTTTTCACCACATAAATTATTTGGACTGTGCAGCTGGGAGGCAGCCATAGACAGCAAGACAGCAGAGAAAACTAGAAGACTGTTTTAGAGAAAGGAAGAGAGACAGGCAAAAGAGAGAGAGGACAGAGACATGAGAGTGTGAAAATGATGTGAAGTTAAGAAGTAAGGGACACCTTAAAATATAACTCCAAAATATAATGACCTTAATCCATGCTCTGCTTGCTAAATCAAATGAAACAGAGCCACAAGGATAGCAGAAAATTCCTTTTCTGCAAGCTCTCCCACTCCCACAGGAACACATGGACCCAAGTCCTGGGTTTGACTTCAGAGTGACATTGTTTACAAGAGCTGGCAAGCCACTGGCTTAAAATGGCACATCACCTCCACTCAACTTCCATTCATATTTCTTCATTTGGCTCAGCAGTCCTGTTTCTTCCTCACTAATTCTTCACCACATGAAACAAACCACATCAGAAGGAGCTGACAGGACTTCATATTTCTCTTACAGCTCATTTGATTACATTTTCATTTCATCCTCTGCATAATATGCCATTCCAAGGAACATAATACCAGCAGACAGACACACACATTCACAGGCATAATAGATTCATTCATTCCACAGTACCCATTCACAAGAAAAACAAAGAAAAACCAAGAGACAAGAAAAAACCTCCCAGAGAGGAGAAAATACAAGTGCGGACTAAAGCTGCGAGAATTTCATTTTTACCCCAGTTTTAATTACTAGACTGGAATGGAAAACAGGAAAGGGAAAAAAGGAAAATGGAAAAAAGTTTAAACACATACATCACATGTGATATACTGTAATGCTGATTGCTCCGTCCCCCATGGTGCATTGCTATCAATAGTTCCATACTGTATGGCTGGTCAGATTTGTTTTGGTACAGTTTTAATGCCTGACTGCGGATCTGGAACTCAGTGGCATCTGCCACCCCAGGTTTTGATATTTTTAGGCACATCACCGGGCACACGCTGCTCAGCTGCGGGTTTGAGATGGACACACCTGGATGGCACTCAGCTTGCTCTCGGCAGCTACGGGAGTCCTCCAGCTGCCTCATCAAAGGACATGCTGTTGTTCTTGCACAGCCTCAGAAAGAGATGTTCCACAGTGGTGGGGGTGTCCCAGTTGGACCAATCCACTGAACACTACACACCAACCAAGCATAGCCTAGACAAAAAATAAAACTGACATTTCAGCCTACTTATGAAATGCATCTGTTTGTACAGGACACAACTGGCCCTCTCTCTTGCATCCAAAAATACTGTACATGACTCATCTTCAGCCAACTCCTCTCCATCCAATACATTCATATGGATACAAATAAATTACTGGTATTTTCCATCACCGCACAATGCTGTTGGAGTACCCTGTGTCTGCATTCTAAACTCGTGCAATGCAACATTTAAAATGAACTGAAACACGGCTAATTTTGTTTTCCAAACCAATGAGGACAGCTGACTCATCTCGACCCTTTCTGTGGTGTTGTGACTCTTTGTTGTTACTACTGTTTAGTGCTGAGTCAATGCAATGGTCTGTGACAGTTCATTTGGGTGCAGGGAAACATCGTTACGCACGTGTTCATTTCTGCTGTCATGCAGAAAACTTCCATCTCATTCACAGAAATTTTGACTTATTCATTTTGATTGAACCCCTGATTCTAGTTGCCGCTTTCAGAATGTATCCATTGTTAGGATAATATTGCCTTAGGAGGCCAAACAACAATATATTGAAAGGTTTTCCTAAGTGCAATGATGACTGACCTTGGATCTGTGATTTCTGGCATACTGCAATACTGCAGAACAGAATCACAGTTGACTCTAATTGTTCTAATCAAAGTGTGAGAGAATCCATTTAGAGCCCATTTCCCAGATGAAAGTGCTTGCAAACTTGAGTCAGTTGGGGAAAAAAGGCCACATTTTCAGCAGCATCTGTGGTGATCTGTACGGCTGAAGCCCTGAGGAAACAGAATCTCCCCTCCCCTCTCCTGTCTAAAGATGCACAGAATTAAAACTGGAAGAGAGGAGGCATAAAAGAGAGGCTAAGAATCCAATCTATTGCTTGAATAAAGACACCACCTCTGGCATACACAACTGATTACTGCTCTGCTTTGGCCACCCTTTTTGTTTCTTTTTTTGCATAGCTGAAATTGCACTTGTCTTTGAAGAAAAATGGCCTGAAATTATGCTGAGGAGACTCACTGGTTAAGGGAATGCTTTATTTCAGTTGAAATGAATTGCAAGGCTGTTTCCTTGAAAGCTATGGTGATGTATTACACAATAAAGGAAAGCAATGAATCCCTATGGAATTATCATAGTGATGCATACTTTTCAAATGTGTAATTTCATTATCACTGGCAATGAAATCATTACAATTAAGAAGTTTGCCGTGCAGACCATTGTCAGGGATAGAACATTCTCAAGGTTTCAGTTTAACACGGCAAGCAATATCATTTTTGAATGTTTTTTTTTCTTATTCTTCCTCTTCTCTTAATTTTCTACATGTAGGTCATATTATGCACTGTAAAATATAACATCACATTAAAACTCTTAATTTGTGATAATGTGTGTTGTTCTTTTTCTGGGTTGCTTAATTCAATTCATGGAGGGTAGCGCAAACATTTGCACAGGCATACAAAAGAGAAAATGACTTCTAATAAAGCATCTGCAGACAGGACTGATGAGGGACCTTCTTCTATAGTCCTTACTCTCAGCAACAAGATCTTTCAGCACCCCCCTTTGTGAGTGGCAGTTGACATGGGCTGGGGGCTTTGACATTACTGATTTGGAGATCTGGCTGGACTGCTTGCTGCTCCTGTCAAGATAGTGCTACGGTGCTAATGATTTCCCACTGCAGAAGAAAATGATTCACCCTCAGAGAAACAAAATCTATTTGTCGCATACAAACTGAACCCATCAACATATCCTCAGACAGCCTCTGAATAAGTGGGGCAATGGTTGTAGTTTTAGTGCTTCGCAAACTCACATCCAAACACTGTTTTGATCAAATAAAGGAAACATATCTGGAACAATTTTACAATTTCAAAAAATCTTCTTAAACTCATGAGGGGGCACAGCTGAAGACACATCAAGACGTTGGGCGGGGTAGTGAAAGCATGGCACCAGGCCTAAACTTATGGCTGAAGCTGTTGCCAGCCCCCACCCCACCTCTGCTGCAACGTGAACATCTCCCACAAGAACAGCCTGTTCTACAGTGCACTGCCATGGGCAGAGTGCTTCTGCCCGTACAGAAGCAACAGATCACAGAGGAGGAAACACCATCATCACTTCCCACCCAAGTAAACTTTTTTGTTTCCTTTCTGTGAAAGACGGTACTGCTGTGGCTTGGGTAATGCTGTCAGTGTCAATGCAAACCCAGTAGGAGTGTGTGTGTGTGTGTGTGTGCATGTGTGTGTGTGTGCATGTGTGTGTGTGTGTGTGTGTGTGTGTGTGTGTGTGTGTGTGCGTGTGCGTGTGCGTGTGCGTGTGTGTGTGTGTGTGTGTGTGTGTGTGTGTGTGACTGATACAAGGCAGATATTCAAATCACATACAAATGGACAATTACTGAAGGAATTCAGGTTAAGCACTTTGTTCAAGGGTTCACACCCCCACCAAGGAACTGAACTGGTGGCCTTTGGGTTGCAAATCATGGTCCTCAACACAATACCACACTGCTGCTTAAACTCACCTGTCATTGGAAAAGACTATGTGGGTTTAAAACATCATTTCTGCTTTTCCTGTTGCTGCTCCTTCCTGCAGTAATAGCAGCTGTTTGACAGCATGCCTCACTGTCAACACTTGTTTTTGGACCTCATGAAACAGTCATGCAATGACACCCCCTGCAACAAAAGCCCTGCTCAGATATCTGCAGGAACATACAGCAACAGCCAGATTATATAAGTATTAGTCAAAAGATTTCCATGGATGAACGTCAGTCTGCCAAAATGTCTGCTTCTCTAATGGTTGCCAGTCATGGAGTGGGAATAACTGAAAATATCCTGTGAAGCTGTCAGTGGTTTTTGCAGCCATTTACTTCCCAAAAAACTTTTTAAAAGCATTTTTGTAAATTATAACTCACATGTCAGGATATTCACATTCCCTTTTACTCAAAAAATATGTTCCTGCAGTATATTTTGGGAAATGCACATGTGTAGATTTATATAGCTCTTATTGTACCAATTACGTCAGGGATTTTGGCTGCAACAAAAACACTTTCAGGAACTCAGGAGTTAGGTTTAACGTTCCTGTTCAACATTTTACCATTCTTTATCACTGGGGGTTATGAGTCAGCTGTGCACATATCAGTAATTCCGTCCAACACATGTTATTATAGTGCCTTTATTGGAGCACCTCAGTACTCTGGCATGGCTGTGGCGCTGATGAAATGCGCATGATGATTATTGGACAGGTGCCAGTGTGACAGCTCTCTGCTGGAGCAAGAGCCTGCTGTGAAGTGGGAAATGAGAGCCTGCAGTGTGAACTGCTGCACTGAGGGTGCCCTCAGTCAAATCCCTCACAGGAGGTCCACTCACCAGCCGCCCGTACCCAGCTCCATTACAACTAATCCAGTGTGCATCCCGACACAGAAATGAATACATCACAGAAAAAAGAAAACAAATTAGATACAGCAAACAGCCCGAGTCAAGGTCACACATGATGAAAACACTCTCTCTATTAACACCATTTTGGTGGCACAGAAAGCCCATATTACTTAATGACAAGGTTGGCACTGAGATGAGCGAGATGCTAATTCTGCACATACCGTAGTGTAGCCGCCACTGCTTGTCTGTCAATGACTCATAACACTTCATTTAAAAAAATACCAACTGATGAAAGTAAGGTATTGCTTAGAAGTGTGGGTGTGATTTCAGCATCATATTTCACATCTGGGTGATACACTTGTATTCTGAAGGTGGACCTCCTTATGGGTATGCTTGAGGAACACATTGACATGTATGTACGTACGTGTACATTGACTGTATGTTGTTTCCATCATTAGTGAGATACACAACAGCACATATCACCAGACAGATAAACAGATTTATAGAAAGAAAGAAAAGTTCTTCTACTGTCTTCCTCCATCTTTTGGTTTTCAACAGACACAATCATTTATTTAGGTAACAGATAGTCATTACTTTCCACATCAAAAAGTAACTCCAAAACACTAATACATTCAAAATGTCAAAAGTGCTGAATAACAGACACACCACTTTTGAGGTGTCACACACTTCCAAGTACAATCATATAATACGAGTGCTTTTTAGCCAAATAGAAGGCTAGAGATCGCAGGAAACTTCTCCAGAGAGGAGGAATATTCAGTCCACTCTCATTAGGTGACTTACAGAAACTGGGTTTTGAAAGGCCATTTTCACAGTCAAGACAGTCCAGCCTCTTTCCTTGTGTTTAAGCTTATCATGTTAAATATGAAAAGAGTATTTGTTTCAGTTAGGTCCTAAATGATCATTTTGTGGTCCGTTAGAGTGTAACCCCTCCTTACCAAGGCATTAAACTATGTGGCACTGCATGGGTGATTTAGTCTGGGTGTCTACTGTCTCCAGCATTTCTCTCAGCACTACGAATTGCAGCAGTCAGGAATGAGACAGCATTGCCAGGGTGTGTGCAGGGCACATTCATTCCTGGACTTGGCCTGCGGCCATGAGTCACGACTGTAAATTCCCCCTGGGTATCAGCAGTCCCGTCAGGCCTCCTGCTCCTGGGTTCCTCGCTGGTTAAGCATGTTATTTACTCCACCTGAGTCTCTTGTTCTGTCTGCATCCCTCCCAAAGCACAGGGCTGCGAAGCCTTCACCGTCTGCTCACATTTACATCACAGTCCACACACTCCACCTACACGCCCCAATTAGCAAACACGCCACGCAGTTGCTGCTGTCTTTCCCAAACGGGTTCAAAATTCTGCATGTAAACTGAACTAAATAATTACGCTGGCTTTGTCGTGTTTTTTTTCTTGGGGGTTGTTGTTTTCAGGACATATTGCCTGTTGTTAAAATGGTGGAGCAGGTCAGCCAAGCGTGTTGAAAAGAATAGCATGAGCTAAGATCACACAGAGGAACTGGCAGTCTTGTTAGGATTTGGTGAGTGTGCATGATGGTGCTGCTCTACAAAATACATCACTGAATCAGTGAATACATCACTAAACTTTCATCATACACTAAGGGTAAGACCATATACGCAGCAGTGGATGACGTTACCACTTAATATCAGCAAGGGCTGCCTTCCCACACAAATTCAGCCAAATCAGAGTACGTTGAAGAGCGGTTGAGTGCCAGGCTTAATTTCCTAGAGGCCTGGAGTGGCTTCTGGCATTTGTTCCACCTGATATTTTTTTCCACCACATTTTCATTTAACTGTGGAAACATAGGTCACTGTAATAACCTTCTTAAAAAAAAACTATATAAAAGTCCTATAAATGGTTAACTTGTTGAAATGGTGAGATGTGCTCCAAGGGAATAACATTTAATGAAAAAAAAACAATCATAGTGGTTCAAAGTACAGTGGATGAGCTGTGAAATTTACTGCCCTTAAGGTTAGAGGCCAGTCATTATCACATACATTTCTGCTGCGAAGAGGACAGTGCTTTGTCTTAGCTCCCTCCACTCTGTAAGCTTATATTTCATTAGTGTCTGGTACTAGCCACAGTCTCAAAAAAGGTTTTAAGAATAAATTTGGGTTGGGTATGTATAAAGGTCAGAGAAAGAGGTCCAGACTTATTCATAATCATGTGGTCAAAACACAGTATGTGTTTCCTGTTACTGATCTGCTCATTATTTTAGTGAATTTATTTATTTTTTAAATCATATGAATTCTTTCATATGTGCATTATTGACAGTAGTATCTGTACCACGTCATTACTGTGTCATTTCTGATTCTTTTCAGCCCATGTTAGCCTCTGCCCAGGGTGGGATGAAGGGCAGGTGCCCAGACATCCTTGCCTGCAGCTGATGAACCTGAGGGCAGTACCTCGGTCGATAACTCCTGAAGTAACCAGCGACCCTGAAGATGCTCCAAGTCATGTTACTGTCAAAGCTATATCAGTCTAAGTTGCGTCACTTACTGTGTTCATCAAGGGCAAATGGAATTTGACATATTGTCCGTGTGTACAGCTAGATTTTCAGTGAAGCACTTCAGGTGATGTAGATACAATGATGTAGATGTACAATGATGTAGATGTAAAAACAACAGGTGTCAGGATGTGGAACTGCAAGCTCCTGGTTTCAGGCACAGTGCCTGTACGACCATACCACTGTTGGCTGAAAAGTGCACAAAGTGTATCAGTACGTCACCTGACTAGCCTTGGTAAATGGCATGCTTTTTTTTTAATTTTCTTTTGAAGGCCTATTAGCGTTGAACCTGCCACACATCCTGTAGGCTTGGCTTACACAAATTTCAAGTTTGTCAGCTCTTGCAGTTCAGTCACAGTAAACTGCACCGTTGTTCTTACATATATACTGTATAAACTGCCAGATTTATTACAGCCATTTCCTTGGTGAGCATTTGTGGCATTTTCAGCATTTATCTGAAAAATGGCAACCTTTGTACTGAATGAAATTTTGCGACTGTGATACAGGCTCACAAAGTCACTTAAAAGCATAGTAATGAAATGGCAGAAATTGACAGATAGAGCGCATGCATTTCCCCCTCCCTGTGCTCTGAGATGGCAGTAATGACTACAGTGACAAGAGAGAGGAGAGGTCCTTTTTCATGATAAGTTCTTTAGAGGATTTAAGTCTAAAGAAAAATTTCTCAAGATGCTGCCTTAAATGTGCTTTAAAATTTTGCTTTTTAAATTGTCTGTGACCAGTGGAGTCTGTTCTTCTTGTTTTCTTTTTGTGAGAACTTTAAGTTGTGTTGCCACAGTAACATGGTTACAGAACAGAACTGGCAACAGACAGCTGTAGGCCAGGTGTATGTTGGCATCTGTATGTGCTATGCAATATTTTGATACCTACAGAGAACCTGCACATATTTGAATATTACCCAGTTCTCCCTAAACATTAAGACAGAAGAGCTCAAGAGCTGTGTCTAACATGAGGTTCCTAATTATGTCATTAGCGTTTGGGTGAAAGTTAATGAATCAGGGTATAATTAGCCTCTGAGTCTAGCTGGGAGACATCACTCAAGCACAACGCAGTGTACTTTGCAGAGCCTGATATGATGACCTGCAAGGGAGAATCTTTCACAATAAGCTGCTTATAGGGACTGCACTGATCTTTATCTCAATATGTCTGACAGGTCCTCATTTTTATATCTAATATATGACCCATTAAAGAGTTTATCCTTCAATTATCCTTCTCCGGTACGTACTGACCACAGACAGTCTCCTCTGGTCACAGCGTGCTATTTAACGATTTGCCCAAATAGCACACCTTTTTATAACAATGAATAGTTTTCATTTTTGATCTATGTGTTTTATTCTCAGTCATACTTCAGCAAGTGATTAACAAACTAGACTATGTTTTGTATCAGCGAGCAGCAAGGGTGTATTATTTCCTTACAAACATCCAATGCTGTAAATTCTTCTAGTTTCTGATAAAACACGTACCACTCAATACTCTCAGCTGATAGACTGTCATGAGGAGGATTACCCATGTAGGTTTAAGTAGCACTATTTCAAAAATACAAGTCATAAATATATATTAGATTAAAGTTTCCAAACCATAAAGTAATTATGAAAACTGGTAACTATGAAACGGAAGTTTCAAAGCCTTAAAGTTCAACATGAAATGTAAACACGTTGTAGCATATTAAGCATTTGCTTGAGTTCTGCTCTACTGCTGTTAGGATGCATTCCCTGCTCTGTGACCTTTAATGTCTCTTACAAAGGCGTGCATGAGAGTAATTCAAAGCAAGATGTTTGACATTAGACCGCAACTAAGCGTTTGTCCAATATCAATGTAGAAATCGCACATCCAGTGCAATCATGAAATTACTCTATTATCATTAGTAGTAGTATTAGTAGTAATACTATGTACTACGTAGTGTTAGTATCAGTAGCAGTAGTACTATTTATTCCCCATGTTCAATATGCTGTACAGTGCAAAAATCAAATATAATTGAAGTAAGGATTTGTGGCATTCAATATAATAATACTAATATAATCCTAATAACAGCATATCACATTCACCAGATGAGGAAAAGGCCATAGCATCCACAATGTGGCACAATCTGCTCCACAAAGTGAGAGGATCTTGGGTGGAGTAACAGCTGTGAAGAATGCAGTATGGGGCAGTGGCTGCCAAGTGAGAAAATGCAATGTAATGTAATGCAATAGCACGTACATCCTTGTGTACTTCATAGGGAGTCAAGAGAGTCTGTAAAGAAGAGGGACGATATGTTCTTTGTTGCAGAAGTGTGAGAACACAGGGTATTGTGTTTTTAGTAACAGAAGGCAACACCTAGGAGCTCTTGCAAGCAAAGGATTGCAGTGATCAAGTTAAGATAATCTAAGAGCATGGACCCATTTCTCCACATTAGAGGATAAAAAAAACAATCAAAGTGGTGTGATTTACAGTGCTGTAATTTGTTAATAAGTCATAAATATGACACTGTCATTCATAAAATCCAGCAATAACATAAGGGACATTTTGGCAGAGAAATGAGATCTTCAAAAGCTAGCAAAGAAATAAAAACACAAACGGCGCTTCAGGTTTCTAACAAATCAATAACAGATCTAAACTAGACATACATTTTTTCAATGCAGTTGTAAAATTAAATAACTTATAAAGAACAACTGAGTCACTTGGTCTTTCCAGAGATATTTTGGACTGTACATTATGGCTTAGAATGATACACATTATGCAACTGATGCAACTGATTGCAGTATCTTCAGGGTACGGGTGTTTAGTCATGATGCCTTTGTATCCTACAAATGCATAACGTTTGAACATCAGGGCAATGATGTAGTACTCACTTCATAAAGCAATAACATGTAGGCAAACCCATGTGAGCCCCATGATGAGTGCTGTTTTAGTGGCATTATTACTGTGAGTGACAGCCAACAGAAGTAAACTGAAGAAGAGCTCTCATGCAAAGGGCAGGGCTGCATCCCACTGATAAACTGTCTAAAGGCAAGGTCTGTTGATTCTGCTTTGCTGGCACAGACCTTCGGGTCCAAAACACCAGCCCAGAAGGGGGAAATTGAAAAGGAATCAAATGCTATTTTAAAGTGAGTCGTTATTCCTTTCGTCTTAGCGGGGAAACAGTAGAGGCTGCCTCCTGTGCCCCAGGCTGAAGATAAGCAGACGGAAGTTGGCCGCACATCAGAGAGTGTCCAGGGCCGTTTGTGTTTTTGGAAGATAATTGCTGGTGACCTGCTGTGTATAATCTGATCGGACAGGAAGCCGCGACAGGGCACAACGAGACCGGCCTGCCTCAGATCTGTGCGTGCGGGAAGGGCCCCTCTCTCCACAACACTGTGGAAGTTAACTGCTGACACCGAGCATAAAGTGAAAGTGCCAAGCTGCCCTGAGAGAGGAAGCTGTGCCTGACAGAGGCAGCACTTTTTTCCGTAGCCCAGAGAAGTCAACTGACAGACTCATCCTGGGTGCTCCCTTGCAATTCTTGTTTTTGTTCGTTTGATTTGGTTCCTTTCCCCACGACCCCTTTTGATTCTTTTTCTCAAGGCTCTTCTTACTCACGAAACACCGCTGTGCGGAACGCCGTGAGGGCGTATCCCCTGCAAACATCTGCCCGGTGACCCTGCTGGAGCAGACGGGCCTCTCCGCACTAATCTCGGGGCTGTGAAAGGGCGATACGTTCTGTCACATTGTCATGCTGCTTTTATCAGGTTTGGGAGGGGAGATTAGCAGAGCAGAGAGGAGGTGCAGTACGGGATGCGTGTCCATCTGTTTCCCTGTCGCTCCACCACCCATACACATTCGAGAGCTTGGAAGGCGCTGTCCCGATCTTCAGAGTGCTTATGAATAAAACATGAGCTTAAATTGTTCCAGCTCTGGAATTGACTGGAACTGATTTTGTATTTACATTTTATTTGAACGCTTATGAGTGTCACTTCTGCAGTTGGCAAGGCCATAAGTTATTTACAGATTTTTTTGGTTTAGCTTTAGTCTCATTGCACCAAACATCAGCTCTTCAGAATTTCCAATTATGCTCTTTCAGCTTCATGGTAAGTTCTGTCTGGGTTTCAGCTGGTCTCATAAGTATCACAGATACATTACTAAGAGGCTGTCTTTGGCTCTCTGATGAATATGCTGGAATTGTTTTCCATAACCTTGAATAACCAAAGCTGGCGGTCAAGCATTCTGTCTGTTTCATGTGCATGTTTGACTTCAACATTTTGTGGAAGAACAATGGTAGAATGATAGTATTCTAAAAGGTTAACCTGTATTACATGGATATAACCAAGCTGCTGTTAAGTCACAGGAGACAGCATGAATAGCTTATTTTCTCTTGCCCTTCCCCACTTTAGAATGTTAGGGGCAGTTATCGTGCAGTAATGGTTTGTCCAGTACACCAAAGGTCTGAGGTCAATGGGGTTCAGGTTCCACAGAGACTGTACTATTTTACCAACTGTATACGCTCTTGTACACATCCAG
Source organism: Megalops atlanticus (assembly GCA_019176425.1). Classification (NCBI taxonomy): domain Eukaryota; kingdom Metazoa; phylum Chordata; class Actinopteri; order Elopiformes; family Megalopidae; genus Megalops; species Megalops atlanticus. The sequence goes on along the minus strand of CM032875.1, from coordinate 40,607,043 downwards.
TGGCAACATTTCCATGAATTAACCACCAAATATGTAGTGTCATAAAAATAACAAGACGCTTATAAACCATGCTTGTAGTGTTTCTTTGAGCAAGGGGTAAACATTTTAATTGAATCGCAATTGGAGTAGATTGTGACAGTAATACTAATAAAACATAAACTAGCACAAAATAGCAAAGAAAGTACAGCTATAAATCTCACAGAAAACATGATAATGATGATCTCCAATCTCTAAAGCACATGTTATTTTGACGTATGAACACAATTCTGTTAGACACAAATGGTTCTCAGAAAGGGGAAAAGCAAAGGATAGAAAGATTTTTTTTCTTTTAAATCAGCTCTCCTAATAATTTTCACTGTGACTCCCTGATGATAATGCTGACTTTTCCACTTCACTGCACCTGAGAATTTCAGACATGGAGCTGAAGGTTACCCCAGCCCTATCAGACTGCATTTGCTGTGCCCTCAGTCTCCTTTGAGCAAAGTTCATCCTGGCTTTTCCCATTATGAGCCAATTCATTGTGTGGCCCATTGCCATCTGAGTTAGTCAGTAATCCAGGATCAATACCAGTTATGAGTTTGACACCATGACAGACTACTGAGGACCCACAAATTTCACAGGATAACACCAGTCTAACTGCTATTATCCTAACTGATGCTACTCAAAATTTTAAATGTGTAAAAAATCTTTACTGGAGTTGAGACAAAGAATATTGTAGTTTGAATATGCTGTTTCTGACTGGTACCTTTATTTCTCAGGCTAAATTTTGCTACCAACATCTACATCAAAGTGTTTTTTTTTTTTTTTTGGGGGGGTAAGGGGGTAAACTAAAAATAATAAATCACAGACCTGCAAATATATATGCAGGACCAGTTACCAGGCTGCTGAAAAAGCTGTTTATTCTGTTTATTTAGTCGGGACTGTTTTTTTTTGTTTTTTGTTTCATGTATTTTCAATTGCAATGTCAAATTTCCCAATACAATCAATGCATTTTAAAAATCTCTCACTTGTAGCACTTGTTTAAATTTGGTTTATTTGTGCTCTTTCACTGTGCTGCCTAAACCACTGTTAAACTCTGAATGCACAAGTGAATAAATTAAATGTGTGTTTGTAATAAGACAGTCTAGGAGATGAAAGAAAAGACAGAGCATTTGACTAGATTATCCATGACCTTTGAAGTTCTACTACCAACAGTCGTAAATTGGTTGTCTTGTTGCTGAAAAGTTAACTAAAATGATATGGGACAATACGGTGAGTGTGGTAAATCAACTGCTCTTCTGAGCCAGTAATGAGCCTGCACCAGTACCAGCCCCATCTGCATCTGTTGCCATGGTTCTCCACATCCATTGAAAACAGAAGACAACCATTCATATTTTACTGATAATAGAGTCTTGGTGTATTTCATGAGGTTATTTTCAGCATCAGCCCTTTCCTAGAAATAACCAGTAAACATGTTTTCTTTGCAGAGCTATGGTATCCCATGGTAAGTGTTCCCTCTGTGACAAACAGAACACTGTGGCATGTCCTAAATACACATTGTACTGGCCATTAAGTGAAAGTACTCAGAGGTATGTAATGGTATCCAGAGGTCTCTGATGGATACTGCATTATAAAGCTCATGGAAATCTGACACATACTGAATTTTACTGGTCTCAGAGGCCATGCAACTTGGAATGCCCTGTTGCACACCCTGTTCAGACACTGGAGCCGCCTCCTGGCATGTCACCTGTAGGAGGCACAAGTGAGGATGACAGGGAAATCACTACTTCCGCCAATCATTGACCGTGAGGACTGCCCTGCCGAGCTGACACATCGGTTTCACAATGTCAACACAGAAATGTTGCGGCACTGAGTGAGCGCTACATGGGGACGCAGAAACTGTCAGAGCCCCTTACCTCCGTGTCTGTCTTTTGTTCTCTCCTCTCCCACAGTGAAACATCAAATGAACATCTCTTGCACAGCTGACCCATCAATGTGATTATGTAATCCTGGCTGACAAGGCAGCACCCAAGGGCTCCCAGGAGGAACATGTTTTTTTAAACAGTCTTTTATTGGGAACATTTTCAAATTATTATAATAAACACCCTCTCCTATTCAATGCTAGAGGGTTTGAGAACACTGTAAAACACCTTCAGTAAGATCCTGATATTTATTTAAAAGGAATTTGTTTAATCATCTGAGGCATCATCTTAAAATAAATGTCAATATTGACAATTCTTATATAAAAATCTGATACAAAATTGAAAGGAGTTAAAGGTTGTCTGATTCCTCTACAGCTATCGTAGGTTCAGTTTCATTCCAACTTTTAGGTATTTGGTAGATTTGGTAGACTTTAGTAAATTGTGCACAACACAGCAAGATGGGGATGTCAGCTCATAAGCACCAACCCCTTGTTGCATTATTATTGGGATTCATTTGGAGTCATTAAGTCATGTTTGTTATTACTGAAGAGCAACTTGAAAGGGAACAGAAATATTCTCCATACCACTATCAACATTTTTTTAGGCCAAATATATGCAATGTCCACTCGACCCATGGGAGAAAACTGGTTGGTTCTCTCTCTAGCAGTCTGTCTCAGTAATTAGGTATTGCTCTGCAAATGCCAGAGAAACCTTTAGAAGTCGAACAGCTAGCCACTGTTTTAACAGTGTCACTTGCTGTTTTATTACATTTAGCTAAGATAAAATGAGCATTGTTGCTTTTCAAGCTATATTCATATTCTTAACTGTTTATAACCAATTATCAGTATGGGCTTCCCCCACAGAAAGTAAGACAGTCTAACAAACAGTATTGTCTACTTACTGTACAGTAGTGAGCCAACCTATTATAGAAGTAGGCCTATTAAGAAGTGCAACTACTATATATGCTTACAGGTTCATCTCTATTTTGTGAATACACATTTTCAGTCTATTTTCGAGCGCAAGTCCCTGTTTTTAATTATCTTTAGTTGTGCAATTTGCTGTTGGCCTGCACTATGTAAGAATGTAAACATCAGCTACTGTTATAGATACCATGTGCGCCCATTAATATTTTGTTATTGAAGGTAAAGGCTGCCTTTTTCTGTACAGCTGATGCAGTCCTTTTAATAACAAGTGGGAGGAAAATGAGCCACAGGCAGCGACTCAAGGAAGGACAAACATTCCCTGGGGGAGGTAGAGAGGGAATTACAGGCAGATATCAGCTAAACTATAAACTGAAAAATACCATTGAAGCATCTACCATTTAGCTTCTACAAACTATTGATGTTAATAGAAAAAATATTCTTTGGAGGGAAGAATATTTTTTCATAATCGGGAAAAGTATGTTGTTTTTAATTTCACTTATGCCTCAGTCCCTGAAGGGTTCTGTGCAAGACCACTATCAAAAAAAATCATTTATGTACTATTATGGCCTAATACATTCAGCGATTTGTTATAATATACAGATTCAACTAATACTTTCCACAGCAATTTTGTGTAGTTTTGCTTGAATATTGTACTATACTTGTACAACATAAAATACTATCATCACCATTGCTAACTTAATTTTCATTTCTTTAGGGATAACAGCATTTTGTCGTGATACTGAGTCGTGAAAGTCAATACATACTTTGCTAAGGCTACTTTACGAAGACTTTACTCTCAGTTTTACGTTAATTTAATGTACAGTAGGTACTAGTGCGTAGTAGTTGTGATTGTTTTCTATCCATACAGTGGTGTGGGTATTGCATCATGCATACTGCGTAGAACTGGGACTTTGATCCACTTCCCCTCTGCCAATCAGTCATTTAGGGCACTCATGACAGGCACAGAAATCAATGCCGCAGAATTATATCTCCCGCTGTATGACATCTGTGTGTGTATAGCTGTGCACACAGTCACAGTGGTCAGATTGGCTCACACTCAGTGATGGACTGCAGCCTGCATACAGCACAATGGCTGGATCATAGCTGCAGGCATCAGATGCCAGCGCTGCATGACTGAATCCAGGCTGTCCCTTCCTACAGACATGAGACCAAACAGTAAAGTAGGGCTTTATGACCATGACTAGCAACCTGACCACAGTGAAGGAATCACTGAACTTCATTGTGATTGACAATGTGTTTGGGCCCACCATGGGACAAAGCCTTTTTTTCCTCATTTTCCCTCTTTTTTTGTGTTCAGTATAAGTTACCAGAAATAAACATCTCAAAAACACTTACAGATTATGATTGATTGGCCATAGTTAACCCTGTTGATGACACTTGTATTTTGCTGTTTGATTCCTTAAAGTGAAGTAAACGTCTGATCTTGTTGCTATAGGCAGTGAAATAAGCAGTGGGTTGGCAAAACTATTTAGAGGATATCACATCAGGGCTATGAAATATGATTGCATTCACCGATCCCTCCATGGGAAACATTTAACTCATTTGTAATAAAAGCCTGAAACATCATAAACATCATAACATCATAACCACAGATTTCATGAGCACATTGTACTTTTCTTTCTTATGCTGGAAAAAACACACCTGAAGACCATTAATGAATTTCTTTATTCAAAAACAGAAAACTTAACTCATAGTCTCTCAGATATGATGTTTGTTGCATGTATGAGGTTACTGAATTCTTCAGCATTATGAACTTCTGCATTTTGCATCAGGTTATACTGGTTGATAATGGGAGATAAACTGATACTAATACTGTTAATATCTATTCCCTGTAATAATTGTTTTGTTCTGCATATTGGCATGTCGTCATTTTAACTCATAGATTGGTTTGTGATGAGCATTACAGTAGGTTTTGATTTTTTTCCCAAATTCAACCGGTAACATCAACATACATTTTTCTCTTCATATTCCAACTACTCCAACCACAGCTGATTCACATGATGTCACAAAACTAAGTGCTGTTGATTGACAATAATTTTAAAAAGGCCCTTAAACCAATGAATACCAGTATTTAGAAAAAAGGGGACTTTATTTAAGAAGGCTAGCTTTTTAAAATAGATGTTTCAATAATTGTGAATGACCTTTTCTTTAGAGAGGTTAAAAAGTTATATATATATATATATATATATATATATATATATATATATATATATATATATATATAACATTGCATTCCATAAACATGTTTTCAATAACAAGATTTATTTCATTTCAAAGATTACTGTCCAACTAAATAAAACCCCATATGTTATTTCTATTTTCAGAATGGACACTGATAAAAGCACATCTGTACAATACTCCTCAAGGTAAAAGTAATACTGCGTAAATATGCCTGTGCCTCAAACTGTAAACTCATGCTCTGCTAAGAAGTTATGAAAAAGATCAGGAGCTTCAAAGTTAGACTAAAAAAGGTTTATCAGGTCTCTCCCTCACTCATTGAATTGGTCAACATTAAATTTCCCAGCACCAGCTGAGACTATTAAATTGAACAAGTACCTAAAAATTGTAATTATAGAATGCTCTGAGTCTCTTGGTTCAAAAATGTGAAATCAAAATGTGAAACTTGGAGCTGTGATATATTCATCCACATTGAGTTTGGTATAGAACGATAAAACATAATGGTATGAATTTGGCCTTTACATTGCAGCATTTATCTATGGCTAATTTTGTGTGTTAGTTACAGGTTTATGATAAACACATTTACAAATATTTACCAATTTACTGAACCCTTCATAGCCTAATTATGATGAACTAGGTGAACCACAATTTAAGCTCTGTATTATAGATGGACACTTTAACTATGAACTACATTAGCTTTAATATGTGTAGCATGGCTAATTTGCACACAACATATTTTAACAATCTTTCTCAATCAAAATTACTGTTAACAGTCAAATACTTTTTTTCAACAAAACGTATTTCATGAAGCAGTTATGGCATTTACAGAAATCTCCTTCTTGGCTGATTTTAGAAGCTTTATGGCCCCATTGCCCGAGTTTGATCCCAGCTGTACCATCAGCCAATAACAACCAACATCCAGCAGCAGCAGAATGCACTGGCTTCATTCCTTCCGGGAAGGAGTGGGTATTTCGGCAGGGTCTACCCCTCTCACCCTGAGACTCATCAGACGCCTGCAAGTGGCTCAGATAATGAGTGGAGGAGTGCTTGTCCTCCATTTTGAGTTGATATTGCTGAGATGTGCCGTGGGACTTGTAGTGTGAAACATAACCACTGGCTATGTGCAAATGCATCAGAGGATTGTATTTGTCACAGAGGTTATCACAATAAGATGTACAATTGGTGATCCCAAAAAGGGTTGCATTAAAAAAAAAACTATGTACAATGTATTCGTGAAAGATCCTGAATTCACTGTAGGTTAAATACGTACTTATCATGCACATGCAAAGTGCTCTGTTCAGGTCTTATTGAGGTGGGGTGCTAGTAAGTTCCTGCAAATGCAATATGCAAATGTGCCCATATATTTGCCCCCTTTTTACATATCTAATGAACATTTACATAAATGCACAACTCAAAGACTCTTCTATGTTAAATCACCACAGGCGCCCTTCTCAGATCTCTATGTCTGGCAGAATTTTAATAGATTTTAAATGCCTTCATCTGACAAATTGATTAATTTAGGGGAAAAATAAGTGGTTCTTTTTTTGAACTGGATATTAAAAGTCAACAGAGTGGTTTGGGAGAAGGACCCCAATGGGGAGACTCATTATAGACCTTCAGAGCCCACTGCAGTGTGCTGACAGGGGAGATGTGCTAATGGTGGCTGTGATGGCCGCAGCCAAGGACAGAGCGTTCCCTCAGAGCCTCCCTGCAAATATGACCGTTTCAAAGCCAGACAATGCATATAAAAAGCCTCACAACTCCTCTCATGATGAAAGCTATAAACTAATCATATCCCAGATGGCCACCAGCAAACTGAGAACAGAGTCTGAATACAGCTGTTGGTGACCATAAGAGAGGCATTCACACCACACTGAATCTGACCCCTGCAGACGTTTACTGTGGTTTGTTTCCACACACTTAGGGAGGACTAGGAGTCTAGGTCTGGGAGCAACGTCTTGCAGGCTCTTAGCCACACCATGGTCAGAAAAATTTTGAATCCTGTATAAGGCAAATATGGTAATTGATAGAGGCACACTGCGTATTAATCCCAAATATTAATCCTACCAGGAACATGTGGGAGGCTCAGAGATAAGACAAGCTAAAATTATTTCTCCACAAGCTATCTTGGGGTTGGAATTATAGCACTGCTTCAAATCGCAAATGCCAGACCTGGGTTAGGACCTTGTGCACAAGGAAGAAGCCTGAAGCAATGGTGCTCAAGTACTGCAGCACATGTGGAAAGTAAACAAACCTTAATCCACACTGAAGTGATGATTTTGATAGCCCTGCTTGGCAGGCAGCCCTTCCTGTATCTACCTTGACCTTCTGGAAAAGCAGCCCAGATGATGTGGGGAAACCTGGGTGTGATCAACAGCAAGTGCCCAACCTTCCTGAAAACATTTGCATTGCTCATTTCTCTTCTCTTCTACATTTCTGCAGTAAATTCATGCAGATCACTTCCGTGTCTTTTCAATAGCCCTCTCCTTGCTGTCTGAACTCCAGCGACTTAATCCCAGCTCTGTGCTCCCTTCCAACGGTATGGCTGGCTTCCACTGGCATGGTCACTGCTCAGTATATGGAGGAATCCTGGTCCAAAGAAAGGATGTGGATGCATGCTTCTGCAGTACTTGGTTGTAGAAGTTTAGCCTGCCGATACAAGCTCGCTTGTTAGTACATTAGGGTGTCATTTTCCTCCAAATATCAACTTTCTCTCGGTCTACACTCAGGGGTAGACTAAGGTAAAAACAGCATATGCGATTAAAAATTAGAAAAGTGGTTATGGATAGTAAAAACATGCTTTTTCCTGTGCCACACTGATACATTTTCCGTTTGTCTCTAAATACCACATCATCTTAATTTCTTTTTCTCTTTGTAAATCCCAGCAAATTAATTGTTCATATTTCATATGTTGACATTGTTATGTTTTTCTATTTGCCCTTTTCATTTTCCCATATATCCTCATGTCTTATGATCACATGACAGCTTCAGATAGTGTGCTGTCCACTAACTGCTACAGTTTCAGGTGTGACAGGTATTTCTTTAGACTGACCACACAATTACTTTTGGTCACTAACTTCATGCTGATTGTGAATCCAGATTTTATTGTTTGACATTTAATGTCATAAATCATTCTGCAACTGCTGAAAGAGCAGCAGATAACAGCTTGATCCAAAGATGATCATCATCTCTGGAGCTTGTCAGCTTCTTAGTGACTAACACCACACAGCATGCAAAGTAGCACAGGACCCTGTAGCTGTCCATTTTGGCACAGAAGAATGAGTTGATCCTGAAATGAAGATGGTAATCCTGTAAAATACAAAAGAACCTTTTAATGTGGCTTATCTCCTCACTACAAAACTGCTGTTCTGTTCTCCTCTCTCTCTGAATTTCAGGGAGCAGAAGAAGGACCATATGGGACTGATTAAACAGCAGCATCGTAATACGCTGCTGTAATATGTCGCATGGAGATACAAAGTGTTAAAACACGACACACCTCTGCCAGCCACACACATATGGTCATCGCAGTAGGCGCATGTGGGCAGATGGTTTAGTGATCCAAAAAAGAGCAACCAGTTAACCCCACACACTCACAGATTGTACCAAACATAAAAACATAAAACTACACAAACACATTCAGAGTTCTTGTACTACAGATCACCATCATCATGGCCAGCAAATATTAACCTCTAATTTTACCAAAAGAAATTTAGATTTTTCATAATGTAACAACACAACATCACAATGAGGGCTCTGCCACTAAACCGGGTAAGCTGTTTCAGCATGTAGACTTCCATTTTACATACTGCTAATGTCGGCTTCTTGCCAGGTGCAGGCAGGATGGAAGAAGTTCTTGCTTAGATGGTAATTTTCAAATCCCTTCTATTTCTATTATCTAACATCTTGTCTTATAATGACCTGTTTTAATAGCCATTTAATCATTGATTGGGGGAGAAAAGGTCTTAACATTAAAATCGTATCCCTTGCCAACGTTACCGTAGGCTAATGGATGACCTTTCAAAAGGCCGGCGTAATAAAAGCTTCTTTCTTCCTAATTAGTCAGTGAGCTTAAAGCCAGTTGTTTTCAGCTGGTCCTCTATCCTATATTAAACTGTTTTGACAGTCTCTCCAGCATTTCTGGCAATTGCTTCTGAGGGTTCACTAGAGGCTAAGCTTCACCCATACCTGTTAATGAATTATTGAGGACAAGTGCACGTTGCTGTTGTTGTGCCCTGGTATTCATCTGTTAAAACATAAAAGACTGACAACAGCAGCCACAGAGACTCCCTCTCATCTGCCAATGAGATTTGGGCAGCAGGGGAGGTGGTGGGCATAGAAAGCTCCAGCCCTTGTTCATCAACATGCAGAGCTCAGGTTCAGCTAAGGTCAGAATGGCTGCCCACAGAAAGGAAAAACAGGATAGACGCTCGAGAATCCTGTCGAGGTCACGGGCCCTGGGCTAACAAAGCCAATAAAGCCTTAAAGGCATACTCGGAGACTTATTAAAGTTGGACTCAAAATTCAGTTTTGCCATCATTATGTGCTGCTTATCAACTGCTTAAAAATTATTCAAAATTACTACACTGCATCTCATTCCAGCTTTCATTTGTCACTTCTTCACCAACCACAGCAAAGATGGTGTGTAATCCAGTGTGTGCATGTCCATACCATTTTTTGCTGATTTTTTGCTGATCTTCTCAAAGAAGAATCTAGTTGCATGTTAACAGACATAAGCAATGGCAGGTAAGGGTGGAATGAGAGATGCTGACACTCCCAGAAGTAGGCAATATAAACATTGCAACGTTTACTCTCCTATTGTTCTGAAATAACAAATTGGAACCAACAGCAGTGATTACAATCTGAGAAGAGGCCATGGTTATGCATTATTCGATGTAATGGATGGTTTGAGCATTATTGTGAAGTTCATAATTTGTGATTTGTAACATGGTTTATTGATGGTTTATGTTTTCCCTTTTTTATTTTCAACTCCTTTTCCATTTTCATTCCTACCTAGTACAACTGCAGGAGAGAGGAGTCTCTGTCCTGTGGAGTACAGAATGGCAGGGGAGATCTCAGTCAGGACCCAGCAGATCTCTTCCTCTCTTCTCCTCTCACACAGTGTGAGAATTGTGTCAGCCTTGGAAGCAACGTGCCAAAATCAGTCACTTGACATATGTCACAACAGTTCTTCCTCATTAACAGACAGGCCTATTGGCTAAGTGTGGTGCATGCTGGGAGAATTAGTGTCATACTTTCTTGTCATTACCATCCTGCCATTCCAAGCCTGCATTCCCAGGCCATACCCACACCTCTAACCTGCTAATGCCAGAGGTGGGAGTCCAGTGCCTGAGTCAAGCTGTCAAGGCAGGCCATGAAGAGTTCCACTGCTGAGAAAGGTCAGTTCTGCCCTGGGTGCTATTGGGGTCACGGGTCTGTCCGAGTCTCCTCCAGCCGAGTCAGTCTCCTCCAGCACTGCCAGACTATGCTGTGTTCTCTGCTTGCACACACAAGCACAATCGCTACACTCTGGCCATCACTCACTCCTCAAGTCATACCTTTGTTCCTTTGTTCTCACTGTGTTGTTCTTCTTCTTCTTATTATTATTATACTCATATATTATACTCATCCGTAGTGACGGCACTCCATCACACTGCCCTCCCCTTCGGGAAACGCGCCCATGCACTTCGCGCACAGAGGTGTCCCTCGCGCATTCCTTCACCGTACTTCTCCCATCCCAGGGTGCCCCACTCACTGGTGCTTCACCCATTTCTGGGGTCCCTCACACTGGCGTCAACCTAACCTGGGGGTCCCTCATACGGCTCACACACTGGGCACACCTCCGATGGCCTTGTGGATGTTTTTTTTTCTGGGCATCCGACTTTCTGGCTTTTTTTCCTTTTTTTGGCGCGTGCTGGTGACTGAGGAACTTGGGTAAGTTAGTGTGTCTCCAGCTGGGTTCACAACCCTTCCGACGGAGCACTGTGTTGTTGTTTTGTTTTGTTGTTTTGCCTTTCTTATTTTTGAAAGCGATTCCGGGTGGGGGTACGCTGTCAACTATTTGACTTCAGCCTGAAGTCAGCTTTTATGACGTTCAGCGTTTAAAGAGGCCTTCAACTGGTAAGCTTTCGAAGATTAGCAAGGTTTCTTTAGTTGCTTGAGTAGGTAGTTAGGACCCAGAGTTTCTTATTCCCAAGCCAACTAGTTTTGAGGTTATAGTGATGCTCTTTGGTTTTTTCGTGTTTGTGTTTTTGGAGATGGCGCTTTTTGTTTAGCTAACCAGGTTGTTTTTTTTGTTGGAGTGGCTCGGGTTTATTCATGTGACCATGTCGGTGGTGGAGGAATTTATTAAGAGTCCTTCCGAGGATCTTTTGTTGCGCTGCACTAAAGAGCAGTTAGTTCAGCTCATGGGCATTATTCGGTTAGTCTGACTAGTAATGATAAAAAACTTAAAGAGACACTGTTTAAGGCTGTGGAGGCCGGCCTAGTAGAGATAAACATTCTCCCTGCTAAAGCCGAAGGGCCTGTTTCTCCTCAGACTTCTTGCTCCTCAGTTGCGAGTAACATTACTGAGGGGGAGCTCAAGCTTAAGGAATATTCATTTCAGGAGCGCAAAATACAGTTCGAAGCGGCTAAGTTACGAGCCGAACGGGAGAGTCGGACTTTTAAGGAAAAGGAACTTGACAAAGAAATCCAGTTGAAGAGGCTAGAGATACAAAGGGAACTTGATTTAAAAAGGTTAGAGCAAGAGGAGCGAGAGAATGAACGAATGAGAGAATACCAATGCGAGCGTGAACACGAAGAGCGTGATTTTATACTGAGAAAGCTCGAGATGGAACTGGCTTCAAGGAGGGTTACCATCTCTCCAAGCGTTCCTCCAGCTTTTCCGCTCGATAGTTCACTGCCTGCTTCTCCTGTTGGTTCTCCTTCTGTTCCAAGGACTGCTTCCTTCGTTGCTTCCTTTGTTGCCCCTCCAGCTGCTCCTCCACCAGCCCCGCCTGCTCAGTCACCGCTGTTAGACCAACCATTTGATGTTGGTCGTAATATTCGGATGGTTCCGCCATTTAATGACTGCGAGGTCAAAAAATACTTCAGCCATTTTGAACGGGTCGCCATCACGCTAAAGTGGCCTGTTGAGGTCTGGACTCTGTTGCTGTAGAGTGTGCTTACGGGGAAGACACAGGAGGTATACTCGGCAGTTACTGTAGAGCAGAGTTCAAACTACGACGTCGTTAAAACCGCCATCCTGCATGCCTACGAGTTGGTTCCTGAGGCCTACCGGCAAAGGTTCTGTGGCCTCAGAAAGAGTGATAGGTGGACCTATGTGGAATTTGCGTCCCACTCCTAACACTATATGTAGCAAAGGGAGAGAGCAGGCACCCCACCGGGCATCGAACCCGGGTCTACGGGGTACCAAACTGCAACTTTGACCACAGCGCCAAAGAGTCTGGCTCGTTGGTATGGCAGTCAGAGTGCATACTCATCCGTAGCGACGGCACTCTGTCACAACCAGTGTCAATTTAGGTCTTTCAGGCAAAGTGCATGGAAACATTTTTGTGTGTGTGTGTGTGTGTGTGTGTGTGTGTGTGTGTGTGTGTGTGTGTGTGTGTGTGTGTGTGTGTGTGTGTGCGTGTGTGCGTGTGTGCGTGCCTGTGTGTGCATGTATCCTTGCCCCATAATATGCTGGTCACACAACTGAGATTATCTGATTTACATAACATCTCCAAAGCACCTCTTTAAAAACCAGAGGTGCTGTCAATAGAAGCGCTAGATTTAAAAAAGTGGTTATGTAAATTTATGATGGAAATGTCATGCATAAAAATGTAATCTTGGTCTGTATAAATTTAGTTGAAATAACTTATCGAGGCCATGTTCAACACATAAAGTTTGGTTGAAACAGCCTGGGCTCTTTTTGAAGGTGGTGATATAAATGGTGAGATTACCAGGGTGATGGGAATTTAGGTTCACAGCCACAGGCTAAGGAATCTGAGTAATCTGAGTAATCACTATGCAAAGGTGATTAAATATTAAATCTGTGTTTAACAATACCAGAGAAATGACAAGAGCTTCCTTTTTCAATACTTGGCATTTGCCTCTATGAACTGTCTATCTAGCATGTCAGATTATATATCTTGCAAATCTACTGTATAAATAATTATGTATAGAACATGTAAACATTGCTAACTGCAACACAATATTTATTGAACAACCATTTAAAATTAGTTTCACATAATAAAGCTAAGCTTCTTAACTAGCTTCAGTAGCTACCCCGATGTGTATTGAGTTTGATGATGCAGCTGGGCTGTGCTGTTGTACTTCTATAGCTGATTTGGCAGAATTGTTTTCTTCCAGTCAGAATTAGAATGCCAGATAGCTCTACAACAGAAAAAGCTGTGCTCGTCAGCATTTCATATCATAAATGTAGCTCAGGTTGTTGGACTTTATCCCTAAATAAATAAAATGGACTTACTTCTTTAATAAAGTACTACAGTATTAATATAATGTACAACTCATAAATCATACAACTGTGAGGAACCTTTAGCAAGTAATGGGGAAGTATTTTTTATGCATCTTACTGATGACTGAATACTGAATCTATATGACAAACATTTAGCAATGTTCTTTGTTATTAATGTTTGAAACTGATAATGTATTCAACTGTATTGATTAATTATGTATTTAACTTTAACACTATGACACTTCATTTTTGCCCATATAGAAATTTAATACACATGGATGGGTAAAATATTAATACATGAGTGAAAATTAGAATTTAACAAAGACATATAAATGATGCAAAATTAAACACCAAACCATTTAATTATGTACATGTATTATTCATTCATGTTTAACTGCATAATGTGACAGAACACAAGAGAATATGGATAAAGTCAGAGCCATCAGAATAGGCCTGGCAGACCTGTGTTCTCAGAACCTCTCATTGTACAGATGTGCTGTGATTCATCCCAACCATGGGCGTCAGTTTGTTTTGTAAAGTGCTGGGGACCACGACGGGTTCGACATGTTCACACCTTAAAAAGTGGTGGGGACAAAATGGGCCACAACAAAAAGTGATGGGGACATGTCCCCAGCGTCCCCCGTGTAAATGACGCCTATGGTCCCAACACATCCTCCCTCCTCCTCATCTCCGCTGCCCTCTTGTGTCACTCGAGCCCCCTTGTGCCCCTCTCAATGAGACAGAGAGCCAGAGTGACACTGCACAGTGCTGATTGATGAGGTGCATTGTGGGCCAGCATGAACTCCACACTTCAATGTGTTGTGAGGTCCTGCCTCTTTCATCAAAGGAGAGCGCCTGGTTCTGTGTACCTGAGCAATTCAACCCTCTCTCCCAATTTCCAGCCATCACAAAACCTTGAGACATCAGTGCAACCCAATAGCTGCTCTGTGATGGAGTGATGTGTCCACACCCAGCATCTTAAACAATTACAATGACATTACAAGATCTACACATCTAGTCATCTCTCCAAATCACATGTGCTCCCTTTTAAACACATATGTCCAAAATGCTTTTTTGTTGTCATCCAAACGACCCCCCTCTGGCTTTGAGAAACCCTTTCTATATCCACAAAGTACAGATTTGACACAGAATGGGAATACAATTTGACTTGTGTAATTCATCACATCATGCTCTCATGTTCATGGTTTCCTTTTTTATGGAAATTGTATTTAAAACTGTTATGAATTGATTGAAATTGAAAAACTATTTTATGAATTGATCTGCTGCTTTATAAAAAGTTCACTGCTTTATGGGTAGTGAACTGAAAAGCTAGCAAGGAATGACACTGAGCATTGACTTTGGCTGCAGCTGTTTACTGTTGTGGTAACCGGCTTATATGTGGACACAGTGACCTAGATCTAGTCATTTAAAAAAAATCCACAAAATGGCCAGGGACTAAAATGCCACTGTCAGAAACTTACAAATCTTATTTGGTTGTGCTGTGTATTGCCAAAAATTATGGCAGATTTTTATGAGCCTTGGATGATCAGCAAATATTTTATTTATAACACTTTCCAAAAAGTTCAGACTGGGTGAGAACATAATGAAGAGCATTATAAACAGGGTGAAACATAATAACAGAATGGGGTGTTTTGATCTGACCAAAGGAACACACAGCAATGTAACTTGAACCCTGAAAAAGACTGCCTCCTTGGCTCTGAATGAGTTTCTTCAGAATATTTGGGACACTGCTGGCAACTTAATGAAGGAATATTTGTTTTGACAGCAAATCTGTTGTTTAGATACTGTACATCTCTGTGTCTGTATATCCATTAATACAATTTCTTTAAAATCAAAGCAATTTCCCTTTTGGATTAAGAAAGTACTGTCTGATCTTATATTATCTTAAATGTCCGTGTTTAATTTAGTTGTAAAGAGAGCATGTTTGTAACTGTATACCCGGGTCTATATTGACCTTATGTACAGTATCATTATTGGCACTAATATCTTTACTTTGATAAAGGAATCTAGTTTTATGGTACATAAGGCATTATTATTATAGTATTGTATATATTATCTTTTGCAATAGTCCATTGGACATTTTTGTCTCTGACCAGCTTGTTCTGCCACTGTAGTCTGTCAGTCATCATTCGTGGATAACATGACTAAGAGCAACCCTGGGCTGTGGAGCTCAGCTTGCCCTCAAAGCAAGTGCATTAACCATTGAGCTTGCATGGAGCCCACACTGTGATAATTTAATGAACATTCTGTGAAGACAGTCCTTAAATTGCATAAGCGTTATGAGCTGGACATCGCTATGCAACTCAGATTGTACAGAACTTTATATAAATGTCCCCACCTAACCTTACATTGGTACATGATGCATTTAAATCACTTTGCATTTAACTGCCTATCTAATAAATACAGTAAGCACCATATTGCAACGATTCTTTTTTATATTAGCATATTTTAAGGCTTATGCAAAGTAAAATTTATGTATGTTGAGTGATACATAACCTGGGGAATGCCTGTATGATAAAAACATATTTTGGCTGCATGCATTAGGTCTTTGCATCACTTCCAAGGCTTCCTCACTGATGTTTTACCTGCAGTTCTATACGTATGCCCCTCTTGTTGTTATGTGTCTTACCATACTTAATGTGTGGTGGCCTTGTAAGTTGCTCTGGATAAAAATATCTGCTAAATTAAAAAATAACTATGACCACAGTCAGAATTCTCATGTAAAACCATACAATATGCATCTACTCAATATCTTTTGCTGTTAAACTACTAAACTGTAACCATGCAAGCTGTTAAACTGACATTTACTAAATTGAAATGTTGCTCAACATCATTATTAATTAATTAATTTGTGAGATTGTGAATAACAGTTGCAGTATGAAATTTCATGCCCCCTTTAGCGGCATATGAATTTATTGAAACATATAAACTAATCACAGCCTTGCACCACTGCACCAAAGCGCTGGGAATCAACCGTGATGGACATATGATGGCGGCACTATTGCTGGCTCTAGGCGATGACCGCAGAAAGACCAGCTGTCTGCTCTTCTCAAAGTCCTGGTCAGCAGCAGTACTCCCATTTTCAAAGGCAGAGCAAAGTCATAACAAAGCCACTTCAAAGTCCACCCCTGGTCCACATTTATCTAGGCAGCAGGGCAGGAATGCAAGCAACTTTGCAACATACAAATGCTGTCCCCCAGGGAGAACAGAGAAGGAGAGGGTAGCCATGTACCCGATTTGTGAAAGGTGAATTCTGGGATAGCCACTGTGTGGAACAAATGTGAAACTGCGGCAAATTATCACTATGTTTGATCTTGATCTAGTCTGACTGTCATGTCTGTTCAGAAATATTATACAGCGGGACAGCTGTGGGAGAAACATGAGCTCTTCACAGTCCTCAGACATGGGGTTGTCCTGTCTTTGCAAATGTTGAGAAAAGGCAGAGATGATTACTATTAAGTTGTGTATTTCATTGAGGTGGTGGTGGCAGGCTAGAGCGTCTGTTTCTCTTTGTACCCTGTGCCGTGTGTGCCATCTGCCTTTGCAGCTCCCTGTGCTCCCTTTATCCTTGACAGCATTCGCTCCGTGCTGTCACTCCAACTGTGTTCGTTCATGACCACTGAATGTCACTGAATGCATCTTCAGTAATGGGAGCCTTGGCATCCCATTGTAGTCACCACACACAGCACCACTGTTGTTGTTTTAAGTTCTCACCAGGAGGAACATGGCTCTAAAGATGTAAAAAGGGGATATTACTTTATGTGTGTGTGTGTGTGTGTGTGTGTGTGTGTGTGTGTGTGTGTGTGTGTGTGTACATCCATGTACATGTATGTGTGCATATGCAAGTGTGTGCAGGGCAGGATGGAAACATGACAAAGGGAATATCAGGGGGCATGGAAATCACAAACGCAGACTCAGTTTCATTACACAGATCATTGATCCTCACTGTAAAGAAAGTAAACAACAAAAACAAGGAATTATATGTTGCCTGGAAACTGAGATAATGTTCTACAAATGGTATCTACTTGTATTATAATACAGCATGGTTTTTGCATATGCTTTTCCAATATACATTTAAGGTATTTCTGTCATTAGCTTATTTTCTAGAGTATATTATGCAAGAGTCCTAGGAAGCCTCATAACAGTTAACACCAGTCATAGGCATCCAGAAAGCTGCATACCATTTCAAAACTGATATTATGCTTCCACAAAACTAGAAGCAATAAACAGTTCATCTATGGAAACAAATGCTGGAACTGCAATCTTGCATTGCAGATGGATTAGAAAAACAGCACACTCTACGTGTCACTACCTTTTTTGCCTTATCCGATAGCCATCATGAAACATTCACAAGGCTGATTCAAATTATTGGCATATTTTTGCACTTCATGCACATTGAGTTCAGCAGTCAGTTCACATTACCAAAGGGGAGAACACATCAAGAGCAATAATGAAGTTAGGATGTGAACCTGTGCTTCACCATCATGTCTGCATCCACCCAGTATCTGCTAAATATAGCAGGGAAGAGCAAACCCACTCCTTCAGGACAGGTGGCTTCATGAAGGCGTTACATGCATGTTTCATGTTTCAAGCAAAATCAAACTTAGAAACTTCAGTGACCTCTCATGAGACACAAGAAAGCAAACAGCTTCCTCAAAGCCCTCCAGTGCAGAATCAGAGAACATTCCACATGAACTACACTTAAAGTGGATGGCGTCACCATCTTCTGCAATACAGGGTAATTTAATTAAAAGAAGGTGTATATTACATTTCATCACACAGAGAGGATAATTGATTTGAAATGCAGTCCACAGCCATAAAAGTAATAGTCATTAACCATAAAAATTCAAAAGTGTTGTTATTCAAGTCCATTAGTTGGAAAATGCTGTAGCAATGAGAAAATGCTTCTTCTTTGTTTGCTTATGCTGGTCGATGGAAAAGAGTTTTGCTCTTATTTTTTAAAAGTATTTAATTTAATTTCTTTTTTGAAAAAGAAATTGCTTTTTTATCAGTACACTGGGCTAGTCTGAGGCACTGTGGTATGGCCAGGTAATATCTGAAACAGTACTAGAGAGTCTGAATCACAGACAGGAGTCAGAGTTGAGTAGAAGGTCCCTCATGCTCTGCCTTGTTGCATGGGGCCTTTTGGATGCATACAAATGTAAATTGCCTTCATTTATTCAGAACTCAAAATAAACTAGCATTTGCTCCTCTAGTGATGTCATGATAAATTGAGAAATGTATCCATTTAGCACTGCATCTCTCTCTCTCTCTCTCTCTCTCTCTCTCTCTCACACACACACACACACACACACACAAGCCATAACCACTCACTGTGATGATAACACACAGAATAATTACAGATAATAAAACAACTAATACAATAGATAATAAAAAAGAAATACCAATATAAACACATGTCATCTCCAACTTACTGTGCAAGACTACCAAATTGCTGAGAGCTAAATGGCATCAATTTGTTGGCAAGGTTTTGTATTTTTCCCTCCAACAATGTCTTTGGCAATGCACTGTGCATGATGGCTCTTGGTGCAGCATGCTGCTGTAACCTTGACAAATGACCTTGAAACCCACAGCAGGTCACATGAATAAGCTAATGCGACAACTGCCCTAGGACACAGGTAAACACCTCAAACCTCATTATGTAAAACAGGCATGAACACCACAGCTCCTGGCACCAAAAAAGACAAAAAGAAGAGCAGACCATTTCTCCTCAGACCCCACATTCGCATTATAATGCACAGTGATAATCCAGATCTTTCCTTGTCTCTGTCGCCACCCACACTTCAGGGAATCATTTCAAGGCTGAAATTAAGACAAACTTTTAACCCAGCTGCTAATTAAGCAACTGTTTACTGAAACATAGGGAAAGTGAGCCAGGGTGGACATTTTCTGTGTAGATCAAAGAAGGGCGCCCTGTCTGTGTGCAGATACAGTGCAGGATTTTTTTTCTTTTTCACAACTTTTTTGGACCTCTTAAAAGTGAGTTACAGATGCTGAATTTACAGGAGGAAAAATTGTTGCCATAACCTTGAACAAGTAACTGAAAATGCAGCCAAAAAGCACCAAGTGCAATGCAAGATATACCCAGTGATTTTGGTTTACTTGTGTTAGCAAGATTCAGTATCATGCCATGTTTGCTGTGGACAAGTCCCATTTTCCATCCCAAAATTCCCATGTAAAATATTCACAGTTATTTAACATTTTCACATCCATTTTTGTCATATGATTTAAGTCTTCCATTAGATAAGAACATTTTTGTATTATGGCTAAAATACCAGCATGGTAGATGTTAATTTGAAATTTACCGACATCTCTGACTGCCCTTTATTGCTTGTCTATTTAAAGAAATAATAAGACAAATAATTACCCAGGGTAAACCCTCCAATGGTTATTTCAGTTTTTTCAGACATTTGACTATCATTTCTGTTACTTATATCTGTTATTTATATAATTTATGCTTGTCAGTCATCATTTTCCAGTTTGACTTACAAAGCATGACCTACCTTTTTATTTCTTAGTCATTTATATAGTTGGAAATTTACTGTAGCAATCCAGACTGAGTACTTTGCACAAGAGTGCAATTGCCCTCCTGGGACCCAGCAGCCTCTTGGTTCTTTAAATGCTGCACCACTTTGCTGTAGCTATTAACTGTTGGGTTGTGTAGAACAGCCAAGATGTTCTTTATTCCACATCTAAAAAGAAGAAACAAACGAGAGACTATATAACCTGCCAAGCCTTTGGAGAGGTGCAACTCTGCTGTTCAGTCATACAGTCCATATTCATCACTTCCAATATTTTTGCCACAGTACCTCAATGTATGTACTGTGTGTGTGTGTGTGTGTGTGTGTGTGTGTGTGTGTGTGTGTGTGTGTGTGTGTGTGTGTGTGTGTGTGTGTGTGTGTGTGTGTGTGGTTATTCCTGTAGTGTACTTAACAAGGTGGACATGTTCAAGTTTTTCTTAGTATTTGTACAGTTCTACAACTGTACAGGGTAAGCAGCAAAATGCTCAGATGGAGTTAGATTTTTTGCAAGAAACAGACAAGCAAAAAGAAGAGACATATCAGCTGTTCTTTTTTTAGAACACAAGCATAAGTACTGCAAGATCTTTTCCTCAACTCGTAATGAAAGGTTAAGCATACATTCTTTTCTGGCACATCACAGTAAATGATTAAATAATTCACCTCACAATTAAACATGAAAAATTGATTGGACTCAAACTGCCAAACACTGCTATCTGAGCAGAGAACCAAATGTAATACTTTTTACTGAACTAATGAGGCAATAAAACGTGTTTTGTGCAGACCATAAAACTGCAACTTGCATGCATAATTCTGGTACAATTCAAAGTGCTGATTTTTTTTTGGCCGACCTCTGTCAGTCCATGTCTGCTGATTTTTAAAAATCTTTTTTCCTTACTCATTTTACTTTATTGACAATTTTATATCTCCACCATAAATTTTACAAGCAAGTTTCCTGTACCTATTTAAAAAGTGAAATTGGTCAGCAGAGAGATTACTAACTTTCAATGTCCCTCTTTTAACTGATGAAACCCTGAGCAATAACAATTCAGGTCATCTTGCTGACTAATGCCAGTTCTTGATACATATAAATACAATGCCACTGGACTATATTTAATCTACCTGCACTGTGAATTGTGCTTCATCCTTAACTCACAAAAGTGAAAAGTCAGTAAAAGTACACAGATAGAGTATACATACACATATATACTTTAATGTATTCCAAAATATCCTTTATTGTTCCTGTGACTAATGAACCTATTATATTGTGTAATAAGAGCAAGCATGTCAGTTAAGGACAAAGCTTTGACTGAATCTAAGCCTGAAATCTGCTGTGGTTATGTAGAAATTCAGATCTATTGTCTTGTTTAACTTATTCATGTGAACCACACCATGCCCAGCGCCAGGAGAAAATACAGAGGGGTGCAATTGCAAACCACAGGGGGGGCACAAAAAGTCATAAACACTATGTAGACATCGGGATACAAGGAGACAACTGGGGGTGCACCAAGGTCTGTCTGGGGGTGCAGTGTACCCCTACGCACCCCCATAGTGCTGGGCCTGAACCACACAATAACCACATAACTGTCTCACCTACAATTTTTTTTGACTAACTTTAGTACATTAGCATATTGTGAATGATTTTACTGTACTCCTCTGCCTCTTTAACTTTTGTGTAAACTTTTTGAATATCACTCCTTGGCATCACTTACAGTACTTGGTGATTCCACTCTCCCACTCCCCTGACCAATTTCATGCCCTTTGCACATTTGACACATTTACTAATGGCATCCCAGGCTTGAATACTGGATGTGGTTCTACCAATTAATTGGAAAGATTAATATGTCACTTTGGTAAAACAGATAAGAGGGTAGGCATAGCACAGGTGGTTAGACTGAGTTACAATGCTACCACAATATCTGAGCATTGCCAGAAAGCAGCTCAGTATTGTTGATTATGGTCTTGTGTGTAAGGTTGCTATTGTGGGTGTTCATTACAGGCTGAAGTATTTCTTCCTGAGTGGCCAAGGCTCCTGTAAAACTCCACTGTACCTGTACACCCACAATAATAGGTGTGTAGATAGTATTCTTTGGTTCTATGGCGCTACAACCAAGGAGAATGAAAGCCTAACCAACCAAGAAGTAATATATTCACATAGAAATTAACACAAAGTGTACTGTATATTACAACTGCTCTGTGTAGAAAACCAACTAGGAAAAAGAATCGGAAATGAAATTGGACATTGCCATTACTGGCCTGATCTTAGAAAAGGCTACATGATGCAGTCGAGAAGGGGAAGAGCTAGCGTGGGCCTGACAAACAGCTGCCAAGACCAATGGTTTTCTCTGCTGTGTCACTGACAGAGAAAATAGAGGGAAGACAGGCTCATGACCCCAGGGTCGTCTAATTTTGCAGGTACCACCTCCACTTTTTTCCTCTTGTGAAGAGCTGGTGCCCATGGGGTGTCTAAAGCTACTTTTTGATCTGTGTATAATCAGAGATATGGCCTCTGAGAGCGTGTGGACAGAGGTGCTGATGATGAAATGACTACTGAACCATGATTTTCGATCAATCCCCATATAAGAGGAAATGAAGTCAATTATTTGCTGTTGACAAGATTACATTAAATGGATTGTGATTATAAGGTTGTGCTGAGCATTTCAGACTATGATGATGCTTATTTTACTTGATGCAATCTCTAAAAGTCCACCTCTTAGGTTATGATGTATGCATACAAAGTCTGAAACCAATGTAATCGCCATTAGAATGCAGTTCAAACAATATGAACTATGGGTTGTTTATCCAACCAAATGTATATTGTCTTTTCACCTGGCTTAAGCAAAACCTACAGTGGGAAAATTTGCTCACACAGCAAAATATGCCAGAGTTTGTCTTTGCACTACTGTGACAACCACTAAGGTCTCATTCACACTGCACCTTACTGTGGTTGGGTGTTTCCTTTTCTGCCCTTAATATGGTACGGATAACACACAGTATGATTACTAAGGGAAGGATGACCACAGTTGCCTGTCCTGCAAGAAGCAGGTTGTGAAAATCGTCATTAGAATCACTTGGTATGGTAATAAGCATTAATTTATGTGTGACCAGGAAATATAATTAATAACAGCTAGTAGTTGCACAAAAAACAACTATGTCAAAAAATTATTTGCAAAAGCAGTTTTCTGGGTAGCTAGCTAACCACCAATTGACTCATTTTAATAAGAAAGTTTAAAAGCAAAAAAAATGAACAGTGACCACTTTTTCCCTGCCTTATTTTGCATAATTCTCCAACATTGGTCTCGACTCCATGCTTCAAGTTTCATCCAAATGACAATTATGTGCACAAATTGGAAAGAAAAGGGGATTTCTCAAGTATTTTATTGCAAAGAAGAGTTATTTTTATTCACTTGTCTGCTATATCAGTTTAACAGCAATTTTGTAGAAGCACAGTTAATCATTGCTCATTTATAAATTCACAACTGTCAGTGTAAAACTTTGTTGCAGAGAAAACCATGAAATGATGGATCATGAATTAATAATACCCAAGCTGAGCAAGAGTTTATGAATAAATTATTCCAGTTAACTTTCAAGCATCATGTGGTTGTAATATACTGAAATATGTTAAAAACATAACACACTTATTTTTCATATTTAAAAAATACATCAAATTATGCATATTTTTAGTTGTCATGCAAAATGTATAACCTATACCCGACCCACTTACAGGTTTCCCCACTTTTACGTTACAATGCATCCATGGTAACCCATTATAAAGTTAATTTTCAAGGACTTATTTTCCCACAGCTGCCTTGTTGTAAGCTGAAGTCACGTTCTTGATCACAAACTAGGAATCCAATTCTTCATAAAAAAGGACAACCTGAAGTACAGTACACACATCAGTATTGCAATTCACAATGAGTGATGTTTGGAAATGACAGAGCCGTGAGAACAACAAGATCTAAATCATAGCCTTCAGACAGGTGTTTCTTTAGGCTACAGGACAAGCAAGACTGTGCACACAATCAAAGGGTGAAATGGATGCATCTTAAGCTCCCCCTCTTGATTTTGTTGGATAAGCATGATTAACTAAAATAAGAGAGACAACATGGAAAATTAAAGCAAAGACCCTGAACAGGGGTAAGAATCTTTATTGTCTATCATCTTCTCAGACTTCACGCACAAACTTGTTTCTCACTTGCATTCTCACCAAAATCAGGATTTTGTGCCATTACACAAGTAATTTTTATGTGTTAAAATGTGGATAGCCATGAAATGTGAACAGCCTGTATAGTATTTTCAACAAAATCCAACAGTTTATCTTTTATGGTTTGCTTTCAATTTCCTGTGCCCATTTCTATTAAAATCTTTAAAAGCACATTAGTGAATGGACACAGATGTCACAATGACATTGATTTGCTTCTTTGTAATCATGTTCCACTCTTCCAAGAGCTGTGTGCTGTTCAGCAAATGTCTCAGGTGCACTCTCTGATGTGCAATCTGTTTTCATTTGTAGATATAACAACTTCAGTCTAAATCCAGAAACAAAAATACTGTATATAGTATGTTTAAAAAGCTACATATGTCACCGTAGAAGAGGCTATGTAAAACATAATACTCTAATAAGTAAAGCAACATGACAGAAAACATGCAGAATTATTACAAAACACCGGTAACACTCCACTTGAAGTGAGTCTTATGAAGCATTCATTACACCTTAAAAAGCACTAAGAATCACAACCATCATACTACAAGCATACACACATATTATAGCAAGTGTAGACACATATATTATGTCACTAGTTTCACAATACTGGGCTTGTACTCTCTGAAGTCCCACTTCACTGTGCCCTGTAGTGAATATTAATATCACAGTGCATTCTGCTTGCCAAAAAAAAAGATGTAAGAATAAAACACATGCAGTGATCACAAACACTGGGACAGAATCATTGTTATACTACTGCTGTTTAAAACCCAAGAATCAAATAATTGTAAGAATCAAACAATTTGCTAATAACAATCAATTTAGACTCACTTTAATAGATATAATACCATACCAAATGAAACACAACAGGCATAAAAATGAAAAAGGCAAAAAAAAGTTGGGCAGTTTAATCCAGTGCCTGCATGCCAATTGACATTGCAGGAATACAGACTCTTTCTACAGATGAAATAACATACCTTATTGAGTCTTTGAGTAGTCTTAAGATCAATGGAAGCAATGCAGGTGAAAAACTGGCTTTCTAAGATTCTACAAATAACTCAGGAAGCATCACGTCCTGAAAACTAATGTAAAAAAAGGCAATGCCAACCAATAAGAGTTTATAAGGATCAAATCATCCTGGATGGATGCGATTCCTACAAGCAGAGTGCCCTCTCATTCACTTTAATTTACCTAATGAGGCAAATCGTTCTGACACAGAGCTTTACATCAATCCAGCAGACAGTTTATGTCTTTGACAGTTCAGTCATCCAATAAGGATACACGAGCAGAAATAAAAGTCAGCATGGCCTCTAGCGTGATCTTGTATTTTCTTTGCGCCTGCATCTACAGTGCAGCATGCCTTTACTGTCAGACTTGGCCAAATACTATTTGTTTGTCTATTAAAACAAACAAAATGACAAATCAGATGAGTACAGGGGTGAGGTTATCCAAACAGATGCATTCAGAGGTGATTTCACTGACATTTGTTCTATACTTCTCTGTATCATGAGCCTCTGGTAAGGTAACTGTACAAGAGCTGAGCTGGCTCAACAAATTTTTGGCAGCAGCTGAATTACCTGCATTGGGATAATAAGCAGAGGAGAGAGACCAAGAAGGCTCTACCTCTAAGGAGAAGTAGTTAACTCAGTAAGTGCTCACCACCTATAGCTACTATGTTTGGAAACCTTGTTATCAACCTCTTACAGCACATTTCATGATATTTATGAAGGCTTATGATAATGGTTTTGGCAATTAATTAAAGATTCAATATTTGCCTATAAAGGACTGTAGTCCTAATAGTCCATTACATCATTTCACATAAATCTATACAAACAATTCTTGTATCAGTTATACTCTGCTGTCAAGGCTACAGGTGTGTTCATGGGTCAACACATTTTGGACTTCACTTTTGTATTTCCATGTTTCAATAATGATACAACATTAGATATTTTTATGCAACTTTGATGGCAGTCTCCATGCACACTGTCTTAGCCACAGTGATATAATTGCTGCATGAGCCAGCTTGGTATGATCATATGCCATAATGTTTATCTTTAGTTTTCAAGGCTACACCCATCCAGTAACACTTGTGTGAAGATTGACAAACAAAAAAATCAAATATTCTTCAAATAAATACAAATATCATTCTATGATAATTTGCAGAAGTTGGTGAGCACAACAAGCAGAAAGTAAGGAAATTGAAATGGGAGAGAGGGAATTAGATCAATAACAGACTTGGCAGAAGAAGAATGAATACATACTGTTCCTTCCCTGTGGACAGAGGGGTTTTCATTGTGTATTATGGTGAGCAGTGCCACAGAGTTGAAGTATTTAAGTATAACAGTTATCTGTACAGCCTGAATATATAGCCTGTGAAAGAATTGTCTGATCACATGTGTGAGGTAGGGTGAGAGAGATTTTGCAAGATATGAATTATGGGTTATAGAAATCATCTAAGCTATATGAGTTTAATTTTATCATAACGCCATTGGGAGATATTCCCGATTCATGCCTACATACGTTTTTGTGCATATAGAGTGCGTACAATCAAAATGACGTACATTTTGGAATTCATCAATTCGAGCTTTCTTAGCTCGAATTTGTTCCAACATATGAACGAATGTTTCACAACTGCTCCAGAGCATATACCCAAGTACATAAATTTGAACAAGATGGCGTGTTTCTGATAAAATTGTACAAGTATCAAATTTATATGTAAACAAAATGTGCCTTTGTAGTTGAAATACATAAAAACATGATTTGATTTGAAATGAAAAAATACACCAAGTATTTAATAGTAGTTTTACACTGTAATTAAATTACTTGCCAAAATACACTTGGAAATCTGTCTATACTGTAGGTGACAGATGTTGCATGCTGATCAAGTATTGGATTTTGCACCTAAAGGCAAACACTGCACTCACTACAGGTGTGTCCTTTTTGGGGAAAAAGAAAACATGCAAAAGCAAGCCCGTGAACCATTATTACCTGGGAGTAAATCCCACCACAGGAAATAAGTAGGGATGCACAATAACTGTTTTTTACAACCGATATCGATAACCGATAAATTTCTGCTTCTCATATCCAATACCGATAACCGATAACATTTTTTATAGTTTATATACACACTTCAGTGTAGGGATGCACGATATAGCCATCGCAATGTATCGCACAGCTATTTTTAGCGCAATAACAGCTATCCCCGGTATGTGGCGTTAGGTTTTTTCCCGTATGTTTTTCAGTGGCTGCGGGTGAGCTGGAAACAGGGGAAGCGGAAACACCACATTTAAATCTATCATTACTTTCAGCCTGTTCCCCTTTATCCTCCTTGATTAACAATAAAACAAATAATTCACAGAATAATTGACACCAATAGTCAATAAATGATTATGCTCGCGAAACAGCGCAGATTGTCTGTAGTTTGTGTGCTTGCGAAAGCGACAATGTGAGATTGTATAATTAACAAGGATGGCATTTACCGATGTAAATTACGTTAAATGCTCCTGACACATCACAGCTTTTGTGAGGTCTGTGTTCTAAACGTTATTGTTCATTGCACTCAACCTAACCTGAAAGTTTATTCTCAGTAATTTAAATCGATTTAATTAAATTTAGCTCCATTTTGTAATTTGAATTGTTTAACACAAGAAAGCTATAATTTGAAACATTTAAGAGAAAGCTTTGGGATTACTTGCCACTTAATTATTCAAATTGCCATCCTTGTTATTTTGAGCATTTAAAATAATTTAAATCGATAAATGCCATCCTTGTTAATTATACAATCTCGCGTTGTCGCTTTTGCAAGCAGGGAACAGGGGAACAGGCTGAAAGTAATGATAGATTTAAAGGTAGTGTTTCTGCTTCCCCTGTTTCCAGCTCACCCGCAGCCACTGAAAATCATACGGGAAAAAACCTAACGCCACATACCAGGGATAGCTGTTATTGCGCTAAAAATAGCTGTGCATACATCGCGATGGCTATATCGTGCATCCCTACCTGAGTGTAAGAAAGGCTAAGATGTAGTGAGCAAAGATGAATTTAACATTATAGCTCTGCCTCTGTCCTAACCAAATATAAATGATATCACTACTGTTGTAATCACAATAAAAACAAGAACAGTTCCAATTTTTCAAATGAACACTTTTGAACATTATTATTATTATTATTATTATTATTATTATTATTATTATTATTATTATCCAAGGAATTTAGGTTTCTTATATCGGTTCTATTTATCGGCGAAAATTTTATTATTGGAGTTATCTGAATGACGTAATTTTTTGCAATATCGGGCCGATAATTATCGGTGCCGATAGTTATCGTGCATCTCTAGAAATAAGGTAAATACAAATGAAGAGCCCAAGTGCAGAGGATGAAGTGCAAATTTCCAAACATTTCAGTCAAACTACCTGCATAAAGGAACCATTATTATAACCCCTTTATATATAATTACATGCTGAAATCTAGTCTGATCACACTCCTGACAGATACTATGGTACTATGGTGGGGATTGCATAAAACCAAATACATGCACTCTCTTGCTGATGGAGTGGACTACTGGTGTTCTAGAAGGCCAGTGGATGTGTTTGGACACAGTAGGGGGCACGCTTTTGTGCACAGCTAAGAGGGTGCTCAAGATGATGTTGGTTGGCTGAATCCTCCAGAATATGGCCATGAAACATGGTTTTTGTCCACCAACAGATGAATATCCTCAAGAGGACCCTGTGCCCGATCGTCTTCAGAGAGCAAGTCTACAATTCAGACTCACATGAAATTGATGAGCATCTTTGAGTCTTGAGTTTGAATTACATATGCTGCATTTTGCATCATATTCACCCTGTCTTAAATCTGTAAAGTCTATTCCCACATACTTTCTATATGTTGGATACAAATTTAATTGTCAGACAATACAACATAAAGACAAACTGGAGTCCTTTCAAAGTTGCACTTATTTTGACCAGTGATTTACTGATGTTCCAGACATTCCACAAGTCACACTACAAAATATATATATTTTTACTTGCATTCGCTTTAAGATTGTTTACATCTCTGAATCAGAGTAAATATCATACTTTTTTTGCCTTTCAGCAGCATCAGCTATACCTGCTACTTAGAGATAAAAATGTTATTGTTGAGGCGTTCACTTATGCTAATTATAGACAACATGCACAAACACCTAATTTAAGGATACTTAGGATTCATCATAATACAAACAAGGATAGGAATGAATCTGAAATACAAAATAAATATGTTGTTTCTACAAACATTTTGATGAACAAGGTCTATTGCGTGTCATTCTGGGTGTGTATATCTGCTAAATAAATAATACATACAATTATTATTATTGTTATAGTCATTAGTAGTATTATTAGTAGTAGTATTTTCACAGAGGTAATATGTTTAATAGGTAAATTGTATAATAAAACCTGAAAATGTGCTCCTGAATATCAATGTATATAAGCATTTGAAAGCAAAGACACAATCTACTTTTATTTAGCAGCTGTTATAGAAAGCGTTGCACTTACAAAATGTGTTCCCAGTGAACTTTTATAACTGCAATATTTTTTTTCTGTCAGTGACCTCACAGTTTCTGTTTGTTATTTGTACCAAATAAAGAGGAAGGTAAATGTGAATATATAAAGCTTTTCTCAGTATGAGCACAAAAAAGGAAAAATCAATAGCGCTAGACTGAATTTTAGCAGCTGCTGACTCGATGTGTCTTTAGGAGATTGACACACGGTGGATAGAGGTCAGTGAACACAGTGCAGCCTGAAGGCTGTGGTGGCCAGTGGTCAGAGAGGGCCATGCACTGCTGTCCTCTCTCCTTCCCCACACATCCATCACCAGGACAGTGCTATTACTCTGTGTCTCACCAATGAGCCAAACCAGCACACCATTATGAAACCAGAGGTGGCTGCTGATGGACTTCAGCAAGTAGTACTGAAATTCTCCACAGTCAGGTGGATATTAACAATAGTGATTAAAGAATTGTAGGATTGGAAAAAATACATGTGCTGTCTTTAAGTAAAACTTGGACCTGTAAAATAATATGTAATATATAGGTGTGTGTATGTATCAGCAAGTTTAGAATTTTAAAATAACTGTACAGGAATACATGTTTGTGTAACCTTGTAATGTAAAATACCTGACAGGCCCTAAAATATAACATATTATCTAATACTATTAATACTTGATTCTGACTTCTTAATGGCCGTGCATATATATTATGAAAGCATAGTGATATAGCTTTAGCAGCTCTAAAATAACTTTGATATTTATACACACAAACACACAGCTAAACAAACAAGGGTCAATGTCTCTCCAGATCATCTACTCATCATCTCATGTCAAAATTGAATTCTATATCTATATATTATGAGCATATGAACACAGACATTTTAAATGCATAAATTTAATTTTAGCTAGTCGGGTCACTCAACTTCTGCTTTTTCGGTTCTACCAAGTCCCACAGACATGTGAAATGGTGCCTAAAGCCTTTAAGCTAGCTAGTCATCTTCATTATAGCTACTGCATTTAATGATATGAAGAGCTATTTAGCCAAGTTATCCAACATCTGCCTCTTGAGTAACACTACGTCCCGGTAGCTGAAGCCTTTTAGCAAACAAGATAGCTAGTTTATTCAAAATAAGCATCATTAATCAGCCATCAATTGCTATTTTCAGCTAGGACCTATTCCTGACAGACTAAAATTCTCCTTATGGGTGGCATGTCCTTACACCCAGTACTCCTAAAATGTACAGTACACTGTATAAATAATGTACAGTCAAAGCTGGGAAATCCCTGTTATAAAGGATGGGAGAGTAGATTTGGGATTGCACCACACAGAAGTGTATGAAGATGTATAGTCATTTTAGTGTGTTGCCTTTAAATGACACCTTGGGCTAGGTTTATGACACAAAGGGTTCATGTTCAGTTGCCAGGTAAGGGACTACAGTTATGTCCTTGAAGGAACCTGCCCACTGGAAGGAACCTGAATTGTTCACTAAAATAACGGCCTGTAATTCTGAACATTTAGTATCCACAGCTTCAGTATAATATTTCACTAAAATGTTTTCTCATGTGAAAGGAAGATTATGAACTGACAGAAGTGATTTGTTAAGGAATGGCAATTAGCCCCTTGGTAGAAAGCATTGTTCTTATTTTTCTCACATTTTAGTTATATTTACATGTTATAATTACAAATGTTGTCATTTGAAAGGATAATGTCTCTCTGAATCAAATTTCCTTAGGAGAAAAAAGAACAAAACACCTCCTGTTAAGGAGACTGAGGCAATCCGCAGGTGTCTGGAAGCACATTACTAATGAGTGGAGCTTTTAGCCCCTGGCTTACAGTTGTGTACAGGGTAGTTAAATGCTGCCTTGAGAAAGGTCAGTGGGACCAAAATGGTCCAGATAATGAGCCAGAACTGCCTATTTAAAGACACCTGCAGTAATGATGTGGGGGGTTGGTGACATCATAACCCGGCTGCCAATACCAAATATTAAATCATAGAATCATTTTCATGGTGGTTCAAGAAAAAAAGGAGAGAGAAGGCAGAAGGGGAAACAAAATATGCAATGTTATTCTGGCACTGCATGCTCTAGAATATATTTAAATGCCTGCCTAGTATGGAGCTATAGTTTAGATATGGTATGATACAGTATATACAATTTACATAAGTGGAAATTTTTTACCCATGATGATATTGACGATATGACATTGACACGTGTGCTTTGCACTGCACCCAGCTAATTTTATGTTCTAAGACCCTCTGGTATACATACTTGGGCAGTGACAACTGACTTATTGACTCTCTACATAAAGCATTGGTGTATCTTGGTGTATATTCGCATAGCGAATTCAGGACTTGGAAGAGAACAACGGGTGATGCAGCACAGATTTATTGATGCAGGGCTTGATCAGTTAAAATGGCATAATTAACCCTCCTATTGTCTTAAGAAATACTAACACCTATTACCTTTGGGTCACTATGACCCGGGGTCCAATTTATCGCATAACTCAACTAAACCTTTGAATACAAATGTGAAATTTGGCACAATGTTACAGCTATAATTGTAGAATACAACCAAATAGTCATAAACAACATAAGCTGTTTTGTTAACTCTCTAGCGCCCCCCAAAGGTTCCATGCACTGCAAAAGCATGAAAAATGTTTTGGATACAGGTAAAATTGTTATAAAATTCCCCAAAATACAACTCTTAGCCTTTTAAGATGTAATAGATTCTGATATTTATGAATTGAAACTGTCTCAACATAAATTAAGTCTATAGGGCCCCCTTTTGAAGTAGCCGACTATAACATCTGAATGTTCAAATTTTGTAAGAGAAAGAAGATGAAGCTACAAACTTATGAATGCCAATGCAACTATCTACAGACATATTCAAACTAAGTCAAGGAGGTTGTGGTTCTGTAATATTACCATGAACACATCTAAACTGCCCAACCAAGACAAGTTGATTTCAAGACTGATAGCAAAATCTTTGAGTTACTGCTCTTTCCAACATCCATATAATCCAAACATACACTAATTCAAATGAATAATAGACAAATAAGAGCTGGTCTTAGTCTAATCTCTCACCCTTGGCCTTCCTGTTATGGTTGGACCTCACAGGGATTGGTACAGCCCCTATCAGTGTAGCTCAAATGATCACTGAGACACTCAAGCTACCCCACCTCGACAAGGTGCCTGCTCTGTATCGGGGTAGATATGGGTAGGTAGGGTAAAGGGATAGTTTGGTAAAGTTTGGGGGGAAGGGGGTGGTTTTTTATTGTATTTTTTTTGTTGTTTTTTTGTAGTTTTTTTACATGCAGTCCCTCTCATTATACATTGTGTTGACAGTGTGTAGAAAAGTCATGAGGTGTTATCTCAAACACATGACTGGCAAAAGTTGTAAGCATGTGTTTGCATGCCACTTGCATCTCTGGCAGATCATTGGGGTTTTATTATCAGACCCTGTGCAAAGATGACATCGCGCACCTTTGTGGGCTGGTGTCGGCACTAGCTTTGGTGTTTGGGCACATCTTTTTCTTGCCTGAATCACCAGCGATGCCGATGTTACATTATTTGGAATGCGCTCCCTCTGTGCCATGATAGGTGCCACAAGATCTTTCCCTAACTGTTCAAGGAAAAGTCTACACTTGTGCAAGGTCATCTTCTGTGCTGCTAATAGTTGAGCATGTATAAAATGTCAAGTCAATCATTAGAGGTCAGGGGGCATCAGTGGTTTTGATACAGTATGGAATACAGTATGGAAAAACATGGAAATTGTGTACTGCTAGCAACCTAGCATGCTAAACTAACATGCTGCCAGTACTGAGGCATCTTAGCTGGTTTTGTTTTTGTTTTCCCAGTCCATGTGCTCTTGTTTACTGTTTCTCTGTGTTCCAGCCCTGCCCTGCTCTCCGCCCATCTGATTACCTGATCGTCTCCACCTGCCTCCCCGCGCACCTGCATCCCATCTCCTCATCTGCCCAGCCCTATATCTTCCCGGCTTGTTTCTTGTTTTGTTGCCAGTTCGTCTCAGTCTTCTGTTTCGCTACTTGCCGGTTGTTTTTGTGTCTGCCTGCTGGTTCTGTTGCCTTGCCTGTTTTTCCTCAACTTCGTTTCCTCGATCTGCCCTTTTGGTTTTGGTTGCCGTGTCTTCTGGTTTTGGTCTCTGCCTGTTTTGACCACGATTTTTGGATTACCCTCTGGATTTCATAAACTCCTTGTGCACCAGTCTTCCTGTCTGCGCCTGAGTCCCTGCCTGAGTTCTGACACATGCATGCTAATATCTTTGAAATGGGCCTAGTACCAGGTATTTATGAGTATGAGGAAATACTTGATGAGTTTGTGGCACTCTGAGTTAGACAGAGCTGCTCATAAAGACAGTTCAACATCAAAAGTTATCTCGGGTCATATTGACCCTAAGACAATAGGTGTTACTTTTTTGTGGCAGCTACACTGAAATGATTTTTTTTAAAAATTTGCCAGATTTCCATTTTTGGGGTCATTTTAGGAAGCTACAAAGGAGGCCATGTACTTAGATTAATGTTTTATATCATTTTTTTAGGTTTGAATATGATTTTGGGTCATTATGACCCCAGGACAATAGGAGGGTTAACCCCTTCTCTCTGCAAACTCTGTAGAAGTAAAATGTAGTTGGGAGTGATTATATGCTGCAATCACCAAGTAAATCAGTTACCCAGTGTGCTACGTGTGTGCTTCATACTGATAGTCACAGGGTTATGCATGTGACTTCAAGCAAATGTTATGGAGAAGATTGTGAATGTTGGATGTTGCAATCATTGATTCTGTAAGTGACTTTCAATGAAAAATAAAACTGGAAGAAAATCATGAATGTATCTCAAATGCAACAAGGAATAATTTGAAGCATTCTTTCCATCAGGAATGCAATGTACCTTAGTGAGATATGATTGTCATTCCAGTTATACCATCCAGTAACCCTCGTTTTAATCGTCCTTGGTTTAAGCCTGTAGTGCAATGCCAAGGCCACAACACTTGCAGCAGCTACTCAGTTGTGTTTCTGTAGTGTCCCCCCCCGCCCTGTTGTTAAAAGTCCAATAATGATAAATGTCTGTTCAAGGATGAAAGTTGCATTTAGTGACCTTTAAAGTGCAAGCTAGAGAAATTAGCTTTCTGAATCAATTCAGAGTATGGCACAATAAAACCACTATCACTAGCCCAAGGAAGGAACAGTAACGATATTTTTAGACCCAAAAATGACAGTACTGCTGTTATGGAGAATTTCAGAATTCACAAAATAGTGCAGTGGTTTCCGTTTCATTAGGAATAATTCAAAGACCATATGAAATTGTGTGCATATACTTTTAAGCACTTAAGTGAAAACATAATCATGTTCAAAGGTCACAATTTCAGTGTGCTTCTTAAAGATGGTGAAATAAAGATATTTTGCCCTAATACAAGAAGCAGCAATGGGACTGCACTGCCACATTAAAGAAAATGGTAGTACAATGTTACAAAATTTTCAAAAAATTTAGCTCAAACAACCAATGAGTTATCTGTAAAAACAACTTTACCGCATTAAATGAATATCAGTATGTCCAGTTGACACAGAATGAATCCACAGCATCGCTTCACAGACATAGTATAAAAGATTGAGAAAGCATTGTAGACTGCAGATTACATTTGCAAACCCAAACCTAACCCCTCCATATGGGATGGTCTCAGGGGAAGTCTTGGCACACACAGCCAACCAGACTGCAGGGACAAGAGCCACAGTGATGTCAAGGCTCCATTCTTAGTGGTTTGCAGTGTTCATTATACAGTTCTTGTAATGGTTAAGAAGAGCACACATAATGCCACTCCACAGAAGAGACTGCCCTGGTGGGAACCAACCATGCAGCCAATGCATGGCTTTCACCACTCATTCCCCATTTCTGTGGAGCTGTTGGGAAGAACGGTTTAGGAATAGCACCTATGAACCGCAGGTTTAAGAAAGAGACTACTGTGGTTTCAAATGGAAATAACACCAATTCACATGTCTGCTCTTAACAGCAAGCAAGCAAAGAAAAGGTCCAGGAGAATTCAAGAGAAATTAAGTGTGCATTCGCGACATAATTTGTCTTTAAACAGTGGCACTTGAAACTGGTTCTGCTTGCTACAAAAGGAAAGAGAAAAGAACACCCTCACCAGACCTCTTGTTCTTATCAGACATATCTATTCTGGTCTTACAATCAATCTGTCTGAACACAAAGGAAGCCCTGTCCAAGGCCAAAGAGTCAGAACATTCAAAAGATGAAATAAAAAGAAAGCCTTTTGGCAATTTAGTGCAGGAAAAATAGCATCACGTACACACACACACACACACACACACACACACACACACACACACACACACACACAAAAAAAATGTCTTGCTTTCATATTATTTGTTGTGACACCCCTCTAATTTGTTGATGAAAGAATAAAAACACACCACAATGGGAAAACTGGCAGTGCCAATTAGTACTTTTGATTTGCACAGGCTCTTGTTCTGTGATTTCTGGAATGTCTGTGTTTTGTGCATGCTTAATGGAATTTATTCTATGTGCTGCCAACTTCGCAAAAATGCCATGAAGAAGACAAAACAACATTCCAGAAATCATCAAATGCAGGACAGAGTAATTCAAAGTTCTTTCAAGCACATAGGATTTTATGTGGCATTTTGATAGCCTTCAGGTAGGAAAAAACTTAAAACTGCACACAAAATGTTATATATTTTTTTCTGATGATTTGTTTTTTTTTCTATAATTCTTTACTCCCCCAGCAATTCACTTTACATTTTTGTTCCTGTCGATGGAACGCCCTCATGTAGTTTAGTAGTGAGTTTAATACAGCTGTGCTGGTGTACAAAATAAACCTACACTGGGTAAACAGCCTCCAGAACTTTTAGCTCCATGGGATTAAGCAAACTACATTTAGTCTAAATGCATGACATGGCCATGACAAATGATCCAGCTAAAATGTAATGCATGATGCAAATCCACTGAAATGATTCTACCTGAATGACTCCATCCTTTAGTGTTCAGAGCACAGACATCAGAGTTTAAAAATGCAGATGAGTTTAATGACCCAAATGAAAAGGGCCAGTTGAATACTCTTGTGTATATAATGAAATTGTAGGAAAGAGCACAGGAACTGACCTGTAATATCATCCATACGTTCCGCTCTTGTTTTAATTGCACGGAAAATCTCCCGATTCCTCTTAGCTTAGTAAGAGCTTGCCATGGCTGTGATGACAGCTGTTCACTGACCCATGGTCTGGAAAGAGGAATATCTGTAGGCAACGGTGCCAGCCCTGTGGTTGCTTTGCCCCTTTTCAACACCATTTAACACCTCCCAGAACCACCTCTGTGGCCATACTAGCAGAGTGTCACATGCAATCAGTTAATGGCTTCTTCATTGATCATCAGTCTGGAAAACTGACTTCACACCACAGCAGATGCTACTAAACTGTATCTATTTTAACACAGTAGGTCTTGATATACTATGCAGGTAATGACCTGGACTTAGCCCAAAATGCACTTTATGCCCTAATATAGCCAAGTTAATCCATCATAAAAATGAATAACAGACTCCCAATGTGATGAAGCTCAGAAGTTCTCTCCATTGAAAAATCCCCATCGCAGCTAATTACAGTAGCATTTTAAACTGTAGCACAATGTGTTTAATGCAAGGTGCTATACATTATTTAGACCAGTTAACAGTACATTTCCAATGCAGCACTCAAACAGTAACTATGTTTTAAGTGTATAGAAAAAAACTACTTGATTATTTATTTGACTGAGGTATCCATGCAACATGTATTAAAACCAGATTAACCAAACCCCTTTATAAGAGGATTCTACTGTGCATAAATTGGCAGATGCTTCTGCTCCACTTGCAATAATAAAAACATGTATGTGTGCGTCATGAGAAAGTGATAAAGGCTGGTTTCTCTGATCGCACGGTCCTCAGTAGTGATTTTGATGAACTTAACATGCAGCTAAAACACTGACATTTCTCATCGGTACATTTTCATATGGGATCAAAGGAGTAATTTTCCTGATGCTGCTACCAATTTATGTGACATTTAAAAAAATGTTTACATTTGACATTTTCTTGCATTCTATCTTTCCATCCTCTGGTGTATCACCCAGTATGAGATTTTTGCTTGGTTTTTGTCAGTGCCCCGGCCCCCTAGCCGTTGTGTTTTTTGTTTTTCTGTGCTTTTGTTTTTTCTTGTGTCCTAGCCCTGCCCCACTCCCCGCCCGGTCTCCGCCCACCTGATTGCCTCATCACCTTCACCTGCCTGCCTGCGCACCTGTTCCCCATTCCCGTTGTCAGCCCTGCCCTATATCTTCCCTGCGTATCCCTGTCCTGTTGCTAGTTCGTCACAGTTGCTTTGCCTGTTTTGTCCCTGCCGTTTGTTACCCGTGTTTATTGCTGTTTTTCCGTTTTTCGACCTGCCTGTGTTTTCTGACCTGTTTTTGCCTGCTGCTTTGCCCTGTTGCCTGTTTATCTGCCTGCCTGGTGTTTGACCCTGCCTGCTCCGTTTACCCGTACCTGGATTTGCCCCTCGGACTGCCTTTCTGGTTTTTGACTCTGCCTGGTTTTGTGACTACGATCTTGCTTGTGGACTTTAATAAATCTGCCTGAATTTGATGTTTTTGAGGTCTGCGACTGAGTCCTTGCCCGAGCCCTTGACAGTTTTACATTGGTTTAAAAATAATTTGCATTAGCTTTATAGCTAGATACTTTGACGAATGTGGTCTACTCCCTTTCCACACAGCACTTCCCAAAGAAACCATTATAGCAAACCAATTAGCAAATGCCATTTTTTCACATTAGCCCCATGTATTGTTATGCTAACTGCAAATAAAGACACAATTGATTCCTATGGTTATGTAAAGAGCTCCTGGTTATAACATTACATTATATATAACAGAATTGTTATTATGCTCTTTATATATGTAGGAGCTGCAATGATATTGGTGAAATGTATTACCTTTCCTGTCCAATAAGGCAGTAACTGTGTAAAGGAATTACGGTATCTTTGCAGTGTCATTGACAGTCTCTAGGTGCCTGTTCAAGCCACCATAATGCAACTTCTTAATAAAATGCAAAAATATGTATTCAAAGCCATTTAGAATAAGGTTCCAGTGAAAAGCCACCTTATTTTCATTCTCATGGGGGTCCATAGCTATTGTTCATACAGCATGGAAGAAATTTTGATGTGTCAATAAAATTCAGTGGAAAATAACTTTGAGAAATGCTTTGGTAGCAAGCTAATCAACAAGGTAGCATTATCCTAGCCTTATTTCATTGTAGTAACTTTTTTTTACTTGTTTGCTGTGGTACACCATGTACATTTAACTGTTGATTGATTACAACATTTCAGTACAAAGATTTTCTTTAAAAATAGTCAGTGGTTTTCATTGTGCTTTGGATGACTCAGAAACATGGAAAAAAAAGTTAAGATGGACATCCTGTTGGAGGATATGGATACTCAGTTTTCATGTTGATACTGTGCCACAAGTACAGGCATTCTCATAATCATAATCATAATCTCATAACTGGAGGTAAAACATGTTTGTCTTCAATAAGTGGTAAGTGTTCTTTGAATTGTAAATCCCAAATCCATCTCTTGCTATCTCTTTATTTCTGACTCACTGAAACTTTACCACTGAATTCCTATGGTACTTGAAGCCCAAACAAGCAAAAACTGCACACTGTGAATTATGCATAAGGCATTCTATTTTAAAATGTACCTTTGAGTGGCATTTCAATGGTTTCAGCTTCCTGTTATAATTGTGTTATGGTTTGGTGGCTGCTTTCTGCTGGTTCAAGTTATCTATATGTAAAAAATGTCTTGTGATCTGAATTGATGTGATTTATTCAGGGACATTTCAAGGACATTTGGATGCCTATGGACACCTATATACATTTTCAAAACAAATGCATTAAATTCATTTTGAGAAAACACTGATGTTGTAAGTATCCATCACAGAAAAAGAGCCATCTCTGATTGCAGAGATCATTTTGGACAGACTGGACAAAGCCATTCAGTCAGTTTGAAAGCCATCAATGTACAGTAGTTTAGAGATGGCTTGGCATGTGGAAGCATGATATAAGGGTGAAACCTCATTTCATGCAGATATGTGCACTGACTACTGCAACTTCTAATGAGATGTCTGCTTTCTCTCCATAAAAATGTTTCACTGCCAAATCATGTTTCTGTAAAGCTACTGTAGAACTTGCTTCTTTGGTTAGGTTATTTGTTAATAAAGCAAAGAGCAAAGAGCTACAGTATATAAGGCTCTCATAAACATTACATAATACCATAAACACTACACTCATAAATTAAGAGTCATAAACATGTGCCAACTACTCTAGACTGTTAGAAGGTGTGCTATGTCACCATGCAGATCATAAGAGTCATCAGAGTCTGTGACATGACATTCTAATGGGGGATGTCATGCCGCCGTGCCTTGACATGAATGGTGACATAGCACATCTTGACAGTGTAGCAGCATGTCAGTTGGCACAGGGTTTTATGAATGTTTCCAAAATGTTTACAAAGATGTTAAACGGAGCTGATGAAGGCTATTTTAAATTTTCATGTAAGACATTTTGTATAAAAAGTTACAATTTACTTAAGGCAACGGCAATACTTAGGTCATGATAAAGTTTTTGGGCTAGACTACAGCATACGTTTATTGGCTTAAAGAAAAAACATTGCTGACAGTTATTTAATCAATGTACATCCTTGTTACAGTTTGTTTGGGACACCTCTAAAAAGTGTCAATCTAAGCTTCATGCACTACCCACATATTGGGTAATAATATGATTACAAGTCCAAAAACATCAAATACAATGAAATGTAAATTATATGTCATTGTAATACTGGATGATTAACACACAGCCATGTTCAGAGCACCTGACTCAAGAGTTTGGTGCACTGACCTCACAGTAATACTAGCTTTTTATTGTGAATGCCAAGTGCAAACAACAGCTCTGTCATAATTGCTAGAATAGCATTTCATCACAGGCCATTTATCCTTTCTAAAATGAAGACACACTGTCTGGTGAGTAAACTTATGTACATCATCCATTTAGTTTCATAATTATCCATGATGGTTTGTTTATCACAAAGTTTTCTGTATTGTTAATATGTTAAGAAATGGTGCACAACAATGGGGACCACTGTAATAGCCATTCAGAATAGCCAGATTAAGTCCACTGTACATGGCATGCCAATAATGTCACACATGAATTGTTTTCCCGAAAGTAATAGGAAAATTTTGTTAATAATTTCCAATGATTTATCATATAATGCAGATAGATGATAGTGATGGACATTTTTACTCTTTTTACTTCCTTTTACTGACCTGAATTGTTTCTTTCAGTTCAGTATGAAGATTCATTCAGAGTCTCTTACTTGTTCAGTAATCTGGATACGATGCACTGAAATCGAAAAATCCAATAAATATTTCTTTGATTTTTAATATCCTCAACATTGTTGTCTTAATGTATTAAAAATACATTCAAAATGTAAACTTGTCTGTATTATACATTGCATTCCCCTGTGATTTGAATAACACTGCTCCATTTCTCTCAGAAAGTGACTAAGATCACAGATTCCTTCATTTCCCTCACAGTACATCTTAATCATCACAGTACATCTTACAATCTCATTCAGTTCATTCAGTGTGTTTCCTTCTCTGGCCTAACGGTGGTGACTCAATAATACTCTTTTGTTTGATTTAAAATACCTCGAATCTAGATGACAAATTGTGTCATTAAGCTGCAGGGCAGGTGACATGACATTTAAATTCAATCCGGACATGCAGACGTAAAAAATACAAATACAATCATTTAAAAAATACAATGTCCTTCCTTCCTTAATTCTACAAAATATTTAACTACAACAGTGAAGATCCTATATGGTGGTACTTAAACAAAACAGACATGCCTCCAAGGACAAACGTATTGACTGCACCTATCCAATGCGAAATACTGAAATGAGCTAATAAAAAACAGTTCATACAGTAGATTTTTCCCATTTTAAATAGGCTAATATGATGTCATGAAACAACTGGCAACTATTTATAAGTAAAATTTCTAGATATAGTAGAAATAGATATAGTGATAATTACACAATAATGCTAAAAATTGAGTGTTAATTCTATAATAATCTAAACTTAGTAAATAGCTTCATTAGTAATTATCTTAAATGACAGTGTAGACTCGTTTTTACTGTATGCTGCAATCTCAAGATTTTGCCATATTAAAGTAATTTTGTGGGCTATGTATTAAAATGCACAGTATGGATTGAGTCACTCTGTGGTCAGAGAAAGACACTGAACAAGCTGAACAAGTTACACAGAATGAGATGTACTGAAAGACCGAATGAACGGGAAGAACTGAATAAATCAGCAGTGACTGAGTGAACTGCAGCAGGCCCACAAACTGAAAGAACTGGACAAATGAACTGCAGGCACTGACTGAGAATCATTGCACTTTGTAATGATTCGTTAAGTGACTGGGGGGGTATTTACATTCATTGACTATACTAGTGCTGATATACATCCTGGGCAGCAGCCCTCCCCAATATAACTCTTCTCCCCTCATGGCCAGTCTTATTTTCTTTTATATATTTCTATAGGCTGATGTAGTTGGTGCTCCAAGCTTGTTGGGGAGGTTGCCTGACTGGTGAGACAAATGAACAAATCTTTTAGAAGAGTGAACCAGTATTCCGTACAGTGAAAAGATTAATTAAAAAGATCTGTTCATTCGCAAACTGCACACCACTAATAGATAATAGTAAGAAGCAGTTCAAATGGTTACAAAAATTCAAACAACATTCAAGAGGAGTAAAGGACAGAAAGGGCAAAGCAAGTAAAAATTCCAGCTCAGCATAGGAAAAAATTGTCTATTACAGTCTAGCTAGTTTTAATCCAAGTCACGTGGTAATTAGATTTCACAGTATGTTCTCAGTGCCACAAGGATTTTGTCATTTGCTGATTTTGTTAGGTTTTCTGTTAGAAACAATATATTGCCACATGATCTTGGAGCCATGTGAATGTGTATTCAGTTTTGACTGTGGCTATAATTACCTCATCAATCAATCAATAATGATTCTTCTCTTTCTTTGCTAAGTGCTGTGGCACTCCTTCCATTGCAGCAATAAAATATATGATATCATGCAACAAAATGAACATTAATTGCAATCAAAGTGTACAATGCTAATGGTGCATGCTATTACATTCAGAAGAACGCAGGTGTCTGAAACTGTTTCAGTCTTGAACAGTTTTCAGCTCTGACAGGCAGAGCAGGGGCACTTTGCAACACTATGGAAGTGGAATCTCATTTGGTATGTCCACAATTATATTACACTGAGCTACCTCAGGGTGTGACTGCATATCTCATGTCACACCAAACAGTGGATGTGATTATTCCTTCTGCTGGTGCCCACAAAGATGCAAAAAGCCCTAACAAAATACCAGGGGGATAACCACAATATTTTACAACCCTCCTCGGTGTCTTGATGCAAATCTCTCAAGAGGTTCCACTTCAAACAGAAAGCCTCGCCTGTAATCCTTTGCTACACTGTACGCATGGTCCACATCAGGGCAGCGGGAGAGCACAAGCTACTCGGTTGTTATTCCTGCGGTAATCTTCCTCCACTATTTCATTCTGAATGTGCAATCAGGTGTCAGTTCAAGGATAGCTCATTTCATTGTGCATTCATAGATTTGAAATGGCAGAGCCGATATGAATTTCTGCCCGAGTTCAGAACGCGGGATGCAGCCTGCAGTATCCATAGTTCATTGCCCCACCTTTTGCTTTGTGTGTGCTTTCATTCCGAAGGAGAGCCAGATAAAAACTTAAAGCAAACGAGATATTCAGGCATGAGCAAGGTCTAAGTAGCAGTAGAGAGCCCTTTCCATCGCTGTCCATCTTGCACCCGTTTCACTCCCAGATGTATGTAAGCCACATCCATAATGTATCAGATCTGGGAGGCTCCAGCTGTAACACAGCATAGATGCCTGTCTGTGGAGAGAAACTGTTGTGTGAAATCAGCCATTTGAGTTGCAGGAATACTGGTTCACTCACTCTGGTATCTTGACAAACAGAACACATGTCCCCTAGTAGCCCAATCATTTTGAGCACATTCACTTATTTTGACTCCTTTCTACAACCTGCAGTGATGTCTAACTGGGAACAAGATGTATCAAGTGCACACTTGGAAAGCATGAAATAAACAAATATAAAAAGATTTATAATATCACATAATATTGGCAATAATGATCTAACTACGTGGCCAAACAACGGATTTTGAATCAGTCTGGATTGCACTGAGCAATCTATTAATCATATGCATTATTTTGAGACTGTTATTTCAGACCAAAAGTACAGGGCTATCTTTTATGCAAATTCAGCATAAATTCAGTAAAATGGGCTCCTGAGTGGCTCAGTTGGTAAAAGCACTCATTCCGAGTGCAGACTGAACACTACGGCCCGGGTTCGATCCCGGCCGTGTCACTAGCCGACAGTGACCGGGATCTCACAGGCGGAGCACATTGGCTTTGTTCCGCCGGGGATAGGGGTGGGTATGTCGGGAGGGGCTTCAGTCCCATTAGCAACAGTGACCCCTGCTGGTCGATCGGGCGCCTGTGGTCCACGTGCCAAAAAGCTACATATGAAATGTCTTCCTCCGACTCATCTCTGTGCTAGCTTGGCT
The DNA here is from genome assembly GCA_019176425.1 of Megalops atlanticus. Lineage (NCBI taxonomy): Eukaryota > Metazoa > Chordata > Actinopteri > Elopiformes > Megalopidae > Megalops > Megalops atlanticus. The sequence continues at coordinate 40,562,554 of CM032875.1, read as the reverse complement.
TGTAGACCGCAGAGCGAAAAGAAGCAGCGGCTGACATCACGTGTCTCGGAGGAGGGCACGTGCTTGTCTACGCTCTCCCGGATTGACAGTGGGGGTTGCGCAATGGGACTGAACATCGATGACTAATTGGGCATTCCAAATTCAGGAAATTGGCCATTCCAAATTGGGGAGAAAATGGAAAAATGACAAAAAAAAATCAGTAAAATGATCAGCTCTTTTTGAGTTGCTTTCCAGGGTGTTCAGCAGACATGACTAGTTGGTATCTGGCATTTGTGAGATTCCTCTCGGCTACAAAGACCCACAGCTGAGGCATGTGGTTTTGCTTAGAAGACACATCTACATGGTTCTGATTCATTTCAATGGGCATCCAAAGGTTGCTTCCAAATTTAACATAGAGGGAAGCCTTTGTGTTCTCAATGAAATGTTTGAAATGTGGCTGCAGTCATCTGAAAGCACAGAATTTCTGGCAGAGTGCAAAAGAAAATAACACAGATGGAGAGGTGGCAGCTATGGAATGTGGGTTCATAGGGGGGTGAGCTATGAGAAAAGGGATGAGGAGGAAAGCAATGAGGTGCAGTCACAAGATGGAATGAGTGACAAAGAGGAGAATGAATAGGAAGAACCACAAGGGGATACAAACACAATGAAAGGTCAGCTATTGAGCTGGAGCAGCAGGGTATACTGGATGGTGAGCAGAGGGTAGACACAGGAAACACTGACAACGGACTGGGTTTAGGTAAAGCTATTGTAGGAAGAACTCTGGGAAAGAGTGCAAGCCATAGAATGGGAGGAGAGGGCTTTCCAACAAATTGGGGGCTGGGGGTTATAGAGAACTTTCAAAATACCTAATATTTCTAAAAACAAAAGACAGGATGAAGAAGAGGTTCAATGGCTCATTCATCCAAGTACAGACACCTGTAGAGGTCACCTATACAGTCACAGTTGCTCAGACAACCACAACAATATAATATACTACAGACAGCGTGGGCATGGTAGAGACTCTTCAGTAATTTTAAACCTGTCAGCCAGGTAAGGCTGCACAAGTTTAAGACAATTACAGGACAAGATTCTTGAAGTTACTGGAAGGTGGAAGGGAAATTCCTGTTGACATTCAATATCTGAACCTCAAACTTTTTTGGTTGGCCAAAGATGTTGTGCACAATTCCATGCCACTAGGAATGGCAAGTAAAGAATACATAATGAGCAAGGTGCAATGATCCCTTAAAAATCTACTGCAGTAATAATGTTTAAGGTTAAGAGAATTTCCCTCTCCATGGTTTCTGTGTACTGTTTTTCTGTTCACATTTTAACAGACACACACACGTAGGTGTGCACTATTAAAGGGTAACCCCATGGAAAATTGAAAAAGTAAAAAGTTGTTCTTTACTTTACAATTCAATAGGTATGCATATTGCAAAGCACAGAAGCAGAGAAACCTTTATTTCCTTCCAAAAGAACATCACATTCTGAGAATTTCTGCAAGGTTAGCCTTAAATTGAATGAACAGAATGGGTTGGGGAAAGCAAGCAATGTTGGCTGCACTACTCAAGGAAACACACAGTGACATCTTGAGTCAAGTTGACAGGAATGAAAGAGGAAAGTGTTTCTGAGTTACAGCTCTAAATTCAGGAGTGGTTGTACTATTTCACCCAACAGCTTAACACCGGAAATGAACCTTAAGAAGTCTTATTTCATAAGACTTATATTTTCTCCATGTGTTCTAAATGGTGGTATTGAATAAACACACTAAAGTTAGCACAATGTCCTGAAGCAGCACAAATCAGATAATATAATATAATAAACTGTATTAATAATAATAATAATAATAATAATAATAATAATAATAATAATAATCTTATTATAAATAATAAGGATTTAAAATGCACAGAAAACAACAAAAATTTCATATGAAAAGAATTTCGTCCCACTAGGATGACACCTACTCTGTGATAGGGGATACCTCCAAAAGCAATGGCTCATGACTCCATTCCCATAACCACTCACAGGTTCACAGTTCAAGCAAAACAGCTAGCTTCAGGTCAAACATTTATGTTCCATTTCATTATTCATGGTGCCCTTAGCAGGGTATGAAAGCCATAAATGACCTAAACAATTTTTCATGTATCATTTATGTTGCCTACAGGGCACAGAAGATCATGTGTAGTGTTGTGGACAGGGGATTGGACAGTGGATGGGGAGGTTTCATTTTCTCCATTGAGAAAACTGCCATAGTCCTGAAAAGGCCAGTCACATAATAACAGATTGCATGGTTCTGCACAATATCTGCAAGCTGCAGACTTGTGGTGGCATGAGTGGGATTTCCTTGCCTATTATCCTTGGAGGAAATTGGAAATTAAGGTAATATTGACCATTGAAGAAAAACAATATACAACATTGCCTAGATGAACAATGCAGAAGGTGAAAAATGCTGTCACAACTGTTAATTTTCAATGCTTCACATAAAAATAAATAAAATAAACAGACATAGTCTTAGGAAATGGTTTGACTGGATGTAGGATTACAACGCTTCATAAATAACTCCCACTGCCAACTCTGAAGTAGAACTTTTTTAACCCATTTTTAGTCATTTTAGAACTCTTAGGAGAAAAATCTGAGATTTTTGGATGGATAAATACACAGCCCAGGAATTTCATGAATGCAAGAAAAGTGGTAGACATGGTTGTTTTCTGGCTTGAGAGTAACTTCATCATCTCTTTCCAACAGGCCAAAAAAAATGTCTTGAGCGCTCATGCTCTGCTGAGCCAGCTTACTTCACTGTGCTGCAACACATCAGTGTATTTCGCTGCATGGTCCTAAAGCAACATTTTGAAAGCCACTGTTGGAGTCTTGAGGTTGAGCGAATGTGATTCACAGTTCTTATCGCAGTGTCCATTGCTTGTTTCAATTCCCCAGACAATTTTCTGCACAAAACAGAGTTTACTGTGAGGCGCTCTGCTGTTAAATAAGAAGCAAAGCCTCTTTGTTTTCCAATCATAGAAGCCCCCCATCAGTGATGAGCAGGTTGATGTTCCCATGATGTCAACTCTTCTCTTCAAAATAAAAATGCATTAACCTTTGATAACCTCTAAATTCATATAGGTTTGTAGTGGCCCAACAATTCCTCCGTTAAAGTATCTCCCAAAACTGAGCAGTGTCCATTGCATCACTTGACTTGTCAACACAAAGAACCACATATTCAGCAAATTTTAGATCAGAGACTGGGGCATACAAAGCATCATCATCCTTTCTATTTAAGTACAGTCACATGGCACTTTCCTTACATGGTAGAAAATGTCCTAGTTGTTTTTTTCCTCAGCAAAAAGCTCCTCCACCATTTGCAACATGCATGGCTTTACAAGTTCAGCTTCCATTTTTTATCATTTGCCAATGCCCACATCACCTACCGTAAGGCAGCTGTACATTTTTCCTGAATGGTTGCTGCTGATGTGAATAACGTGGTTAATGTCTATAAGGATTACCCTTACCCTCAGGACAAGCAGAGTTGAAATAGTATTTATTTAGTTTTGAAGTGTCATATTCTCTCATATTCCAAACCTTACAAAATGACACACTTGTTCAAAAAGGTACAAATAAAAGCTTTAGATCTGTAACATTTGTAATGTTTGGCAAAACAAAAAAATGAAAAAAAAAATGTTAGTCCATTTTGAGTCTAATGCTTGATTCTTTCTCTCTTTTTTTCATTGTTTTCCACTGGCTGCTGCATTCATTTTGAAAATGGAGCCGAGTGCTAGGCAGCTTGCATAATGGTTGCAACCTATCCAAATGAGACGGTACATGGGTTAACCTGCAATCAGTCCACCAATTAGCATTTCATGTTATGATTCCACTTCAATCCAGCCATGCTCTTTTCACTGTTGTTAGTATTTAGTTTTGCATTGTCAAACAGTATATTGTGGTGGTACAGCATTACTGTCTGGGATATTGCTGTTTTTGCAGTTGGCTTGTGTTGGGCCAAAATAAATATCATGAAGGGCTGGATGTGGCTCATGGGCTTTCTATTGAGTAATTCAGATCAGTTACTTAAAGAAGAGAATAAGAACGCCCAAGGAAGTGGTGGGGAAATTTACAGTGTGATTGGCATGATTTATTGCATCATATTGTACAAACATTAGTAAATATCTTTTGGACAGAAGTTGCCCCTGCCTCTGCTCCTGCCCCTGCTCATTTTGGGCCTTTTTCCATTTCTGGATTTTCCTCCTGTGTAGGTATGGGGCTGACCCTTATTAGTAATTGATTTTTATTATTCAATGGCATTTTATCTTAAGATGATATGGTGATGTGGCTGTTTTAGGTTTTTGATGGAGTAAACACTTGTGGGGCAATGCACATGGGGCCTGGTGGCTGTACTCCTGGCTGAAAGGCAATGTAAGGCAGGTGACAAATTGGATAGGCTGTATACTTTTAAACATCTTGCTGTTCTTTTTGCCAAGACCTCCATACCACTAACATTTAGAGATCACAGAATGGTTGCTATATAAGTTGCTGTTTCCTTACTGTGAGCCTAGACTTCACACTTGCACTTGAATGGTAGACTATTGAGTGATGCCTGTTTTATATTTTTATTGTCTGATGTTATTTTTCAGAAAGGAACAGCTGTGCAAAGGAAAAAAAGAGTATATTTCATTCTCTGTGGCAGTGGTTGAGTGTGGGGAGACTAAAATAAAACAACCATGTCAACATTATGCAGACAGGCACAGTAAGAGACAGGCATATACTGCAAGTACTACAAAATAAGAGCAGTAAGCCTACTGACTATTTGAGAATGGATTAACAGAGGGTACATGTTTAAGTGTTTTTACATGATTGCACCAACCATTTTATTTCATGTATTTATTCTGAGAGGAAGATGTCCTTGAGTAAAATGTTCACTGGTTATGCACACTTGCTTTACCAGTTGCTGCATGAGCCTGTAGAAATCCAGGTTTGATGAGGAGTTCTGCCTCTACATGGCAGAACATGTAGAAGCCAGATTGTTCCATAAGACTAGAGGCAGAGCTGTCCAAGACACTTGCTGATGTGAGCAAAGGAAAAGCAGCAGGCAGTGATGGATTACCAGTGGACTTCAGCAAAACCTTTTGGCCAGGGGCTGGAAGCAACCTGTTGGCAGTATCTAAAGGAGAGAGTCTGTGACAAGTTTCTGCTACTCAGCTACTCCCAAGCAACATTGATTCTACTGTCCAAAAAAGGGCAATGTGTGACTTTAGAAATGCTGAACCAGCAAAGACTAATGTTAGCATTGGGCTATGACAGCCTATAATTGGATAGCTAAAAAAGGGACCTAGAGAGGCAAGGTGATAGAAAGTACAGACTTCAATAATACCAATCCAAGAAAGTTAAACTTCTTCCTCTAAAGTCATCTTCTGATATAGACAAAAACATGCTAGCTAACTGCTATATTGACCCACTGAGCTAAGTTGTAATAAGGAGCAAACTTTTAAACTAACTGGGCAGCTTGTTAAACATGTAACTTCCTGCAAGTCAGTAAACCTCAAAGTAAAAAATCAGTGCTGTGCTGCAATAACAGATGTCACTGCTGTTCGGCCGCTTAATTAAAACTTTCACTTAGTAAGCCACTGGCCTGTTTTCATTTGCACCAGGCAATCCAGAAACGGTTAATGTTAAATCCTGCAACACTGCAATGTATCTGTGCATATCAGGTTCAATAGGTTCCGTTTTTCTTTTTTTTTTTTTTTTTTGTAGGTAGGTAGTTACCACACTCCATCAAAACAAGAAGTATAGTGATGAGAAACAATACTGGGACCACACATTTGAGTTATGAGAGTTAAGACATTATGAGCTCTTTAATCTCAGAAAAAGTACATGTAGACTCAATTTAATAGAGATTTTGAGATTTTCAACAGCGCTTAGAAAGTGGCTTACAGAGGCTCTTACAGGGTACCTTAACTGTGTCACCAAACCAAGAGGGCAAAATAGTGGTGCAAAATAGTGAAGTTAAATTTCACAGTAGTAGTATTTTATTCCACACACAAAGTTAAGGCATGAAATTGTTTAGCAGGATTCAGAGTGTAAAGCAGAGACGTGATGGGTTTGAGTGGCTTGATCTTGTCATTTAACTTTTCATCTCTGTATGTTTTATATGGACTAAAACACATACAGTCAGGTTTGCTACATGGAAATGCAGAATGTAGAAAGCATACCTGATACTGTGCACCAACTGATGATGTAACAATGAGTCAACAGATCAGATGGAAATGTTTCCAGTGATATGGCAATGAGAGCTTTGTGTGTTAGAGGAACTGCTGTAAAAAAAAAGAAATAGGAAATTAATAGTAATGGAACATGATGAAGGAAAGAGATTTAATGGAAAGTGATCAAATATTTCTGGAGTGTTATGTTTCATGGGTGAGTACTCAAAGGATTATTTGGCATTTCTTGTACTGGTTCATCATTAGTATTGCTAAACTCTAAACTCTTTTTTATAAAGCATCAAAATGCCCCCTTCAGCCATAATTCCCCACTTCAAAGTTTAGGCAAAGTCACACAGAGAAAACGACTTTCTGGGTTCTTGTAATAAATAAACAAGTAAACAGGAGAAAAGATGGGCAAACACTTGCTCAGTGTTTCGCCTGTATGCCAACTCAGACTCCTCTCGGGAAATTTGATGGAATTAGCGGGGAAAATGGCTCTCTCTCCTGAAGAGCTCCCTACTGATTCTCTTAATCTGATCAGCAGATAGACTACAGAACCCTGGCAAGCCCCAGCACTGATGGAGAGGAGAGGAAACTCACAGGAATTTAAAAGCAGACAGACCAAAGAGAATACTGAGTAGATGCAGTGACCACTTGGGTGTCAGTTCAGTGGAAAATCTCTGACTTTGTGAAGCCAATGAACTGGAAATGAACTGCATTAACACTTAAAAAATTTGAATACTCTGTTCTCCCATCTCTAATTATTTATTTATGAAATGCTGCTTAACATGAAACAGCAACTGACAGAAATAATGCTTTTTCACAATTGAATTTCCCTCTATCAGTCAACCTTCAGCTGAAAAAAATCAGTCCTTTTTCTCTTTTACAATGGCATATTGCTCCTGCAAAGAGGTGCTGTTTACAGGGGGAGGCTTAATGGAGCGTATTACTGACTTCCATTCACACGTATTCAGGGAAATTTCAATTATATATTTTCTAATAGACTGTTTACAGTGAGTCCAAAATTTAAAAATCAGAGGAAGTAGGCTGGATCCTGACAGTGTTGTTTTGGCTGTTGAGTATGATTGTTGGGGTATTGTTAAATTTGTGATTGAGTTGAACCTCCACAGATTTATTATTTTACCACATGTCAAAACCAAATAAATTTAGCCCTCTCCTCTAAAGTCACTCTGGTATCAGCAAATACCATGGCGGTTTTTCATTCTGCCACCTTCCAGGCATTTCCAGGTGCAGACAGAGTGAAGCTCCAAACAAAAATTGACATACTTGATTGGATTGACCTCAAATTGCAGATGTAGATTTGTGCTCATTAAACTCAACAATCCTGCAGAGATTAAGTATTTTTTTTATTTCTCTCTCTCTCCACAAGAAAATGCAGGAAAAGTTTAGGGGTTCACAAGCAAAAGGATAATTTGTAAGTTTGTCTCAAAAATGATGTTGATCATACTGGTAGTAATAACTACTGTATGACATAAGGTTTGAACTCAAAAGTTTTCTCTCAAAAGCCTTGAGAAAACTTCCTCACTTCCTCAAAAAGGCTAACAGCATTTTATGCCTTTAGAATCACTGCTCTGGAACATGTGGCTGTACTGCAAACTGTAATGTGAAATACAACAGGTCTTCAGACCTTAATGGAACAGATGGGTTGCAGTGAAAAGGTTCTAATGTTCTCTTAATTCTTCAAACATGGAACAGATTGTCCTGAAATTGTTCAGTGTTTTCATACAATGTTTTTTTTAAAAGAAAATAAAAATTGCACGACTCACCTTAATTGTTTGAAGTTTACAGTGTGATTTGCTGGTACTGTCCAAGCTACACAACTCAAGCTATCTGGGAGCCTAATCAATATCCATATATTATAATTTGACTGATGTCAAATTTTTTTTCGTGTCTGCATGGTAATTGGCTCTGTGCTGCCTTTCCTGTTCGGATTTATTTTCAGAATGTAACACCTCTTTAGCTCTTCACAGAATCATGTTTTCTTCAGACTGCTGTAGGACTCAAGAAGGAAGTGTATTCATTGGTAGAAAGTGTCTCTTATTCTTCTCATCCATCTCACGTCCAAGGACTTATTTAAATGCTGAATTTCTTCTCTGCTAGATGCTTCGTAATTAACATGAGATAAAAGACACTGTATTCAAATTTTGGCTGCTCCTAAAAATTGCACTCCAGCACCATATTACCATATACCAAGTTGTAAATGAGCCAACATTAGGATCGCTTAATTCTAACAAGAAGAGTATTTAAGTAGCATTAATACAGCAATGATTATGTCCCAGTGTTTTGATGACTATATGCAGTTGATCCTTGTATTTGTTATAAAGGAAGTGCACTGTATTACTGGAAACATACTGGTAGCTGTAGCTGTTAAATAATTAAATGCGTACATGTTTGTGTTTTCATCATTTAACTTTGATATGGTGCAAATAAACCAATGACCATGGAAAAACTCATCAATAACTGTCTGCTGCAATGCTCATTTTGTCTAGAGTAATGTATTCATAGTTCCAGTTGTTGGGCTGCCATTAAGCATTTGAAGAACAACACTGAACAACATTGTCAAAGACAATCCAAACTTAAGCTGTGAACTGACATCAAATAAACCTATTAATGCCTCCGATGTTTAATCTTCCTTTATGTAGCATACACTTACCCTTAAGCTTGCTGCCAATTACAAGGACATCAGTTCATCTGTAGTTTGATGGTAATCAGAATTATGACAGTGAGAATAAGAGTGCACATGCACTTGCACGTATTAGGGCAGTCAGGTGTGGGGGACAAAAGGGAACAAAAGAAGCAAAAGAACCAAAAACACTTTTGGATACAGGTGCATTTCTGCATTTCCATCATAAAGGACTCATTTTCTATTCTGTCAACCCCACGATCTCCATCTCCTCACTTATTCCTTTCTGTGGGAGTAAAAGACCGCACCTGCGACCTAGCCTGCGTTCACACACAAAGTGGGATGCATATTATCTGCACGATGCGGACGGCCCCGGTTTGGCAGCCGCTCACGAGTAATAAGGAGCGCAGGCCTCCATTAATGGAGAACTTGGGCCAGCGCTGATGGATCATGGCTTCCCAGGCAGGTGGAGGCGCCCATTACTCTCCTCGCTTCCTTTGTAAAAACAGCTATCCATCTCGTCAGCGGAAGCGCAGGCCTTGCCTCCAGGCAGCAGGCTGAGATAGAGCTGACAGTGACGGAGTGCGTCATTTACTTATGCTTCTTAGACACCAGCCCTTCAGGGGGAGGGGGGCGTCGCTTTGCTTCTCAGACAGACAATCCTTTCCTTGCGATGCATTATGCTCCTCCAAGGGCTCAGCCGAGCCCGAAATGTCAACAGGCGTCTTTAGGGACATGGGCCCCTCCGTGCAGATCCCATAGAAACGGGCCCAGTTGATTGGACGCCTTCCACTGTGACAGTTAATTCGGTTCTGGCGCGCATGGAAGCATGGAAGCAGCGTGTGTTGTTGGGACATACTGAGACAGTAAAATACTCTTCCGCTCCTCTGTTCATTCACTCCTCATGGGTGACACAGCTGGCCCTTCCAGCACAGCAGACAGCTGTCAATCATGACAACCAGTGGGACTGGGCTTTCAGGTGAAGATCTCAGCATGACAGCTGACAGTCCACAGATGTAACTGTGTGCTGCTCAAAGACTAATGCACTGTTGCTGTATGCCTTTTATAATGAATGTGGTTTAAAATGAACAGACAAACTTGTATTCAGATGAGTAGGTGGAGGTCTTGGTCATATTCATCAAATGATCTTTACAGTGAAAATATTTTCATACATTACATAAAAATCTATGAATGAATTGTCACTCATACCACACTCACGTGGGTAGTAGTGTAAAAAGCCATGTATATACTATTTTCAGGGCACTCTCAGTAGACGGTAGAAAAGAGAGGCAACTCATACCACCACTCACACCACTCAAATAAGAGGTAGAGGCTAACAAAATGAAGGTGCACCATACACACTACAAAAATATTAATGCTGGAGCAGTAATGAAAACCACACATATGTTTAAGCATTCATGAATGCAAATCCTTGACCATTGACACATTAATTTAAGAACCCTCTCTGGAATAGTTTTCATAAATGATGGCTTTTGCAAGAAAGAGAAGAACGGCGGTTTAAAAGAGATATTTCCGATGCATGGCATTTTGAGAAACAACCCCAATTAACATGTGCTTCTCCTTCATAAAGCACAGGCTCTTTCAATCAGGGTGAGACAGCAGTGGGTCCTGATTAATTCTGTATACAGCCCACAAAGAAACAATGGAAAGGATTGATGAAACCCCAAAATAGGTGTTGTTTTGATGTGTGGAGAGAATCAAATCAATTTTCCATTGCTGAATCAGAATTACAGACACATCGATTAACATTTGTGCACAGTATGCATACAGAAAATGAATTACTTTCAGTCTGGCTGTATTTACGTCATAACCAGTTTTGTTAAATGAATATCAGTGAGCCTGTCCCAGTATAATTATACATTTGAATGTACATGCCCAAATGCATCATAGCACAAGTCTAGTCTAAACAATGTGGCCTATTGGAGTCTAGATCAATAGACTGCAGTGAGTCACTAAACAAAACTCAGGGGTGCCTGCTTCTGTGCAATGCTAAAGGGCAGGGTGAGATGCTACAGTGCACACAGGACTAACCCAGCAGTCGAGAGCTGATATCAGTACGTGTGAGGTCATCTACAGTGGCATTTGACCAATGCCACATCTGTGGAAAATTAAAACATAAGGATACATGTGTTTACCATTTAAGCAGAGGGGAACAGCAATAAGGGGAAACAGCCTTCAATGTCAGCCAGCATCTACTCAGATTACATTTCTTCCCCTGAATGCTCCATTTATAGTTATGCTCTACCATCTAGTGGAATATAGGGGTAACACACTGAAGACAAAACAAACATTAATATCCTATGGGAATCCACATCCATATCAGGCTCACAAACAGTGAGGAGAACCTGTGCATCACACCCTTTAAAAACTTGTTGAAAGCCCTTCTCTTCTTAAACCCCTCTGTACCGGTTATGGTCAAAGGAAAACAGCAGAGCAGTAGTGCTTGATGGCTGGTTTATCACCATGTTAATTGTTGATTCCATTACTACACTGTCACCTGGGAAATGAATTGTCTGCAGAAAGATGATGAGTGCACTCCTTCATTAAAACACAAAAACATGCATAATGTACTTCAGAATAAATCTGATGAATTATTCACTCACAGGACTTGTCAGGAAGCTCTCTGGCCCGGCTGCTCTGAGATTCAGGGAGTGTGTGCTGGGGAGAGGACCAGCAGGTAATAACGGTAATCCCTTGGTACTCAGTAACACTCTTTTCCCAGCCACAGCCTGGCAGCAATAAGATCATAAAAAGCAGTGCAAAGATCATACGGGCATTGTTCCACAGGCAGCATCTCGCACCGTGCACTACCCACAGCACTTTATTCCTGTAGTTATTTAGTGTAGTACCTTATCATAACTGCAAGAAATCTTGGTAGAAGGCACTTATTAGTACATTAATGGTAACTGTGGTTACGTACAGTGACCATTTAATACACAATTTACCAGTTACTGTAGCTGTGATCTCGAACTTATCTTGTCAAGGACACTCAACGTCAAGCCAAGATGGTGCCGGGTGTCAATGTGAAACAAACCAGCCAAAGATGCTGATACAGGTAACACTGAGGAAAAAAAAAAAAAAAGAGGAGTTCCTGCATAGGATCAATGAATTGGCAATTAAAGCAGGAATCGCCAAGTCAACATGGAGTCACAGTATCTGAACAGTAATATCAGTATTATTCTAGTATGGTAGCATAACACAATCTTAATTGAACTATAGGATCCCGGATCCCATACGAAAACAATTCACTGGGCTTTTTTGAATGCTTTTGATTCTAATATTCTGGGATACGTTTATCTTGAGTTATACTCAGGGCACTGATCAGTCAACCACCAAACAAATAGGTGGTACGAAATAAGCATCCAATTCCCACTTATACCTCCTTACTAATAGAGGCTAGGGTAGGGGAGTAACAAATGCATGTATTGGTGTCATGCTTTCAGAATATTAAATACTAACAACTGTATTCTCCATGTAAATTGAGTATTCAGATTATCTATGCTTCAACAAGTCATTTGTGAAAACATTCTGAAAGTTCAAGTTTCGTTTCAATGTTAACTGCAATGTGTAACATGCTACAAACTATCTCGTGTTTTATATATGTTTATGCCGTCTTATCTTTGAGTTAACATTTTGTGCAAGTAATTCATACCAGTGTCAGCTGAGCACCCTACACCCCTCATCATTTCATCACACCCCCCCCGGGGTTTTTGTGTTGATTTAAGGTTTGACACTAAACAGTCATCTGTTCTGGCCAGATGATCTTTTTTCTTCATTATAAAGACCTTTTTTAAATTAATTTTACTATTTTCATTTGCATTGTTTTTTTAACATTGATTTTATTGACCTATTGAGCTGAGATTTATCACCTACCTGATAACCACTGCAGTGTCCAATGTATTTTTATGGTACACACATTTCCAAAGAAAATCCTGCATTAATTGTTCTCCGTTTCCATGTATTACAGTTACATTTGGAAAAGCCCCAGCGATATTAAACATAGAGTAGTCTGATACTTAATATTTCACATTTACATCAGGAGAACTGCAAAACAATGAGGATAATGGAGAAAATGCTGCCAACGTTTTTTTCCTGCTAAACAATAATACCAGTGTGGGAGGTGAAAGCACATCGCTGCAGATAATAAAGCTCTGCGTTTCTCTGTTTATATTCATGAAAGCAAAACATACATCACATTTACCCGAAATTTATTCAAACATGTTCCTCTTCTACCCGAAGGTCAAGGTGCTGCTCAGTGCCACAGATCAAGGGATTATGGATTTCACTAAACCCACCAAAAACAGCAAACAAATAATGAACTGAATTACATAACCATGACAGGAGGGAGCATGCTAATCAGCAGCCTCTGCAGCCCTTGAGACTTTTGTTCTGATCCAATTTAACCACAGCTAGATTCATCTACTATTTTGAACTAACATGAAAATGTAAACATGTTGCTTTTATCATTAGTTATGAAATATTACGAGTTCTCAAAACATAAAAGTGGTGTAGACCAAAAAAGTACTTGCTTGCAGTGGTGGGGGGTTTCAATCAACCAGCTGTGGCACATTGTCCTTTTTGAGTAATATTTTTCAAAGAAATCTTTTCGATTTTTACACTTTTTTCTTAAATATCAGTGACCACCAGACTCAGATTTGAAAAAGGTTAGACCTTCACTGTGACATCAGACTGTGTGGCCAGGATGCCCAGCAGGGGGAGCTAAAAGCAATCAAAACAAGTCAGGGAGGCTGAGAGCCGCAAGTCAAACACTTGTGCTTCCTGTTAACAAGTCTAGTCAGTGGCAGCCTCAGATCCTCATCCCATCACATCCAATATCAGTTCCCCTCTCAGCCGTACACTCATGTCTGTCTGTTCTCTTTGATTTGGGTCTCCAGGAGGGGTCTCTTCTGAGACGGACAAATGGAACAGAAGGATTATACTCAAATTTACAATCCTGTAGCAGCGAATGACTCGTAGGCTGTACATAGAAATCCACTTTGTAATATTTCCCTCAGCTCTCAAAAAAACCCAGCCCAGGGGTTATATGGTATAACTTATGTTGTGGTATTAATGACACATGCTGTAAGGGAAAATAGGGCTCCACTAAGTAGAGTCAAAAGGACTATGCTGCTTCCCAAAATGTATTATAAGACTGGCTGAAGTTGGATGACAGTATTGATCATTACATTTCCAATTCCATTACCACAGTTTGCACTCACCATCACTCATAGCTTTGGACCACATTTTCTGTGGATTGCTGTTACCATGAATAATAAAAGGAATAATTACATTCCATAGAGAATGAGTCATTGACCTGAGTTCATTCTCTGTTCAAAAAAAAAGCATTTTCCCATTTGGAACCAAATTTCAATTTCTTTCACAGGACAGAGATTTCATTGCAACTGACACAAAGGGGGACTTGGCAATAGAACTAGATATTATTTTGCTAAGAACCTAAATGGAACTCAAATTGAATTTTGCGAGCTGGGTTAAACTCTGAATGACAATGCAGACAATCAGACAGCACTTCTTCGCAACACACGTTCTCGGAGCCATTAAAAATTTGAAAGCCATCTGGAACTAAGGGGACAAGTGACTCAGAAAACTACAGACAGGCACACGTTTATTGGAGAACTCTTTCCAAACTGATGCACTCACACGTGTAACGTGCTTTGGTCATTTCAGGCTGGCTGCAGACCCAGGCCACCCACCATAAAGAAACAGTCACAGGTCTTCATAGAACTCCTGATAAATCAGCACTCGATGAAGGCATTCAGATGTATGGACAAACCCGACACCACCACATACTGCTGCTGTTGTGACACGCCTACACCACCACAAGATGTATGACCTCTACTTATTAATGTATGCACACCAACTGAAATAACACACAGCACTTACCTGAGGTTTTGAGATCCAGGGGGTTGCCACAGTCCCAGGAGAGCATGCAAAAAAGAGAAAGGGAACATTACTATTATGAGGTACATGCTGTAATGACTGCTTTTGTATTGTTGTCACGGTTAGCTTAACACAGCAAACAGGGTTATTGTGCTGGCACATCTGTAGTTATTAACACTGATATTGTGGGACTTCCCGATTTGTCCTTTGACTCCAATCAATTCTATCCTGCCTCGCTTAACTGAGCATGCTGATACTTGCCAATTCACCTACAATAAAAATACAATTACAGCAAATAAAGCAGGTTGAATGGGTCTGATTTATGTTGTATTTGCATCATTCAGAATGAAGGGATCTGTTCTATTTAATTGCTTGGCAGATGCCCTTTTCAAGGGTGACTTGTTTAGCTCAATTTTACATATTATCAGTTTATACAGCTGGATATTTATAAAAACAAACCATTTTAGGTACTTTGAAGTGAACAGCAGCAGCAGCCTACAAAGTGGGCTGCAATCTTTGGGTTAAAAGCCAAGCACTTAAACCACCACACCTGCTGCCATTTCTGGAGCACATGAAAGGGTTTTGGAATGCACAGTCACACGGTGCCAGGGGAGATCTGGATGAGTGTAGGAGTCCAGGTAGGCTTTCAGAGGCAAAAAGAGAAACTGATTGAAAAGCTGTGTCGTGATCTTCTTCATGCTCGGGTGGAGCTGCTCTCTGTGGCTCTCCACCAATCAGCCGCTGTGTCCATTCTCCTGGCCTGAGACTTGCTTGACCCGACAGTCATATTCCCTAAAACACCCTGCTCCTTTCATTGCTCTTCTAGCCCTGGACAAGTTTTTTTCACAGGGGTAAAAAGTCAAACGATATATAGAAATGTGTTCTTTCTAAACATACTTGCAAACGCTCACCGGCACACGCACAGGCACTTGCTTCCTCCAAAAGACACAGTCTAAAACTCAACAGCATGAAGGAACTGTCAGGTAATTAGAGATCAAGCGAAGAGGAGGAAGAGAGGTTCCCATTCTCTCTTTTTAATTGTCTTTCTCACTGTAATGGGTATCATCAGTCACTCTTCGGGCATGGCGAGAGTAAACTTTAATAACTTCCCAGGACATGGCCCATCCTTCACTAGGAGAGCTGTCACGATCCACCCCACCCCCCTTTCCAGTGCTAGTCTCACTTCCTTATTGGCTAGCAATTACCACCTTTAAAAAGTCTACAGGATTTCAGCAGCAGAGTGGAGAACAATCGACTGTGCTCCCCAAAAAGGAGGGGCCACCGTCATTTTTCAATATTTGTTGGCTGTTGTACTGGCAATGACGGACGCTGATGAACTAAACACATGTTTACAAATTTACAGAACCACTGATGTGTAGTTTGGGGAATCGAGCAGCCAACACATCTGAGACTGCGGTCCATTCTATTGCAGAGGCCAGCAACCTGCAGCAGTGATCCTATCTCGTGTTTATCTCTGCGGTCATGCATTTCAAAGTCTGGTCCTGACAACACAGCCAGAATTCACAACTATCCAGAAACGCTGGAACTGATTTGCATGTACAATTTTCCTGTCATCCCTATGCTCTGAGAGCAATATATTGTGAGATCAAGATCAAGCTCCATTCAGCATTTGAGCAATCCTTAAAAGAATCTTCCATTCATTTCTACTGCATAAATCAAGCTTATCCAGTGATCTCTAGATTCAATCAAAGCCGCTACTTCATGCAGGGTGGTGTTATGTTCACTGATGATTCAGTCAGGTATTTTTTTTATTGCACTCTTGTAAAGAGAGCTCCAGCCACCTCACTATTAAAGCTTTCTCATAGAATGTGAAAACCTTACATCATAGCAATCAGACCTGATAGGCAGGGTGGCATCCCTGGAAGAGCATAGCAGAGGAACGTTCTAGCCTGGCTTAGAGGCTTGGCTTTTTAGAGACACGACAATGTCACTGGACTGTAATGGGTAAACAGGGTTCAATTCCTGCCTTCAAGTAAGCTGTTCTCCTCCACAAATACCCTGCTCACAGCAATAGTCTCCATCCCTGACACATTATTTTGCATTACTTATCTGAGTACAATAATGTTTTGTGAGACATGTCAAAAAAATGTACAAATCAGTGGAACTCAAGGCATTTCCACCACTCAGGTCCTCTGACTGACTGACTGACTGGCCAGTCAAAATACATTGCTGTGTAACAGACTGAGCAATTATTCACAAAGTTACTATCCTCATCTCTGCATGATTTGTCAAACTAATTTTTGTAATCACATGATTAAGTACACTACATTTCAATTTTAACAATTAGCACGCCCCAACAGAAAGTCCCAATCTATTGAAAAAGTATGCAAGGGAATATGTATATACACAGACACAAACAGAGGGAGAGAGAGAGTGGAACTTCAATTATCTGTGCTAATGGCTGTAAGAGCTGTGCTGGATGAAGGCAATTAATAGTGAATTGAAAAAAGTTGTTTATTGTGTACATATTATTTGCATCAAGCAGCATAAAATGTGGCATAAAAAAATTGAACTGCAAAAGAAATGAACAATGAAGGTGTATGTATACATAAATATACTCTCTGTTTTTTTCAGCCAGTAATAAAAAACTGCTGATGCATCAAAAAAGCAAAATAGCTTCACCTCAGGGTTGAAAAATCAAGGAACGTTGATGGATTTTTTTCAAATGCAACAAAAAATCTCCTTAATCCAGACACATGCAGGCAACCTCTGATTCAGCATAACAAAAATGAAAAAGGAATACCTACTTTATAAGACGTTAACTGTCAAAAAAGACAAATTACCCCTAAACGATGGAGAGCACAATATTGATTATGTGGTCACATCAAGACTTAGCCAAGAATATTCTGTAAGACTAATATTTTAAGCAGATGATTTATCAGCACTATTATTGTGTAGCTAATATATAACTTTATGCTGACATCTTGTTCCATCTGTGGAGCACAAGTCTGTATGCAATTGCACAGTGTGTATTAATGATCCACGCTCTCCCACTAACCCCTATCTCACCTCAACCCCAAGCCCTAAGTCCTTAACCCAACTGTGAACTTGACCCCATATTAATTCTATCCCATTCTGTAATTGCACAGGCTGTGTAACAGCATAAAATTACATATCATTTTCTTTCTGTCACAGAGCATGCACTTCATTTAAATACTCAGTAATTTGATTAGTATATTGATAACTTATCATGAACAGTGGCAAACCCAATTATAACTCATGCGGCTCAGAATTAACCAATCAATGCAAAAAAGAATTTCCCAATATATATTCTAATGAACCATGCAAATGTGTGAGTTTACACTCAATATTGCAAGGTTTCATTCAATAATTTCTGATTAATACTTCAGTTCCCTTGACCAGGAGCTGAACATTAGGTGCAAATTACTGGCGCTATCCAAAACCTCAGAACACTTCGAAGTGCTGTTCAAAGATAATCAGCCATTGCTGGGGTGTTCTCTCTGTGTGTCCTGAAGCACGAAGACATTGCCTGTTGTACTGCAAAGCAGGAGACACATCTGTATGAGTGAAAATAGTCACCTTGAACTAGTCAGGCCCCTCTGATCTGTTAACTGGTTTGAAAAAACATTGTGTGGAATGTAAATCATCCCAAATTAAGGTTACAATGATTGAAAGGGTTATCGTTGTTTTTATTTTTACAATATAATGCTGCTGCTTTTTATTTGCAGTAGTCTTGCAACACAACTTTTTTCCCAGCAAGGCGATATACAGTCTCTCCAGACTCCCACTAGAGAAATCTTTTAATTACATTATTGACCTGAGATTTGTTGCTGTTGCAAAGTAAACATGCTGCAAAGACCTGTGGGACCCAAAGGAGTGAGTTGGGCTCAAATTTGAGCTTCAATCAGAATTGAAGTGAGTCTCCCTTTTACCTAGGGCATGGCTTCAATAGATCTCTGATCATGATTAATTAAATTAGTCTGGTCTGGAAACCAACAAATAGATCCTGAGAAAGAAACAAAATTAGTTACATTGTAAAGGCTTAGGAAGTGTTAGGGAATATAGCTATAAAGGTATAAGACTACATGTACATACACACATATGGTTATGTGTATGTACATACATATTAGTGCATGTATGTTTTCACCTGCACATATTTATACAGTTACCCACAAACAGAACCTAAGTGACTAATCCTAATTAACAGTAAAAAAAGTAAAAGTACAAAAAAAAACAATTTTAAAAGTATTGACATTGTTTCATATTAATGTCAATACTGATTACCAATTTGTGTGTTATATTAGATATTTTAAAATCAACACTTCAATATGTGAGATTATAAAGCAATATGAGAGATGTAACAGATTTTGAAAGATAGTTAGTTGGTCCCTGTATTGCAGGTGTGTCATTCACAGAAGTGGCTAAATTATTTAATGTGTCAAGGGGAGCAGTGTTGAAAATCATGATGGCATACTGCAAGCCAAAAAAAACTGCATCAGGAGAGAAGAACAGTGATCAAGAAGGGTCCACCACCCAAAAAACATCCAATGGCAGTCCTGCTTGGAAGCAGACTGAGACTGAATGAGGATGTCTGAGTAACAGACAGGCTATAGTCAACCAACACCTGAATATATCAGTGGTATCAATTCATTGTACCTTATCACAAATAGGGTATGGCAGCTGACGACCTAACCGAGTTCCACTGCGAAGTGGAAAACAAGAGGCTGCGGCTGAAGAGGGCTAAGGAACACAGAAACTGGACAGTGGAGAATTGGAAAAAACATCCCCTGGTCTGATGAAGCCCAGTTCCTGCTGTTTCACCCTGATGGGAGTTCAAGGATATGGCATAAACCACATGAGTCCATAGATCCATCCCTCTGGACGTCAATAAGGCAGGCTGGCGGTGGTGATGCAATGTGTTTTTGTGGCACACATCTAATACAAGTAGAGCTATGTTTGAGTGCTACAGAATATCTGAAAATCATTGCAGAATCATGGTACATCCATTATCCATCTGCTAATGGACTTTTTCAGCAGGATAATGCTCCATGCCACAAGGTTATGATTGTCCAGGAATGGCTCCGGGAATTTGACAGTGAATTCAGCTTACTGCAGTGGCCCCACCAGTCACCAGATCTCAATCCAATGGAGCATCTGTGGGGTGAGATGGAACAAGCACTTGAGAATAGCAATCCAATTTCAGCCAATTTGAAATAATTGTGGGAAGCACTGGAATTGACATGGGCCATCATCCCTGTGACGCATTTTCAACACCATGCCCCAACAATTTCAGACTGTTCTGATGGCAAAAGGGGGACAAACTCACTATTAGGTAGGTTAACCTAGTAAAGTACCCATTCAGTGTATAAATATACTTCACAGCACTTCTCATACAATAAAACTGCACAAAGTATACACACACAGCAGCACAGTCAACAGCAGCACAGTATTACTATTACTGTAACAGTCAGGATTCCTCACACCACCACACTTAAACTTCATTAACATCACCTTGGTTCCCCTCATCCCTAAACAGTATTCTGTTTAGCAACCACTCGGTTCCTAAAACACCGCCTAAACACCACCTTCCTAAGCCCCCCTTGAATCCCCCCTCCACATTTTGCTCAATGCATGCACTTTATATTCTTCTTCATTAAGTGCATTCATAACCCCTGTCTGCCACCAATTATACACACCCTTACTAACATTGCAATACTGGTGAAAAATTCAACTCATAATAGACTCCAGCTTATTCATTTTTGTCACGAAACCCAACATGTGCTTCACAGAAGATACATGGCACCAGCTGCCTAGCAAAGAGAACAGAAGCCATAATCTCTCTTAAAAGAATGCATGCTGACATGCGTATTATATGAAATATGCACAGAAATTCAAAAGTCAAATTGGGTGGGGTAGTTTTACTCCTCATCATTAAAATCAAAGAAAAGGGAGTGTGCATAATTGTAATATTTAAAATGACCACATCAATCTCAACCAAAAGCATGGCAAAGTCATATTTAACGGTGCAACAGAAATCAAATCTATCACACTTAATCTGCATTACATTCAATGTGACTGTATTATTTTCAGATCTACATAAATTCCTTTAATGAAGTTACTCTAATGCAGGATTGAAATCCTGGGAGTGGGTTTCCTTCTTTTAAATAAAGAACTAAATAAATAGCAAATAAATGTACTTAATCTGGTATACTTCCAAAGTAGTCTTGCACAGAAGATACTCTCCTAATGAAAAATATTTTGAACTACAGAATAACTTAGAAAAAGATTTGAATACATTTGAGATAATCTGCTCAAAATCCTCCAAAAATTAAAATTATTCAAATCTACCAAAAAATTCAACATGAGCTCAATATCAATCTTTCCAAAAATGAAATCCACATTGAGGAGACAGACAGAGAAACTCTGTGGAGTCTGTATGCAATTACAAATGTGGAGGGTTCTTTCAGTTTAACGTAAGAACAATGAGGAAGCATTACTCAGAACACAAATCAAATACATACAAGGAATGAAGTACATAATAAATGTAATAAAATGGTTTTCGATGTCTTACCCACCTCAAAAGTGTCTGAAAAAGCAAAAGAGTACAAACAATTTGACTACAACCACCAGTCCAAACCTTAGTACATGTGTGCTAAATGAGATTCATCTGAGGCATTCTCTTTTGAAAATTCTCTCTTATATGACAACTCACGCACCAAAAACACCCAAACAATAACTAAGGTCTCAACAGAATACGCTTGCCATTTCTAATCTCTACATAAGAACATTTTGGCTTAACTTTTAGACACTTAATTCATATTCTGTGAAAATCACCCATTGCTTCAGGGATGATCAATAGGCATATATTATGCCACAAACATTTCAGTTTGTGCCAAGGTCGCACTTTACCCCCTGATGTTTTAGTTAATTTTTGTGACTCTGACTGCTGCCTTTGACCAACACTTACCATAATTCCCAATTTCCATAAAAAGCTGATGACATTCATCCAACTTTATCTCTCCCTGCCATCACAAATATCAGAAATCACTTCAACCAGGGTTTTCAAAATGAAAACTTTTCTCAGTCCCAGGCAGTTTTACAACAAAATTATAAATGTACAGTAAATCCCTACTCAAATCCAAAAAGCTAGTTCTTGTCAAGTATTGTTAGGTATTGTAGGTGATTAGCGAGTAGAAACATCCCTTATTTGTGGATATTCAGCTATTAAGCTCCTACAACCAAATGATCTTCGTTAACCATCCTTCACCATCACCGATACCATTAACTTCTATTAACTCACTCTTTTTAACCATCCCAATTTGCTAATGCCCTTTCCCCATGGATCTTTTTACTTACTGTTCATGCTTGTATTGTGCTTGCATTGTGCTTTTCACACATAATAAAAAAGGCTCTTCTACACCAAAATAAAAACTTGAGTATCAAATTATACAATCATTTGTTCATACACATTTAATTAGATTTGACACAGAGGAGGTGCACTGAGGGGGTTCATGTCAAGGGAAACTGCATTAGTTGCAAATGAGTGAATATCTGCCACAGCTGGGAGCTGAATGCAGGAGCATGTCTGTGAGCATGCACCCGTGTAGAGTATGACAGCACACACAGCCGTTAGACAGACAGCAGCATCAGTCACTGTGTGGAGGAAGCACTGTGTGGAGGGAGCACTCTTTGTGGCATTAGTGTCACTCCCCTGGCTTAATTCTCAGTGGATTTAGGGTTTCATATCTCACAAGCAATATGCATTTCTGTACCTCTAAAGCTTTTAACACAGAGCTTTAAGAATAGCAATGACACAGCTTATTTTTGAACAAAACCAGTATATTTGGGATGAGCAGCTCTACATAATATAAGAAATGCCTAAAACTCTCCAATCTGGCAGTATCATCATTTTAATATGAATAAAGTGCGGCACACTTTCCAAGAGAAAGATAACATTTAGTTTTACAGGCACCAGCAGTCTTACTGCTTTAATATTTGTATACAGGCACAGAGAAAAACTGGAAAAACAATAAGAAATGAAAAATAATAAACTCATCAAAGCAGAACTACACCAAAAGGAACAAAAACAAAAAAGGAAAATATCAGTCGAAATAAAGCATTTTCATGAGTATAGCACACGCTAATGGAAATTGACATCAGTATTGATATTATGGGGGGGAGCTCTACAGTTTACTTGGTTAATCAATGTTTCTGTTTTTTTTTTCAACAGTTTTGTTTGTCCGTTTGTGGTACAGTGAGAGACAGTAACAAATATTGAAAAAGTCACCAAAAATAAATAGAGCTCTTTCAAATGGTTCATCCTAGCCACTTGACGGAGTTCAAAGGAAGAGCAGAGGTTCAATTCCCCGAAGCAGACATTAAGTCATCACTGTCACTGTTACCATCACTGTTACTGCTTATATATCAGTCTTTAATCATGACCAGAGACACCAAAATCCTTTTCAAAGTGGTTAGACATAAGAGTTCTTTTTTATGAAGTGCTTGCTGCAAATGATGCTTCAGCAAAGTGTATTTTAGCTTTTTTTTAAATCTACCAGGTTGTAATTCACAGAGCTTTGAAATACCACACAGCTTGGAGTGTTTCCTCCCTCTAATGCACTCACTTCACTCAGATGAACAGTACACATCACACAGACACACACCTGCCTCCACAATGCCAGACTCCTGGTGGAGCCTAATGACTCTGAGGCAATTCTGACACTGCGGGTTTCCCGCATTTGTGGTGCTCTGCCTTTAGGTGCTTATTTGAATTCCAATACCAAAAATATATCACCAGTCTGGGATTTTCTGATGGAACATCCTCTTTCATCAACTTCTGTTGAATGAAACCCAATTACGACAGGTGATACATAACTTTTTGTCTGCCTGCCATTTTCCCCGACAGTTCAGTTACTTCAGTGCAGCTGCACTACTCATTTAAATTTTTAAAAGGGAATCAAGTCAGTTGTTGTCTTTCAGATCACGTCACCCAGCAATATTACTTTAATTTCCGTTCTTGTGTGCTGAACACCGCAACAGACGGCAATCTTTCCTGCTAAGGCTAACTGAAAATGCGGCACAAGCAATGATTCTCAGCTGTGCAACACTGGAGTCCCGTCTTCTGGTAAAAAAGCTTCATTAAAAATAGTTAGTTTGATGAAAAATGTACACAAAAAGCAGCAAACTTTTTTTTTCATTTGATCTTTGATGGTGTATCTATTCCACAAAATGGCTGAAAAAGCAGAGAGGAAATTGATGGATTCAATATGAGGCAAAAGAGTCTCTTTACTTCAATAATTGATTGAAATAATTTGAAAAGAAAAAAACATTTTGATGTGACATGCGGGCTTCATGTAAGGATGGGCTACACATCATAATATAGCCTAAAAACAAGCTAAAAAAATAATAAATGACTATGCTTATATGGATGTCATTTTATGCGGTCATCGGTTCCCTTTGTGGTGGCTCTGGTCCGGCACATCAGTCTAAAGGCAAACCTGCTCAATTCATCCGCATGCTCACATTCATATTCTTTTCAGGACTCAATGGTAATGTTAGCTTGATGGCTCTGGGGGAATATGCTCAATATTCAATTACATTTTTCTTTGTCGTTTTTCTTCTGCATGCATTAGCCTAATTCGAGTACTCACTGCTGAAAGCTGCTCCTGCCTTTAAAAAAAGATTAAATACATTTACATTGTTCCTGCTGCCAGCAGAGATGGGATGTACTGTCAGGAATTAACAAATGCTTGGATATGTCGAGGCATTACCATGAAACATAAAACCAACAGCCCCAGAACTTTTGGTTTTAATCTGCACATTATTAAATGTCTTTGGGCTATACAACATGACAAGAAAGTATACTACAAAGCATAAAACCCTGGCTGTGACACTACAGTATGGGCCAAGATTCAGTCAGAATTATTATTGCACAAGGGCAGGTAGTCCCTACGATAGCCACTCCTCTCTTAGAATAATTTTGTCTTTAATTGTTGGCCTGCATGCTACCATGTGAGAATGTCCATTCTCTGTCATCTCATGGTGTGCAATGCTCGCAACATACTCAAGCACTGAAACAGACATTGTTAGGATGTCCAATGCAAGTGTAACACACAGAGTCCATAAAATAAGAATGAAAGAATGGCAAGCTTTGTAAAATGTAAGCTATGTAAAATAACAATCATTTCTCCATTATGTGCTTGCCCTGGCCTTTAAATTTGAGAAAACAGATATGCATGTCATATCTCATACACTAATGCATTGCTAATATGGTGCCGTGGGTTGAGTGGCATCAGCATAGGCTAAATTATGAATGGCATACATATCTTAGCAGTTGATTTATGCTTCCAGTTTGTTGGATATTAACAAAACCTATCCATTGTAGCCTGTCAGATATTTCCCAAGAGTTCACATACTAGGTAACAGCAGCCTTACTTTTGAATGAGATAAGATTGCTCCAAAACAGGTGTCCCATATGGTGAGGAGACAACAAATTAGCCTCCTCAGATAACGTAAAATGCTACACATGCCATCAAATAGAGTCGGTACCATTTATTTTTAGCTCTGAACAGTGACCAAACGCTATGTACAATAACAATGTGGTACTCCTAATAATCACTGATAATTCTATGTCTGGTCTAAGAAAAGTAGTACATCTTCACTGACAGATTCTTCAAGCTGCTACTCATACCAAATTTTATGTTTGGGATTAACAAGTAGGTTAAACGTTTCTTTGTGCGAGAACAAAATTATGGAATTTCCTGGGAATTACATGGCGTAACATAGCCTTACATAGCCATGCATAAGGCTGATTGAGTGAGCTAGACCTGACATGCACCTTTCACAAGAGGTTATTTAGAACATAATTAAAGCTACTGTATACCCCACAGGGAACACAGAGGAAAAGCGGTATTGTGCAAAGTAGAACTAAGTATCTCTCAGGAGAGGGATCTTTGTGTATCATTATACTGCACAGTAGACTGTGTGCAAAATTGCATGCACACATTCAAACGTCTGTGTCTTTATGAGTGGTGACATATGGTAATATAGAAAATCATATCTCTATTCCCTAGATATGTTGTGAAATTGACACTAAATATATAGTTTTATACATGTTACATACACCATCAAAAATAATTACATCTGACAGCAATTAGGTGTATACTTTGAAATATTTAAGCTTACTGGCTTGATTTTCCCAAACAAATAGAATTCCTATTGTTTATAGTTTCTTATGTTTTTGTTAGCACTAAGGACATTTAACATCAGCTTTCCAAAATCAGTCAAACTTTATTTTACATAACACGTCTTGTAAGGAACTTGTCTGTAGGGCTGGGCGATATGGACCAAAAATCATATCTTGGTATTTTTAGGCTGAATGGCAATACACGATATACACCTCAGTATTTTCTACGAAGTGGGCAAAATGTTCAGTTGTAAGTCGAAGCCACATGTGAGATGTCACAAGCACTTTTATTAAAATAGACTGTGATCAAAATAAAATGCAAAAACAGGGTCTCCTTCCCTGTTTGAAATTATACAGCTGCAAAACATGTAAATGAAAAATTGTATAAAATAAATAGCGGATATTCAATAAAAATAGGCCTATCTCTGAGAATGCTCCTTCAGTTGTTTTCAACAATAACAGACTGATTAAAATAGAGTACAGTTACAGGTTTTCCTCTCCTGCTTAACAAAACGCACAGCTGTGCAAATAACAATAAAAATGTAAACAGAACAAAAATAACAACAGGCCTACCCTGTTTGAAAATGAGCAGGATAACTCTTCAGTCAGCATCTGTAGACCAAAGGTTTGATGTGTGTCTGTATCTACCTTTTGAAGAAATGAAACAAAAATGGCCAGATGGGTAAGCAAAGATCCCGAAAAGAATTCAAAAGAGATACAGTTGCTGAATTTAAAGTTATATCCACTAACGAATGAATGACCTGGCGCACTTAACGCTAGCTAGTTAGCTAACTAATGTTAAGTTGCTAGCTAGCTAGCAAACAGTACTTAAGATCAGAAGTCAATACCTTGGCTTGCAGTACAGAGACATGGTGAAGCTGTATTGGTTTGATATCTAGCAAAGTGTGTGAAAGCCAAATTATCCAGCTAGCTAGCTACTTGCACATTCAGCTGAAAAGAACAAATACCAACTTACAATGACAAATCTAGCTAGCTAGCTAGCTACAATACAAACAAAACAATAAACATACCTAGCTAGTTACTATCACATTCCGCTGACAAATTCAAATATCACTTTGCAAACAAACACATAGCTAGCTACAATAGAAACAATGTAGAAAGCTAGATAACTTGCTAGCTAATTTGGCTTTCATGCACTTTGCTCAGCTGTCATATTACAAAGAGCTAGCTAGCTATCAAACTAATAAAGCCTCATCACATCTCTTCTGACCAAATAGTTAATTTCACCACAGACACTGCAAGCAACCTGAGGCAAGTGCCTGGTTTATCTGTGAGGGAGGAACTTGGTTGGGGGTTTATGCTTGGTATGAGCAGGATTTAATGAACCAGTCCATCTCAAAAGGATGAAGATGGAGAAAGCTAGAGAGTTACAGGAAATGTTGCCTGGAGTGCTGTTTTTCATTCTACCCACACAGTATAGAGGATGGTGGACAACAAGGACACTGGTCAGTGAGGGAAAATGATCATTGATATTAACTTTAGGCGGTCATGGTCAGAGCATTGACTGGAGAATGACAAGAATGAGAGTTCAGCTCACTGAAAACATATTGCATTTCTTCTTTGTCAAAGTCATGAACCTACAGGTGCTGAATAGACTCTCGTAAGTACACAGTTTTTACATTCAGGCCTTTCCTCAGAAGGCTGCTTGAGGTCTTTTTGAAAAGATCCATTGAGATGGTACAGGATATCTTCAGTGGGATATTGTATATGGTTTCAGTGCATGATTGCACATGGCACATTCAAGATTCAAGAGATTTTATTGCCATTTGCACAGGTACAGGACAATACAGGTACATTGGAATTCTTGTGCATAGCTCACTGAGTCAGCTTTTTATAAAAAAACAGGCGAAGAAACGCAATTAAAAAGAGCAGCATAAAAAATAAGTAATATAAACACCTGTATAAAATAATACACACTATGAATAAATACACACTGTACACACTATATACAAATACACACTACGAAGTATTGCACTGTAAATTATTGCACTATTGAGTTGAATTATTGCACAAACCAAAACAAACCAATGGACTGGGGAAGACTCCATATGACAGAGACCGGGGGTGAGGTAGTTGAGTACTAATACCCAGTCCATAAGGTGCAAGAGAGTTGTGAGGTGTTAGGTGTCCATGGTGTGAGTAAGGTGGTGGGTGTGGTATTTCCTTTCGCCTTAATGTCCTTAGCAATCATTCTGACAGTGGCTGGAAAAAGGCTGTTGTGGAAGCGTGCCTTGTGAGTGGTGGTGCTCTCTGGCCTGTGGTGTCTCAGGTTGTATCCTGAGTTCTTCCACCTGAGCAGAGAGTGAGCTGGGTGGTGTCGATCACTGAGGATGCTCTGTGCTTTTCTCCTACAGCGCTGTGTGTAGAGTGTGTCCATGGAGGGGAGGTCAGAGCCAATGATTCTCTCTGCAGTTTTGATGACTCATTGAAGAGATTTCCTTTCAGCCTGGGTGGTGTTTCCAAACCACACAGTGATGCCGCTGGTAAGAACACTCTCAACGAGTCCTCTGTAGGCCTGGATGAGGGGCTGACGTCTGAGTCTGGCCGTCTTCAGCAGCCTGATGAAGTAAAGCCGCTGCTGTGCTTTCTTCACTGTTGTCACAGTGTTTATGGCCAAGCTCAGGTTTTTTGACATGTGAAGGCCTAGAAACTTGTGACTGTCAGCCTGGTCCACCTCAGTCCCCTTGATGGTGAGAGGCTGCAGAGCGGGGGCTTCCTCCTGAAGTCCAGAATGAGTTCTTTGGTTTTCCTTTATGTTAAGAACAAGGTCATTGTCCTCTCCATAGACAATAATTTTTTACTTATGTGAATGGACAGAAACTGTAGCTCATACTTTTATTGAATCTAGTCAGCTAAAGGGAATGTTTATACAATTACTGCATACAATGGTGTAGAAATCTTTAGGGAGATTGTGCTTAGAGGATGTTCATTTTAGGAGCTATATATGAATTCTCAAATTGGCAAAAGATTTGATTATTAAACTGATTATCAAAACTGAAGAACTTTTTGCAGAAGCTGAGATGTGGATCAAGTACACGCTCTATATCTGAAGCTTCAATAAATGTTTTCTGTCTTCCATTGATGTACCACAAATCAGTTTCTCAGTCTTCCTTTATATCAAAACTTGCATATGCTTTAACAATATGTATTTTCTTACACATAAGTGGGCAATGTGTGATGTTAATGAGGGTGGAGGTGTACATGTTTGTTATATTTGACAACACATTTGTGTTTTGTTTGGATTTTTTTACTATTATTATTTGTGGTTCTCTTGTATATAAATCATTGTTTCTTCCTTTCATGATTGGTCATAAATTCTCTTTTTTGACAGCTCATAAAATGAGCTTTCAAAAGGTCTCTCCCTCCCACTTTCTAGTTATCTTTTTCCTCTCCTATGTTCTCACACCGAAATTCATTATTGAGCTAATAACATCTTTTTTTAAAAGAAATCACATTCCTGTTACAGAAGTGCTTAGAGTGCATAATGATATTGACCTAGTCAAGCCTGACTGTTTAATTTACAAAACATCATTTCTATTTAATGATTATTCATAGCATTTAAATATGGAGTATAAAAAGACTCAAGTGTCGTAAAACAGAAGGCCTTCAAATCAAGTGTGGTAAGCAGCTTCAAATGCAAAAGTGGGGCATCATATGATTCCATAAATGTAAAATTTGTGTTTCAGAACATTTACTGTCTTGTAAATGTAAAATAAACCTGTGCACAATAACCTTCAAGCTTTGCTGCAGATATTAATAAATAGCAGGATTTTTTTCACATAGATATAGGTCACAGGAAGGAACAAAGGAGTAACTCAAAATGATGAAGTATATCCCTGTCTTTGCTGAAGTGGCTTCCATTGGGAATGTTGACATAAATTCTCAGGCTCCATGAGGTGCTTCATCGGGGATGCAGGCTGCCTAAAATAAAGTAAAACAGAAATTCTCCACGCATTATATTCTTTTGCCTAGACCGGTGATAACACTATACATTATCACTGCAATCAGTGGCGAATGAAAATGACATATGTGAGATATGAAATATTTGAAGATGACAGAAAAAGTGTTTGAGATTAGCTGAATGTGATGCCGGGGTACAGCTCTGCCTCACATGGGAATAGAAGAAGTGACAGGATAAAACGACAGCAGGTCGCCCGCAGTTTTGGGAACTGGAGAGCAATTCTCAATCTAAATGTAAATGACCAGTCTCTTTTCCCCCTTCACACCTCCCCTTCTAGCAAAGAGGCAGTGCTTTGTCATTGAATCTGGCCCATTGCTTGGACCAGCTTCAATGACAAACAATTCAATACCTTCCTCTGCAGTTGTAATCAAAGGCCCGTTACAGGTGTTCACAACAATTGTTTGACTTTTGTGTTCACAACAAGCCATAACACAATTAAAAACAGGAGAACACTTCAATTTATAGTACTGACAGACACAAACAAATGCAGCCGAGATTAATTTGTTCTGCAACCATCTAATCTACATACAATTTTGAATTTAACCTCAGCTCTCACACCCAGCCTAAGCACAATATTCTTTGACTGGAAAGGATCCAAACACATTCTTGGCACTTAAGATATATGAGGAACAAACAGTTCAACAGAACCAGTTCTTTTTTCTTCCTGGGACCCAACAGCAACAACTAATGCAATGACATTTGATTGATTGGCTGAAAACACTGACTGAGACAGGCAAAGTCAAAGCAGAGATATACAGGGAGGTGGAAGTGAAATTATCAGTGGTATCTTCAGTCTGTAACTACACTGACCCCTATGTATCTCAGCACTGTTCCTTCCAACTGACCACCTCTGAAATAACCTCCACCACATGTAGCACACTGCTGGGGCCATGGCTTCAACAGTTTTACTGCAGAAAATTCACCACCAAACCTCAGAACACATAATGTTATTTTACATATTTTTTACGAATACTTTTGCATAAAGTGGTATTAATTTGTTTAGCAGATGCTGTTATCTAAGAGGACATCCATTTTACATGTTCTCTATTTAGTTATCATTTATTTACTTACAATTACTGAGTCAGCTTTTATATGTGCCGAGGATACCAAAGTGGCCCCCAGATTCAAATCTATAAAAATCTTTGAAACAGCAATCCCTAACCAAATCTGTAGTGCCACCAAGCTGTCAATTTGCCCTTGAAATAGCCACATTCTGCACACATATGGAATGTATGTCTTCATTCTACAATCTGACCATTCTTTCTCCCATCTCACCTGCCTAGGAAATACCTGGGCTTTTGTAACAGAGTAACATATTGGGATGGATTAACACCAACATCACCCTCAGGCGAATGTATACCTAAAACTTGGCATGGAGAGTATAAATTCAGTTTCAGTTGTAGATCACTAATTTTTCCACATTCCTGGCACAACACATGACACTACATGTTGATCAGAGGTATTGTGGCAGGGTTTTCTGCTAGCAGAACCAAGTCAGTACTTACTAGGAGTCCAGAACGATTTAAGACTCAGATTCTGCTTTGCTTGTTCAACTCTGGTGTCTGGCTGATTTCCAACTGATATTGGCCGAGTTCCAGAGGAAGACTATTTCACCATTTACCCCATACATGTGTAAATTCTTTGGAATTAAAAAATGTATATTCAGTAAACAGTAAACTAGGTTTTAATTAATATTTTTTAATTTCATTTTATTTGGTGATGTTACAATTATCACAGTTTTATTCCTTACTGGTTTTTGTTTCCATTCAAGGAGTTCCATTCAAGGGGATTCACACTGTCTTGCATTTTTGTAAGAACCACATTGACTTAAACAATCAGAAGTAAATAAATTAAATCCATGACAATCTGACCAGGGTATGATCCTTGCAACATGTGGTTTTAAGGCCCTCAGGACCAGCATTCACCATAGAGTCAGTCAGATAGAATCTTTTTACTCATTGTTCCTGAGACCTCGGTCTTTCAGCAAACTTGCCCCTTCATCTCCTGCAGAGTTGGAGAACAGTGGACAAGGATGAATTTCTGGACGTTGCATCTCAGACTGTACTGTACGGTGTACTCCACACATAATTCAATCTGTGTATCCAAAAGCAGCAAAACCAATCACACACAACACTGCCCTCAACTAAAGGAATCGGCCTCTCCCATGAGCCTACACAGAGAAGCAGAACTGGGTTTTCCCTGCAACAATTTGTGAACAAATGTTTCAATCTGTCAGCACAGCACTAGAGTGTGGAATTATATTGTCATTTACCAAATTATCAAACTATTCAATCATGCAAATTGAATGTGGCAGTAGCTAGTAAAACAGGTGTGTTATACAGAGACCTGGTTTAGGTAGGGGAGAGTCATAATTTTACCAGAAGAGAACAAATGACTTCAATCTCAAGTACAAGTGTGTATACTAGGCAACTGTGTCTAACATACCAAATCCACCACATATAACCATTATTAAACATACCATTCTGAAATTAGAGCGTTATGGCACTCTTGACTCTTCAGCTGGAATGTTCAGAGCATGGTTTGACTGTTCTAAGAGTGCCATGACAGCAGGACTCTGAATGTACGAAAGGTGACTCATAGAGCTCAGGGTTTACCAAGGACCAGAGTGTGTCCAGCCAAACTGAGTGAATATGCAAATGCATTCACCAAGTCGAGGTACAGAAAATTGTATGGGCTGAAAGAAATGCATCCCGCAAATTGCCTTTTAGCACTTATAGTCATTGCCCATCTCCTACAGACATTGCATTAATTCACATTGCCAGTGCAGTTACGAGAAACATGTCTCTGTTAGGAGCACTTCAAGGTAAGTTTTAACTGAGTCTTCATCCATAAAGGTTTGTTAAATGTAAGGAATAATTTTCTCTAGATGTAGCTGACATATTGGAGTTAAATAGATGGCAGGTATTCCATCTAGCTAAATTACAAACTGGTAGGCAGCTTACTGCCATACCTTGCTGATCAAGAAGTTTGTAGTTCTTATATAGACTTACTTCTGCCCCATTAATCATATTTAAATACACAGAATCCTGATACAACTTCATAAGGTCATACAATGCACTTTCTTCCTTCTATCTCTCTTTCTGTTCCTTCTTTTAGTTTCTCTATATCTTGATTCCGTAGTCCATGACATCATATGAAATCCAGTACTCCTACAATACCTACAATACACCATTGGTTTATCCTTTCTGGTGCCATTAACATAATCATTTACTGCCTGTAACAACATTTGCTTATCATAGCCAATTGCAAGCTGGGTGTTTTCTTAGATGTGCAAATCATTATGGGTGCTATTAAAGCTATCAGTAAATTATGTGTAGAAAATATTTTAGTGGGGGGGGCTTTAGACTTTTAGACTAATTATATAAACTCATAAGCCCAATTACATGATCTCAAAAACCTACTTTGTTATTTACATTTTATTGATGCCCAGTATATCTAATGCCCTAATATCCTATGCCCTCTGTTGAAAGTCACATCAATCAGGTGCATGTGTTCTGTATGGTCACATGGGTCAATATGTGTAAAGTAAAAAGAAGCAAAATACCCCTGTGGAGGGAGACCTGACTCATAACCTAACAGACTCATGTGTTATGCTCTCCTCTCCTGTTAGTATAGCTGTCAGAGAGAATAAAGCTCTTTTCAACAGGTCAGAGAGATATCCAATTTTCTCATCTGAGAAAAAAATTGTGTTTCTTCCAGGTGTCACAGGAGGAGCAAGATGGACACAGAAAATCCTCCAGAACACCAGCATATCAGATCTACTGGTGTGCTGATTGGATATTTATGCTAACACCTTATTCTGTTTTAAAATAAAGCTCATCAATTATTTTGACTGGTCCATTCTCATAATCTCACTTCCTCTCACTCTCTCCCTGCCTTCCTTTTAACCTGTCACTCTTTCTCTCTCCTGCTTTCTGGCTTTCTATCCATCCTATGGGCCTATCTTTATGTGTTTACAGTCTTGACTAAGTTCAGCAATACAAATATCATTAGTGTCCCTCTGACTTAATCTGTTTTTGCTTGGAGAGGTGCACCCTCAGATGGACATGTCCACAGTGGGATGACCTGTCCTTTTTATCACACCGGATTGTCGAAAAGGAAGGGAGGTGCACACTGATCTGATGGATTGCTGTTTTGCAGAGCATGGAGACAGGATGCTGGTACATTGCAAGAAACAGCAACATTATTCTCTAAAGGAAGAGGGCAGGAGGGGACAAACAATCAAGATAAAAGAGAATGGCACTGCACTATAGAAGCTACAGCTCAAGCCATCTTTATCTCTCTGAAGACAACTGATCAATTATACAGTGCAGATGACAGCCATGGTGAAACAATAACTGGTGTGTTGAAGCAAACAGAGCATTCTGATTTAAAGTGGTGTTATATTAAGGTTCTATAATCTTCCCAATGTTTGTTTTCATATTAAAATATATCTTGATGCACTATAAAGTGCATCTATATTACTAAAATCTTACCTGTTACCTTTGTCATTTTTTTAGCTCATATATCAGCAAAATTTCAGTCTTCCCAAGAATGATTCTGGGCAGATCATCATCATCCATCCTCCACCCCATCTCTACCTCTTTTCCGTTGCCCCTCTCTCTCTCTCTCTCTCTCTCTCTCTCACTGACATATATATACACATTGAAATCTCTGTGAGATATTATTTATATATATACATACTTACAAAGAAAAGGTTTATGAATCCTTTGTAATTACCTGACTTCCTGCATTAACTGCAACTAAAATGTGGTCTGATCTTCAAGTTATTTTCCCCACATGAAAACATGGTAGCACCATGCATGCAAGCTAAACCTTTTCTCAGAATCAGTTATTTTCAGTTTTAAAATGACAGCTCAGGGGCAAGCACACAAGCTGGATACATCTGAGCACTTGCAGGACAAGTCCACTTAGCAAAGAACCCACTGTGCCAAATGAGACAAGAGCTGTTAACACAGCAGACACCAAAAATTAGTTAGACTGTGTCTACTCAAAATAAAAATTTAAAACTCCAAAGCTGAAACAGGCATTTATCATTTTCACAGCATGGGCTTAGACTGTGTTCAAAAATCATTTTAAATGATCCTGTAAACATGTTCCACACACAAAGAAAAACTGATGAAATGCTGTGGACATAAGGTGGATGTGGATTTGTGTGCCTGTCTTGGAAAATATCTGATATCTGTAGGTACGACTCACAAAAATAATTCATACAGAAAGTAAAAAGCCAGTTGTGGTGATACCATGCTTTCCCCCCTGGGTTGACAGAATGACAGTAATACCATGCAAAATGGCCTGGTTGCCTGAGGTGTGAGTGTGTGTCCCTCTCTCAAAAGGGCATAGTTCACACCACAGATGCATCTCTAAAATCCCTGACTTTGTTTACCAAGACAAGATAATGACATGTTGTTTGGGGGAGGGAGGAGAGCTCTGTGTATTTTATTTGTGTTACAGGTGCCATGGACAGAGCCTGACCAATCATAACACTCCTTAAAGTCATATGCACTGACAGGCTGTCACACAATGTAAGGGAACATCAATAGGAGGTGTGATGTTGTAGTTCTCTCAGCAGTGGAACTACCTTGTGCATTAAGCTGAAACACCACTGTCTCCCAGGGAAGCTGTCGTGTTATCAATGATTTCTCTACTTGGCTGTCATAGGCAGACGCTGTCCCAGAGCAGGCGTGATTCAGCCGACAGTGATCTGAAACCTCTGGCACGTGTCAGGACAGGGAGCGAGTTTGCTGGACTGGCACGCCTTTGTGCCCACTGCCTTGTCAGAGAGCCACTAACACAAAAGGACGTGGCCTGTCTGCCGCCTCCGCCTCGCCCTGTCGCAGAGCATTTCTGCCAGAGGCCCACAGGGCCCACCTAGTTGAAACTGACACAGCAGAACCCATAAACAAAGGGCAGGGGAAATTGGACAAGGCAGAAAAGCAGGAAGTGAAGCAGAGGCTCCTGGTTTCATGGAAACAGAATGTCACAGACCGCTCCTCAGGCCCAGCTCACCAACTCACGCCATGCGCTGACTGAAGACCAGAGGGAACCAGGGCCCCATTCGCCTGAAGGAGCCACCATGCCCATTCCCATTCCAGCCCATTTGTGCTGTTTCCTTTCAGGATCAGCTGAGGTCGGAAAGCACATTGATAACTTTGAAATGGCATGCATGCTAATGTTTGCATGTAAATCAGTATCCAATACAGCTGAGACACGTACTGAGAGGCACATTATTAATTCACACCACATGTTGATGTTCACACCATGTTGATGTTTTGCAGTCACAGATTCTGTCAGAACAAAATGAACTAATATACTAAACAAAACCTCTGAACAAAGACATTGATAGCATTTTGAGTCTATTTCTACCATTTGAAAAAAATGTGCACTGCCTGCCACAAAAGATTACCAAATGATGAATGAATGGTTCAGTAATAGTTATGTAATTTGTCATAAATATCAAACCTGTTACTTATTCATCAATGTTATTCCCTGATGCTTATACAGGGCAGTATGCCCACAATTTGTTAGCCATGGAAAGTGCAACACATTTGATCCAGCTGGACAGCCCTGTTCTTTGGTTGCTGCTCGGCTTTTCGATTTGTGGCTCCTCGACCCTGTCACTCTTGCCCCCCTCTATTACCCAGTAATGAGTCCAGGGAGGAGAGAATTCCCAGAAGCCTCTATCGTTTCCACACTGCTGCTGTGTTGTACAAACGCACCTCCTGGCAGATTAATCAAGGGCGCCGTGTCTGCCCGAGCGGAAGGAGAGTCGTCTGCCTCGGCCTGACCAGCCACTGGGCAGCAGGCTATGTTCTTGGGTTTTGTCAGAAATTACTGGATTTGCAGAGTGACTCTCTGACATGTCAGCAAGATTTGATGGTTACTTGTGGATCACACACACACACATGCACGCTTGTGCACACACACACACACACACACACACACACACACACACACACACACACACACACACACACACAGTTCTTTCTCGCACCCAGCCAAAGATTATGCATTGTCCAGCTTACACATTCTTCACCACACTCATGTTCTTCACTAGCGCTGAAGGTAACATGCTACTTCAATAATATTGTCAGTGTATTCAGTGTAATATTGTCAATAAGTCAGTAATATAAAATGACAAGGTTAGAACTGTGGTAAATCATTCCCCTTATATTTCACAAAATCTTATAAATTCATAAAATATCTTTTAGGTTATTCTATGGGGCGCCAAATGTAACAGACCTTTTTTCATGGACAGAATGCCTTCTGTGCTACGAAACGCATAAATTCATTACAAAACCATATAACACCGTAACGCCTTTTGTCCACGAAAAACACAAACGCGTTGGCATTGTGTCCACGAAATATTGAAGAGAGCACATACTTTCGTGTACAGAAAACAAAACGGATAATTCCTTTCGTGCACTGAATTGACCGTTGTGCTTTTCATTTTGTGGACAAAAGGCGGAATGCACTTCGCACTATGTGGACAAAAGAAACTCATTTTGTAGACAAAAGTAATTCTGTCCACGTAATAGATGTCCTAGGCCAGCATTTATGCTTTTGTGGCACGAAATGCAGAATGCGCTATACTATCATCATTCCGTGCCATCGAATGTCGAATTTTGTCCACTTAACTGTTTTGCTATATTACTGAAAGTATGATGTGCACAGAAGGGATTCAGCACAATATATTTTGTGACTCCGCAGTTACAGAGGGCATTCCGTCCACGAAAGCTAAGGCTGCTTGAACGAAAGCGAAGGCTGCTTTAATATTCTCTGTGGTTGTTCTAGTGTGGGGTTCCTTCTTGAATTCAATTAAAATGATGTGTACTGAGTGTCTAATTTACATATAGTTTAAACTGACGTTAAAGGTATAACTCCATAAAAGTGTATTGACGTAACTTAGTGCATGCCTATGTGTACCACAGTATGTGTACTGTAGCAAGAGATTTGCCTCTGTAGTTAAGTAAATAACTTTGGGATATGGGATTACAGCTCTGACATGCTCTAGTCTAGGTTACAAATCTCAAACTCAATTGTTAAAACCTAAACCAAATTAAGAGTTATATGGGGAAAAGGCCTTAGAAGTAAATGTTTTTGTTTTGATTTTTGGAAATTGTAGCTGTGTTGCCCTGTGTGTAAGCTAAGGATGAATTAAATGTTTTGAGCTTGGCATTTAAAATCACAAGCCAGGATATGTAGCCATTTTAATATGTGCCAACTCACCACTATCAGTTACTGGGCACAATTATCAGTGTCTTTAGAGATAACACAAATGGGAATTAGCAAATTCTTGTGCCAGGAATTGATCAATTGTTAATCTACTCTCTCTACTGGCACCTATAAAAGTGCCATCTTCTATAGAAATTGGATCCAATACAATACATTCATATTATGAATCAGTAAATTATTATTATTATTATTTTTTTAATTTTCATTATCTATTACAAACAACAGTACTTAAACTGTTAAATTGTTATGGGGATCTCTTGTTGTGTACTGTATTTTATGATATTTGAAGGGAAGGAATGTGTGCACAGGGATTTTAAGATTCTTACATTGTGATGCAATCTGACATTAGTTATATAATGCAGTACAACATGTTCCTTTTTTGTGTTGCATAATATTTGCAAATATCATAGTACATTTAAAAGTAGTGCACAACATATAACATAAAATCACAGCAACACTCTCAATTCTGGACAGCACGTGCACGCACGAATGCACGCATACCCATGGTAAAACATGAAGAGCAGCGTGCTCTGAAGAACTAAAGAACACAAATTTATAAACCACTCGCAGGCAGCCATTTGTTTTGGGCAAAGCCGGAAGAGAGGGACACAAATAGAGCTATATGTCATATGTCCATTCCCTACCCTGTAGCCTGGTGGCAGCTCCCAGCTCACTCTTACGCCTCTGATGGAGGCTTGAAAGAACACGGGGCACGTTGAGCGAACCAGATGAGAGCACCAGGGAAGAGGCACATCATTACCCTCACTTAAATCTTTACGCTCGACTCGTACTGGTGCAGGAGCTGCACAAACAATCTGTGTTGAGCGCAGCTGGGAGAAACGCTGATCTCCACTTCTTGCACCAATGCTGTAATTTTCTCCCTTCCTCAGGAGTTGCACTGACTCCTCAGAGCTGTCATGCATCTTCATTTCGCATTGTCGAGAATTATTAACTCTTCATGATGGTAAGCTATTGAGCTGTTCAACATCAGCTGTGCCATCAGTCTTTCTCCAAAGAAAAGCACAGGCTCAGCTCATACTCTGCAGTTAATTTGACTGCAACATTTAACATGTCCCTGCAAAAGCAAAAAAACAAATTATTAGATCATTTAAATTAGGGGCATCAAATTAAACATCAGTGGAGCCAAACGAGTCTCGAAAATGGGAAAGTGGCCATATAAGGCATTTTTCAATTAATCAAACAGCAACAAGAACTAATTAGGATACAAAAAACTGAATCTGACCATCAACTGCTTTGTGATTTCATATGCAAGAGGGAATGGGGAATGATGTGGTTGCAATGTCAGTCAGTTCATTGTGTTTATGAACTCTAATGCATGCATACTGTATGACTCATATGTATTAGGTACTTCATGTTAATCGCTTGTGAGTAGGCAGGTAAGGAGTTACACCATGTATTGTCTTCTGGATGCGTCTTCAACAAGTTAGCACAACGTGGGCAAGGCTCTTTCATACAACGATGGGTAGGAACTTTACATTGCCACCAGCACCAGATGAGTGGGATTAAGACTGGTGTGGGCGAACTGATCTCTGATCAGTTTTCAAGGGCAGAAAGTACAAGAAGCCACACAGCCTGCAAGCAGTGAGCCTTCTATACATTTTAATGATTGCATGGATTAAAAAATAAGGGGCTACAATGAGTAATAAGATACTGGATACTGGATAATGGTTACTTTTCTGCTACATTTTTGCCTTCGTTGCTCAGTGACAGCTCCAAAGGGGTGGGAGTTAAAAAGGGGTGGGAGTTTAAAGCTAAAAATAGATGTACGGTACTTATTTAATGTTTAAAAAAAGGAAAGGCAGAAGCCCATTGTTTGGTATTTGAAGGTACCTTGTGAATCTCCTGCTTTAAGTTAATTACCTCCCACTTGGTTTTATTAAACATGAAATATTAAACAGAGACATCCCAGTGTTGCGGTGAAAATATAAAAAAATGCATTAAAGGCATGAATATTTTAATCTGTGTCTGCTATAGCCTATATATATATATATATATATATATATATATATATATATATATATATATATATATATATATATATATATGTATATATATACATATAAAATCAGAATATTTTAAAACATAAAATCAGAATATTTTAAAACATGCTTCCCCATCTCTCGTCACAACACACAAATAATTTAACAAAGGTGTCACCTTCCATAAGGATGTTACAATAATGCTGTCAGAACATACAAGAACACAAGAACAAACCAGGGAAAAGTAGAAAAAAATGATTACAGATTTTACAGTGTTCAGAGCACTGAGACACTAAGTATATTACATAAATGATTTATCATATCTCCATTTGAACTTTACAGAGGCCAATCATCACAATCAGGAGCAGTGTAGAAGGGAGTGCATTAATGTCACTGGTGTAATAATGTAATCTTGCATTTGACTTTATAAAGAAGAGAAAGGTCATAGACAATTTCATTTCATAACAGAGCATATCTTTGTATCCTCAATCACCTTGGCTATATCAGTTTCACATACAGAAAAAAACCCTTATTTCCATATGACTTTATGATTTCATGCAGAAAATGTGTCATCCATAGAAACTGTAACAATGAGTATAACTGAAATAATGATATCCTTCAAATGGGCATGGGCCCATTGATCAAAGATCATATATATTGCAGTAGATAAAACCAGAGGGAGGGAAACAAAACAAAACAAATTTGACAACAAACACTTCACAAGGTTAATGTCAGTAATGTAATACAGTGTTCACATAGCTATTTAAGGCTGCAGTAAATGAAAGCTTTTAAAATGCTAATTTGATTTGCCTGAGGCAGACATATTCATATCATTACATCATAAATAATGCTAAAATAAAATGAGAGTGAACCCTCCTATGTTTATACTATGGGGATGCAGTCTTTAATATGGTTATTTGAGAGGTAAATATTTTAAACATTCTCCAATCAAAGACTGAAAGCATCAAGGACACCCAAAACATGAGAATATCATTTGACCTCATTCATTTAAATGTGCATAATTTACAAATTACAAAGAAATGTTAGTTATGCTTCATTGTTGCTCTAAAATGGCTTCCAACAATGTGTTCAATGTTTGGGTGAACAGGGTCAACTTGAACAACAGACAGAACTGTAATATTCCAGGCCATTCAACCACAGGTGATGAAGGTAACACAGACCCTGCCATTCCTTGTTCTTCTCTCAAGATTCCTCTGGCAATTGTGGACTCTGATTTGACATAAGTGTGAGAAAGATATTGTTAATTACAGCATTTATGAGTCTCTCTTTTGTAACCATTTTGTGTGGAGAAGAGTAGATCAGATATAGTGCACTACCTTTCCAGTCAGAGGTATCTCCTCCTGTCTTGTTGAATGTTTTTGTTTGTATTAAATGGACTCTAGCATAGATGCGGTGGTTCAGCGTATCACTCAATCAATTTAGCTTTCTTTTCTTCTAACTTCTGACTTCCACATAACTGTTCATCCCCATCCTCGGTGGGGCTTTGGTGGCCTTTCCATATTTGTACAGGTAAATCACGCTGCTGGTGATGTGAATGACCTATGCAATGAAAGCCTGATCTGTGCAGGGCTGCTTAACGCTTGCCCTCTCTGAAAAATCTCTGCACAGTCTCGAAACGATCCTGAAGTCAATTAGGAGTCATTAACTTTGCATTACACTGCATTTATTCCCCCTGCTATCATATAGTGACTTATTCCCACAGTTGCAAACCGAAATGCAATTCAGTTTTGAGCATGAATTAAACTGAATACTTTTAATATTATGTCAGATTATTTCATCTGTAATGAGCTCAATGTGATGGCATGCTGTGCTCATCCATTAATTGAAGATACACTGCTGAAATTTTGTAATGCTTAGGACTGTCCCTTGATGAAAGGAAAAAGAAGCAAAAGGAAAAGCTTGTTAGTTACCTACTTCTGGCAAAGTTAGAGGAAAAAGTTGACTATTGCAATGAGTGACCATCTATTTATCATTTATTTAATGCTTGATGTATCATGCATCCCAATATGATGTCATCTGGATGCGATCCTGCGTGAGGCTTATATTGCTCTGCTCTCAACAGAGAAAAGAAATAAAGTAACAGCTAGGTAATTCATTCTCGGACAAAATGAACAGAGCACACATTCTACTTAATGTTTTTCCATGATCAAAAAAGAAGTCGACTCAAGCATTAAATTTAGCACAAGCACATGGGACCAAATGCTTTATGCAGATAAGGGGGGGGGGGGTTGCAATCAAACTGTAAACCACCTTTTGCATTGCAGCAATATGCTCCACTTTTTCTTCAAAGGGAAGTGTGGTTTGTGTTCAAATATGTCAAAAGACCTTACATTTAGGTTGCATATTTAATTTAATATGTTGAATTGTTACCATAAAAATCAGTCATTTCAGATAAAATAGCTTGCACACCCAAGTGTAGGCCTATTTTATGAGAAAACAAGGCATTGCTCACTAGTCTGTAAATGAATCGTCCTGCATAGTGATTTGGACACACTTGTCTGTGGTTGATGACAAAACTAAATATTTGAAGCCTGGAAAGCCTTCTTCTCATAATCTGCTATGTTCTGTGACAAAAAACCCTTTTTGTTTTGAGTTTCACTGAGAATTACAGAAATAAATGTACACTCTAGGTCTGTCATGCAGTCAACCACTACAGAGGTTAATACAAGGGTAGTGAATGTATTTTATCTTTTATATTATATGTGGCTCTTCAAATGGGGAAAATGTTATCTGAATATAAAGACCTTTCAAAAAGGAAAAAAATAGTACATCAGTGCTTAAGTTATACAGACCTTTAAAGTTTGTATTTTATAAGATGTGTATTATGACCACAGCTGTGGGTAGTATAGGTAGGAAGGTTATTGCTTTGGTAATAACAGGATTCCCTTTCCTGTCACAGAAAGAGGTCTTAAAGACATTTTCAGTTCTTTCCCCCATCTCTTGCAGTGTTTCTCTTGACTGTTCCTCTGTAGTGGCTAGCTCCACAGTGGTTGCTCTTAGTTTTTACTGCAGAGAAAAGTTGCAGAACACCCATACCATGTTCAGCGCTTTGATTACGCACAGTTGCAAAGCAGTAAATCCCCATGATGGCCGCCAGGGCCAACAGCCACAAAGGATCTGAGCTGCCATGTAATAATTCAAACCATTACAGCGTGACTTTTCGCTGCCTCAGTCCAAACCTTGTAATGATGACTGTAATATTAAAGTTAAATAGTTCCATTAACCCCTTCACTTGATGACAAAGAGAAGGATTTCATTATCTAAGAATGAATGGGATCTATGCACACCTTCAAAGTCCTTTAACAGATACCCTGGGCTCATTCATTGCCAGTGCATCCATCAAAGAGGACACTACCTTCACATCTACGGTCTGCCAAATTACAGCCCATAAAAGAGATCTGCTGCAAATGGAATGTCTGCAGGATTAACAATTTTGCCATCCTGGACAGTGGAGAGAATGTCTCCTTTGAAGCTGCTTTGATTGTCTGAGGACTGAGAAGATTTGAGGGAAGGGGGATGAATATATTTATCAACAGAAGAACAGAGAGGATGAGAAAATGACTTGC
Source organism: Megalops atlanticus (assembly GCA_019176425.1). Taxonomy (NCBI): domain Eukaryota; kingdom Metazoa; phylum Chordata; class Actinopteri; order Elopiformes; family Megalopidae; genus Megalops; species Megalops atlanticus. Next base: position 40,518,829 of record CM032875.1, on the reverse strand, counting down.
AAAGATACAGCATTTCTCTGCAGTGACGCAGCTCACTACACAAATGCCGAGGTACCTAGACACGCAATGCCACGCGTGTGCACAGCAGCACTGAGAAGGTGACAGTGCAAGGGCAGTCCCTGCCTTCTTTATGGTAGCACCGGCCTCCTCGGCAACCTTTATCGATCCACGCATCCTTTTACCGACAAAGTCAATGACGTGGCACGCCAAGACAATTAAGATAAAATAAATAGTGAGCACGTGACAGCTTGAAAAGATAGGCGTGGGGAATGTGGTCATGTCACGCCAGTGTGACATCATAACCTTGCCTCCTTTAGAAGCTGGGTGACAATGAGAGACAGTGACGGTCAGCGCCTCCATGTTGCCCCCTTTGCGCTGCACAGCACGGGCACTGCAGACACTATCATAACGTGCTTCATTGAAACACTCGACCTCACATGGGACTGAGGGAGAAAGGATGGCGCAGGATATGCCATCATTCATTGCAGATCAGAAAAGGATATTCCTTTGAGTTGAATGCCTTTGGCGGACACAATCAACTGCTGTATTTTGTGGTCCAGCGCCTCAGCTGCTCTGCAAACCATGATGACACGGGTCAGCTGTCACTCACAGCCAGCTTGATGGAGAGTACTCAGCATCCGGTGTCCTATTACGTTTTACTGCACCAAGACAAGAGTTATCATCAGCAACGTATAAACAAATAAATTAATTAATCTGACCCCTGTAAGGGTAAAGAGGTGCATAATTTGGCATTAGTGCTTTCGTCTGACCTTGGCCACAACCTCTCCTCTTAACATGCAAATAGTCTGCACAAATTGGAAAAGCAGTGACCCAAGGACGCTCAGTTTAGCACTGCAACTGATGGATTATTCCAGCAAAACCACTATTTTTAGAGGCCTACCATGCACCAGACAGGCAACCTCTGGTATGCAAATGACTTCCAAATCAAACACCTAGGTGGAGCGTGGATATAATGCAATGTCAAGACATAAAGAAGCCTTTGATGTCATGTGGTTTAGGATACAGCGATCAAGAGAAAGAAACTCCATTGTTAGAGAAGGAATCATTCCCAGGGGAAAGAGGAGAAGAACACTAACTCAAAAGAGACCAGAGTGTGCACATTTTCATAACGCTGTGGCAAATCACCTCCTTTCTTTACTCTAAGTGGCAGATAATGGGGAAAAAACAAAGGTGTAAATTTTCATTTCCAGAATTCTAAATTTTTACCCACCGTGAAGGAGAGAGGGGAAAAAACCTATGTCTTTCCCCTGGGACATCACAGACGAAAGTCTCAGAAAGCAGAGAGAGAAAGATGCAAAAAACCTGGGAGGCAAATGCAGACCTGGGAATCTGGGAGTTTTGGTGACCTGGCAGCTAATGTGAGGAGAGAGTGTGTGTGAGAAGAAGGTAGCTCAGGGGTGGGGACGGGGCACTCCGAGGGCATGTCATAGCAGGGGCTATCATCCCAGAGACACAGGGGCACAGAGAAATCTGGGGCCGAGGAGGAGGCTGTCTGAATGGCCATGAGTCCGGAGGAGCAGGCCTCCAGCATTGTCACCCAGCGACTGTTTTCAACACTCTCCCAGGGCTTCACCTCAATGTGCAAGTGGCTCCTAACTGCTCATTTGCACAGCACTGATAGGACCATCAATATCAGACACATGGAAACAGACATTAATGAGTACCGCTACAGGGTGAAAAATTGCTCCGCAGCAAAGGAAAATGAATATGTGTTTGCTTAATTGACATGCCTGATTGTTTGTGTTGAAGCTGGCTAAAATGGGATTAATGATTGCAGTGCTACTAATGATAATCATCACTGAGAGAGGTTGGTTTTCATTAATGTCTTATTTTGCTTATTAACACTTAAGCAGTTCTCAAGCTACTTTTCAGGAAAAAATGCTATCTTATGAATGTTGCCGGGACATACTGCCTCCCTTTTTTCTCAGTTAAAATCTATTCAAGGGAAGTGAAGCTTACCATAGAATTAGCATATTTATTGGTACATTGTTATACATAAATCTTAATCTTACAGCAACGAAAGCTTTAATTTTTGTGTGGAGGTTATATTTTAAAAGACGCATTACCTCCTGAGGTCATTACTCAGACTTCAATTGATCTGGGGGGGAGGGGGATCCTTCTGGGAATCATACATGTTTTGCATTGCTTGGCTTCAGTTTATAAACAGTTATTCTGATCAATGTTGGTAATTTGCATCTCAGACCCACGTCTGTTCAGCATTTTCCTGCATATATTATACCACATTACAATTACTCAATACGCCAACAAATCAATATCAAAGAGATGGCTGTCTATATCATTAACATCCAAAAATATTGTTCAGGGAACACAATGAAACAAGCTCTGAGAATCAATTCAGTGAAGAAACAGAAACTTAACACAGATAAATAAAGTAAGTGGCTAAATAATGATTTGCTGAATGGACCAAAAACTCTCCAATCCATTGAGTTCATTCACTTGTTTTTCTCATAACTGAGAAGCATTCCTTCTTAAAAGCTACTGGCTGTTGCCCATTCATAGCTGATGGATTTTATTACAAATTAATGAGCTAAATTGACACTACATCAATGCATACTCTCTACCTGTCAGGTTTACTTTGTGTCAATCACTGCAAAATGGTCTCTAATCAATTCAGAGGGAGGGTAGCACACAAGTCACATGATGCTTGAGGAGTACTTGACATGATCGACTGCAATTCCAGGATTATTCAACATTTTGTGACAAATGTATGCAGATATTCCTTAATGGAACTCCTCACCGGTCTACAGCTGATATTAGAAGTATGCAAATGTATGCATATGCTGACATTTTCACCCTGACCTTGGACACATAATTTGTAAATATGAGGCTCTCATCAAAACTTGTAATAGTCTTCCCCACAGGAGGCCTGAATTCCATTAGACATAAGTCTGCAAGTGAAAATGTGAAGTTATAATCACCAAAAGCTGCAACGGGCTGAATGATTGTCTTCTAGTTTTGATTGGAAGACAGGTGACCTGATCTGCCTGTAGTATAATGGAACCAGAGCAGAAACAGTTCCTGCCATGTGTGAGAACCGCAATATCTACATATAGGATTACATTGGAAGGGTTGAAATCCTTGTAATTATTTATTTTAGATGATTATTAACAGGATGTCATTATGTCATTAACAGGATTGTGGAATTGTTCCAACATTTTAGGGAACTGAGAACTGCCATCCAGACAATTTTGTTATACTCAATTTTGAAATATGCCTCTCCCTTAAATATGCATACCAAATCTAAATTGGTCCATTTTGATGAAACCAAGAAGATGTCCTTTCATGAAGCTTGACAAATGCAATCCGCCAATACAGTTACACGTTGCAAACTGTAAGTCACACAGTGCACCACAGTGAAGTAGGCGGTCATTAGCATGGATGCTACTCCGCTGACATCATTCAAGCAACTTGCAGGGGCCTGACAAACAGTAGGATGTCTGGGAGCAGTGACATGAAGGAACCCTGGCTGATCTCCCAGGTCATTGCCAGCCATAGCCTGTGCTTGAGTTTACTGCCATGCTGACTGAGCCATTCAGGAGTCCATAATGACAGAATGGCTTCATGGTGTAAAAAAATCAAACAAAAGAGCAGTTTGGAACCTTATGGGATCTTTGCAATCTATGTAATCTTAATGAAACCAAGAATTACACAAAGGGCACTGTAAGGTTAGCAGACATATCAAAACAGCTTCTAAACCCACCTGTTGTATCAGGGGGAAACATTAATCCAGGTTGCAGCACAATTTTCAATTTCACATTCAAAGTCCACATTTATTTAAGTCTCACCTTGGAAAACAACATATTCTAGTGCCCAACTATAGTAACCCGGTTTCTGCTATAAGACTATTTTTTTCTGATTCAATGTCCAATTCTTGGCATGCAGACATGCATAATAAGGTAACACAAAAACAGACAGAAACAGATAGAAAATTTCTGTTTCTGAAAGAAAATTTCTGTTTCTGATTTAACAAGCTGTCAAAACAAGGCCTGGGGAAGACTCTGCTCTGTGTCTTTCTGCCAGAGGGGACTGATGTGGTGGAAAACCATATGTCCCAGAAATAGAAAAAATAATAATGAAAAAAAACCTCACACTCCTGAGATGAAACTGAAACAAGGACTGTATTAAGCAGGACGTCAGACTCTTAGTAAGAAGCACTGGCATCATGGAAACTTTAAATATAATTGAGTATAAAGTTTAAAATGGGTGTCTTTGACACTGCTGTTTTACCCCTGAGCTCAGTTCTCCATTTGATTCCTATGGCATAATATTTCACAAAAGTATGTTGTGAAAGAATTAAATTGTGCCCATTGCTCTGGCATTATCCAAGCAAATAATGTCATGGTAGCCATGAGTTAAACACTTACACATCATGGTAATGTTTTAAGCAATGGGTGAGCCTCCACACCATATTCCTTATAACTGTAGGCATCAGATACAAAAGCAGTTGTACACAACACCCCAGAAAGATGCAAGGAGGACCCCAAATTCAAAAGAAAGATTTTACATTCCACTCATTTTCATCCTGCCAATGTCCCTCACTTTTTTAAGAAACATCTGAAGACACAGTTTTGGAGCCATAAGCAAAGATATCGCCATGATTCTTTCACATTGGTCATCTTTCGTCTGGGACAGCTCAAAATACATTGTATACCCGCCTTAAAGCAATTTCTTATTTCCTAAACTCTGTTTTCCTTTAAAAAAATACTGGTTTAATGCACTCGTGTCTCTACCAGCTAGGTTGTACCATGTCTGGCCAACTATTGAACCTGGACATGCAGTACTTCTAATACTGTGACTCCTTGTATGGCTTTTGCTTGTGTTGTACTCTGCCTCACTTGTAAATCGCTTTGGATAAAAGTGTCTGCCAAATGAATGAATATAAATGTAAATATTTTCTGTATTTGCCTTAATAATCATATCACAACCTTTCCTAGAAAAAGGTTTCATCATCATTCACCAAATTTCTGACCACAACCCAGATGACCTTCTATCTTTCCAGCACCAAGCAGCTTCCTTTTGTTCCTTTTGAAGAAACATAAAAAACAAAAACCAGACACTTCATGTACCACTTCCTTCAAGTAAACATCAACTCACTTCTGTATGTTTACAACATACCAGCATCTCTCAGACTCAGTCAAATGTCACCACAGACTACTGAAAGACAAACTTTAATCATTAAAATATGGCAAATAAATTCATATTAATCCAGCCAAGAGGGCATCAAGCCCTGGGTAAATTTTGAAAGTAACAGGTAATTTGAGATAACATAAATAAAAACAATAAGTAAACAATGACCATCATGTTGCTGTGCATCTGGGCATTAAAAATAATGTCCATCATTGAAAACAAGGCAGTCCAGCATACAAAGCATTGCATCTGTACCGAAGAAAGTGAGCACTCCAGTATCGTTAGCCAGGTGTACCGTTTGTTCACAGGCCTCAGTTCTTACCAGGCATTGTTGTTATGCTGATCTTTATAATAACTAGATGGGCTAACAGTCCACTGGCCGACCTTTCTATTGACGTACCCCTGTACAGTAAAGAACAGCAAACTGTTCATGGGATAACGTTGTTTAAAGCTGACTACATTATTTACATGTGATTAGATGAAACCCCTGGGGGTCTTTGACTGCCAATCACAGTAACACCCCAGAATTACTTTTCATACACTGCTTGCTCTTTTTTTAAAACTGAGAAAGAAGAATGATTTTTGCAGCTCGACATTTTTGCTGTTTTATGTCTTAACACTAAGGCCCAGTGATATAATGAAAGCAAGGCCTGGATTTCAATAACCAAGGCTTTTGTTATGTCTAGGAGGTGTTTTGGTACATTTCTTCATGTTTGTGAGGATGAAGAAAAGACAAGGAAATGGAAAAAATAAGATCCAGAATAAAATTTCCAGAAGTAATCCTAAACTCAGGTAAAATAAATTCACATTTTGTCCAATATTTCAACATAACAATTAAAAACTCCAGATATCACTGAAGAATATCACATCTGATCAAATACATTATGCTATCAATGGTCTTAGCAATAAAATAAATCCCCTGTAATAGATGCACCAAATGTTAAACAGCTTCCTCCCAAACACTCTTGGAGACATGATAATCTGATAATCATATTCCCCTACAGTAAAGTGATGCAAAGGATTCAGTTGTCAGTTCAATACACAAAAAGACTCCTCACAATGTGGGAATAACTGGGAAACAGCAATAATCAGCATCAACATTATGACTGTAGCCTGTATTCCACTTGTTGAAAATAATTCTCAATCTGATCCACTCTGGCCAAATTAGTTTTCTGAAAAACAGGCAGGCAGTCAGGCAGTAGAAGAGAAATGTTTAGTCCGATTCTCCCGCAGGAAAATTTACTGAAAAAGCCTCTGATCAAGTCATTTTACATTGTCTATTTTAGAGGAAGATCAGATCAGAGATTCTCTCTGCAAATGGACCAACAGTGCTTTACTTCATGCCATAACCCTCCATTTTAACAAACTGACTTTTATTGAAACAGTTCAGTTTACATCATGGAATTCAACAATGACGTCCTCGTTCCCCAATTTGCTATATGCACGGTTACTTCCTGGTTTTAGACAAGCCAGCTCGGGCATTTCCGGTGAACTGTCAAAGATGTCGTTCTATACTCGCTGCCTGCAAGATCTACCTCGAGTCGACATCAATGATGTACACCGCCTAATTCAGTCAAACTCAAAGGCTTCATCAAGCAAACATGAAAAAGGATTTAAGCTCACATATAAGTACATAAAAGTATAATTCTGTCATTCTATAGGCTACTAGACAGCTAACTACATAGCCTAAACACTAAACACTAAAGATAGCGTAACATTGGTAAACAGAATATAACTATGCTAAGTTGGCAGCATCGAAATGTATAGATGTCTCCCGCTACTCTCCTTGAGATAACCAGGCTTGGCACTAACATAAAATTGTGTGTTGCTATGTCCTTATCGATAATTTTGTTATCGTTGCTGAATTCGTTGCTTCTGTTTCTCAGTTTCTGACAGGAATGAGGCAGGAGAGGTGACTGTGAGGGCAAGCTGCTTCAGGTCGATGAGGAAAAATGAGAGACCACACAACTTGAGTGTAGGGGAATGAGAGCAGGTTCAATGTAATAATGTTAAAAGTCTCTGCTTTCTGGGAATGAAAATGTTATTTGCCAGTATAATACAGGCTAGAGAATAGATAGCGACTGTAATACTGTGGACCTACAGCCTACTGTTGCTGTCAGGCCAATAGAACCGTGTACCAACTGCGCTCTGTATTTCTAACAAATATTTTACTCAGTAGTACATAGTACACTATCTAGGTTTAGTGTGTAGTAGACATATGGGACACAGATCAAGATTCCCAGAGAGTAGAAATGGTTAGGCTGCCAGCATTTGACATTGTACACAGTGAGCGAGGTTAAGACACATCACTAGCTACAGTGTGAACCCATGTAATTCTATTAATAAATATTTATTTCAGTAATATCACAGCCACTCTATATTTACCTGAACCTCAAAACACATAGGCTTCATTATCGTAGCTACTGTTGTCCCCTCACAATGCTGAAATTTAAACGACTTTTTCATCTCTTTCACTTATTTTTTTAATCTATTTGATAACTGCTAGGCCTAAATATTAAACTAACTATTAAAACTACAATAAGCTATTTACACTGTTTTTATAGCTACCTCACAAAATCGAAGATGCCGCCACAACAACAAGTGATGTTTCACTGGAAGTTTACGAGCTGGCTTATTTTTTGGTGGAAGTTCTAAGTAATGTTCCATGCATATAGTCAATTCTCTTTAATCTGTCAACTGAACTCCTTACATCCAAAGTGCGATCTTCACCAAAAAGAATTGCAGAAGCCATCCTTCTGTATTTTATGACATCATGAACTTAAAAATATACTGTATACGTATGTAGTATATACCATGTATACTATATATACTATCCTATGTGCATGGTTATACTGTAAAACACCAAGAACTCTTTCTGGTCATGTCAAACCATGCCAAACTTCAATTTAAAATGTTTGAAACAATTCAATATTTTGAATTGAGGTTTATACAGTATATGTATATGTGTACTTTACTGCTATGTATTCTTTCTAATATAAGCACGTACAATGAAGCTACACTCACAGTTCAGCATTAGGGAATGGATAATTGAAATGCTGAATGTAATTACATGAGAAGAAATGGCTGTCAGGACAAAATATACATGTGGGGCAAAACAGGAGATCAAATTAAAAGCTAATCAGAACAATCCACCTTTGACACCTCACACTCCGTGATGTCAAACCTTCAAACTAACCTCCTGACAATACATTTTTATGCATTTACTGCTTCTCTCCTCCACTTTACATAAGGCTGCAATTAACTGCATCTGATCATTGGTATTGTATTTTATGCATTACATCCAGGTCTCTGAGAACACTACATCACTGATTCTCAATCCTGCTCCTGGAGGCCCCCTGCTCTGCACATTTTCCATCTTTCCCTGCTCTCCCTACCCAACTGAACTCATTAGTAGCACTTTTGATTAGCTGAGCACACCTGATTTAATCAAGAGCATGTTAATCACACTAATCAGGTGTGTTTGGAGCAAGGATAGATAGAAGATATGCAGGACAGTGGGCCTCCAGGAATAGGATTGAGAAACACTGTACCACATCATAGCTGGTCCACTAGTAATAACTGGTTACCAGGGTAATTAAATATCATAAGGTATGGAATCATGTCCATAGAACTCTTCCAACACCAAATACGTCATATGCATTATCAAACTTGGAACTTTGTATTCAAAACAAACAAACTCTTTGGGGGGAGTGGCAAGATAATGTTAAAAAAGATACATCATGAATGAACTAGAGCTGCAATGTTCAATATAAAGCATTCCAAAGTTGGTGGGAAAATACACAGGCTACTGACAGAAAGAAGCTATGAAATAAAGAAAATACTGTACTAATACCCTATATTCATGCAACACAGTACAGACCAACAGAGTCAGAAATGCAGGGCAGTTATACTATATGTCACATGGAACATATATTGCAAGATCGTGATGGGCATTATGATCAGCATCAGCCAAAGGCAGTATGCCTCACCGGCTTTGCATGAAAGTAAACCAGTAGAGACTAGCATATACAAATCAGTTCTGCCAGACAACTAGCCATTTATGTGATAAACATTTCAATATTTCATGCAATATTTAGTGTTATCAAAGAAGTAAGGGGTACAGCACCGCAGATGGTGCAAACATGCCCAAGAAAATTAAAATTTCACCTCAACCTCACTGATTTTATCTATTTTATCTGTTGTTAACTTCAGCCACTGTAGAATATCTATTTTGTTATGTCAACACAATTTATGGCCAAACTAGCTAATGTTAACTCCCCCCAGGTTAAGGTAGCTCCATCACAGGTCCCAACATAAGTTAATTGTGATAGGTCCTGTAATATTTAATTCAGCATAAAAAAGCATAAATAAGTAGTGGCTAAGTAGATAACACGCAAGCTCATTAATTTTATTTCCAGGAAGTTTTCCATTCCTAGCATTATCTGGGTGGTTAGCTTGCTTGTAGGCTAGATTTGCAATCGACATTTAAATGAGAAATTTTAATAGCAGACCCATGATGTTAAATGAGTTAATAAGTGATTCTGCTGACTTTTACAGAATACACACATGAGTAACCTGTCATTTTTCTATTCTGAAAGCGTTTTTGTAGAGATACATTTTGCATTAAAGACTATACTTAAGCAAAACAATTTAGAAAACAGTTGCATTGCTTTGAAATTGTGCTTATTGCGTCTGTTTGAGGAAACGAGGACTTAATTGTTTCATGCAGTCTAATTAATTAGATCTAGTTTTGTTTTATCTGGCATGATAATTTTAATGACAGACATATCTTTATTATTTTTAATGACTTTTATACTTTATCTTTTACTTTAGTCTGAGTAATTTTAAGTTTCTGTACTCTGAAAGTGTATTTCATAGAGATTGAAATAAACAATACAGTATCCATCTAGTATATGCAACATGTGTTAACAGACTACTTACAACACAGACCTGATACCAGACTGATCAGAATTCATTTCAGTGTTGTCAGATACCCACGTGAGAGATAACGGTACCCCACTGTTCATGCCTTTGGATGGGACTGGACACCAGCAATCAAAGCACAGCACCTCAGTGAAACACAACAAGACAGGCTATCCAGAGGGTGTGAGGGAAATTCCCCACTCTCACATCACAATGTTGCCTCTTCTGATACACCTCTTCTATACTCCCGTTTCCTGTCAAAGCACCTCCAGGGTCCATCTGCTTCCTCAGCATGCCTCCCAATCCAATTTTCAGCAGTCTTTTCTGCTTTCACCTACAGGTCCTAGTCAGTATGTCATAATGTGTACCTTATTGCTCATCAAAAGATTTTTATTTGATTGAAACATTTCGATTCATAAGCTTCCAAAAATGCAAACATTTACCTTAGCAATACATTGAAATCTATCAAACGATTCCCTCATGAAGCTGCTATCCAAACAATTCACTACAAGCCAATTAATATGTGCACATATGATGTTGCTTAGCCAATAGGAGGCATCTAAAATATACAGTCATGTCTACATTTATTTATTTATTTATTTATTTATGCAAGTATTTATTTGGCATGGTGAGTAATGTTTCCAACAACTCCGAGCTAACTCACTATATCCTGGCTAGAAATAATTTTGACAGACAGCATCACGGTATTTAATATAATTTCCACTTATTATACTTACAAAAAATCTAGAATACTCAGATACCTAATATCACACTAGCGGTATCCCGATAATTTTGTAGCTAAGGTGACAGATTAGCTTACCTATTGTCCCAGTCATTACTTCAAAAACTACCCAGCCAGATGGCCAGATTTTCATACATGAATGGAAAAATTTATGAAATTCTTAAAGTATGAATTACTAATGTTGTAGGGTTGTCTGTCTGTTATTACATTACATTGCAGCATAGCATGAGCACTGCATTTGTTTGTGGTAATGATTCATTGTGATGAGGTTGTAACTGTTGAAAGGATTAGAAAAGAACATTTTTTTTAATCCTTTACTGTGTTCAAGCCATAGTATCAAAGATGTTGCATTGTTCAGACAAGTTAATGAGCGTATGATATGTTAACTTGATATTCACCCACTGCTGTAGTCTTTTGTAACCTGCCAGTGTCTCACTATTTCCAACAGGGCCATGCATACGCTTTCTAGAGGCTTAGGAATGGCTTCCTTGATGTGTTGTATTGAGCCATTCTAGATAAAATCTGCTATTCCCATACATTTAAGAAATACTGTGGCACCTCTACACATGTCCTCACTCCCCTCAGTCCTCTGCAACAGCTGTTGTGAGGGAGCAATTCACACATACTTGTGAGGTTTGAGTATTTTCCTGACGTGGGGCTGATGTGAGATTTTTTTTAGGATTTTGGTTTGTTGTTTTGTGCAAGGAATTCATGACGGTGATCTGCTAAAAATTTCATTTCTTTTGATTTTGACACTGAAAAATCATTATCTCCCCGATTCCCAAAATAAACTGACCCGCAGTCCATGCGGTTCCCTTCTAGTCTCCCAGCTGATAACTCCCGAGCCAGCAACACGAATACCATGTGATAATAAAATATTTTAAACTTTGCCTATTTATCTAGGGTAAATGGTGATGCTTAACATATTTTGTACAGAGGTCAATTAGTTGTTAAAAGTTGAGATTAAAAGTAAAACTAAGTGTTCCATGCAAACCAATTTACAGTATTTTACATACAATAAAATTTTTTGAAAAACTGTTTTAATCAAATAAAACATTGTATTACTGTTTAATTGCATTTATTGGTAAAGTATCACCCACAACATCAGTACAAATTGAGTTTACTCACTTTTTCCTTATTAATGTAATACACAACTGCTTGCTAGTATTAACTGACTAAATCAGCTACTCATGAATTGTTTTACATTATCTAGTTAAACATCATTCTGCAAACTTGTTGTACTTGCTGAGGTGGATGAGCATGAATGTGCCACTACCTGTGACTGCCTGATAAAAGCTTTTTTCATTATCGGAGAGTTTAAGCAGGAAGAGGCAGACAACTGTGGGACTCCACATCTAAACACTACAACTGGTTAATGGAATTGCACAGAAGCTGTATGTTGAAGGTTCTTACCAAGACCAATAGTGAATTGAGCTTTGAAAAGAAATAACATTGTGTCCATATTTGACATGGATTCCAGTGAATGCTTTCGTCCTGAATGAAATGGCATTTCAGTAATCCCATTGAGGGTCATTTGTGTTTGTGAGTCTGGCAAAAATAGCATCTCAGGAGGACTGGATTCTGACAAAGACAGCCAACTTGACTATGGGAATGTTTGGGGAAGTTTTTGCTACTGTTATAATAATTATGTATGCATTATCTCTGGAGGTAGTGCAGTGCTTGTGATGGTATTAATTTTGATATCAACATGCAGATTTTTTTTTTCCACAGAACATTGTTGGAGTTGTTGAGACATGCATTTCCAGTTAAACGGAAATTACATTGTCAGTAGTTTTAAATGTGTTACTTGTGTCTTCAAAAGAATAAACACTTGTGACATTAATGATACAGTAGAAAATTAACACATTCCTGAAGCCTGGGGATTTATTCCTAATGGTATTTTTCTCTGTTTAATATGCAGGGATTAGGTACAGAAGACAGGGATTTTCTGTGGCATTTAAATTCCATATGTATACACAAACTGTTAGACACGTGGGCAGAGAAATGCAGAGGGAGGTATTTCTGAAAAGCATGGCCAAGTGAAAAAGTCCCTCACTTGGAATGAATACACAAATTTGACCTTTTCTCTTCGTCCCAGCAAAGCTGCAGCCTTATTAAATAGGCCTGCTGTGAGCTCACGCTGGAGTCCTGCTCAGACGCTGCATGGGGTCCTCTCCCCTGCTCTTCAAAGGCACCGTTTCTCTGATGCCGCTCTCTGAAGTACGCTGTCACCGCCCAGCTGGATGGCCGCCGTCCATGCCTGCATCCGCCCAGAAGCAGGGGAGCATGGGCGACAGTGTTGTTTTTTCACCCAAACTCGCTGAGTGCTAAAGGTGTCCTTTGACACTGTCCCCACCTGTTCCAGAGGCCAATGTCGATGTGACTCCAGAGGAAAAATGCAGTTCCTGCGATACCTCACATTCAAGTACGCTAGTCAATTGCACAGCTGTGATACCGCCAAAGCTGCTTCCTGTTGCATTTACTGGGGGCAGAGAGGAGGGAGGAAAGGGAAAGCAGCCTTCAGAAGTGCTGCAGATGAAAGTAGGCTGATTAGCACAGATCCCCGAGCCGCAGAGGATAACTCCACGTGCCCTTTTCTTCTCCTTAGAACTTTATTACATACTTTTGCAGGGGGATACAGCGCTCATTCCCTTCACATCTCCCTCTCCTGTCTCTAATTGATTTGGCTGGTACAACTAACGGTCCTTTTAAAATCTAATCTTATCTGCACATTGGAGGCTAATGCATTACTGAGATGAGAATAGACCCATTAGTCACATTAGCAGCCAGCCAAACCTGTAACAGAGGCAGTCTCGCACCCTTTGATGTTTCAGTGCATCAATCTTACGAGCCTTACCTTGTCCGCCCCACCCCAACCTCAGTTCCCTCAGTGATAAAAGGCACACTTCTGAACTACTGGGTCAAATGGGCCGCATGTCCCCACACCACATCTCACGTGCACACCACCTACTGCCCTTGGAAGCCCCGATTTCCTTTCACAACCAGTCACCCACCGCTGATCAGGTGAAGTGATAAGCCTAGCCCTATGCCCTGATAGCTTCCAGTCAATGTTTAAGTAAATCAAAATTGTGAAGGTTTTCATTTCGTCAAACCATCATCTTACCTATTAGAAAGACATTCAATGAATTCTGAAAGGTTTCCTAACTCTAACAACCCTAAACTTGCAAGTATGCATCATCATAAAAAGAACTGTTCTCAAAATGTTACACATAAGAGGAGCAAGAATATACACTTCCCGGATGATCTGACTTAAACCAATTTACAGCAATGTTGTCAAATCAACTGCAGGTCTCCGTGAGAGAACCGGTGAGTGTCTGAGATGTATACCACATGGCACTGTCTGATTGGCTGGTACGCCAGGAGGATGATATGCCCCCAAGAGGAGCTTCACTTAGAGGCATCAGATCCATCTCACCAGAAGATTCATCCAAAACACTGTGTTCCTGGCTACTTCCTCGTAGCCCTGGTGAGGCGCTCTCTGCAAGCAGAGCTCTTGGACATCTACCCCATCTTGGCCATGAGATCTGAGGCCCACACTTCAAAGGCACTACGCAACCCACAGACAACAGGAGGGCTGCAGTGTGCATGCTTGCCTCTGACGCCACAGCACAGACATTAATCAGAGCCCAAAGTGCTAAAGTGAGTCTGATTGTTTGTGTCACTGCGGAGGCAGATGCTGCGTTAGTCTGATTCACAAAGAAAGCCCTGTTCTTTTTCATCGTACACTCTTTTAATCTGACTCAGAGGAACCTTCATAGTTGTTTTTGCTCGTTTTAACTGGTGTGAGGTGAGTGAAGGGCTCCACCCAAGGGACATGATTTAAAGAAGTTTCCCCCAGACTATAATGTGTCATCTATTTTCATTTGGATGTTGGTTTTGATCAAAACAGATGGAAAAGAAAAAAATCATGACTCCTTTTTTCAGTATCAAAGCTATGGAAGGCCTAAGTTCTCACTTATTTTATTGTAGTTTGGCAGTGTTCCTTTGCCTTCAACCATCAGCAAATCCTCTGTGATCTCTTGTGCATGCAGTGGATTTGAAAGTGTTCAGATTTTAATGAAGTTTGGAAAAACAATTTAAGCTGGATATTCTCTCTGTTGTGCATTATAACAAAGGCTTATTTCTGCTTCATTAACTTCTCTTTGATCACTGATATATAAACCAATACAGGCTATGATAACATGAGACAGAGGGGTCTGGAGTGGTTCAACTGGCAAGGGATTCACCTTCAGCATAGGCACAGCTTGAGCTCGAAACCAACCATGTCATTTGCCAACAATGACCGGGACACCACAGCAGTGAAACAAATTGGCTTTGTTCCACCAGGGATGGTTGGTCAAGGCTTCTATGGCTATGTTCACACTGTCAGTCCAAATCTGATTTATGTGCATATCCGATTGGAATCTGATCATATGTAGCAAGTCTGAACGGCCAAAAATCACATAAGATCCGATTTTTACAAATCCGTTTCAAACCACATTCCTATGTGGTTTGAAATCCGATTCAAATCGCATTTTTGCACATCCATTTAAGTCTGAATGCTCTGATCGGATTTCCGGTGTTTTTTTTTTTTCTTTTGACGCCACGTAAAGTTCACGTGTACGTCACACGTACAGGAAACGTGCTAGTTTGGTGGCAGAGGGAGCCATTGATGAGCGGTTGTAGGTCGTAGTCAGAGCTGGAGCTAACATGTGTTCGACAGAATTGTCGCCTCCTCCGTCTCTGACACTGTCTCATTATTTTTATAGAACTTGTGCCGCAGCTCTACATTGCTGTGTTGTAAATAAGCAAGCCCATTTCATTACCCTCCATTTTGTTTTGTTTATGCTAACTACTTCTACTTCCGGGCGCAATGTCATTACTATAGCAACCAAGTGGATAAGACCAAAAATGAGGATTGCCAACCGGACACACAGATCGGACCTGATCCCTTGAAATATATAATGCGGACAGTCAATCAGGAAGATCGGATTCTGATTGGATATGCAAAAAATCGGAAGTGCAGTTAATGCTAACTAAGTTGCTAACTTACAGAAAGAGGGAGAAAACAAATGGCCAGCTATATCCTGAGCTTGGGTTCAGTTTGGTTGAATTTGGTTCCTACTTGTTTTTCCCTGCAGCTAGCCATCTCACTTGGTAGGTCAAACTGTAGGTCTGTTTAAAAATCTTATGTCATATAAATACCATAATCCAGATTAAATCAAATATGTTTCCATACCACTCCAATTATAATGCCTCTCCTTCCATTAGTTACTCTCTCTGAACAGGATCCTTTTTTTCGTTTTAAACATCTTTTTTTATAGCACTTATCACATTTTCTAAAGAGGGTTGATACCAATACACAAATGTATCAATGTATCAATTTAACATAACAACATTGTAAAATTCTGAGGTGCCCAACAGCAACCAGTTCTGGTTGTTTGAAAAGGTGGACACGCACGGAACATTTCAGCTAGGAGATACCAGTGGGCAGCTGATGTCACAGTGCTGTAAATGACTTGTGCTCACACAGAGAGGTGGAGCAAATGTATGCACTCAGCCACGTTTGGGTTCCCCACACAACCCAGAGGATCTGGGCCATGAGCCCACAGCCTGGCCTCTTTGGCCAGCTGGTGCCGCACTGGGAGACTGTCCAACTTGGGCAGGTGCTCTCCTCCATGTAATTGGCTGTGTGAGACCATCAGAACCACTCACCCTGTCTCATGGCTGCCAGAGAAGAGCAAGCTGCTGATAAAAGGCAGACTTTTGCTACATTGGAGACATAGTCTGTCTAAATTGCAGAGCTAATAACCTTTATCTTCTATCCTTAGTTTGCTTGAATGATTTGTGTGTGTCTGTGTGTGGGTGAGTGCAGACATTGAATATGGGTGCATTTGTATTTTTGTCTGTCTTTGTGTGTGTGCACCTGTAAGTGTGTGTGTGTATGTGTGTATGCATTGATAGAATCAGGTGTACTGAGGCTGTCTTTTCAGCATTTTTAATTATGTATTCAAGTGCACATGTGATCAGGCTCTGATATGAGATTATCAACAAAATCCTCACGTATGAAACAGGAGTTGCCATGGGTAGCTGTCCTCAAATGGCTCAGAATAATATCAAGTGAGAAAGAGGGGGGAGTGTTGGAGGGAGACAGAGATGGGCCATGCTTCACAACACTGCCTCATCGTCTCAACACAAAGAACACCTCTTCTCAAAGTGTGAACTCTTTACCCCCACTGGTGCGTTTTCACAGTGCCTATTTAAAAGCATCATGAAGCATCCACTTCTCTGCCTAATCATCTTTGTGATGAAATGTTGCTTTCTTAGCAGTCCCTCAGATAGATCAATAAAAACAATCCAGCTGTATTGATGTTGTACACAGATTGGGTGTGACATTTTAAGCATCTAAATGTCAAGTGCTCTCCTGTAGCCACTCCATTACAAAGCAGATGTTGCAGACCTGGTGAAAATGTTTTAAAACATTTGAGTGCATTCACATCAGTCATTCAGCGTAGGCTTTAATTTGGCTTTAAAGCATGATTTTGAATTAAACACAGGAGAATTATTCCATGCCAAACACAGACACATTTGTTTTTGGTTCATTTTTGATTTGCTTATGACACAGTTATGAACCGCTGTGAAGACCAAATTACCTTTTCCACACGGTGCTTAAACCAATATAATTCTTCTTTAATCATTTAGGGGTGGGGTATGTAAATTTAAAACCTGTTAACATCCTAACAAGCAAAATGGTCTTCAAATCTTGGCCAATGCAGTGTCCAAAAACATTATTAAATGTCAATTCTGTGTCTTTAATAATAATTCACTGAGTGTCCAGTTAAACTCTTACAACTGAAAGTATTTTTGGTTTCCTTACTGTTGGAACAGTGCATCAATAAATCTGACCATACATACAGAAAGCAACATTTCAGAATTGCCCCAAGGCCATGTAAAAAAGGCAATCCTGGTGGGAAAATTTTGATGGTTCCTTCTGCCAGCTTTATCATTTCAAAACTCTTTAATTATATATCAGATCAAGCTCACTCTGCCTCTTTCACGCTTACCGAGGATAAATAAAACATCTCTCTGACTGCAGATTTGGGAGGGTGGCTGCTTCCACCTCCACTGACCGTATCAAGTGCTTTTCCCCCTTTGCATTCCAAACACTAATGAATGAATTGTTTTGTGGCACTGAGAACATAGTGCAAAATCAAATTACCACATGGCTTAGATTAAAACTAGCCAGAATGTAGACTAATGTAGCTTTATGTTTTTGTTTGTTCTTGCATTTTTTGTTGTTGTTGTTTTCAAAAATATCATGCAAGCTGAAATTTTGCTTGCTTTATTTGTTCTGCCGATTCTTAACAAAAGTAAAAATTTGTTCCAGTCCATTGTTGCTATCAGTCTGCATTCCAGGTTTTTAAATACCATTGCATTTTAAAATACATACATACACACATACATATTGTTACTGATCCATTCCACATCACAGATAACTAAGTAACCTAAGATAGAAACGTTTACCATCTCCTTTGTTAAGTAAGCAGTTCTTGTTGTGAGCCAGCAACTAACTCTAATGTGCAATGTTAATATGAAATAAACAAAGATTTCTCAACAGCCAGTTAGTTAGGCAAGCTCACAGGGAAGCGAGCCCAGCAGCACCATTGAGATAATGATAACTTTCCCATCATAATAATATGGTGCTTTCATTGGCCTTTTCATATAGACCTATTCAATACATCTTGTTAATTTTGGTCTCTCTTCTTACTTTATTAGCTCAGCCAGTTATGGATTTATTTTATAAAAGCAATGTGGCACTCAAACCTGTTGTAAATCATGAATATTTGCACGGCTAGGGGGTTTAATTTCTTGATAATTTCATATTGTAAACTCTATTTTGCAAAATGTATAGTATTGTACCTTAATGTATCGTCTCGTGTCAACCTCCTACCAATCATGACTAAAGGTCACAGAGTCAACTGCTCATTCTTTACCACCCTGCCACCCTGTTGTGTAATGCCAGCCAAACAGTGATGAATGTGTTATTGACTGCTCTGTGACTGCACTCTCTGGTTCTCTGTGTGGAGATGCACCTTATTAAAGGCATGCTAGTTTACTGTTGCCACACTCCCCAGCCACCTGCAGTCTCGCTGTGTTCATCGCCATCTGTAAGGTTAAGCTATTGATCGAGTGGCACTTACAAACTGTCCAGCCAGAAACCTTTAATGCTAGTTGTGTTAAAAAGAGAATAGTACAGCACACCATAACACTCTCTATTGAATAACCAGTCCTGTCCTCCTGTTCTCCTGTGGAATTCACACATAGGGTCCGCTTAATGTGGTTCATCTGTTAGCGAACAAACACTATGTTTCGTGGTCATATTATGGAGGACACAGCTGGTCAATGTCATCTTGCACATTCTATGCTGTGTCCAAACACATCCACCAGCCTTTTAGTATGCCAACAGCATGTTCCATCACAGGACAAGTGAACATTTGTGGTTGTATTTAAGCTTCCATGGTGTCTGTGGGTTGACCAGCAGTGTTGTCAGACAGGTTTTCAGCACGTAACTATGTATCAAAAAGAATAACTCTGATGAAGATTGTTTGGTTAATTTGCACTTCACCCTCTGCAGTTGGACACTGTACTTGCATATACCTTTTTTCATCAGTGGGATTTTTTAGTCCTAGATAATAACAATGTGGAGGTACCTTAGTTTGCCTTAATAAACTGATGCAGCTGTGGTAAGCTGTGAGTAGTGTTTGTTCAAAGTTGCAGAATCAGAAACTTTTCTGTCACCTACAGTATAAACACATTCACAGTCTTAATTTTGCCAGCAAGTTAATTACTGTATAAGCAGTATAATGGAAATTGAATCACACGTTTATGTATCTGAAGTGAGAAAGGTCATTTTGTTCACATGTAAATTTCATAGTTGGCCAAAAAAATAATTAAAAATGTTTTCCACAAACGTGTACTTGCGTATGTGGAACAAGTCGTCTTGAGAAGTAATAAAATTCATTTGTTGGTAAGAACAAATTCATGAATTCCAAAATGTTCATCTGAACAAAATTGTTCACACACATGAATAGAGAATTTGCCCCGTTGTGTTTTGAGGTGGACAGCTCTTTTCAGCTTAATGATTTTTTGCCCATGTCATATGACAGCTTATATGGCAAGTTGAAGAACATTCTTATCTCTCTAAATTATAATGTTGCCAGGATCCAGTTTGTTATGAGGTGCTGAGAGGGTTTGCAGGCTAGTGTTGAGCTCTTCAAGCCCAGCCCTTCTCTGTGGGCTGCCAATGTGGATTTCATGTGATGAAAACTGCATGTTTCTGCTGTTTCCATTCACATGTCATTGTATTACCCAACAACACTGCTGTATGCCTTAAGGCCATGAAAATGCAGACCTGTGTTTCACATGGGGAACAGCAACAGCACACCCAGAAAGGCAGAAAGAACAGTAAATGACAGCTACAGAAAAGCTTGATGCTGTAAGATTCTGACACTGCAAGTACACCATTTTAAGTGACACATGAAGTACATTCTTATTTGCTATATTGAGTTTATTGTCTTGAATGTATGTGTTTTACACATGTCATAGTATCTTGACTTTACAGTGCAACTTAATGTAACTGCTGTTATTCCTGTTTTGCATAGTAGCAATTGCCATCTTTGTTCACACAAAAACAAGATTAAGTGACCTCTGTGAGTGAAAAAGAAGCACATCCCAAAATGGACGAGTAAGTAAATAAATAAGCGAGAGCGCTGTGTGTTTCGAGCATGCTCCCGGGCCTGCCCACAGTCCTAGTTGGGTAACGGTCACTGGAGCATGTGAAAGCATTAGAATTAGAATGTGAATTAGCACATTAATAAATAAATGAACACGGACCTCTCTTTGTCTCCACCCTGGGTGCTCCCATTCGGTCTCCTTTATAACCAAACCACCCCTCCCCCACTTTCTCCAATCCTCCCCCTGCCTGTCCTCTTCTGTTTTCATTGCCATTTATTTACTAACCAGAATGTCCTTACCCATGGTCACTTGTACTGCAGTAGCATCTTAAACAGACCCTGGGACCCTGATCACAGCTAGGGCTTTCAATGAAGCAATTCAGGTGCAGAGTCTCAATCAAGGGCATAACAACAGTGTCCCATGCAAGATTACAATCTTTACAAGTGCTGTTCTTTACCATCAATCTATAGAGCTGATTGCCCAGGCCCATTCAGAATTAACAAGATAGGGCACTTGCAAAGCACAGAAGAAAAATGTTGACTTCTCCAATGATGAAGCTGCAAGCTTTTCAAACATTTCATGTTTGGGCGATGAATTTCGTTTACCGTGACAAGATTCCTGTCGTCAATTCTGTTCTAATGACATGAGCTTTGTTGCTGGTCTCAGAGACTATGCCTCTGTGAAGGGGTCGATGCAGGTGCTTTTCAGATTAGTCTTCATTTCTGTCAGGCAAATAGAATTAAGTTATGAAAAGCTTTTGAGTATAACAAAAGCCAAAATACTCCAGAGAGATTTACTTTTAATATGTCTAATTACAGCAGAGCTCTGAATGGCAACTGTAGAAATATTCAAGTAAATCATTATTTACATTGGACATATTACAAACAATTACAAACAAACAAAAACAGAATTCATTATCATAAAAAATAACATTTGTATGTATAATCTCTTCATTTGTTAATCAAAATGCACTGTTGAAATCTCAGTAATGTTTAGATATGCAACTCACAATGTATTTTCTACATCTTTATTTCAAGTTGAAAATAACACAAGGACAGATATATTACTGCAAACAATCTAAAAATTATAATGACTTACATAATGCATTCTTATCATTTTGGGTAATATTTATGAATATCATAGTCAATTAAAGATAGCATGTAATATGTGACCTCAATATTGCAACATATTATATAATATGTGTGTGTGTGCACACGCGCGCGTGTGTGTGTGTGTATGTGTGTTAAACAGTTAAACAGTTTAAACAGTTCACTGCCTTCCCATGTCTTCATCTAGAACCTTGAACTTGAAATCCTGCCATGTTTTAGCTGTTAGCTTAATGTCTGTAATTTGCCAGTAAAAAGAGGGCGTGCTATGAACACCAAACAAACTATCAAACTTTTCAAACTATCACCGTAAGTGAAACTCCCCAAACAGTGCTGCAGCCATACCCCTACACTTATCTTTTACCCCTGACAGTGACTGCTTGTTGAGGGCACGTGGGTTTTTGGGACATTGCTTCTCTGTATGACCCCATACTGAGCCCTCCCTCACCCTGACACATACGCACACACACACACACACAGACTTTACCACACTGCTGCTCTTACAGTGTAGCAATTTACAGTGAGATGGATACACATGAAACATCTCACAAAGAGCCTAGGGTGGAAGCATTAGCAAATATAATCCAATTGAAAGCATGTTTAATTGGTCTGCTTCCTCTGAGAATACACTGGCAACCATCAGTAAGCCTGTATAAGAACATTTAAGGCTTTCCAAGATGGTCCATCTGCCAGGGATTAAGTACACATAAAAGGAAATTAAATTATTGCATTATTTGGAGGCAATTTTCACATTCTTTTCTTTCCTTCCATGTTTATGCTATGCATACACACAAGGGATCATGGCAAATACTTACAATGAAAGGAGAATGTGTGTGTGTGAGAGAGAGAGAGCAAACACAAAGCTTGTGCACCTGTATATTGGACTTGTTCTCTTGCTTTGCCACAATCACATTAAGGACTTTGCAGCCCAAACAATGGCTATGACCAAGAGAAGTGCCTGAAACCATTGCCAGGTAGGACTCAAGAGAAGACAGCAACACCCCTGTGGAGTACACTGCTGACTGAGTGTTCAGTGTCTGTTTTCTTCCCCAACAGTGCCCTGTGGCTTTCAAATCATATCTATTATTTCCATAGAAACCTGGTAACTTGCTGCTTTAGGTGCAAGCAGAAAGAACTTGTGTACTCTGAATCAAATCTGGCATCTAGGAATTACTACTCCCTGGACTAGAAGGCCATATCACTGTTCTTACCTATGACATGCGATATGAGGGGTGCAACACAAACAACACTCTAATGGGTGGGAGTGCGCTGTGCATGCATGGCTCAGTGCTGCCTTTATTCCCCTAAAAGATAATCAGGGCCCCAATTCAGATCCAGAATAATACAAATGAGATGAAATGAAACCCAGCTCAATAAGGAAAAAAAGGAAAAGAAAGCTTGTCTTCAAAAGGAAAAAGCCCGGTCAGTTGTTTCAGAGAGGGAGGCAGAACTTTCCTCGGTAATAAATGGGTCGCCTATTAATAGAGTGATGCCTCTGACTTCATACGAAGGGAGCGGTGCAGAAACTCAGAGGGACGTTTGGGCCCTCCAATGTTGTCTCCTCTGACACCTGCAGGCCTGCCAAAGAGGCATCCTCAGCACCGTGGCATCTAACAGGATTGGACTGCAGTCAGGTCTGTGGAGTGCTGCTCCTGCTACAGCAGCTCGATGTGCTGCAGAAAGATTGGCTCTTGCACGCGCCTGATATCTCCTGGTCACTGCAACACGCCCCTCTCCACAAGACACCAGCCCTGGAGGGGGCGGAAGGTTCCATGCCCTGTGGCAGCACCTCCCTGCGTGACCATGACGATGTCAGATAAACAGAGCTCACCTATTTGCCGCTGGGAGAACGTGGTTGCCTAGCAACTTGGCAGGGCACAGCCACATCTCTGTCTGCATCTGTCTCACTCTTTCTCTTCCCAAAGCTCCCTTTTCTCTTTTGCTCTTCTAATGAACATTCTTACCAAGAATATCATCCTCGGAAAAGTAGGGAGTCCTCAAATTTTGGTTTAACAGTCACGTTTCCATCAGTGTTAAGTACACTTATATAAAGATGGAACGTGTTTTCTTTCCTCTCTTCAGTTCCCCTGTGGGAAAACTCCATAACTGAGGTCATACTGTCATCATTATGCTTCCTAAGGTTGCAATCACCCTCCCTCTTTTTCACGTTCTTTCAGTTTCTCTTTACTTCTTTATTCACTGCTCCCCATCACTTTGTTTGGCTCTCTCTCGAAAACTGATTTACTGCAAATCTCTGTTCTTTTCTTTCTCTCTCTAAGCTGCCCCTGTGTATGACATCACAACAAGTTAACAATTACAAATCAATTTCTAAAACAGCCTTGTTCACAGGTCAATTCCCTTGCATGGCTGATATTGTAGGTTCTCTTCTCTGTTCAGAAGCGCTTTCTCATGTACTGCGTGGGGCTGACTGGAAAACAACTGCAAAGTTCTGATGAAAACTGCAAAATGTGAGGTATAGTGAGAGAGGGGGAAAACAACCTCGCAACCAAACAGTCATCACACAGGGGTATTGAATCAACACAGATAAGTCAAACATTGTTGAGTCAGGGGTAGGAAATCGATCCCAGAGGACAAGATAGCAGAGTGATTTATAGCTGTCATAACATTCCATTAGCAACATATACACGCCTGAAATAATGGATGTGCTGACATCCCATCCACACAATGACTTCTGCTGAACAATTATGGCCGCAGGTGGAATGGAAGCCAGCTGACCCCGCAGCTGGAAGGCTGGAGGGACCACCCTTGCAGTCAGCACAGTCCTGCATGACTCAGATAGGTGTGTGGAATGTGAACCACTGCATCAGGGTGTAAGCATTGCATTACACCAGAAAGGGACCATGTTCAGCAGCATTACTGTGGGGTGCATTAGGAGGGCAGGGGTTGTGTTCCTGATTCCTGATTATCGCATTACATCTCAGCTACTTCCCTGCAGCCACCAGTTTGGTCCACTCTGTTGTGAGAGCTGTAGCTGTGCATGGTAGATCGGTGCTTTTAACAAACAATGTCTGAGGGCTGTTGTAAGAGAACATCTGCTCTGGCTCAGCACTCTGTCTGCTCACCCACGTTCGCATCTATTACAGACATACTGATGGATGTGGGGGAGGGTGTTACATTATTACCATTGTTGTTCTATTATTTTGAGCATTTCTGGGCAGATGCTAACACATGCTATGTGGCCAGTCCAGTGCGGCTGGAAGCAGGTGAATACAATGTGCCGAAGTACTAATTAACGTGTTGCACCTCTGAGTAGGTCAGATGTCTGCAGTGGGCTATAATGTGGTTTGATTGGAAAAATCTGACATTAAACCAACATTAATGTTGTGGCTTAAAATCCCAATCAGGCCCCTGACCAGAGGAAGGTTGTTAACCTGAATTTATTATAATGACTGTCCAACTGTACAAATGAATAATATAGTAAAAAAATATGGAATACAATGGAATTCATTGTATAGACACATGATAATTTGGAATAGAATGTTTGCTTAGCAAAACTACATCTATGGTGGCTGTAAGAGTCGAGAAAAGAGTTGAAAAAGTTGGGACTGCTGAGGAAGAGCATCATACCCTGTGTCATGACATTGCTTTCCAACCAATACTGCAATGCCACTATATTGTAAGGGGCTACATTTCATACAAAATGTGCTCACCATTTTATAGTTCATCAGGTTGGGACGGTGCCAGTGTCCCCTTGGGCACGGTACATAACCTGAATGACTTCAGTCAACATCCAGCTGCATATATAAGTAAAATGTACACATGTACACTCTGTACACGACTCAGCATGAGGAAGTGTGCTGAGTTAATTAATAATACAAACTGCAGGACCAATACACAATGGAAACCTTTTAAGATTTTATTCTCCCTTTCTCTTCCCCTTCAGGAAACAAGCTTCTGGGTACAAAGAAGTTGCAGTATGTACATAAAGAGCTGCTGGCTGGCAGTGGTTTTTTCGAACACTCACTCATTCCCAGATCCTGCATGGAACATTAAGTAATTTAAAACATGAAGCAAAGCCTGCCAGAGTGAAGAATAAAGGAGAAATTGCGTTTCTGACACGGCACAATAAACCCGGGCACTGAATTAACAAAACGGCATAACCGTGAGTCTTATTCAGCCAGGATCGGAGGCACAACATGCTGCTGAGGCAGCCAAATGGTAGTTTATGGACATTACTACCAAAACACCAGGAGAAACCTTTACTTTACTTTAGGCGCACTTCTAAATAAAATAGCAACTCTGCAGTGCTGCTGGGGGGAATCTTTTGCCAGCTGGAGCTCGGACGGCGCTTTCAACAATTTTATATGAATATATAAAGCGGCTCTAATTACTTTACAGCAAAGCACTACTTACAGATGATTTATTGATGATCTATAAACAAGGAATGTGTGCATATTAATGGTGTGATGGAGAGTGAATTATTAAGGTTTGTAGTGTGTGTGTGTGTGTGCGACTGGCTGTAAAAATAAAAAAACCTCATTTGTAAAGATCACACATCACATTGCATTGCTTCTCTATGCTATCAGATGTCTATAGAGCACAGACTGGGGCTCTTTGAGGGACTGTTTGACTTGTCATTTGCCGTTGTCAGAGAAGCACTGCAGGAGCAGACAGATAGGATATCATTTAAATCAGCCAGCACAGTTGAGAGACAGCGATACCTCGGCGGAGAGCGAGTAGGTGGTGCTAGCATGCTTTTCACAGGACAGAGACACTGCTCCCAATGATCACGCAGCTGCTCCCTCAAGGCTGTCTCCCATCCATTCTCCTCTGTATTCTACTGCAGTGAGCTGGAAGCACAAAGGCAGGCGTCTGATTAAACTCACTGATGACTGCATGGAACCCTGCCTCCTTCAAGGGTCCCAGCAGGAGTATGGACCAGTTTGCCTGTTGATAGGTGCAACAATTTGTACGTTCAGCTCAGTGTAAATAAAATGGTAGACATGGCCATTGATCTGTGGAGGCGAAACTCCGATCACAAGCCTGCCACTATTTACGGTCATGTGGTCATGCTCGTCTTGATGCACTTGTCTTGCCTCTTTAGAAAAACTCTTTGATGAAAATACAGGGCATTTTTAAAAAGGGTCTGAATTTTTCAGGTTAGTAGTATTTATGTCTATCAAGCAGATCATTCTTGAAGTCATGCCAATGTTATTTATCACAGTGGTGTGAACACAGTCAATGATTTGAAAGGCAATGTTATGTTTTATAGTAACGGCTATTGTTCCTGGTATAACTAGGCCTTTTGGTCTATTCTAGATGATAGTGGTTACATTCTGTCTCCTGAATTTGACAGCACTTCTGATTCTCCCAGTCCAAAGTTAACAGAAGGAAATTCTCCTTATTCCCAGAGGCAATAGGACTTCAACGGTAATGATGTTGACCTTTAACCGTCTGGTTCTGATCTGTGTTTATGAGTATTCTTAAAGTAATGACTCATCTCTGTAACATTTCTATTCTGTTCAATTTTCTGCTTTTTTATTTTTTGCTATCACTGACTGACACTGAGTGTGATCACTTAAATTGCATATTGTGTATTTAAGTGGTTGTTATTATGCAGTAAATGTCGGTAAGTGTCTGATTCTGTATGTGTCAGAATTGCCTCTTGTGGCCAAAATGAAATTGCCCCTCACTGGATGAATGTCATGAAAGTTGTATTGTAGTGTATTGTATTCTGTCCAAAGTATAAAGTATATTGAAGAACCACTTTTGTCAGGCTGCCTTCATTAGCATTGAGAGACTTGTCCACCCTAAACTGCAAAAAATGTCTGACATTTTACCTCAGAGTCTTGTGTTTATTATTCATCCCAAAGTAAGGAGCTTACAAGCACTATAATTCATGGGGGCTTCCCATACACACATTAATTTAGTAAGGAAATGCCTGGATGTTGTACTAATCATAGTCACTACCTTGCGATCCCTGTAACATAAACTCTGACTCTGATTTTGAGCTTAATATATAACTGTACAATTTCATAATGACACTATGTGAGTCTTGTTTTAATCAGATATCCAAGATGTGTGGTGACTAACATTTTTTTCCCTGTGGTGGACCTGGGTGGAGGAGCAGCAATTGCATGATTCAGCTTTAAAATGTGTGTGTGTGTCCACTCACTGCAGTGCACCCTGTGCCCACCTGTCATAGCTGTGGGGCTTGGGAGTTGAAGGGCTCCTTCAGACAACCAGTGGCCTCGCCATGCCCTGTTGCCAGAAAACATCCCAACTGAATGGCAGGTGATATAGTGGTTTCAGTATAATCTCATTTTATTTTCAGTGCCTTATCAGTCATTCAGGGCCCTCTTCACTCTTGTGCCGGTGATAGGTGAAAATTGTCAGACGCCTTATTTTAGTTTCACACATCGTGTTAAGCAAAACCTTCAATTTATTACAAGCCTCTAATCCCCTATCCCATGGTTCCTTGCATGAAACGTAATGGCTCCCGGCGGCCGCTGCGCTTGCACAGTCTCAATGTGAATAATTCATGTGATGCAGACTTTAAATTGGACCTAACCATCTCCAACCAGCCAGGCCCGCATCCCTCCTGTTATTTGTACCTTTATTACCTCTGGGCTCTCTCCAAGTGTTGGTCCTCAAAGGGATGGCGATTTCTTGTCCATACCTTTCAATTCCCAGGTGTCTGTCTTTCCTTCTGATTAGAAGTGTGTAACGTGGTCTCGTTTCCCCCTAAAGCACCTATCTGAGCCACTCATGACTGGGGGAGGCAGTCTGTTACCTCTCCTTTCATCTAGGCTTTGTGTCACCTTGTGAAACTGTACTGGCATTAATAAAAAAATGTGTACAATCCTTTACAATTCTTTTATAATTGCTATTATAATCCCCACCAAAGAGGGAAAAGGACACTGAAGGGGAACAAACATAAGGACACATTATTGATGGCATGCAGTTGAGAATTCATAGAGGTCATATTTTATCATTTACAGTAAATCTTACAACTAAGTAAATTAATAGGCGTGCACTAGATCAAGGGATATGAACACATGTCCCTGTGACAATGAGGTGAGGGGCAATAAGGCACCTTGCAGATATGGGTAATTTTACCCAGAGCTAAGCAGGTGAAGGGCAGCTGGGGCACATACCTCTGAGAAATCATAGGTAAAACCACAGCTTCACTAGCCTGCTGCTAAATGACTAAATGCCTCTCCGGCATTACAGAAAGGAGCATTCTTCCAAGTAGACTACAGCGAAATGAAATCATCAAATCCTGCATCCTCCCACCACAAACGTAAGCAACAGCCACCGTGAATCCCCCAGAGAAGACGCAGACAGCTGCTGCAGACGATGCCTCAAAGCGCAAGGTGCTCCCTCTCCAAAATCCTGCTCACAGTCTCATTTCTCACGGTGTGACTCAGTGTTCCTGAAAAAGTGTCTTCCCTTCAAGCTTCCATTTTACTTTTCTAAAACCTCCCCAATAAATTCTATGTCCAGTTACTTATGTCTTATAAATGATTCAGATGATGAAGTTCCTCCTCCTCAATTATTTTAGTTTTAGGTGTTGAACCTTTTGCTCAGAAAGTCAGGAGAGTGGAAAATATAAGGGAAATTAAAGGTAAAGAAGAGAAAAACTAACAGCAGTAATTAGTAAAAGGCCACATACTTGGATTAAAAATAAATACATTCCGAAGGAATTAATTGCAAACTGAATCGTACAAACACCTGGAGTAACCCCTATCTTGTTCAAAATATCCCTCTCTGACAAGAGACAAGAATAATCCTTGGATATTTCAAATAAGCATATTTTCTTTCCAGACCTAAAAGAGACATATGATGAAAGAACAAAGAAACACTCATATCTCTGTAGATTAGAAATGTAACACAGCTAAACCTATCATTGACTTCTCCCTACGATAAAAAGAATATGCTGTTATGATGTCAGTTTGGGTATTGTTAAAATGTTTACCAGAAAAGATAATCAATACATGGGACAAAGAGGAGACAATGTTCCATAATACTAATTGGATATTGACTTGAAAGTATCACTTAAAAATAAAACTTTTCCTTTGATACAATGGTAATCGGTGTATCACACTAGATATATGACCCATATGCAGAACCCATCCATTTGTGGATTAGTGATTTGGGATTTTGAATATTCACACTCACCAGCCCTCCCTATTCATCTCTGTTTTATTGCATCATTACAATAATAATAAATCCCATTTGCACATAAGCCTTTATTATCAGTACAGTGCAGTACTAGCAGATTTTCCCATTCACAGAAATCTCTAGAAGATATCATCTGCAAAATGGCAAAGACCACTTGTATTTTATAAAATACTAGAGATTTATGTAAAATGCTAAATCAATCTAAACTGACATCCTGATGTGTCTTTCTGACATTATTGGTTAGAAAATACAGACCATTATGAATTGTATTAGGAATTGTATGAACTGTTCTTGGTTATCAAAATCAGTCTCACCCACGTTCTTGTCATAGGGAAGGAACCAGACATACCTCTGATTTAAAGTGCACAAAGGGATGGTGCATAAAGTTGAAGATGATCTTGGAACAGAATTTGAAATCAAACACAGTCTAAAATGTGCACTTAATATCTGCATATCGAAAAAAGTCCAGCACATTATGCAAAATAAGATAATTTAGTGTGAAATGGTTTTAGGTACATTGCTGAATGCTGTCCTGACATCCAGCTAATTAAAAACAACAGAAACATTCAGTTATGATGGAAAAAGATATTATGGTATTATGGTATTCAAGGATGACAGTTTAATGTACTGTGTTGTGTATGTAAGGAGTAATTCCTAACCTATCTGCATTTACAAACTTGCTGTTGGTGATGCAAGCCAGGGCCAAGTTTGTGTATATAGAGAGTATATATGGGTTAAAATGGTTTAACATTAAACACTAGAGCACAGTCTGTCAAAGTGCACAAAATAAAGTGCAGCGCTGAGAAAGCAGCTTAGAAAATTAACATTTGCCAGAGTCATTCCATCAAGTTTAATCATCAGCTTAGACAGAATGTTAGTAAAGCTTTGCTCATTTGTTTGAGTTTGCCTAGCTATAGTGAAATTAGAACTCACTGAAATTCAGCTAGCTACCAAGCTTGTTAATTACCTTAGCCATAGGTTAATTGTAAAGAAATGGCTAGTTAGTGAACTCGCATGCAATTAACATCATCTTCCACCACAAAATTTGACAATTTCTTCAATTTTGTGAAATTTTCACAAAAATTGTCAGCGGAATTTAAAATGAATTTTAGGTTAAAGTCAGAAGGATTCAGCATAGCCAGCTGAATAGCCAGCAATACACATTTCCGGGAAAAACTCCACTCGTGCTATACGTTGACAGTGGATAGTTACCATCATGATAGCTATTGGTAGACACTTGTATAGGTGTTGCAACGCTGCAGACATTTGTCTCCCCCTGGTGGTGGTAATGGCCATTCCATTTTCCTCAGTGTCCACCAAACCCAGGTGTATACACACACTACACAAACAAACAAGTTGCTATGGCTTATTCCATACAGCTATTATGTGTGTATGTATAATACAGTCATATGATGGTGCCCCATACTCATATGTTGCTTGGCTGTGACATGTCTTTATAATTGTTCATTCACCGTTCTCATGTGTTGCTTTGCATGTCTCTATTAAGGCATGCAAGCTGTCACAAGCAATATTGAATAAAATTAGAATTATTTCATACAAAAGAATATGCTTACTTGAGATAACCATTAAAGTTGTTTTAAATGTGAATAAATGCCTTCATATAGTAAAAGCTATCTTTCGGAGAATAAGCCAAACCGATAAATGAGATTTTTATGAGGGTAAACGCAGCCTCCATTAGTCGATCCATTACTGCCCCTTGGTTCACTCTAAAGTCATGACACAACGTTCTCATCCCCTAGTGCTGACTCATTACCACATAATTCACTGAGCCTCCCTGACTCGGCGACTGCACACTACAGCAGTGTTGTAGAGAACCATTTCTTTGGTATATTTTACATCTGGTCAATTTGGTTACAATCATAAGAACATAAGAACATAAGAACATACTATGACGAGAGCAGGCCATTCGGCCCAACTAAGCTCGCCATTTCTTAATTAAAGAGTATCCAAAACTGCATCAAGTCTAGACTTGAACACAGCAAGGATCTCTGCCTCAACTACATTGTACATACACAATCCTGTGTGATGTGCTCTCTGATGGTCCCTGTCACTTAAGGGGTTAAATCAGAGTGGCTCACTGTGAATAGGGCTGTGCACTTTTGAACTGCTCTCATATTTGATTTTTTTTGTTTGCTTGTTTGAAAAAGAGGACAGGGCCAATAAGCGAAGAGCTTCAGGCGAGCAGTGCTACAGCGTGGCAGAACTGCAGACGCAGTGCATTGTCTCTGCTCATGTCTGCTACATTCTGACTCGTTGTCTTCTGACACTCTCCAGAATTGAAGAGCCCTGTATTGGGGGACTGCATTGCTCTAACAGCGAGGAGTATGCTGGCATCTCAGATATTAAAGAAAGATATGCCGACTTTCCGCCTGCTGGATAGTACATGTAAATAAATTAAGTGCTGCTAGTGCATGCCCAAACATGCCAATACTACTTTGGGAAATATGGAGGGAGTCGTGTGAAAGGCCTGAATGACGTACTTTTGATGTGAGAGTAAATGTGACAAGCCCTTGAAAATTAATTGAGTTTGTGAGTGGGAATATGAGTGAACAGTTTAACAAAAGCCATGCTCTAAACATTCCCTGATCACTCAGATTCCAATTGTCATGATTTCATTACAGTGCAACAAACTCCATCAGGTTCTTATGAAAGCCAATGGTGACATCTATAAGACAGGAAGGAGTAGATGGTCCTTGTTCAATATCCTGCTTGTCAGGTCAGGGATTCTAAATTGAGGGATGAGACAGTTTAACACAACACCAGAGAAATGGGATTGGAAAACCAATGTCAGTTATTATGTTGCTTTAAATTTTTCATGTTCATATTTTTTATAGTACTGAATCCCAGTTCAGTTACATGCCTCATGATTTAGAGTCTGTACCTCATATTTGGATTTAGAGTCCCTACATTAAATCACTACATGCATGTCTATGGACACTAACATGATCATGTTGTATATCTGGAATATATTATATGGTTGAACATATGTGTAACAGTAGGGAGATGTTACTGCTGCTTTTGTACCCTAGCTAGACAAAGCTAATATTTATGACAGTCAGAATAGTATTTGCATTGCATCTGCTAAGGCAGTTACCACTACGGGTTCACATTATGTGATTCCCCATTTCAGCTTAGAAGAGTCCTGGTCACCAGCCTTCACCATTGTGCCAGGTGCATTACTCGGCACCCTCCAGACCAGATGAAAAGGCTGTGGTACAAGGTCATACTTGCAGCTGTGCACTGTTAGAGGATGAAGAAAAGCACTACAAAAGTCAGCTTTAGAGCACCCAACAGCTTGTCATAAAAAAAACAAACTGTTTGCCTTCGCTCTCTTATCCTGCTCTTAAAGGAAGAAGAAAATGAAAAAAAAAACAGAATTAGACATCTAAATCTTCCCCAGCATACCCCTGGAAATGGCAATGTATTCTCCTGCATCTTCAGTCTTCTACTGAGTTCTCTCTCTTATACACACAGGCACACCCACACACACACACGCGCACGCTCTGACATGCAAACACAACCAACTTCCAGAAAAAAGGTGACAGTGTTTTTGCTTGAGTAGCTCTTGTCAGAACGACAAAAGCACATATCCCACCAACCTCTCACTTCCTCACCCGGCCATCACCATTCGTTTCCCTTTTCCATCTCACCATCATGTTGGATTTTTTCTCCTAGTCTTTGTGCCTCACGGCTCGTTTTTTGTTTTTCTTGCATCTATGAATGATTTAGAATGTGTTCTGACATTCCTTGCAGAGTTTAAAAGGCACACCCAGCTGCAATTTCACTAAAGCACATCACACTGCAGCAGAGCTCATCCTCCCACCAATAATAACAGCAGTGTCACCATCATTTCTGGCTGACCCTTAACCCTTGAAACAAAGCAAGTATGTCTTTCATTGTATGTGTCACTGAATGGTCAGCAACCAACTTGGTGTTCAGTTCTGACAAATCATGAAGACAGACAGTGCTTTGTTCTGAAATACAGTTGAGGTATAGCCAGAGCCACTTTTGTATATTTGTCTTTGTCTATGCCATTAGTTGCTTATTGTTGTAGGTGGAGAATTCGGATGGGAGCAAATTTGATTTGGTTTGTTCCTGTAGGCTTAAACTGAAAAAGGCATGATTTAAGAAATAATTGGAAATTCCTTATGAAGCACAAAACCGAAAAGAAAATGAATCAGCAATTCAGCATGGTAAAATGGCATTCACTGTGTTGTCTTTAACTACCCAGTAACATTTTGTTCACCACTGGGGGAAGCAGCCCTCGAAATTATAATGTCCCTTATTCACTAGGTGAGTTGCTCCTCAGTAACAATAAAATGGCCTCCCAAATAGGCCAGCAAGGTAGATGTAAACATTGTAACAGTGTCGGTCCAGTTCTTTTTTTTTTTTTTTTTTTAATTTCTTATCATTTCAGTGTGCTTTCATTGTTCAAATCCTTTTTGTTTAGTAGCAAGCATGTTATTAGCGAGCATTTGTTTGACTTCAGAAAACTAGTTTTTTTGTTAGCCTGATGTTCCAGAAAAATCCTACAAAAGTTTTGATGAAGGTAGACTATTCTTTAACATTACAGTGTGATACAAAAATATTAATAAAGTAAGCTATCTAGAATAGTTAGAATTGCAGGGCATTTCACTGGGAGACAGCAAAACCAGCTCTGTGACATAAAATCTCTGCTAATAGGACAGTACTGACCACCACTGGTGACTACTATCACCCTTTCTTGGTTTGAAAGGTTACCTTCTGGCCACATCTTCAGAATGCATATGGACTACAAAATGACTTTAATAAATGTTTCATATCACGTGCAATGACTTTATTGATTTCCACCTCACTGCAACTAAGTGCATGGGACTTCTGAGTCTATATCATGACCATTTCTATTTTTATGTCTTGTGTAGCTAAAGATATGACCATTAAAACTATGAACACAGATAACGTAAATGGATCATATTTCATCTGTACAGCTGGAGTGCCCTTAGATACCCTTAATTAAGTCCATTGTAGATTTGTACATGGTTAATATGTGTCTTGTTGATAGTATTATTCATTATATGTGATGGAGGAGGATACATGTATCCTATCCACAATGTGGACACAGAATGCCAGTCTCCCAGGTATGGGTATATGAAGGTGTTTATAATTAAATGCTATTGCTTTTTATTAGGTGTATTAAATGTTATACTGTGTATATGCAATGAGGGGCCAAACAAAAACAACCACAAGTGTGCTACTGTTGTTTTTTATTCTACAATTTTGGAATGTATAGCAATATCTAAAACTGGGTATTTACAGAAGCTGAGGTGCTTTACCTGTGCACCACACTGCAACCCAAACACATAAGCCACCTCACAGAGGATGATAATCTCACTCAACAGTACAATAAAGATAGTGTCAATGGCCACTGATTTTGTAATAAAAGAGAACACATTGTGGAGGCAGGTGGAGACAGTGGTACTGAATGTACCGGAGGCACTGAGATGAGCACTCTCTGAACACATCTTGATGATGCACCTGCGAAGCACAGTAAAAGCACAACAAAGCCATGTAAATCAGCCAGGATCCTCCTTCTCCCTCTCTCTTTCTCTCTGTAGTAGAGATGTACTGAGTTTGTGGGTAGACATGAACAGGGTCCACGCCATAATAACAAATTATACCACCTCCACTACATCAGAAAGCTGCCAAATAGTGCTGTAAAGAAAAAGATTAGCTCTCCATAGAGAGGGTGAGGAAATATTAACGGAGGGGAAAGATATTAAATTGGAAAAACACACAGAGAGAGGGAAAATGATGAAGGCAGAGATTGCACTTTAAGAAGGTAAAGAGGGGGTCGAACGAATCAGGCAGAAATGGGCTGGAGAGTAAGTGAGAGGACCGCTGGCTCTTCCTGGAGAAAAGTATGACCTCACAGCGGACTGCTGGATCCCGCCCTTCCTCTCCGCACTTCACACTGGTACAGGTGTGAGCCCTGTGCCCCAGGGCATTGCTAGGAAGTCCGTGCCTTAAGCAATCATTTCCTTTAAAGGGGAAGTAAGCATTAGAAGAAAGCAAATGATTTGTATCCCCATAGGCGCCCCGTTTTCCAATTATGCAAACTACTCGTATTATCTCCGCTCTCTGCATCGTCCCTCATGCCTGTGTTCTGATGAATTATTGATGTAATTTTTAGCTGCTGTGATTTCACCCTGTGTTTGTTTGTTTGTATAGTCTGCACTCAGTTCTGTCTGCCATGTCCTGGCTTGGTTAATCATCTATGGTGGGAGAAGATTTCAATCACAAAATACAATGCTGTTTGCGTGAGCACAGCCGACGAAGCCAACAGACCCCAGAGATGAAAAGCGAGTGCTGGTTTCCATAATCAGGCCCTGTCTGGTGGGATGCAGGGTGTGACCTGAATTGGCCCGCATGTGTGTGTGTTCCACCCACAGGAACACTATGCATTGCTGTGCTTCTTATAAATCCCCACGGAGTCAATCCAATCTCGACTGAAAAGAAGGTTCATCCATGGTGCACTTAAGCACCCTAAATAAGACCTTTAGTTTTCAAACGTTCCTTTACAGTAATTATCACAACAGGGACCACTGTAATTGTCGCCGGCGAGTACCTTTCTGACACATATTTTTTTTTCCGCAAGGGCATTCTGACCCCGTAATGAGATTAACATGGAGCGTGAACACTGGGGTAATTAAAATCAAAGATCCGGAGCAGTGGCCAGGTCTGCTCTGTCGCCTCATTAGCTGCTGTGCTGTGTTATCATTCTGTCTATTTCCTCTGAAACGGACAGCATAACAGGCTCGCCTTCACCCTCGCTCTGCGCTGCTGGCTCTGCAGAGCTGGGCTGCTTCCCACTGCTCATCCCTCATGTTTGGACATCCTCAAGTGGCCTGCCTCCTGCCTGCCCATAAACTATCCCCTACACTATCTTCTGTGTGTGTGAGAGGATGGAGAGAAAGAGACAGTAAGAGGACAAGTCTTAATGTGTAACAAGTCTTTATATATATAATTGTGTGTTTGGGAGAGTTTAAGAGCCTGAGGGAGAGAAAGCAAGAGTGAGAGGACAAGTCTCAATGTGTAACAGGATGAGTCTTAGTATGTCATTGTGTGTATGTGTTTGTGTGTGGGTGAGTGTAAGGAAGATGAGGAGAGAGGGGGCGCGAGAGGGCAAGGAATGATGGGTAAAGAAATCGCATCATCAATATCTAATAGCACTCACTGCTAGGGAGTTTGAACAGTCAGTCCAAAATGCTTACTTCCTAAGTGCTCAGGAGTTCCAGGACTCTTTTCTGTGGGAACGAGTGGGAGGGGGTGTTATCAAAGAGAATTCAGGAAGAGAAGTCTGCCACCAGCAGAGTCTGAGCGGAGTCTGAGCGGAACCTTACAACCTTTCCACCCAGAGTTGGTTTCTCTAACTGTTATTCCAGACAACCTCTGTAGACCAAGAGTGCAGCCCTCAGTGTGTGTTCACAGAGCCGTGTCAGCAGTAAGGCTTTGTTCAGCATCTGTATTCTACAACCTAATCAACACACACATTCTTAATTGAAACCAGGAGGCCCTGCAGGCACAGTGACAACTGAGTCTGCTCAGCTCTGCTTGGAAATTAAAGGAACAGGAAAGGGCGCCAAGGAGAAGCCAAAGAGTTGAGTGAGCATCAAGGCTCAGTTCAGCTTTAGGCCTCTTTCCAATTACCTGTTATATTTTTTCTTTGCTCATTCATATTTCATTTAAGTTTCTTTCCCCTCCAGCAGTCTAAATCCGAGACCATCCCACTCAACACAAAACATACACACACACACTCATTCGCCTGCAACACCATTGCCCAGCTGGCGATGTCCCTCCAGTTTAATATCTGAATTCCCACCAATAACAGTCTTTAACCTGAATTTTATGAAGTTCACCCAAAAGCCACCCTCCCACGGAGCTGGCACTTTCCCAGCCCTGCCAGCAGCTTGTAAAGCGCTTCCCAGGCTGGCTGTGCTCCAAACAGAGGAAAACAAACTGATCCAGAGTGTGCTGACAAGAGAGCACAAACTCACAAAGCAAATGATAAAGTGGACCTTCAGTAATAATAAGGCAAGAGTAACTCAGCTGTGAAGGTGTTCATTTCCATGCGATGTGGGATTTTCTGAAATGTGCAGAGAAGTAAAAAAGGGAACAGGGACTGGGTCATTGTGGTGGTTCTGAAAACAGCAGAATAAGGGTCATTATCCACGTTGTGAAAACAGCTGAGATTTGGCCAGTCGGTTGTTTCTGAAGACGCTGAGGTTTGGGTCATTATGGTGGCTCTGCTGATACTGAGATTTTGATTCAGAAAACACTGGTGTTTAAGGATGGTAAAGATCTGAAGAGGGTAAGAGTGGGTCATGATTGTGGTTTTAAAGGCAATAAGAGTGGTTCTGTAGAAAGTAAGGACTGGAATATGATGTTTGTAGCAGTGATACTCTACTTGACCCTAAGTTCATCATTTGCTGGTCACTGCAGATAGTCAAGCTGTCTGTGTGCCTGCATTTTCTATGTACAGCTTGCTGCTCTATGTATACGACATGCTTTCATTCAGAGCATCCACGGCTGAAAAGAAACAACATCTTCACATCTTAACATCAATGTCTTTTTTCCCAAATATTACCCACCAAATATCCAAAAATGTGTACATTTCCAGAACAAACCAGCTACTCACAGAGGAACTACTTGTAAAACACAGGTAAGT
Organism: Megalops atlanticus; assembly: GCA_019176425.1. Classification (NCBI taxonomy): domain Eukaryota; kingdom Metazoa; phylum Chordata; class Actinopteri; order Elopiformes; family Megalopidae; genus Megalops; species Megalops atlanticus. The sequence goes on along the minus strand of CM032875.1, from coordinate 40,480,284 downwards.
ATGAGCTAAGTAAACTCAGCTGTCCACAAGGGCCGTTGAAATAGTGTTTATTATGGTCATTTGATGCAGCCATTATTTCAGCCACAACAATGGTGCTACTTGTGTAATTCTTCTCTCCTTTGTCTTGTTGACCCCCCTTTTTTGTCATTTATCGCCTCGCGCAAGCTCTCCACGTCCCCCTCCTCCCCTGTCCCTCTCTTTTTTTCATTCTCTCCGATGCATCACCTCCGCTCCATCTCATGCTGCGCTGGATGATGACTGCGACAAACCAGGCCTGACACACCTGACAGCCACTGCCGGCGCACTCGACACCGGGCGCCCCATGCCACTTCGCACCCTGCTGGCCCTGTCCTCCCATCACTGCGGGCTTTATCACACATCCCCGGCGTCTCTGTCCCCTTCACACAAGAGGAGCAGGTCAGGGACGATATTCAGGAATAGTGAACAGCCAGTTCATCAAGGCAGGAGCTCTAGGTCTCACATAACCCATTTGATCTGGAATATAGATTAGGCTCTTCTGTGAGTTTAAATTGTTGGTACAAACTGGATCGTTACGGTCCTGCCTGCTGATTGGTCAGTATGCAGTTCAACTGTGATGACAGGCATGATAACCATGAGGTAGAACTTTGACTGGTTGGACCACCTAATTTTGTAAATTGTGTCAATATGCATAATCTTGTGTGGTTTGATAAACAGATGTGTTTTTGGATGAAAAGGAGACAGAGGGGAACTGGTGCTTGAATCATTTCATACATAAAAACTGACAGAAAAAATATACAACTTCATTCAACAAGGAAACAAAATCCTGCAAAGAAAAACAAACCAAAGGAATGTGGATTCATGTTCTCACAATCAGGCAATTACTTATGTCCTTTTGGCATCTCTTGAACTGAGCTGCACTCCTATATATGCAAATCTCTCTGCCTTCAGTGTACAATCCAAGAAGGGCAGAAAAATAGGTTTCTCTCTGCAGCCAGTGGGAGTCAGCTTCCTCAATATGACTGCGGATTTGCATTCCTGCCAGTGCATCTAAAATGTACACTAATTACAGCCTCCACAATACAGTACAGTGCAGTGCACAGCATCCATGATGCAAAACAGACTGGTAGAGAAGACTAGTCTGTTACAAAATAAAGCATTTTTCTTATTTTTTTCTTTTGGTTACGATTTTAAGATTAATACACACAAAAGTACGATTTCTGCTGAATGTAAAGTAACCTCCCTCTAGTAACATAAGATCTGGCAGTGCCAATCCTGAAAACATTTATACGTCCTTAATGCATCCCAACTGTCCTGTAAGAGATAAAGGGGCAGTGCAGGAGAGGAGAGGGATGCTACCAGACAGTACACTCCTTCCACAAAGCCTGGGAGACCATCAGGCGCCTGGGCAGAATCGGCACACACACAAGCACACACACCTGGAGTTCACTGATATTCAACCCAGGTTTTGCTTGTTACCATTAACAAGCCTGTTGTGAGGGCGCAATCCGTTGTGCCTCTGGAGGAGGAGCCCCAGACATTTTCACCACCTCTGTTACTTTCCTCCTGTAACATTTGCGGCACAGCTGGGAAAAGAAACAGCTAGTGGCCAAGTCCGCCATTTGGCCGAAAATGCATCTGTGTTTCTTGTCTAAAAACTACCTGCATGGTGGCAAAGCGTCCTTGTCCTGCAGGGCATTCCCATTTGTGTATGGGTGATAATGTCTTATTTTGGAAGACTACAAATCTTTTGATTATGAGTGTTTCTGCATCGTTGCTTTCTTTGGACTCTTGAAAATGGTTAATTGTGTTCAGAATCTCTTTCAGCTCTCCTGATAGATTGCTAATTATGTGAACATTAGCCATTTCCTAAGGTGCCCTTCAGAGGTCAAAACAATATGGTTTGCAGGCTACAATGGACAAAGTAACTGCAGTAATTAACTTCACAAGGTAAAAACAATATTTCAATTGTTTGTATCCTTTTGACCCAAATGTGTAAAATGAAAGACAATTATATTTCCTTTTTGATATTTTTCAATAATATGTGAATGAGACGGCTGACCCCATATGACATTTTGCATACAGTTTATTATTAAGCTAACTACAACAATCACAATAAATATTAGGTGCAGGCAATGCAGACTGCTTATGGTACAGTTATGGAGGGGCCGATGAAGCTATAACAAGAGACCAGTAAACTACACGTACACAGAATATATTTGATGCAGTTGCGAAGGGTGTTTGGCAATTCATCGACTTCACCGACAGTAAACAAATGCTGGCTTTGAGGCAATAAACCACCTCTACAGGAGTATGAAAGGTAGCCCTGAACACCTGGCTAAATGCAAGCTAGGTTGAGTGTGGACTCCTGCAGTGAAAGGGGCTCTTATAGTGAAGCCAGAAAGGCAGCTTTTGCTCCAGTGCAAATTATACCTTTGCTTTTATCATGTAGCTTGCTAGCTGGACTCATCAGCGTTCCACTGTTCATCAGCAGCTTTACCTACCAGCCTTCCCTAAAACAGAACTCTTTCAGAAGGTTGATAAAGAGCAAATAATTTGTGGTATTAACCTGCATATTTGTATATATGGTGGAATGGGTTGCATATGTGCAAAAGTGACTGTGATCATGGCACCTTTCATGTGTCTGGACTCATGATTATGGGTACCAAAAGCCATGGAACATGTACGTGGATTATGGCTGAATTAAAATTCCATGACTACCACAAGGTAGAAGTGTGGCCAGCGTGTGGCACGTATGTGTGATGGGGCCCCGCACTGTGTTCATATGCAGATGATACCCAACTGTTCATTTCTTTCCCTCCCGAGATGGACATCACCCCTAAAGTATCAGAAATCTTTATTCGGTTCATGATTTTGTAAAAATTGTCTCCAGTGTCATTTGTTGTATTTATGTATATTCATTTATAAATTATTTTTTATTTGTATATAAACTAGCTGGCAATGTCAGCTCAGGGATACACCGCTTTGTTGCTTCTGATATGGCAGACAAAGAGAAATAATACTGAGCAATATTGTAAATAATATGTAGAAACACCAAAGTTTAGGTCATTAAATGTCCTGGTTAATAATAAATCACTATAGCAGCCATGAAGGACAAGTACTGGCTTCATCATTTACAGCAATAGACAGAAGGTAACACTGACTTACTGTTTTCTACAAGTACCTTTTGCAAAAAAGCTTGTGGTAACAATGATGACCAATCACCATTGTCCTCAGCCTGAGAACCTCAGGGTTGCCTTAGAAGCAAAAAAATACTAGTTGGCATTATTTTCCAGTTACCAGGATAGAATATATCTCTTTCACTCCAAACTGTGCATGCTGAGTGCAGGCTCAGTCTAAAATAAATGCAGTTCTGGTAAAGTCAAAAGACTAACAGATAAAAAAGAATTCATAACCACACACCCTGGGTTGACAGAGATTTGCTTCAGTCAATCAGTATGTGCAATGATGAGAAATAAAAACACTCCCTTGGTGAGGTGTTCATTTTAGGATATCCTTGTAACTCTTATTTTTCAAACAAATGCAACACAAATACAAAATTACAAAAAATGTATGATTTTCTAGAAAAACTGAATATTTGCACTATATAAAGCTTACATTAAGCTATATACATTTTTTATTTTAAAAAAATATGTTTTATACGTTAAACATTTAATGAGTTTCATATATTATGTACACTTTTTAAGAAATCTGAGAAACCAAAAATAGTAATATGAGCATGTGTGAAAAGTTCTAAAATATGACAATTAAAACCTAATTTTCCAATTTCAGTCATGTGTTTCAAAAAAGTTCTGAATATCTAACTATAAAAAATGAGAGATAGAGAGGTCATTGCAATGCTGAATGGAGCAGAATGGAATACAGAGCTGTTTGGTAAACACAGGCTGTTGTGGGTTAATGTGGGCCTAGGAGGTTAAGATGGTCACATTTTTGTCCTTGTTTTCCTCTCACCTTGCTTACGAGTAAGCATGACCCCAGACTTAGTTAGCACACAGTGGTTTTCAAAATTAATTGGGAAATTAATGAGCTGGTGAATACATGAGCGTACATCCCGACACTCTAACCTACTTCTTTCTCCATCTCACCTCATCTCCCCCACCAGACACATACCCTGTCTTCTCTCCCTCTCAATCTCAATTTTTATTGGGTTGACTGACTGTTTATCTTGTTAATAAAGAAGAAGTAAGAGTCAGCCTTTCTTTTTCTCTTTCTCCGTCTCCCTCCCTCACTGTTTGTCATATTTTGTTCTTCATCATAATGCTCCAAGGATAACAGAAGCAATCTGTAGAATACAGAAGTGAGGACAAAAGCTACAGAAGAACAAAGCTACTGTGTGGCTGGTTTTCATAGCAAGGAAGTAAACAGAGCCAGACGCTCATTTAAACAACAATTGTTTGTCTCCTACTATTTAAATTTGAATTGCATTTTAAATTGGCAAAATGAAAGGATACAATTTCTCAAAACCAAATCAGATATCAATTATTTTGATTATGCTTAGTTAAACATTTATTCACCATTATTCTGTAACAATGCTTTTAGCACAATATGTTTGGACCCCCCCACAATTTTTTTCTACCCTTGAAACCATTAGCCTTGTGAAGAGAATTACAGACAAGGGGAAGCTTACCCTAGGGTGATACAGTTGAATAAGTATGTCTGATTATCTGTGTGTGGCTATACCAACCAGCATACTAAAAATGTTTCGCCAGGCTGAAGTTACACCAAAACAAAGAAGGTATGTAATTTCTGATTCTACTTGTCACACTGAGCATTCTATGTTCTTTCTGCAGTTCACACCTCTATACAACCCAGATTTTTGTAATGAAGTCCAAATAAAGGGCATTGGATGCCTAAGGAGTCTCATGGGTTATTTCTGAAAACAAAAGCCTTTCCCATGGTGAAAATTAGCTCACGGCCAACTGGTGAGTCATACCCCATAGACTGTAGGACTGTTTGAAGCATGCCACAGCAGTCAACCAAAGCTTTACCCTCTTGAGTTAATATGGACAATATTACAATATCAAAGTCCATTTCAGGCACCAGTGGGAGACATAATCATTTGTGAACTTTTGGCAAGGTTGTTTCATGCATTAAAAAATTAAACCCACCGAAAGTGTTTGCTTGGTCCTTTGAAGCATCGCTAAATCAGCTTTGCAGGCACAACTGGATCAGAGAATAAATTGTACCTCCCGTGATAAATTTTCCCCTGGCTCACTTCAAGAGTCCTCAAGATTGTCTGTTCTATAAAAAGTCCAATGAACGTTAAGCTCCTCAGTGATAAACATATTAAGTGATAACTGTAAGGTAAACAGCGTTTCTACTCTGTAAGGTGTTCAATGTAACCTTGCAAAAGAAGAGTGGAAGCTGAGCAAAGTCAGGAGCGGAGGGTGGGTGAGATATGGAGCCTTCCTGAATCTCACAGCTCTCTGCACTCCCCATCATGCCACCAGTCTGTGGGACACTAGAACAGCCATGAAGTCAGTAAACAAACCCAATGCCGCAGTGCCCTCGAGAACAGCAGAGATACCACCCGTCTTCTAGAGCTGTGTGACAGAGCAAGGGGACCCAGCTTGCTCCAGGATTGTCACACCACTCAGGGACTTGCGCACAAGGAACTTTTAATAAGTTACAAAAACTTTGAAGCAGGATAAAACAAACCCATCCACTCTTGAGGTACTGACAATACCCAGCAGAATGAATTCTTAAAAGAATTAACAAGAGTTTTATATTTTTTTTCTGGCAAACATCAGTTTTTGTACTGTCATAGCCTGCTTCCCCCACCCTGATACATAACTAATTCTGAAAGCAGAACCTTAAAGGTCTTTGCTCTTGAACATCTTTGTAGGCAGGCATTAAAATTGCAACTCCAGTGCAAGAGCACGTTTCTGTGGGGCACCACGTCTGGGATAAGGGGTGCTATATAAAAGTTCTCTCCCTAAGCCCCTTAGTCAGGCTGGTGATGGGGGACAGGACCATGAGTGACCATGATTCAGTGACAAAGAAATATCTGAGACATGCACTAACAGAGAAACAGACCACATAAACACCTAGGGCTGTTGGCTGATATATTACCAGCAGTTTAGCTTGCTGTCATCATTTGACATTTATGTCTAATTGGACTTTAAAAGTAATTTTAATTTACAAAAAGTTAATAAAAAGAATGTTGCCCCCTCATGCCATCCACAATGAAAACAGTTTGTCAAATGTCACAGAGTTAACCCCCTCTTCTTGAAACAGGTCAGTTAAAATGCATCATTCACAACAGACAGCTCATGACAGTCCAAGCTATGGGTGTATCAGCTAGGCACAACAATATAAAATGAAACTTTAAGATCAAATTGTTTAAAACAATATAAGAAACACACAGTCAGTTTGGAACAAACAAATAGAATAACCTATAACAAATGCTGCCACAGCAAAATGCTGATGAGAAAAGTAGAATGCTTGATCAACTAAGGAGGTACAGAAGTAGACCTGAACAAAGAAAAGTAGTACCTGTAGATGGAACAGAATTGTATCTTACCAGAAGCCTATTAGACAGGAGTGGCATGTCTGGGGACTAAAAAGCACTTCTGTTAAAGTATACAAACAACATTTTCAAATTTATTGAATACAATGTGCATATTCTCTTGAATACTGCAATATCTGTTTCACAAATGCTGCACCTAAAAGAGTTTCACAGTCAAGGTCCTTCATCTTCATATCTGAATAGTGTATCACAATATGACTTCTGAAGTAGGTGGAGGTATTATCTCCATGAATAAGTGATGGAAAGTGATGCACATAAATGCATTATTGTCTTTGGAGAATTAATTAGATTCCACTTGCTTCCAATGCTGGACAGTCACAAGAAAAGAGCACTTAACTGATTGCACCCTGATTGCTCACATCTCAACTTTTTCCCCCATCAAGCACTTACCATCACATTGACGACATGCAACATTCTATTACAGTGCCATTTGTGGAGCCTTTTCTATCTTTTTAAGAAACTACTCTTTAGAGAAAATGAGCACAGAAGCAGAATTATAAGGACTGGATTCTAAAGGCCAAAAGACCACTCACCTGTAAACACAAAGGCAGCATCAGTAAACACTGACTGCAAGCACTCAAGACTGAAGCTTTAGTGTCACCGCTCTGATGATCACTACTCATTGATGTATTGTGTCCTCTTAAGGAAAATTTCTATTTACTTCCAGACTCCTTGAAAGGGAGTTCACCCATAACTCAGTGAACTGTGGTGGCTTTAGGTACTCTGCTAAGTGGAGCTACATTTGAATGGGTAGAGTGACACCCAAATACACATGTGCAAGTACACACGCACACACACACACACTGGGTCACACAATCATTTATGCCAAAGTCCCCTAAGCTCAGCAGACCTTCCTTTTGGGCTGCACCATCAGAGACACAGAGACATATACTGTATACATGGAAAACAAAAATGCACAGGGAAAAACACCATAACTGAATCTGAGAAACACATAACTGGTGCACATCTGAACAGAAGACCATGAGTAAAACAGTCAAAAGTATTACACACATGACTTTGTGAATTAAATTTGCCAACGCTTTTCATCAGACAAAACACCCTGGTGGACAAAATGCAAACAATACCAGCCAAATGAAGAACCTCTTGTGTTGTCATCTTGTCAAACAAAAATGCTGTAACGTCTCTCCTTGTGCATGCTTAATTAACTGAGCTCAGAGATAATGTGATTAAACAAAGGGGACAATGAGCTGATCAGTGTCAGGATCCAGCAGCTCCTGATTGCAATCTGAAAGGCAGCAGAGGGACACAGAAGGAGCATGTAAGCAAATGGGTGGCGTATTGGCGGTGATTGCGGCGTATGCCACACAATCCGATTGCAGCAGGACGATCTCAAGTGTGCTTCCAAGCTGAATAGTTCTGGTGTCTCTTGCAGAATTAGGGGAAATATCTGCCTGTTTTGTTCAGAGCAGATTGGAAATACCAGCTGTACTGTCATTAGAAAAGGTAAACATTTTACAGTTAGCCTGACCATTGGCCCTCAATCTCATGATTTCCTGATGAAGGTCTTATACAGACTGGATGGCCCTCATATGGGACAAGAGATAAATGGATGAGCCAAACAAATTTACTTCTACCCCAGCCCAAACACCTGAGGTAAACTGATATATGATATTGGAACCAATTTCAGCACACAGGTCTCAAGCCCACAATACACAAGTGTATGAGCTGAAACAGAGAGACCTAAAAAGTGTTGATTACACATTACTTGTTGTACTTTCATTTAAATTTAGATAGCTTTGACAATGGATAGATGAAGTATCTGTTCACTTTTCAAGGCAGTAATCACTGTGCACCTTTCAAGGTCAAGTTAAGTCAAGTGCAATATCTGCAATACAACTTTGAGTTTCAATGGAAGCACAGGATCAATGCCATGATCAATGCTAAAGAATGAAGGAGAATGGAAAGTGAGAGTACAACAACATGCCATCTGGCACAGTCATTGGCTGTTGTTGAGAGAAAAGAAGTGAAAAATAAAGAGTTTAGTCAGTTGGAGTTATTTCATAAATTGTGCAAAACAAAATGTCCTCACTCTCAAATTCTCCATCCAGTGACCACATCACTGGTTCAGGAATGTACTGCTTGTTCTGTGTGCACCTGTTAGTCTTTTCAAAACATGCCAGAGGTGTTTTTTTGGGTGGACTGCCCTTTGTGTTAGAACTGAATGTTGTTTTGAGTGAGTCTGAGCACAGTGGCATGCTTATCCCCGCTAACACTTTACTTGGGCACCATACTGCACCCATGGGTTTAGCATTCCCTCTCGCCTTTAAATAGATTTGGCCGTTAACACAAAGGTGAGCTCCTCTGGAAAATGGTCAAGAGCTCCATGTATCTTTACCTTATTAGTAGTCCCTGGGTTACATATCACTTAACGTATGTAAATTTGACTTCAAATGAGCCCCCTTAAAGTATGGAAACTATATAAAAATATATACAAATATATAAATATATAAATACAAAAAATCTGTGATGCGTAGTAAGTATAGAAAGCACTACTTTCAGTATTTATGAGGCAGTCTTAAAGTGGCATTTCAAATCAGTCTATTAAAGAAAAATGGGAGACACACTCTGCATTAAGCTGAATGATAGAACATATCCACCAACAGGAACTGTTAATTCATTGTTATGAGGATGCCTGGGGAGATTCTATGTTAGAACAGATGTTAGGATAGATAAAGTCAGAGTTTTAGATATCAGAATATGCTGACATAGCATGAGAAGATGTTAAAGTATTCTTCCTTATTGGGTGGTGCAGATCAAGTTCTGTTTGTCTCATCACAGGTCAGTTTCTGATTGACTGGACAGCGTCGATAAAAAATAATTGACCAAGCATACTGCACATCCAGCTCTAATTGGGATGGCTCGCAATGGGTGAGTGGGTTGAGCTAGGGTCAAACACTGATTGGCTAGACTCAGAGTGAGTCTAGCACTAATTGGGTGGGTTTAGCTTTAGCAGTGCAACGATAGGCTGAGCTCAGCGGTCTGGGAAGGGGTGGAGGTGTGCAAAGCGGGCATGGGGCACCATCCATCTCTGCAGAGTGTCCCTTCTTCAGCTCATTACTGTAGTGACTCTGCACAGAAGCAGAATCTCTCTGCTACTGCTCTGCCACTGTGGGGACTGCCTCACACAGCCACTTGTTTCATAGCCCAAAAACTCCATATTATCAATATCGGTCGGCACCTTACTACTTGGGGAAAAGACTGGACTTTTAGCATTACAAAGGCAATACATATTGGGATATTGCTATAAATACTGCACCAGAAATCTAATATGGCTATTATGACTTATTCTCTTTTGAAATCACACTAAAAGTGTATGTTTAATTCAGATTCAATTAATTTTGTAAATATTCCACCAGCTTCAAGCCTTGGCAGCAAACTTCCAGCCTCTAGGCCTCCTTTTTTATTGACTTGGTATCAGTAAAAAGAACTCATGGAGAGTCCAGCAATATGAACCCAAAGTCTTAACCAAAACCTATATGGATTCAAAATGCCTGTTCTGCACAGCATAATGTCTTATCTGCTGTCTTAACAAGAGGAATCTTGACAGTTTTTTCAAGGCAAGCACATCACAAGTAAATAAGTACACTGGCATATAAAACTGACATCTTTCAATATTATACAGAGGCTTTGGATGCTTTCAACTGAAAATATCTTCTGAATGGATCTGCAGCAGCCTTGGAGGATGAGTAAAGCTGCCAGGGTGGATTCGCCATAAGGCAACTGGACTAGATGGCTGCAGGTTTGAATCCAAAATCCAAAAGGTGGCAATATAATGCACAGAAATACCATTTCAGGTGTTGTGCCTCTGGGTTCGACATGTGTCCAGGTTTGTTGGGAAATTTATACTGGTAACAAAATTATTGCAGGTTTGAAGCAGACCACAGCCTTAAGCAAAATTGCATTGCATTATTGGCATTTAGCAGATGCTCTTCACCAGAGTGACTTACATTGGTTACAGTTTTTTACAATGTTATCCATTTATACAGCTGAGTATTTTCTGAGGTAACTGTGGGTTAAGTATCTTGCCCAATGGTACAGCAGCACTGCCCCTGCAGGGAATCAATCAGGCAACCTTTTAGTTACGAGTCCTACTCCTTAACCACTATGCTACACTGCTGCCCTGATGACCAGATGACCTGACCCGAACTGCCAACTGAGGTTGGCAATATTTCTTACCAGTCCACATTCTGTGTCACTCCACTGTGCAGACCCCCTAGCAGCCTCAGCATTGTCTACCCTCATCTGACTGTACATGCACCACCACACACTTTCCACAGCTCTGACTGAGCATCATGCCACTGAGCTACACCTTCCCACTTCACTTGACAGCCAGGCAAAGAAGGAAATATGGGCAAGGAAAGGAGTGTTCCATCACAGAGTGGAAAAATCATTTACATTCCGTATGAGTCATGGTCTGTGTTTTCAGTGAGTATGTCAGTTTGAACCACCTCCCCTGACTCATCTTTCCCAGAGCATCTCTCTACAGCACTGCTCAGTTGAAAGTCATTGCTTGTGCAGCGCATCTTCAATTAGCCTTTAGTGTTTGAAATCGTGCTCTGTCACACCGTTCAGCACACAAGTGGAAATTAAAGTCATATGGCCGTCCAGTATTGCTGATCTCAAAGAGAACACCTGAAATTGAAATTAATAACGCATTTTAGTTTGTAACTGCCGGCGAGAGCCACTTGGTCGGGTAATCTAAAGAAGTACATCACCTTTCATGTGCAGATCCCATTCCAATAAAATATTTAATGACAGATGATGGATTGCTCCCTGCTGAACGAAGGGACTTCATTACAATAGTGTTACATCTTTGCATCACTACAGGTGCAGTAACGCGACCTGCATACAGATGAGAGGAGAGCAGCAGGCGGCATTAGCTGCCTTTTCATTATCTGCCATGTTGATGATGCTGTTCCTAATTACAGGCACAAGGTGCTAATTGGCTACTTAGAGGCAGGCTGCTGTTGCCTTTGTCTGGGCCCATGCAGGCTTTGCCTTTGTGTGGGCCCCACGTCCACCGCAGCACCTTGTCGCACGACTCTGCCGCTGTCGACAAGGTAATTACACAGGCTAGGTCCGTCAGCAGCCAGGGAACTGGCAGTTGACGTGCAGTCACTCTTCATGCTTTTAAATCACGCCGTCACATTTTTTAATCAAATATGACAGATGAGTGAGGGAGCTGTAATGTCCTCGCTGTTCTGTGATCGAATTATGCTTGTTTTTTATGCTGGGTTTTACACACATACTGGTCAAACCACTAATGTGTGCGTTTATGGAATAATAATTACAAGAAGAAGAGTATCTGTAATATTACAAACAATTATATAGTAATAGAATGCATTTTAAAGGGTTTCAAAGCACATTGCAGATGACCCACCTCAACCACCACCAATGTATAGCATCCAACAGGGTGATGTACAACAGCCACTGTGCACCAGACTATTCACCACACATCATCTGAGGTGATGGGGGGATGATAATGGGGGATTATTAGATAGCCATACTGAAAGAGCCTGAGTGTGAATTTGCACAGGACAGTGGGAAATCTACTCTTTGTGATGAGTACATCTGTATTGACCTCTGATCTCAAGGCTGCACCTCAAATTGAGTCCAGAGAGGTGGAGGTGTGTTAGCGGCACCAGGATTCGAGCCTTGGGTGATACAATGCTCTTGATTGTGCTGCTTCACCTTCATACTGCCCAGCCATGTGAGTTTCCAGTAAGTGTATAAGAACTAGGGATGGTAAGATTCATCGATTCGCATCGGTGCATCGGCATAAAGTTCACGATGCGATTGCCCCGATTAAAAAAGTGTGCACCGGATACAATTTGGGATGAATTCAGGATGCGTCGTTTCTAACATCTTTGCATTGGTAAAATCCAATTTATTTATATATAATTATTAGTAGAGGCCCTATGCCTTTATTATTTAGAAATGTGACCAATAATTTGTGACCAATAATTTTATATTTAGATTGATTCCTCCTCTCTAAACTGTTTCTCAAGCGCGCTCTCTCATATCCACTGCTGTCAGTGGCCAATTCTTGTCAAGTTTCTTGGCCAAGTCTCGCGCGAGTTGGAGGCGTGTCCGGGCAAGTCACAGATTATCATGGGGGAGGAAGAGCCACACGTTCCACCGAATTGCTACAAATCAAATGTTTGGCGACACTTCAGATTTTTCAAGAGAGATGGACAATTTGACAAGACTCATACAATTTGCAAAATATGCTGTGCCGCTATAAAGAAAAGAAACAACATAAATGAGATGCTTACTGAGTTGCAGTACTAGAGAAACAAATATGTGAAGTAAAAATTGCACTTTTTTAGTTAATTTATGATTTGCTGTCTGCTTAAGAAGAACCAAAAAAAAATCAAACTATCTGTACCATACTGAATTGCATAGCATCATATTCTTTTGCATCTCATCGTATCACGTTGAATCGCATTGTGTTGAATCAAATCGTGTCGAATCGCACTGCATCGCAATAGGGGTGAATCGTATCATATCGCATTAGTAGTTGCTTCATATGTATCTTTAATGTATCGGATCATTGGCAATGCATCGAGATGTGTATTGCATCAGCCTCAGTGATGGAGATGCACATCCCTAATAAGAACAGTAATGAGCCCACTGTGGACCCAGGAAATCTGAAAAAACACACAGATTAGTAATATGTCCATACACAGATGCAGGCCTGTCAAAGGGCATTTGGTGACAGTTTAAAAGAGAAGCGCTAACTGGAGTATATAGGCATGGGCTGTTACTGGGCTGTTAGGGGAAACGCTAAGTATTCATCCATGCTTCTTGACAGACATTTCCTTGTTCCGTTATCGCTTTGGATATTGACCATGTGGAATCAATTCAACACAACAGTTGCACATGTTGTAACACACAAGTTTATCTACATTGTGCTGCTTAAGTGATGCTTCCATGATGAATGTGAGGTATTATAATAATTATGTTCTCTCTCACACAAACAACAATTAAGGTCTGGTGAGTACATTCCTTCAGCCCAGATGGCTAGTTTGTTACATGCTCTTTAATAATCAGAGGATATTTAAAAGGATCCAATTACAGCCTCAAAGGCGGCCAGCAAGTTTGGGAAAGTGATCAAATGACAAGCGAGAGCTGGAAACGGTTCGGTGTTCAGTGTCTGTCTGAGGCTTTCAGAAATGGTTTACTGATGCAGAACACACCAAGCCTGCCAGGATGTCCTCCCTCTAAACTCACAGCTCCACATCTAAATGGTCCACGTTTGTTCTTCTGTCGTTCTTCAGTCCCTCCTCTTTCTCCCTGATCCTCTAACCTAATAACCCAGAACTTAAAATAAACCCAAATGTCAGATGGCTTCATAAGTTTCTTCTGCAAATTGCCCATGACCCTGCATAGTTAATTCTCTCCTGTTACTGCCCCCAGGAGGACACGGTTGCTGTGGGTTTCACACATTCTGGCTGGTAGGTTGTACTTCCAATGCGAAAAAAGAGGAAGGAGAGGTATACTGTTCCTCTCATTCCCTACATCCTCTCTCATGTTTTTAAAAGGTGGTTAAGTGCATTCATCTTTTCTCTGGAGGGGAAATGTGCAGGCATACATGCAGATGCCCTTACAGACATGCCAGTACCCACACACACAATCACACACACACACACACACACACACACACACACATTAAGGTGCAAGCAAATACCAATCCAACCACACACAAGCACAGATGGCACATTTCCAGTTTGCCACTGCCTACATGCAAGACAGCATTCTGCTGTGGCAGCTGTGGGGAGGCAACATCGAGGATATATCCACCCATTGCATCAGCAAAGGAAGCCAGATTGCTGAATTGTAATCAAAAAAGCAAAAAGCAGCTATACATACAAACAAACATTGTCTAGAGTTATTCTGCATGAGAATCATTTTGTACAATGCTACTCCATTTTCACTGCCTTCGCCTGGTTCATTTCATTGAGTAGCATTGTGCTGTCTATTTAAGCTCAGCCAGTAGGCACACACACTAATAAACATTTGTATAAAGCTGCTCTCTGCTTTTTTCATTACATGTGTAAATTGCATCTCTGAGCACTCTTTATCTCGCTGTTCCCTTCTCTGCTTAAATGTCCAGACAGCCAGTGATGGTGGCTGGTGGTGATGCTGCCCTACATCCAGCTACTTTATAAAATTTCACAGCATTCCTGCAAAGTTGTAGCAACATTGCCAGAATGTTGTGAATTGGCTGGGGAAAACTCTGTATCACTCCAGGCCAAATGCTTATTGATCCAGAGCTCGTTCCAGTAAACCCTGAGCGTCGAGGCATCCAGAAACACTAGATGTACGCCATGCATGGCAGCCCAATGAAGCACTGCTATTGACATTTTCAAATCAATTTCAAGCACCAGACAGAAGCAGCATTTGAAAGTTCATTCACTGTCAGGCGATTTTCAAATAACTTTGCTGGTGGCTGTTTCGGTGACATTTTTTCAAAGGAGAAATAAGGGGCACATTAAAATGACGCGTTTTCAGTGAACTAATTTTCTGCTGCATTATAATATAAAGTGCAGTTTTTAAATGTAATTAGCAATCTACTGAAGACAGTCCAGTGAGCAGGCACTCGATCACTTTGTTAACTCCTGAGCGTACCTACATATACCAGGAATCTCAAAAAAAAAAAAAACAGAAATGAAAGGAAGAAAGGATATGGAGGTCTACTTTATTGTCAGCATCTCAACAGAAAATCACTATAACCCCTCTGCCAATGCAGGATATCATATCAATTACAATGACCAAAATGCAAAATTTTGTTTTTTGCTGTTTTGATCAAGCCAGACACCTCTCATATTAGTTTTTGGCCCCCGTATTGGTGTTACTCAGTGCTTCTCACTTTTATGTTTTGATTTCCTTTGTTTATGCAACTTATTGATTTAACATTTTATTTGTTTATTGCTCTATTTATTCAGTTGTCAGTTTTATTGTGTGCAATGCACATGAACCATACAAACAAAGTTTGTCATCATTACTTTAGATAAAAGCAAGGTGAAAAGCCAGAATGGGCTGAATGGCCAGTCATTTTCATTGCAATTTTCCTAAATTCTTATATGACCCCAGTGAATGTGACTGCAGAAATATACATATTCATACAGGTGTTTGCTATTCCTGATCTCCTCCTCCTCCTCTCCCTTACTTTATTGGCTCCCCACTCTTATATTTATATTTTTCCAAACCCCCATGTGTTTTCTGCCAGAGAGTCATTAAGCTTCTCCACAGCTTTACACACACACACACACACACACACACACACACACACACATACACACAAATACACATACATGCTCACACACACTCCTTAAATGCGCCAAACTTGGAGCTTGGGGATTGAGGATGGGGTTTACTGTCTTCAGCATCCTGAAATGACATGACATCCGTACCCCCTCATATCTCCGTGTTGCATGTCATCAAGAGACTCCACTGTAAACAAAATACTGTACTGCACCCAGCAAAATCTTTTGTCAATCATTTCCAGTTAGCCTGCTTCTCAGCGACAGACAGGGAGAGAGTCAAAATTACATACCTGTCTGTCCAGTAACAGCATCGGGTGACACAAAAAGGTAGTTGTACCACTACACTTGAGGACAATATCACTAACACTAAGTGCCTGAAGCAAACAGCTTCAGGTGCAGTTTTATTTACAATATATATGGCACCACATTTGCAAAGGTGATAAACACCTCATACCAACAAATAGTGTAAGACTTCTTCCTCATGAAATGGATCTGCCATCATTTCACTGTCAGGCTGACCCTAGAGTGCACTAAACCAAAAAAGCTTGACAGCGCCACCCCTGACAGTAACCATGCAGTTGCAGGTCTCAGCAATGCTTTCCATACCTCCTTCTATTTCACGCCAACATTCTCGGTGGTCTCGCCACACAGCATTTTAAACTGACACGGCGAGACAAATCAAACCACCGCAATGGTGCCCTGCTCCAGGAATAATTTATTGGCTTTTTTCTCTCAGACAGACATGAAAGACAGCCAGTCCAGAAGCCACAGGTATGTAATTGATCTGGGAGCCTGCGGACACAGGGAGAAGAGGAAGGACTATGTGTCAGGCTGTGACTGTATGAATTCTAGCTAGGGCCAGAAATAGCAATCCGAGCGCGCAGCAATTTGATCAATTTCAGGCTTTATGAGAACAGACCGTTCACCATTTGTTGTGGACCTACCGCTGACGGGGCACAAAGGAAACACATTTGTAAAGGTGAGTCAATGTCAGCAAACACCCAGAAGCACTATATGACAAACTTAAATTGCCAGCACTTGCTGGTGACATTATCCACTAGCCGTCAGCCTGCGAGACCAGGGATCACTCATGTGATTATGCAACACGAGTCTTATCGCTGTCCTTACTCTGGTGTGGCGGCAGTGATATTGGCCTGGGCCCAAAAGCCAGATCTGGAGAGTGAAATGAATCACATGATGTGAAGGGCTGAGGAAGAATGGCACATCCCAGATTCTAGAAATTTTCACACACGGCACATGAAAAACAAACAAACAAACCTCACAATCTGGCCCGCAGCAAAACACGAGTCAGTGCACATTCATTCATATTCAGAGCCACCCTAAAAAATTATGAAATTTAATACCAGCTTGCTCACAGCGATGTGCCAGTTAGCTTCACGGCAGTCTCTCCATTCATATTTATGCTTGTTCTAAAGTGTGGGTTTTTTGTTTGTAATTGAATGAATTTGATTACATTAAGCGTATTAAATGGGTCCTGGTGATGGAACCACTGTCTGAATACGCAGATGGATCAATTAAAGTAAGAGGTGAGTAATACAAGAGAAACTGCAAACAGCTCAGTGCTATTATCTTAATGGCAGCCGAATACAAGTACAGATTGGGACTGTGTTTAGTGCACTAATCAGAGATATACAGCAGCCATTGACATTGAGGTTAACATGCAATAGTACTTCCCATTGGTGCAATATACAAGGAAGGAAAAGGGAAGGGGGATAACTGCAAGAGAGTTCGTTCAGAGAATCAGACTGGGCAAGATCAGGGACATTGGGGATCAGGCCTGATCTCAGGGATTCAACAAAGTGAAGGCCAGTGCAAACATCAGACAAATCAATCATGTTTCTGTGACTGCTCTGTAACAAAGCATACAGATGGACATGTATGCGCGCAAGCACTTAGTTTAATGGGTATATTTTAATTACACCCCACACTGACATGTTGTATATGGACCACATATTCTCTCTGTATATATAATGGCTGTTGTTCTGTGACAAATGCATGTTAAGGAATGACCCACAAGTCTCTGCAGACCTCTGGATCTAAGCTACTGACACCTGTAAAAGAAGCAGCACTGCCAAAGATCACAGGCAAGGACGGGAGCTCTAAAAGCTTGTAGGGGAATTCCTACTAATCAGATTGGCATCCATGACACATAGAATGTCACTATCATGGGCGTAATTTATGGTAGGGACGGTCTGGATATGTCCCTACCACTTTTCTGATGACCTAAAATGCTGTGATTGTACTGATAATTTCTCACCTTTTACTGTGTTCAAGAAAGTACTATATATTCATAGTATATTGTGTAGAATTTCAGGAAATGTAATGAAAAATTCCTAAACTTTCTGGGGTAGGACCCCCAGACTCCCTGCCAAATTTATGTCCCCACCACTTTCCAAATCAAACCTACACCCTTGGTCACTATTTTGACACATTGACAAATAGAGTATACGAATAAATGATACCTACCTTAACAGCCTGACATCAAACAATGTGGACTTCATTCCCAGCACACCTGGTGAATATACACTTAAGATAGTGACAATGCAGATGTAAAACGCCTGGACACTATATCTGCACAGATAATGTGTGCCCTTATTCCAGCTGTTTTGTTTTCTTTTTATTTGCTGCGATCAGTTCAAAACTGATCTGAATCAACTGGAATTATCGCTGCATTCAATCTTTCAAAACCACATACCTGCATAAATGCAAAAATGTCTGATGACATGGCAACTCATTCATTCAATCATCTGAGCAACTGAAAATAACTGCATTATAGCTAAATCAATTACATTAAAGAAACAGTATAAGAGTTAAACTGGATTATTTTACATTGCTTTCTTTTATAAGAAAGATAAAATCATACTGGCCACAGTAAGTTAAATTACAATAAGACAAATTATGAACTCCATATTCCCTGGGCTTTCATCTTCTCTTCATCTCTGGCCACAAGTTTCCATCCTCATCATAGGGAATGTGCTCATAGGCACCTTGGGAAAAAAGCCAGCTTGCATGACCAGTCTGTGATTGACATTGTTTCTACATAATGCTATTGCTTGGAGCAGGGCAGCATGCTGATAAGCATACCGATCATAAATGGTTCACCTCTAGGCAGACAGCTCCTCGATGGGGCTCAGAGAAGGACAGTGCAGTGGCAGGTAAATCACTCTGAACTGTTGATGTGCTGCAAATCACCCTTGCACCACTGCCGCATGGTGGAAACTCTCATTACTCTACACTACGGCTTGTGTGATTTCTGCACCAGCTTGGCCAAGGTAATGATGTAGCTCATCCAGGAAGGTGAGCGGGTGAGTGGAACTGTAGTTTTGAAAAACTCTGAACAATGTTTTATTGAGTGAAGAAAATAAAGGCAATAGTAGACAATAGACTAGGCTTAAACAATTCAAAAATAATAGTCATAGACATGCCTTAGGAGTGTTAACACAAGTTATTCACAACTGTACAACACATACCTGAATAGAGTACCCCTGTTCAGTCTAACACAAAACCATATATAGTATATATATCCTATTCAATTGTCTCTATACAATTGTCACACTATAGTTTCACTTCCAATGACCTCCTTGACAAGCTCTGACCATGACAAGCAACAGCTTGCTACCACGGTTGCAAAAATCCATGCAGTCGTTTTTGTACAAGACAACACAAATATGTTATGTGAATTTTCATCAGTGCAAACGTTGCCCTCCTGAACAATTTGCTGAAAAGTTTTCTCTTTAAATTTCCAACCATTTGTACTGTGAACAGCACCAGTGCCTTTTCTGAACTGAATAATCGTAGGGGCTATAGATTTCATTCAACTGAATGAAATGTTGGCTTTGCTCCCACCTTGGATTTAATACCGTTTGTATAGCAACATGGTAACATTTTGCAGCCTGAGACCTGCAGTCTCAACCACAGCCAGTCCCTTCTCAGTCAGACACTGACCCCCAGCTCTCTCCATCAATTTGTAGGGCTGCACCACCCCACTCCACACCCACTGTTACCCCTGGCACTGGCCCCAAACTCACTAGGCCCTGACTGCTGTGCCCACACAACTTTTACCCTGGGAGCCTACAATTAAGCCCCCCTCCCTAAGTAGGGGATTATTAAGCCCCTCTCCCAAAATATTGTTCCATATACCCGGCAGCAAGGAGCAGCAAGGCAAAGCAGCAAGGTCCCCCAGTATACATAATTATCTAGCTAACACAGAGTAAGCATTGATTTATAAATACATCAGTGTAAACAAGATTCACATATTACAATGACTAACACCTCTCATAGGCTAGGCTAACTAGCTCAACAAGGTAGACTAGCTAGGTTGATTAGCTAAATCACGTTCATCCAATTTCCCTAGCAAGCCAACAGCCGCGTTGAGCATGTAAAACCTCTCTCTTAATGATAATGCATCACTCACTACTCTGCATTTGTGCCTAAACATAAGACACATTCTGTCTGTTTGAAATGATCCTGTCAAACAGAAATAAGAGACGTCAAACAGTATGCCGACAAGTTTAGGGTTGGCCAGTGAGTGTGTCAATCCCTCCGCTCACTGTCCTGCTTGTGACCTCTTTTGTTTGAGAGTTGCTTGCAGAATACACACACAGAATAAAGGGAAAACCAAGTTTCATTTCAAATCTGCTTTGGCAAGACTTGCTCAAGCTAACAGGTTTGCAAATTTCTTAAAGCTAGTTACCTCGCTTTTACTAGTGACTTGCTGTCTACCAAACTAAACCTTGTTGCAGGCCTGCTTTCATTGAAACTTGTAGGATTGTCATTGTTAGCTTTGATATTTTCAGGTCAAATCACCATCTGGGTAGAAGCACAATGATTTGATACATCTTATGATACTTTAGCTATATTGCGTCACTTCATACAGACATGAATATATCTGTGCGTTACAACAACTGCCTGAATGCAATACAGAGTATATCTGAATAATGGAGACTGAAACACTGAAACTGAACAGTTTAATACATACCTGAGTAGAGTTCATCTGTACAGTATAATGTGTCCTTAATAGAGTTTACTTGTACAGTACACATCTAAACTGGAAGGATCCACCTATGCACATCCTCTTCTCATTAGCCATATTGATCTGTACTATAAGTGTAAATATGTGGAAGAGTCCTGCTACTACTAAATAGGCTCAGTTTGTGTGTGTGTGTGTGTGTGTGTGTGTGTGTGTGTGTGTGTGTGTGTGTGTGTCTGCTTTTGTACGTACAAGCACGTGTCCCTGTTTTCTTTCCAATGATGTGACTGTCATTGCATCTGTCACTTTTGCTTCCACGAGTGGCTGTAAATTCAGCATGGTTTAACACAGCTGAAAGCCCGGGCAAGCTCCTTATGCACCTACAGAGGTGTGTGATTTGAACGTTAAAATTTACAGCGGTCCCCTGGCAGTGCTCAATCTCCAGCGGAACAGCGCGCACCCACGGAGCGGCCTCCCCCGCCTCGGCGGGATCGTGACCCCTGTCCCATCTGTATTCCTCCGGCGGACGCCTGGAGCGCGGAGCACACTCAGAGTGGGGAGTAAATTAAGAAGACTAGGATTGCAGAGGCAGGCTTCAGCCCTCGACTTAAATCTCACAGAGGACCATAGATTACAGTTTAAAGCGTGATCGATACAGAGCCGCTGTAAGGATTTGGAGAGTTCTGGCCAGCACAGCACTGCTCTCACACCACGAACGCCTGACCAAAGCTGTCACCCCTCTGGGACTAGGGCTTCCATTCCAGTGGTCATTATTACTATTATAACCACAACGGAGGTCACCGTGACCAAACAAGATAGGCTGATATCAATGACACAGCATCTCTGGTGCAGAAGCAGCCACAGAGCAGCGGAAAAATCTGTAGCATTCACAGTGTAACACTGAATATCCAAAGTCAATATTTCACCGCTAAGGTATATGAATCTTTGAGGACAAATGCCACTCGGTAAAAAAGTACTACTTATGAGTAAGTATTACAGGTCAATATATGGAAAAAAATGAAAATTCAAAATGAAAGGATTTTTTTTTGATTTTGAATAGATTTCAATTATTATTAGTATGTGCTCATTTGATCTGTCAAGGACATGCAAGGCCATCATGACCACATACGTTAAATGGCACAAGATCAACAAACATGTACAGCCAGTAACATAGAACATCCAAAATACATGCAGCATGTATTTAAGTCAACAAAAATGTTTTTATAAAGCACAGCAAGTTACTCACACATGCAAAATGTCTGTTAATGCCTAATGTGCGTCTGTTGCAGTTGATGTGATTACCCAGAGCACATCATTCACATTTGAAAAGACCACTATGATCAAACAAGAGATGGTGTGTATCTTACAGAATTGGGCACAGCAGCCTAGATGAAATGACATAGCTTGCAAGCAAAGGGGGTGTATTATGACATGCAGAGAACCTAAGCAGAAACAGTATCTGAAACTGTTCTAGTACACATGCGCTGTGTGAGGTGACAGCAGACCAATGATGTAGTAGTTGTGTTCCAGAGAACACAAACATATCTGTGATGTCTGGCTGAGTGTAAATGTCCAATGGGTTGTTGCAGCATCGAAGAAGAAATAAGCAAACAGGCTAAATGGACAGTGGTTAAAGGGTGTGATAACTATCACATGTTTCTGCCTTTTGGAAGTTAACTAAGGGGTACCATCACAAGGTTTACTCACATACCCTGAGCACTGGATAGTACATATTATATGATACACAAGGTTGGATCCTTGCAGCAGCAACAATAGAGAGAAAGCATCTGTAACAGCTGAACTATAAAGCAGAGATAGCTTCCACACGATTGTGCATGAAGGTAATATGTAATAAGTATGAAAATGTTTGATGTGCCCATCAAACTCAGACCCTCCAACCACACATTTTGACATTACTACTACTTACACATACAGTAATCAGTAAAACTCTACATGTCAAAGGAGACAGATAACGTCAAACTGGCTGCAATGTTGCCAAAGGTTGACTATGATGAAGTTATACAAAGCTATAGTGAGAGGTATTATTAGGAATACTGGAGGATTTTTGATGATGTAATAGGCAGGAAAATTAAAATGGAGAAGAAGAGGACAAGGAATCAAAAGAAAGACATTAGGAAGGAAATGCAAAATGGTATACTCACTGACTGGCCATGTGAGGTTGTGTCTGAATTCCACGTCTTTAAATCAGGTTACTGTCTGAAAGTCAAACCTCAGGGTCATTGAACCGTTAAACAAAGTCCAGTATATTATGTCTCGTCCATTTGCTGCTAGAAATGCTTGTACTTGATGTGGCATTCACATAAGAAAAGCATTATTTCTCACTGGAGCACAATGTTCCACTCAGAGCAAAGTGTTTCACACAGCCCACGACATGCATGCCCCAGTCCAAAGGTGTTCTGTGGTGGGTGAATTGGATGGCCAGTCCATCACACAAGTTGTTCCACCCCAGAAAAGTCTGAAAAATACAGGTTGCCCATAGGCTTAGTGATTTGTACGCATCATTAAATCATTTTAATGCTAATTTGTGAATGTATACCTTGGAGGAAATACATGAGTTGGAATTGGTGGTTGCATTTTAATTTCAGCTTGTTGTTCAGTGGCTCGCAGGCTATGTGTGTCTGAACATAACCTCACCCTGTCGGCTTCCAAACTGGTCCAATCAGCCTGCCATGTCACACAAATTGAACCTCAGAATTTATGCAGATTGGTTCTGTTGATAACATAGACTGAAGTAACTTGTAATTAGGTAACATAAATAGGTAACTGATTGCATAGAGTCTTAAGTATTAACCATTTGTCATTTCAATCATTTCACACTCTGTTGGGGCCTCCTTTTGCCCTAAGGAAAGAGGATGCACACGCATCCACCTGCTGCTGAATTGATTACCCCTGCAAATGGTGAGAATTATGATTGACAACTTGATTTGAGCCTTTTGTGTTCTGAAACATAGCATCCCATAGGGATGTGCAGAGAGCCCAGTATTTGTATTTGCATCTGTATTTGTTGAGGCAGCAAAATTGTTTGTATTTGTATTCGAATAAAAGTAGAAATAGGCGTAACAATCCTGTTTTTGTTTTTGTTACACTTCTAATTTTAGGATGTTAAAGTTTTAATATAAGTGTTCTTCATTAAACTATTATAATAATTATGAAAACTTGAATGTAATATTGGTTTATGGTTTTCATCAACCCAGCAATAAACATGTATAACCGTTAACATCATTGAAAAGAAAATCATTTTAAAACTAACATTCATTCAACAATCAACTAACATAACATGGTCAAAAATAGACTGCTAACTATGGAGGTAACTTAACTAGTAGACAACGGAGCTAACAATGGAGCTAACTATAGATCTTGCTGTGTGCAAAAAGGAGAGTAGTCTAACAGGCTATGCAAATATCTCAATCCTTGTCAAGTGTAGATGCAATTCGACACAATCACACAAAAGGTAGACCTACTTCTACACTGCCAACAATATAGGCTAAGTTACAGGGCTAATAGGCGAACGCTAGCCTAATCTCCTCCCGGTCAAACAAGCTCCGCTGTGTCTACGTGTGATATCTGCAACCGTGTGACACACAGGCTGACTGAGCAGTGAGCACAGCGTGTAGGTGAACTAGCAAGTAACTGCACTGCCAGAGCTAACGTAGGCTAATCTCCTCCTCCTGGTCAAACAAACTCCGCTTCACATATTGCAGGTCCACTGTCCAACAGGAAAACAAAAGACAAGTAACGTTATAATAAACTTACAACTCACGTCAGCACAAGCAGGCGGAGCACAATTACCCACCGCGCTCACAGTTATGAGGAACACCAGCTATTTGACGTTTTTTTTTTTCTTCCCGAAAACAAATAATTGTTGACATATCGGTACGAAATAAATATTCGTAAAAACCCACTATTTGTGCTTTGCCGTATACCGTATTCGGATTCGGCTCCACCCCTAGCATCACATTTTCTCAGGAAAAAGTGGACCTGGAACTGGCCAAAAAAGTGGCTGTCTACATGGTTATATCAAGGTGAGACCCAATCTTAATTACTTTGATGAAGCCCTTGATTGGGTCAGAAGTCAAATCGTCCACGATTCTAAAATCATTCAGGCCCCGAAGACCTGGAGTTACCAAGCATGATCTACACCCTTGATTACTTAATCAGCTTTATAACCAGGCTTAATTACACAGAAAATTATAACGACTGCGTCTTTAAGGTGCTCAGCAACTGGTGAAGGAATTAAAAACAAAATGCAACCATTACTTTTCTACCTGTACTCTGAGCCTCCACTGTGATAATACATTGCACTGAGGTCAGTTTCTGTACATTGTGCATTGCTTTTCAATTAAGGTGTGATTTGGACCATTACATTGTTTTTAATTCAAAATTAATTTTTTACTTAACAGTTCCCCTGCTCTGTTCTTGGTTGATTTGATTTCAGAGGCTACCTCATAAATCCACCATCTCAGATAATATGCACCTGAACTTGCCAATGGGGTAACTACCCCATAGCCGTGTGAGACAGGAAGAGGAAAAGCTGCCAGAGACAAAAACGGCAGGTTCAGGGGGTAGCAGGTCTCCTGGGTTATCTGTGGATGAGGCAGGCTCAGCGCAGACAGACAGAGAGCACGACAGATGTTCTCTGATGCCTCTTACTGCAGTGTAAACAAGCAAGCTCATTTCCCCTGGAACGCCCGGAGAAGACACGCTTACGCACTCCTTCGCTGGCGTGACAAAAGCTGGCCTGTCGCTGTGATGGAGGGCAGGAATTGAGGAGTTCGCACCCCTGGCAAAGCAGTTAACCGGCTGCTCCCTCCAACTGGCTGCGTTGCCTGCACTTTATCTTGCTGCCCCAGGTCACACACACCTGCAGGAGCCCTGAACCCATCCACATGGACTGGCCAGCTGCACCATTGATGCTCTAATCTATCTGACCTGTCAAAGTCTGCCTAATCCCACCTAAACTTCCCACAGTGGCAAGGCCAGACCTAAAACGGATGGAAGCCAGGTCAGGAGGGAGGGGGGCATAGGGATTTTCTCAGCGGTGATGGAAGCGGGAACCAGCCGGAGGATTACCGTGATCGCAGCGGCTGGGATGAGTGAGACCAGGGGTGCTGATATGTGTGTTCTCAGATCTGGAGTCTGCTTGTGCTGAGAGGTTTGAGGGAAGGGGGGGGAGGAGTGGGGGCGCACACCAGCGAGGTGTGGAGGGTTGGGGGAAGGGGTGGATGTGTTAGATGAAGACGGGGGAGAGATGGGCTGAAGGGGCCTTCCGACCGCCGCTGCGCTCTGACAGTCCCGCGCCAGGGAGCTGACAGGATAACGATCACCCGCGAGGCCTGTGACTGTGTGATAATGGGCGGGGGTGGGGTGGGGGTGATTATTCAAACACAGTCGGTAGCAGTTGGGTTTGCACAGCTACTCCCAGGCACAGAGAATGGACGTGAGCACAGACACAGAAGGAAGCGCATGAGGAAGCTGAAAGAGCCGATCACGTTTCAAGGTGCTGGGAAGAAATGTCAGATGCTTAATAAGATTTTGGCACAGAGAAAGACATCCAGCAGTACATTCCTCCATTTCAGATTACAGAACAGCAGGTTGACAAAGAAATTCAGCTATTGAAGCAACAGAATGGAGATTGATAAATCCAGGTCCGCAAATGGCCTTAAATGGCACCGGCGCCAGGCGATGGCTTATTTGCATAACCTAGCAACTAAAAGGTCCCAGGAAAAGGTCAGTCTTGGTCGAAACGGCAATGAAATTGGATTCTTATTTCCATTACTAAGGGTACAAAGGGTGTAGCAAGTCCATGAATTCTTACATGAGGAGAACAGATAGATAGAATAGAGAATAGAGAGGTGAAAATCTTGTGTACTCAACATCTTCTGTGTACAGGTGACTCTAATGGCAGAACAAATGGAGGAGATGCATCTAGACAGAAAGACACCTGCACCCACTCGTCCATGTGTTTTTTTCCCATTTCCAAGACAAACTACAAAATGCCTGTGAGGAGAAGCACACATTCGTCTTTCTTGTTCTCTCTCCCACTCTGTCTCTCTTGCTCTTTCTCTCGTAACATTCATTTCAACCTCTGTAATTCTACAGGTTGCAATCTGTGTAGGAACAGTAATCGCACCGCAAACCATCATCTCATGACAACCATCAGATGTCAGTTTTCTAAGAAAAGCTAAAATATCCATATATTTGTCAATGCCATTCACCAAGATGATCCTTCACTGAATCAAACGCTGATGAAGCTATGCAGTATTTGTACCGGTGATCTAAGGCTGATGATCACGGTGATCTTTCAATTCCATGCGGCTCCGTCACGTAACTCTCTCTTTCCCAAATGACAGATTATGTCCTTCGACAACCCTCCCACCCATCTCATTTTTTAAACCTGGGTCCGCAGTTCACGCACTATTTCTCTTTCAGCTCACGTCTCCCCCAGGTTGTGCCTCGTCGCCTGTCAGGGTCCACCTGGAAAGCTTCCAGGCCCTGTGCCTTCCCCAGTCCAATCCCCTTCCTTCCTGCTCACACTCCATGTACAAAAGCATCCAGCTCCCTCCCCCACTCTGTCCCCTGAGTTCACTTCCCAAATGTCCGCACGAGAGAGGCGGTGTGCCTGGATCTTGCCCTCTGAACACAGATTGCAAAGTCAATTAACCAATCCCTGGCATAAATTTCAGAATCTTTTTCACATCTATAGGTCCACATTCAAATGGCTGTGGTGTGGGCTGGGAGGTATCGGTATCGGTGCGTTTCAGCGGGAGTCTTATGCTCCCGTGTGAAGGTGTGAGTGAGGCGCGCGTATGATAACTGTAAGTGTGAATGTTTATTGGTGCATGCGGACTGCCGCTTACATCTCCTCTCGCACCGGTGAAGCAGCTTTTCTCCGCTTTCTGAGGGTAACTTGCTCAGTTTTATCCCTCTCTTTGGAGAAGGAGAGAGGGGTAGAAGAAAGTTCCCCTCCTGCCTCTACATCTGACCTCTCTGACGCTCAGCACCCAGCAGACCACAGCTGCGTCTCTAAGTGTCCAACACAACACTCATTCACCTGAACACCAACATTTGCCACAAACAGGAGTACACACGCAGAGAAACAACACCCTATCGTATGGATTTCACATCCTGGTGCCTGTGGGGAGCTGTCAATTGGACACGTCCTTTTTAAGGAGTCAAGGTTGACAGACTCATTTGGGGTTTCAGACATCAGTAGGCCTCTTTCTGATGCCATTGTTTTTGCTATTTGTTTGCCTCAGGCACAGCTAACAGGGAACTTGATCAAAGCAGTCCAGCAAACATGCAGGTAGATTTTCACAGCATCACCCTCTGTGATTCTAATAAAGATCCAGCACAACCTGTGGATACATTTTGACAATCAACAGCATCCCACATGCCAGGAGAGTGGTACAAAGAAACACAGGAAGACAACTGATGAGCAGTGCACCGAACCGAGAGAATAACTGTCACCCTCAGTTCTGCAGATCACAGAGCAGAGGCCCAAACTTTCCAGAAAACTGCAGAGAGGGGACCCCTTACACATACACACTGCAAGCTTACTGAAACTCAGAGAACCCTGTGGTAAACTGTTCTAATCTTATTTGATTGTCATGCCCCAAATGACATTCGGAAGCAGCAAGTGATTGCAGCCACCAGCACCCCGTCAGGATTCGGCCCCCCTTTGAAATGGTGGCTCAAGAAGCCCCCTGAGAAAGTGAACCGGCTGGACACACTACGGGAAGAGGCAGAGGACTCACGGATTTGAAGTCGTGGTGGCTGCACTCCTGGCCCCTGAAGCGGCAGTACAGCATCATGTCTTTGAGGTCGTGGCCCACGCGCTCCGTGAACTCCTTCATGCTGAAGGGTTTGGGCTTGTAGCCCGTGAAGTTGGCCCGCTCGGCCAGGAAGTTCAGCACCTCGGGCTCGGCCAGGTGGGGGTCCTGGATGCGCAGGTGCACGTCCAGCAGGGCCAGCAGCTCGCCGGCGTGGTACAGGTCGTTGCGCGTGAGCTTGGTGAAGCGGTAGGGGTTAAGGTTGCAGATGGTGACCACGGGGAACACCAGGCTGTTGGAGACAACGGCGTCCACGCGGGTCACGTGCGGGTAGGAGAAGAAGTAGGCCAGCCGCTCGGCACTCTCCAGGGCCAGGAAGCCCAGCGACGCCAGGAAGGCGGCAGCCCAGAAGAGGCGGCGCACCGTGAGCGGGCCGAGCGCGAAGATGAAGCGTAGCCCGTGCAGGGTGGTCTGGTGGGCGAACACCTGCCAGGAGGAAGGCTGAAGGCTGCCCCCGCTGGCCTCACTCTCACAGCTCTCCTTTAGATCCATCGTGACTGGCCCCCCTCCCTCCGGCTCGGCCCTGGGGAGCCCCACTCCACAAACCGCTGTCCTGCAGGAGAAATGAGAGAGAGAGAGAGAGGAGAGAGAGGGAAGGAATCAAGTGATGGACCTTTACTGACCCCTGAGCACTCCCACAACCACCCCCTTCCTTTCTCTCCTCCTAAGCACTCCAGAGAGGGAGGGAGGTAGAGAGAAGAGGGTGGAAACAAGCAGCCCCCCACACACACCTAAACCCCACCCCACCCTCTCAAGCAGCCCTCCCAACCTCAACTGTCCTCTCAACCGCAACACTCATTACCTCACTACCCCTAAACTGTTTACATACCATTCACTCAACTCTTGGTTCTTTCATGCCCTTTCTCCAAAACTCTTTAAGAGGCAGAAGAAGGAAAAAGGGAAGAAAGCACAGAGGAGTGGGGGCACAGAGACACCAAGGTGAGTCCAGCATAGGAAAAAAAGGAGACAGAAAAGCCAATCAAGGATGCCTCTGTTCCTAATTCACCGGGCCTGCCCCCACCCCTCCAGACAGGCACGAGGACCAACACACGCACTCACACACATGCGCGCACACCCACCCACACAAACACACATACACATGCACACTGCTTCGTTGTCTGTGTCCCCAGTGTCAAGGCTAAGCACCTCTCCGTCAGCCTAGGAAGTTGACATCCATCCGGCGTGCGTGTGTGAGAGTGGGAGCATGTGCACGAGGGAAAGCGCTCGTGCGTGTGAGGGAGGAGGGGGGTTGAGTGGGGGAGGGGGTTGTTGGAGGGGGGGGGGGGGTTTGGTTGTCGGCGATCAGTGCTGCCGGTTAGTTGCGCGCGCCGATCCTGGCTCCTCCTGTTCCTCCTCGGCCAGCCGTCGTTTCGCTCCCTCTTCTTCTCGGCTCATCCACGGAAACAGTGAACGAGAGCGGTGCTGGAAGAGACAGCAGACACACACACACACACACATACACTCTCGCTCTCTCGTGCTGAGAGGGAGGGGGAGGAGGAGAGAGGGAGGGAGGGTGAGAGACAGAGAAAGCACACAGACACACACACACACACACACACACACACACACACACACTATCTGTACGGGAGCCTGCTCTTATTGAATCTGATCTTGTTTTTCAGTTGCATATTTTTCCTTTCTATCTGCCAGCTGCTTTAGTTAATATTCCACCTTTCCCAGAAAGGAGGAAGATGAACTGATGCTGGAGACAGAAAGGATTCAAAGAGTAGTGGGGGGCTGATGGCTTTGGGATGGAGACACAGGGGGAGGTGGGGAGAGGAGAGGAAAAACAGGGAGGGAGAAACAAGCAGAGAAGAGAGAGCGGAGCAGAGTCACCCCTTTTGGAGCTGATGACAAGTAGTGCGCCGGAGCCCTCGGGCGCTGATCGCACACTGATGTCATGGTTCCAGCACACACAGAGAGAAGGAGTGCAGGGGGGAGTGGAAAGGCAGTGTGAGGAGTAGGCAGGGCCTGCGTCTTCCTCTTGACTGACACATAGGGGAGTCATGGTGACACTGAGGGAGCAAAGGCTATCACCCATATCCTCAGGACAGGATTTTTAAGAGGGGATGATTGACAGGAGGAACACAGACAGATTAGTTGGCGTTTTTCATCAGTCTCACAGCGAACTGTCTGTGTGTGGTCTGCACAAGCGTATGTGTGTATATACTTACTTGCGCATATATACGCGTCCATGTGTGCGTGCTTGTTTGTGAGTGTGTGTGTTTGTACCAGTATGTGTATGCACTTGCATGTGTGCATGCACATGTGTGTATTTTTGTGTGTACATTATAACATGGTGGGAGGGGAGAGCTGTGCCAGAGAGAGAGAGAGTGTGAAATGCTGAGGTGAGAACAGGAGAGGAGAGAAACAGTCCTGTGATGAAGAGGCGCCAGGCGAGAACTGCAGGAGGCAAGAGCATGTTACCACATTCAGACAGACCCACAGGCAGACCCTCACACATGCCATTCTGAGGCACTGCTCCAGGATGAAAGCAAACATGCCTGGGTGAGAAATTCCCACCAGCTCCCTCCTCCGGCCCCTCTGACCAACCCACTCTGCCCTCACCTACATGCCCCACCCCCTAAAGGTGATGGTGTCCTTTTCAACTGGCAAAATGACCTCACCTCTGCACCTATTCTACGCTATCTGAGCTGACTTCCTCGCTGACCAAGCCGTGGTGCATAACTGCAGCATGAGCTGTTCCTTACAGTACCAAATGCATCAACATTCATAGGTAATTTCACAAAACTTCATTATTCCCTCTCCCACTCCAAGGATGAGGATTTTAATGAGTGAACATGCGAAGGACGCAGGGGATGCGAGAATGGAGATAACAACACTCCAGTGATGTCAAATCACATTTGACTCCATGCTTAAAACTCAGAGCAGCACCTCGCCTCAGACACAGATGTATCACACAGAGTGTATTGACAACACAAGACTGAATGCTTGTTCCAAGGGGGAACATTTTAATGACGGAATATGGATCTTTCACCTTCTGCCCTCCTGTCAATTACTTACATTTCAAGGCTGAATGAATGCAGAAATAAAATGGCAAGCGGAATCGGCTCAGTACTGCTGACAGCAGTTTACCTGCATAGACTAACAAGGTGGAATCAGATGGCCACTCAGATAGACAGGGCTGACAACAGAAGAAGGTGCAATGAATATTTATAATTCATGTTCTACACCTCTTTGTTATAGAAGTCCAAATAACACCAATAACACCTTTCTATAGATTGAGACAGCACACAATTGAGCATCCAGTATTTGTTAAATTGCTTTCATATTCGGTAGTGTACATTTTGTTTGTCCATTTATCACACTCTGTTTCAATTAGAAAGTAAATTATAGTAGTAGTATATACATGTGAGTGTGTGGAAATCCATATGTGCTCCACTCTCTGCATCTTCACATTTTAAATTTTAAATTTTGAATGAATTCTTTGTAAATGTAAAATTACATGTAATAGGTTGACATGACAAGTAACAAAATTCAGATTTCATAATTGGTACACTGCAATTTCACTGTATATACCAATGTGTGTGTGTGTGTGTATGCAAATATACATTCAAATTCCTGACACAAAGTGATGTGTGTAAGTTCAGGGATTCTGCAGCAAATTTCCTCCTCATAGAGGAACCTATTGTAGCTAAGTACAAACAGTGGTGTGGGGGGCTTGGCCTGTTCACATGCTACCTGGGAGGGGAACTCTGCAGCCATGGGTCAAATAAGCAGTGAATGCACAATCAGGTTGGTAGCCACTGCAGCGCGTGATGTTGCACATAACACCCTCCTACCATCACAGTGACTCAAACCCCTTGCTAAACAGCTCATGTCCTCAAGGTCTCTACTGCCAGACTCCCAGTAAACTGAGAAAGAAAATAATTAACCACCTCAGCAGTGAAAATGACAACAACAAAGGCAGCAACGACCCCATCATGTTTGTAACGTGGCATTCTTCTGAAAAGAGCCGAAAGGGCAGAGCACTCTGGGCAGGACCTTCTTGCGCAAGGCTAAAGAAAGGTCCGCCTTCTCCTGCGGGACGTGTGTTTAGAGTTCAGCTTGGCCCGCTCCCTGCCGCATACGCCAATCGCGTACGTCAATCACGATCACTTCACCCAGCCATTTTTTCCAATTAAGTCGGCTGTGGGTCCTGACAGCTGCGGGGACTCGAGCTCAGTTCTGTTAATTACTTCATTACACAAAGCTCTCTCTTCCACTGCTGAGGAAGTGGTTCTGTACTGGCAGGCGTGATGGTTCCCCTGCCATGTTGGCTGTACAGAAGTCACACACAGCTCAGGGCCTGGAGGGACCACAGCCAGTGCACTTCGCATGTTGAGCACGCAAGACACTGGCGTCAGTATAGAGCCCCATGAAACATGTATCTGTCAGTGGATCTCAAGGTTGTTACTTGCCAAAGTGACTTGAGGGAACTTGACAAAAAGTGTTCCGTCATGGGAAAATTGTGTGAAGATATAATTAAGATAACCTGCCAAGGGGAGACAGATGAGATCAATCCCATGCGTCGGAAGGTTTAAAACTTTGATGTCGTTTTGAGTTTGAAAATCAATACAAGCCAGTGTGAGACAAAACTCCTGTCATCTGCAATATCCTATAGACATGAGAGCAATGGGTTAATATTGCCATCCTGTGACAGAATGTCCCCAGTGATTTCAATTTACCACACTAAACAGCAGAAATGACATCTCTATGCTTTCAAATCAAGCACTTTTTTTCCTGGTCTCAGAGTGTGAGGGAGAAATATGGCACATCATAAAATATTTTCTAATCTGCAAACTGCACTTATGGCAGTAAATTGTGGCAATTACCTTTGACATATGAAATTTCAACCAGATAAGTATACCAAACCAGTTGGACTCTCTGCCAAGACTCCTTCAGAAAAAAGATCACATTAAAATTAATTCATCTTGAATGTGTCTCTATCAGTGTATGTCTGGTGGACTGGTGGGGGATTACATGTTTGATCTGTTTCTGGTCTGGTCTGTCATTTCTTCTGTTTGGGTTTCAGTGCAGTAATTCTAAATTACACAAACCAGACACCCAATGTGCTCACAATGTAGAGGTGAGGGAAGGGGTCAGGTCACTGACTGAACTGGCTGAATTACAAAGTAAGAATACATTGCTGGCCTGAGCTGACCCTATGGTCCCGACCTTGAAATGCAATGAAAATGCAAAACCACAACAGAATTAATGTCTGCATTTCTGATGAAATCTGTTCCCTCATTTGATATGTTTTAAATTGTCATTCAGTGACTCACAGTGTTAGTCAGCACCCTTATCATTTTGTAGCCTTCTTCTGCCTGTTTCCTGAGGCTGAAGATGAATTGCAGCTGGACCTGGTTAGCACTTGGATGGCTAATCTCCAGGGAAAATGTTCTGGCTGTTGCTCAGCCAGCAGGGGGCAGTCTTCCTTATACACCCATAAGAACATTACACTACATGCATTTACATGCACACCAATACCTTAGTAGAATGACTGAGACATAATGCTGTGATGTTAAACTGAGTTCCTGACTCACTGTGGTCATCCAAAATCACGTGGTACTTTTAAAACAGTAGCTGATCGCAACCCAAGGGAATTAAAAAACTGGCTCTGCCAATCAGCCTGCTGAATCTTGCCCCCTACAGCCAATCCTTGAAAAAGAAAAATTAGTTCTCGATTTACCTTCCTAAAATAAACAAATTAAAAAAAGACTGTACCTCTTTAGACTGCACCTAGGATCTGAAATGCAGTTGAACAGCTTACAATGAAGCTTGAATTAAGTGGCACTCCCCCTATCAGTGTAGCGGTGAACCAAAGGCATGCTCTCTGGTAATCAGTCTGCTTGCTCATTAGGTACAGGATTTAGAACTACAGTGAAGGGAAAATCAGGTCAGGGCCTCTGTGTATTATATTAAGTATGACGCTGCCTGGTATCAAGGAGGCAGAGAGAACAATGTGGGCAAAAGAGAATTGAACTACAGGCATCATGTCAAGAAGAAAGGTACGTTTTTTCTGCATTTGATTCATCAAATCGATGGGCGTGAATTATGAAGCTCTCTGTGTGAACAGGACCTCTGCTCTGAGACGAGCCTGTGTGAAAAAGCTCTTAAGCAAGCAGTCTCACGCTGAGTCATGTTTTCATTCCTGATGTTTTATTTTCGACTGAACATACTTCAGCTGAAAAGAGAGACTGCAGATTTATGCCTGGCAGAATGAGTGACGAGGAAATTAAACGGCCCTTGACATTTTATCAAATAATTAATGAAACCGGGCAGATATGCCTGTGAAGTTTTCTTAAGTAATTACAGTTCCATAACTTCGTAATGGCTTTTAAAAACTGTAAAAAAAAAAAAAAACAAACCAGGAGATAATTAGGATGTAAAAAAAACAGAGGATAGAAGCCTTGGATAGAAGGTAATTACTGGCAGGACGAAGCTGTTTGAAGTATAGGACAAATCGTTGTGCCTTGATAAATAACCAGTGAGGCAGCCGTCTGGCAAAAATTGATTGGACTTCTGTGGATCAAAACAAACAAGTAAAGTCGTATTTCGTGCCACCCCCTCCCCAGCTGTGAACTGTAACAGGAAGCCCCCTGTAGAGTTCAGCCACAATGCAAAGAGACAGCCAAAATCTAAGTAAAACGCCATGCCTGCAGATCAGATTCATTGATTCTCATTCACAAGGTACAACTCTGCCCCCTGTTGTTTTAAAGGTGCTGGTGCAAGAAGGGAGAGAGTGGTGGTGTGGAATGGATTGCAAGAAAGGTCTCTGTGAAGGCAAATAGGGGTGAGCTAGTGGGAGAGACGTGCTCATCTGGATGCTGCACGTTGCTCTGCCAGTCAAGGCCGAATTGAGCCCCCTCCTCCAAAGTCGCATGCCTGCAGTTGATAACCTCCATTTTTCAGACTCTAATTGTAAGAATTACTCCATGCTGTATTATGGCTGAATAAATTGATTTGTGGAGCCAAGTTTAATTCAGCAGTGAACATTCTTTAAACATCACCCTGAATTCCTGAGTACTCTTAATTCACAATCCATGGAAAACTTTTAGAACAGACTGTCATGTTAAATAATACAGATCAGATAGAGAGAAATAAAGAAAAAGAGAGAGGGGAAAATGCCTATTTCAACAGTCAGTTAAAAGTCAAAACATCAGCACTAATGCCAAAGTACACACCACTGCAGTTTTCAAAGGATTTATACCAAAGAAGTAACATTCTCCTGTTTACTAAAATGCTGCAATGGCTTGGACTAATGTTCCTAACACAGCAAAGCCTTGACAGCCTGTGAATTGAGTAACTAAGTGCTGTCCAAACGTATCACCAAAATCTGTGCCATTTTCAATAGCATTTTTCTGAGAGAGGGAAACAGGAAAAATGGGCTCCCTTGAAATGGTGCATGTTGTTTTTACATCTGATGACAGACACTGATGCCTTTGGTGAAGTCTGAATAAAGACAAACTGGAGAGACATCATTTCTGAAAAGTCTCAAAGGGCAAAACTTTGATGAAATAGCATACATGTATGTGCACGCATGATTATGCTCACTTGGTTAAGATGGGGATGATGTAATCAACTGTTCAGTTCACCAACTCCCTTCTAAATAGAGTCCTGTTCACTTCAAGATTTGTGTCCTGCTCATTCATTCTGAGTACCAGAACACCCCTGGCAAATGATTTGACAATGATGACGAAGCACTGTCCAAACAAAAATGTTTGCCAAATGTTTGTGATGACTTCATGCTGAATGCTGCATATCAAACCTATGAGGAAAGGTAAGAAGGAATGGACTGTATTACTTTGTGCCACTGTAGGAGGCAAACCTCACCTACTTTTTCATTTCTGTCACCATTTCGATGAGGCAAGAAAAGTTAGTGCAAAGTGCCTACCTGTGTAGGTGTATGAAAGAATCTGCATGAGAAATGACCAGGTCATGGCAGGAATTTTGAGACTTAATGTTTGATTATTCTTTTTTTCTTTCCATGCAGATGGAGTTCTGAATGTTGAAAGGGCTCTGCATTAGCAAGGGTACAGTGACAGAGTGGTCCACCTAACCTCATTTTAGCCATTCGTAATAGGAGCTGCTTCTACCTCCGCAGCTGCAGACAAAACACAGTCAGAACATTTCACGTTACACTGCTGAGCTGGGGAAACCAGCTCTGCACTGAGAGCTTGAGGATGAGCTCAAGGTTGTGTTGCTCAACTGTTTTCTATTGTGTTCTGCATGAATCCCTACAGTGGCGCGTACTGGCTGCACAGGGTCTCACCTCAAGGCTAGTTGAGGAAACAGCCCCGGCTGCTAAAACAGCCATCAAATGCTCAGCTGCTCCAACCTGAAAAGTCCCGTCCTGTTTCCTTGGTAACGGTGGTGCATCAGATTGTATAAAGTAAATCAACTGGGAGATGAGGGCTTGCTAACACATAATCTCAGAGGCAAAGCCATGCTTTCAATGTGGTAGGTGTTATAACCCCATCAACTGAAGATTCAATATAGTAGTGCCCAGTTACTGCAAAAAATGGACATTTGGTTCATGTCTGCACGGGGTGACAAACCATCATCTGTTGCAGTGGCTCAAGCCAACCCAGAAGACACATGCTGTTAGCTTCCAAGGCCTGGACAAACACATAGTGAATACATAAGAAGGGGAGGGAGGCAGCAAGGTAATATGCCCCTTCTAAGCAATAGCCACCTCAATGCTGACAGGAATGAAGGTGGACTCTGGACTTTCTGTTGACTGATCAGCAACTGAATCCAGAAGCCTGTGAGCCACAAGATGACAGGGCACTACAGTGGTGGTCTGAGGTGCCACTGTGAGAGCTGGAAAAAACATTTGTGGTAGATGACTGCTAGGAAAAGAGAAATACACACCTTAATACACACCTACAATTTAAATTCAGGGAACCAACCTGCTGAGGCAAGACTAATTTGATATCCTAATTAATGTTACATTACATTATATTTGCTTGGCACAGTGTCTTATATTACTTGCCAATTTTTACATTACGTGTTCACACCTGGATATTCACCATGGAAATTCAAGTTAAGTTCCCTGCCCAAGGGCACAACACCCACCTGGGAACTGAAGTGCAAGTGAAACACCTTTGGGTTACAAGCCCTACTCTTTATCACAACACCAAATTTCTGCCCTATATGCCACACTGCCTCCTATCCTAAGCATCGGTGTTACTGGAGTGTATCTTGTCACCCAGTAGTCGATAGAGTCAATCTTGCCGGGGTTTTTATTGCAGACTGCTGATCTTCATCCACATTGATAACTGCTAATCCTGATCAAAATGAGAGGCTTGTGTCATGCTGAGCCCTTTGTGGGTTTTCTGGAGAATAGCTTGAGCGTCAAAGCTGGGGAACAGGGGAAAGGAACAAAATAAATCAAACTGAAACCCACCAAGATCTGTTGAAATTTGATCAGTTTGAGAGGGGAATTCATGTGTCTGCATATGAACTCTTCTGTGTGAATGAAAACTTTTGTAACTTAAAAAAATCAAATGCTGATTAATAAATCTGTTGATAAGTCATGAAAGACTAGTGCTTGCAATTTTCAGACTCCTTGGTACATGCATGCTACCTAGAAGAAAGCAAAGGAAACAAAAATGTGCCACTGTGTGTCTATGTGGTTTAGCATTCATTTCTGATGGACATTCTGTCTTTATTGATTATAGCTGCTAGCTAGTTTAAGCTAGCTAACAAATCTTCAGTTATAGCTTTAGTTAGGAACATTGATATCATAAATAAAGCATGTGAAACATGCTACAATTATCTGTCAGCATTACATGTGGTTATGGTCAAACTACTTTGAAGATACAAACACCATACAACAGTCTGTATCAGGTTATTCATTACATCCAGTGCAGGATGCTTCAAATGGGTGAGTACAAAACCTTTGCATTTTTCATTTATTGAGCTTCATGAGGCAACTAAGGTGCAAATGATTTTGGAAAAGTCTGTCTGCTGCAGTGGGCTAATTATCAGCTAATACTACTACTGTCAGCTAATACGCTATGTGTTTTGAATATAGTGGTGGTCAGTTGCTTAAACATGACAACCAACACCACACAAAGAGTGTATTGTTTTTTTATTGAAATTCACTGGAAAAGCATCCTACCTACCCAGCTAGTTAGATAAGGTAGGTAGCTGGCTGCCTGTAAGATTAGCAACCTAATGTGGCTTGCTAATAAATTCATTGATTTAGCTAGGTAATTAGCCAGACTAACTACATTTATTTTCCAGTTTAGTAACCCACAACTGATCAGCAACTCAGTGAAATGAAGGCTGTCTTATGCCTAGGGTATTACCTTGCTCTATGAAATTACCCATTGACTATGTTTGCACATCAGGGATAGTTCTGAGATTAGATAGATAGATAGATAGATAGATAGATAGATAGATAGATAGATAGATAGATACTTTATTCATCCCCTTGGGTCAAATACAGTCACAGAGGATTGCTGACACTGTATATGAGACACAGGCTGAGTAAACACTCAGTCATTAGAAGCAGGTCTTAGCAACAGTTTCACTGATCCTGATGCTGTAGTAATCTGCATAATGCCATTCTTTTTATCCCACCAGCCCAATAAAAATTCTTAGCAGATGAAATAGCTACGCATGCAAATGTGTGTGTTTCGGAGCACAGCCATGGGGTAAATGTGCAAAAGTGTATTACTGTGTGTACGAGTGTGTGTGTGCATGTGTGTATGAGCATGCAGTGAGGTCTTGAACATGACTGTCACATTGGACGCCTTGTTCTTGTCCAGTTGTTTGAGCTAAACCTGACAACAAAACGGACACACAATGAAAGAATGGTACACCACTGAACGTTCATCACTGGAATTAATGATGAGTGATTCATGCACAGCCGCCATTTGCAATGGTACACTGAGGTGGTAAAAAACCATTAAATCATAATAATCATGTAAAAGGATTGATGAATGTGATAATGATACTAACTGCAACCAGACACAATGCAGTAAGTTTCCTTAATATCTCAGAGATAAGACCTTAACAGGCAAACTAATTACCCTAAAACATTAATCTCTGTTATACTATCTGGATAACAGATCAGAAATTACTGCCCATAATGAACTGTAACAATATGACCCTGGGAACAGGCTACTGCTAAGTAATTGAACAACTAATTCCTTGAAAAAACTGAAAGAGTTTTACAAATAGAACTTTTTTTCAGCTAGTATCATTTGTCTTCAGTACAGTTCTTCAGTAACCTTGGAACTCTGTACCTTGACATACTGTAACACTGCAAAGCTGACAATCTGCAGATATTTGCTCCTATTACCATGAGCTAAGGGTATCAGATGCTCCTTCTGCAGTTAGAAATCCACCAGCAAAGCATACTTCCATTCATTTTTCATTGACTCAAAGCAAAAACTAAAATACAAGTAACAAATGTGCTGTCAAAAGGCAAAGGAATCAACCGACACTATGAAAGTGAGAAGATGTGCAGATTTGTCCAAAAAGGGAGTCTTGGCTTGTCAAAGCGATACTGTCGGTGGATGTGACATGGCTAAAACCTAACCCTAGTTACACGAATATCACATAATCGCTAAGGCGGGGTCGCGTTTTTGACAACTGCCGTCAACTTTTGTCAAACGTTAATTCAATAGTTGCGTCATTAGCGCCATCTGCTGTATTTACAAAGCGATACAAATATTCGATTTTAATATTTTCTGACTCTGCGATAAAACCCCATGTTATCATATACAAATATTAAGTTGTTTTTTTTTTTTTAATTAAAAACCAGAAAACTAACATCTTTGTCAGAGTCTACCGTTCCTCTCTAACAGACTGTTTTTTTTTTCAGTTTCTAGATTGCCTTCGTCTTCACTAAAGTAAAGGGAAATATTTCAGATTGCCATGTCTCTAACACAGGCTGCATCAATTCAGGGGCGTACTTTTCACATCAAAAGAGGGGGACACATTTCATGGAGCATCCATGCAGGCATTTATTTTTTAAAAGTCTTTTAGCTGGTCAGTTTGTGTTTTTAACACCATTCTTTACATTTCAATCGCTACAAATGAGAATATTTGTACAAATTACTGTATAAAGCAGGCACTTGCCCTCGCTTCCCCTGGCGTCTGTTAATGCTTTAATATGGCGATTTTTGTTGTTGTTGCTGCTGTTGTTATTTAATTACAACAGTGACACTACTACTATTGCCACTTCGAATAATATTTACAATATCTGATTCGCCAAAATAAGTTAATTAATTGATTAATTTAATTAATTATGTTAGATGTTCGACCACAGCCAAAAATATGTGCGCGAAATGAGCTTCCCCATTGAAGCCAATACAAAATGACAGAGGACGAAAGAGTATATTATCGTTCTAATTGTGTTATGCATCCACTACAATCAGGACATAAATGAATCCTGTTAGATGCATCTGACCTAGATATTCTCACCTTTGAACATGGGGAATGATCTCCTGCTGTTCCTTCCCTGAGGCTGGCTGATGTCTGACATTTTGCCTTTAACACTGATGGCGAAACAAACAAGCAGAGCATATTACTTATACTGGCTTATAAGATCAGCTGCTATAGACTGTTAAATATCTTCAATGTGGTATCTTCAAATAACTTCAATTACACATTGACTGTCTGTACTGTATGAATAAAAAAATGCAAAAATGCAAAAAGTTATATTTTACATTAGCTGTTTCATTACCCATCGGATTAAAATGTGTTCCCTTAATGTACATCAAGTCATACTCTAGTTATACTCTAGACTATGATGCAATGATTTTGCCTGCTGATTGCCTGATTTTGTTGAACATGATTCCAATCTTTGAGAGCACAATCACGTGTTCAGTGAAAAAGGATAGTGATATTTCTCCATAGCAAACTAACCTGCCTAACCAAGCTAGCCATCATCAACCTGTGTTTATGGGGCGCCAAATGTAACAGACCTTTTTTCGTGAACAGAATGCCTTCTGTGCTACGAAACGCATAAATTCATTACGAAACCATATAACACCGTAACGCCTTTTGTCCACGAAAAACACAAACGCGTTAGCATTGTGTCCACGAAATATTGAAGAGAGCGCATACTTTCGTGCACAGAAAACAAAACGGATAATTCCTTTCGTGCACTGAATTGACCGTTGTGCTTTTCATTTTGTGGACAAAAGGCGGAATGCACTTCGCACTATGTGGACAAAATAAACTCATTTTGTAGACAAAAGTAATTCTGTCCACGTAACAGATGGCCTAGGCCAGCATTTATGCTTTTGTGGCACGAAATGCAGACTGCGCTATACTATCAACATTCCTTGCCATCGAATGTTCATTTTGTCCACTTAACTGTTGTGCTATATTACTGAAAGTGTGATGTGCCCGAAAGGGATTCAGCACAATATATTTCGTGACTCCGCAGTTACAGAAGGCATTCCGTCCACGAAAGCAAAGGCTGCTTGAACTTTCATAGACATTAATGTTTTGCTTTCGTAGACAGAATACCTTCTGTGCTACGAAACACATAAATTCATTACGAAACATGTAACACTAACGCGTTTTGTCCACGAAAAACACAAACGTGTTAGCACTGTGTCCACGAAATATTGATGTCTACGAAAGTTCAAGCAGCCTTTGCTTTCGTGAACGCAATACCTTCTGTAACTGCGGAGTCACAGGATATATTGTGCTGAATCCCTTTCGTGCACATACTTTCAGTAATATAGCACGGAATGATGATAGTATCGCGCATTTTGCATTTCGTGCCACAAAAGCATAAATGCTGGCCTAGGACATCTATTATTTTTGTCTACAAAATTAATTTCTTTTATCCACATAGTGCGAAGTGCATTCCGCCTTTTGTCCACAAAATGAAAAGCACTTTGAGTGCAGGAAAGGAATTATCCGTTTTGTTTTCTGTGCACGAAAGTATGTGCTCTCTTCAATATTTCGTGGACACAATGCTAACGAGTATGTGTTTTTCGTGGACAAAAGGCGTTACGGTGTTATATGGTTTCGTAATGAATTTATGCGTTTCGTAGCACAGAAGCATCCGTTTCGTAGCACAGAAGGCATTCTGTCCACGAAAAAAGGTCTGTTACATTTGGCGCCCCATACATTTTAGCCAATAGAG
Source organism: Megalops atlanticus (assembly GCA_019176425.1). Taxonomy (NCBI): domain Eukaryota; kingdom Metazoa; phylum Chordata; class Actinopteri; order Elopiformes; family Megalopidae; genus Megalops; species Megalops atlanticus. The sequence goes on along the minus strand of CM032875.1, from coordinate 40,437,500 downwards.
GTAACCTTTCTCTAGTTAAATGCGACCGCTACTTAGCGAGCAATCAAGAAGCTCACTAACAAACTAATCTAACATTACTGATACTAACTAGTACTTATCAAAACATAGTTGATTCATATTTATACAGCTAGCTAGATGTTTTTAAACATCTCTTATCTCTCTTTACCTTGCTAGCAAGCTTGCTAACAGGGCTGAAGGTTTTGCCCACCCAAGCATTCAAGTTGCCCACTCTATCAGATTTGCAAAAAAAAGAACGGGACACTTCGTAAAGCAACACCAGCCTCAGTCTAATAATTACAGGCACCAGTCACAATTTTAATGGAATGACCACCGCACACCTCAAAGACACATCCTTGCATACCTCCAAAGGTTGTGCACACGTCTAGCATACACAACAAACAGTTAAACACTTAAGGTATGCAATTTTTGATTTTTGTTCAGTATGTTTAGTCTTGTGAAAATGGCAATTGAGGTAGGGAGCTGCGACTTTTAGTAGTCGCATACAAATTTTTTCCCCAAAGTTGTCCATTCATGTACTGAGGCAAATCAGGGTTACATACCTTGCCCAGGGGTATAGGAGCAGTGTCCCAATGGGGAATTGAACCAGCAACATTTCAGTTATAAGTCCTGCTCCTTACCACTATGCTGCACTGCGACCCACATTTATGTCAATGTTTTCAAAAATGAAATTTAACTTCAATGTGCCTCAATTTAACACCAGTAAGACAAGCAAATTCAAAGTCAGCTGTAGGCAAAACTGAATGAAAAATACCATATCCATAGTTTAAGTGGAAAATATGTTAATCTTCTAATTTAGAAGTAATCAGTTTGCTGATGGATTGCAGGTAGAAAGACCCAGACCACAACTTTGCTTAAAGCAGACTACTTGACTGGTGAGTTGAATAATTCTCCCTTTTTATTTTGAGGCTGAATACTTGTGCATCTGCACCAACATTATATGTTTTTTAATTATTATATTTTTTACTAAAAATATATGCTTATGCTGTCATTAAATTGCATATTAGTAAAATCTCATTTTCCCTTTAAGACTGTATCACTTAACTGCATGCCTGGCCACTTCCTTGCTAACTGATAAGGTGGTACTTGAATATGTCCATTCAATTGTTATGTGTCATATACCATTCAGTTCCTCATCTGAACTGTTGGATCATTCTGCAACACCTTTCTGTATTGAAAATGGTCGCTTTGCGTAGTTCCTCTGCCATGGGTATATTGACCAGTTTTGAGGGACTTTAAAGGTACGTATTGCCACCTGCTGGGATGGTCCCCCATTTACACAACCCTGCATCAGTTTGTGCGCGCATCTGAAGATATGTATTATGAAGATAAGTTATCTTTAAAATGTGCATATTATGTAATCACCCCTTACAAATCTACTAAAATGAGTTTGTATAAAGTATTGCAGATGTGACAAAAACAATGTCAGTCCAGTGTATCAACATTATTTCCGTTCCACAGCAAATACTATATATTCTAATGAATTTATCTATGCAAGAAAAGATGCATAACCATAGGATGGTAACTTATCTATGACTGATAATGGATATATCTCCACTGAAAAAAAGGTTTTCAAAACATACAACTCCAGTTACCCCTGCTTTTAAGAAATGAAAAGAAATGGCTGAAATGAATTAATTCTTCCTAGAAAGATGTGATTCCTGTAAGTGGAGTATACTGTACATCATGAATATTGGCATGGCTCAGGGGTGTCTAGGACTGGGTGAAGTACAGTGCCTGCAGTCCCCTGGCTGTGGCAATATTCATGATATATCAAGTGCCATTTTGCTTTTAAAAAAAAAAAAAACAAACAAAAAAAAACATTTATGTACATACGCAAAAGCTTTTTCAAAAACATCAAAATCATGAAGTGAAGCATTAGGTGTTCTCATATGATATGTTTTTTTTTCCTTTGTGTGTATGTTGAGCTACCCAGGAAAAGTGGTAGTTATTCTTGTGACCCGATACCAAGGTTGCAAGGTATCTTACCTTCTAAAATACAAATAGAACAAAATACAGAGAGGGTAAAAATATAACATCTGAGTAACCAGTAAAACAAATGCATACCTGCTTTTGTCAGCTTTGTGGCCTAAAAAAAATAGCCCAAGTGAATTCCCTTTACACCTCAGAGAATTTAGTAGTGTAAATGTGTAACAATTGTATATTAGGGGCTGTTGGGACTAGGCTTGGCACCAGGAGAAAATACAGAGGGGTGCAATTGCAATCCACCGGGGTACACAAAAGTCATAAACACTATGTAGACTTCGGGACATAAGGAGACAACTGGGGTGTACTGAGGTCCGTCTGGGGGTGGTTTGTGGGGGTATCAACAGTGTTGATATTTCTTGTGTGGGAAACGAAGTGGACGCCTCCCATAGTTGTGATGGAGGAAGAGTGCAAGGCATTACACTTACTGCTGCTTCTAAGAAAATAAACTCTTACCCTTAAGATTGTAGCTACCATCTTATTTTACTTTTTTGTACTGTATGCTTTCAGCATGGAATCCCACTTGAGGCTCTCGAAGAATTCCGTCACTGCATGCGCCGTTCTGACGTATATGTCCGTCCTGTGTGCTGACGTAGGCACAATTTGTGTTTGTATGTGGCCAGCCAGGGAGTGGGGAATCAGGAATCGCTACCAAGAAGCAAAGTTATGGTCTGAAAATTGGGCAGGTAGCGAACGAATTCCGTCTTTTTGATTTCTGACCGATTAAAATTGATTACTGACGTAAGCGTCGTTAGCTGTGGAAGGAGTGTTACTGCTTTAGATATGTGAGGAATGAAAAATAGACGTCCTAGCTAAACGAGAAGGTCGTTCGTGCTGCTGTGGCATTTTCATAAACAAGTCTGAGGACCGCAAATAGTTATACTAGCTAACAGTAGCTAGCGAGCAAGGTACCGAAATTAAAACGAAGTGGACATTTAATATAGTCTTGGTTCTCGGGGTCACCGATACAGCGAATACTAGGTTAGCTAGCAAGCTACGTGCCTGTCGAAGGCGGTCATCGATTTAGCTTGCTAGCAGTTGGGTAACGTATTTTCATATAACCTAGCTCTGTGTTCGCTAGCGAGCTAAATGACTAAAAGAGTTTTTTTCTTCATTCTTAGCTAGTTGTTCTAACTGGCTAGCTTGCTGATAATCTAACTGGGTATATTCACTTTGTGTTGGGTTGTGTCGTTTGCTACCTAGGCTTTAGCTGGCCAGTTACATAACGTCATATGTAGTTCTTCATGCTAGCTTGATCTCTTACCGTACAATATCATCGAATTCAGCAGAACTGAAGGCTAGCGTTAGCGTTATATGTCTGACGTTAAATTCAAATGCCATTTTGCTGTTACTCCCGATTTTATTGTTGTTACATTAGTGTGTTAATTGTACTGATATCACATGCTAGCTAGACCGAATCCGCCTTTGAAGTTGCTAAGAAGCTTGCTTAATAAAGTCCTGCAATGGGGCTCATAGTTCTGTGCGTTTTAGCAGTCATTGTCTTTTATGCCAGCCTTCATGTCCACTTATGTAGTTTTCTGTCACATTGGACGCATGCTGTAGTATGACAAAAGGAATATGCAGCCTGTATTACCTCGTAGGTCACCGTTACGAGCCTTAACATGTTCAGACGTTCTTAGTGTGTTGATGCCGACACATTGGTCCACTCTCACTGTCCCTTCTCCTGTAGGTGCAGAGTGGTTGGGATGGCGGTGTGTGCGCTGACCATGCTGGACGGAGTGGGAGATGAAGTCACAGTGGCAGGTGGGGCAGTGCTGCTGGCCCTGGCACTGATCCTGGCCTGGCTCTCCACCCATGTGGCTGAACGCGGGGACCACATCCTGGGCACCATCCTAACGGCTGGGGCCCATGTCTCGCTCATTGGCCTCGGGGGCGGGGATGCTTATATGGGAGGGCCCTCCAGCCCTGACGCGCCCGAGCCCCAGCCAGCCTCCCACTCCCAGGAGGACAAGCCCGAGGATGAAGACCTGGGGCAAGAGGGCGGGGAGGCCACCGGAGACGGGGAGGGGGCGTCAGGGGCCGGCATCGACCAGTTGCTGAACATCCAGGGCCTGCGGAAAAGGGCAGCGGCGACCGCTGGCAAGTCCAACCCACCACATGCTGACGAGCAGGAGGAGCAAGAGGAAGAAAAGGAGGAGGTGGCTCGAACCCCGGGCCAGGTTGCTGCCATCACCGTCCGTCTAAAGTTCCTCAACGACACAGAGGAGCTGGCCACGCTCAGGCCACAAGACACCGTAGGGCTGCTGAAAAGGTGAGGTCAGACTCCACACTCCACCCCGCAGCCATCACAACTGTCTGAAGCCAGGCGTGGCTCCTGCTGCCGTTTACGAGGGTAGAGCTGGCCTTCCCCTGACACTGTGTTTTTGTGTGTTTCCCCCTCCTATTCACAGCAAGTACTTTTCCGGCCAGGAACGGCAGATCAAGCTCATCTTCCAGGGCCAGTTGCTGCAGGACCCGGGCCGGACGCTGCTGTCGCTCAACATCACCCACAACAGTGTCATCCACTGCCACATCTCTCAGGCCCTACGGGAGGGTGGCACAGAGGGGCCACCCCGGGCGGTGACGGGGACAGCCCAGGTGGAGCGCGGAGGAGTGGGCGTAGGCGGTGGCACTGGTGGGGTGGGCCTGGCGCTCAACACAGGCAGCCTGGTGGTGCCCGTCTTTGTGGTGATGCTGGCCGTGGTCTGGTACTTCCGCATCAACTACCGGCAGTTTTTCACCGCGCCGGCCACTATCTCCCTGGTGGGCGTCACCATCTTCTTCAGCTTCCTGGTCTTTGGGATGTACAGTCGGTGAGGGGAGGAGAAGAGCCTCAAGGAAAAGCCCTAAGAAGGAAACGCGAAGCAAGGCTAAATAATGAAGTAGATTTTATGGTCGTGGGCACAGGCAAGGGAAGGAGCCATACCGCTCATGAGGCTTCTAAACCGTGTGTGTGTGTGTGTGTGTGTGTGTGTGTGTGTGTGTGTGTGTGTGTGTGTGTGCGTGCGTCAAAGTGCAAGGGAGCTGGTGTCTGTGTGACATGTACTCAGCATGTGGGTGTGAGTGTAAGACAGTATTTAGTAAGCTGAGGTCAGGGCTGCAATTTTGCCTGCAGTGGTATAAACATATATATTACAACACATAGAACTTTCCCTTGGAGGAAAGCAACAGGGTTGTGACATGGATCCTGCTGGTCCATTTTGGACTGATTTTTGTACAATTGCACGAGTCATCTCCGCTTCACACCGCATAGTGCAGTGACCCCTGGCTTCAGTCTTGGAAAAAAAAAAATCATCTCACCTTCAGAACATTCTGTAACCTTCTCATTTCTGGAATTCAGCAGAGCAGCACAGTGCTAAATTGATTGTATTAATCTTGCAGAAACAAAGGTTTCATCTGCCTGAAGTGAATAAGCAGATATTTTCTCTGTTGTAACACACCAGTTTCTGTGAGGGCAGTGGAATCTCTGACATCAGTAGTAGTGTGCAAATGTGGACCAGGTGTGTTGAATTGAGGCTTGGCTTGCAGGGCATAAGCTCTAGTAGCGAACAAAGTAGTGCCCCAGACAGGTCATCTTAGTCCCTGCAAACCCTTTGCTTCTTAGTATGGAGTTGTGCAGACTCACAGATGTATCCGGGCCAGCTTAAGTTATTCCTGCTCAGCAAGTATTGAACAGAGCTGTTAATACGGCTTTTTTAACCCGGCTTAGCGGTGAATGTGTGCAGGTATACAGGCAGCGGACATTGCCGAAGGTGTTATGCAGGGGAGCTGCACGAGAACGCAGCATAAAACGAACATGAGGTATGGTTGCAATAACAGGAATTGGTGAAGAGCTCAGCAGTCTGAGGTTAGCTTATGTTTGTCAAAATTTAAATTGCAACAATGTATGTATATACACAGTAACATCTACAACTTGAGTTGAAGCAGTGAAGCTGCCTTGCGACGCGAGTCTTGCTGTCCTGCGACACTCCTGATGAGTTTCCTGAATTACTTCAGAGGGGCAGGAAGTTTAATGATGCTAACTCATGGAAGCGTGCAGCCATGAATATGGCCACTTAATGCAAATGTGTTTGACACAGAAGCTGTACGTCTGTACGTAGCCGTAGTTTGACCCAGTCCTGAAGAGACAGAGCAGTGCATTGTGTGATATCATTATGTCATATCTCTCCTTATTATGTCCTCAGTTCTCATCAGCATTACAGCGCCGCTCAGCTCTCTTAAACGTCTCACCCATCTGGTTCCTATCAACGCACAGCAAGTCCATACTGTTCTGGAATCTTCAAATGAAGTTATACAGCTGCTCACAGGGTAGTGACTTAAAGTGAAGATGCATCATGGATTGGGTTTAGAGTGTGATCCAGGTTTAATTTCGATGTGGTTCTTAAAAATTTGCAATTCAAATGTAAATCAAATGGCCCATAGGATAAATGAAATTGATTGTATGAAACTGTTGTGAAATTGCTATGCAGTTCAAGGAATTTTTAACATGGAAATAATGTAATATAAAATTGACAACATGGAGATCATAGCCGTTGTAAATTTCCTCCATTGGCTGTTTGGCATCCACACTCCCTAGAGCAGCAGCAGGGATGTCTCGGGAGACACAGAAAGGGCACTTTTCCATTCTTCCGGCTGATCTTGCCTCCTGCTCAGGTCTGAACAGAGAGCCGTGCCCTCAGCTCCTCCCTAGGAACACACTGGTGTTAAATCATTTAAGCAGCCTGAGTTGTTTGACTACAAGTTTTTTTTTGTTTTTCTTTTTGACATTGGGATGGGGTAAAATGGGGCCTTGTGTGGGTCAGAACATTGCCTTGCCTCCCATAAAGGTACTGCAGTAACCATTTTTGCTTGAAATAGCCATCACTCTTCCAGTTTTTTTTTCTGTAATTACTAATGCATTTATATACCTAAATATGCCAGTGTAGTGAAAAAAAAAATATTTGGAATGAATGAGTGTGTACTGTATAATAAAAAAAAGCTTGTTTCAAGACAAGCCTGTATGTAAATATACAAGATGAAATTTACTGTACATAGTGTATGGATTGGATGAAATTGCATTTGGCACTTCGGGATTAATATGTAGGGGGAGTGGAAAATGGGTTGGATTGTGCATTATATCCTTGTGATTAGGAGCTGCTTCATTTTTAAGACGATCTTGTTTTCCTCTCCAACTCTGAGGTTGTTGTGAAATGGATCTGTTTTGCACTCTGCTGTTAGTGTCGTTTGGATTAAAGGGTTTCAAGCCAATTAGCTCCATCTGTGTCTGTGCACGCACACACAACGGAGCCCACACAAAGAAGTACATGCAAACACTGCCTCCTGCTTTAATCCACAGCATGGTGGTAGCTGCAGGCTACCAATTGATCATGGCATGTTGCAGATGTTACAGAAAAAAATTTAAAGTGATTTCAGATTGGCGCATACGCATTAAATGATTTTCACTCATTTACAGTGATATACAATGGGTTAAGTTGCTTTCATGAATCAGATGAAGGGAGAATATTTTACTCCTGCTCCCCCTAGCCAGTGGAAGTGATTGTCCGGTGAATAAAACATTACACACAGTGACTTTTTAAGCAACTGATGTCATTTTGGAGATTCAGTAGTATACCTGGTGTGGGGGACAGAGGAGATGATTGACTCACCAGTAGTTCAGATGAAAGTTCCACATTGCCAGACGAGACCTGCCCCGGCCCAGTGGTCTGGATAACAGGAGTTTTAATGTACGTGGAGGAGAAGGCCTTCCAACAGCTGGATGTGTGTCATGACACCTACTACTGACTGCAGCTCCACTTGCTGTTTTTCTACATGAAGCTGAAAACTACAAGTTAAGCCAATCCCCACATACACGGTCATCAGAGAAGAATGTCAATAACAAATATAATTGTTAAGCTCTTCTTTCTGCAGTCACTGCTTTGCACCAGCACTTTCATCAGTCTGTTTTTCCCCTGAATCAATGAATCACATTTGATCTTACGGTACATGATGTGTATTGTGTTCCTGAAACATGCTTTCCCTGAGCGGATGTACTCTGTAATCCAAGGTCATTTAGGAAAGCAAACCCTGGCCTGCTTTTCTGTGTGCTGGGGTGTGCAGAGAAGACAAGCACTCAAGCCTGACTGACACTTGATTTTATTTACACTAAAAGGCATCCACAGTACACTATGAGACAAACAAAACTGATTTTAGAACAGAATATAAGATAGCTGTACATCATGGAAATTAATGTACACACAGACACATGCACATACTTGTGTCTGCATGAAAACAAAATCCTGTTTCAAGTGGGTTTTATTTTTGGGTCTCGTTACTGATACCGCTGTACAGACTGAGACCAAGGCGATGTGAGGGAACTCTTGTCTCAATCGCCAAGCAACACACAGTATGCATCACCAATACAGAAGCCATCCTTATTAATATCATGGCCAAGTAGTCCCTTCAAGGCATAGTAATAGAAAAAGAATACCCAACTCTGTTCCCAACAGTTCCCAACTCTGATTTAGTTATGTTTACATATAGGCCAACAAAGATACAGGAACCCTAATAGATACCTTTCAGAAAGGCAGGCGGTCCACTCATTTCATCTGCTAATCGTACGTTCTTTATTTTGTAAGACAAAATATAATTTGGCTCTAAGGCCTATGCCAAAAATTCTAACCATGTGGCTATTCCCAAATTAAAACCCAGAATCTATGTTGCAACTTGTCAGAGTGATGAAACAACAGTTGTGATTGGTACTGTAAGTTGGTCAAAAAAAAAAAAAAAAAAATCTAAGTCTCTCGCTTGATCAGTAAGAGTACAATTAACAGATGGATAAAAGGCATTTCCTTTTTGTACCACAGACTATACGGGAAGAATAGGCAGAAATAAGTGTTCATGCTACAGTGATCATGTCAACGTTCCCGAACTTTTGAGGTATAAAGACATACAGCATTAAACTTCCAGCAATGTGCACGAGCACAAGTGTTTTAACGCTGACATTTTTCAAGACGCGTTACACAAGCAAGTTTTGTTGCCAAGGCCCAGTCAATGCAGATTGTATTGTTTGTAACATTATTTTGCAAGAAGCAGTGGTGAGACCACACGTCAACAGTTTGATTCATTAATCTTTTATGTGCACGCGCATGAGTAGGTACACAAATATAATACCCATACATACCTATAAATGCACAGACACACAACACATACGCCCACAGGTACACAAATAGCACCACACGTTCTCACAGACACATCCAAACAGAGTGGCATACTCAGATAGATATTGGTACATGTAAACCCCAAATACTCTCACATGTACACAACGGCACCCTCAGAGATGCATAATGTAATCCAAATACACACACACGCACAATAGCATGCTCTAAGACATGCATATAAACCCATACACGCACACACACACCAACATGCAAACCAATAGCAGCTTCACAGACAAGCAATGGTACACTCACACATCCATTTCTCAAGCAACCATGTGCAACACGTCCAAGTGGCCACACGCACACACGCACACACACCAGCGCCCCAATTGGAGAACACTCGCATATAGACAATGACAAAGTGCGAAAGCTTTTGTGCCACGCTTCTCTGAACTGTCCAGTCCAGCAGCCCAAAGCACACTAACAGCACCATGCTGAGTAGAGAGAGTCTAAGGGTTTCTCATCTCAAAAATGAAGTCATCTCAATGAGTTTTGTTAAGTTAAAGAAACCAAACGAATGACACACCAGAATTTTGATTGGTCCTACACTTTAAAGCAGTGCAATCAAAAAGAAAAGCACAATCATTGTATCTTGAGGAATGATCCAGCGGCCTTGAGATTAAACTATCCCTTTATGATTCGCATCACCTCCATTTACATGAGAAGAAATATGCCCATATCTGACAAAAACAGAAATATAAAGACAGGAAATAAACCCTCAGCACAAGAGTGACCCGTGAAAGGAGGCAAATTCAGAGCTAGAGTGTCACAACCATTTAGGGTTCTGACAGTGCGGTGTTCCCCTCTATGGGATATGCACACATAAAACACACACATTCTCATTGTTTTAGTGAGCAAGCAGACTGCAGATAGGATATCGTTCAAATGCCACAGGGACGCCATACTAGCATTCAGGATGCAGGACTGCTCTCATTGACGTCAAGGTTTTGTTCCAGCTTGACCCAAGTTGGAACCACTATAACAACAGACCCCTTTCCCTTCTGCCCATGCTTCTCTCAGGATGCGCAACCCCTGGGCGTTCGGCGGGTGAGAGGTGCGGCTTATCTGTGGGCATGTCGGGTGACTGTCATGTAAACAGAGATGGAGACAATGAAAGTTTCTGAGGGGGAGAGAGAAATGGTTTCATGAGCCTTTTCCAGGTCAGACGTCCAAATCTCAGTAAAAATCTTGTTTTCTGCCAATGCCACCATCCTCAGTCTCGAATGTGTGACGCGCAGGGGTGGGGAGGGGAGAGAGGCGAGGTGCACACTAATTCATCTCATCGTAGATGCTAGTTGTGGGGGCTGTGGGCAGCTTGGGTTTCTTCTTGCGGTTGGAGGAGGAGCCCAGGCCTCCTTGCGAGCTGCCGCTTCCTCCCCCACCGGTGCCGCTTGGACCCAAAGATGGCCTCTTCTTCTTGGGCTTCTTGGAGTCGGAGTTGTTGGTGCCTGACACAGATGCAGAAGCAGCGGATTAAGCCAACATAAGAAATGGAGAACATGCTGGCTGTGGTCCAGGCCAGCACCTGTCCACTTCACTGGTAAATAACATGCTGGTCCAATCAAAGACCATAAAGCACCCTGGAGGGCCCACTGATGACTCAATCACCTCCTCCTAGAGCACTGGGGTGTTGACCCTCATCACCTTTTTTGTCTTGTCAAACAAACCATTATCTGACCATTTTTCACAACTTACTCCAAGCAGCTGCAGGAAACATTCCTACAGGTATTAAGGCTGATGAGCTATTGACTGGTGAACAGGAACTGATATATTTTGCTTTACTTGTCAACTACTTTGTATTGTAATTACTGTACAAGCATTACTCTACACCCTTTTTCATCAAAGTTGTAATGTTATTTCGCACTGATAATTCCCTTGTCATTAATGTTAATGCCATGTCATCAATTCATTGTTATACTCATCAGAAAAATGAGACATTTCGTACTGACAGCATCATATTCATTTTGTCATTACTTAACTATTCCGAATCCACCTTACAAAGAACATCACCCATCACTGTGCAAGGCTTTCTGACTAAATTTACATTTTTTGATGCTTTAAAAAATAATCATACAACATCCATAGTGAAGTAGTTCACTGGAAATATGGTTCCTATCAAACCATTGTTCCTCTGCAAATTATTTGATTGTTAAGATTGCAGTGTGGTATTTTACAAGAGTCCTTGAAAAGTGGGGTCAAATATAGAGTTAAAATATCACTTTAATTTTAGTCATTGATTTACTAATAAGGTTTAAGATCAGATTATTCAAATAAGAAATGTTTAGATCAAAATGGGTTGAGTTGTCTACAAATATTAATCAGATGCATTGGTTAATGTGTGCATGTGTATGTGCGTGAGCTTCCAAACATGAGCAGGTGTCACTAAAGCTGAAAGGACTTCTGTGGAATCCCCCTGGGTCATATGTCAAAGTTTAAGAGTATGAGCCCCGAGATAATGATGTCTGATGTTTGTTATTTTTTTCCTCATGTTCCACTATACGTTGGGCAGTGAGGACATAAACATGTGATTTGCAAGTAAAGTTTTACATTTTTGTGTTAAAGTAGGAAGGAAGGAAATTATTAGTATGCACTCCTTTTAGAGTGAAAGGGGCAACAGTACGACTTGCACTGTGTGCTTGGCACTTGTAGTTACTTATACTCTGTTGTTTTCATTGTTGAATTCTTCTCTGCTTTTTCCTCTTTTTTCCAGTTTTAGAATTCACAATTTTACACTTATCTCACCGCAACGTTCTCTACAATCGCACAGGGGCACCGAATCTCAACAAATGTAATCCACCGATACACCTGTCAATGGCTACTTTCCATGATACAAGTCCCAAAGTGTACCACAAGAGGGCAAACGGCAATCAGAGAATAGGCACATCCCTGTCTGACAACATCCGAGTTGCCTGCTGAGTCGCTGGAGGGTGCTATTAAGCAGACTGATGAGGCGACCCTGGCAAACATAACCCCCCCAATCCCTGGCAGAACGGAGCCACTGTTCCACCACTGAATGCTGCTGAATCATAATGCTACTGGCTGCATTTCTGCTTGGTAAATTGTCACTGTCATCCCACTGCCTCCTGCTCCCTCAAAAACTCACTTGCTTTGGAGGAGGCGGAGTCGGAGGGGGAGATGTCCGAGGACCCGTCCCAATGTAGCCGGCTCATTAGCGCCTGTCCATCGGGAGCATCGTAGCCGTCGCTCTCCTCCACCGCGTCCACGTCCGGCAGCGCCGACCTGCCAACAGGGACGAGACGAACTGTAAACTCGTCCCAGCGAAACCGAATTACCGAATTAGAGTCTCCATGGTGACCCCTGGCGCAATTCACCTGGGGGAGAAAGGATGGACTGGTGCTGCACGTGCACTGGGAGCATGCATGCACCCAAACACACATACTCGCGCACACGCTCACACACGGTGTGGCAGACTTACAGAGATACCAGAACTTGCCCTCTCCCGTCTCTAGGATACGCTGGGCAGAAGGGCAGTGCATTCAGCCAGCATACACACAGTGGAAGTGTATATGGTGTAAATGGCCAGAATTACACAGATAATCACCGAACAGTCAAAAACGCACAGTTAAATCAACACAGGAGTGAGGGGCCAAGCAATTTGGCTGTGGCTTCCAACAGCAAACTCTTGAAAAGCCAGGAGCTAGACAGTCTGGGGTAAAATCGATAAGAGCTGTATCCAGCAGCCTCCCAGAGACACGGACACCATCTGGCTCTGAGAGCTCACACGTCATGCTTAGGGCCCTCGCATCCAACAACCCAGCTTTTTCTCATCAGTGTGGGAAAAGTTTGGGGAATATCCCTCAACAAATGATGAAAAGTACTGACACACAACAGAAGATGCCTAACAAAGATTGCACATGATGTGAAACGGGACTGTTCTGTTCCACTTGCACACAGGGATGGGCAGTGTAATTAGTCAGTCTTCACTAATTTTTCGCATCTTGGAATCTGGTCCCGTTTAGTACTTAGTGAACTGAACTGGAATGGACACTGCACATTGGTGTTATGGCTGCTGCCCATCCCTGCTTGCAGTGATGGCCAAACTGTCCCCGGTAGGCTGGTGTGTGCACATGGGCAGGGCACTCACGCGGATGGCCCCAGGAGGAACACCCGGACGGTCCTTCTCTGTTCGTCCGTGTGCTGGGGACACCGCAGAGACCTGGCGGGACACAATGTGGCATTAAACCCCCTCACAACATCTACCCCATGACATCTACAGCCCTGCCGCCACCTGGGGCCAAACATGGCAGGCAGTGCTGAAGTGCACGTTGTCCTGTCCCACTTGAATCAATTTCAGTTTGCATCATCAAATGAAATTACATTTCATTAAAATAGATATATGCATATTACAGTTGCCACAATTGTGTACCCAGTTGACAGCCCAACCCAGACAATTATCACTTTCATACTTTTTTGAATGAAAGTGATCATGTGCCAAGGAAAACTCATTTGGAGGGGTCTGCTTCTCCTGTCACCATAACTCTTCATCTCGAGACAGCTTCTCCACACTGGTCTGCTTGAGCTATGTAAGTATTCACAGATGGTTGCATCTGCTACACTAAAATCTGAATACACCAAGATGCATTTTTAAAGCTGGATACTGGTTTTAGCGGGAGGATGGACACAGCACTTACAGACTTACTCCTAGACCAGCTGTAGCACAGCATGGATCAGAACTGACACCCTCCAGGCCCTCTGGGGTTAAACCGTGCCCCTGGGCCTGCACTTAGTTGTTATCAGGTGCCAGTACCTGTGAAATCAGAACCTCTATAGTGTGTGTGTGCAAAATCGATGAAAAATGTATTATTCTTGCATTTGTATTTGCTGGTCATTTTGTCACTCTGCAGTTGCACCAGTTGGGGAAACCCAGCACCCAAGTCCTCACCGTGTGCACATCTTCTTGGTATGCTCTGATATCACACCACATTGCTGGAGAAAGTGAAAGAAAGAGAGCAGTTAAAAAAAAACAAAGGGTAAAACAGGCAACCTGAGGGGGATGCTCTGTCAGAGAAAAAAATGACCTCAAAAGGGGGAAAGACCCAAGGTAACCAAAATTTACTGGACAACAGGGTTGGCTCCTGGTCTCAGAGGGCGGCAACAAATCATTCCAGCAAAATCTCACAAGTGGGAATGAAATTGCTCTGGATTCTTTAGGTTGCTAGTTAGCTGCATTCCAGCAAACTTCCAGACACAGTAACTGAGGTAAATTTGTGATGTAATCAGCAGCTGCATATCCTGCACACACATCAACACAGGTCCCAGTGGTTAACACAGAATCACTTCAACATTCATGCTTGCGCGTATCTGTCATGTGTTTAAGAAAAGGAAAGATTGATGGAAAGATGAACGAAGACATCCGAAGATGTAGTACTCTTACCGTTGTTAACAAAGACCTCAATTCCTCAGGCGCTAGGGTTTCATAACTGATGCCAGAGTTATAGTTGTACTGCAGGAGAATAAGAGAAATTCTCAGCTCGATTTTGAATATGCACACACAACGTATTAATCCTTAGTTACAATCACAGATGCACAAATTACAAAGTGAAAACAGCACATTTATATGTGTGCTCGGAGAAAGGTGTACATGCACAGAGTGTGAAAATGACCGAATCTCAGACGTTACCTTGTAAGGATCAGTGCTGACGCTGCTACTGAGCTCTCCTGCAAGTACACAAGCATACTGTAATTCATGTGACAATACCGAGCATGCTCAGTGCCAATGGCACACGGTGTTAAGCCTGAACACACATGTACACCCACACAGAAAAAATATTTTCTTTAATACGAGGTAAAAAAAACATAGGCCTGTGTGGCTCGTGTATGTTTGCAGTAGTGTGGAAATTATTTGGGACCTGGAACTAGTATGTCAATTTTATGGAGACAAGCTCTTACTTTAACAGCAGAAAATATCTGTGTTTCATTTGTGTCTTCTTCTTGCACAGCTGAGTAAGTGAGCTGTGAGATACTGTATCAAAGTGTAGGTATAAATGGCATAAAGACAGATTGGCATACTTTATTATTATTAAGTCAGCATGAAGAGTGCACCTATCAATCAGACTTTCACTGTTGCAGAGGAAAAAAAATGAATACTGCACATCCACTTACAGACAGCGAGAGCAATAGCAATTTCAAGGCAAAAGCAGTATCTATGGCTTGCACTACA
The DNA here is from genome assembly GCA_019176425.1 of Megalops atlanticus. Lineage (NCBI taxonomy): Eukaryota > Metazoa > Chordata > Actinopteri > Elopiformes > Megalopidae > Megalops > Megalops atlanticus. The sequence goes on along the minus strand of CM032875.1, from coordinate 40,422,119 downwards.
CAGCCAAAGCTAAACAGATGACAAGGCATGTCATGGCACATTGCACTGAATTATGCAAGCCATTTCTACATGCTTTTCACCACCCATAAAAACAAGGAAGGTGAAAATTTTACAAAATTATATTAAAATTCAACAAACAGAAACCAGCATTAGCAGAAATGCAACTGCTCAACTACCTGCTGCAGCAGCCACACACCTGTTTAAAAGCCCTACTATTTAGATAGGTGAGATTCACCAGCCAAGAGCTGGCCTTCCCCTCTCTCTCGGTCTCTCTCTCACACACACACACACACACACACACACACGTAACACCATACAAAAAAAAAAAAAAAAAAAAAAAGTACTGACAAAACACTTTCAAAGTCAGCAGATTCAATTTCATGGTTAGAAGCAGTTCTTTAAAAGGTGAGGGCTCCTAAGGTATGGTTGCCTCTTGTATATCATTATACTGATCAATTGATGGAAGGGCATTTTTCATAACATATTCCTTTACCCGTTTCAAATTACCCACAACCTAAATAAGACCAGCTAATTGTATAAAGTTTTAATCAGCAGTTAATTTGAAAAGGGGGTCCGTCCTAGGAAGATGCAATGCATCTATGTAAAACACTGAGATCCGAAGAATTATAAACTGAAAAGCTGAGACCACTCACCCTAAATACCTGCATTTAGAATGATTTCATTTCTGACTGAATGCAGACCAATAAGGGCTTTAACTGATATTGAAAAAAGATCAAAGCCTAAAATGATGGGTGACTCAAATGATTTCAGTTCAGATGATTTATTACATGGGGGTGGAGGGCATATCCACAAGCAGAATTAGGGGACCCTCAGCAAGGATAGCAGCGCTCACAATTTACATTGGGTTTTGCCCCCAATTCACAACTCTTACACAGTCAGGACACAATGATGAGATACATTCAGTTTCTTACAATGCAGACATGATACAAAGCAGCAAAAAAGACAAAAGAAAAATACACAACTTATGTCTAAACGTAAAAGATACTAAAAGCCCTAAAGGAATACAACTAAAGCAGCCGCCTGAGTTGACATCAACCAATGTTTCTGCAGTTATTGATGTCATACTGTCTATTCAAGAAAGTGTAGTCTACAGTTGATGTTATTTCCACAGGACAAGCATGTTTTATGGACAGTACCAAAGGTCACTTTATCACCATGTTTGCTTCAGCAAGGAAGACAGAGAATCAAGTTTTTGTTTTTCACGGGATATCAATGGATATGACCCATGTAAAAACAATCAAGTAAAAATAAGAGGATAAGCTATTGCACATGAAAGTTCAGGTATCATTGAAGGTTTTTGCCTTTTATTCTTTTTCCACAACTTTCATCCAATAAATTATCTGTAACACATCCTGCAAAGTGAAAAGGTGATCATTAAATGGAGGAGGAAGACACAGATGCTTGCTTGTGGCTGGAGAAAATCCTGATTTGCAGCTGGTCAAGTGACTGGCTCTGTGCTCGACTGCTTCTGCCTTCCACTGTGAGTCAGTTTCTCCCCTCCATTTCCTATTTGAGTCCACAAACTATTTCATTGTGCTCTTTCAATCCCTGATTTTGTGACTTAAGAATCTGTAAGAGGCTAGTCTGAACCTATATGTCAGTACAAATCTGACATTTACCACATTAAAAAGACATTTAAAAATGATTACGTAAACTGCTGGATGTTGGAATGCAATTCCGACTCCTGCAATGTCCTTCTAAACATCCTTGTGAAAAAAATGTCAGTGATGTAGCTTTTTTTTGAGACAGAGAGGATTATGGGAATTTCCTGAAGGCTTCCTCTCTCCCTGTCATTGAGGAAACGCCTCATCTCTCAACAGCACAGATGGACTCTCCTGGTCCTCCACTCGCCGCTTGGGGCCCAGTATGGCTGAAACGACCCAGACAGTCAGCATTCGAAACATCCACACGGTTACCCTCTTGCTTCAACATGCACATCCAGTTCACATTGAAAGCCAAAACAGAGATAATCTACACCAACTGCGCAACATTCTTCCCCTCTCTGTTTGCCAACTGTCCACTTTTTGGTTGTGCACAGACACTTCCCCAAACTCATTTCCTTTTTTGTGAAACAAGAATGCAACCACAATATGTAGTTACAATGTGCACCATCATTAGTAATGATGTACAACTGATTTTAAACACAGCTAAAATGTGGACTGTGATGCTAAAATATTTCAATGTTTGCATCAAATACCTTGATCAAACAAAACTGACGGACAACACAGCATGCATCTATACATTTAATTATTTTCATAAAAATATATACGCACACAAGGGCCAATTGCATGTTTCATACCAAAACACTTTCAACTGTCAGAGTGCTTTGGAACACAAATTTTTTTTTAGGTCAGAATTTGAAAATGTAGCAACCCTGTTGCTACCACGAACAGTCACCAACACACATATAATCAGACACATTCTCACAAAACAGATGCAGCCATCACCAATGCATTCACACTCAGAAATAAACAAGTCAGACACACCACAATCTCACAGTACTAAAAGAACCATCAGATCTTTCTCAGTTACACAGCCAAAGCAGCCAGAACAGTCAGGATAGTTTAAACACACACACCAGGCACAAACACACAGCTAATAATGCATACTCAAAAAAAACTACACAGTCACACACACAGTTACACACACGCATGGAAAAGGGGGCCTCTTACAAAGCCATATTAAGAATCAAATAAACTACATCTACACACATACTAATAATGCCTTGACACATATACAAACACTTAACACTGCAGGGCATAATAGGCCTGCTCTCCACAAAACAGGGCAACATAAACTCAGTGAGAGTTATTGCTACACTGTTAAAAAGCAGATTTTGGTTTCTAGTGGGGAAAAAAAATCCACCAAACAGTGTGGATGTCTTGTTGAAGTCCAGGCCTATGGACATCAATAAAGTAACCCCTTAGTTGACTGTATAGTTCACCAATATCTTATGTTTGGAAAGTTCTTTTGTTTTGAGTTAAAACAAAGCTTCAGTCTGACTATTCAAGTGTCCAATTACTTTGTGGTTTTAGTGCCACAAAGCTGGACTGACAGTGCAGTTACTGGGACACTGTCTATTTCAGTTAGTGTTATGCACAACACTTCACAAGATCATCAGCATGGGATTTAAAGATGTAGCATTTTGACCATGTAAAGAGAAATATTTACTTTTCGCTGTGTCTAGCTCTTTTCTTAAAGCAAACACTTCAAGTTGCATGAACATGATGAACCCCCATGCTGTGACTACATCCTTCAGTCCATAAATAAATTGTCATATCATAACTTGGTTTTAAAGCTGTGCATTGGTTACCTGTTCACAATTTTTTTTCCTTTTGCTTTTGTCAGATAAAACTCAACTCACCATTTTTATGCTTTAAAGATTTTGATCTTCTGGGAGAATTTGGATTCTGGGTAAAAACAAGAGAGAGAGTCTTGTCATATTGTTGGTTTCAGTGGCAAGGAAAGGACTTACACCAACAGCTCACAACTGTGCATACGGCCTAAATGGACCACTTGCAGATACATGCAAATAACCATAAAAACAGAGAAGCTAATTAGATTGGGTTTGTCTGTGAGACTTATGTTTCATAAACCTTTGTGGCAGTTCAATAACAATCATTAAATTCTCATTCAGTCACTGACAGCCTGTAGGCTTTACCTCTCATGTGGCTCTTTAAATAAGGAGAAACAATTCATGTTTCTTGTTTCAGAGCACCTACACTGCATGGCTTTGTGTGATCCCAAATCAAAAAGCAGAACAGCACAATCAGGATAAAGCAGACTGCAGAAATATCCCCACCTCTAGTTCTGCATACACAGGGACACACTGTCAAGAATGTGTGAGGTCACTTGTTACAGAAATTAAGCTTTCAGATTTCTAAAATGTTTCAAAGAATGTAAAAATACCTTATCTGACTTCCTCTTCTTGGCTGCAAAAGAGAAGAGAGGATATGTCAGTCATGTAAATACTTTGAATGTACAGAACAACAAGGAAGAGAATGACTAAATACATTCTGCAGTTGCAGATTCTCCACAGACACACCACATACACATCTGCATTCATACATATCACACATTTACTTAGGAAATGCTGTTATCCATATTAAACGGTGTATGGAAAATATGCAAGTTATTATAGCCAGGTCACAAGATCTCTGACCATGCATGTGTTATGAAGGGAACATGAAAAAGGCTGTTGTGGCACCTCTACCTCACCTTTCTTTTCTGATCCATATGACCAGTCGTTATCATTGATATCATCATTGTCCTCCTGGTCACTCTCAGATTTATTCATGTTGTTGCTGCTGGCTATTCTGTGGAAATAAGATAAAGAACAGGGAAGATGGACAGACTGCACTGAAGAGGAAATACTGGCTCAGGCATGTTCCACCAAGGCTGAACCCCCTAATAAGAAGTGCATACTGGGACATGGCTTCAGTCTGTGGTGCAAACTGGAAGCCTAGCATTTCCACACAGCAATGGCGGCATGCCCTGCACTGCAACGCTCCTTTGCGCAGCAGGAACAGAGCGGAAGTTCACACAGTGGCAGCACCCCTGCTCACCTGCGGTTGGCGATGCGGCTGCTGTTGCGGCCCATGCCCAGGCACTTCTCCAAGTGTGGGGCGAAGCGTGAGGCGGCGATGCTGCGGCTGCAGTTGGGACACACACACTCCTTGTTCTTCCACTGATTGTACACCTGCCCGAATATGTCCACCCCTGGCTGGTCCACAATTTCTACAGAGACCACAAAATGGAGACAATCCCCATCAAGGTCATCAGCCAACCAATGTGATTATTATTTATATATGACAGCAGAAAACACAGAGTAAAACCTTTAACACACCAAGCTACTTTCACATTATAAAAAAAAAATCATGTAGTATAGACACTGCTAATACACACCAAAGTCCTTCATGCTGTCTTGGTCAGTCTCATCCAATAAGAAGTACCCTTGCTTGACAGCCCGGTGCACCTCAAAACACAGGCCCAGGCAAGCATCCTCCACCAGGTCAGAGTAAATGTCATGAGCAATGGCCTGAAATGTACAAAGGGAAGCCTTTCAGCACAGACTTTAAAGATGGTACCCACTACCTTTGGCAATTGCCCCTTAAATTGGGTTCTCATACAGCTGAGACTGGCATATTTCAAATCAATGACTGCAAACTGTGAATACTGTATTACAAAGCACTGTTAACAATGCACAGATACCATTTATGTAATTAGCAACCATTTTTTACCTCCCAACCATTAAGCCATTACAGTGGGTTCTAACACTAGCTAATGAATAATATGTGTCAGTTCATTAAACCACAGAACAGATGGTCTTCCAGTACCAGGTGGAGAAACCCTTCCCTCAGTTGTTGCAAAAACCACAGAAAAGCACCAGCAACGATTAGCTATGAGACCCGAACACACTTACCTCCAGCTTGGTGTTGTCCAGGCCCGACAGAGACATTTCCTCCATTTTCATTTGCAAAAACTAAAGGGGAAAACACTGACGTCTACATACTGTAGTACAGCCAGCGTCTAATGAAACAGCGCTAGAAGAAAAGTGACAAAGGAAAGATAATTACTTCTGTCTTGGTAATCACATCGAATTGAACAAGGTCAACATTACAGTAGGTTATTATCTGGTGTGGTAAACTAGTACCCTGGATAAAACTGTTTGCGATTTCTCCGTTTCCCTTATATACGATTTGGATAAGGAATTTTGCAGTTTATAAGCTCGCACAAGCAATGCCTTCACTTACAATAGGGTACAGTGGCGTACACTTTTATCAGAAGAATGCTTCAGGTTGGTATCGACTTTTTCTCTCCTCTGTTGCGTTCTGTAAATAAAAGTTCAGCATGTTATCATATATAAAGTTACTCCGAGACATCACTCCAAAATCATTTCAAATCACAACCCGAAACAACTTCCTATTGTAAGCTGGCCATACTGCAGTAATAAAGTTAGCTATGGGTGACTAGCTGGCAAATTCATCAATTCAAAGTGCGAGTGCGCGCAAACAAGATAGACTAGAATCCACTGCACTGCGTGTGATCAGCACTCGCTTACGAAAATATGTCTTAAGTAGTTAACTGTTAAACATTTACTAAGTCAATCTGTTGCCTTCAGTTTGGAGCTAGCTAGCTAACTCATGACTACACAATAAACGTGTCTTGCTACGGTAAGGACGTGAGCTAAACAATACATTTTTGTTTAGATGTTTTCCCGCACACCTCGCATGGCTAACACAAATTGCTAAGTTATAATCTTAATGTGTCCTAGCCAGCTACAGGCAAACAACACCTAGGCCTAATTAAACGTAGTGTTCTTACATAACGAGTTACTCTGCCGTACAAGCATACAGATAAAATATCCTTATTCATGGGTATAAGCTGCCAAACAGGAACTGCTTGCCTCCATTGTAATTTCTTAAAACAGATTTTTTTTCAGCGGGCAGCGAATGGAGGGGTAACACGAACGTATCTGGGACAACAGTGAACGAAAAAAGATTAAGGGGACGAGAGGTAGACGGACACATTTGTAACAAGAAATGATTTTTTGTTACCTGCAGAAACACCCGACTTACCCTGTGCTGGACGGGCCGGGGCAGGCGTTCACTGGGCATACCCACTGCTCCGTACGCGGCTGCCCGACTCATCGACGCCCCGTTACCCCCGACCCAATCATCGTAAACCGCATGTAGATGAATACACGGTGCTGCACTGCTGGACAACCCTTCTTTAAATTATCAATAGGTTGTCAAAAGGTGGTACGAATTACAATTTAAGAATCAGCTGCCATTTTCTCTGCTGCAAGCACAGGCAGCACTAATCAATTGCCAAACAGTGGCCCATGTCCGTTTTTCTTAACAAGCTAACTACACAGGGAACTGTTTGAAAATATCCGTCACTCATTGTGTTTTATTGAATTAATTCCATAATTAATTAAATGTCCACGAATTAGAAATATGGACAGAAGGGCGAAATGAAACCCAACCCTCGTATAACAGTGAAGCGCTATTCTTGTCAGTAAGTGGATAATCATTTCATTGACGTGTGATCGAACCAATTGCAACGCAACTAGTAAGCTTTTCACCAATTAGACACAACTGAGGTAGGCGATTTCCTCTCAGCAGCGTGGACTAGTTTGGTTACATCGGCGCCAGTAAGGCCAATTGTAGTTTTGATTCGTCTTTCGTCTTGTGTTCTGACGTCAATTGAAATGGCTGCATCAAACAGCGCCGTTCTGTCACCTGAAATACAATAACCCCCAAAGGGTTTTGGCCGTTGATTCGAAAGTTGCAAGCCACAAACACCGACACGCAAAGATGCGCAAATGTTTGATATAGCTAAATGTATAAATAAGAGTTTTGACGTTTTCCTCATTATATTATCTCTCAGTGATTAATATAACTACTTCTTACTCATTAGGACAAGAAAATATGATTAACTAGGCTGTGGTCATGTAGCGTTATGGGTGCAGCAAATACTTACATAGTGATGTCTAGATTTTATGCAACACTGGACATTGAGCGCTTCACTTTAAATATAGGCTACCGAATTAGAGTTAGCTGTAGCAATTGGTTATCTAAGTTTGGCCCATAAATTAGCTGGCAAGATACTAATACTAAATTGAGACAAAGACTAACTCATTTCTGTATTTCCAAGTTAACTCAGCTACCTGCTCATAGCTTGGCGCTTTAAGGTGCGACAAAATTTTCCAGCTGAAACTTTTCAAACAGATAATTGTTATTTAAGGGATCCTCCCTATTTTCTTGAATTTAGTAACGGCATACAAATACTTGACTCTGTCCGAGGAGCAGTGGCTGAGGTGATGTGGTGTTGGAAGTCTGAGGGAAAGACATCATCAACTAGAGGTAACTCGTTCAAAGTGCATATTCCTCGACCATGATATTCGTGCACTGGTTCGAGATGCAACGCAATAGAGACAAGTAACTGAATCAGTTGACTGCGTATTTCAATCTATGGCGCCAGTAGGAGGTTTTGTCAAGAACAGTCCATCAAGAACTTCATAGAGAGGGATACTATGGTCGGACTGCAGTGCATTAACCTCTTATTACACCTAAAAATGCATGTTTGTAAGTTAAGTGTTGCAACGAACACAGGCAGTGGAAAAGAGTCATGGTCAGATGAGTCTTCCTTCACACTGTTCTCAACAAGCAGACAAGTGCATGTATGGCACACACCAAAAGAAATATACACATCCCAGTGCCTGTTTCCTGTGGTGAGGGGCTATGGTGTGGGTTGAGAGATCACCTTTCTCATATGGTTAAGCATTTTTATCCTGATGGTGGTGTTTTTGTCCAGAATGACAAAGCCCCCATTCACAGGGCACACGTGGTCCATAAATAGTTTGATGAGCATGAAAATGACGTAGATCATATGACATGGACATCTTATTTGCCAGCTTAACCCAACTGAACACTTATGGGGGATTCTGGAGTATCAACTGAGACAGCATTTGCCACTATCATTAACAGAACGCCAGATCATGGAATGTCTCATGGAGGAATGGTCACATCCCTCCAACAGAGTTCGAGACACTTGTAAAATCTAAGACGAGGCTCATTTTTATTTATTTATTTATTTATTTATTTATTTATTTATTAAATTTATTTATATCAGGGACCACGTACAAAATACATTAATCTCAAAAAAGAGGAAAGATGCTTTGTACCAGATTTAGCTACTAGCTAATTTCCATCTGCAGTCCTGGGCAGGTGAAGGCAACAATAAAACACAAAACAAAACCTAACAACACCACTACAAATAGGCCAACATCCTATTCATACCCACACGGGCACACACAGACACACACTGTTGAAACTGTTCTTGCAGCTTGTGGTGGTCCAGGGACCTATGAAAGCACTTTGGCAGTTACCTGTATTATGTATAGATGTGCATATATCATGAAAGTCTACAAAACCTTTCAAAAAATTTTTATTGCCTTGAGGCCTGAAATGAAAACCCATTCAAACATATTCATTTTCATTTAGACATAGTAACCCACAACATCAAAGTAAAAAGAAAAAACATTGCACTTCTGAATATTAACTTAAAACAGAAACACAAACATCTTGTTTGCTTAAATTTACACACCCTTTATAATGGGAGTTGTAATTGTGCTCAGGTCCAGCCATTCATCATCCAAATCATGCCCAAAGCTAATTGACTTCACTTGTGACCAACTGAACTGATTCTGATTAGGTTTTCTCAGCAGGTTGCCTTGTTTCTTAGTGCATATCAATGTTATACAACTATGGGCAACATGAAGCTACCAAAATATATCCAGGATCAAACTGTTAAAAGGTTCAGATCATGAGAGGGTTACAAAAAGACACCCAAGGCCTTAAATATATCTTGGAAAACAGTAAATAGCATAATCAAGAAATTGATTAAATATGGCACCACCAGGACCCTGCCTAGATCAGGCTCTCCCTCCAAGATGGATGTGTAAGGAGGAAACTCATCAGGGAGGTCACCAAGAGGCCAGCGGCAACATTAAAAGAGCTGAAGGACTTCATTGCGAGGACTGGCCACCAAAGCAACAATTTCATGTGTTCTCCACAGTTCTGAGCTGTGAGGTAGAGTGGCAAGAGGGAAGCCATTTTTCACAAAGAACATCCACTCTCATTTGAATTATGCAAAAAGACACTCGATCTCCTGTTGCCATGTGGAAAAACATCTTTTGGTCTGACGAGACTATGGTAGAAGCACTTTAGCCTTAATTTAATGTTTGGCATATAGCCACCATAGCCCATCAACCTAAGAACACAGACAAGCATTGTGGTGGCAGCATCGTGCTATGGGGCTGTTTCTCTTCAGCAGGGACAGGAACTCTGGTGAGGATAGAGGGGAAAAGTGAATATAGTGCAAAATACCAAAACATTGAGAAAACCCTGCTACCGTCTGCAAAACAGCTGAAGATGGGGAAGAATTTTACCCTTCAGCGTGGCAATGACTCAAGGCACACAGCTAAACCCGTAGTGGACTGGCTGAAAAAAGAACGATCAATGTCCTGATATGGCCTCAAACCCATTGAAAAGCTTTGGACTGACCTGACGAGAGATGTTCATAAGCAATGCCCTTACAATTTAAGTGAATTCTACTGCAAAGAACGGGAGAAAATTGCAAAATCTAGATGTAAGTTGGCCAAGTCTTCTCCAAACAGGCTCACTGCGGTTATCAAGGCAAAAGATGCTCCCAAATTGTTAAGAGTGTGCAGACTTACCCAACCAAGATATTCAAAGTTTTTCATTTTAATACTTCTTTGAAAAACTGAAGCATTTGATCTTCACTTAGATATTGTTGGTTACAATGTGTAGATAATGCTAAAAAAAAAGTCTGACTTCACTTGAACAAGAAATTTGGAAAGCATGTGTAGGCTTTTAATTACACACACACACACACACACACACACACACTCTCTCTCTCTCTCTCTCCCTCATAAACAGTGCAGCTCAAGCACGTGGTAGTGCTGAATTAAACTGGGAAGTGAGCTACAGAGTGTAGCATTTTATGGCGTACTCTTTGAAGTAATTGGAGTAGTTCGATATTGCAAATTATGGAAATGGGTGGCTTATTGTTACACGATTTCAGCGTATTTCACACTAACTTCACGTTATGTCAAGCTACACTCTTGGAGAGAGACATGGAAACACTATATCATCTGGCACACTGTCACCTGCCACTCAAAGAAAAAAGAGTCAACCTTTGTTAAAAACAAAGTTTACTTGCCCAAATAGTAAATGGCAGGGAATACAGAACACCTTCAGCTATAGAAAACATCAGAAATGTTTCATATTTATAAGCCGTACAAATCTGCAAAGCTTTTTTTCCACATTTTATCATTTCTACAAAAAATAGGAAGGGGAATAGAAACTAAACAAAGAAAACATGAAAATAAAACATGTCCATCCCCTCAAAGGGCAGCTGACGTGCCAAACTGTACAAATCACGTCCCCTTCCCCTGTCCCAATGGCCACTGCTAGTGCCAGTGAGAATCCACGACTAAATAAGATACAAATAAAACAATGTCCACCTGTTACAAAGAGCATTATATACAAATACCTTACAATACAGAACCAAATGCAAAACAAAGCAGCTCACAGCCCCCACCCTACCCCCCCATCTCTGCCCCTCTTCCCAGCTCAGGATCCCCTTTCCAAATTTCAAATACCCAAATCTGCAGCTGCTAAAAAAGCCTGTTTTGTCCAGATTGTTTCCTCAGACCTTCAAGACTGTACAGCCACATCTGTGTCAATAGCCTTTTGAAAAATATCATTGAACTCAAGGCCCCTGTAAGAAACCACAGCTATGAATGGTGATTCAGGGCCTTCTGTTTACAATACCAGCCAAGATATGCTGCCACACCTACTGCCTCCCAAAGCAAGCTTCAGTACATGTATTTGCCCATATTAACACTGGTCACTTCCACCCTGTGTCTAAACTACACTGTTCACGTGTGGTGACCCTTCGACAGTATGGCAGCAGGTAGAGGGAGATTCAAGGTTCAAGAAAAGGTTGACTGCTCAGCATCATTCCTCTTTTCAGTGTTTATGCTGGGTCAAGCTTTGGAGAATTCTGAATGCCCGAATTTCTTCGCTTAAACTTTAGAAGCACATCCCCTGCATTGACCTCTGCAGTACTGGGTTTGACAGGAAAGCACTTTACACAGGTGTATGAACTGCTTACCAACAATGGCTCAGGAACCAGATTTGGAAAAGAAGAAACGAACAGAAGGGAAATGTTATTTAAGTGCACAACTTTTTTGGGATAAATTTTGGGAATTAAAAAGTCAGATAAAATAGATGTAAATAAATACCTGTGGTGTACAGTTCAGTAAAAGTAAGTAAAATAGTGGTTAACTGAGGAAATGGACACCATCCAATTGTATATAAGGCCAGTTCCCTAAATAAATGGCTTTTACTAAAAACAAAAATAGGCCAAATTTTCTCAGACATTCAGACTGTGGTACTGGAAGAACCAAAAATCCATTTTTCAGTTACTGTCTTCATTCTGTGTATGATGTATTCTTTTCTAAACTGAGGAATTGGATGTAGCACCATTAAACATCAAAGTCTGTGCACACCATCAACAACATATTCTTATTTTTAACCATTACAGCTGAAATGGACAATGATCTAAATCACAAAGCAATATGGTAAACATGAATACTGAACTGAAACAATCTTGCATCATTAACAAAATCAACTCTTGCTACATCAAACATTCTAAGATTCATTACCTGGCATCTTAATTCCCAACAGCTAACTATGTAAAAGTGGACGTGATGGAGATGTAAACAGAAATAATTCCTCCAAACGGTTGCTCAGGAGTGAGACAAAAGGCACCATTTGTCTGGCATTCCGCCTACCAGCACAGTGCACTCAAAATGGCTTCATTCTTCCTGAAAATACCACATCATTAAAAATGACCAAAACTAAACAAGGAAAAAGGTAGAGCAAGTGAAAACAAAGTTCATAAGCAACTATTCTCAGAGTGCAGTTACTTGGTCCCTGATACCCTCCCAAACGGTCCTCCAATAAGCATTCTGTGGCTTCAAGTCTTGGGGGTGGGGGGAGCCCACTGAAACAGGCGAGCTGGGAAATGATTCAAGACTGAAACCCAACAGGAGCTGGGAGGTACATTCTTACCCCTGCAACATGGGGCCTGTTTAGAACAGCACAAACGTTCAAAAAATATATATATACATATACATACACAATGAAGAAAGTGGGTTCCAGTTTCATTTTTCCCCTCAGTTCCTTTAACTGAGGTAAAATAACCAGGAATGAAAGGAAAACCAAATTCCCCAAAGCTTCAAAAAAAAAAAAAAAAAAAAACAACAACAAAAAAAAAAACAACAATCCAGCAAGTCCGTGTGCTGAGGAGGCTCCAGTGGTTGGCTGCAGCACTGTAACTTCACCACTGGGAAGGTGGAGCCCAGGTCTGTGTGACAGGGGGCTGGGGGCCTTCATGTGTACATTGTCTGTTAGCTGTCTCTTTCCCCCCCAGCTCACAGTCAGAGTGAGAAGCAGAGAGACAATGAGATGAAGAGAGGGCACTACAGAAGGAAATGGATGACGAGTAAAAGAGATGCAGGCAGATGGGCACCCCCTGCTGGCCACGCAGGTGAGTGCAGGGCGGCACAGCGCTCCCCAGTATCTTGGCTCAGCCTGGTGCTGCTCACAGTCAGTTGGAGAGGTGCGACTCAGTCTGAGTCAGAGTCGGAGGATTCTTCGGAGCTGGAGCCGCTGCTGCTGCTCCCTGACTTGTTCTCCTTGTCCTCCGCCTCTTCGTCATCCTCATCTCCCTCCTCCTCCTCCTCCTCATTCTGTGTAGCACAAAACCAGAACCATTTTCAGTTTGTAAGGAACCTTTTCATTACACGCCATCACCATGACAGCAAATGTACTATTCTTCATTTGGCAGAAAGTTCTTCTGTTCTTCTGGAGCTGTGTTGCAATTTTTAATTAGATGCCACCAATAATTATATGCATTACTCAGACTCCCACCTCTTCATCATCGTCATCCTCCTCTTCATCCTCACTGTCTTCCTCACTGGATGTGTCTTCGTCAGATGAAGCCTTCTCCTCCTCCTCCTCCTCATCATCATCTTCCTCTGTGTCCTGTGTAGACAAACCGATGGGGGTTAACATCAGCGTTTTGCTTTTGCTACATCTGTACGAATTTGAAGCCAAAGAAACTCACCGATTTTTTGGCAGATGAAGCCTTTACTTTGGCATTCGTTCCACCAGGTTTAGCTGTACTTTTACGTTTCTGAAGAGGAAAAAATGGTTAAGCATTCTTAGATTTTCAAAAAATAAAATAAAAATTGGAGCATTTCTCTTAAAACAAAACCTGACACAGCCTTTTCTGCAACTGCTGTGTTTACTTACATTTGAGTTGTACTCTGTGTATGCAGCTCTCTCCTGTGATGACAAGCTCTGCAGTGCAAAAAGAGAAGATCACAATCGATGTAACATCTTCGACAGTCTACCTCAAAGGTGCAGCAATCAATTGCGACAGGGTGTTAAAAACCACAGCGAACAGAGCTCCACGACCTGTTAAATACATGACAAAGATGTGGACTCGCGTTCAGCATACAACTGCGAGAGACAGGTGGGCACCATACCTTGAGCCAGTGCTCCAGCTGAACCTTGTACTGTTTCTGCTTCTCCTCGGCCAACTTCTTGTAGCGGTCCTTTTCTCTTTGGGGCAGCCTCTGCCACCGCCCACCGATCTCACCCATGCGCTCCTTCATGGGCAGGTGGTTGAGCTCCCCGCCTGAGAGCAGCTCCTGGGAGAACTTCTGGTACCCATTCCTGGAGGTCAGGGGGTCAGAGGTGAGGGAACAGTACAAAGCAGTCCAGCATTCTGATAGGTATTGGTGCAGTTATATTGCATGGCCAAATGTCAATGGAGAGAGTAACATCAATGCTCCTGTCAGAGAGGCATATGTGACCACAGCACACAGCATACATGCATGCATGCACACACACACACACACACACACACGCACAGCTTCTGGGATACTCACGACGGAGGTTTCTTTGGCTCGCCCTCGAACTTCATCTTCTTCCCTGAGGTGACAACAGCGGCTGGGGAGCGCATCTCACTCAGCTCCCTCTGGGAAAACAGACAGTCAAACGGTTACAGAGGGCGCCCAACTGTCACTGGGTCTAGCTGGTAAAGGAGAAAGTATATGTAGCAGTTCGTTTTTATGCCTCCTACTACCTCATATCTCTTTTGGTCTTCAGCGGCCTTTTTAATCCACATGATCTTCTCCTTCTTCTCCATAGTGTTCCAGGCTGCCTCCATGGCCTTCTGGGCCTTGGCCCGGTCATTCTATGGAGAGACAGCAGTAGAGGTATGACAAGGGATGTAGCAAGAACAACAGTAAACAAAAAAAGAGGGGAGAAAACATTTAGGCCTTGTCTTGCGCATTCCTCATACAGTCATTAAAAAAAAAAAGAAAGTGTCGCTATGTACCCTAAACCTGGCCAGGTAGTCCCCGATGACACTGAGCTGCCAGATGTCCTGCGCGGTCTTGGGCGACTCAGGTAGCCGAGTGCGCTCCTCCTGAACCTTCTTCTCGGACTCAGCTTTCAGGGAGGCCTCCAGGCGCTTGTACTTCTCCTTTGGGGTATCAGCACACAGCCCAGTCAGTCAGCTGCCTGCTCATTACTGCCAGCTTATTCTCGCAGCTAAATAACGGCTCTGCGCTTAAGCTTCCCAACTATGCGTGACGGTCAACCCCCCTTTTTCACTGCAGCCTCCATGATGCTGCCCCGAGCCAACTTTTTATGTTTCCTGACCATAAAAACGGGCCTTAATCACAGTTACTACTATCATTATAGTAAGTTACACAAAGCAAATGCGTGCAATCAGAAATTTCATACCCTAACCCCTGTCATGAAAACCTCAACCTCCTAACTGTAAAACATTTCTACTTCACCACTGATGCCAAAGCACAGGCTGTGGCTTAACATAATTACAGACAGATATTAAGATGCAACATTTTACATCACACATAGCAAAGTACAATTTAAAACTGGTTAGATTAATGCTGTAAGAGATTAGTGCTGTAAGAGTAGTTTCTGTGGTGCTTACTTTCTTCTTGCTGGAGAGCTCATTCCACATGCGCGCTAAAGTGCGTGTCAGCTCGCTCTCAGATAGGTCTGGCCGCTCCTGGTGCAGCTTGTGCCGCTTCTCCTCAGCAAAGATGAACATGGCCGAGATGGGTCGCTTCGGCTTCTCTGAGACACTCTGCACAGGAAACACAGCTTCAACCCTCAAACCTCCAACGCCACCCTTTCCATTTCTTTGCCTTCCTTCCTTCTCATCAGCAGACTACTTACATGTACTTGGCTGTTCAGTTCTGCAGTTGCTTTATGCAGTGCAGACCAGTTAGTTTCTACCAATGTTTATCTCAAGAGTTTCAGCTACAGCGCATGCTTGGTCCTCCCTCAGCTTGCTGATCACCCGTAACAGGTCTCCTGATGAGGTTCTCTCCATGTTCCTCATGCTCTCTTATCTAGAGTAGCCCTTCTTATTGCTTCCCACCTCTCTCATTCCCTTTTGACTCCCACCTTTCCTTTTATTTGCAGCTGCTTTGCAGACTGATTTTCCTGATTGTTCTCAATATCTTAAATCTCTACAAATCTGACCTCTTAACTGTTGTAACATGGACTACCTTCTCATTCTATTGATCACTAACACTCAGAAACATCCCAAAAGGCCTGGTGTTCTTTCTGCGTTCATTCTCTCAACATGCTTCTTGTTCTACCACCTTCCTAAATTCGGACAATGTATAAATATTCCACAAAATACCATTTCTCTTTTTACCTGTTTCGTTCTTCCCTGAAAACATCCCTTCAGTGGTGGGCTAAACCTCTTAACATTGGAATTGCACAGACTTACTATATTCTGTTGTCCTAAAATATACGTTTTAAAATACAGTGGCCACCTACATCCATCTCACCTTGGTTTTAGAGTTTTTCTTGGAGGTGGTGTTGCTGCTGGTGCCCTTTTTATTGAATCCAAACATTTTGTCCTCTCCCAATACACGCTGCTGCTCTTCTTCAGGGATACTCTGGAAGGACACACAAGCCTATTTATTACCAATGTCTATGAAAGAGAAGAATATGAATGAATAACCACTTCAGCAGAGATGGAGAATACAACAGATGTACTTACACACAGAAACCGGTTCATCTCAATTTCGTACTCTTTCTTTTTCTGAAAGACATTTAGTCCAGAGGGATCACATTTTTTACATTTTACTCTCTCGCATTCATGCATTAACATATAAACTGGGAAACAGGAAGAGTGCACGGTAGGGTGTGTTGCATGTACAGACCTGCTCACAGCGTTTCTGGTAACCGTCCTTCTCGCTCTGTTTCAGAAGCTTCCACTGCTGGCTGCACATGACCATGCGCTCGGTGCTGGGCACGTCCTTCATGTTGGACATGAGCTCCGCACAGAACATGGAGTAGCCGTTCCTGAACATCACACAGTGAACCAGTCAACTTCATGAGCAAAGCCCACAATGCAAACATTCACCAACTAACCTGTGTCACAGTGAACTATGGATACAATTTACAGAAGCAAATTTACATGCTTTTCTCAGTCAATGATTTTTGCTACAAATGAGCAAGCAGGTTCATAACGTGTATGATAGTAGTAGCAGTGTTAATATGGACAGCAGCAACACGCACGGTGGAGGTTTGGTAGGCCTGCCATCAGATTTGTCCTTCAGCTGCCTCTCAGCCTTGGTCAGAGTGGACTTGTTGATGCCCTCCTGGGACATGTTGAGCTCTGGGTGCTGCTGGATGAACTCTCGCATCGCCTCCTGTGAAACAGTCACGAGGCAGCGTTGTACATCTGACAGTGAGCAAGCACATGTGAATAAACCAAGACACGGCAGGGAGAACGCATGAAATGCTGTATGGGGGCCTACCTCGTATTGTTTCTGCTGTTCCAATGACTTATTGATCCACTTCAGTCGCTTTTTGTCAGACAACTGTGTCCACTGCTTCCCCAGGCTGTCTTTGATATCTTTTGTGGTTGCCTGTTGGCCATTACAATGCAGTTACTTCACCTCATCACATCTAAGTTGAGTAGAATTGCATGAGTGGAAACACACAGATGCAATGACAACGTAGTTTAAATAATATGAAGCAGTGCTGTAAAGTTAACGTAAGATCTTGGACCACTGTTCTGGAGAAAAGCAGTAGGAAGAAGGCATGCCAGAAGCTTTTACTCACATCTGGGTGCGCCTTGAGGTAGGCTTTCTTCTCGTGGTTGTACCATAACTGCTGTGGTGTCTTCGGCTTCTCTGGCACATCAGAGCGCTTCATGTTCTTCATGTTTTCAATCAGGTCTGGGTGCTCCTCCCTGGATAGATATTCCCACAACACACATACACTGACTATGGCAAGCAAAAAAAACAACTGCATTAAATTTAAAAAATTTGATTGAACTTAACCGCTTTCTGATATATAAACCCTTAACCAGCTTGTCTGTATAAAATTGTTTTCAGTTTAAAGGTCTATGTCATTATTTTCCTTTCTCCTCCAAGTGCTCATATAAGCTGGGTAGAAGCAAAGAGGTGGGAGTGAAGTGATTATAAAAAATGATTTATTAATGAAATCACATTTAGTAAGCAATCATTCCTTACTCAGGCAAGCAGTGCATTTCTTTTGTAAGAAAGTAGCAGTTGAGCATGTATACACCATGCACATTTAGTGACTAGTACCTGATAGCCCTTTCATTCAAACAAGCCGACCTGATCTGTGGTGCTTTTTGTGTTGTCAGACATCTCCAGTGTACCACAGGTTAACATAATTAAAGTTAAAAAGTGAAATGCAGTTTCCATTAGAAACATTGCCTCCTTGTTTGTGTTTCATTTGATGAATGCCACCTTACTGGTGGACCCAGCCACATACCCGCCCTATGTGCACATTTAAAGAACATTTACAGTAAAGAGTAATCTGCATTCCCATATGACATTTCTCTTGCTTTTCACAATTTGAAGTGTTTTTTTCCCCTTTATTATGTGAATTAAGTGGTAAAGTCATTATAGATCATTGTGTCTTGGCCTTTGCTATGAATTTAACAAAGTAAATAATCTCTGGGGAGTTTTCAAAGCAGCAACTGACAGTAGGTGTTGTGCTGCTTTATGGGGCTATGTTGCTGAATGAATGTGTGCATTATAGTTGGTACTGTTTATGTGAGGGTTCCATGTGAATAGATCTCTCTTGTTGGTGTCTCTAAAGTCCACACACTGGGTGGTTTATCATCCTGTCTGCAGCAGCCTCTGTGAGAGTTCACAAGGTCCAAGCTGAGTATCACAGAAACAAATTGTGAACTTATACCGACATATTTTTGTTTACAATACCAACCTTCAAATTTCAAGAAAACGCTAAGGAAAACTTATTTGGTTCCTGTCATCCTTTTCCATGAAGCCAACTAGTTAATGTTGTAGTATCTTATGAAGAGCAACTGAGAAATTATTAAAAAGAAAAAGCACAAAACAAACAGAAAAGAAAAAGGCTAGAACAGATCTTTTGCAGATTAACACTGCTTCACTGCTTTCAGATATGTCTGAAATGCTGTCTGTGGAGGTTTTCAAACATTGCTCTTTATCTTATTTAAATTCATTCAAATGTTAGTGGTTAAAAAAAAGAAAAAAATGCCATCACCGAGAAGACACCAGGATGCTTCAATTGATGTCTGCTCCTCCAATGTCAAGTGGAACCTTCACATCATCACCATTACAACAATAATGGAGAATACAAGGACGAAGCCAGTTCAGCAGCAATTATGTAAGGCTTACCTGAATTTCTCCATGTTTTGTTCAAAGATTTCCTTTTCCCTCTGAAATTCTTGCATGTACTTTGCCTATTATTAAAGGAAAGAAAATACATGAAACATATTTGTCCCAACATAATGTTCATCACTAAACTGGTGAAATACAGCATGCTGATTTGCAGATTGTCACAGCCAATTAAGAGTGAAGCTGTAGACATCACAGGCAGGGTGTTTCAGCTGATGTGGGCCTGCTGAGGGCAGCAGAGGACAGAGTCAAGAAGAGCCACTTCATCAAAAACTCAAGACAGATGCACACTGCTGTACTGCTCTGTTCTGCTCCAACCCAACCCCCAGCGCACTCGACTGAATAAATTGTGTTCAAATGGCTTGCAGCAGTCAGCCAAAATCTACATTTATGGCTGAGAGCAGTGAGCAATGACAAACCTTACACCACATACTGACCAGTCAACACTGTAACTTGTGGAAATGTCTAACAAGGACTTGTCTAAGAATAATGATATTTTAACACGATAAGATTGGCCTTCGTAGTAACTAAATGGGAAAAATCATGCAGGCTCTGATGCTCACCTTCTTGCGGTCTGGGAGCTCTCTGTACTTCTTGGACAGGATCTTTGTGAGATCAAGATTGCTCATTTCAGGGTGGAGTTTGGCATACTTGGCCCTCTTTTCCATGAAGAAGCGGAAGTATGGAGTTAGAGGCTTCTTTGGAAAGTCAGGGTGTTTCTGTTTGAGAGACCAGGGAGAAGAGGGGTTTGAGGCAGATGATGCTTTTAACAAAATCAAAATCTAATTTATAAAGCAGCAAGCAAGTTTACAATTTAAATGTAGTCTGTTCCACTGTCTCACTGCTTTTGAGATTTGTTTTCTTAATAGACTGCTAAGAAACTGCTATTTCACAAACGCTGCAGAGGAATAGGACGTCTGAACATCAAACAGGCATGAAATGCATAATCACAGTTTAGCATATATCCATACCTTCAAATTTTTGCCCTTGTAGGGGTTCTTGATGTAGTCCTGTGCGTCAACAATCAGCTCTGATAATGTGCGAAATTTGCGTACCTGGACCAATCACATAGAAGGATGAAAACAGCAGTGGCATCAATCAACAAATGGCAAAGTGACCAAAAATACTAAACAGGACAGATGACCATCTGTTTTTTAAATTATTTTGAAGCTGTTTAATACTGAAGAAAGACTCCAATAATTCACCCCATCTTCCCACACCGGCCTACCTCCCGTGACACTTCGAGCCACTTCTGCTTGCACATCTCTGCAGAATAGTGATTGAAGGCCACCTTCTCCCAGTCCAGGTGCGACTCTGCTGTCTTGTACTTGCTGAGGTCATTCTGTGGAAGGTTGCCCTTCATGCCATCCAGCAACTTCAGCAGGTCATCCTTGCCCCAGGCTAGTTCCCCAAAACACAGAAAATATCCACAGGCACAGAGGTCAGCTAGGGCACTGCAAAAGCCTTCCATTTACATAAAACCTTGCAAACCATCTCCAGTTGGATACTATGTACACAAAGCGCAGTTGTTATACACAGATATTAAAAAAATGGAAAAGCTAACTGCTTATATACACACTATCACAAGAATATACTAAGTATAGCTCTCATTCATTTATTGTATTACACTGATAAAATATCAAAGAGGTAAGCCATTTGGTTAAAATGTGTTTACACCAAAATATTCTCTTTTTTTACCATCTTACACCCAAATTTAATATCACTTGTGAATTTAAAAAATACAACTAAAAACACTTCTAAGTGTACCTAATTTCACCTCACATTTATATCAATACCAGGTTCTATATTTCCAGAGCTGCTCTGGAGTTGAGTCAATAAACAAGTGCTCCATATGACTGGTGTAAAGATGCATGCAATTCATTTGTTGCAG
Source organism: Megalops atlanticus (assembly GCA_019176425.1). Taxonomy (NCBI): domain Eukaryota; kingdom Metazoa; phylum Chordata; class Actinopteri; order Elopiformes; family Megalopidae; genus Megalops; species Megalops atlanticus. The sequence goes on along the minus strand of CM032875.1, from coordinate 40,400,853 downwards.
GTCATCCCTGGAGATAAAGAAACCCTAACACCGGCGCCTTATTTGCTCAATGACATCATATATTAGTTTTGGCATTGCGCTTATGTTTTGTGCCCTCTGGATGACCCCCTTGCAACACACTGTAACGGATGTTAAAGTGCTGTGTTTGAACTGAGCTCATAAAGCGTCAGGTCTGGACTGCACTCATGAATGAACATTTTTTGGTTGCCACCTCACCTTGATCTTTAGCAGAGGTTTCCATTTCTCCATTCATTCTCTGCACCCTCTTATCTGCAGGATATCAAAAATAATAATGACTGTGGTGGTAATGATGATGTAAAACTCTGAAAAAATACAGATAGGCATACACTCAGATTCACATCTGCATCTGAAAAGCGACACATATTGATAACTGTTTTAGAAACATGATCTGAATCTCCTTCCCTAAGAAGTTACCAACTAAAGTTCAGTCTTTTTTCTAATTTGACACACCATCTCCTATAATTTTGCACACACTGCCAAGAAAGACCATTCATATATTCACATCTTGCAGATTGGTAACAACTATATGGCAAGATATTCATTTAGCATCATATGTTCCACCTCACAAGACTGAATCAATCCAGAAATGTTGCCATCAACTTGATTCACCCATTTCATAATAATATTTATGAAAATGAACACTATTCTTCAGTCCTTTGTTCCTACTATGGTTGTAATAAAATACAGAATTAGAACCAGTTCTTTTGATTGTTTTAATGATTGTTTGATTGTTTATCTTCACATTTTCTTAAACTCAAAATGCATAACGTCATCCTTTTCAAATCATTATTAATTTTGTTAGATACAACAGAAAGTAAAATAATTATTTAGAGAGCTGAAATTTAATCTCGAACACTTTATTAATAGCACTTTAAACAGCAACGCACATTTTCAACTATTCAATTCCTAGGATCTTAGGGTTAATATGATCCAGCCCAACGTGATGTTTAAATGTTCCTCATTACACCGCCCATCTAAGCGTTTTCCACTACACAAGACATGTTTATAGCTAGGTTTGTGACGGATTCGGACCTCAAAGCACTCAGTACACTGCATCGCACAGCAGGGGGAAATTGCCTCTGATAAGCTATTTCGTCAACTGCGTTATTGCTTTTCATCCTTTCCCGATCTCTGCTTCTTCCATGCGATCTACTCTGACTGAGGATTTTGGGGCTGGTCGGATGGTGCGGGAGGAGGAAGCGAACACGCAACTGTATGACGGGCTGCAGCAGGCAACCAGCTGACCACGGAAGATCTGCTTTCGGCTCCTGCTAACGGGGAAATGGTGCCGGGATCAGTGGCTCCACTGCAAAATGCCCGACTCGCCTCGTAACGCACACCCACAGAGAGCGGAGCCAGCTTACGCAATGGTGCTCGGCAATCTCTCTTTACCATGCGTCTTAGCACAAGGGGACAAGGACATATTTCCCTCGATAAAATAGCTAATAGAATCACTCGCTTCGATTAAAACTAACGAAATCGTTGCTAGTAAAGGCAATTTAAATGCTTTTCATACAAATCAGAAAAAATAATGGTTCGTTCTTTCTCCGGCGGTGTGTTGTCGGTTCAGAAATAAATGGCGGCCGTGACAAAAACTCACCGAGCCATAGCTGGCTAAGCCGCGTATTCTGCCGATTCGGAAGGTTAGGGTTTATCGGTAGCCAACTACCCTGCAACAGTAGTGCTCGTGTCGCTATTAACTTGACCTTATTCGTAACAATTCAGTTAATCATTAATGGATGCCTTTTAAAATGCAGTCTTTTGCCTGTTACATAGGCAGGTTAAAGCATTTCTCTGCTTCTACAAACCAGGTGTTCTATCCAAACTAGCTTGAACCCGTTAAAAATTAATAATATGTAGTTAACACCGCAGCAAGACAATAATATCGAATTAGCTACGTTATTATAACTAGATTGTGACAAAGTGGTTCTGTGCGTGAATCTATCCATTCTTAAGATGGCTACAAGGCTAGACCCAGTAAGCAAGCTTTTGTTCAGGGAGACGCTGAGGTCCCTCAAGCCAGTCTGGCTAGAAGTGTTTCGCTCGTATTTACTAGCAAACTGCTTAACCTTGGCATTCGACACTATTTATACTGACACTAAATTGTGTAGCAGTATGTTAAAGTTAAAAGTTAAACTTGAGTAGCCAAAGCTTAAGTTTTGTTAACGAAATGTCACGACCAGAGAACTGGAGCGGCAGGTCTGGCTAATACAAAGCTGAGGTGCGGAGCAGTGCTGGCGGCGCCGTGTTGTTGACCTCTACGAATCTCAAACGGGGAAACTGCACATAGATCACATTGTAGACGCATTGTACAAACCAGTACAGAATTATTCAGCTAACATTTAATTGTATGCGTATTGTGTGCGGCGAAGAAACACTTACCCTTTTTTTAAATCGTGCAATGGAACCCGACTCCGTGAGCTGTGGGGCAGGGGTTCAGCAGCGGTATGGCGGCACTACGGTCTTCAAAGGCTGGAGGGGCAAAACAAAAAGGCAAAATAACGCGCAATATTCCAACAGACCAAAACTGGATAAAGATTGTCTACAGTTAGAAAATATTTTTTTCAAAGAACCGAAAGGCGTAGGTTATTTCTAGTTTGGTTTGATTTTGACACTATTCAAGGTTGCCTTAAAAATCTCGCATCCGAGAGGGAAAGCAGTGAAGCTAGCTGTTGCTACTAGCATGGCGACTCGGCGAGGACGAAGAACCGCCATGCTCGGAGCCTCACATACCGTACGCTGCTAACTGGTTGCAGATGCAAGCAGTGAGAGAAAATCGGCTTAAAATAAAACCATAGCCCTTACTAACCTGACCAAGATTGTCGACTGCCCTGTAAAACACTGGTAAAACGGAAGCGAGACGGTGTCTTTTCGCGAACGTGGCTTTGGCGGGTCTGGCTGAGCCGAAAGAGAGGCAAGCCTTTACGGTGAGAAATTAAACTACGATCCCAGATGGCTAACCAGCGAGGCGGCGGGTTATCCCTGTGACCACCGCGTGGAGGTCTAGGGTTGAGGAATCAGAATTTTTTTTACTGATAGGAGAAATCTATCGTAGAATCAGTCTAATCTTCCGTAAATTAGCTCGAAACGAGCAAACACCAGATTTACCAAGGCATTTCAGTACTCAAGACTAAAACATCTAACTTTTACCCGAGACCTAAAACCGAAAATCGGCATGGCGACCTCGAAATGCACCCTTCCCTTTCAGGAAATATGGTAGTCAAACAACGCATTTTTCAAACTAAAGGCCAAAATAAACTATAATGTATAAATAAACACACAAACGTTTTGATCTATCCGATTTGGTGATGCTTTGTTGAATTTTCAAATGTTCAAATTAATTGTGTGTATTTGAAGCGGCTGGGTGCCTTACCTGTCTCAGTGCGCGTGTCGAGCTCGTTGTGGTAGGGTTGGGTTGAATGTTAGCCAGCACTGCGCCGCTGGTCCAGGGCAGAGACACTCCAGTCCCCGCAGAGATGGGAACTTCCCCCGCCTCCATCTCACTTGCTCTCTCCCTCTGTCTCTTCCAGTCAGCGGCCGGCACTCTCAAACCAGCCATTCTTCTTCCGTGCGCTGAGGCATCCACAACTTCTCTCCTCTCTTCTATACTCTTGTTCAACTATCGTCGTATTTTTGTTTCGCTTTTTTCCTGTTTTGTAGCTTTCTGCAATTCAGTTTTCGTTCATTATACGAAATAACTTTTCGTTCTGTTTTGACAGGAGAATGAAGACTTTTTATTAAACGCGTTTGAAACATTATTTTAATGTCGAATAAAAACGTTAAATAGAACAAGTGAAATAAAGTTACGTTAAAATGTTCCTCTGTGTCTACCGTGACTTCTCAATAATAATCTTGGTCCACAGTATTGTTGACCATTTCCGAAAGCGAAACACAGTGAAAAGCGACTTTCATTGATAGTCTTGAGCGTTGCATTTTTTCTCCTTTGCATAGTCTATTTGGCAGCTTCATTTTTCATTTAATTTGTCTCAACTCCACCTTGCCTGTTTGTGGGCGGCTCCTAAACCAGCCAATCCTGGAGGCAGAATCCCCTGAAAATGAATGACATTCCAATAAGCGCGCAGGCTCGTGAAACTTCAAAGGAGTGGCAACCTGCCTGGTTGTCTCATCGGGAGCTCATTCTGGATATGTGTATATAGCGTGTACAGTGTATAATGACAATGCAGTGTATTCAGGAGGGCAGAAGCTGCAGATAACTTGATTTTTTTTTTAACAGTGGTCTGTATGAAAGCGAGAGACTCGGTCGCAAGCAATACAAACGTGTTGTTACGTTGTTGAAAACGATACAGCACTTTTTCATGCGGATTTCAGTTGCGCGGATATGTCTGGTGACAAGTTTGTTGTAGGCCACACAATACTGTACACAGTCGACTAATGTCATTCCAAGTCGTGACCTATTAGATGGGGCTCCATACATTGTTTATTTACAATGCTATTTTATTGCTGGAAGTAGTTGTTATGAATGTGGATTACAATTGTCTCATTGTCACAGACAGAAAGAATGTGTCTTTTTAAAAATGAATAACAGGCTTTTGTTTTTTATCTGAAGCTCTTTAATGGGTACCTAATCACCACATCAATTACACTGTCTGACAAACCAATATAAAATACAACTAAATGTATACACTCAGCCAGTTCCTCCCCCTGAACATTTTTTCTAGATATGTTGTTTCCTTGATTTGGGGATAGAAATATTTACATACTGTCCAAAATAAGTTCACATAAAAAGCAATAATCATGACATTCCATCCACTCTCACAGAAAGACACTTGTAGGAGGCCACAAAACAACAGACTGAACTCAGTAGTGCCTCCCTTTTTCCTGCATTCTCTGGCAATACACACAAAAACTTTGGTGGCATAAATAATGGCCATAAATACAAACTTATGTCATTAATTGTAAAGGCATAATAGTTCCTTGAGAACATACTTTATAAAGGGATACATTTGTCAAATTGAAAGACTGTAAAAAATGTAAAATTACACTGACACACTTGTTTAACATGACAACCCCAAAAGGAATAAATCACATAATTCAGCATTATAACACATTATTCTAACAACAAATTAACATATCCCAAATAAATTTCAGTGAACAGACTGTCATATATTAATTAATGGGGGCAAGAGCTCTTAGAACAGACATGAAAGTCTGAAACTGGAAGGAAAATAGGCAAATATGTTAGTAGGTAAATACTTTTACAACAGGGATGTTTTTAGTCATTTAAATAGTACATAATACATTTGATTAAAATTTATTTAAATCTGAAAGGCACTATCCTGAGAGTTCTTGTTTGCCACACAAAAAAGTAATCATGCAGTCAAACAACATTAGAAAAAAACTTTGGTCACATTGAAAGACATTTTTAAATTTTCTTGCACGCTGGTTTTAGCCCTTTTATTCAATTACAGGGTCCCCTGTTATTGAAAGTGAAGAAGTCCAGCTGTTCACAATGGCATCTGAGACTCATAGTACACATCCTGCCCTGGCTCCTCCTCAAATGTCACTTTGGCATCATCTGCATCCAGCTGAGGAAAAACAAAGCTAGGGTAAAACTGACATGCAAGCAATTGTCTACAATAAGAAAAACACATTAATATGCACATATACTCTGCTTATTTCCTTTAATGCTCATAATAACATCATCACTGAAAACATCTATATCAAATAAGAAAAAATACAAAATGATAGTTTCAATCAGCTCAGTTGTAATTGTCATCCCAAATCCAGACAATCCTGCTGCTTAATTATGAGATTATTATGATGGTGGTGTTGGAGTGAATAAATGACCATGTCTGTGGTGAAAAGGGGAAGTGCAGACTGCCCAATTGTTGCCACTTACACATTTCATCTCCAGCTCAGTGAATACCCGGCCGGTCATGAACATTCTCAGAGGGATGGTGAGGATGAGTACGAAGGGCAGAGCAAGGGAGGCCGGGCTGGACTTCACCATCCACAGCACTGCCAAGCACACCATCTGGATCAGAGTGAACATGTGCATCCTGCTGGTCTTCACCTGTGAGAGCGAGAGATAGGTGAACACAAGGCACATGATTTCTAATGCCTATTTTCACATTATTTTTGAGAGAGAACATGTAGGACAGAGAGGTGTAGGAGAGGACAATGATTAAACAGTGGCACAGAAAGAAATTGTTTTGACAGAAGGAGGTAAACATCATTTCGCAAAATTTTTTACATGATCAATGCTTTGATCATGGAATGCTTTGTTACAGATCTAAAAACTCACTCCAAATTTGTTATTATAGGACCCATAAATAATTTGCCATAAATATATATTGGGAATATATATATTAGACAATATATTTTTAGCTCAATCAATATTCTGGCAGTATTTAGATTATTGCTGCTTTGGTATATTGCAATATACTTCTGCTTGTCATAAATGAAAATTGTATTTACTTTAGGGCTAAACAACATTTTTTCAATATATTACAATTACAATGATGTTTTATTGTCATAGGGGTCAGCGTATCAGCACATTAAATGATGACTCCAGTATTAGAAAACTGGTAAAAAAAAATACAGTATGGTGCCATTATTAAATAATAGGGGACAGATTTGTGTGACTGGATGTGATGTGGAGGGTAAGAGGGAAGCCCTTCTGATGGACAGTGGGTGGGAAGACAGGGGGCATGCACAATAAAGGATGTGGTTGATATGGAGTTTATGAAGAGGCAGGACAGTTCAGACTGTGGAGACAGAAGCAGAGAGAGGAGGGAGACTGCAGGACACTAGGGCCAGGATATGAAGAAATGGAATGGAAACATCAGCAAATTAGAAGTGAGGCTATTTACCATGGTGGCATAGGGATCCGATGGGTGGTACTTCTTGGGTATAAGCAGGAGTAGAATGCGGTCCCACAGCTGGATCCCACTGAGGGAGGTGATACCCATGTAGAGGAAGATCCCAAATAGAGCCGTCATGGGGATCATCTTCAGAATGGGCTCCATTAGAATGGACAGACCTGGTAACCAGAGGAGCACAGCAGGCCGCTGAGATAAAGGACATTTAGTCCTAGGAAGTGTGAAATGATCGTCGTATTACTTCTTCAAATTTTAAGTTGTCATTTCCCCTGTGGTCCACATCATTAAAATCCCAGTGAACATGTGGAAGGCATGTGGTTAAGGACAGGTTAATGATGCCTGACAGGATGAAAAGGACTCACCAACCAACAGTGCCACGAGAATGCCACTGACCCGCTGTTCCAGAACTTTCTCTATCTCAGGTTTTGGCCCCTTGCTCATGACGGTGAGGGCGTTGGCATGGGTGACAGAACGCACGGTAGCAGCACTCAGCCAGGGCACACCAAATATGGCGCTAAGGCCCCCCATGCTGACCAGGATCAGCAGGTCCAGGTGAAACCCAGAGCCTTTTACCATCTTCCTCTCCGGCTTGCTCACAATCAGTCTGCCAGGGCACATCCACGGACAGAAGGTAAGGCACATGTGGAGGCTGACACTTGAACCAAGTGAGGCCAGGCTTGAAAACACTACAATGCTCACAATGGATGTCACTCTATAGGTCTTCTTTATGGGCAATTAGTTAAATGTGAAAACCCAGAGCATGAGAACCTAGTGGAAATCACAGAAGACACCCACACTCCCTTCAGGAGCTGAGCTGTGCTCATATGAGGCACACTATCTTTAAAAAATAGTTTGAATCAACTGAACAGCATGTCAGTGAGGAACATCACCCACGTGGTGATCTGGGACTCCAGGAATATGAGGATGAAGACGAGCATCGCCGGGACTACGCAGCCGAACATCATCCAGACCGGAAATGCTTTCTTCTCACCCAAGGGGTTGATGAGCCAGCCCCTTTCCTTAGGGTTGGATACCTGCAGACCCTTGGGCACCACTAGTTTCTGTGTGGCATGAACAGAGGGGACAAACAGACAATGTCAACCTAACTTTTACAGGGTTGCAGGACCACACCCTTGCAAGTCAGACAATTTGGGACATGTTACTATAAAAACAGAAGTTCCTGTTAATATGATCCGATAAATCCTCTGCTTAGTAAATTATGACCACAGTGAACACACAGCTGAATTCCCCCACAATCACTGGTTTTCTCACTTGACAATATTTTTAAAGGCAGCATTTCATTACATTCCGCTGAGCAGAGGAACAAGCCAATTTATCAGGATCCTAACTTGTAAGGACATCCTGTTTCATGTCAGCAGTAAGATGGGTAGCAGGGCTTTGTCTTAGAGACACATCCAAAGGTAAAGCCAAATTACTCTCTTTTCCATTAATCCTGTGGACCCCAGTTGTGGTACCTGCAAGGCAGTGCTCACCTGAGTATAGGCATCCTCAATGTTAATGTCCACAGCAATCATGACGAAAATTGCGATGGGGACACCGAAATCTCCAATCAGGCGGCGGATCTGGAGATACAGAAGGCAATAAGCTCAACATACCAAATTGCATTGGCAGATCAACCACAGACATACATAGAATGCAACATAGAATGCTGATGAAAAAAGGGGCTTCTGAGTGTCTTTTATCCTCATGCTCATATCCTCATCTTCACACATGTAGCCAACATAGGTAAACTGTACTTGCCCAGACAGTGTATATGCTACTGTACATATATGTTGTGCTGGTATGATAATGAAATATGCTATTATTCATACAGGAAAAGTATATGCATACTAAAGGTTTTCACACATTAAAATCCAACTGCATTTCTCCAGTCATAATCATATTCTTATGCATTTCGGTAACACCACCAACACTTACTTTGCCAGGCAGGAAATGGCCATTCTTGAATTGCCTGAGGAAGAATGCAATGAAGAAACATCCGAACATGAGGCACATGGAAAGCAAGGCAGTGTTGGGGTATGCTCTCTCCCGGCGAAAAATCAAGTTGGTAATGTTGCCGGTAATGTTGTCCACAATGTGTTTGTGGTCAAAAACAGGGTGGAAGGGGTCTTCCGCACTGCTGTTCAGGTGCTCATAGTTCAGAGTCAGAGGGTGTGCTTTGAAAATCTAGACACAAGAGGGAAACACAACATGATTTCTTTCACATTAGAGATAGTGAAGACAAGCAGTGTCAGCAAGCAAGAGGACCAATTGAAACAGTGGCATAAACTTAACAAGAGATATGGAAAATGCACACAGAAGAAAGGAAAGAAAATAAAGATGACATGGAGGTATAAGAAGAACAGATGGGGGGAGGCAGGCGTGTCACAAATGCAAGGGAGAGATGGGTTGGATGGGGGGTGTATGTACCCTGATGAGCTTGGCAAACGTCTCGTAGATGAAGATGAGGGAGATGAGGATGGAGAAGATCTCTTGTGTGAAGCGTGAGATGAACCGGACCAGGAAGCTGCCCTCTACAGCGACGATGACCACCACGATGACCACCAGCCAGACTCCCACCCACACCCGGCCCACAATGTACTCGATCCCCTGCGACTTACAGAACTGACAGCAGGCATTCAACATTATTAGAATGGGGCTGTGCACTTCCGTGCATTTGGTGATGTGAGTTTAACGCAAGAACCAACTAGGATGATCTGGGCTTTTCACAATCACAGTCACAGTCACAATCAAAACCTTCAGCATAGTTCATGTTAAAGAAAAACAGGCATGACCACCACTGCAAAAGATGATAACAGAAACAATGTGCTGTTTTCTCTTAAGTATAATGAACTGAGTTTGAATGTTTAATGTAAGGTGAGCACTGTTGGAGGCTAGTAACAGTGGAAGGAAGAAGCCCTAGCCTGTGGAAGGCACTCACTGCAAAGAAGGCTTCTTCAAAGACCAGCAGAGGTCCGGAGAAGCCAATGACCAGGACAGGCTGGGCTGCGATGAAACAGAAGATGATGCCCTGGATGGCGGTGGAGATCATCAGCTCGGACACACCCATCATGTTATCCGTCTTGTCAGCTGGAAAGGGCACGGTTGCGAAGGGGGCAGAAAGGGCAGGTCAGCTGACAAAGTGAGGCCTAACTGGTGTTTTCTTTCTCATCACACCGGCCAGCGTATGAGATGCACACCCCACCACACACTCAGCGGAGCAGCTCACCCAGCAGGCCCCCGAAAGTGATGGCAGGCGACAGGGCGGCGAAGTAGATGAAGATGACAGCAGCCAGGACCTGGGCGTTGAGTGCGTCGGTGATGTCGCTGACATAGTGGCGGTATCGTCTCCTCAAGTCTTTCATCATTCCACCGAACGGCCGCCCAGTTCGTGCCAGAGGGTCCTCCAGTGGCGCCACATCAGCTTTGGAAACTAGCAAAAATACACTGTTGGTTTTACTTCAAAAGAAAGACAAAGCCATCTAATGACACACACTTTGAGTTTACTTATTGTACTAAATGGAAATTAAAATGTTGTCTATTACCAAAGCTTAAAATGTTGTACACATAAACACAGACCATGTATATGTGTTGTTGTATGTGTGCTTGCGGGTGTGTATGTGTATGGAAGTATGTGAGTGTATGTGTGTACAAGTGTGTGTGTGTCTATATAAATTGGAGGCAGTGTAGCATAGTGGTTAAGGAGCGGGCCTCTTAACCAAAAGGTTACGTGTTTGATTCCCCACTAGAGCACTGCTGCTGTACCCTTGACCAAGGTGCTTAACCCACAATTGCTTCAGTCAATATCCAACTGAGATGGATAACATTGTAAAAAATTACAACCGGTGTAAGTCACTCTGGATAAGAGCGTCTGTTAAAATGCCAATAATGTAATATATGTAATATATAATATAATATTATATACGTATGTGTGTATATAGTATCTCTGAGTGTAAGAGAGTAAAACAGTGTCTTATTGTGTGTTTGTATTTGTAAGTATGAGTGCCAGAGTATGTGAGTGTCTATATATGTGTGTATGTAGTATGTAGTATGTTTGAGTATTTGCATATGTGTGTCTGAGTGTGTGTGTGCATGTGTAAATGTGTGTCCTCACTTCTGCGGGTCTTTGCATTGAGGGACAGCAGAGGGTCCGCAGGGCGCCGGCGGTCCTGCAGGAGCTTCTTCTGGAAGCCAATTATGGACTTCAGCATGGACTCGTTCTGAATTTCTGTGGGCGGGATCACAATGCTGCAGTCCATGAACTCGGCGAGGGCGTCCGTCAGCTCGCGTTCACCCTGGGCCTGGAACGCTGCTTGGTTGAACACCTGGGGGACAGAGCCCAACAAACTGGAATGTGACCTGGTGATGCATCGTAAGCCCATTCCTACCTCTTCCCCATATCCCAGTTCCCCTGTTCTCCCTCACCAAATGATCATTTTCTATTACACCCCTTCTCTCCTTCTCCTCATCTTTCTACCTCTTCCGTCCTCTCCCTCCCTCACCTTGTCTGCCATCAATGCTGCCATGGCCCGTCCCATCTCATGGTAATCCATGCCAATCTGGCTGGGTCCCACCAGCACGAAGATGAAGCGGACCGGCACTGGCGCCTCCAGAGCCGACTCCAGTACCACTGCCTCCTTCAGCCTCACAAAGGCAACAATGGGCTTCTGCAGGAAGTCCAGCGTCCCTGACACCGACATACAACAGCATTCTCGCCATCACTGCGGCACACTCACAGACACTATGCACTCTGTTTAGCCATGGCTTGCACCGGCCAGTCATTCAAGATCTCTGGAATTAAAGTTGTGATAATATTTGTTTTATTTCATTTTCACCCCTAACACTGCTTTTCTTTCGATTAGACAAAAAGACTGATTTGATGAATTATTGTTGTAGAATAGGTGTTAATTATTTGGAAATACATCTGTTCAGACTTAAAAATAATTTCCAGCTATTTCAAAAAAGAAGAGCAACTTAATTGCTGTGAAGAACATTTTGCAGAGGGGATATTTGCATTTTATTTGTGTTAGTGTCTGTGGTTTACCCACAGGCTATCTAGTAATTCGCAGCTTGCTTCTATGCTTCACAGTTTGCAGTTAGTTGTTTCCTCGGTTTCACACTTACCTACAAGAACCATTGATGCCTCCACAGCATCAGACGCGTCCCTCTAGAATAGGGGTTAAAAATCCAGGGGTCAAAGTTCATGAAAACACTCCAGCCACACACAACTGTTAGCCACACACATATTTTAGCCCACCACCATTGCATTCATTCATTCATTTATTCATTCATTCATTCATTCATTCATTCATTCATTCAATCAGTCATTCCCTTCGGCCTCAGTGGAATGGATAACAAAAACTAACAGAATTAAGGGGAGGCATGAAGAAGGGTGACAAAGCAGGAGAGTGGCCTTACCCTCTCTCTGACGGAGAAGGACTCCATCTCCATCCCAGCAGCAAGGGCCTGCGTTTCCTTTGGCTGTGATTGGCTGCAGACAGTGGCACGCATCTCAAAGTCAATATCAAATGTCAGACTGAACTGACATTTACCCAGTATGCAGTGAAATCTCCCAGTGAGCGTGGTGCAGGGACGCCTCCAACTGTGCTATGGTTGGTATTAAGACTTGTGGGAAAACTGTGTTATGGCTACAGTGCTCTGATGCGAGGTACAAGGTAGTAAGGAGAAACAGTCGTATGACAGCAATTTTGCCACAGTGCAGACCAGGTACATGAGTCTACTACAATCCAGGTATGACAATACACTACATTCCAGTGGTGTCAGAATAATACATTCTTTCGCATCAATACAATACAGTATAGCTGCACAGATGTGCTAGAGGGTGTAAGTGTGTGTATATGCGTGTTACCTGCGGTTTTGCAGCAGCGACTTCAGCACACCGTCACGGTCACTCTGGCGGATCTCCTTCTTGTTCAGAAGCTCGTCCACTATCTTGTCAGCAATGCTGCTCAGGGTGCGCTCCTCGCGGTCCAGCATTACCACACCTGGATACGCAGGGGCAGGCAGATGGAGAGAGGAATGAACAGTGGACACGAGGGACAGCAAATCAGAGAGATGAGAAAAGGGGGGGTGGTAGACACGGGTAGAAAGAACAATCAGAAACTCAGCAGGGACAAAGGGAACAAGAAAAAGGAACAGATGAAAATCAAATTGAAGCAAAACAGCAAATGTGACATTTGCCGCAGAGTCCCACACAAGCCCATTGTGCGTGTATGTTTGTGAGTTTGTGTGCATGTGCGTGGACACATGTACGTGTGTGTTTGTGTGTGTGTTTGTGAGTTCATGGGAGAGGGAGCATGTCAGTGTTTCTGAGAACCAATATGCTTGTATGCGTGTGTCACAGTTTCAGTGCATTTGTGTGTGTGTGTTTGTGTGTGTGTGTGTATGTTTGCTTCCATGGCATACGTGCCAGAGGAGATAACATTCAAGCATTACAAGAGTCAGAATTCTAAAAGCCCCAGAAGAGGAAGATTGACACTGGACTTCATCTGTGTTTCTCTTTTCATTCAAGTCCATATATATTGTACGTTTTCTAACATATGTAAGTAATTAGTCACTATGTACAGGCTTTTAACTTGCTATCATCAATAACTGAGTTTTCTACTGTTCGGGAAAGGGTTTTGACTCCAAAAGAATGAAATGTCAAGCCACCCTCTTACACATGATTCTAAAAATGAATTACGAGAGTAGGATTAAATTATGTAAACAATACAATTGTACACAAATACAAATATTTAAACCTTCAGGAATTTAAATCACATAGGAATACAAAAGATAGCTATGCCCCAACAATTTCAACTCTTTTTCGCATGTATTAAAACTCGAAGGTTCTCACAGTGTTGCACTAGTAGATACACTCCAAATCCTAGATACATTTCGAAAACCTAACTCTTTGCGCCATCTAGTGGTTGATTTGTAAATAACAGCGATCACCCAGGTGTGGAAAAAATTCCAGTCATTCATTAACTTCTAGGTAGGTTGGCTGTTGACAGGATGTTCCTGATTTCTAGGGACAATTTGTGATTTATTTCCAGAAATAACCTGTCCCCTAAACCACCCTTGCTAAGCAACTCATAAAATACCACTAAAACAGAATTTACACATAAACTACATCATTTCATTTTGTGCAAGCTAACTTGTGCTGTCTGGAAGTGATATAAAGAAATATTACTAAGAAAATCACTATTCTTCAATAGCAAAATTCTGTTCTATTCTATTCTATTTCTGCATTATCTTTATCTGGCTTAAGGCTCATGTTGATTGTTTTTCACATTAATGTCTTTACGCATTAAATGTGAGAAATATAAAATAAATACAATATCCACAAAGATAGCCACAGTGATATCCAAAAGGTACATTGCTGGCAAGATGTATAAATCTCTTTTATGAAATAGATAAAAATTTACATTCAATTTGTATCCAAATTTGTGTAAAATTGCTTTGTTCTGTTTTAAACCATTTTAAACTGAGTGGGATACCCTCCCCCCTTTCAGTCTGTTTCAAAGCAGTGAGCAGTTTGACATTTCAAGCTTTTAGGAAGTTTATTTCCCATCAGCGGGAACCTAAAAATAAAATGATTACCCATAGCTGCAATATATCATCTGAATTCATGGTCTCTGCTGCCGGTAATGAGGTACGCGTGGTCATATTGCCTCATGTCCTCTCACCTGCATTCACAGTCTCACCTGTGCTCATGGTCGCACTTACTCTTGTGGTCAGCCCAGTGTTCATGGTCTCACCTGTGCTCATGGTCACATCTACTTTCATGGTCAGACGCTTTGCTCATGGCCTCACCTGTGCTCATGGTCTTGCGTAGCTGGATCAGGCTCTTGAAGGTCAGGTAAGAGATATGAGAGGGGCCCCAGCCGCCCGCCTCTGGGTCGTAGTTCTCCTCGTACCCCACCCATCGCCCGGTCTCCTGCCAGTAGCCCTGCTGGTTCTGGTCCTTCATGAGTTCGTTCAGCTCCACGTAGGCCTGCAGGACGCAGAGAGCACATGAGGGGTGCAGTTCACAGCAAAGATGGCTGACATTCAGCCCCAGTGGACGCACTGTAGGACGCCAGCACTGGCCACACCAATAAATCACAAACACACGCAGGTCTGAAGAACAGTCTGGAGGGCTCCTTCATGCTCAGCTCTTTGCAACGCGTGACCTGTGGCGTGGAGACAGCATGCAGCTCGTGTCTACAGCGTAAACACATTGGCTGAGCTCCTGCCTGTCCGCTGGGCTCCACTGCTGTCGGCTGGTGTATGTGAGCAAAATGAGGGGCCATGTTTGAACTGTAAACATGTGGTGTGTGTGTGTGGCACAGGAGCAGGCTCTGTAGGAGAGCTAGTGGGGAGGGATGCTCTCTGAGTGACTAGTGTCTGCAGTCTGCACGCTAGCGGAGGATGTCAATTATAATAAAGTCATTGGCCCTCCATATGCTTATGATAGGGGAAAATAACAGTCATCTACATCTGATACAAGCACCACCCTAGAGGCTGGCAAGGGGTCTATCATGTTCAAATCTACTGCCTCCATTCAGAGGTCTTTGTGTGGAATGATGCCAGCTTGTTGAACTTCTGCAAATATTCAGCTGCATTTCTTACATTTTATGAGATCCACTTACCTGGCAGTTTGCTCTGGAGTTGGCGTTGGTGTTCACGTTCAGTCCAGCTAAAACACAAAGAGGAGGATTCTAATTCATTCAACTTACATGCTCCCTTCCATGATGCTTATTTCTGACCTTGGTCTGCAGTTAAGTTTGTAATGTGTATAAGCAAGTGTTTTCTTCTTTGAAACAGTTGAACAATGTATTGAAGTTGTTAAAATTCTTAATATGCACTGACTCACACATGCACATATACTCATACACATGTGATCGTACGCGCACACACACACACACACACACACATACACACACAGAGCAAATGCTCACCGACCAAGACCTTAGAATAGACTTGAGCACATAGTTGTTCCTGACAACAGTCTTGACTATTTCCAAAACAGCCCAGCTGTCCTCCCAGCACCACAAGCAGGTAATGATCTGGTGTACATCAAGTACCAGATCCAACTGACACAGCATTGTCTGGAAAGACATCAACCCTGCTACTGCGTGTGTGTGTGTGCGAGGGTGTGTGTCTTTTGGTTTGTGTGTGTGTCTCTTTGTGTTTGTGTGTTTGCATTTTTCTGTGTCCATATGTGTACCTGCCGGTGTTTGTTTTCTGAATGGGATTTATTAGCCTCCCTCATACTGGCAGGACAGCAAAATATGGGCCGTAGGATGTGAGAAGGCTAAATGGAAAGTGGGTTATTCGTGAGGTGTTAAGAAATTGAGGAACATACAGTTTCAAATACCTCTTGATTATACTGTCCAGATGTTGGATGCCATGTCATAAGTGTGCATGTGCAGAAACAATATGGAGGTCTATGAATAAACAGAATCATCTTCATTCCATTAGTTTGCTAGTCTGTTCCTCAGCCAACATTAGTGTGTTCTGTTCCTTTCACATTAAAAGAATGACTATCAAGTCTCCCACTTTCTCAGCCCATAGATTTATTTAACCTATAAAATGAGAATAATGTAACCGTCACCACTACTGCAGTTCTTTTTACTGTAATTATTGCTACAATAAGTGATTATTCAAATGAAACATTTTTATTCACTGTCCAATTCCACCTGTTCTGCACTTGATGTTTGACAATGCTTTCCAATGAACGCTGTTGTCCAGTGTGGTGTTTGTCACCACACTTATAAGTACGTTAATTAAGTGGCTACTGTAGAGTTATTCTGCTGAAACAGCAAAACCTGTGACCCATGAATCAATGCGCTCAGATACACAGTGATGTCAAATATCCCATAAATGCAGTTTTGGTCTTTAACCAGCTTCCCACTGCTTTGGATTTTTTTCATAGCTGATTTATTGCATGTAGAGTATCACAAAATTACAAAGCACGGCACGTCACCCTGTATAACTGCTCTAGAAAATTTGGTGAGGACACAGCACTTACCTTTGCCCAGGTACCAACCGACCAGCAGTGACTGACCACCAACGTGTAAAAAAAGTGTGACCAGGCTATATATATGCTTTCCTCCCCTCCATACCCAGGCCCCTCAATGAGCAACACACACACACACACACACACACACACACACACACACACACACACACACACACACACACACACACATGCATTCCAGCGTGTGTCTGATTCCACTCATAATATTGATAGTAAACAGCGCCACTTGATAACCAAAGACCGGTCAGGCAGTGTAATTATCCCTGCTGCTCTTATCATTCTTTTAGGGCTGTTTGGAATATATACAGGCTGGGATGACAAAACCCCACTCACCTTCAAGGTCTGGGTAGATGGTGATCCTCTGGAAGTAAGGGTCACGCTCCTGCTGCTGATGCAGTTCCAGGTCAAAGCTGCCACTGTGGCCCGGCAGGGACCTGCAGGGTGAGTGGGCAGAGAGCTGTCATCTGGGCCAGCCGAGACTCAAGGGAGGCTGCTCCCTCTCCACATCACTTCACTGCACCTTTCTGCCCTCAAAACGTCCCCCAAAATATATGTGTGAGAAAGGATGAACTATCTGCAAAGCAGTGCAATCAATCCTGATACAGAGAGAAGAATCTGGGATTTTGGATATGCTCCCTCAACGGACATACAACAGCACTGCAGATTTAAATGTGGTAATGAATTTTATATTTGTTTTTCATCAAGATGGTTTTGTATTGTTATTTTTTTAATATACAGATTTGCCAAGGATGGACAGCTTTGATCTTAGACAGTTTCCATGGGTTCCTGCAATATTTGCAGTGAATGTTGGAAATACAGGTGATTGTCCTACTGCTTTATGCCCAACCTTTTTTGTCTACACTACAGACCTATCATATGTCATCAGTGAGTTGCTGATTCAGACCAGTGATAATGTTTTGCCATGGATACGTACCCCTTTTGATTAATTTATATGAATCAATGAATGACAGCTTATGGTAGTTCCACTCACTATGGAATTCATGAAGCCTCACTTTGCCATCACTAGTCCTGCCAAGGACTGGAATACACTTCTATCCCAGACCTGGTGGGGGGCACTCCTATCCCAGACCATAGTAAGGGTGCACTACTACTGAACACCAAGAGGGGGCACACTCCTATCCTAGACCAAGAGGGGGGCACACTCCTATCCTAGGCCAGGAGGGGGTGCACTTCTATCAAGGCCAGTAGAAATACATTGTAAAATGTCACTTGATCATTTTAGGGTGACACATAAAACATGGACTTGAGCTGATGTGCAAAGGACAATGAGTCCACTAAGCAGAAAGTCTTGCCAGACTCAGAGGCCAAGGAGAACTCACAGTGTGAAAGGAGAGAAGGGGGAGTCACCTTCCTCATATGACACATCATTGTCCTGGGAAGAGAAAGAGTTAGGAGTAATAATGTCACAGTAGTACAAGACTTCTTTGACAGACTTACGCTGTTAGCTGTACCGACCGAAGACACCGTTTAGGAGAAGGATACTGAGAGTATTATGCATGTTTTTTATTTATTTATGAAAAATATTTCCCTGCCTTCTTTCAATTAAAAAGTGTCTTGTTTGACTTACCGGACAAAATGAAAGATTAGTTGCCATCGGTGTGTCTCAGTGCTTGTGCAGTCTGTCACTCCTTGTGTTCTCAGCAGTGCTTTGACATAACCTTAGAACATACACATCTATCATTTTCAAAGTCTGAAAAAAAGTGTTCAGCAGTTTTAGGAATGTGAGTATTCTTGAACAAAAGGCTACACTGTGATGAGTCTAATCTGTGTTTTTTGCAAGCGTGAACAGATTTAGCTACATTTTTAATCTGTGTTTTTAAATTCATAAGTTTTTGTCCTTGTTTCCCACCTGAGGATGGGTGTTCTTTTCTTTTCCCTACTCTTCCCTCCTCCACTCCATCTCATATATCCAGAGACATTGTCTCTTGCAATCAGTTGGTGGGGGGACAGAGACTCATTTATGGTTTGTGAAAAAAACTGACAGAGTTATCTGTTTGTCATGCCCCTGTTGTAGAAGCTTTGCCCTCCAGAACCAGTAATCACCCACTAACAGTCCCCTTTCAAAATTCCCTAACATGGCTGAACTCTTTTTCCTACCCACTGTAGTCACAACACAGAGAAAGAATATGGCAGAAGACAATAACTGCAACTTGAACTTTATATAAATCATACACATATCATTGTTAAGCATTAGTCCTCTTAAACTTACTCTCTGAGCTACAGTGCAAGAATAGAGAAGACAGGAAAACACTGATTTAAGGTCCTTGATATTAATACCATTGAACTATTATTCATCCTTTACTCATTATGCATGTAATTTAAGTGATTAGAAACAATAAAGTTAATTGTCATGACAATGAAATAAAAAATTATTTAAAAAAATAAATGAAATAAAATGATATGAAAATTACATTGACTGTCATTTTAGATATCAAACAACCTCAAAAGATAAATAGGTCTGTTCACGCCTTGTTTTCTCTCATCAAATAAGAACTGAAAGAAACTAAGAATCAAAGAAACTTGGTGCACAAAAGAACAGAATCCTCACCCACAAGTTTGGTTGCCATTCTCTGGGGCATATCTCTGTTCCCCACAGAGCATTTCTGTGAAATGCTGCTATCTCATCAAGATAGAACATGGCAACCCACACCTGCTCACAGCAGTCCACAGGACTGCTATCAGGAGTCCACACAGACTTGGCGCCAGGAGAAAATACAGAGGGGTGCAGTTGCAACCCATGGGGGTGCACAAAATGTCATAAATGCTATGTAGACATTGCTATATAAGAAGACAAATGGGGGTGCACTGAGGTCCGTCTGGGGGTGCAATGCACCCTTAAGCACCCCCATAGTGCCGGGCCTGAGTCCACATCAGACACAAATGGGATTAAATGCTTTATCATTTGCTGAAACACAGGAAGAACACCACCATTTAATGTAAACCTTTCCCAGTTCTAAATAGTTTTGAGTCAACCACGTTATTCTCACATCTTCTTTAACCATAAGGTACACCTTATACATGCATCACAGTTGTGTTTGCCCCAGGACCAGACATTTCATGTTTCTGCTTTCAAGTGTTACCCTGCTTTTAGTTTCAGTAAAGTTCTTGATTTTCTATTCTTTGTGAATAAAGCTCTAAAGTAACTGGTAATAAATGAAATTACTGAAATATCCTGATACATTTGTCTGTCTTTATTTTCAGAATCAAAAGAAATGCAAGACACCTAAATAAATTAGAGCATTGAACCAGTGAGCCTTGTTTTCCTCACTGTGATATTCAAAGGAAAAAAAAACATTAAAGCAGATGAATTATATTCTATACTGCAGTAGAAACACAATAGACCTGACATGAAATATCATGTGTATCAAGTTTCATGAAAACTTCCCAGTCAAAATATTTGGCAGGGAAAAAGTAAGAAAAAAACAAAACGTCAGAAAACAAAGAGGTATGTAAAAGTGTTTCTTTTGTAACACAACACATCCAAAAACTGATAAATAAAGTAAAGATAAACTTCTGATGAGAACATGAGACATGAATGTATGTCACCACCCAAAGGCATACTGTTAACTGCCGGAAGCACCCAGTCTCTCTGACAAGTCACAGTCAATTTTGCTGGAACGGGGCGCTATAAAATTTTGGGTCATTGCCAAATATTTCTCAATCACTACTGACCACAGACTCTCCACCCATCCTCCCTTGTCTCAAAAACAGCTAATTCAAATTTTTGTGTCCCCCTAGGCAATAAGACAAATGCACTTTTTCGTAATCCCTGAATAGTTGGAGCCATATGAAAGTAAAGAAATAAACGAACTGGTCAATTGTTTTGAATGGATATAATGTGTGATTTCACTCCCATTGAAAAATTTCATCAAACTTCACAACACTTCACAACAACTCCACATGTAGGCAATAATTAATGACAAGTTTATTCCAAGCATTTGTTGCCTATGCAAACATATTTGGACATATTTATTATTTGCAGCCAAGTCTGCACTCTCATGAACTCCCACAAACCTTCACAACATTCTACCATCATCAAGCATCAGCTCCTTTGTGAACATAATAGTATCCAGACCACTTTCACATATGGGAGATTGGGGTCTTACCTGAAAAAGGTAATCCAGATGTGGTGCAGCTTCAGGGGTTCCTGTGTGTAGGGGCCAAGTACCCAGCAACACTATGGTCTGTGAGGAGACGGAGATGGGGGGAAACACCCAGATAACCTGCGTCACCAAGTCATGTTCTGTCTTCAGATCCCGGGTGCCCCTCGCGAAACAACGCCCCCCTACCCCATAACGCCTCGCACCCATGGATGGGGGGAAGATAAACAGCAATCCAGAGGCAAACAGCGCTATCGGCCAGGGCCATCTTGCTGCTGGTGGGGCTATCCCATCAAGAGATCGCTGGCCCTTCCACACCCACACTTTCTGTGTGTGGAGTGGGGCCGTGGGAAGCATATACTTTCTTTAAATAATTGAGCCAGATGTGCATTTAATTGAGAGTGAAGGCTTATCATGACAGAAGAGTCTTGAGCTGTGATGTCATTGTGGTCATGTTTTGGGGATTCCCTCCTGGGGGACACAAAGGGTTCATAGGTCCTCCTCTGTCCTGTTTCTTCAAACTGTTCAAGCTTGTGTTTTCCTTCCTTTTTGACTTGAATCTCTGATCTTTCAAAAAGCCACCTGCAAGCTCTAATTAAAGCAAAGAGAAACACAAATCTTCCCACATAAACATTGTTGAACCAATGCCAGCCATTTACAGGAGTAGAAGCAGCATCCTCAGTGCAAAGCAGGTGGAACCATTTCAGGTATTTGAAGTGCAAAGGTTCAAACAGAACTCATTAAACAATGCAAAAATTAGCTGTATAATATTTAATGAATGCATGTGTGCAACATGCATAAGTGCGACAAAGTGAACACAAATGCCAACTAGTGGTAGCTGAGATTCTGGCTGCCCTTTCACCGCTTCTACTATAAATTGAACGCTGCTGCACCACTTATTGTGATATTGTTACTGATAATGTTGTGATATCTTTTCAATGAAGCATGTTTACACTGTTCATTTGCTTGTTAATGAATACACTTAAACAGGGCGCATTTTCTGTATTTTTTCTTTTATGCAGCTGGGTCCTTTCTATGGAAGTCTAAGTACATTGCTCAAGGGTATATAAATGTGTTGTCCTGCCAGCAATTCACACCTGCAACCTTGCATAACCACAGTCACCCCCTCAAACTCATAAACTGAACACATAGGGACACTTATGTCCCCAGAAGATTTGTCAACAGCAGAAACCACTTCTATTGACTTAAGTAAGAGAATCAGAGATTATTTTCATTTTCAGAATCATAACTAACATTCTTCATGTAACAGCGTGTAGTAGTGGTGACATCGGGACCATTATGGGAATCTTTGTATTGCAATAGTGGCACCACCCATATAGTCATGTAGTACTCTGCCAAATTTGCCACCCTGTGTCCAATGCAAGCAATATTTATCATTAGTCATTTGCCAAGTAGTCATTTATCATTACTTTTGTTAGTTATTTATTTTATACATATTTAAGGTAACTATTGAATTACAATGTATTGATAAACATATAAGGCGAATATTGATATATTAAAATATCAGTATCAATATATAAGGCAAATGTTAGCCTTTCTCTGTCCTGTACCAGCACAGAACTACCATGTAGATTTACAGTCCAAATTCATGGATTTGTTTGTGCTGACATTGCTGGTATAGTTATGGCTAGAATATTTAGTTTTTACTTTCAGTTACTGTTCCTTCACAGTGAGCTGGGCAACATGTTGGCATGGATATTGTTACTGGTGGTGGAGAACCAAAATAGGGGTAGAGTTACATCTACAGCAGCCCTCAGGGATTAATCCAATCATTAGTGCTAATGTATACACTCTGTTCCTCAGGGAAGTAATCAGTCATTTGTTTGCTTTAAAGTCACTACGCACACCAATACATTTCGGGTATGTGCAAGCATCACTGTAGAGTGAAGAGAGCTGGGAGCTTAAAAAATTCAGTAAATTCCAATGTAAGAAATACAAATTTCTGTCAAAGAATAGTTCTGGCATTCTGGAAAAAAGGCCCATAATGTTTTTCAGGATGCTTCAAGGAAAGGAAATGGAAAGCGACACAGACAGGTAGTGTCCACAGAGAGAGGGAAAGAGGGAGCGAAAAGCAAGGGACTTGCTTTGAACACTTTTGTAGCACAAGGCCGTGCTTTATCACTGGAAGTGCACAGTGTACTGTGGCTATCTGTAACCTCCACATGCCTCTCTCTTTAGAGGCATTATCTGACACACAGACTCCACCCTGCTGTTTGTTTCAAACACAGGCACTTCCTCTGATCTACGCAACTATAACTTCCCTCTTGCAGTCTACCTGAAATGAAGAAATAGCACCATGATTCAGGAGACAGGAACATAAAACCTGCATCCCTGGATTACAGACCCTTACCCAGGCTCAACAGCATTTTGACTGACTCACTTCACCTGGAGGTAGCTTTAGAGCTCACTGGAGCACAGACTTATCTTGTTTGAGGCGTACATACAGAGTATTAGTTGATTCTGACAGATACATTTTAAGAAAATAATGTTTTGAATAACTCTGCCTTGTAATACACTGTGTTGCATAAGCAGGCTCTTGTTCCAGCTACACCGGTGTCTTTCATGTTCTGCTCATTCCATAAACAGGTGAATATGTCTAGTCCCTAAATGCTGAGAAACTACTCCCCAGAAAGTGTATTGAGACTCCTGGGGGTAGTTCTGCTCCCTACCTGGAGACATGACTGAGATATTCTAGTTGTCTTGGTGCTCTCAAGGTGAGATGGTGCTTCAACATAAAATAAACAGTGGTCTGTTTCTCAGGTTCAGAGCTGAAGACAAACACAACCAAACATTTAAAACACAATATAATAACAATAATAAAATAATACAAGTCACCACAATCATAGATCAAGTACAATGGCAACTATATCCTCCTAAGCAAGTGGTTCTTCTTTATTTTGTATGAAAATTATTTGTTTTAAAAGTAAATATAACCCAGGGACATGGAATGGACTGGGTGAAGTATGCCATGGAATGGACTGGGTGAGGTATGTGCTTATACCTCTTACGGAACTTCCATTGTGGTTCATCTTCTACTTCTTTTTAACAGCCCAAAATAATGGTCATACTGTCACTAGCACAGAAAAATGTTAACACATTGGAAAAAATCATGTGGTTATATTATGCTTAAATCAGATATTTTGCACACAGGGGTGGTTAATGAAGCTGCAACATGTATTTCACCAAGCAAGTACTAAAAGAAAGAAGGTGATGTACTTCATAGGAAACAGAAAGAGATAAGATTATGTGCTCATAAAAACAGTATAAGGAAATTTGACTTGACATGGAGGCCAAAGATAGGTAGGTAGTAGGTAGAAAATTCCAAACCATACAGACTTACTGACAGCACTGACTCAATTTGTCAAAATCAAATACCTCTTGCTGCATATTTTCATGTTTACACCACTATAACATGACTAATACACCTTCAATTTAAATGCAAGAACACATCACACAATACAATTCAATACCGATCAACACATTGTCTGATTTACATCTGTAGCTTTGAGGACAAAATTAGACATTGTTCCATCCTCATATCAAGCATTGTGATCTCCACGTTAAACCAGCTGGGTCAGATTATGACAGGAATGTGGAGCTAAAATCTCACCATGGAAACAGTACCAGCTGTGCACAGAAGATGATGTTCTGAGATACTTAATAATGCCTTTCATAGTGAACATCAGGAGGGCAGTAGTAACAGAATGCAGTTAAAGTAGCAACACCATCCCGTTTCGGGTAATCACAACAACTATGATGGTAGAGTTCTCACAAAACAGATCCAGTACCCATAATCCTCCTTTCTATGGCTAGAGGGCTGGTGTGCAATAGAACCTCACAGTGCATTTCCTGTAAACAAGTGTCACAGAGATGCACTTTCAAGCTTAAATTTGAAATTCTAATTGCAGGAGGGCTCCCGAGTGATTCAGAGTAAAAGCACTTTAGTATATATGAATTTCCATACAATCAAAGTGTGAAGGTTAATCCTAATCTTAATATTACATGTAACAGTTTAAGGCTGTGTCCTTCAACAGTATTTACTCCCACTGTGTCAATGTTTCCTACAATGGTACTATATTTTAATGATGGCACAAATGTTTTGGTATGTGTGCAGTTAATTGCCTAACCTATTGAATGCACTTTTGTAGGTTGCTCTGGGTAAGAGTGTCTGCCAAATTACTAAAGGTAAATGTAAATGTAAATGATGTGGGCATACAGTGCTTACATTTGCCTTGGGGTTCAATGAAGGGATTGCACAGAGGTTGTTCACCCTCCAATTGGACATGATCAACAGGGAAAAGAAAGGGGGAGATGGGGTGGAGGGGGGACAGCTGACACAGAGAGTAGTAAATGGGCTATTTATTTAAGACTGGGACTAGTTCGTCTAGCTTTGGTTAATTGTGTAGGGACTGTAACTTCCCAAGTCTTACTTTGGAACTTCAAATAGTTCAAGCACAAACTAAGACTTATGGCCCTGGTTTGAAACTAGTGGGTGTGTGGGTGGGTATGTTGGCCAGGGTCACCTCATTGCTCTGCTCCCAACAAACTGAGCATGGGTGCCTATGTGATACATAGATAGTGTCACTTATGGTGTGGGGTGAATGTGTATTGGACAATTGCACACACTTGACCTTTTGCTTTGAGTAGTTATTTAAGTAGTGATGATCATAAATGCATAAATGGTGACTATTACAGCTGACTGACAAAAGGGGAAATGTAAAGATATAAATATGAAAAAAAAATTCCAGCTGGAACTACATCCAGAAGGTTCAGCACAAATTCAGGAATACCCATGGTTTTTCTACTATCCTTTGAAAAACTCCAGTTTATTATGTCACACTCAGTCCTTGTCACGTAGAAGCAGAGGGGGCAGAGTGTGGGAGTTTGCTGTAACAATAACACAAACAAACTGGAGCAGATTCACATCACACATACAAACATATCAAAGGCATCACCTATCCTTCATTGAGTCATTGAAAGCAATGGTTGAGATATTGCACCTTCACTCTGCAAAGTTGAAGGCTTTACTTGTGTACCCTCAGATTGAAATGAATGAAAAATAAATAACAATCTAACAGCAATCATTAAAGCTTGTTAGCATGAAAGCAGAGATCAAAAGAGGTATTAATGATCATTCCTAATGTTAGCTGGATCTGCCACCTATTTCCTCTCCTCTAAAGAAGAAAGAACTTTAAGCAATAAAAGACTCTATAATACAATATTTTTTTTATTAATTGAGCCAGTTAAGTTGTTAACTAAAAACTTCTCTCACACTCATTCAGTAAAGAGCTGATGTCTTGCACTATATTTGAACACAAGTCTTTATTGTCTGTGTTTCTAATGTGAAACAACCTTTAGCTGCCTGTTTGTTCTTGCTTCTTTGCTTCTGGTGGTCTGTGCACCATCTCACATCTCACCATCTTCCTGGTTAGCTAGCTAACAAACTCACCATCCCCTTGTGCAGCCTGATTTTGTTCTTCTTACTATGTAACACTTATTATGTAGTACAGTATTACATTATAAGTATTAATTACTTAGCCTGACAGCTCCACCCTTAGCCCTGCTGTCCCCTCTTAGCTCAGGGGCATTAAGAAGGCCACAAGTACAGCTTAATGCCCCAAAGTAGTCTCACTGGTTTCCCCATTAAACTCATAAACATACACTGGAAAAATGACCCATAGTTTCTTCAAGTTAGAGTGGACAATGAGTGGAATTTTTTATCTGGACAATAAAGACACTGCCTTTGGTATTCTATCAATTCTTTCAGGGTTGCTGAGCTCCATGGGGCAACTTGTGGTAGGAAATGCATCTTTTGGGAATTTTTTCCCAGTAGAATATTAGGTGTTCCAAGGGAGACAAACAATTTGTACTTATTGAATAAAAGGTAAATCAAAGTTAGACATTGTAATAATGAAAGACTGAGTGAAGGAGGCACTTGTGTCTGTGGCTGAGCTGCTCAGGCTTGGAAATTTTAAGGCTCATGCAGCTGCTTAGCCATTGTATTTTCTCTTGTTCTTTCAATAATTTTTGTCTGCTCTTAGCTACTTTATCATCAGCAAGCCCACTCTTTCAGCCCCTCTGGCTCTTGAACTACTCAGCTCACCTGCATGAGGGAGAAACGCTCAACTCACGTGTTTTCTTGTGCCATATGGCTTGTTTGTATAACCAATCATGCGATGCTACTGGAGACCAATGTACATACCATCTACTTTCTATATAATGCATTGCTCATAGCCTTAGGTACCTGAACAATTACATAATTTTCAATATATATGGAAGCTTACCAAATATGACTTAAGTAAATATGTACTTCAAAGTGACAGAAGTGTTTTTTTTTACAATAAATACAGCAATATACATCTAGGGAAAAGCTATGTCATGTCTGTGCAATGAAATGTTGTTAGCGTTAGTTCGAAGAGCAAGAACTTATGTTTTGTGATAGCACTAGTTCATTCTAAAACAGCACAAAACCTAACACGTATACCAGTATGAGACAAGTTAATGTTTCTTTTATGGATCTTTGTTAGACTCTATGATCACATCTAGTCTGAAACATATTGCTTTCCATTAAAACAGTTAAATACTGTTTTTACTGGTTATTTGAGCAGTTTTTTCACCTTGATGTCCATTTTGACCACTTGGTGGCCATTTCTGTTGCTGCTGTAATTTGCATGTGAGCATGCATGAGATGTTTACTATGATTACCATGTGCATTTTTGTCTTGTGACTTTCAGCAATTAAATGAGACAATGAATCAATCTGCATCAAGCACCAAAATGTCAAATAATCACAGACAAAACAAACTTCAAGTAATGAATTTATTAACAATGCAACTGAAGTTTCACACACAAGAATGAAGCAAGAGGGCACCATGTGCACTCCATTTCTGAGTACCCTGGAAAGGAAAGCAACATACTAGAAACTCATCTGTGAAACTGATACAGTATTACATCCTATACAGTATCTGTCACAGTCTACAACAAGCAGCAAGACCTGAATTGATTTAGCTCAGGAGATAAACCATTCAGCAATGGCCACATCTAACAACAAATCCACTTGCTTAATGGCACCTGCTACAAAGGACTTCAATAAATTTTTACCAGAATTGTGGCATTACACCTTAAGGAAGAATTATGAATACATTTATAAAAGTCTATAATCTATTGGTTGAAACTGTATTTTAAAGAAATCCCAGTAAAGATTTACACACATTTTATAATGTACTCAGACAGCTATTCCCAAATGTAACCTCCAAAGCAAACTAAATTGCACTGGCTCAAATTTAAATTGGCCTTTGGAAGGATATTATTCAAACAATGCATGTTAACAGTTCACCTTGTAGTCCTTAAATTCTGAATAGAAAATGCCATTCCAATCATGTATTATGCATCAAGCTATAGACCCATAGTTGTTAATGAAAATGTATAAAATTAGAAAATTCTGAATAGAACCAAACCAATGGTTAATAAAACAAAAAAGCAATTACATCTCATAATGCTCTTAACAGAACCAGGCCAATGTTTATGAAAGAAAAATATTTATCAGGGAGTGCCTGAACATCTTGCAGACTTTGGGTGAAAATAAGGGACCCCCAGTCTCCTGGTCTTCTCCTACCTTTGTCCTTTCACCCTAAGGTATGAGACATGAGGGCGTCAGGGCTATGGGGTTCATACCTTAACCGCTCACTTTTCTGGCTAAAGTAATCATTGAAGACCTGACACCCCAAGGACAAAGAAGAGAAGACCTGGATTTCTGAATATCTCGTTGTTGACTTCACTTTGAAGATGACCATATTAACTCTGTGGCTTAGAATAAACCCTGCATCTAAATTTCTTAGACAACTGAAAGTTTGTGTACCCAGCAGGTGTAGATAGTGTAGAAACACAGAGAACTCAAAATGCATTTAGCCTACAGAGAAGTCTCAGAGTTGTAATCAGCCCACCTGACCAGTGGTCTGTACTGCCTGGAAGAGAGACTCTGTTACAGTGTACTTTCAACATTTTCACAATGTTTCAGGGACACTGTCAGTACATGTTAACTTTACAGTTATACCTTTGCAACAATGCCCCAGGAACATTGTGAGAATCTTGCACATTCTTAGGGGGGTCATGCTTGAGTGAAGGACAAAAGAAGGGAGAAGATGAAGATGGATGAGTTCCCAACAGGATGTGGAGGCTGCCATGACTTCAGCTGCCAAGGTTATAGGATAACACAGGGCGGGCGGCTTTTTGTGATCTTTTCTACTGGTTTGCCGTCATAGGCGTTCTGAATTGCATCCATGATCTAAGAACACAAGCAGACACAGACAAATACATTTTTTAAACTAATTATGTAAAGAACAACCTGAAATGTCAAGAAGTGCTCAATCACAACAAGTAACAATAACTGCCAGACATAGGTACTCACATCATCTTCATATGGGAAGCCACTGGTCTCCAGCTTTGAGAAGATTAGCTGTCCATTGATCTCAATTTCAAAGCTGCCTGGAGAATTCATTATCCAAACATTAGCACCAGCTTAGAAAGTTCATTTCTTTGTTAAATGCATTCCATTAACCAAAACACCCAGCACTGTACACAATTAGGCAACAATCTAAGCGTAGAAGTGAAATTAATTTTACTTTTCACGTAAAATTTTCTATTACTACACATTTTGCATTGGCCTTAACGTTGCCTTGCATCTCCCTTAACATTGGCAACTGTGTCTCCACAAAGGATTAGGCCGGGGTTCATGCACTGGTACAGTGTTCTTGATTAGTTATCTTTTGGCTCACTTTACAGACTACATACGACGGTTTGTGCTTACCTTGCCTCCCAACGAAGCCAGACACCTCCGCATCAGCGAACTCGGCACGCACCACGCGCGCAAGTTCCTGATAGCGGGGCTCGTATCCTCATCCCCCGCTAAAATATAAAGAGTAAGGTGTTAACAAAAAGGAATACAAGAGCATAAAAGTTAGCTTTCCAAAAACAAAGACGTTAAAACGTTACGACCACTGTTACACTACATCTCAATTTCGCAAGCGTCGCTCAACACCCTTCTCCCTTTCCGTTTTATTTTCATAATTAAGGACACAGAAAAAAATATAGACGTTTTGTGATGACAAGATTCCAGACAGATGAATATTTAACACGTTCAAATAACGGCCAGCTATCCGTCTTTCGTGTTATAAGTGAATGCAGCTATAGTTTGTCAGCGTATGCCGCCATATTGAATTCCCCGGATTCAGGCACACTTGCACTTTACTCTACGTTAGCCAAGTAGCTCGCCGTTTTTTTACCCCAAAGCCTATTACTGTTCGCATTTTCTCATTTCTAAACGACATACATCGTAGGGCTAGTTAACAGTCTCTATAAAGTCAATTCTTCTCTCGCTAGCTAACCAGCTACAATACCAAGATGTTAAGAATTCCAACGCTAATGTTACTTAGCGCCTATCCTTTGGGTGCTACCACGCTAACCTTAACTACTGTGTAGCTCAGAGGGTTTCCTAATACAACAGCTATCATTTCGCTCTCGGATCGAGGAAACACTTTGAGAGGATATCTGCTACACGTTTGTTAACCTGGCTTGCAACAGACAGCCAGTATCGTAAATATGTAAATGACAAAAAGACCTCCGAAAATGTTATCTGAATTTTATCGTGTTACGACAGACTACCACAAACGACTACAACCTCTGTGTTAATAAGTGAATGGTATTGTTACAAATCTTAACTAGCCAGTTAGCTGGCTAGGCTAGCAAGATTGACTGCTCGATCTTTCCATTCATGGTAAATTTACTACATCCCGCGAACGGTGGCTAATCGTAAATAAATAATGAAACGTATCGAACACAGATTCTGTTCGAATGTGCATGGTGTCAGTAAAGCTTACCAATATTCGACCTGTATTCGTACACCCATTTTCACAACCCTCTCGTTTCGATTGTTTTCCTCCTTAGACTGCCTGTCTGTAGCTGCTGGGTAGTTATTTAAGTTAGCTATATGTCAGTGTTTGCCCCCTACCGGTGTTGATGGGCAAATCTGCGTTTGTTAAATTAACCACAAATTTGCTGTGTCATTGGTGTTTGTGAATAACGTCTATATTACTATATTCATACAAGCCTCTCACTGGGCAGGCAACTTATTTTGCTAATATATTGTGATGTGGTAAAGACATACACTAAACCTGAATGCCAAATATGCACCCATAAGGCGAAAGAATCTGCAGATATGCATCCCTGTTTGCTGGGTTGGCTGTGAAGACTAAAATAAAATGCGGGAACATGAAAAGATACAGCAGTGCTTCCTAAATCAGATGTTCGCTCAAGTGTCCAAATGCCAACGCGTCACTTGCATTGCACGAGAAGTTGGGTTTGTTAGTTATGACATTTTGAGTTCATTAGGGTTTTTATGTTTTTTTTTCTCTTACATTTTACCAAGTTATTCATTTTAGTTAATTTGTGTAATGTGTTTCATGTAAATGAGGAAGGGAAAATAAGTCATAAATAAATATAACCTCCAGGGGGCAGCAGACACAAACTGAAAGGCAGAAGGTATTTATAGGTTCCTTACGACCATAAATCAGATGTTATTGATGTTTACTCTAATGTAATTTGCAATTTCTTCAATTATTATGTGATGTATTGATAGTTATATTACAAGGCGTACAAAGTGTAAGTGTAAAGTAAAGGGCATAACTGTACATTCATTCCCATGAAAATGCTCTCATAGCGAGAGCCACATTTATATTCTTTATTCTTTATATTTTATTTTCCTCAGGAAAGTTGGGGAAAGAGAGTGTTTCTTTTGAGGGGTCTAGCCAGGGTTGTTGTGGTCATCATATAGATATCACCTTTATCTGTAGGTACTGTATCAAAGAGGGTCAAATGTTTGCTTGTTCAGATATGTTGAAAAAGTCAACAATTTCCATGGGATGTACTTGTTTTTTCACATGACTGTATGTATGTATGGAACAGCACTCCTGCCACTCCAGTACAGCTTACATGAGTCAAGCAGAACAACATGTCTGCAAGGACCATTGTATTGCAGTTGATTACACTAATTGTCAGCAGCAGTTTTCATTCTGAAATGCCTGGTATAGTGGTCTCATTCCCTGTTTTCTCCCTTTGTCTTGTGACCAAATAACGCATAGGCATGTGCTGTTCTACACACCCTCTGCATTATACACTTTTGCTTTGTATACACCCCTCTGCTCTAACCACAGCAGGCTCAAGGGTTGGTTTTGGATTCACTGAGCTCATCCCTGACCAGTGCAGCCTTGCTCCCAGCCTGAACCAAGCCTGGGTATAATGGCATAAAAGGGGCATTGTGTCCTACCAAAGACCAGGGGACTCTCCTTGATGACTGCCTGTTCTGAGGGGCAGTCAGGCCTGGTCTGTGTGTGATCTCTGTGTTGTTCAACTTATTTTCCATCTCTCTTTCCTTGTTGATCTCTGCCAAACAGATACACTTGCTCACATGCACCCACACATACACACATGCCCACATATATACATGTAATAATCTGTACATACAGCTTACTGTTAATGAAGTGAAAATGTTTGTGTGCGTGTGTGGGTGTGTGTGTTGTGGGTGCAGTAGGGCATTAAGCTGATGGCCAACCATTTGAAACCAGGATGTACAAACACCAGTGATTAATGATTCTGATATAGGAATAGGAAAAAAAAACAAGTGACAGCTTGACAATTTGGACAAATTCCCAGGACAAAATAACCTAAGGAAAACAACATGAAGAAGCCCTTGATTAGTTCTGATCAGGCATTGTATAGGCAGCCAAGTTTCCTTTAGACATTCTACTCTGATTTTTAGGACTGTGTGTTACATAAGCACACAGGAAATGATCAATACAATTAACGTATATTTCATTGCCTTCCTATGAATACAATCTACTCCACTGAATTTCAAAATATGCCTATTACCATACCACATCAGTTCTCAGAAACATTCACTGGGACAGAGTAGCTGTCTAGACATCTAGTCTAAAAGGGGCACAAGACTCTTTGAAGACTCTCTGACTGCAAAAGCCCAGAAAGCAAACAAACAAAATTCCCCAAAGGTTGATAACAAGAGGATAGGTGACACACTTTTTTAATAGTTTCCTTCTTTTTTTTTTATAATATTAAGCAATCTAAGCAATTCTAAGGCATTACTTGCTTGTCAAGTTGATTGGTATATACATATACAGACAATATGCATATTTTAAGTTCCAAAAACTATATAATCCAACTTGACTTTACATGTGCACATGCAGACATACACAGTGTAGGTATATAGCCAAAGAGAGGACAGTGATGCAGTGTATTACAAAGAGAATCCCTGAAAGGATCCTACAGCAGAGGAGAATATGCACCCCTATAGGTTGTGGCCAAACTATTAACTAGTCTCTGTGTGACTTGGACTGCTCAGTATAATGACCTGATGTACTAAATGGAGCATGACTGGCAAAACTGACCTTTACAATAGGAAGAGGGAGGTCAACGCCTTCACCATGCTGTCAGCGTTAAACTTGAAGGAGGAGGTTCTGGCTTTTGTGTGTTTGCTTGGAACAGCCTACATGGTGGTTAAAGACAGAAAAGGGGGAAAGAACAGACTAAGAATAAGAGGCGGGTGGATATTTGCCGGGACTGGTAGAAGCAGCACCCAGCAGTGTGGGTGTTGGACCCAAAGCAGAGCACTCTCTTTGGTGAGTCACACCATCGCAGCTGAATGGAAATGGAATGAAGCAAGCATCAGGCGCCACTGACTTGCTCCCTGCTCTGACACATCATAATAGCTTTCCGATCAGCACAATGCAGACTGCTGGGCACACAGCAGCATCCAGAGCACTCTGTACCATAACCAGGCAATGCCTGTCTTTGTGCAGACTGTGTCCTGCGTGCCCGCTGGCCATGTGACCATGTGGTAATGACAGAGAGCTGTAATGGTGAACTGTGGCCTGCTGTGCTGCTTCGTCACGCTTCGAACATTATCATCAGACCTGGCCGCTGTTTCATTTATAGGCCCTTTTATCTCATAACAACACAATACAGCCATCAACGTGAATGGAAATAATCATACATCGGAAGGGATAACTATGCTTTATATTGCTGCCTGGCAATGAAAGCTCGTTTATTCTATATGCTAGGCTGGTGATATTATGCACACTACAAAGGATGGGGAGACTCCAATCAGTTGACGATAAAATAGCCCTTTATGTCTCACCTCAATTTTTATTCAAAAGGAAAAAATAGAGCAATGCAGATTATGGTAAGAGAGAATAAATTTATTGCCTTATACTATGCAATGCACCTCTTCCATTTTACAGTTAAGATGTGTATGTGTTTATGCCCCCTCTAAGGCTCCATCATTTCCTGTGTATACCTTACTAAATAATGGGCACCTGCATCTGATGTCAGCAATAGTTTAGCCTCTATTAAATCTAACCATAATATGCCCTGTCCATATTTTAGAGTAACAAATTTGACCAAGCTTGTTCTTTTTTTATTTTTGCTCCACAAGGTAACCCTTACTCAAAATTATGGATAAAAGTACATAGCATAGCAGTTGAATGAAGGCACGTGTATAGCAGTTGGGGGGCATAGGGTACAGAATATAGCACTGTCTCTGCATAGTGTGTGTGTGTGTGTGTGTTTGTGGGTGGGTACATGCATGCTTGCATGCGTGTGGGTGCGTGCATGCTTGCATGTGTGAGTAAGACAGAGAGGGGCACATAAAGATAGAAGTGTGTTTCTACAGTGCCCAGTGCAATTATTCCTCCGTGTCAAATGGCAGCATGTCTGGAATCAAGACAGATTTTTTGTTCACTATGTGCAGCAAATAAGATCCTTTAGAAACAAGAGCCCTGACCTCATAAAGCCCTGACTGTGCAGAGAGCAGAGGCACAGAACAACACATTTCCTATTGTTTCCACACGGGGGAGGGAGGGGAGCACTCCCCCTGCTATCAGCGCACTCAGCCTGTCTTCCATCATGTCCCATTACGCTGCCCATGTGACATATGCACTTTGGAAGTCACTGAAGTGGACAGAGAGGCTCTTTTTTGTGGTTCATATCAGGGCACAATCCAAGACTTTTTGATAAGAAAAGCAGGACTGAAAGGTCAGATTCATGAACCTTTTACAGTCCGTGAAGAGCCTTTCTGGTGATTCACACACATGTAAAACACATCCAGCGGAATAAGTGAATGATGTTTAATACAGTGCTCGCTGATGCATAGCTCACAAGTACTTTTGTGAAGCCTATTGAAACACAAAATCCTTCATTTTAAAGGCTTGATGCATTAGATTTGAATGAAAGACAAATGATTTGAGGTGTCAAGACAAATATACTCATCTGGAGATCAGGGTTGGCCTTTATTAATTTTTTTTTTTTTTTGCCAAATAGTGATGAAATGAAAAAATACATTTTTTATGTAATGCATCATATCATAATGATGAGCACTTAACTGATGTAAACATAACATAGAAAAATCATCACACCATGTAAACACATTTCGGAATACCATTGTACTATAAAACCTAACTGTGTTTTCTGTACTCCCTGACCTCTCTGTTTCTGCATGTCTCAGTCCTTTCTGTTCCATGCTCTCACATTCATTTATTGGTACACTGGAGTTTTCAAATATTTTATGTACATGGAACATCAGAAACTATATACAGAGTTCCCCCAACAAAAATAATATAAATGCTTCCACCATTCTCAGTTTTCTTCAGCTCTGTGCATGTTTTGTTAGAACAGACACTTCATTCTTGGCTGTAAATTTTCTTGCAGTAACTACACTGTGAATGACAGCTGCAGCATGCTTGACTTTTCAAATATAATGGTTCTAATGGATAGGTTTCTGAATGTCGGTGTCTGTCAGGTGCTAGGAGGCACCAGCAGGGACACACAATGAAATCACACACATATTTAAAAGCTGAGTGTAAGGTGCCCTTCAATGCTTTTAATATGAACTTTACTGACAATGCATTTATGCCCCTCTATGACATCCATCATTATTAATCAAATGTTTAATGATGTTTTCCATTTTTCATGTCATTCTATGTAGGGTAGTTAGGATTTAAACAGCATTGTATATAGCAATGCTTTGCTCAAAAATATTAACTTGTAACCTGGATGAGCTACAGTATTTTGTTCACAGGGCACTACTGAGAATGTAGTTAAATGCAGTTGTGCTGTTGTTATGAATGGGTTTCTCGCCAGCATTGCAGACACACAAACAGATGGGCTCAGCTCACTAGATGAGGTATGCTCCTCTTACACAATAGATTCACAGCTTCACAGGAAGGGAGGGGGAAATTGATATCTTTAATCACAGCTTTTAAAGAAACAATTACAGTTCCGCATCTGTCTCCATTTGCAGAGGGTGGCCCTCTGTAGACCAGAGTTTCAGAATCGTGTTCTTCACAAAATGATTTTTCCAGGTGGCTGGTCAGAGGAGGATGAGTGAAAAAGGGAGGGGAGAATATAAAATGTTGATTCTGGTCCAATCGGAACAGAATCAATATTTTACATTCTATCCTGTGGAGAAGAACCAGAACCGGCTCTATGGTAGGACTCTTGTCCCTGCTTAAGTTGAGTGTTGAACCCCAAATGGTTCATGGAACCCCACTTTCATTTACAAGAGGCATGTAACATAATCTAAGGAAGCAACCAGACTTATCATGAACAGGCAGAGGCAACCAGACTGATCGGAGGAATGGCTTTTTTATACAGCAGAATAGAGGAGATGTCAGGAAATATGAACATTACATTATCAGCTGCAAACAGTGAATCAACAGGAAGAGTTCCCTAAAATGCTGATGGAGCACTTCATTTATGTTCACAATCCAGAGTTGTGACTGACCATTCCAAAAATCCTGAATGGCATCTTTGTTGAGGGGGGAGGAAAGTGCAGCTGCAGCTGTCATGTAGTTGACCTCTGCTATAATCTAGTGTCACAGGCAAGTGAGGTGTAATAGCTGCCCATTCCACAACTGCTTTTTCCCCGAACACCTGCACTGTTACACGGATGGCATCACTTTACGAGGCCATAGAGTGCTGGTGCAGTCCTATGGTGAGTGTGGTCATTATGGGGGTACCACCAGTACATATCCTGCCAACCTGGCCCTGATGTCTAGTCCTAGGTCAGTTTTAAGAGATCACGAACCAAGGAAAACAACAGAGTAAAATTAAAGGGAACCTCTTGATGTTTATACTGGACTGAATGCAACCACTATGAATTGTACAAGTATTAATGAAAGTTCAGTGCTTATCCAAATACACAAAGTGTTGGATATCACAGTATAAAAACATTTTTCAACTGATGCTTAGTCATTGTCTAAAAAACCCTCCACATTCACATGATAGGCTAATGGTTCACATGAATTCTCACTGTTATCTCCTGATCCCTTCTCTCCTGACCTTTCCTTTTGTCCTGCAGGAAGTGGGTCTATTTATACCAGTGTATAGATTTCCCTGAGTTATTGCAAGACCCCCATGGGAATAGCTGGAGAGATCCCTCAGTAGCTCAGTTGCTGTTGCACTGATTGGGCAGAATTTACAGGAACATTTCTAACTCCAGCAGCTTTTAGTGAGAAAGCCATGATTGGATCAGCCATAGTCAGTAAGAGCCCCTAGATCCTGTGTATATGATGCTATTCATTCAGTAATGCAATCGATAGTTAGGATGACTGCCAACCAAGTTATGAAGATGGTTGGACAATTTAGTCCCAGAAAAGATGGTAATCCTGAAAACAATGTCATCGCTAATCTCATTCTCATCTGGGGAAGGCTAAATGCATAAAGTATGCATATTACTTTAACACAGTGATGGAGTTAAGAAAGGTAAATGTGTGAACTGTGTGGGTGATGTGGTATGGGGTTGGAAATGTGGTTAGTTTGAACCTGGGAGATGAGTGAGTGGCTGTGGATGGATTCTGGTGATGGTGGGCTGCCCGAGAAAGTGGGCTCAGCTCACTGTGAGAGCAGCCATATGGTACAGCCCTGAGATGGGACCAACACATCTGCCCAGTATTGATCCATCCAACGGCTGCTCCTCTTGCCCCCTCCTCCAATCGAAGCTGACTGTTTGGAATGAGGCTGGGGGTCAAGGTTAAATCATCAGTGCATCAGCACCACAACAACAGTAAAATGCAGCCCACTCTGCTTGGCACCCTTCAGAGAAATCAGACCTGCCACAGGGATAGGACATATAGGGGAGGGACAACATACCTTGGTATGTTGTCCCTCCCCTATATAACCACACATCCTGGTCATGTGTCAAGTCTGTTCTGGCCCCTATGTGGTTGAATGAGTTTCCCACAATGGTCTAAAACAGCAGGAACACTGGCCACTTTCTTTGCTCCCCTAACCACAACTCTCTCCTTTCCTGGCACTAACACAACAGCTGTCTGGATCTGCAACTGGAGAGCTCCTGTTGAGTGGGAAAAATCACAGACAGCTGTTTGCTTTTTTTGCTTTTTGGTGCATGTTACGCACCTTAATGCTGGTTGCCTTTTGCTTAATATTGATGAAGTCCGCCTGTTTGCTAAAAATAATGTAAGTGTTCTTTGTTTAACTTGGCTGGACTGTTACAGTATATTAAAAATACTGAAGTGGAGATCATGTCAACCACTCAATTATCAGAAAAGACCGCAATAACAAAGAAGGGGCAGTGTGTGTTTATGTGAGAGCAGATGTTAGATACAGTACGAGGACTGATTTAAATCATGCACTTTTAGAGGCAGTGTGGGGGGGCATTTTATTTCCTTGCTGTAAGCTGAACCTGGTGGGTGATTTGTGTCAACCACTTGAGCAGAGGGATTTTTAAAAGATTCTTCCAGATTCAGATGTTCTCAGTGCTGCCACTTTTTAAATATACATGTTATTTTATCAGGAAATTTAAATACTCACACCAAGAAAATAAATTGCACCATCTATAAAGCTTTTTCCAGCTTTGGTAACATATGCAGTCTGTACCAATTGATTAGACAACCCAGAAGAATATGCTTATGTCACATAGGAACAAAAATGTACAACAGACATACAGTACAGAGCTCACAAATGTCAGCAGATGGATTTCTTACAATAAATTATCACTTTAGTCTGAATCAGTTTTATTCAGATCCAGATCCAAGCTCAATAACTCTACTAGCTTTTGGAAAATGAAATATTACAACTGCCAAAACAAAGAGTTCTGTAAATGATATGGGCTGTGAACTAAATCAGGGTATGTCTGGTGATAGCACGGCGATAAGTGTTCTTGGCAAGGTAATTCCAGGATCAAATATTTGGCCAGAATAGAATCAGAATCAGAATCAGACTTTATTGGTCAAGCGTGCTTCTACACATACAAAGAATTTGACTCCGGTTCCACTTTCTCCTGTAGCGCTTGCATACGAAGACTTGTGCATTTTTGGAGACTATGCATGGAGTGTGATTATATATCTAATGATCTGTCTTCACATTGTTTAAATTTGACACATTTAATCTGTATAATGTGAATCTTAATGCATGACAATTATGCCTATTACTCTTGCTTGTTGCCATAAGGAGGTCCAAAACAGAAAAAAGTCTTTTAGACTTTTTTGTGTTATCCTCAATGATTTATTTTTAACATTTCAGAATTCAGGTATTTATGTGAGGATATACTGCATATGTATGTAAATATGTATATTGTTATTTTTACATAGTCAAATCAATCAATCAATCAAATTTCTTGTTCAGTCTATGATGCATGGGATAAACATGAGATAAAGCAACTTCTGTTGGTTAACCTGTGCATTTTGTGTGCTGGCAAACGCACCAACTTTATATTCCACGACCCATTTATGTAACTTGGCCATTATTTGCGGGGGTGAGCATTAATCTGCAGCCCTCTTATTGCTGCAAGGCCAGTACCCTGACCACAACTTTGCACTTCAAGAGGAGCTGATTGTTTCAATGACAGGAGAAGGAGACTGCAGCCCTTCACTCCATGTGTTCCCTACAGGCTGACAGCACTGAGTCTACATCAGAACACTTATGCACAAATGGAACTTATGTTTTAGATTCATGGATTGTGTTTCTGTAATCAAGTGTGCTGTGACATAAGGACCTTTTATTGTATGCATACACTCAAATCAGTCTGAAGTGAATTGCATCAAGCCCAGGGTTAGTGAGATGGGGAGTATAAATACAGTGCCAACCTACTGTGGTTGCTCTCTCCATTAAATAAAGGGAAACAGAACAGTGTGAGCAGTGAGGCGTGTCTTAGAGATTGGGAATCATAAAAGTAATTCAAGAAGAGACATGGGATACAAGAGTAATGGGATGGAGTGAGACGCTGGCTGTGTTCCAACTTAGACACACACACACACAGACACACACAGACACACACACACACACACACATGCACACACACACACAACAGTTTATGCATATGGAAGTACATGCTCCCTGTATTGCTCCTAAAAATGGGGAACACACATCTTTTAATCACTGCCTCCACCATCGTCATCATTAGACTGTTCATACAGCATCGTCGCCCATGGTGGCACAATGCGCCCCAAAAATTGGCCAGCACTAGATATGCACAAAGCAGGAGGTTGAGTGAAACCATTCCCAGGACAAAACAGAGAGGATCGGGTTGTTTCTGACTGCTACTCAATACTGTCGCATCTGCTGCTCCTATCTCCTCTTTCTCCACCCATCAATCTCTGTCTGTCTCTGCTTGTCAATATCCATCTCTGTATCTCCTTTTCCTCCTTATCAGTTCTCCATTTCCCTCCCCCCACCAATCCAGATGAGTGACATGCTCTCGCTCCACGCAAAGAGGCAGGTACCCAGCCTATACTGTATAGAACTTGACACATCCTTTGTAGTGGTGCACACAGATAAGAATTGACCCACAGGAAACAAGTGTTCAAGCCTCTCCCAGGTGACCTATAGAATTTATAAGAATCTTCATCATGGATTGCCATGCCTTTTGAAGAGAGCTACAATTACACTGTTCCCAGTCACCTGTTCATTAAATTCAGTAATCATTTAGTAATAGATCAAAGTAATTAATAATGATAAATAATTATTATTTTACTGTTGTATTAATTGATTATGTGTAATTATATATTAATTTGTATTAATACTCCCAAAGACTCCCAAAAACTAAAATCTTGAAAAAGTGTCACAGGAAGGACACAGAAATACAAAAAAGTAACACAAAAGTACAATGACTTAAAATCATTGCTGAGGTTTAAGGCAAAACTGTTTTGAAATTAAAGAGTTACCTACCAAGTGTCAATGACAGTAATAATAAAAGAGGAAACTGTTGGTCTTCAGCACTAACATCAGCACTCATAATTGCTTGTGGTATTGAAATAGTGACTACTCACAGCAGTAATGTGATGACCAACCAAAATCTGTCAACATATTCCGGTAATGCAGGCCTCATGTTTCTGGGACAGATTTACTGAAATGCTTTTTACATCAAAAGGTCTGTGACTGAATGATTTTGTTTTTAAAATCTCCATACTTTAAATACAAGCAGATAATGAGTATGCTACATCACTATGGACCCATTTACACAGCTGCATGGTAGTAAATGCAGTTGAAATATGTGTTAAAGCAATGATATTTTACTCACTTGGGAGCATCCTAACACTGCTATACTGTCATTCTAATTATCATGTGTTCATGTAGCATTTCAAATCTTAATGCCATTCCTGTCAACAATAAATCTCTTAACACAGGGATTTATACAGTTGTGTCAGTTTGTATGAAGAACAGACACTGACTGCCTGACTTTACTGTCTTGACATGCTTCTTACAGCGGGCCCTATTTGGGTTCATGTGGACCCTCTTCTGATGGGACAGCATCTGGTCCCTCCTCACACTGACACTGGAAAGGTTCAAGGGATTTACTGTGTGCCTTTCCCAGCAGGGAACCTACTTGAATGCTATCTCTGACGGGGAAACATAAAATGGCTCATCATTCCCCCAGTCTGCATTTGAATATCCTCAAGAGCTGTTCACACTGAAGTAAAAACAAAGGGTGCTCAATGCCAGTGTGCCTCCAGCAGATTTTACAGATGTGGACCAGTCTGGTCTAAAGATGCCTGTATTAAATATGCCTTTGTGCACATTTTGTGGATACAAAGCCAAGTTAAAGTCCCATCAAATAACACAGAGGTTATTCAAGGTCATAATGACTTTAAAATGCTACTCACAAAACAGCATTTTGGTTGATTTGATTTGGAAGGACCCATCCATTTATCACCTGTATAGAGGCATGTTTGGGCTGGGGCAGCCTGGTGACCTTCATCACAAACAAAAACGGAAAGTGAGGAGAGGCTTCAACAAATACCTTAAGACAGGGTTCCGTGTTTTGTCCATTTGTGGTTCTGTCTGTCCATTATTAATCAAAACAGACATTACTGAAGGGTGAGAACTATTTGCTCTGACAGTAATGGGGTTTTAATTCTGTCTTCGTACAATAATCTGCCTGTAATGCATGACATGTGGGAAAAACAAGCCTTTGGTTACAGAAGTGCACGATTTATGGGAAAATCAGGCAGAAAGCAAAGCACAAATTAAATCAGAGGGGGTGTCTACAAACAGCTGGTGTGGGGGATTACATTTTGATATAATTGCAATTCTTCTCCTTTTTGTTCTTTTAGTAAACTGAAACTGGAACAAATGTTCAGAGAGAGAAACAAAGAACAGATAATGAGACACCAGAGACACCACTCCCTAACCTCAACAAAAAACAGAATCCAGCACATTAATCATTAAAGCCATTAGTGCAAAGGTAATTAACACATAACAAATGCACTCAGAAGGCACACCATTTGGGGGGCGGATGGGAATTTGCTGTGGAGCTATTTCAATTTCCTCTAACTGGTGAATATAATGGCTGCATAAACATAATCTGAACATAAAAACACTACTGTATATATCCTAATTAAATTACATTTTTAACAGAATTATTTGAGTTCATAAATGACTCAATTAAAAATGTTTCAGAATAAGAGTAATTAAACAGGACATTTCACTGGCTATGACATATGAACAATCCAACCTCATGAGGCCTATGTCAAGCATATAATAACAAAGGCACAAATCATTTCATGCCATTCTACTTTTAGCATTTCATATTCCTGAGTTCTCCATGAATCACTGGACTGCCTTTTCCACAGGTCAGGGAATAATTTCTCAGTTTTTCTCCACTGCCTCCAGGTATTCTGGTTTTTTGATTCCCTCTGGAAAACACAATATGTTCAGCAATTGTGACAATTTCCATTGTAAAAATG
Organism: Megalops atlanticus; assembly: GCA_019176425.1. NCBI lineage: Eukaryota > Metazoa > Chordata > Actinopteri > Elopiformes > Megalopidae > Megalops > Megalops atlanticus. The sequence continues at coordinate 40,357,557 of CM032875.1, read as the reverse complement.
TGCTATGACAAATAAAATTTGATTGATATTTCAAGGAAAATGTTATGATTCTGAGGTATTACATGATCTATCTTCAAAACAAGACGTGCAAACTGTATCTACAATCTAGTTCACATGACAACAGGGAAATCATGGCTGGGGAACCATCTCACACGGTGAGGCTGCCAAGCACACAGCCTCAGCTACTTCTCCTCCCCACAGCAGGCCTACTTCCAATGAACGCTAGTTCTGCCTCAACCCAGAAAATGATTACCAGAGCTGTTTGTTCCATCCTGGAATGTGGGAATCCAGAGGCAATAAGGTTGTTTGGATTTTTGCAGACTTCAACTGGTTGTTTAAGTTATAGGTGATGTTCTTTGGTCCCGTCCAGGACGTTATGCATAATTACCTGCCAGAAAAAATGCAGGGTCACCTGCTACATTACTTCCCCCTAAAGACAATCACAGCTGGGAGTTGTATCAGGAAAACTGTAGAGACCAAAACTAAAGGAAAACAAGAAAAAAAAATCAAAAACACCCAAGAGAAAGAATGAAAGGAGGAATTAAGTAACACAAAACAACAACAACAAAACAATGCACTCTTCTCACATTTCATGCCACAACATTTCAGAATGCTGTAAAAACATATGGGTTAAAACTGAAAGATTTCTGTAATTACCATTAATTACTAGACCCTGCCCAGAAATAGGAAACAGCGAGGGAATGAATACCATCTGAAGGTACGTGATTTTGTGGTGGAGAGATAATCCAATCCTGGTGTGAAGTCTGCTCTCGGTCTGTTACTCGCTCACTGGAAGTCTGTGCTCGTCACAGCAGAGAAAGCAGTTCATCAGTGGAAAAGTGACAGTTCCACAACGACAGTGGAGGAGAAAGACTTCTGGGATTACCATAATCTCAGCGGGTCTGTCTTGCAATTGACACAGACCCTGTCAAAGCTAAAGGTTTAAAGACTGGCACTGAGTAAATGTGAGGATTTGACCCTCCTGTCTCTCTCTCTCTCTCTCTTTCTCTCTCTCTCTCTCTCTTTCTCTCTCTGCCACGCAGTACAATGCTCCCATACCAAAATGACAGAGCTGCACAACAAAAAGGAGAGAGTAAAAATATCTGTGAGCCAACCTGGTTTACATGAGATATCTTTAGGGGGCTGGATTGCAGTTTAGGACATGAAGTGCTACAATCAGTTAACCCATGAATGCATTTATCTTTGCTTTTGTCTTTGAACTATAAATGTGTCCAATCACTACCAATGATTCAGATGATCATTCAAGCAATTCAGTGAAAAGAATATATAATGAGACAAAAAAAACCTTTCCTTTCAAATTCTGGCCTCTCACAGCTTTGGCAGGAGTCCATCCACGTACTTAAAGGTTGTCCGCAGGCCTTAATAAAGAGATTTGTGAGAGGCAATTGCCTGCTTTCCCCTTCTTGTAAGGAAATCATATTTCATCTTCAAAAGTGGGGTTTTAGCTAACCATTTGCAGGTGACATGCCGTTCCTCAGTTGTTCAGTGTAAGGCACACATGGGATTGGGGTCACACTCTGTTTGCCTACCAGTTTCAGGTGCTCCTAGGGCCAGTGATGCATCAGCTCCAATCAGCTCAGCTATTTCTCACTGATGTACCATGGTTACTGCTCATTTAGCAAGTGATTAAAACATACTAATCAAAATCAAAACAAAATATTGTTTCGTTTGACTCATGGAAGAGGGGAAACTGAACACCACAGAACCCTGAACTGGCAAAGCCGCCATGTGAAGAGCGCAGAAAGGTACTAAGGTTTCCCGGATGGTGTGCCTCTGGGTAATCTAGCTGAAATGAATATTCGGTCCTCTAATAAGAGCTCATTAATTAGAAAGGTTCTGCTGCTGGATGTAGGATGTGGGCACATTGACTGGGCAAGAGATCAATACAGGATAGCATTTGAACGTTTTACATACGCGTCGCTTGGTGAAACCTGAGCCCCCTGCTAAAAAGGATATGATGGCTGATTCCTTCAGAGGCCTTTCTCTGAGGAAGCGTTTCTGGGAGGGGGAAGGAAAGGCAGGGGGCAGGGCCTATACGTGCAGGAGCCGGGTAGTAAGAGAGGAGGGTGGTCATATATGAAAGGATCTGATTGGTCCAGCCCTCTACCTCCCGACTCCCAAGCTATCACTGATCAATCGTCTCACTCCTTTCCCTTAATTACAGAGTCAATAAATGCTGAGGAGGGGGAAAAGTTCATAAATACTTTATCAGCTGCAGTGCATTCCATAATCCTCTGTGGTTTGCTCCATTCGCCACTGTTATTACTGTAATATATTTATTGTTTGGGCGTCAGAAAATCAATTACGATCGGGCAAAGTTGGTGTAATATGGATTGAAATACAGCTCAACCGCAAAGATTGGACTGTCATTTTCATCATTAAAAAAACAACACAAAAACCAGTATGTATCTTATGTATCTGTTATATAGCAGCTTCAATAACAGGAGCTCAGTAGCTTCAATGGTGTGTATTTTCTAATTAACATGAATAATAATTAAAAGCTATGTCTGTCATCTAAAATATTCAAGTTTATAAGAGTAATATTTTAACACTGACTAATGTTTGCTTATCCATGAAACCCATACTTTCATGCTTTCATGTGTGATTGTAAACATACTTATTAGATCACATAAAAGTAAAATAAATACATACTATGTAACTGCCGTGTAATTACTTATTAACTTGTACAATGTGTCATTACAGGAAGGGTTAGCATTAGGGACTGCGGGGAGCTGAAGTTAAAGCTAGCTCTAAGGTCAGTTATATACAATAGCATTTTGTGTCACATTAATAATTACGTGACAATAAATGTTGGTGGTATTGTATCTCAGGCAGTTGTGCTGTGGTTTTCAAACCACGGCTCTCCCTGTCTGTGTGGAACACAAAGAGATGCAGTTAGCTTGCTGAGTTCAAGGGTCCCAGCTCAGGAAGCAAATCACACTCTTGTTCTAGCTCCATGAGAGTTACATTCTGTGACATTCTTTAATGGACTCTCACATGTTCTCTCGTGCTACTAAGCTCCGCGACACTGACAAGCTGCAGGACATGCAATTGCATTAAAAAAAGTTTCTATAGAGCAGACTGTCTAAGGAAAGGCAGTAGGTGAGAGGAGTTTTTACAGAAAACTAATTAAGTAGAGGTAATTATGTGTAATTATTTATTTACACTCATAATACAGTGTGTATAACATCCAATCCATAGTATATCAGGACTGGTTTGACAATCCACATAATTACATGTTATTCTTTCATAAAACTCAAACCTACATTCCACTGGTCCAATGATACAGTTTAGGCTGACAAGCATGGGTCTAATTTAAACTGAAAACAAAATGCCTTCAGATTTCTCTTCTGAGGCCACCAGCTCTTACCTCCATATGTGAGACCTTCTCTTTTATAGCTTTCTCTTTGTGTTAATACAAAAAAAGAAAGGTGTTGAGAGTATTATACACCAGGAGCAAATGTTTTTGTGGCTGCTTGTTTGTTCTGTATCTGGCTAACATAGCTTTCACACCCATTGGAATAAAAGAGATTTCATGTCGAAGATCAGTTAGATGAGATTACTGGTCTGTCTTCAAAATGCTGCTTGAGATTTTTATTAGCTATAGCTGTATATATTAATGGCATACACTCTAGCATGTCTTATGACTTAGTAACATGCTGTCTCACTAAGACTCATATGATTTTATCAGTCAAATATATGAGATGGCCTTTGAAGTGAAGTGCATGTAATGTTAAAGCTAATGTTGATATAATATCTTAATTTATGTGTGTGTTTCACTTGAAGCTAGGTGGACCATTCTGCATTACTTGCACTCTGCTACTTGACAAGAGAGAAAAACACTAGTTGACAGTAGTCTGTTTTTTTTTCCTGTATCCCTTCTAAAACAAGGTGAGAGCATGTAACAATTCCGAGGGTTCTATAATCTGCATTTGTGGTACTTTCTTTGTGTGCAAGAATAGTATCAGCTGTAATATAGAGAAATTGAACCACGCATATTATGGGGGAAGAACTCCACATTAATATACTTGAAAATGTTGACTAATGTGTCCCAACACAAAAGGATATAACAAGCCTCACTCTGATGAAAATTCAGGGCAAAGTTCTTCGACATAATCATATGATCTTAAACAAGTGTTTTGTGTGCTACTGTAACATATTAAAGTGTACAAAAGCATAACATTTACTTGTAGGCTACAAGGGCTAAGTTGCCTGTTCAATATAAAGTTAAGAATAGTGTCTGGTGATTTTCACAGCCATAAAATTTGAATACAGCATGCTTAGGAACAAAAGGATCAAGAGGTTGCAGGTGATTAGTTGACAGTGAGGTGGTTAGTGACATGGGTGATGGGATAATGACATGTAATCAATTTCTGAACTGGCATCTAAGGATAGCTTCTACCAGGCCAGAAACCAACACAACTTATGCTGTCTTCTCTCATCAAAAGCTTAATGTTACACATTGCCACACCCCTCTTCGTAATGCATCATGTCGATACATGTAATGCCCCAAAAACTCAAACTCCTGAGCACTGATTAAATTCTTTCTGGAGTTCAGTACATTCTTGCACTTTCTCTGAGCTCACGTGGTGTGCATCTGTCCCTGACTTTTATCTTCATGCCACCATCCTTCTCTTTGTGTGACACTACTGTGACTTATGTCAAGCTCAGTTTCACTGCATGACCATAAGGCCACCATGTTACACTGAATCCAGGAGTCTGTCTTCACTACAAGGAACAGTCATTTGGAACCATTGTCCTGAAGTTTTCTGTCTCTCTACTGTCTACTCCAAGCTGAAATAAGCAAAAAAAATAAAAAAGAGAATTAAAAAATACAACGTACAAAACTACATTCAAAGATGTATAAATCTACTAAAATAACAGACGCACGCCTACACATTTCCACTATATTTCATGTATTTCCATATATATTGCCCATACATGAATTTCATTACTTTCACTACCTCAGTTTTGTAGTTTTGTAACACTTGAGTACAGTTATATCCCCCAAATGTAGACTTGTAGTCCCCACTAATATTTTCAATAGGAACAAAATATTAAGACTCTTACCTTATTATTAATACTGACACCGATCAACTTAAAGAAGACGATGGGTGAGCAATAATAACAGCTAAAATTTAACAATGTTTCACTGACCACTGTACTAATTGTTGTCACATGGTTTACATGACACTTCGCCTGTCTCACAGCAGCAGAGTGTTCAATAGGAGGGGATGCTATGATACTATGATTATCATTTATAAATAGTATTGTACCTACTATTAATGTACCAACAGTAGTCACATCTGAACTACTGCAACTTGCTGCTTGCTGGACTCCCGGCGTATGCCATCCGACTGCTGCAGCTTATCCAGAACACAGCAGCCCGATTGACGTACAGCCTCCCCAAGCAAGCCCATGTGACACCTCTATTTGAATCTCTCCACTGGCTACCGGTTGCAGTGAGGATCAAGTTCAAGACCTTGCTACTAACCTTTAAGGGACTTAATGGATCAGCCCCCAAATACATTCAGGACATGATCAAGGCCTACAAGCCAGCAAGAGTGCTGCATTCCGCTACCTTGGGTCACCTCTGTGTCCCAAAATACAAGGGCAGCAAACCCGTCTCTTCTCAGTACTGGCTCCACACTGGTGGAATGAGCTTCCTGCCAAGATTTGGACAACAGATTCCCTGGGTGCCTTCAAGAGAAAGCTGAAAACTCACCTTTTCAAGCTGTATCTCTAGTCTACCTTCCCCTCAATCTATCACTATCTATCCTATCTATCCCTGTTTTCATAAAAAACACTCTACACTAGTTTAGCACTTAACTTAGTATCTGACTGACCTCTTGTAATACTTCGCGATGACTACTCTTAGCATAGTGATGCACTTACTTGGAAGTCGCTCTGGGTAAGAGTGTCTGCTAAATGATATAATGTAATGTAAATGTAATGTACCTGATCTATCTACTTTTTCAATGTGGAAAGGTAAGATTACAGTGAAGCAATACACCAAACAAACACGTGAAGGTGTTCTCCAAATAAGGGCTTTTTACTTATTTGATTTATCATATTGTCACCAGTCTGCTACATACTTCAGTTCTGAATATGTCTTAAACTGACATATGAGAAATGTATGCAGATCAACACTTCACAATAAACATCCATAAACATATGGACAAACGCATGAATTCATTTTTGATGTGTAACAGATAGATCCTGTGATTGGTATGTCAAATCAAATGGTGTGCAGTGGTATAAGTAGTGGCTAAAAAAAAGCTCCTGCAAGGTTTCACAGCCTATGACTTAAGCAAACAACGCGCCAGTACGGGGGCAACTGCTGAAGAACAGATTCATAATGAACTGAAATCCATAATCGCCCCCTCGTGGAAACCAATATATGACAATTGAGGATGAGTGCAGCAGACGTCCTTGGACCACTTAGGATGAGATCATGACTGTAGTGAAGCGCAGTGCACGTCGCAATCACAGTTATACACGATGCTAGTCTCATTCGTCCGTCATAGATGCAGATATTGCTGTTACTTAACACGTAATATGTCATCAAAATTTGATGACTGATCAGTTGACATTTTAAATTGTTTTGATAGTTATAGCTGCTGCGTACCTCCTCATGCCATCACTGCCATCAAAATATAAACAACTCGCACTGTTTAGTTGTACCCCATTCTTTAGCATACATTTGAAAACTTAAGTCACAAATTATCACCAGCGATAAATCAGTAAGATCATCAAAAACGTAACAAAGAAGAAACAAGTAAACGGTGGTGCTCTAAGTCATCTTTTCGTTCACTCTTCGAGGAGATGCTGAGGCGCGCACAAGCGTGTGCGAATGTGTGTGTGTGTGTGTGAGAGAGAGAGAGAGAGAGAGAGAGAGAGAGCAGAAAACAAGAATCTCCAGTCGGGTTGGGGTGTCAGGGACACGATAGAAAGGGGAGTGACTCGTATTCTTCGCAAAGCGCGTGAGAGCAGTCTGGCTGTTATATGAGACACGGACTCAAGCAAGCCTAAACTCAATCTCACACGCGCCTCTCTGCACTACACTGCACTGTGGACTCGGCACTCTGAGCAGTACATCTACGCACAGACACGCGCACAGCAACAACCTGCCACGATCACTGACGTTTCAGAGAAGTCCCAAACTCCGCGACTCTAGTACATGGACTAAATTCTTGATGCTGAAGATTCGGTAAAACACCAGGACGAATCAGGAAGGGAGGACGGAGCGCACGAGGATAAAGCCACTAATATTATTTTATTTTAAAACCTTGGAATAAATTAACCAATACATGCAGCATATTTTTATCCCAATATATGAATGATTCGTTTATAAATTGTTATTCTTATTCATCATCTATTTTTCAAAACGCACAAAATCGTCGAAGTGTCAGGGACGCGGCATGGGTACCTTGATGCTGATAGTGTTATTGGGAGTGGTGAGTATAACACGTCTGTTTCATAATTTTTCTTAATTAGTATATTTTTGTTGGCTGCTCACAGATGGTTCGCGACAAGTTACAGAGGGGAGTGATTTGTTGTGCATATGTGTGGTAGGGCAGGGAATGGCCGGTAAGCAGAGTTCGATCCATGATGGGAGTTTCTGTATCTGTTGTCCGTCTCTGGCTCCGTGTTGCAATATGTTAGTGCTCTACAATCTGAGTGTTGATCTTGGAATTTAGTTCCCACATTTTAGATCTCTTTCAGTTGAAACTTGCAACACAGTATTTCGCAACACTGACACGAGAAGGTTTGACATGAAGGTGCCTACAGAAAGAACATGTGAAACGATTTCAGTGACTGTGTCCTCTCACTCGTTAAGTTTGGCACACTGCTGGAAATGCAGAATTTAGACTTGAACGTATTTATGAATGTAATAATAATGATAATAATAATAACAATAATAATAATACGTTATATATTTCTTCATATTTGCTCAGTTGTTGTCGTGTCTTTCTAACACTTTTATAGAGGCAAAGGAAAAGCAATGGAAAGCCATATCGCAGCCGGCGTCATGAGTACTGCTTTGTTCGGTGATAAAACGATAAGCGCTAGAGAAACTTTCTGCCTGGTTGGGTATCTCTGCACCAGGTAGTCAGTCAGCGATGCAAGTGGCCGTTTGCGTTTGGCAGGTTGGCACTGACTGGGCGCATCAAAAGTCAAGACGCACTTTGCATAATTATAATTGCACGATTTATGAACGGGAATAATTTGTATCCTCGTTAGCCCATACAACTTACAAACTTCCAACACACGAGCAAGAAAAATCTGACTCCAGAGTCCCTTTCACTTGATTCCCAAAGCCGGACAGCGTGCTTTAAATTTACTCTCCAACTAGGTGCTTGGGCGTGTGAAACTGTCACCCCGTGAAGTGCCATACAAAAACGTGGGAGGATTCTTGAGACATTACATCGACACTGGTCGCCGCAAATCCGTACGTCTTTTTCCAGAACAATAGGCTTTAACGTTTAATGTCATTCTTAACATGAAAGGTGGATAAAAGCCTAAACCCGGACCGTATCATAAGAACTAATACGCAAGCTGAGTTCGAGGGTGAAAGCAGCATCCGACTAGTCCTTTTGCAGCATCTGCACCACGAATACAGTGACAAAACTTCGAAACGCTCTCTACTTAATTTGGCCTATGGGACAGTAGTGAAAAGGGATGATTACGATTTACATATAAGTCAAAATTACCGCTACACTAGCCATTTTCGTTCCCTTTCTTTCAACAGTCAATAGGATATACACGCATTATTAGACTGATCGGGTTTGAATGTGTAGCAAAACATGTATTTAATGCTCAGCTCAAAACCGTTTACAGTTAGAAGTTAAATAAGGAAGGGTGTCATTACATGGAATCCTATGGCTTTGCACGAGTTGTAAACAATGAAATCGAGGTCAGGTGTAAATGAAGTCTCTTCGCCTTTGACGGGTAACCGGAAGGGGCGAGGCGATCTGTTTAACTTGCCCCACTCGAGCCGCATCATCAGAATAAATAGTTGTTGTTAATTGGAGCCACGCGGTTCAAGCCGTGGCTCGTCTTCCAAGGTCACATAACTAGAGAATGTAGAGGTGGATTTTTATCCCATTTGTTAAAATTGCCCTATCAGTGCCCGAAATGTTCGAAGTTTTACTACGCTTTGAAGCAAAATGTACTCCACATTTTTTTAACAATTCTTGAGTACGGCAAACATTAATTTTGCAAAGATTTAGAGTAGCTATAATTACTGCGCCGATGTAAAGTGGCCGTTTCTGGTGATGTGCCGAAATTGGGCATAGCTGTGTAATTGACCGTGATAGATGGGTAATCTCACAGGAGTGGAGCAAGTTATTTCATTTTATGTCACACCCCGGCTGAGCGGTACAAATTTTATTTTGTCATAACAAATTTTATTAATATTACCAATTTCTCTGTAAAACAAACAGCTTTGTGTGCGATTAGGCTACTTGACTGCAGTCATACATAATAATGTTTTTCAGACACAAAAACATATAAACCATGAAGGATATGAGGGAGCAATGAGATACCTATGCAAGTGCATTGATCGGTGAGAGTACTGAATGGAACACATCTGACTGGATGCAGAGTGTTGGAGGTATGTCTGTAAAATAGAAATACAGAGGGAGTTATTATGTGCATATATCTATGCAGATAATTGATGTAACTTCAAAAGTTTGTTCAGCAGGCAAACGTTTTAAAATGTTTTGCAACAGATCTGATGGGAGATGAAATCCATGGAGCATGTGGAGCCCTCTGACATAAGCTGCAGACTTTATGTACTTTAGATCCACCAAATGTCACCTATTGAACTCAGCTCCCTTTAGTTCACTGTGTTTTTCTGGATATGGCAAAATAAATACTTATAAGTTGGAAGTACATTCATAAAAATATATCACTGATCATAAAGTGAAATGTATGCCTGTCCAAGTGCTGATCAGAGGCTTTGTAAGGCTGGTCAGAGGCTTTGAAATAGTAACAATAAAACCTTTGATTCAGACCTCTGTTCTTTCTACTGTGGCTTTAAATTGCGTGAAAGGTTACTTTGTTTAATTAGTGTTAACAGGATAGAAATAGTCTCTGCATTGTCTTCAGTTCACTCTATTAATTCATATTTGATCATAAATGTTAATTCTATATACTTTCCTGATTAGAAAATGACCCCCCTTGAATTAAAACACATCTATAGACACTGATTTAATGTCAGAGATAGCTCATTCTGAGTTAATTAGAAACACAATTACACATCGAACTACACATCTTTGCCTGTTACAAATAGTGTAGTTTAAATATATGTATATTGTGTTATTTTGTAAGTATTCAGGTGTTATAGGGCTAGGTCACTGAAATGCACAACTGATGTCTTGACTTTAAACAGAAAATATGTTTGATTACAGTTCCCACAGTTTTACATGCCGTCACATGCAATTCTTAGTGATAATACTGCATATTCAATTAATTAATCTGGAGAATGCTACTATGAGATCATGTGAGATAATATACATTTCAAATTGGAAATGCCCAATTCTTTGCATCTGTAGTCCTTTAATGTCATTGAAAATGAAACTGATATGAATAAAATAAAAGTCCAAACAGTTTGTAAGTAAGATATGTCCGTCTAGTATTGACTCAGTTGGGTTCATTGTAGGTTTTATTAATGTATACTCATTAGAATTTCGTTTGTATAATTTTAATTTTAAAAGTGTTGTAAGCTATGGAGGACTATGCAATATCAGACACATCATGACATTTACCACGCTTTCAATTGAAGTTATCATTGTGGCACTGATGTTGTGGCGTCTGTAGAACAGAACTACCTTCTCATCCATCCTCATCCAGGATAGAACCTCTTACTGTCTGTAATCCATCTATAAACCATCAGTATGTAATCTATATGTAACAGAACTATGTACAGGGTGCACACTGAAAGGCTGTTGTTGGTCATTCAGATTTCAAAGGCTTGTTCTTATGCTCACAGTTAATTAGTGGAATGTGTTAAAAGCCCTGACCCCAAGGCGAGGAAGCACCCTTACACACTCACACACAGGGAGGGAGTGAAAGTAGTGTACAGCGGAGACAGACTCTTCTTTTGACACGCTGCTAACTACAGAAAAAAGCAGTGTTTAAAATGTTCAGAGGGATGATTTCTGAAAGGCCTAACTAGTGATGACAAGCCAAGGGCAGGGAGTCAAATGTGGCCAAGTGAAGCCCACGCCAACAGTAACTCAGAAAGTCTACATATCAGTGATAATCAGAGATCAGATCTTTGGGGGCCAGGGGCTTAAGGCTCAGGATAAAGCCACATGCTGTCTTCACTACCTTGTGATCAAACTTCACTCATGGCTTTGCTGCAGGGCTGACTGGCCTGGTAAAAAAAAAAAAGTAGTGAAGGGTGAAAATAGTCTTAGTTTCCCTTTCTTACTAATTTGTCCACATGAAACCTCAAGTGCTGTGTGGATGTTACACCCATACCTGAGGCTAAGAAACATCCAAAGATTAAAAGCATGGAGAGAAAAAAAAATAGTTTATACTTGAGTATTCTTTGTTTTACATTTATGAGTCCTGCTTTCAGTGGTTAGGAAGTACTTTGACAACATGTTTTCTTCATAGTATTTTTGAATGTATTCATGAGCAAAACTTTTATATTTTATCTGAGTATTTTATATGATTATTTTATTTTATAAAATTTTTATACATTACAGCAGCCTCTCTCTCAGTAATTTTCTTTATTTATTTCTTACATATTCCTTCAGCGTATTTGCTTCTGCCCATGATGTTGGCATATGCTCTCCGAAAACATGCCATGTCATGCCACTGAAGCTTTTTGAATTGAACCAAGCTGAATTGGTTTGGATAGAGGGAGAGACTTTGTGAATGTAGTAATTTTCCCTTGGAGTTGGACTTTCAGAAGAGAGAGCAGAATTGCACCTAGGGATGAGAGTTTTTTGTCTCACAGCAGAACCTGCTGTCTTCCTGTATTTACAAGGCCATGTACAGATATTGACTGTCACCACAGAACATGGCATGGGCAAGTAGTGCACTGTAGGGGTAAGGGCACTTAAATATATTGCAGGGTTTCTTTGTTCTGGTCAGCAATCACTGCTCCAATTTTTTTTTAATGAAGCAAAATTTCAAGCTATCAGGTCTTTGTACGTCAGAACTGACAAAGACTGGTTGGTGAAAATGTAGATTTACTTTTGTTAATCTTTTGTTATTGAACATTTCATAACAATGTGCATGTATTTATATTTTTCACCATGCCGAACACCTATAAAAGTCTCAGTTGCTCAGTTGGCAAGGCACTTGTTTGGAGTGCAGGCAGTGTTCCCTAACCTGTGTTAAATCCTGGCCATGTCATCAGTTGACAATGACTGGGAGCCCACAGTGGTGAAACAAATTGGTCTTGTTCTGCTGGGGATCTGGGTGGGAAGGTTTCGTTGCCTTACTGCTATACTTACCACTTACTCCTGTATATTTATATATTTAGACATTGTTTTGTATGTACTGCTTGCATGTATGAATGGGCTTTTCAGTGCTTGGATATGCCAAGAATAATGTAAAGGGTACAAGGATTTATCCACTAGCTCTGAGTCAGGTCATTTACAGTCATAAGAATAAGTCATTTCACCCCGTTTTGTTTCTTGTTTGTTGAGCTCTTTAAAATTGATGTATGATTAAGCATCATGCAAAATACAAACTATGGCACTTTACAGTAAAGTGTTCTCTGCTGTGTTACTTTTGTCAAATAAAAAGTACCTAGGTAAGTATGTTACCTACAGAAATACATTAAAGTTAAATTACTTAACACAAGTGTTTTGGCAGCCATGCACATGACAGCTGTGTTGTCCAATGTATTCCTCAACAGAATTCCAGCAGAAACATACATACTGCAAATGAGCAGCTACTCCCTTTTATTTGGACTTTGAAGTGCAGCCTCACATTTAGTCTACAAGCTGACCAACTATGAGCAATTTCCACTGGGGTAAAACCACAAAACAGCCAAAAATACTTGAAATCACCAAACTGCCATTCATCAACTTTGAATGCCCCCCCTCCCCCAAGTCCTCATGGGCACATTCTAGGGATGCATAAACATAGAGTGGAACTCTTTAGATCCAGGAAATGCATGTTGAAGGGGAGGTTACCTGCACCAGGGGCGATGCAAGGGGAATGCTGGGCATGTTAATTAGCAGTAGGGGAACAGAATGGAGGTGCTGCCAGACTTTACCTGCCTGCTGACTCAAGGGGCCCTGGGGGGACAATCGCTTTCTCAGAGGCAGAGTCGCCCTTCTAAAAGCTGCATTCCAGGGAGCCGAGTCAAACCTAGCAAGGCTTGTTTCCATCAGTTTCTAGTCTCCACTCCCAGCAGTGCTTTATACCGCACTGTTCTACCTGTCTTAGGAGTATTGGGCAACCTTTACCTGCAAGTGATGGCAGACTCCTGTGAACAACATCAGGTTCCCAAGAGCTAAATCATGCGAAGTTGTGATTTAAGAAGAGAGGGGGCAGTGCTGGGTGGCACAGCATAGATGGAGAAAACCTAGTTCTCTCAGGAGGGGTCTGCAGCATGTCATCCAGAGCAGTCAGGTAGGAAACCAAAAGTCAAAAAAGAACAGAAAATGTGATTCCTTACAAAATTAAAAACAGCGACTGCCAAGAATCCAGTTATAGCAAGACACTGAATGATTTGAAATGTGATGGTATGGCTCAGTCAACGAACACACCTAACACGGTGCCATATCAGACCCCGAATGAGAAGCATAACGATGGGGCTGGTCCCATTGTCAGCCTCGCTGCCCAAGCTGGGGCACCATCCAGCTCTCCTCTACTGGAGTAGTGGGAGGGCCTGGACCCGTGAGGGCCAGTAGCAAGACAGACAGGTGTGGCTGTGTTCTCACATACATCACTCATGTCCCGTAACAAAGGTCCCAATGTGTGTCCGTGGTAGTTCTTGTATCTGTCTGTCTTTGTGTGAAAGCGCTGTCGGTTTTTGCGCACTCTCATGCCTCTCTCTGTGTTTGTGGCAGGTGGGGGCGCAGGCAGCCAAACAAGTCTGTAAATCGGGACAGTACATGAAGAGCGGAGAGTGCTGTCTGCAGTGCCAGCCCGGCGAGGGCGTGGTGAAGAAGTGCGGTGCCACCCAGACCGTGTGTGCCCAATGTCTGGATAGTGAGTACTAGCTAACACCCCTTCCATCCTCTCAATGCGCTACACCCATACATTAAGGGAAAAAAAAACTTTATGATCACTGATTAAATGTACCCTAAGGTACATTGAAATACCTAGTGCTCACCCAAAAACTATGCAGTACATCTAACTCCGTTGCTTTGCAAAGGCAAGTGATGGTTAAATCATCAGACTCAAGTGAAAATGTGATGAATTCATCAGCAGCTTCAGAGCAAACAAAAAAGCTAAAAGTGTAGTCAAGTCTGCTTCCTTTAGTGTTCAATAAATGCAGAACCTTGAAATTAATGAGAAGATCCGCGTGCCTCACTAATACTTGGTTAGTGGGTGTCAAAAAAGTGTGATGAAACCTGGTGACTCCTCCAAGTGGTTTTGTGTCTGATTGGTACCAGATAAGGTTACTGGGGTCATTGATTGTTTTGACTTCGCTCCTCCTCAGCCATCTAAGGACTGAATTTTTTTGCACGTTATCAGATACATCAAAAAACAAACTCCACCAATTTTAATATTATGTCTACCTTGATGCTTTCCTTCAAATAAGTATAACATTTTCTTCTGGGCATTTTCAGATGTAAGAACAATTATTCATGTGTTATTTACAGCAGGTATTCAGTTAGAATTACTGTCTCTCTGCTCTCTACTGCTGTCACATGTGCATAAATGGATACATGCACAGGCACACACACACACACACACACACACACACGGTCAGCCCAGTCACCCTTTCAACATCTAATCATAATAACAACAAATAAACACCAGCTAATTGCAGCTAATTGCTTGTAATTGCAGAACACCTACAGTGCTTTTACAAAGTCTGCTTTTAAATGAGACGGGTATTTTACTTTATTTTGATGCTTGAATGTAAACCCAAGTGTTTCGGTTCAGCCAAAAGATAATATCAATCTAATCAGTACTAATACCAAAAGAGGACATAACAAGTTGTGTGGTCAACCCAGATTCCCAGTGAGAAAAATGTCATGAAAACATCAGATGAATCTCTGACAAAATGTTTCATCTTGGGGTCTCCTTTTATGCTCACAGTTTCTTGTCAGTGTGAGGAATTTTAAAAATGTATTTATGTCATGTTTATGTATTTTTTAATCTTTATTTTACCAGGAATGATCCCATTAAAATAAAAAAAAAAACTACAAGGGAGTTCTTGCCAAGACAGCAGTAAGGCAGTTACAGTGCACAAGTACAGTGGACAATTAACATATTGAATAAATAAATAAATACATCTGAATAGGAAAAAAAAATCAAGTGGGTGTAACAATGATTACGAAATTATTGCTACTCAAGTGGCTACTAAGGACATAGTGAGCTTAATAACCACCAATGTGGTTAGCAAAACAAAATCATGATAAAAGCTAAAAGAAAGAAAGACAAGAAAAAATAAATGGGTCTCATCAATTTGCAACTAAATTGTAAACCACCTCCTACATTGAAGCAATTTCTCCACTTCCTCTTGGAGTGGACTTGCAGTCTCTGTTTACATGTGCCATATAATTTGAGGACAAAAGACCAATCAAAGTTACCAGAGACAAGCATTTTTTCATGGGTTAAGGCATGTCATAGCAGTACTTTTCATATCATAAACCTATTATCAAGTCAATCTAGTTCAAGTGCTCATCATACCGTAAACATATTAAAACATTTCCAGTTTATTACAAGGTTTACTGTGGGATCACGTTTTAAATGGGCCTGTCTATACAGGAGATTTAGTGAGAGAATTCACTGGGATGAGTACATTTGAGAGTCCAAAAATGGCAAGAGTTGGGCATTCCTTTGTACAGTGAAAGTAAAATGCAGACTGAAGCACTTCAGAAGCCTAAGCACTTGAGTGATTCACACACATAAAAGGCTGCTGATAGAAACCGCTCCCCTATCAATCTCGTCACAGTGCTAATCGAGAGGGAGCAGGGTCCTTTCACAGCCATGAAAGACTACGCTCACACAGTTAGAATAGAAGGCCACAGAGGAAGAGAAGAGCAGAAAAATGAAAATGTCGGTCTAGTGAGTTGACATATACGCTCAAGAGCCTTGAGCAAGGGCAAATAATGTGGTAGATTTCAACAGGTAAGATCAGCCACCTTTGGAATAACTGCATGCGAGCTGAATTCTTAAGGCTCATGGATGCTATGGCCAGGGACTTTCTGTCAGTGCTGAGGCCATGCCTTTGAGTCATTGAGCTTTGTCTCTCTGTGAGCCAGTGGGGCTATTTTTGATTTGAAATAAGCCCATTACTAGAGTGGGCTCACTGCAGGGTGAATGAGAAACCTGAGAATGTCCAAAAGCAGTTCTGCACACTGCCAAAGATGTTGCTTAGTTTTCTCTGTAATGGGATTGGCTGCTGCCTCTTGGATGTCTGCCAAAACAATGTCTGTCAAACACTTACAGACTGTCATAGCCAATAGAATTGCTTTTATTCCCTGTAGAGTATATGTGAGACTTGCCATGCATAGATTTGTTGGATAATGGCAGAGAGTATATGATTGCAAAATGCATATAAATGTAGTGACAGGAATTCTGGGATATCATTACTGGTAATTTTACCATATACACTGACAACCAGGAAAACTAAAGGATTGCGTGAGTACTGCTGGTGGTAAAGGCTAGTTGTAATGGATGAAATTTGAAATTAAGAGTTCTTTCACACTGGAAAGTTTCCACATGTGCATTTAGTCTTCATACAAATCCAGTTCTTCATGTCCATGCTGATTCAGTGAATATTGTGTTGAATTTACTTAAGTCAAATTTAAGCACAAGCCTTATATTTTTGGGACAGTTTAAAGGTATCTAAAAAGTACTAATTGGTGTTTCCTTATGGTCACAATACATGGTCATACAAAAACACAGACAGGCATTCAGACAGATAGAGTTTGCATTGTATCATTGGAAATCTGGCCCTACAGAGAAATGTGTTGCAATAATACAAAACCACAATAAGTCACAATTACTTTTTTACCTACATCTTGAACCAACACAATATATAATATGTAAATAAATATTTATTTTTCAGTGTCAGATTTGAGATATAAACTAAATGTTTTGTTCAGTGTTTAATTTTGAGACTCAGGTACAAATATTTACTCTAGGATTAAGATTTAATTTATTTATTTAGGTAACACTTTTCTTAAGCACTTTGTCATAGTGCCTACATAATGCTGTCACAAGAAAGACATAGCATGTCATGTAAGCTTATGTATGTTGACAAAATATTGGTGGTATCAGTAACAAATCTGTCATAAAAGCTGACATAGGAAAATTTTATGTCACCATGTCATAATAGCTTTTGTCAGTTAGCTCATCATTCCAAATTGCTACTTCCTTATGTCACCTGTCATGACAGGTCATCTTATGTTACTGTTGTCATAACACCATGTATAATATCATATGTCATAAGAAAGATGCTATGATAGAACCGTCTTAATGATTTTTCAGTTGACATTTTTGACAATTCTATATTACACATGGTATGACAACACATTTTATATCATTACTGTTAACACCTTGGTGTATTCCTAAAACAGCTCCATTAATAAGATCTTACCATTTTACCCACTGTGGCACAAGCATAACAGTGACATACAACTTTTTTGTACAATTCAGGTAAGGTGATGCTGTCCCCATTATTCTGACTAATTTTAACTGTTATACTTCATCTTCAAATGCTATCACACTATAAATAACACTGGAAATACTTCCATAGTGATCCATGAAGTGGTTAATATGAGCAGATTTCTGGAGACAAAATCAATTCAGCTTTAGGCTAAACAATGTCATCATCATCCAAAAACCTGACATCATTTTGTCCATCCCTGTGTCCCTGGATTGAGTTGGTGGTATAGCCACATTAGCAGTTTATTACAAGTGTCCTACAAGAAGTGATTACTTTGGATTCTGGCCATTTGGCTAGATTTACAGTGAACTCCAAATACAGTCACAGGAAACCTATTTGCATACTGGAGACCTCACATCACGTAGTAGAAGAGATAATGATCTGGAAGCACTGTGTCGTAGGAGGCAGCAAGGGTTGGGGGTTCTGGCCCAATGATTTATCCACTCTAAATTCCAACTCAGTCCTCAGCTGATGGGCAGGATCCTGCTGATCCTTGATTGTAATGGTCCGCCTCAAGTGCCGATGGGATTCAGAAAAGCTTCTGGGACTGTTGCGAAATGAATGTAGTTCCCAGTTTTAGCCACATTCACATAACCAGCTGACCTCCCCCATTTTTGGGAATGTTGTGTTAACCTCCCTCTGGATTCTCTGGACTAGTAGAGAGGGGACACGGGGACATTTACAAGCCAAGTGAAAATAAAACAGAATTGCAAATGAACAGATAACAAACCGATGATAGGAGATAACCAGACATCCCCATTTTTAGCCAAAAGTGGGATGTCAGCATTCTAATTTAGACTGTTCCATTTTCAGTTAGAGAATTATTTGATTTATGACGACATTGGGGAGGCGGGACTCACAGTGGTGCCGCGCCTCTTAGTCTGCTTCCGTCCCCATGTCTGGATGATTGTGGTAAAGAACCTGGTGCCCCGCCAGACATCCACCACTGCAAATCCCACAGCTGCACTGGCTCCATCTGGCTATGCTGAGCCTCCAGGGCTGTCACTGTACCAGAGCAGCTTTAACATGAACCACATAATGGAACTTCAGACTGATGCTGAGAGAAGAACCAATGCTGCAGGTGGCTTCAGATGTTAAGAGTATTTGGCCACAAGTTCATCATTTCCGTTAATTTTTCATTCTGCTGTCAAAACGTCAGTGTTCAAAACATCAGCTTTGTGTCATAGCTTTCCAGCTATACTTATCAAGGCTGCAACACAAAACATTCAGTTATACACAGTTGTACAACACTAAACGAAAAATTTTGGTTTAGGGCTTACAATGTTTATAAGGGGACCAAAAATCAGTTTGGAGCATACAGGAGCATGATTCATAGAATGGGGCACTTTGGTTTGGGAGTCAAGACGCTGTGTTTCCTCTGTTGCAGCTTGCCCAAACACCTTTGCTCCCTGAACTTAGTGCCTTTACTCAGTCAAAAAGGATACTGACACAGGGTCAGTGTTTAAAGGTAGTATGTATGGCCTTTTGCAAGCTTGAAGAAAACATTCCAGACATAAATTTCTGTCACAGTACATGAAACATTACCTGTCACACTTTAGTTTAAGTCCATAGATGTCTTCAATGGGAGGAATAATATCAGACTGTTTGGGGCAATTGATCCAGGAGTAGATGGTTGTTCTTCAGTTTTTCAGTTCATTGTAACCTCCATGTGGTGTAATGTGGTTAATGTTACTCATCCTAAGAGTGTAGCTTCTGGATAAAGCTACTAACATACATACATACATATATAAATTACCAGTCAAAATTATGCTTAAATGCTTGAAATTTTTTCTTAGACAAATATAAATAGTGAAGCTGATGCCTATGTACAAATTTTTGCCAAAAAAATTTATTTCAAAAATTATTTTCTAGCTACTTTGAAGAATCTAAAATATATAAAAGTTATAAGTACAATATAGTTTTGATTTGTTTATTATACCTCTGAGTTAAGGACATCTAAATTTTCTGACAAAACTATAATAGATTCCAGGTAACACCGTCAATGGAATTGACTCTTTTGAAACAATTTCCAACACTCTCATTGCAAACCCTGTGACCAGCTCTTTCTCTCCAGGAGTTTTATAAAAATATTTTAAATATTTTACCTAAAATATTTACCATCTTCATCCAGTATTTTCAATGTCAAGGAAAAGATTGAAAATGGTGCCTCCATAAAGACAAATCAAAAAGCCTTCAGGGCAGAAGTGGAAGAGAGAGATCAGAAGTTCAGATACAGACACACACAGACTAATCCTCTGGGTCTGTGGTGACTGCAGCGGAAGCCAATCACCTGACCTTGCATTAAACTGAACCACTGAGGAAACATTATCGAGGGCTCATATAATTACCACCAGAACACTCTTGTGGTTAATAATAATTATAATAATTTCCTTGGCAGATGCTCTAAATTTGTGAGCCTCACAGGAGCACTCAAGCATTGCACAAGGAAGGAATGAGCAAAAAAATAGACAACAGAGATTGTCAAAGGTCTCGAGATTATATTATGAAACCAAATCTAGTATAGGCTGGGTGAGTTTATATACAGAGTGAACAAAAATAGGCTAAAATATGGAGAGAACTACCCTTCCCTGTCTTGCACACTGAAGTTGCTGAAGCTTATACCACTGGCTGAATGTAGAGGCAGGCAAAAAACCAACATGTGCAATTTGTCAGTGCCGACTGGCCTTTGAACAACACGCACAAATATTCCATCCATGTTACAAGCTGTGCTTGCACTTTTTGAACAGAGGGCCCTGAGTAAGAAAAGCTTCCACATGTCTCACCAGCCCCTAGTGGGTCAGATTCCATCTGATCCAAAGCACATTTTAAACTGATACCAGAACTGCTGTGTCAGAGTGCCAGCAGGGCTGGGTCCAGCTGCATTACAGCCACACAGGCACTGATTCTGGTTGAATCAATAACTCAGCAGCCAGGAGCTGCTGGGCAGACACGTAGCAAAAGAACGACATCCAAAAAAAAAACTCCCAGTGAGACAGGT
The DNA here is from genome assembly GCA_019176425.1 of Megalops atlanticus. Lineage (NCBI taxonomy): Eukaryota > Metazoa > Chordata > Actinopteri > Elopiformes > Megalopidae > Megalops > Megalops atlanticus. The sequence continues at coordinate 40,336,714 of CM032875.1, read as the reverse complement.
TTCATCCAACAGGAAAGCATGGATGACTTGGAAACTGATGGAAAATTAATTAAGGCATTTTGAAAAATTAATGGAATGGAGAGATACGCCAGCTGTAGCAGCAAAGGGGAGTGAAGCAGATAAGAAAATAAGAGTTTTAATGACAAGAACAGGCCATTTAGCCCAGCTAGGCTCATTATTTTGTCTATAGTTTTGAGTATATTCAGGACGGCGTCAAGTCTGGTCTTCAATACTCTAAGGGTCTCCACCTCCAGCATAAATCCTGGCAAGCTATTCCATGCATTTATGACCCTTTGACTGAAAAATACTTCCCAGTATCAATTTGAAATTTACCTTTAAACATCTTCCACGTATGTCCTCTTTTTCTGCTGGCAGAACTTGTCATAAAATAACACTTGCAGTCAGATTGATTTATCCCTTTTAAAAATTTGAAAGCTTCAATCAAATCTCCTATGACTCTCCTTTTGTCCAGACTAAAATTATTCAATGTTCTCGATGTCTCTTTATAACATATATGATACTATCACCAATCTTGTTCCCCTTCTCTATACTTTTTTGTGGTGCCCAGAACTGGACATAGTATTCTATTATAAAAGAGGTTTGATAAAGGCATTGTGCCCATTAATATAACCTAAACTAACATTATGTTAACTTAACCTAACAATTAATCATTTTTGCTATGTATCCAAGCATCCTATTTATCTTTTTTGCAGCTTTAGCGCAATTGCATTCACAATACAAAATGGCTTTTGTGTATATTTTAAAATATTTTTGAGAAAATATGTACAAATTAATGAGACAATTAATGAGATGAAGCAGGCAGAAACACACAAACACACTTTGTGCCATAGCAGTGAGTGAATCAGGTAACAGTAATTGATAGATCAGGAAACAGCTATCAGGGTAAGGCAAAGCAAAATCCAGACAGAGCAAGGCAAACAGTAATGTCATCTCAGGAACGTGGCAACATTCGGTAATGCGGTAGACTCCCTGGGATACTGAGTCACATCCTGCCCACTCGCTCCTTTCACAAAGCCAGAACAAAACATTAGACCTTATCTCCAAAGCACTCTGCTATAATGTGCTGATCAGAAAAAAGAGCGTCCACGGCCGTGGGTGGACTTTATTAATGTATTGACATGCATTATTGATGGATGGTATTATGGTAATGGGCTTAAGAGAAATGCTGGGGGCTTGGTTCTGGGGGTGGAGGCAGGGTGAAAAGGCTGAGCGGACATATTTCCACTGCAGCAAATACACATGCCCCCGCCACAACCCATACCACTCCCATCTCCAAACAGGTCCCTGCCATCTTGCTGGTCCCATTAGGCAGATAATGTGGGCTGTGCCATGGGAGAGCAAGAGAGAGAGCTATATTAATTATTTCCCAGATCCACAATATCCCAGTGAACTGTCTCCCTGAGTCTCCATGTGGGCCAGAGTGCCCAGTGCATGTGGCCATGCTGAGACATGTCTCTGTAACACTTGACAGGGAACTTGTGCAGGCGAGCTGAGGCAGAGCAGTCTTGCAAACAGGGCAGAGGGATCTTTGGAAGGGTATAAAAATGAGCTTTGGTCCATGTGTTGGGGCAGACTGAAACCAGTGATGAAAACAAAAGACCGTTGATAAAAATGAGTACGAGTATTCATTTTTTCAACAGTCCTGTTGCTTCACTCCAGACCTCCAGACATAGTCTCCATGTTCATAAAGTCTTCAAATTTAAACCGATCCTGCCAACAAAGAAGAAAACATGGCAGCACTGACATGGATCAATACCTGTTTAAGGGAGCACTGGCCACTAAGGAACCCCTTCTTGATAGTGTCCTCCTATATCCATTTATTTCTTGTGTCCATCCTGGTTCTCATTGCTGGTTACTGGAGAAAGCCCTCAATAGGCCAGGGGGCTGTACAGCATGGCTGTTCACAGCAGTAGGATTTGTTCCGGTTCTCAACACTGTCGCCCCCCGAAACACACACACAAAAACACACACACCCATTCCATACCTCCAGGTCTGATTACTGATCAAAGGCACCTGTCTTGAAGGCCATAGCCCATGTGACTACAAGATTTATGAGACAAAACACTGGAGCCATCTTCTGAGAAACTAACAGCTGTATGCCTGTTTTTCTGCTTGTTCCCTCTAGTGTAGGTCAAAGGGCATGCAAAATGTAACACTCTGACTTGCGAGGAGATTTAAAACTCTCTGCATGCCTGCTCACACTAATCGCTGTACAGGCAAGGGCGTAGGTTTGCTTTTGACATTGGTGGGGACATAACCAGCAAACATGATAGAAGATATATCATAGGAGATATTTAACTATTTCATATTAATAATAGCAATGCTATTCAATTGAGTACATGTTGAGTACAATAATATGTTAATTAACTAACATGTAAAGTTATGTGGTTATGTAATACTAAATGCAAGTAATGACTGACAAGGAGGCAGTTTCACAAAGGTTTTAAGTTTACTACAAAGCCAATCACAATCGTGATTTTTGTTTTGGAGGTGGGACTCAAACGCGATTTAACCCTTTGTGTAGGCTACCTCGACACTGACGCGTTATATCTAAAGGAGCTTTTTTTTCCCCTGACTGGAATTATTGGTAGGGACATTTCAGCCGTGGCTGGATATTGGTATGGACACATCCCTACCGTCCCTACCCAATTCTACGCCCCTGCGTACAGGTAATTGGAAGGGGGAGACACTCAGTATAAATGCTGTGGAAATTCATCTTAGCTTTTCATGGGTTCATGTTTTCATGTTTAAATCATTATAGAAAATGCAAAAGGAATGGTGACCAATATGACTGGTGATATAGATAACAGAATAAATCCTTAGACATAACTCAAATAATATAATTTAAACATAAATTATGAGGGTTTTTTTCTCCTTAACCTGTGCTCTGTGGTGCTCTTGAATGATAACAAAGCTGTTAGATAAAAGGAAAAGGGAACATAAATAAGATGAGGGAATTTAACTTTCACTCACAATTTCACTTCTGTGTACCTGTGTCCCATGTTCAGCTGTGACTCAACACCAAAGGAAAATCTTTACCATGAGATAGTACTACCGTCTACTCTGGTATCCTTAGCCCCCATCCCGACACACACACACACACACGCACGCACACACGCACACGCACAGGCACAGGCACACACACACACACACACACACACACACACACACACACACACACACACACACACTACAGCTCAGCTGCTCACAGAAATCATCCTTCTGCATAATTTAGTGTGTTTCCTATTATATCCGAACCTAATTCCATAAAAAACATGCAATATTGATAACTTATTTTGTAGCGCTTAGATCTCCTTCCCAGAGAATAACTTAGGTTTACAGTTTGTATTATTCATCACATCCAACCCTCTGACTCAAAGCTCTCCTTTGACCGGAAAACTTACTGGCAATTCAGGCAGGACCTCCAATGTAAAAACCGGTGGTGTGCAAGAATGAGGACACCACTGACTCTACCTGTTCTCTCTCCCCCTCCCCCACCCCCACCCCCCCTGCAGGTGAGACCTTCTCGGAGAACTACAGCCACACAGAGCCCTGCCAGCCCTGCACGCAGTGTACCGGCCTGATGCGCATGCTGACACCCTGCACGGACTCCAATGACGCCATCTGCACCTGCGACTATGGCTACTTCATGAGCAAGCTCTCAGGGAGCTGCGAGCCATGCACCACGTGCCCCGAGGGCATGGGCGTGCTGGTTGGCTGTGGACAGGACCAGGACACCATCTGTGAAGAGTGCACAGACAACAACTACTCTGACCAGGACAATGCACTAGACCCCTGCCTGCCATGCACCACCTGTGAAGAAGGGGTGGAGCTGGAGGTGCAGGCATGCACTCCCACCAGTGACACTGTCTGCCAAGGTAAGTGCAGGGGCACATAAACACATTGGATGAGGTTTATGTAGGTCAATAGTAGGGGTCAAACTATGAGGTCATGGGGTATAAAAGTACTATTCCTGTGGTGTCCCTGATTTTTAAAATGGGCGACTTATAATGAAGGACAAAGGCCACATATTTAACATATCATACAGTCTGCTTTAGTTATGGTTTTGCAGAAATGTTTGAATGTTGAATACTTTGGTCCAAGAGCCATAATGCCAGAATAACAGTTCTTACTGTACACAGTGACTGGATTGGTTGTGGGTCTGCTCTGTGTCAAATGGTGCACACTGGAGTTCACCGCAGTAACCAGCTCCCTCAATAACTTCTACTTAATCTAATCTAGAGTGGATCTGGGTGTGCGTCATTATCAGCACCATGCAGGGTCAGAAAAGTGACATTCCACACTGTGAAGTCAGTGGTGATCTCTTCCCTCTGTGCCCAGATTAGATAGGCCCCATTGTAAACTAATAAGAAAGCGAGTCTATTGAACGGTATTGGCCAGGCAGGCATCCTCGTGGGCGAAAGAAGAAAGGGGGTCAAGAACTAAAAGAGTCTTTTGTCTTCTCTCATAACCCATCAGTGCATCCAGCCTTTTGGCCCGCAGGGGTGGGGAGTTCTTGGAGGGCTTGGATGAGTTTTGTGGAGAGAAGAATGCACCGGACAGATTTTAGCATATCGTCATTAATCCACATGACAGAGCACGGTTTGTCCTTGTCATTAAGCGCAAGTGTCAGTGTTCGTTTGTGTGTGCGTACAGTGCGTATGCGCTCTGCACAATAGCCTCAGATCAGAAGAGCACTCAGAACATCATAGCCTCCAGGGCTGGCTTGTGGTGGTGTGGAAAGAGGCTGGATACTACTGCTGTTTTCACTTTGAGCCAGACTCCTTTGTTAACTTGAGGGTGGTGGAATCATTACACAGGTCATAAAATTAAAAATTTCCTGTGGTGTTCCACACCCCCCCACCCCTATCAGCATTCAGTGCTGGTGGCCGATGAGAAACCATCAGTGGCAAGTTGATTGGTCCAAAGGGGACCGAGTGGAAGGTTTTGGGAGGGGTGAGGGGATAATCAGGGTGTGATGGGTTTCACAGCTGGGCTAATGTGCACAGAGCCCTATGGGATCAACCATTCCTTGACCTGAAATGAATTTCCAAGATAGATTTTGTTATAAAACAGTGCTGTATATTGGGGATGTTTTTTTTTAATCAAAATTTTGCACTTCTGGTTAGATGCTAACTGCATTTCATTGGCTTTGTACCTGTACTCTGCACGATGACAATAAAGTTGAATCTAATCTAATCTAAAATAGTAAAAAATAGTAGTAAAAAATAGATAATAATAAATAGTAATAAAAACGAGGTGGTTTAACACATGAACATACATCAATTTACTGGCCAGATGCCATTACAAAAGTTTTGAAAAGTCTGCACAGCTCAGTATAGTGTACAGGGGACTGAGGAAGCTAAGACCAGCAGAGCCACGGGTATGAGAGAATGCAGAGGTACACAGCAAATGAGCTGAGTCATTGATTAGATTATGCGATATGTGATCATGGGGACGTCAGTTTCACCAAAGTCACCAAGTTAACATTCTGGGAAACAGATATTTGGTAACAATGATGATGATGATTATGATGATGATCATTATTAGGATGCCTTTTTATTACATACTCATATTCTGGAAACATTCCCTATACTGCCAAATTCTTTCTAAAGTTTAAAAATGGATGATATCAATTTGTATGAGTAGAAAACACCCAGTGCTATTTCATTGATTGTATCATTGGCAATTAGCCTAAAGCCCTGGCAATATCCAGAAGAAGAAGCCATACTTCCCTCAGTAACATGTTGATGAACTTCCATGATAAGACATGGAAGGAGAAACAGGCTTTTCATAACACACGGCTGTCCTGATATAACAAAGTCAGATTAATAAATAACAGACTTAATGAAGCAGGACTTGAGGATTATATGTCCATGGAGATATCAACTGAAGATTCATTTATCCAAGAAAGTGAGAGGTCATCACTGGTGATTAGCTCCCACGCCCATTCAGACCGGTAATCTGGGTAAGGGCTCAGAGGTCATCAAGGGCTGGTCATTAGGGGGATGTTTGGGAGGTTGAAACAGCAAAGAGCTCCAGGAGGAATTTGAATGAAGCAACAAAAAATGAATCCCCCCAGACATAGAGATCTGAGAGACTGCTGGCTCAGAGGTTGACCCAGTCAAGTTGGGGCCTGAGATGAAATAAAAACAATCCATCCTGGCAGCTTTCAGATCTGATAGGTGATCGTGTATTTACGAGGACACACCCGGCAGCAGCAGCGCGCGCAATAAATCTCAAACACAGGAAGTTATTTGTGATAGGAGCAGATGTGGTATGAAATCGGCGCATAATTCGATTAAAGGGTTTGTTTTTTTCGGGATCACAGCTGTGTGTTGGCTGTTTCCGGGGCTCTTGACTTTCAAGGGGATAAAAGCCAGAGGAGAGATGAACAACAGGGCTGCTCTGATGGTGCTGAGAGGTGCTGAGACCGTGTCGGCAGACCTCCCACACCAACGTAGAATAGTTTGATCCACCTAATGATCATGACCTCATCCATTCACGTTGTGAAACTCCTGTTAAGTCTTGGATGTGTTGGCCCCGTGGATTGGAATCATCAAGTGATTTGTCAAGGGTGATCTTTTAATCGCTTGCTGTCTGGGTTTTCAGAAGTGTGCACAGAGGGAAGGGAAGGGCAAAAGCAGGCTGTGGTGGGCTATGTTGCAAACATGCCCTCTTCTGCCCCCTGTCTGGTTCTCTTCAGACCCAGATGTCTCTGTCCCAGGGTGAGTGGAAAGAGCAAGCCACTCCCCATGAGGTCCTTCAAACCCTGCTGTGCGCGTCCTGCGGTCGGCCTCTCTTCACCCTTTTTGCAAATCTTGGAGGCCAGCAGGTTGAGCTTGATGTGACGAGTTATAAGATGTGACAGGTGACCCTTGCCAAGAGGCACACACTGTGACTCCCTGGTCTTCCTGGAGTCAGGGGAAGGTCAGGTGGGGTTCAGTGGAGGGATGGACCCAATCAGTTTTTCTGGTTATGGGTTGCAGAGGTAAATATTCCTTCCCAATGTTTTGTTGAACTCCTGCGTCTGATGTATTACAGTTACCAAAGCACATCAGACAAAGTGCACCTCTGACGGACTGTAGAAGTGACTCTCAAGTGCCATGGCACTGTGTTTGGAGTTGAAAGCAGGACTGTTTGCTCATATCCTGTGACTATGGCGCAGCTGTTGGCTTTTGGGGACCTGCTTCAACAAAGGGTGAGATTCTTCTGTCAAACCTGAAGTGCCTTGCTAAGGCTCTATCAAATAATAAATGGCACAAGCAGATAGGGATATGTGTGTGACACTAAGCGTGTTTGTGTGGGTGTGTATGTGTGTGTATGTGTGTGTGTATATATATATCTGTCTGTTCACATGCAACTTCAATTAACATTCCAGCATCACTGTTTCTGAGGGTTTAATAGGTACTCAATGACCACATCAATTGATATGACACTCATTGAGTCAGTACTTAGAAGACCATTCCTTCTGTGTGTGTGTACAGAGCATCTTTGTATTTCTGTACAGAGGGCAATCCTGAACAACCAATGTTCTTCAGACTTATCAATGCCAGTGTTGACCTTCTTTATGAACCCGCTGGTCCCTGTGCAACACAATGTGAGCGTTGTGGTCTGGTGGTGGATAGAGCCACAGTTTGATGTTTGAAGGCCTGGATGGCCCTTTCCCATTTACCATCTCTCTCTGGACTGCCTGGCCAGATAAAGAATTGTGTTCTTGTGTCGGTCAGTCAGAATATGCAACAGTCTGCAATCTTCTGGAATTTGCCCCCTTTGACGCCCAACATTCCGGGGGCATTCCTGGCGTACTGTACAATACTGTACCGACCAGGGGTGACTGAAAAACTTATGCCAGCGCTCGTGTCTTCCATTCACAGCCAATTTTCCGGTTATAAATTCTTCGACTTAATCTCTGACGGTTGTTACTGCATAAAGGAGCTTGTTCTCTGCTGCTCTTGATGCCTCCATGGCATTCTGTGTTTGCTGGACAGAAAAGAGATTTAGAGAGCATTTACTCAGCGAGAATGAACGGCTTCTATTTTTTTCTCCATTACAGAACAATAGCAAGTTCTCTGTCACCCTTTGTGTGGTTAGGCATCATTACTGTTGCCACTCATATCTCATTCATTTTCTAATCATGGCCTAAATGCTGTTCATCTCAACTTGTACTGTCCACATACAAACTGACTTTCATCAGAGGTCACATGTTTTTCTGTGACTCTTCATGTAGGCCTTCTGCAGACACTTCCTGTTTTCCAAGACTTCTGGGTCACAGTTAGTTGTTCTTTCAAATTAGCAACTGATTAACGCTAACTGGACAGCTTTCTAAAAATATTGTGTTAAACTTCTTAGCATGCTGCTGGAAGTGATCCGTGTGGAACTGTCAGTTCTTTGTTTATCTTTTACTGACCTTTAGAAGTATACAATGAATACCATGCATGTGCAGTGAGACCATATGGTTTCTGATCTGTGTTCATACAGTTAGTCCATATGGTACAAGAATTACTATGCAGTCTGCTAAGCTTGTTTGTATCTTGATGGCTTTGCTAATGGTCCCTTTTGCAGATGTCTTAGACCACTAGTCTCATCTAGGTAGTTGCCGTCCATTTCTTTGAGGCACCAAAAATATATGTATCTCTTAGGAGTATGCTTACAAACTGGCTGCTACTGGTTCTGAGCCTTAGTTCCTTCTGGGTTCTGGTTTTCTGTATAAAATAAGAGAGGAGGGAGAGTAGGCAGGGGAGAGAAAGAGGGAGAGAGAAAGGGAGGGAGGGGGAGAGCTGGAGAAACAGCAGAATGGAGAGAGGCAGCAGATGCTGAGAAGTGCTCTGGATCAATAAAAGCGATGGAGTTTCTCCTCTGTGTTCTCTGGTTTCTCTGGTTGACCTCTGCAAGCTCTGATCACATTCTGCCGCAGAGTGCACTCACTTTGACAGAGGCCCAGTTGCAGCCCCCTCCCCCATCGTGTGCCCATCCTCCTCCTCTCTTCTCCTTTCCTCCATCCCTCCATTCCTCCCCACACCGACGCCCAGCCTTCTCTGCAGCACTGTCCTGCTCAACCCCACTGCCTCATTTGTTCGTTTTTTTCAAGCCTTATCAGATCAACACCTGAGGGGACTGTGAGTCCCTAAGCTACGTCCTTAAACTGGTCCAGGCATACCGTACAACAGACTGATTAGCAAACAGTCAGTCCGGTTTTGGTAACTGATTTTTCAAATTCTGTGCCTTGTACTGAGGTTGAAAATCATCATGTCTGTTTGATGGACACAGACAGCCTTAGCATTACTAAAAGCACATATATTGAAATTATGATCAATGAAACGCAAAATACACTTTTCTTGCAGAGATAATTAAATTAATGTATTTGGTATGCATATTTACTGGGTGTACCTGGTGGGTTGATCAGACACACATACATTGAAATGTTTGATTGAGGTACTTCCCAAAATGCAACATACTTCATCTTGTTAAATAAGCGTCTTGGAGAGATAATGTTCAAATGAATATATGGTACATTCATATTTAATGAGTGTCAGTGTATTTTCAACATAGCACAGACAGGAATCAGCCCATTGCGAGGCAGCAGAGTTCATGCTCCAAAACCATAACGACAGGCCATAAAACACACCCCACACCAGCAGGAAAACCCTTTTTCCTCTGACCTTAGATCCATAAGTCAGGTTTGACTGCACTGTATAATCTTTAAGAGGGGAGGAACACCTGTTGGTTGCAGTGTGTCAAGAGCTGAAATTACAGGGGAATGCAGAATGGCTGAGGCTGAGGTGGTTTGTGCCACACACACATATACACTCACAAAGACACACACACACACACACACACACACACACACACACACACACACACACACACACACACACACATCAGCACTGAGTAATACATCTTACACTGAAATGTATCAGAGCTATCAGTGGTATGACCAAACATAAATCCAGCATTTGTTTTATCTTTGCAATGTTACTTGACAAATGTGTGTCTACAAATAAGGTGTTTGGGCTGTCACCCAAAAAGTAATAGTCTATTATACGAGGAATAAGACATACCAAGAATCATAAACAAATATGTACAAAAAACAAAAACAAATCAAAACAACAAACCCCAAATTATAGCTGTATTTTAAGATCAAAAGTAATGATTAATGTAGTAGAAACACCCTGCAAAGATTATGTGTTGGCAGAAAAGGTAATTGTTATATATTTGGCTCCGACTTGTTTTACTCATACTGTAGGGACTTTTTATGCCAAAAGCAATAAGACAATCTCAGAATACTTTTAAACATGAAAGTGTACTGTGGAAAGGCAATCCACAGGTACATATGAATACAGCAAATTTGCACATTAACACAGACTTTGTGTGTGTGTGTGTGTGTGTGTGTGTGTGTGTGTGTGTGTGTGTGTGTGTGTGTATGTATGTGCGTGTGGCACCTGTATTTCTCACCTGCAATAACTGGCTTTCCCCTCCTTGTATAGTTGGCACCTGACTTTGTAAACAGTGGATTACAGATGCGCTACAGGGAGATACATTCATACACACACACAGTAAAATTACTACCAGTTTTGGCATATTTTCCTTTGGATAAATCTAGACTGATAAACAAGATCTAGACTGAAAAATGCACATAGTAGTCCTTGAATGTAAAGAATCTTTGATAAAGAATCTCAGAAACATCATTACAGCATTTCACAATAACTGATGAAAACATGGGCTAGATGCACAGAGAAAAATACCTCTGTACAAGTCTGATATTAAATTACATTAAATCCTGCAGATCGATGAGTAAATGCTGGTGAAATGAATATGTCTAAAGGTGCAAAGAACTAATCAGCTCGCTCTTCTGCACATGTGAGCAATGAGCTTTTCCATGGGTGGGAGCAGACAGAGCAGGTTTCATTATGTTCAATCCCTTTACTGCAGCGTAATTACTCTTGCTAATCAGAGCACTTTACAACAGTGCTTCCGTTCACTCTCCGCCGGAACACAAACCACCGGCCCACATTTCACACAAACCACCGGCCCACATTTCAGCCAGATCATAGACACAGAGAGAGAGAGAGAGAGAGAGAGAGAGAGAGAGAGAGAGAGAGAGAGAGAGAGAGAGAGAACAGAAGAACAAGCAAATGAGAAAATGAGGGAATAGCAAGATTAGAGGTCCAAATGAGAGCTGCAGACACTGAGAGAATGAGAGAAAGTGAGAGATGCAGAAAAATGATAATGAGACAAAACAGTTACAGAAAGAACAAGAGATGTAATAATGAGATAGAGGCAGAGCGAGGCTGAACAAGAGCGAGAGACACTGAGTGACAGAAACATAGGGAATGTTTTGTGCTTCACAAAGAAGGTCTCTGTGGGTCCAGGGGGTCGGGTGCTGACTACAACCCCACCCCCCCACCACCCCGAAGGCCTTCTGGTGGCGGGGGTAAAAGAGCCCTGGGGTGAGGAGCTCTATTCGGCAGGGGATAGTGTGGAGTGTGGCAGGGGGCGTGGAAAAGTTTGGAGGGGGAGAGGGAGGCATTAGAAGCTGTAAGTGAAGGTTAAGTGCAAACTGATATCAAAAATCATTTGAGAAAGGCCAGAAAACAAACACACCCCTTAATAAACACTTTTATGGGCTTGGGTTCTTAAGTCCCATAATAACATGCAATTATGATTTTACTGAGGGAAAAAACAATAAAACAAGGAACTTACCAGTACAGGTGCTTTGTATTTATTTCAATCATCAGACTCCTATAGGAGCCACTGTTTTATTTCCTTCTTTTATAGTTATTTTTATAAGCACCAGGCTACAGTTACCATCAAAAGCATAAGAGAAAGAATGCAGCTGCTTGAGAAAATGTACTGGCATTCATATGAGGTAGCTGTTAGCATTTAATAGCATGAAAAGAAAGAGTAGAGAAAATAATGATTGTACAGTTTGTAGTTAACAGTTCTGACTATGCTGAACAGATGCTCCTTATCAAAGAAGATGGACTGGTTCTTACCTTACACACAGTGTGATCAATGGGTGATGCTGGATTTTTACTATTACTATTTACTGTTACGGTAAACTTAAAAAGGGCATCAGTGTATCCCTACAGTTTTCTAGTGCCAGGTCCACTGTTTTAGCCACTATACCACATGCTACAGCAATATGCTCTGAAAGGGTGTGGGTTATTCTTGTTACTGTCAACAGATGCTGTAAGCAAAACAATAATGCACAGACATAGTATAACTGCAAAATCTTATAACCACCTTAGGAAAGCAAAGAACAAAAAGTTCTCTTTCCAGATCAATGTCCACACGAGGGCTTTGGTCTTCTCAATCTATGTCTCTTCCTGTCTCTACAGGGATAAATTAGCAGAATTACAAGATGTGAAAGGGAATGTTCAGCCTTCTGGCTATGGTAGCGGAGAGAGCGAGGGGTTGTGGGCAGTCAGCTGCATCAAAGCTGTGTTTTACTGAATCAGCAGCATGCCCGGAGAAAGCACATGACTTCAGCTCTAGGCTCATTTAACTCCAGGCGGGGGTAGGTGATTCACCACCACCCCCCACCTCCCTTTACCTAGTGCCACCTGGTCCATCCAGTCAGAGGTAATAAACAATACCTTTTCTGTTTTCATATTCATGTATGCTTTTTTGTGTATCCCATATGTTTCTTCTCTGTTTTTTTTAGCTTGTGATTCCTTCCCAGAGCTCACCCTGTCAATGTGAAGGAACTGTGCAATTAATATAACCTAACAAGACCCAGAGCTATGGAACTTTACATGAGGAACATATCCAAATGCCAAGTGGTTTAGGGCAAGTTGGTACTACGCAAATTATATAAAAAAAAGGTTTGCTGGATTAATGATCAGACAGGCTTGTCAACAACAAAAGCCATGACTGCGTTTGGAGCAAATGTGCCACTGTGTATTATTCTGACAGCCCATATTATTTAATTATCCAGGAGAACTGGCACCACCCCCACCACCACATCAGTTTTCAGGAAGTCTGAATGGCTGTTCCATCCCTCCTCAATTTAGAGAGTCTCCAGACACCTAAATCACTCCTGAAACCAATTATTTTCTACTGGTATTGTAAGCAAATGCAAATTTTGGTAATGTTTCAGCATCCTCACCTAGGATGAGCTGTAAGATATGTAAGTGGTGAAGTTGTGGAGAATGCCCAGGCTTTGACTACACTGGGGGAACCTTTGGGTATAGTGGTTGGTTAAATGACGCCACAATCCATACACTGCAGGACCTGAGCACCATCCCTAAAGCCAGCTCTATGTGTGCTAATGAACAGCAGGCTTAGAGCCGAGGTCATGCCCGGGGTTATTCCATCATATGCAAACAGGCTAACTCCCCTGCTCTACGCCAGGCCTGTTCCCATGAGCAACACTTCAAAGGAGAGACTCAGAGGATGCCTGAGAAAAAACAAATGTGTCCCTCCATCTGCCACCAATGTGAGTGCGCCAGCTGGGTGCGGTCACTCCAGGCCCAGGAGCACTCTAGCCTGGACTCCTGTGCATTTTCCTGTGATTCCCAGCCCCTCAAATCTGATCTTGGGCAACTCCAGTCCCATAGGTACTTTGTGGGGACCTGCAGGCCTCAGTAGGGTCCTTTTGATTAAAACTGATTCAGGTGTGGAGGAAACAGACCGATTTTACTTCTCCTGAGTGGTATAATGACTGGTATAGTGGTTAAAATTTGAGATGTGATGAAAACCAGACTCCTGTGGGTCTGCAAACTAGAGTTTCCTCCAGTACCATTCTCAGTTGTGAATGAGTGATAGACTTCATCTTAGCAGATGCCCTTATCCAGAGGAACATACACCACTTACTCAGCATCCATTTACAGCACACAGCTCTGGGATGTGTTCTGCAGACACCTCTAGGATACAGTAGACAACAAGCATTTTTGTGCTTTTTTCATGAGTTTACCATGCTGGAGAAGCACTTGACAGCTAAGTACATTGAGATACAATGAATTTGAACATTGTGCATGGCAGTGGACAAATGGACTATAATTCATCAATTCAATAAAAAGATAACTTCCATCCAAAACCAATGGGCTAATTAATGACTGAATGAGGAATGCAAAACCTATTAGCAGCACTTTGCTCTATATTATCTGAACATTCTCCCCACAAATATTTTGTAACCAACCTCCATTTCTCCTTCTTCCACAGACATAAACCCACGCTTTTCAGCCTCGACTTCACCTTCACTGAGCGCTTCGCCCCCATCCTTTACGGATGGCCTCCTGCCTGTCTCCCCCACAGAGAGTGCCCCCACCGGTGATCCCAGCTACCCGGAATTCATTGGTCATGGCCTCAACGAGAAGCTCATTCCCATCTATTGCTCCATACTGGCAGCTGTGGTACTGGGCCTGGTAGCCTTCATCATCTTCAAGAGGTGAGGAACACAGGGTCCTGGAGAAGAGTGGGTCACAAAGGTGCGGGGTTATATGGGATTCCTGTGACAGACACTGGCACAGGGCTTTGTTATGAAACTGATGAACACTTGCAGACATTACAATGCTGGAATGAGCGCTCATAAGCAATATAAAATATATGGACATGTGGACAACAAAATGTTAAGTAAGAAGGTAGGACAACATATCAGAACAAAAACAGTGATTAATGAATGGTTTCACTAAGTAACTGTGTAATTAAAAGTCATACTGCATCCCTTTAGAAAACTGGTAAGGAATCATAGTGATCTGTCTGAGGAGTGGGGCTTATGCAGGTAATACTATACATGAGTAAATTTTCATTTTAAGCAAATCAAATTTAAACAGTTTACCTGTAATGCAATTTACTCACTATTTCGATAGGATAACCACACATTACAAAAATTATGTTTATTAACATGTCCAGTATGTTTCAAAAATGTCTTTTATTTTTTAGCTTTATGGATTTGAATTTAGTCAGACTACTGAAAAATGCATGAAATGCTGACACAAAATGTTCATAAATTATGTGTTGTACAGATAATACCTCATGTTGCCGTACCTCCTCTTCAGAACACATTAACATATTATAGTTATATTTAACTGGGTTAAACAGATTTAGAGGACTTATTTTTCTTTTCTTTATCTCTCAGTACTTTAGTATTTTAAAAGAAAAGTGCTTATGAAATTAAAAGAGCACCACATTACTATTATTTCAGGGTTTTTTTTTCATTTCAATTACATTCTTAAAATTTCTGATTATGTTTAATTTGTATTAAATTTACTAGTGATAGAAGACATTATAGATGCAGTAGAACAAGGAAACAGTATGATTGGTGAATTGAGAGGTGGTAAATGAAAAATAGACATGCCTTTCACAATGGGACTCTGTTTTCCATCAGTACAGGAACAAGACACTCATTGGCTCAAGCTAAACATAGATTATGTGATTCCAGACCCCAGATTGTAATACAATTATATTTTTATTCAAGTCATCTGCGTTTTCCTGCCTGAAGGCATTGCATACCTCGTTTGCACAGTCCTCTCTTGTTTTTGTTGGGGTCATTTAAAATCCATGTGTAAACCCTTCTTAGTTTCCTTTATAATACCTGCATCCTGTCATACTAAGAATTTTTTTGTCTTCTCTGCATTAGACTTTGAGGTTGGTGAACACATACTGTACTAATTCAAAAACAAAAAAAAAAACAAAACAAAAAAACTGCCAGCAACTGGGTGAGCAAAGCAGCCTGGGGCAATGGGGACAGGGACCAGGAACAGGGCTATGAAATATTCAGACACGTTGTTAGAGGGCGTGACATTGACCCACTTTCATTAAATGAACACACAGACAGACACTGGAAATGCATTAAAATGGGGCCACAGCATTTTCTGTTGATCAAAAAAGGACCAACGGAGGTGCCACTGGATTTATGCCTTGAATGCATAGCCATATGTTAAAACAAGCACCACAGTAATCCTGTCTGTCTAAATGGTGTCTGGAACATCACTTTTAACCGTGTAAAAGACAAAGCCCAGATAACTTGGGCATTGACTCAATTGGGCATTGATAGGCGTGGCAGTGTGCTGTGTCAAATGCAAACTGACCTCGGTCCCGTTCCGTATGACTTGCAGGGTGTCCAAGATGAGCAGTTTTCTTAATGGCAAAAGGGTTGTTGGTAGGTGGGTTGGACTGGATGTGGAAGCTCATTTCAGGTAACAAGGCACTTTTCCATTTCCCCATTGGAACAGGTGGAACAGCTGCAAGCAGAACAAGCAGGGTGCCAACAATCGCAGTGTGAACCAGACGCCATCGCCGGAGGGAGAGAAACTGCACAGCGATAGCGGCATCTCCGTGGACAGCCAGAGCCTGCAGGAGCAGCAGCAGCAGCAGCAGCAGCAGCAGGCACAGACAGGTAAACAGTCACTCACCCTCTCAGGCCACAACATATCACACAAACAGGCCAGGGCTTGCAGTGGGAAATAACATTTCAGAAAAATCTATTACAGGCTACATCTAAGCAGGTACATGCTACTCTTTATAAGTTGGTTCCTAAAGTCTTCCCTGAAATACAGTATTGTATGGTGTTTCCTGCTTAATACATCTTTAAGCAGAACTGAATAGCCGAATAGCATGAACAGAATATTCTCCGTGCAGAAGCAGACACAAGCATTGTGGGAAATGTATGCTATATGAAGAAAAGTATGAAGAGCAGAAACTGTGCACCTTATTCATTGCACCCTTAAGCCAGATTGCACCTTATACAAGTAAATTACAATAATGCAATGTAAGCAGGTGGCTTGTATATGCTGTGCTTTGGATGTCCACTTCAACGGTTTTGTCCCATTTTGTTGACAGGCCTATAGTGGCATAAAGTGAGCTTGCTTTTTTCCAAACCTAGCGTTCAATGTGAATGCTCTTTATTCATTAGTAAACATACAGATTTCTTCAACAGATGTGAAAATGTCATTTTTAAAATAATTATAAAACTAAGAGCAGAGGCTGGAACAAAAACCAACACATGCACCAGCCATCCAGTTTGGCTCTCCTGGTATGGTGTGATGTCATCAGGTGCTCTTACCTCTTACCCTTTGCTCTGAGAGTAATGGGCTTCTTGAACCATGGTGGTATATTCAGTCCATATGCGGTGGGATAGCTGTTACCAGAACCTGTCAGCACATCTCTGACCCTGAGTGAAAAACTTCAGCTAATGTAAAACTAACACAGATAACATCATAGACACATTTAGAAGAACCTCTATTATTCTATTATTCTATTACACAGAAATAAGGAGAAAAGCCTGTTTTGTTGTGGAACAATTGAAAAGCTGACATATGTCACACGTGTTCAGTCAGTAACATTGTGCTGTAAAAAAGCTAAAATAACTTTAAACTAAGTTTTATATAGCAACAAATGAAACCACTGAGTGTGGATCATATTATTTCAGGCAGATGCATCAGTTTTTAGATAATCTAATTTCTATTTATTGAGTGGGATAAAATTCTAGGCCAATGAAAATGTAGTCTTTGTAATTTTATTTTTGTACTATTATAAGTTAGATTGCAATAACTTTACTAATAGTATTAAATTAGACTTTATTTAACTGACTTACATCTATAAGCTTCATTAAAAACTACCTCAGAGAAGGCAGGGCTCCAGACTGCGACCATTTAGTCGTATTTTGCGACCATTTTTGGAGACAGTGCGACTAACTTTTATAACTAGGCGTACCAGTGTGACTTGCAAATATGCCCGCATATGCGACCATTTTTTGAGAGTGTGCTAGTTAAAATTTCACGTGGTCGCATTTGCACGAGTGCATGATGATCATTAGGCTGTTTTGGTGCCCCTCCGGTATGGGTTGAATGGCGTTAGCCATTTTGGTTGAAAGTAGTACCTCCCTACCTTTCTCCCTACCTGCACTCTCCCTGCCTGTACATGCTCACTGATGATGAAACGCGTGAAACAATCCATTTAGCTGTTAACGTGTTCCAAAGATGAAGTGGTTTATAGCTGATTATTTTAACCCTTTGGCACATAACTTATTTTATGCTATGTAGTGCGCGTTACGTTACATGGTTCGTAATGGTTTCTTTAGCATTATTAAGCTTCTCATAGTTTTCACCGCCGCATTTGCTATATTTTTAATGTTAAATCACTGTTTCCTCAAAGCTAGAATTAGCTAGAATTTTTCCAATCTCGTGTTGTAATTGCACCAGTCGTAGCATATGCGCTAAACGGCTAATCACACCGGTGTGACCGTACGCGCGAAAGGGTTAAAAAACAAAATGAGGAGAGAGAGGAGGAGGCTGGGTGCGACCAAATCATGTGCTGGTGCGACCAACTGGGAAAGTTGGTAGCACCAGTGGTACCAGTGGAAAAGTTAGTCTGGAGCCCTGGAAGGGGTCAAATCTTAGCTTTCTAGCTGCAAATAATTATATTTCTGGATGCCTTGTGTGATTAAAATATGATCTGAATGTTGATGGCTGTCATATTTTCATGTAACTTGGGGAATATCATGGGGGCATTAATGACTGACAATTGCAATTTCAAGTATTAGCACCTAGCTGAGGATGATGACTTCTCAGCATAGTCTTTTCACATTGGAGTCCAATGATAGTTTGACTTACATTCTTTGCTACAATGCCTGTAATATCTCTCAGCCAGTTATTGGTTGCCTGTAGACAAATCCTCTGAGGGGTTGCTGTTTGATTGCGTCATTAACAGGAGTTGGGTCATGAAGCTCTTTGTAGATCACTACTAACGTCAACATATGTCAGTCTAAAACAATTTGAGGGAACATCCGTTTTTAAATGGTACTAATTACCCTGAATGTTGCCTCCCATTACGTACAGTACAGTGTGAGTACAATTTGGCATCTTTCCAAAGATAATGGCATGATGTTATTTGAAATTGCAACTAGTCACCAATAACATCTCAACATAATTCTGTATTTCACAATGTACCTGTATCACTTAAGCTATTATTGCATATTCATACCCAGGGGAGGTTCTTTAGATAAAGGAGGGTGGGAATTCAAAGAGGTGTTGGCCTCTGCTGGAGAATACAGGCACCTCCTCTTCTGCACTCATAAATGACAAACAAAATACAGCTTCTGTTAAACTAGTGCCCTGCACCTGCAGTGATTTTCATTTTGTTTCGTTTAATTTCATTCTTGCTGTAACCAGGAAGGCAGATTTTTAAACCCAAACAATAACATTTCAATAATGCTTAAAAATGTGTAATTTTAAGTGTCCCTCAGTGCTGGCTTGTGGGCTTGAAATGGAGGCTATAGAAATGTGTCCTTTGTACTGATCATTCTTCTTAACTTTGTGTGTTTTGTTTTCATTTTGAGGGTGAGGTTTCTGCTTCCTCTGTTTCGAGCTCATGAGCCAGCACTGATATCTTTGAGGCACAATTATCTACCATAAATCCCCTCAATCTCACCGGAATGCTTAAAACGGACCTCTCATTGTCAAGAGAGTTACCCAGAATACCCAAATGCAAAATGGTTCAAAACAAGCCTGTTAGAATGCAAGAGAAAAATGACAGTATGCTGATCAGGTGCACCCTCGCAAGCATGCTGTGAGCTGCACGCCCTCCCATAGGCCCAGAAGCAATAACTCTCCTTTTGACACAAACACCATTCCAGCATCCCATCCCTTCACTCCCCACTCCTGCTGACCCTCTTTTGACATGTAAACCATTTTGTTGTTCGTTGGTTTTGACGCCCCTGTTGCTCCGCCCTGACGTGAAACTGATATTTGCTGGCTGTTGCTTAAGGCACAGGGGACCTTGTGACTTGAAGACTCAGGCGTTGATCTCTTTGTAGAATAGCTGTCCGGGTGAGTGCTTTTTGCTGCTGTGTGAGGAAAGAGGCCCGTGTGAAGGGACGTGTGGATTTTGTGGTTGCCTCTGCCCCCAGGGCCTTGGCGTTAAGAAGGAATGCCTCTTCCCTGAGGAACTCTGCCTGATGGCCTCATCAGCACAGCTTTCAGCATTGCCTTCAAAACACTGCAGTTCAGAACAACAAGCAAAGGGGAAAAATGGCATTCCCTCGCATTGCACCACATTGCCTGTGCTGTGAACAGTTTGGAGCATGCCCTAAAGAACCGGTTTGGGGTATCTTCACATTCAACAAGGCGTGTTTTGTTGGGAAGACTGAAAGAGGGTTTGACTAAAGTGGCACGCAATCAGACCCCTTGCTTTTCCTAGAGACCCCCTGACTCCTGCTGTCACTCTGCGCTCAAAGCCAAGGATTTAAATGTTTTTGCTCATAATCTTTTGATTTGAAGTGAACTGTGTGAGGTTCAGACTGACACAGTTTACAGTTCACTAAGAATCTGGCTGGAAACCTAACAGTTCCACTTGCCTAATGACAAATGACAAATTTTGTAGAAATGATGGGTCAGGGTTGAATTAATGTGATGCCATGCTTTATGTGGTCGTAGCATCCATTTAGTACCGGTCATTACATACTGACTGAGGTTACATCCCTGAAACACAGACGGACCCATAGTTTGATATTCGAGATACTTTATACTTTCATCTCATATAGATAGTAACTGAAACTGAAACAGTAACTGAAAAGGAATGCAAAATAGAACAGTGGAGGGAGCAAGTGGGAGTCCTCTTTGAGCTATGAGATGCTATGAGATGAACAACACCCCTAGTGGGAATATGTTGTAATTACAGCAGTTTTACAAGTTTTGTTACTTTCTCCATTTCTTTCTAATTCCTTTGGCTCTTCAAAAGCGGTAAAGCAATGCTTCAAATGGAAACTGTCATTAATACCGGCATGAGAAAATAAAAGAAACGACAAGAAAATCCTATAGAATGTAAAAATACAACAGAATCGGGATGAAATTAGACACTTTAATTGGACATTTAAATTGTCTTGATTTTCTCATTAGGAGAAGTGATATCTATGATTGTGGGAACAAAGTCAGACCATCCGTTACAAATTTACCCAATGTATAGAATGCCATGGTGCAAATGTGTTAGCTGTTAGAAAGCTGTAAAATAATTTTGTTAAATGGCTTCCAAACAAGTTAAAAACTGACAGCCGATCAAAGAAATAATCTCCATTCTTTAAGACTGCTGCCATCCAGAATCATACTTGGAGGAAAAATGGCCATAGATTTTGTGATTCTAAAGCCTATGAACACAATACACTAAGAATTTCAATGTATAATTTGGTGATGTGCCTTGCACATCCCATGTATGCAATAAATATATAACATCCTCGCATTCTTTAAGAATGAGATTTAATTGCTTCAGATTGGTGGATACAGGATTTGGTGGCCACTGCCAGTGGCAACTGTTGTGACTCAGTGTGGTGTCTAAGTGTATTTTCCCCTGTTTCTCAGTAGTGGTGAAGGTGGATGGGGGGCCCATCCTGGCCCTGCCCCCCCACAAGCGTGAGGAAGTGGAAAAGCTCCTGAACAGGTGTTGCGGAAGTGAGGGGATGGGGGACGAGGAGGAGACGGACTGGTGCAACCTGGCAGGGCTGCTAGGCTACGAGGAGGAGCACATCGCATCGTTCCGGCAGGAGGAGCACCCAATCCGGGCACTGCTGTCCGACTGGGCCAGCAAGGACTGTGCCAGCATGGACGCGCTCTGCACGGCCCTGCGCAAGATCAACCGGGACGACGTCGCACAGAGCCTGGCCCTCAACCCCAGCACCGAGCCAACCGCCACCTCAGCAGTGTGACAGCCCCGCCCCGCCGTCCTCCACACTACCACCATGTCCGACAGCAGGATCTTGTGTAAATGAGAAAGGGGAGTCTTGTTGGTAGGCTGCCTCGCAAAAGGGAGCCGGGAAAGACACTAGGCTGGCTGGTCGTTGGATTTTCCTTTGAAAGGGGACATGGTTCTGATGAAGGATTGAGGAGAGAACCCCCCTCCCACGCCCTTCCTCCCAGCCCCCATCCTCTCATAAGGATGGAGCTCACATTCTCCACACTGCCTCCCACCCCTTTTGATCCAAAATCCTCAGTTCATTCTGCAGTCTAACCTTTCCCCGACCCTGCCCCCACCCCCTCCCCCCGAGACTCCGCTTCCTACCAGTCCCTCCCCCACCATCCTGCCAACGATCCCTCAGACTGCTGTGCCCATGTGATCCATTGTCAGTATTCTCCTCTTACTCCCTTCCCCTTGTACAGAGATGAACAGAGAGACCAGACGCTGTACCTCCTCTGAGGTTTACTATGATGCCACATCTAGGCTCCTGCCACGGTCCGGAGTCATAACTCTGCTCCTCTTTCTGCCGTCCTTTCCTCCGATGCCATGGCTTTACTGCTCCCAGGCCCTCCTGATACCACCACAGGTGGTGATCCTTTCTCTCACTGCCCTTTTTCATTCGAGAAAACCGTATCACTGTGGGAATAAGAGCCACAAATTTGCAGTTTATGTAGCTGAAGTCCTAATGGATGTTCCCTCCCTCCCTGCCTCTCTCTCTGTTGCTCTCTCTCTTTCTCTCTTTCTCTTCCTCTCTTTCTCTGTATTTAACTCCTCCTGTCTTTGTATCCCTGATTTTACTCGCTTTTTTCTGGGAAAGTCAGTGAACCAATAATCTGATACTCCACTTTGTCTATTCTCTTTTTAATCTGATATCTCTTTAGTGCCTCCCTTTCGAAGTCAAGTAAACCACAAAAGATCTATATTAATCAATTGTATATTCTGTAAAATAAAGTACACCATTGTTTGTGATTATATGCTAGAGTTCTATGGCTTGCACCTGATTTACCTGGCTTAAAAGAGCTTCACTGTGACATTAGATAATTGGTGAAATGCCAGACATGAAGAACTAACAGACAGCCAGCATGTCAGGGTTGAAGTTAGTACCCACATTGGCTGGGATTATAACCACTGCTTCAGTGTCAACAACACCACATAAAGCCCATCAGCTCTTCCTTTCCAACTTCACACATAAAAAGGGACTAAAAATATCTTAGAAGAGTTTGCACTTTTTAAAGTAATTCTTGTTTAGACAATAATTAAAATAATTCCCTGATTTTTTTTTTTTTTTTTATGTTGCAGTGTTTACATTGGAGTGGGGCTCTGTAGCTTGAATATGCAACTTGTGGAACAATACAACGCAGTCACACACAGTTCTGACATCTCAGTAGCCTGCCTGGAGTGAGAGAAGGGTTTTCATCAAGCAGCCAAAAGTGGAAACATGACACTGGCTGCTGCACTCTGAGATTCATCTGCATGACACAAGATATTGGTTCCGGGGTCTTTCAGTCTGTACCAGACAGGGAATGACAGGGCACGGGCCTTGAACCTCTGCAGATACATGTACACTCACACTCACTGCAGAGACCAGTTGACACAAAATCGCTGTGCCAGTGGGAAATGAATGGAAAGTGAGATCAGGGCCATTGCGCACAGGTAACAGATATGGTTTTTACTTCAGGTATCCCTGTTATTACCTAGGGCTCCACTCTTTAACCATTATCTTAATGCATGCCAGGTGCAGTGTGGTTACAAATATGGAATGCATTACAGGAACATTCCTGACAGACAGATATTAAGACTGGGTTCATTTTGAAGTACTATGGCTTTAACGTTGATGGTTGTGAATCCGTAACATGTTGTGGTCAGGAACGTATCTGAGGCACTTGAATGAAATTGCATACGTGTAATGTGTTTCTCAGAGGGTATCCTTTTGACATCACGTAACTGATGACACACCATACTGAAACCTGTCTTCTCTCTGTAGCTGTGTGCCACCTCCTGTGCTCAGGACCAGACCAGTTACTTGTACAGTACATACATCCATGTGAACACATATTTAAAGACACATAAAGAAATAAATGTATGCCGCAGTGCTTCAGGATCAGGTTAAAAATCCAGGAGTATGTTATTTCTCAGGGTTCCTCATGTGTGGCTTGATATTCGCTTGACATTTGTGTTTATTGTTCAGTTGTGTTGTATATTAAATTATGGACAGTCAGGAATACATGTCAGACGGCCTGGTTACAGGGCAGGGATGTGTGCTGGAGGGAAAAAAATCCCTTGCTGCAGGAAATGTCCAAATTCAGTTGAGCATGAAATGAAGTGTACTTCAAAGATGAATAGCCCAGCTAAAGTCACTGTTAAAGCAGAGGGAGTCTATAATGTACTCATTGTCTGGATAGTGTGGAATAACTTTAGAAAGGGGAACTTAATCATCAGAGACTGACAAGAAACTGGTGTGGAAAAATTGTGAGTTTCCACAGCCTTTGAGTTTGAACTTGACTATACCAGTTGCTCAGGGTTTTGTGTCCAAACCAGGAGGAGCATCCACATGAAAGAGTTTGGGCATCCAGTTAAAGAGTTTGGGCTCTAACAGATATCAAAGTGTGAAATTGATACAGATCAAAATGGAGAAGTATCAGTAAATCAGCGCTAGCACCACCTGAAGTAGGAGAGTAATACTGCACTCAGACTGTAAAAATTAGCTGTGTCCTACACAGTCAAATGCAATGTGAAAATAATTCCACTGCAGATACAGTTGTGGGAAGTCTGCAGGTTACCAGTTTGACTACAAGCGTGGGAAAAGTCATAGAGCTATTCAGGATAGAGAGTACTTTCTTTTTATGATAACGGGAGAGTGTTTGTCCTTCTTCAGTGCAGACAGGGGCAAGATTTCTGTTATGGACTTCTGAAAATAAGAGCTAAAATTAATACAGGTGAATAGAATCAAAATCCCTTTACCAACACTAGAATTATAGGCAAACAAGCTGTAGCATTTTTGCTTTCCCTTTCTGGCCCCTCACAAGCCAGTAGGCCTGGCTTATTCATCTCTGACAAATGCCAGAAGGAAAGCCACAACAAACATATTTTTCACTCGGTGTCTCTTCTCAGTAGTGTTATTAGGGGGTAATTGGCAGGGCATCAGTGTGCATTAGATTGCCACGTTGTCATCATCTGCGACCTATTTTCTATGGTGTTCATCTGTATTGACAGCCCAGAGAAGATGACCTGTCTGGCCGATTGGGAAACCCATTAGCTACATTGTACACCACAGCACTCGGTGCACATGGGGCCTGAAACATTGGAATATCCTTCACATGCTCTGCTTCTCACACAGTCATTGGACACCGGATAAGAAACCGAGAGAAACTCACCCTTTAAAACTTATTTTGCCTTCTTTTTAGTGGACAATGTTATGCTTTTTAAATTGGTTGATTAACATGTGCACGACATGAGTGTTAATTTGGGATTCAGTGTATTACTAGGTTCTACATATATAAACATGTGTAAATACACATAGTTCTTGTAAATGAAGGTGACTTTCCCCACTGTAGAAATGTTGCTAAATTGTTTTTTTTGTATTTTGTTATTATTTTATTAAAATTATAAATAGTATTATCTCTTAAATTGTGTACTTTTACAAGACTTGTTTGTAGCACTTATAAGTGTAAATATGTATTCTGTATCACAAGTGCCTGGGAATTTCATCAGGTATTCTTTGATGTTTTTGTGTTCATTATGTATTTTTTTCTCAGTAATAGGGAGCTTTTTGCTGAGGAATTTATATTGTCTGTGCTCTGTGCTGTAGCCCTAAAAGTGTACAATGTCAGGCTCAAATTGTCGTGGTCAAATTCCCCAAGAGCCAAGCATAACTGTAACACAAACCCCTTCCATATCCATGCTCCACCAACAAGGAGGGCTCTTGTTTCATTGGTTGACTCACTGCCTCATTAGTGGTGGACTTTAATCCCCAAGAGCTGATTGGTTGAAAGATCTGATGTTGTTTCGACTTGGTCAGTAACCATTCTTTTTTTTTTTTTTTTTTGTCTCTGCATACATCCCTCAACACAGTATGTCTTTGCAAATTGTATCTATGTACTAGTCTCACCAGATCCCAAGCACTTGACTGATCTGAGAGGTATATATATATATATATATATATATATATATATATATATATATATATATATATATATATATATATATATATATATATATATACCTCTACCTATCTTGAATGAATATGCATTCAAGCTTGTCACTACCATAACAACATCTGCTGAATTTACGAGCATGGGGTGAAGTGCTCTGACACACATGTATGAGTACTGTGACTATTTTTCATACAACAACTCTCACATTGCAGCAGGAGGTAAATGCATCAGAGGATATGTGCATCCTTCTGATGCTGAGTAACTCATAGACACCCACACAAGCCCCAGGGTGTCAGGAGCAGAGTGACAGTGGAACCCTGACCAATCTATCTGCCCCTGGCAGAATCAAACCAAATTATTTTGCCACAGTGGGTTCCCTGTCGTTGTCAGTTCCTTAACTTTTAATACAGAAATTAAGCAGTTTATACTTGTGTGCCATTTCCTTAATATAATGAATTCATTAACTCCTGACATTAACACAAATTTACTTGCTTAAGTACTGGAAAAAGTAACTCTTTCACTATTTAATTACTCAAAGATATAGTAGTGGATCTGAATCTGACTGAATATGTGCCTACGTTACATTTACCACTACAGTATTCACACTTAAAATTTGACTTCTGAGAAGACAGTAAAGGGATGGATTGATTATAAGATGACTGACCTAGACAAGTAAACACAGACATGAGACTGCAGTGTCTAGTAGTGGACAAGAAGTCCAGGAACTGACTTGTCTGTGTCTGAGGGAGATGTAGTGTGCCTATACGACGTGGATCGAGGACCCATTTGGGCCTGGTCCTTGACATGCAAGCCAAGGAAAGGTGTCACTGTGGCTCTCAGAGGTTCCAGGGTTTGAGTCTGGCAAGGACTCTGAGCTCCAGGAGGAAATGTCTAACAGTGACTGCGCTGAAAGTTCTCTGTACTTACTAATACTGTACACTGTATTATGTAAATGTGAATTTACTAGAGTTCTTACAACAGATAAACAGTTAAAGCTATTAAAATGGAAAAATGAATAAACTAATAAAATGATAAATGCATATATGTTTGTCTTGGTATCTAAAAACATCTGTTTTTTATAGTTGCATAGACATGACATTTCCTGCTCCCTATGTTTTAAGCATTGTCACATACTGCGACTTATGCTCAAAGAAGACCTTACTGATTCATTTCAAAGGTTTGATTTACTGGTAATTTAACCTCAGTTGTGTATTTTGTGAGGCTGAGAAAACTGCCTCACCCACACAAAACCCCTACAGAGCTTCTCCACCATATTTTATGGAATGTAGTGTATACATTGTTGTCATTGCTAATTTAGACAAATAAAGTATGATGCCAGGTGAAACAGGACCAACAGGATGATGGGTTCCCATGCACAAAGATGATCAATTACAGGACCTTTCACATCCAGAAACAGAGCCTTGATGATGGATGTCTGTCTACAGTTTTTTTAATACAGATAATCCAAAACTTTCAGTGTGGATTATCTGTATCAAAAGTTTTGGATCAGTACTGATCCATGTGAACTGACAGTATCACATGAACAAGAAGGATAAAAAGGTGAACGCCCATGAAAAATTTCATAAGGAGGTAAGTGAAGGCTCTGAGCCAGGGGTGGTTGAGTTGATTCTTGTCCTCTGTTGAATGTTGTATACAGCAGTGTTCACTGGAACATACACAGCAAATCAATTCACACATTTGCAATTCTGGTGCATATTGTTCATATACATGCATTGTTCATACATACAACAGTTTAATTTGATTTATCTACATAAGATCTATAACAGCTAAATAAGTAACACCAAAAGTGACCTTATCATCACTGTTGATCTATAATTACTCAATAATCCTCCATTACCGAGCGAGTGTACGTGGTTGTGTTGAATCTTCAGTGGTGTCTGCAGTTTGGCCAGCAGTGTCATCAGCCAGGTTGCAGAAAGTAACTCTATGTAAAAGAGGAGAGAAGTCAATGCATTAAATGCAATGCATTAAAAGCATTATGAGAGGTCAATGCATTAAATGCCTTTCTGGGATAGCCTCCTCTGAAGTACACATGTAATTTACACAACAAGTGAGTATTGAGCTAATAAACAGTACTATGCTATAACCATACAACAGTCTCGTTTTTAGTCACATTGCTTAAAAAAAAAGATTACAAAAGAATTTATTTTAAACAATCAGGTATGTTAACATTTTATCCTGTTCACTGTCCCCAGCCTTGCATTTGGCCAAAATATAAAACTATACCTATATACCATAGAGAATATACCGATAACTGTACATTTGTTCCCATGTACTCAAATGAATACACATCAGTATAATGTGTTGATCCAAACTGGAGCAGCTAAGCACATAGTCATCTTGGAAAACTTATTTACTCCACACACTTACCTATCCTTCTCAGTTCTAGGACCAGGGACCATGCTGAAACAGTAAGACTGCAAGGTTACAGGCCATGTGCTGTTGTAATGTACTGTGACAAGGCAGTCTTTGCTGGGGCACCTGTAAATGCAAGCAACATGACGAGGGGAAATGAGTTTGGGTTGCTAGGAAATCTTATGTCTTGAAGACAGGTGTCTTGTACTGATGTGACAAAACATGCAGTGTATGTTCCAATCAGAGCACTGAGGGGAGAGAGGTGTGTGGAGAGACCAAGTCAGCACCAATAAATCAGAGAGTTAAAGTGTCATCTTTCCCTCTCTCTCTCTTTCTCTCTTGCTATCACACACAAACACAGTCTTCAGAAAGGGCTACAGCTGATTCTTGGTCCAGAGTAGAGGATAGATAGGAGAGCAAACTCAATCATCTTTTCAATTAGCCAGCTGCTGATTTGTTTCACTGGGACAACAGGCATGTTCCTCCATCAGCACCAGCAAAATTAACTGAGCTTCACATTCAGCCCCTTGGAGGGACACATTAGCAATCAGGGACGGTTGGGTAATTGCCAACAATCCAATGTGTTTCTCTTTAGGCCCTGGCTTGTGTGATGACTCTGGGCATTATCCCACAGAGCTGCCCTAAGTCGTTCTGACACGTAACTTGATCCAAATGAGACAGATTGATTGCCAGTTGCAGAAAACGGGAACTATCAGAGCTGGGAGCAGATGACTGGTACGTAAACTAGGCCAGGCAGGTTAGAGCTCGGTCTCCCTTCTCTCGGAAACTCGAAGTGGTTTGACTACTCAGAAGTGGCCGTTGATGAGGATGAAGTCTCCCACTTGTTTACGAGCGCACAGTAAGGGTGTGAAAGCCAGACAGAAGCAAAGCTGATTCACGTTGCGTCTCAGCACAAAGGGAAATGCATCCAACACACGCGCAGAAACAGCTCAGCGCAGTTCTGCAATTAACACATCGACACCCCGCAGGCGGGACCACCCTGCTAGACCGACTCCCACGACGATGATCCTCCCACGAACAGCAGCTAGCTCCGAAACTTCTGTTCTGCTCCACCCTGTGTGAGATACCAACACACCCTGCATCCTTCACTTCTTATTGCTGGTAAAATAAGGAATGGTACATTTATGTTTTTGCCATCCCAAAAATGTAGATTCCACAGACACCACCAATATTCTCCTCTATTTTCTGATACTGCTTTTGAGGCAAATTAAATCAGAAGGAAAAAAGTTTTCTTTACACTTGTCGGGTTTGTTCGGCTTCTAAGAAATGGATTATGTTTTTGTTCTGCAGCTTTGTTAACTACAAAATAGAACACGTGACTGGACTCTTACTACAAAAAAGCAATTTGACAGAAAAAAAATTAAACTTAAGATGCATACAGATGCAGAACACAAGGTCACACACTAATTCTAACTCTCACTTCTACCTCTTCAGAACGTAATGCCTCATTTTGCAGACAGCATCTCAGCTACAACCCTTATTCAAAATATCTAGCTGATCTAGTTAGCTGATACCCCTCAGAAAAAAGCCTCACTTCACCAGCACCAACCAAAAAGTAATAACCAGCATGACCCAGATCCACATACTCTATGGAGAATTATGGGGAAGCATGAGCAGAACATACAACAGTAGCCCTTGTCTGTTGTACGACAAAATAACTTACTGCCTTGTTTTAAACTAGTCTACCAGTTAAATATGATGTTCCACATTATGCCACCTGCACTCTGCCATGATGCCAGCATGCCACACAAGAACAAGAGCAACCTTGGCATTCCTGTTCACAATGCTTCAAACAAACCCTCCAGAGAAATGCCTGAAGTACCATTCCAGCATTCTTTGAAACAATTGCCAATGCCTGAGCATCTGACAACAATATATTATTCAGATGGGTAGAATTGTGGAATGCATGTAACATAACAAACCACTATTTCATCACTGACCTAACAACAGAAATGCCTGGCTTTAGCCTCCTCTGAAGACAATGGGAAAAACAACCAAATCTGCTCAGGACATGGGTGTGGTAGCCATCAATAGGCCACAGTGGCAGAGGATAATGGATGAGCCCAAGTGTCACTGTGGCTCTGAGTCCTAGACCATAGGGCACATCATTCTTTAGGATCTGTCACAGGAAGCTCTATGTTGCATCTCAGGAAGCCATTAGCTCATTCCACTCCAGTGATGTACTTGTCAACATCAGACTGAAATGCAAATTCATTGAACATTTACAAACCTTGTGCTGAAGCAGACTAATGGATCACCAAACTTTTTATCCCACCAGCTTTTCCTTTCATAGAAGTCTCTCTCTCTCTCTCTCTCTCTCTCTCTCTCTCTCTCTCTCTCTCTCTCTCTCTCTCTCTCTCACACACACACACACACACACACACACACACACTTTGAGATTCCTTCATTATTACATCTGTCATCAATTATGATGACAGCACGAGGCAACATTCATCTTTATATGACAGTCACCACCTCAGTTTGTACAATATTGCTCCACAAGTTCACAGATCACTTTCAGTTCCCTCAGCCAATTCTCATTTTTCTGATTGCAGCTAAAATATGATTCATAAAAACTACAGCACATTATACCAATGGAATCAAACTGCAGGGACAAATTGCAGGCTTCTCCACGATGTCCTCCTGCAGGAAACATATAATTAACTTACCCTGAGTTCCACAACTAGGATACGACAGACAAGGGCTCCAATTCATGGTGAAAGCGCTTGTGAACAAAGCACTTTTAGAAAATAAATATTGCCATCAGACACAATAATAAACAAAGTTTACGATCAGCCATTGATTTTGACTTGATGGTCTTGTTGTGCTTACTTCTACCACAAAGTAAGGGCAAGGCTATTCATTGTTGTCTGCAGACATTAGCCCACCACTTTACTTTAATCCTAAATTACCTCTCCTCAAAGACATGATTTCAGACAATAACTTTGCTGCAGAATCCAAGTTTTAACACATACACAGATCTGATTAGGCTATTTAGACAACTCAGAATACATATAAAATCAGCAGTGCAACAATGGATAGCTTATCCTGGAGAAAAGCCTCCAAAACAGTAAAAGAAGCACAAGTCCATAAATACGTCCTAAACACAGACATCCTTTCCACTAGCTTAGTGGTATTGGACTTATTCCCCAACAGGCTACATGAAAAATTAAAACTTATGCCTTTAATAAACTACAGCCATGTATAATTTTTGTTGAAACCAGAGGAGCAGGTAAATCCAATCTGCCTGAAGACTAAACCCTCTTTGCTTTCACAAGAGAGTTGTACCCTCACACCCTGCCTCTGACACAAAAGCCTGCAAACTCCTTGCTTCTTTCATGGGCTAGGACACTGTGCTGCTTGAATTCCTTTGGCTTCTTGCCACATGAATTCCGTGCACCATAAACCGTGCAAGCCTGATTGTGCTAGAGTTGGAATGCAAATTCAAGGTGGAGAAAAGAAGAGATACTCTCTGGGTATACTGCCTGAAAAAAAGACACTGAAGTATCAAATAACAAAGCGTGTCTCTTTATTACTGAACATGGTGGTCTTGAAGGAGATAAGTTCATTATACTTCACGTTTACATCATGGCTTTATGATCATGTGCATTATTGTCCACATTGTTTGCAGAGCCCATAAAACTGAGAAGACAAAGCACCCCTGTCAGCAGGTGAGGTAATTTATAGTACGGCTCAACAAAAACAGTTCTCAGCCAAGACCAATTATTCTGTTGTAAAAGCTGCAGAAGTCAAACACCCAGAGCAGCAAAGCCTTAGCTTGTCTCTCCAGACTAGCTTACGTAAAGGTTCAGCCATAGTGGCTCTCTCACAAAGTCCATGCAAACTGATTCAGGTTTCCTTCACGGTAGTGACCCCTCAGGAGGAGACAGAAAGCAATGAGTGACTGCTATTTTGATATTAATGGCTTCCTTATTTCACCTTGCCAGGGGACAGGTGGGACAGACTAGTTACCAGCAGCGTAAGTGTAAGGAGAGATTGCAGCTCTTTGGTATGTAGACACAACATGGTTTGCAAATTTACAGACTAATGTGATTTTGCGATCCAGCCTCACGCCTAAAATTTTGTAACCACTGAAAGGTAACGGGGATGGTGACCTTTACACTCTCCACAGGTGTTGACTGATAAGAGCTTGCTGATGTGGTTTATGCACAATATTGCCTTTTTAACAAAAAAAAAGAAAAATAAATAAACCTACTGATAAGTTTGTATTCATCACTGTTATGGAGATTCTAAATGTGAATTCTGTTTTAATGATCCTCGACTACTGTTCGTGATAAATTGCAAAACATTCTCTGTTGTGCTACATTTTTAAGCAGGAGGGGAGAGCCAAATAAGATTTGTTAGATTACTTTATTGTCCTGAAAGAGAATGTTCTTTCCATTACTGCTACACATTAAGACAGGAAATAACATAATGCTGAAGTACAGTACAGTACAAATACATAACCCAACAACATAGTACAACAAGACAACCTTAGTGGACTACCGCACATTATTTACATAGTCACAGATTCTGTGAGAAACAGAGAAAGAAGCAGAAATAAGGAAGTGCTTCCATTTTTCATTCAGAAGATTTATGACAGTTGGAGCTGTACTCATACTGAGGCATACTTTTTTGCTTAGCAAGCAGTGAGACCTGTGACCCAAATGCAATTTTTCTAAACTTTTTTTCAGCTCGGACATTGAATTGTTTTTGTAATTAATCCTTTTGAAGAGACGGGTGATTTTAAGTTTGTTTACTTTAGAAATAGAGATCGTGGAAAAATGCCTGAAGAGGAGGAATTACCAAAGATTGAAGAGGCGAAATGATGGCCATAAAGAGTAGCAATGGAACGTGAGGCTTCATGAACTGTATAACTGGCGTAGCTGCCATGCTGTCATTCACTGACTTGTATGAATGAACAAAAAGACTTTTCACTCCACAGTAAATTATTGGTTGGTTCATAATGAGTCACTGATAATATATGATAATTTATAATAGCTCCCTTCAATTTGTAATTCATGAAGCTGCACTTTCTCATGTGTAGTTCAACGTTAGGATTTTAAAAATCCAACTTACATCTTGATTTTTTATTGCACCGGCTGGAATGAGCATCTTTACACTGAAGTTGCCCAAGTGGATGAGAAACATGCAAATCCAGTTAGATGTCACTCAAAGGGATCACACTATCCTCTAGATACATGGAGTAAATTTTACATTTGGCAAAGTTCATTTAGTGTGTTGCACAATGACTGTACATTTGTCAACAGGACTGAAAGAGAGGCAGTGAGGCAGAACAGGCTTGTCAAAGGGGGTGGAAAGCAGGAATGAGACACTTGCCTATGAAGAAGGGATAACTGCCAGAAAACAACTGTTAAGCATGGAGTTGACTAGTCCTGGCTACAGTACATGACATTTGGCAGGGACACCAACACAGAGGAAGCTGGCAGTCCTGTGGGTGGCGTTAAGACCTTGTGCTGTATCATGGTCTCTAACTTGCATCCACAGGGGTAATCACAGATTTGCAGTTTGACAATTTGCTGTTTGAGTGGTGCCCCCAAAAGTAGCAGGTTGGTAGCTTAGATGACATTATGAATCTTCAAAGAGTTTCATTTAAAAACAATACAAATACCATTGGTCAATGATTGCCCTTTCCTCAATACCTAATAGAACTGCTCAACTCAATTGGCTTTAAGTGGTCTCATAAAACTGTATGGAACAGTTGAGTAAATATTAAAAATTAGGTTTGTGGAATCTCTTTATGGTAACCATTTTTTATTTTTGTCCGTTGGGAAGGAAAACAAATTCTTTGTGTGACAAAATGCTTTTTGATGGTAATCTTCAAATAATATCCTAATAATGTGCCCACTTTGAAGTTGTAAACTTGCAAATTATAATTTTATGTAGTTTTTCAATAAATGAATATGTATTATATAATCACATTTACAGGAAACTGACAGAAGCCACAAATCTCATGAATATTTACATCCACAGTTAAAAGTGGCATTGCAATCACAATGCCTCTTAATGCATGAAATCTTATACACAACAGTAGTTTCACAATACAATGGCTCAAAAAGTTGTTCTTTTTTTGTATCTTCAAAATGCATGAGGAAAAAATATAGCCACTTAGAGCATTAGTGTTTTCAAACAAATAGGAAGTAATTAAAAACATCAGCAAGTCATGCTAATTATCTTGCTTGTTCATAAACTTGTTTACCTTTTTCTCAAAATTACACAAAAGGGAAAAATGTATATGTTTAAGTTGTAATGTACTGTAGCTGTACAAACATCTCCATTCTGGGAAAAGGGGGGTTTGTAGTCACAGAATGTTAGCCAAAAATTTAAGACTGAAAAGCTAAAAAAAAAATACTAAAAAAATATTGCTACTGATCTTAGGATTGGGAAACATGGCCTTGCCACCAGTCACTGGGACAACTTAATATATTTCATAGATATTCTGGTCCCACTACAGAGAACATGTGATATAACCATAATATTTCACAACGGATATCACTTCTCAGCACTTGGCTGAGAACTCTGAGAAGGAAATCCCAGAATGAGAGTCAGATAACTTTCCCATCGTTCCCTGCAGTACTCTGTCAGGCTTTCATTTTTGGGGGGCCTGTCTTTATTTTTCTTGTCTTCAGTGGATATTCCTCTTGACCAATATTTTAATAAAAAAGAAATCAGTTGGTCTATTATCTTCTACATTACAATGTATCTGTGTGTAGCGTGCAACACAGAAAGTATTCATCAGGTAAATTACAGCCTTGCTAAAAATGCACTACAGGTGGCTCACAACTATGTTGGACCTGTTCTATAGCATGAGTGGGGACATATCAGACTGATCATTCATTGTTCCCTGACCTACTGCAGCTTCACTCCTTCATGTCCATGTGAGGAGATATTTATGCACAGAGCCACAGCACAGCTCCACACATGAGAATGCAGCCCTCTCTTTCATTTCCTTGGGTTTGGCGCAGCGGTGACTCTGGAGAGCCTCCTCTCTCCTGCACTTACTGTATCCTGTACAGTGCGAGCAAGAGATGATGATCAATGCACACTGGACAAATTGTCCTGATTCTCCTACAGACCCAGTTCCAGCTATTTGTAAGAGAGTAGACTTGTTTTTCACAGGGAATGGTACCCTGCCACAGAACAACAGTCCTTTCACTGGCCATCTGTCTCATATGATGTAGTGCTCCCTCCTTGATTCATTCAGCATCCAAGAGTTCTCCCAGTTAAGCTCAGCCCTTACCCAACACACAGTCTTTATTTATTCATTTGTCTTGGCCTTTGAAGCACAGAAAGCTACATTAGCAGCAATCTGCACAGCACATGTTGGAAGAAAGGGAAGAAAGAAAGAAACGTGATGGATGGTGCCAGGAGCAGTAACAGAGTATAGAAAGGTGAGCAGTAGCCTCTCCACGCAACAACTGGTGTTATGTTAATTCCCCAGTGGGATCATTAATTGGATGGGAGATGGCATTTATGCCAAATCATAATTGGAAAGGAAAAGAAGGGACAACCTGCACAACCCTATAGCTGAGACAGGAGAGCACATGATACCCAATGTCCAGTTCAATTTCTCACTTTCTGGGGCTGTGCTGGCCTGTTTACAGTAAAAATACGTTGTGAAAAACTACCCTGATTTAGGTTATCGTCACATCTGTCAGGAATAATAACAGTTCCCATTCATTTCAACAAGGCCTTTTCCTTTTACACTACTGGCCCTTAATGAGCTCCCCTTTGTACCAAAAGTAAAACACAGTGTGAAACTAAAGACCCCCGGCAGGACATTACATCACCCCATCAACTGAAGATTAAATCCATCTAGTAACAACATGGACCTGTTAATTTCTCTCTCAGGAAGAGATCATACCACTGACTTGGTTGTGAATCGTGGGAAGAACAAAAAGCATATCTAATTAAGGTGATTGTTCAAATATAAAGATGCCTACAGATGTGAATTAGCATGTTTGGGCTTTTATTGTTTTTGGTGCACGGTTTCCTTTTCAGAGAGATGACCACAGGAGGTCAGTGCTCAGACACATCTTTAATGGCTGTTCAGGTCTTTAGCTTCACTTCAATGTATCAAATAATATATTGACATTACAATAGTGTTTAAATTAACAAATTAAGTTGTGTTTTCTTGTAATTTGACTAAATATGAGACAATTTGTCAGATCTATATATTATTTATACATTTTACATGAAAATGTATCAACAATGGATGACATGAAACGCTTTACATTTCCAGAACCATGCCGATGGTCACATGTTTCTGCTGCTGTAGTGGGTCACACTTTATAAACTCAACAAGGCCATAAACTCCACTGAACCTCCAACCGCCAGTAAGACCCTACACAGTTATAATCACATATTAGGCAGCTGTTTTTGTCATTAACTAGCCCACGTGTGTCCTCGGCTTACAGCAGAACAACTGCTTTCCCCGCAGAAGAAAATTGAACATTTGTTCCTCCACCCCCTCTCTTGAGTGAACACTTTCCAAGTTTAATAAAACTTGTTATTAATGTTAGCTTGGCAGGGTTTTCACTTTTTTCCACTCCTGCGTCCCACGTTTGGTGTAGCAGGGGAAACGACTCGTACTCTGCTCTGCATTCAATGAGGGGGCTCAAAGGCTCCTATCCACTCACTCTGACATCTCTGCAAACAAGATCCACACTGACACCAACAAGCTTTTCATTACATTTAACAGTCTGTCTCTTTCAAATTTGGTCAATTTGGAATTAGAGGGCACCACAACAATGTTAGTTAGTGCATTTTGCCTTCTGACTAACTGAAGAGGTGTATGCATATTTTTGAAAACACAGCACAAACAAGATGCAGTGCAATTTGTGATACATTTTGTAATCATACAACATCCACATTCCTTTTACTAATGGCACTGTCTCATTCAGCCAGGTCATAGAATACCATAGTAGTGGGATTCATAGACTCGCTTTGCCCAGAGCTATGTATTAAATAATCACACATTCTCAGTGACCAGAGTAAGCCTCCATGCATAAATGCTAAGCAGTTCAAGATGAAGTGCTATTTACGAGTCCAATCAGAACAGGTAATCCCTGGAGCGTTTGTTTACATTCTTCAGTCCCTCTTCTCTGAGACCAATGTGCCAATCAACATTGCTATTTAAGTTTTCCAACCCTCCATGGTAACCCCACTGATCATTAATTGAAAAGATGGCATGTAAATGAGATGGGACAAAAAATTGCTTGAGATTGAAGCCACTTAATAAGTGATTACCACCAATGGGACTAGCTCAAAGCTCTGCTCAGGGTTTCAGTGCACAATTAGGCATCGTCAACAGGAACTTTCAGTTGGCCATTGAGATAAACAAAAGGCTGTTGCCAGCTGAACAAACCTCATGACTTGGAGTAGATGCACAAATTTAACTGAATAGCCTCCTTTTCAGCAAATGCACTTCAAGTGGAGAAACGGTCTGGAGAAACAATTAAGTACATGAAACAACTCAAAGCAAATTAGCTAGTTTGCACAAATCTGGTATTTATTGGGCTAATAAATGAATATTTCTTCATCTCCATGCTTTTCCTTCATATTTTGTAACCTACATCTCCTAGGATGACATTGTTTTACACATTGTCATCACACTCCAAACAGACAGACAGCTTCCACAATGGCCATTATTAAACCTCTGGCACTAAGTTTCAGCTGGGGCAAAGACCTTGACCTTGGGGGACTAATGGTCATGTAGTTTTCCTGATTACTGCTGATCAGGTTATTAGGGCATTTTTAAGGGACCTGTTGTTTTTCGGAAGGAACTATTGCCGACTGGGACACAGCTATTCAGTTTCAGCAATCTCCGTTTGGTTCATCAGCTCTTGATTTAAGGAGACGGCTCTGGGTTTTATCGAGGAGTGGCCAATTAGGACTTCCAATGCCCCTCAAATCCAAATCATACAGAGTTTTCCTCTGACTCTTTGGCATAATCAGATATTAGATATGCCCCTTGGGAGTATGTTGTGCGGAGGGGGGGGGGACTTTTAGGTTCATTAGGGCCTGATTAGCCCTCAGTGTCCCTCCATCTCCTCATGAACGTCCCCTGCCCTGGGAACTGGCCAAAGCCTAATGCAGTGTGGAGAACTGGATGTACTGTAAGACTAACAGCGCACATCTCCTTCCTCAGCACTTCTCTTTGTAGCTGTTAAAATGGAGAGACAGCTTGAAAGTTCCTGACTACAGTGAAAACTTTAAATGTGTGAGATTAACTTGAAATTGATCAACAGTCCAGCCCTCTTAGTCTAAGCAGCAGGACAATACCACATGCCCAAACTGAGGACATGAAAGTCCCATGTCATAGTTACTGTCTTCTTATTCAATCTGATTTCCTATATGTAACTCCTCCTACAGTTTTTAACCTGCACTTAGCCAATTCCTCCATCTAGTATGGGGTTCCATTGCTTGTGCTAAAATATATTTTTTTAGATATTTACGATTTTAAATTGTAAAACTTCCCATCAAGAATGGATAGAATGTTTAAAGTCTGAACATTCTATCACGTGCAGATGATGTCATAATATTCATGCAACAGTGGCCACAGATACAGACTGTCTATT
Organism: Megalops atlanticus; assembly: GCA_019176425.1. Lineage (NCBI taxonomy): Eukaryota > Metazoa > Chordata > Actinopteri > Elopiformes > Megalopidae > Megalops > Megalops atlanticus. The sequence goes on along the minus strand of CM032875.1, from coordinate 40,297,872 downwards.
GAGCAAAGCTTCTAACTCTGGGTTTCAGACTCTCACTCATCTGTCTTAACTTTCATGCTTTTACCCTTCATATCAAGCTCTCACACTCCCCTACGAAATCTCTCACCAGATCTGTTCACAGATCTTTTGTTAATAGTAGAACTGGACTTGCAAGCATGATAACTGTCTGAAAAGAGAATTTGCTAGCTAGCCAGCACATGACTTGACTTAGATAGCTACCTATTAGTTCACTAGCTAGTGGGCTAGTGGGCTAAGGTGTAAATGGCTTTAAGTAGCTGGCTAGTGAGATAAGTAGCCAAAAAATAGCTAGCTGGCTAATAAGGTAATGCTGTACAGAACCTGCATGTTGGCTAAATACTTACCATGCTAGTTAGCTAACTAACAAGCTGACTGGCTCAAAATGAAATAACTTGCAGACGTATCCAAAAAACTACTAGCTCCTACCATACTAGGTCTTTACAAGCCAAATTTAAGATGTTATCAAACTTCCCCTTCTAGTTTTATATGATGACCTGAGTAATGAAAGTGTCTTTATAGTGCATTGCTATAATGCCTTTACCAAAATGCATTGTTTTTGAAAATGAAGCTTCTGTTCTGTAATACAAATTTTCAAAGCTAAAATGCAAATGCACTACTGGCAATTTGCTAAGCATTTCAACATTCTCCCATTCTCCTCCCCCTGACCCTCTTAAAATGTCAATGATGAAGGATTATTTTTTTCAGACAATGGCATCTCCAATGGGCCTACAGATTCCCTTTCCAAAACCCAGGCTGCAAGGATAACTTCCTTACATGCCCATCAAGAACCTGAAACATGACTATATATAGTAGTGTTCCATTACATGGTTCAGACACCAGACGCTGACGCCTTACTATCAGTCCTGAACAATCTCTCAGCCTGAGAGCCTGAGAATCTCCTCTTAAACCAATAAAACCTTTTTGTACTACATATACAAGATGTTAAACAACTGACACTTGCAGTTACAATTCTGTGTACAATTCCTCTTCCAAGGTCAGGACAATGTTCATTTTCACAGTGAGCATAAATGAAATCAGTACCCACTTCCCATATTCAGCTGGAAGCTGATGAGTTACAAGGTAGTTTGGTGTGTAAAGCTGAGACAGTTCTCCTCTTACTCAACTGATCAAGTCAAATTTTAAAGAAGACAGCATCATGTGACCAAAGAAAAAAAAACACACCACAAACATCCCAGAACAACGACACCTTTCAGAATTTTTTCAGGGATACAACTAGATTACAGACATTTGTCGTTATTTTTGGTGCTGGCAAACAAGGTGCTTGAATAAGTGTTGATGAAAACAGGTTTTTGTACAGGATCACATTATATCTGTTAACAGCCCACCCCTGCATGCAAGCTTATTCAGATCAAAAGTGCTAGTGATCACCAGACTCTTCTGAGGCATCCTCTCTGATCCAGAGTCAGTCCCAAGGATCAGCCCATCCATGAGCTCTAAATAGGAAACACATTCCTTACTTGTCCCCTGAGGAGGTATTGGAGAGGGCTGTTTGATCCACATGGAGAACCATGTTACAAAGACATGAGGGCAAAGGTACGGGATTGTAGGAGGGCAGTCCAAGAGAGGATTTGTTTTGCTTAGAGTGGATATGAACCCATGCCCACTTGTGTGAAACAACATTAGTCTCCACTGTAATGGCTTGCTTAGTTTTCATTTGGCTTTTCAGCAAAGTCAAGCAAAATTAAGAAATGTAGGCTAAAATGGGTGAATATCCTGAAAAGCCCTTGCAGTGCTCATAAAGATGTCTCAAAGAGATCCTCACTGACACCTGAATACACAGTTAATCTTTGACCTCAAAAGGCCTGAGAATGCATTTATGGTTTTTAAGGCTTATTAACAAGGTGTCAACACTAGCACCTCCCATGTCCCCTAAGCGGCTTCATTGCTAGCTGCTAAAGTTGTCCTCCCACGCCAGAGTTAAATTGCTTTTCTTTTTTTGGTGGTGGTGGTGGTGGGGGAGGAGAGCAATGAAAGGCCATAAAGAAGAACAGAAGTTAGCAAAGCAAGCTGTGTTTCTCAAGGATGTGGCATAACAACTCCCCATAACAACGCTTCATAAACACAACAACACCATATACCCCATTTCAACCTCCAACATGACCCACAGGGCAGGACCAAGAGAAGGCAGAGACATGGTGGTCTCCACAGCTTTCAGTGTGACTGTGGTGACCTCTGGGTGTCAGAGCAAATGTACTAAATAAGATATATTAGGTGTGTTATGTTTTGTGAAGAAGCCGGTACATCTCCCATTTTTTGTAAAAACACAGGAATGGAGGTATGCAAAAATTTTATTGTTTAAAAGATGAGATAAATCTGGTAGAACTTGCAAACATAAAGGGTGAAATGGATAAAACAAGGACTGCAATGTCAGGGCATAACTGGGGAGGAGAAAAAGAAACCTCCCCACTTATGCCCTTGCTTCCATTCTCCACACAACTCACCTCTAATGTTATTACCTGGTGGGTGTGATTCCTCAATGAAGCAATTACCCAATTAGCCTGTGTCCTAGCAGCTACACTAGATTCTCATGCTTTTTAGTGTGAGCTGATCTTGAAAAGAAAAGCTCAACTTATTGCAAGGATTTGTAAATAAAAACGCACAGATACACAAAGGGCTCTTAAATACATTTATACTAGAGATGCACGATAACTATCAGCACCGATAATTATCGGCCCGATATTGCAAAAAATTACGTCATTCAGATAACTCCAATAATAAAATTTTCGCCGATAAATAGAACTGATATAAGAAACCTAAATTCCTTGGATAATAATAATAATAATAATAATAATAATAATAATAATAATAATAATAATAATAAATGTTAATTTGAAAAATTGGAACTGTTCTTGTTTTTATTGTGATTACAACAGTAGTGATATAATTTATATTTGGTTAGGACAGAGGCAGAGCTATAATGTTAAATTCATCTTTGCTCACTACATCTTAGCCTTTCTTACACTCAAGCAGGGATGCACGATATAGCCATCGCGATGTATCGCACAGTTATTTTTAGCTCAATAACAGCTATCCCTGGTATGTGGCGTTAGGTTTTTACCGTATGTTTTTCAGTGGCTGCGGGTGAGCTGGAAACAGGGGAAGCGGAAACACTACCTTTAAATCTATCTTTACTTTCAGCCTGTTCCCCTTTATCCTCCTTGATTAACAATAAAACAAATAATTCACAGAATAATTGACACCAATCGTAAATAAAAGATTATGCTCACGAAACAGCGCAGATTGTCTGTAGTTTGTGTGCAAGTTTGTGACAACATGAGATTGTATAATTAACAAGGATGGCATTTATCGATTTAAATTACTTTAAATGCTCAAAATAACAAGGATGGCAATTTGAATAATTAATTGGCAAGTAATCCCAAAGCTTTCTCTTAAATGTTTCAAAGTATAGCTTTCTTGTGTTAAACAATTCAAATTACAAAACGGAGCTAAATTTAGTTAAATCGATTTAAATTACTGAAAATAAACTTTCAGGTTAGGTTGAGTGCAATGAACAATAACGTTTAGAACACAGACCTCACAAAAGCTGTGATGTGTCAGGAGCATTTAACGTAAGTTACATCGGTAAATGCCATCCTTGTTACTTATACAATCTCACGTTGTCGCTTTCGCAAGCATACAAACTACAGACAATCTGCGCTGTTTCGCGAGCATAATCATTTATTTACGATTGGTGTCAATTATTCTGTGAATTATTTGTTTTATTGTTAATCAAGTAATGATAGATTTAAAGGTAGTGTTTCCGCTTCCCCTGTTTCCAGCTCACCCGCAGCCTCTGAAAAACATACGGGAAAAAACCCAACGCCACATACCGGGAATATCTGTTATTGCACTAAAAATAGCTGTGCGATACATCGTGATGGCTATATCTTGCATCCCTACACTGAAGTGTGTATATAAACTATAAAAAATGTTATCGGTATCGGTATTGGTTATGAGAAGCAGGAATTTATCGGTTATCGATATCGGTTGTAAAAAACAGTTATCGTGCATCCCTAATTTATGCGCATGCATATCCAAAGCAAATAGGAAGCAAAACTGTCCTTGGTCGGGAAGACTGCATCTTCACACGTCAGTAGACCATTTAGTAGGGGTTCCAGTGGATCAATGACATTAATGGAACCTTTTAGTTACTGCAAATAACTCATAGTGAAATGTATAGAGTAATTCACTTATCTATGTGTCTACAATTTTATAAGTTCATGGCTGTTCATGAGATGTGGCTCTCCCTACTATGCAAACTTCTCAAAATGATCAAAACCCCTATATGGCAGAATCAGCTATTTCTCTGTACACTGAAAAAATATTTAATGAGGTTTTTCAAATATGTGTGCTAGGGCTGCCCCCGACCAAATATTTTCCTAGTCGACTAGTAGTCGTTAGTTCAAGCCATTAGTCGACTACTCATCACACGTTTATGATATAAATTTAATTATTTAAATATATATTGGTTATTTTTTGGGGCATCAGAAAATGGTTTGATTTCCGGGGCTGAGAAAGAATGTTATAAGTAACTTTGTAAATATTGTGCTACGTTACAGAGAAATACAAAACCGTAATAACAAGCCTTTAAAATATAAATTTTACAAGCGCACGCACGAAGCGAGCCACCTGTTAACGACAATGCTAACAGCAAAAGCGGTAGGCTAATGATTCTGAATGTGTTGGAACAACCAGCAAGGAGACTGAACATTTTGTTAATTTATTTCAACACAGTATAACATAACACAACTTATGAACTTGTAACACCAACACAATAACTTATAAAACAAATGATAAATAAAAAACAGAACATGAAGTTAAACATGCAGTAAGTGAGGTAATTTAGCTTCCCCAGTCCCCACAAACACTTGGATAAGCCTAATAGCGCATATGACAATATATTTATTTAGCTGTATATAGCCTTAACTTTGCAATCCGTTAATGTTAATTAGCCCGTTAATTATTTAGCATAATGGAATAACCCTTTCGCGTGTATGGTCACAACGGTGTGATTAGCCATTTAGCGCGTATGCTAAAACTGGTGCGATTAGAACACGAGACTGGAAAAATTTCAGCTAATTTTAGCTTTGAGGAAACAGTGATTTAACATTAAAAAATATAGCAAATGCTAACTGAAAACTATGAGAAGCTTAATAACGCTAATGAAAAAAAAATAACGTTACAGACAGAAACTAATTTTCGTTGTGATCAACAACTCACATGTGTGTTCTATCAATGCCAGGTGCTATTTTGTACAAATGTTGACTTCGGTATAATAATATAGCCTAATAAGTATCGTTGTTACTGTAGAGGGACGAAAGAAAAGTTAAACCTGACTTGCTTCTAAACTGAAAAACTCTGACATGGCAAACTTCAGGATATGTTAAAGTACTAATTAATCCATCAAATGATCATGACTATGACCCATGAAACAATAGACACAACTTGTCATTCAAAAAAAAAGTACCGCTTGAGTGAATTTACTTTCCGTGATCAAAAACAGCTTCTCGGGTATAACTGCATGCTGTACATGCTGACACAGTTAGGCATATCAGACTTGTATGGGCGCGGAAAAAATCGCCTTAAGTCATGTTTGAGGTTGATGAATGAGTTTGCATGTCACCTTCTTGGGGTCATCCTTTACACACTGGAAATGATCCCAGACTTTGGATGATTTCCTGCCTGACATAGTCAACTTTTTAACGACAAGGCGCAGCTCCCGAATGGAGTTTGAGGGGTTTTTTTTCTGCAACTAACCGACCAATGAAAACTTGGTCGACTAAGACTCTTCTCATCGACTAACGTTTGGTCGACTATTAGGGGGAAGTCCTAATGTGTGCAATTTTTTTTAGTTCTGCATCTTGCATATTCACTTAAACATTGTTGTATTGTTAAAATTTGACTGCCAGGTTTTGTAACTGTATCATGTGACCAGTGGGTAACCACAGGGACACATCAGATGTGAGTCATCATGTTCTTTAAACTGGTCATATTACCTGACTTTCAAGAATCTATCTGGAGTTTATAGCCGTTTTTCAAAAGCAGCAGAGAAGTAAAATCTGAACAATAAAAGTAGTGTGCCTTGCACTATGGGCACTTGGCCCAATCATGATACTACGTTGTATTTATTTAGAGATTTTCACAAAGCCAAAGACTTTACATTTAAGAAAAACATTCACTGATGAGAAGCATATGAGGCGACACCAAATCAAAACAAGGTAATATGCATTAAAGAAGATTAAAACAGAAAAACACTGAATGAAATATACAAACAGCCAGAGATGCATAATGACAACATTATGAAAGACCTATTAAAAACAGTTCAGGGCTTGGGACCACAAATCATCCTCCCATATTGTCATTGAGGATGCCACCATAGTACTGGTCTAAAGAAATATAAGGCAAATTACAAGTACACACCTCACACTAAAAGGTTTTTCTGTCCTTTTTCTTTTTTCTTAACATTCTCTGTTGTCTTCTATTATTATGTCATTATGAAATTACATCAAAAAACTATGGCAAACACAGAATTACATAACAATTACTTTTCATCAAAAAGAGAAAGTCTATGGTGGAAAATAGAGATAAGATAGGACAGCTTTATTGTCATTGTTCAGGACAACAAAATTACGGGAAGTAGGTATACACAAGTAGATGTTCTCATTTTGCACCTCTGTTTCTCACTGTCACATTTGTACGATAGGGTTAGACTACCCAGCCCCAGGGTGTAGGAAGCTTGTTTTTTATTTAGCTTGAATCCTTAATTTCAAATTAGATAAATGATCTTACTAAATGAATAATGTGCCTATGTGCTCAAGAAACAAGTTATTTTACTATTTTGAGAGTTCCCCTGGGACTGCATGGCTAGTTCCTGCCTCAGTGTAAACAATTATAGTAGAGGGCATTATGTTGCCTGTGAGAGAGTTTCACAACCCAGTCATGGAGGACACACTGGTGTGTGTGTGTGTGTGTGTGTGTGTGTGTGTGTGTGTGTGTGTGTGGCATGAGAAATGATTATGTGGCAGCTCAAAAAGACATTTTGAAGAAATAATCATGTTACTAAACAGCTCATTTCCCAGTCTTTCCCAATTGTAGCTGAGAAAACATCTTCTAGCAGCATGTCTTACAACAGTCAAAATGCAGTAATACACGGAGGGAAGAAAACAGGGTTTTTATTTAATTTGTTTATGATTTACAAACTAAACAGTGTTTGGAGAGAATGGCGACATTTGGTTGCAGTTTAAGACACAGTGACCAATCTACATAGAGTTTGAATGCAGCAGACGTTTTCCACAGGCCTCTGTAGCCTGACTACGTTTATCTCATTTGCAGTATAATTCAAAGCACTACAGCAGCTGCACTCGGCTCTCTTGCTGCTTTTAGAAAACAAGTTTAGCAACTCAGACGGTGTTTAAGGCAAAGTTTCCATTTCAAAGATTTGTTTGCTATTGGCCAGGGGGGAAGTCGGGGTCCTATTTTCAAAGTGCGTAGCCCTGCAAAGTGCAGTGGTTTGGAGAAGAGCTTTTAACAGACGGTGAATAAAAGCTTTGACATTTTCTCTCTCCTCCTCTTCCCCTGTCATCCTTCTCCCTTGTTTTGTGAGAGCAGCTCTGGATGCTATGGACACAATTAAGCACTGAGTGATGAAATTATATCTCCAGCACCGGTAAATGGAATAGAGAGTGGAAGGGGCGGGCAGAGGGAGTGCATTCTACCTCCCTTTGGGGCCTTGGGAAATTCTATTAGACCCAGACCGACTCATAATGGGCACATTTTTCACATCTCTCCCTTTCTCTTCCCCCCACCACCATTTCTCCCACTCTCACAATAATGGAGTCAATATGCTATGGTGAGCAAGCTCAGCCAGTTTCTCAGACACATATTCTGTTAGTAAATAATATCTGTACAAGCTGTTGGTGGAGGCAGGAAAAGCCATTCATTTTGCTACATAATTAGGATGGTAGAGGGACAATGGGAGGGTGAGAGTAAAGACAGAAGAGAGTACGAAAATGGTCAGAAAGAGGGTGAGACTGAAAAAAGTTGGTTTTCTATACAACATTGTTAAAATGAGTAAATACCTATGACACATATTCATTCTATGAGGCATCAATACAACCCACTGAACAGGACAAAATTAGTGTAGGAAAGTCAATCCATTTTGAAAGGCCTGGGTTAGAGGTACGGATGAAAGAGATGGTAAGTGGTGGTGAGGTGACAGGGAGATATGAGGAAGTTGCTTCAAGCTTGATTATGTGTGGAAACGCGACATACTACACACAGCATGCTCACTGTTCATCTGGGCATTTAGTACTCCCAGCTACGTCAGCGTGCTCCTCTGCAGTCTTTCATTACAAATTCATGCTCCCAACAAGAGGGAGGGCAACCTCGTGGTTGCAGCAGCCCTTCAGGACTAGTCAGTGTGCATAGTCTTCAGTTAAAAGACATCTCAAGGCCATTGATGTGTGAATGGGAATTTGAGCACTTTTTACTTTGAATGCAAAGGCTCAGAGCTGAATTTGTCCATTTTGTAGCCACAGCTACAGCCCTGCATAGCAGAGTTTAACAGAGGGAGGGAAAGCTGTAGAGTAATGCTCGTCTCACATACAAATGAGGGTCGGCCCTCGACCTGCTTCCCCTGGGAAACACCCTATCCTCCTGGCAGCTGCTCAGGGAGGGGGTTTGGTGTCCCACAGGAGCTCCTTTCTTCCCAGGCAGAGGCACATTGGGAGATCCTGTCCTTTGTTCTAAAGACTGAATGAGATACTCAACCTGTAGAGAGAGAGAGAGAGAGAGAGAGAGAGAGAGAGAGAGAGAGAGGAGGGGGCAGGGAAAGGGGAAGAAGAGTGTAGTGACTAGAATTCCATCCCTCATTTGCTGAGCTAAATCAAAACTTAGGAAATACACACACGCACAAATGTGTGTTTAGGAAACAAATAGGTAAGGAGTACTTCTTGTTAGGAGTGCTCATGTCAAAGTAATAGGGGACAGGATCTCCCTCTCACCATTAGAGAAGGACAACAGTTTCAAATGCACATATACAGAAATTAATGGCACTGCCAAAAAAGTTAATACACCGATTCTGGGCTCACCATAGTGGTAAATAAAACAGCAGTGGAAGAGAAGGTGGCTTGTACATTAGCTACTGTTTTACTGATTACGTCTGATGCCCACTCAGCCTGTGGCACATGGTGCTCTGTATACTGTGGGTGGGGTGTCGCCCTTGGGAAGCAGGACTGGATGAGACACTGTGTGGTAAATCACCCTGCCTGATTGCTTTTTGATTGCAAGCTGCTGGTCTTCTGCTGTCGAACGCTCACCCAGGATCCTGCTGGAAAGACAAGAAAAACAAATACTGCAACACGCTGCTGCCAATTCACACTTGGATTCTCAGGCTGCCCCATCACTGTCAAAAACAGAATCCCTCTCTCTCCACATGGGCAGGGGCAGTGTTGCATGAAATGGGGGTTAATTAGACTTAATAAGATGTCAAGGGAAGGAAAACACCACATAACATGTCTGGTCCAGATGTGATACTGTGTGTTTGTAGTCCACGATGTGGATAACAAATTCATGACATTGCAGCTGTAAAAAAAGGTGTCCAGAAAACCACATCCAATTCAACATTTAATAACAAAAGCAAAGACACACCATTCCATGGATGAATGATATACATTACATGAAGAGCACCACCATCCCAGATGGCAGTGTCACGGACAACACAGGAGGTCGGTGCTTTATAAATCATGCTTGATTTAGAGCACTCAAGCCTCCCTATCCATTATGTTAATTGGGGGCTGTGTGTGTGTGTGTATGTATAAAATCCTCAGTGGTGAATCTGATTAAAAAGGAGCCTATGAATCAGAGCCTCTTGTTATAGTGCCCTGCCCACTTCCATTCCAGTGAAACAATCACTCACTTAGATGACTGAAAGGGAGGCTTCCTCCTATACCATCATGCAGCTCAGAATTTTGCATATGAGTCATGAGCTGCTCAGCTTCCTTTGTGGATTTCCGAGGAGATGATGCAGGGAAGCAGCTCTGATGAAGACAACAAGGTCATGGGCACCCCATCATCTTTTACAGCAGCCTTTGGGATTCAGCAAAAAAAAAAGCACTGAAATATCAAACCTGTGAGATTTTTCTCCTTTAAGAATTACCCCCTCAAAAGACTTAAATAATGTGTGGAGTTTTCAGGCCTGTCTGCTTCACTCTTGAAGAGACCGTGCTGTCACTTTTCTGCTACTACAAAGGAAAACAAGTCTTAACAAAGATAAAAAAAAGATAAGAACACATGACTGAATTACACATATGTTCAATATTTCATTCGTAATTCCCCTGTGATGTTGAAAACTATGGCTTTTTTGCAGATGTGAAACAATAGAGTCCCCCCCTAAGGGGTGCAGAGAAGAGTGGGTGACAAGGACAAATGAAATGAGATGAGTGTGGAAGCGGAGTAGATGCATGCACAGGCAGGGGTACTGTTCTATGATGGATGCTGAGATGGGCTACTACATGCTTAGCTAATGAGTTGGAAATTTATGGTAACAATTACAGTATAGGATGGATAGTCTATACATTTAGTGGGGCAGGAGCAACATTCAGGCAGAGAGAGAGATGAAGTCAGCCAACAGGATCACAAATATGTCTGTCTCTTCAGTGTATGGGCTGGACAGATCCTGACAATAGCTCTGTGGTGGTATGCACCCTATCCATTTGACATCATGAGAATGCCAGATGATAGAACATTTATCAAAGGCAAGAGGAGCAGACTTCATTACACAAGACATTTCTTCAGGCAGATGAACAACTGTTTTCCAGACATGAAAATAATACATGGTACCACATTAAATGCTTTCAGGTATGGAATAAAAAGTTATACAAAGAACTACTTTATCATGGATCATATTTGCTTGTGTGGGAATTTACTGCAGGGAAAAATTTATTTATTCAAGGAAAATGAATGTGGCATGCATTTGTCTTTTAATGGATTTTATTTTAATGACATTGAAATGAGAAACCGTCAAGTTTTGTAGAGTAGAAGTTTGAATTACAATTCTGATTTATCATTAAATAAACATTTCCTTTTCAGTTGCCATTATTTTAATAAATTAAAGTTTACAGCAGACAAGCTTTTTCACCCTGAAACTGGAGAAGTTACTGTGTGTTTTGTCATTCCCATTTAGCATCATCAAATGTGGAAAAGCATCATGAATCAGAACAGCACTTTGTTTTGAATGGATTTCCTGAAAGGGCATAAAGGCAGGTCTATTTACCCCCAAAGACAAGTTCACTTTTAATTATTTTCAATTCCAGCACAGGTTGCCTTTTTTAAAGTGCATAGGAGACAGTATAGAGTATGTAGCATTCCGATACACCCTTTTTTCTCTGTGTTACACACAAGTACATTTTAGGCGTCGGAGTGAGTCATACTTTACATCGCATCTACTTGTGTTGTTATTGTATCACATTTCAGTAATTTAGCTAATGCACAGTGAAACTGGCATTCTGCAAAGGGACCTGACACTCTACTAAACTGTGTACATTTATGTTTTGTATACAATTCATCACTATTGCGTACAGTAACGTCAATGTTGTTTAGCTCAACTCAGCGGTACATGCAAACCCTAAGGGCAGTTTATCTGAGCAAATTTTCCTCCTCGCTCTCTATAATCCACTGGCTGTACAATTTGAGAGAGATAAAGAGAGTGAAATCTAATTTGTCGCTAGGACAGAGGAGTGCTCAGGGCTGAAATCAATGATAGCCTCCCATCTCTTTCCCCTTCTCATTAAAATATACTCTCAATTCAGCCACTTGATATTTTAACCCAATAGTCTTTTCTTTTTTCCCATCATGCAGTAAAGGGTCAGATGATATATTTGAGGGGAAACTCAGTGACATTTAATAAAAGTAAGTCTCAGACATGACATAATTTTCTTGTTTTTCCCCACTCATTTCTACAAGACCAAGTCATCTCTCCCGTGCACTCTTACCTCACAGATTACTTGAGGCATTTTTGTAGCAACACCTCACTCACTGGCCATGTTATGATCACCCACATGCTGCGACCCCGATCCCCGTCACTTCATTTCTCTACAAATATTTATACCACTTCAACATTGATTAACATTATGAGAAAAAGAAACCCATAAAACATTCCAAGAATTAAACAAAAAAGAGTAAGAGTTTTATAGGCTTTCCGATATAACCATAGGTGTCATGCATGCACTCACAATTTCACAAGGTAGAAGGACCAACATGTATCCTTGTAAGGCATGAAAATTATATGGAACACTTTTTTTCCTTCAAAGCCTGTACAATTTAACACCTGACAACTCTGAAAAAAAATCACTTTAATACTACAAAGACTGTGGGGCCTCTCTTATGAAGGTGTCTTATTTTTCATTTCCTTCCAAAAAACCAATAAAGTGTATTGCTAGAAATATGTTTTTTTCTTTGAGTGCCCCAAGATCAAACAAATAGGTATTTAACTCTCTATTTATCCCACTGTCATGAAGCACAAAACACAAAGAGTGTATACACACACACACACATTATTCATTCTGTATATAAATAATATAAAATGTTTCTTTGCTAAATTTTAGCCACTCTTTACCTATTAGCTGGAATGTTTTCTGTGAGCATGTCTTTACTCTCATGTTGTCCACTCCTTACACCAAACCAGCTGCAATACTGAGAGTTGGGATGTTCAAGCTATTTTTGTGAACAGTGTGTGTTTTCACAGGGGACAAAGCAAAATAAATGAAATATTCACCCTTCCCCAAAAACCGAATTATTTAATGTAGAAACTGTTGATGCTGAACGGCAGCTGTGGAGTTCAGCTGCCCAGGCCTTGGCTGGAGATCAGGGATTCACTTAAACAGGTCCGGCTGTGATCTTACGTTGGGCCATTACCAGGAGATGGATGGGGAAATTGTCCTCCTCTGACACTAACACCTCCCAGGCTCTTGGCCACTCAATTCAGTCCACATTACATGGTTGCCCCATCTCTGCTTCAGTCCTCCCACTCTACACCTCATATCCAGAGGGCTTTCATGGCCCACATTCAGGGATTAATGAGTAGAGATAATAAAGGAGGAAAAAAAAAGCTGAAATTTGAGGGGAAAAAAAGGCTCTTGCAAATTACAATTACCAAAAGGTTTATGAAATTGTTTGCTGGCACGGGTGAAAAGTTCATTGGTAGAGTTGTTTATTTGAAATTACCCGTCTGTGTTTTTCTTTCCTTCAACACAGTGACTGAGGGCCTGTTGATTGAAAGTGTTAAGCTTTGGAAGAAGAGAGTGTTGAAAATCATAAATCCACTGATGTTGGCAGACTGGCACTAATTTTCAACCTCCAGAACAGTGGAATTAAACAAATTATTTTAAGCTACTCTGAGGCCTGGTATTTTTACCAGTCAGTTTACTGCACTAGGAAGGCACCTGTGATTTCTCAAGAACAGCCATATCCATAACTACAACATAAACATGTGACAAGTGCAACATTTAGATACCTGCGTTTACATATACCTTCTACATTAATTAGAAATGATGAGCTGTTATAGCATTTAAGGGCATGTTCACATCTACAATTTGAATGCAGAGGTAGCATCAGTTGGCATTTTTACCCTTAAATTGTTGCCTGCAAAACATAATTGAAGTAGTTGTTGCTACACTATTTTTGTTATGATGTAAGGTTCACAGTTTTTATTGGGAATGCCTTGTCACGTCACCCTCTCAAGGAATATGCATAAGAATATGTGATTCCTTGGCTTGAAATGATCTTTTCACCAGTTTCACATTGTATTACAGTGCATTTGTTTACTCATGATCTCCCCTGCTATGGTGCAGGGACTTTTGCCTGCAGTTACAAATTGAAATGCATTTAGATCTTGAGTGTGAATTAAATTGGGTGTGTTTTAATATCACAGCAGGCGGCAAGATTGATTTAGCTGTAATGAACTCTACATGCCAGCATAAAGTAAGCTTTTCCACTAACTGAAGGTTGTTCAGGTTGTTCCAATTATAAGTTTAAAATAAATATTTAATATTACAGTGTATAATTTAGTGCTTTCACCATTAAATGTAATAAATATTTGCTGAATATTGAAAATGATCCTAAATTGACTAGTGTTTCCTTTGTATAAAACCTTTGAAATATTCATAAATGAGGAGAAATTCCAGTATTTTACTTGAAAAAAAAACAGGATGAAAAGTGATATATCTCCACTGGACAATAATGCACGCTGGCACACCATATTGATTGTCTATGGTTGCTTCAATTTTTGTCTCATTGGAATGTTTTCATTTTAAAGTATAATGGGGGTAGTTAATGGCTGTAAAAACACTGAAACATAAAAGGCTTAACAGTGCTATTATTCTCTAAAAAATGCATTTAAAAGTGCAGCTGATGGATGCCAATTCTCTGGGAAAGGGAAGGTGCAGGGCACACTTAGTTCTGTAGACTGAAAACTCTTTTCTGACTTTATGGGGGCTGCTTTTAAGTAACTTGGAGGAGGATTTTGCATTTAATAGTCCAACCAGTTCCTGATAACATAGCATAGCTTCCTTACATCTTTCACATGCATATGACCTGAATCAAAATGGAATATAACAATTGATGAAATTTTAACCTTTATTTTACTTGTAATATCAAAATGATCTGACTCTAAATCAGTGATTTTAAATGCATAAACAGAGGACCTCTGCACTGGTGAAAAATATTCTTACTGATTCCAAACTCAGAAGCTAAAAGCACCTAATGGTCCAAACCTTGATGGAAATTTGGAAATTATTCTTACTAAAATAACAGTGTCACTGAATGAGTGAATAGGTGTTACACAAAAGACTCATGTTCCAATATCTGGTAATGGAGCATTTTATTTTTTCTGCCCTTCAGCCTACAGCGGTAAGAGATGGGACAGTGGAGGTGTGTCTTTTGACAGCTGGGGTGGGCAGACACATCAGGGCACAGTTTATTGTGGAGGAGTGCAGTTTGGTTCAAACTATCTGTCCTCATTTAAGATGACCTCTTGCCTCCTAACATCTTCAATCTGACACATTAGACCTGTCCGTGTTCATTACCTAGCAATCCCTCTCGTCTTCCTAGTACAACACATGGATACCGCCCAAATGGCATTTTGAGAGGTCAACTATTCAAGATTTGATGGATTAATGTAGTTTTATGAAAAAAATCAAGAAGGCAGTTTTCTTTTATTTACCTTCCTTCATCAATCTGTGTGTATATTTGTTTTCTTTCATCCTAAATTTCACTTAACAGATTATTGCCACATTTTTCACCCAATGCTTGACGAGGCCATTTGAAAACTGACCTTCCTAAAATCATGCTGTGATGGGTGGCTTACTTTAACAAAGTAAAAAATAAGATCATATCACATTTCGATATGTAAATAAAAAAAATCTCTTCAAAGTCATTAATAACCATTTATAAGTATGCAAAAAACTCTCAGTAACTTTTACACTGTTAAGTTCGAAAATCTAAATGATTTCATACTTACAAAAAACTTCTTAACACTCAAAAGTGTGGCAGCAGCCAACTAAATTTTAGTAATGTGAGGATAGTTATCATTTATTGGCTGCCCACAATATATTCAAAACTTTTTGACAAATAATGGTAATGATTATGATGTACTTTTTTGATTATGAAGTGGCAATTAATGTAGCTGTTATAGCTGGTTGTCAGTTAAAATACATAGATTGTTTTTCATTAGCTCATAAATGAATAGATTAATCAAACAATTTATAAGGCATGGCCACACATAAACCTAGAATTCCAATGAAGATTGATTATTCTCAGATTTTCAAAGTCTCCAGCATGTCAAATCACCAAAGGTGGTTTATAACCCTGGACTCTACATGCAGGGAGCAGTAACCTTTCTGTTCAATCAGTACTGGCCAAAATCTGACTCTAATGAAGTATAAGGAAACTGATTCATGCATCACATTGATCACATACAAATCAAATGGTAGTTGTGTTTATATTTATGAATAATATGAGGTTAAAAATTCATAATTTGATTTTTCTGCACAATCCTAATAGTACCGCAAATCTACACATCTTTTCGATTTACAATTTTCAATTTACAATTACACGCAAATGCTACCACACCGAAGTTACTGGGCAGTCATTTCTGGAAATCTGACTCTAAGGAAGTAAAAGGAAGGTTGTTGTCTGTGTGTCTAGTTGTGTCTGATGCACAAGGCCCCAGTCATCCAAGTGAACCTTGGAGAGTCCTGGTGAGGGGACTCATGTTCCCACCAGGCTTTGTTCCTCATGTGGACTAAGACATCAGAGTGTGTTCCTGCCTTGTTCTCTGAGTTTGGCTCCAGCCCACTACAGCCCTCATCAGGTAAATGTGGTTCCTTGAACAAAGATAAGACATGGATGGTTGGAATACTTTGCATGTTATAATCTGCTTATAAGCATCGCATTTGAAAGGTTTGGATTCTTTTATGCAGTTCATTCTTAAAAGCAGTCTGTTGATTCATTGAGAAATATATTTAGTTTTTCCACACATGGAACAAAACATATTTGATTTTTAAACAATCCTTTATTAAATAAAATAAATGAATTACCCGAATGTCAACTCAATGTTACCATAGAATAATACTTTCACACTTTAATTATTTTTTAGTGTCTCCATGATAGTTGTCATTCATTATGCCTGTGGTGCCATTCATCCATGATACCTCCAGTCTGAGCTGTGTTTCTTTCATTTTTCTTTAGACTATTGCAAGATTCAAGAAGGCAGCATTTTTCATCTGTAGAAAGCATCTTTCTTATTGCTGCCATTTTGTTTGACATCCAGGTATTTAGCTAAATATACTCTTTCCTCAAAACATTTTACGTGCTAGGTATTTAGAGTGAGATGAGAGATACACTGCATTCAAATTCTTATGGCTTTTTTCATTAATGATGTACCTTTACTTTCCATTGAGTACAGTATGATTATGTGTTTGAAGTGAGCCAGAATGGGTTTATATTAACAGACTGATTCTTGTAAGCTTAGTATTTAAAATGCATTAAGATAGGAATGATTCTGATCCTGTGTTTTTGATCATGATGTTTGGTTGATTCTTATATTAGTATTGAGTGGAGTGGACCATAGCAGCCTTTGCTATTTCATAAAAGTCCTTAAAAGGGTCCTTAATTTTCATTTTAGTTCTGCCTCTTCTTCCTTTTCTCTGCTTTTTCTTTCTCAAGCCTTGTCTTTGAAAAGTTCCTCAAAATCAGTCACTGGTCCTTTTGACAGTGAGTGGTTTTGATTTCAAACTGATCCCATCTACCATGTGCTTGTAAAGATTATGGATGTCATTTCCAGCCAATCCAGACAACAAGTATCCCATATGGCAGCAGCAGCATTCCCTCACTGGGGCCAGGCAGGGGCTTGGCCTTAGCTAAACTGTGGAGCGCCCGAACCACAGGCATCACCCTGCTCCAGGTCTTGAGAGTGGCTTTATCAGGCCATTCAAACACATTCAGAATGCTCACTTGCACCTTCATCACGTCTGAATACAGCTTCTGTAAACTTTTCACACACCCCACAAATGTCTAGCCTAATGTAATACATCCATGAGAGACACTGTAATGTACTGCAGTTTGGAATCTCCTGCAATAGCGATGCCTGTGGTAGTTTTTTTTTCATCTTACACACAAAGATTAGATTTTTTTTGCATTGGACATCCAGCACATTTCAAATATGGTCAAATATTGGTGGGTTGAATACCACTGCTCAGACTTGATTATGGTTGTTTATTTACTGAGAAAAGTCATGTACTATTATTATAACATGACACTTAAACAATGAAGAGGATGTTGGAGAGCTCAGTCCTAGCCATGGAATACTTTTATTCTCCATGTTTTCTTCAGTTTCTTCTTTCACTGAGAACAGCTATTCTCTTTGCATGGGACTGCATGTACTGTATCTACAATACATGTTTGCATAAAGTGACAGACCCAATGCTGAGAGATGTCTGCTTTCTCTCAATATGTGTTTACTGAAAGAGAGAAGAATGGTCGCACAGGAGACTATACAGCTGCCTTTGGAGGAAAAATAAAGCTCAGACTAAATGTTTTTTTTTTTCATTAAATTATTTACTTCCAGTATGGCTTAACTGGTTGCATCTTCACATTCTTCAAGAAAATTCATGATACAATGTAAAACAAAGCTGTTACAAAAACTGATTAAACACTGAAAGCTTTCCTGTTCAAAGTGCTACATTCATTAAAATATATTTTGTAAATGAGTTGTGTGTCTGTTTGTTTGTGTGTATTTTGAATGTGTGTGTGTGTCAATGTGTGCATGTGTACAGTATATCTGTTTTTGTGAGGACATTTGGTTTTGTGTACTGATCCTCGAGACACAAGAGCTCCTTTTTGTGTCAACAGGTTGAGCTAGATGATTCAGCAGAAGCCAGAGATTTACCTGTCAGATCAGGTTTAAAGGAAGTATGATTATAGCAAAAGGTCGTAAGAACAATCAAATCAACAGTCCACTCCCTATGCTTCTTGGTTGAGTGGCAATGTTTTTATAACTTCTAATGCTTCAAAATGCCGGCAGCAGTCAGGCCTCTCTGTATTTTTTCAGACCTTTCTTAAATCTCTGTTTTTTCTCATCAGTTCTTCAACTCAAGAATGCCAAAGGTTAACATCTGAGTAATTTTCCACGCTGCTCAAAAGATAAGTTAAACAACGCCTCGACTAGTCAAACATTGTTGTGAACCATTACTTTTACATGTGGTCAACAGTATCATTTGGATTTTCAAAAGAATGGCACAGAAATCAGAAGTGAGTCAGAAATTTGTGCTTTTATTGTAAGTCAATGGAATGGCATTCATTCCTTAGTTTCAGTCTAAAGGTTTAAGTCTGACCATTGAAAATGAAAGTTCCAAAGACCTATTACAAATGGGTTTGACATATAACAAAGCAGAAAATAGGAGACCAGTCCCAGTCAAGACCTGATGTTGTCAAACAGAGCCACGTGCATCTGGGAGGGTCTGAAGAACATGCTTTTGTGGAAAGCATGATATTTATGGTAGAACTGGGAGGGTAATAGGAAGAAGACACCTGCACTTTACTACAATCTTGTCAACTCACCATTCATAAATCTACTGTATCTCTGAAGCCTGTGTCTGCCTTCACCCATACTGTTTCACTGGTGTTCACAAACTGGAGTCAAAATGAGCTCCAGACAGGCTTCAGACACTGACACTGATAAACCCCCCATTCCCAAAGCTCCTATTCAACAAGCACAGCCCGTGGCTCCACTTAGAAAGACCCCTTCATTGCATGCCCCGTCACTTTATTGACTCATCTGCACCAAAAAAAAAACACATTTTTTATTGGATCTCTGTTAAATCGAGATGTGGAACTGTGTCGTAAATGCACTTTGGATATATGAGCGCCAAACGTAACACTATCCAGCATCTGACCAATAAACAATATTCACAGGGGGCTCTGCTCTACTGCATACTCTGCACTGTGAGCATGTTGATAATTTATTTGACATTAGCAGGAGGGAGCTGGGGGGAAGGGTCACATCTGGGGAGGAGTGTAGGGGAATTACTGGACACTTTGAGGCTCCTGAGTGAAGAGAACAGAGCTGATTCAACCAGCGGAGGAAACGCAGCAGTCATCCGTATGTGGTACACAAGCCAGATCCAAAGGGCTAACACTCTTGTGGGCACTAATCCTTTTAGATGTAATAGTCTGTGAAGTGTACAAAGCTTATGTAGTGTAAATGTAGCTTAAGTAATACATTCATACCACCTGCATAATTAATCATAAACAGTTTTCGTATTTTAGAATGTTTTAAGATCATCAAAAGCAATATAAACCTACTGGTTCATAATAACCAACATAATACTACATATGATTATATACATGTATGTAGTGTGTCAACATACATTCAACAAGGATATATGATCTCCGCATATATAATACCGTACATCAGTCCACAACGACAAGATGTGGAGCCAAAATAACAGAGACCTATGAGTATTCAATGCGATGACAGTTTACCTGAAGTGCACATAGAGCACTTTCAAGATTTTATGACCAATTCATAAAATGTCCATACAAAATACATGTCTGTTCAAGGGCAGACTAAATCAGTAGCCTTGATATTAGCATTATTATTATTGTAAACAGTATAAATAAATAAGAGCCCTATGTCTTGACAGCACTTTAAATGCTTATAGAGATATTTGTGCATAAAAGTCATCCCAAGTGACACCTCACAAGGAGAACAGGAGCTGCACAGGGTCGGTAAACACCAATGATATATAGAGCCCTCAGTAGACAGAGAAATGTGGATTTTATGAGTGGGAGAATGGTCCATAGACTACTGTGCATGAGGCTAATTGAGACAGAAAGAAAAAAATCAATCAATATCTCTAAGCGACCAGCTGTTCGACCAGCTTGCTCACCCACTGCTGGAGCATGAACTCTCATCTCCAAAGGCATATTAGCAAAATGGGAGCTCGCTGGGGCCAAGTGTCAAAACAAACGCATGTATCGATATCTCTGTGTTATTACAGGAAAGTCCTGGACTTCACCCTTCACCCAGCCCCCTCCCCACCATGCCACGCATATTACTATAGCAGCATTTTCTTGAAAGCTTTCTGCTTATTAGAGATTCACATTAATGAGATTACTGCTGGGGCTGTGGGCACACACAACCAGTGTGAGGTTTGCGGAGCCCACTCCAGGCATTGGAGGCTGAGTTACTTACTGAAAAGCCATCAGCAGTACAGCACTCAGGGACAAGTGATTGTCTTTATCCGACTTGACGTGAGCTAATTCACCGCAGCCTATCTACCTGTGCCAATATGGGTCAACAAAGGTGTCTGGGAGAGGAGGGTGGTGGAGTGGCGGAAAAGGAGAAGCTTGCAAAGAAAAGGAAAGGAAAGGACGAGACAAAAGAGAGGAGGTTAAGACTACAGATGAGAAAAAACGCTGAGAAAAAAAAGGGATGTTGATGACAATGCTACAGAAGAATAGGAAAAAGAGGACACCAACCAGATTTAAGGTGCTGGGAAATCAATGTAATTCTGTACCCTTTTGCAGTGTCCATTGATTTCTTTCTGATTTTCATCTGTATGACAGATAGATCCAGCAGGATTTGCCACAGTTTGAGGCTACACCAGAGAGGTGTAAACGTGCATGACACCCACTCAGTAAACACGTGGCCAGGGCCTGATCCTCATGTTAATGCTTTTGGTCTGTTCTGCATGTGTCAAGGGCATGAGTCGTTGCCATTTTGTATGCAGTCAAACACAGCCCACTCACAGCACGTCACACATCGAATGCAGTATGTGCAGTGCCACTCATCATGCAGTCGTGGACGGAGCCAGCACTGTCTTGTTTTAAAAATTACCCAGAGAGCATGTCTGTAAGGCAATACTTTCACATGCTCTCATTTGATCAATGTACAGGGTCAGGTTTCGATGTATGGCATCATCCTTGTGGTGAGCGCAGGTATAGAATGATAGAAAACTGATGTCATATTGATATCATCCGTAATTTCAGGCAAGATGTAATGTTCTATCTCAGGGCTTTGAGGAAAGGAGCCATGTATTATACAGAGAGACAATGGGAGAAGTCAAGACATGACTGAATTCTTTCCAGCAAATCTGAAGAGAGGGAATCCATCTCTATTAGGTTTGTGCCTGTTGTTTAGCTGTGCAGATTTTCCCACAGGATAATTGGAAGGACTACAATACAAACAACACTAAAGGTAATTGATTTGGT
Source organism: Megalops atlanticus (assembly GCA_019176425.1). NCBI lineage: Eukaryota > Metazoa > Chordata > Actinopteri > Elopiformes > Megalopidae > Megalops > Megalops atlanticus. The sequence goes on along the minus strand of CM032875.1, from coordinate 40,276,065 downwards.
AGTCATTCCCATCCTCCCATGCGTTCCACAAACTTGTGTTCTAGAAATATTCACTGTGCACCCCTCAGAGATTCAGCTCCAGAACAGTTTACTATGCCATGAGCAGCTTCTTGCCTTTTACCCCTGCACATATAAACTTGAACCCATGGGGAAAATTTACAAAAGCTTTAACTTTGTCTTTTGTCTATTGTATTTCATTTGTTTCTTTTGTATTTTACTTGTTCATGGAGCTAGTGGATTAGAAAACATTTGTGAGTGGTATAACTATACCAGGAGAGAGTCTCAAATCACAAAAAGGCCAAAGGGGGTCAGTATCCACTGCTCCACTGACATACTGCTTCCCAAATTACTTCCTGTCTCCTATTGTCAGTTTTGCTATGCTTTCTGATCTACTAAACCTGATTTGGTCTGGCCCCGTTTCCCTGACATGAAGCTTGGATCAGGTTTCTCATTTGTTCCATAAACAAAGGCACATACTTTACACACCATGTATATTTCACACATGCATATCAATACATATCCACAATTATTGTCTATGCATGGCAGACACATGCATCTGACACAAATTAACTTGTCTATTCATATGATTTCAATTACTATTTCCTATTATACCATACTTCTGTTATCATTAACCTTAGAACTACGTTTGATGATGTTGAGTGTCATTCAGCTTTGTCAAAAAAAGAAAAACCATGATGTGAATCCATCAGAAGCTTCAGATTCTTAACAGACTTTGTGAGAAAATACAAGTTAATATTACAGATAGGGACACCAGGATTCTAAATAAGGTGTCATATTCTGACTACACATATGCACACACACATACACACACACACACACACACACACACACACACACAATCTTTGTGGCTCATTGCTGCATGATAGGATTTAGAAAGAGAAACAGACAGGGCATACTAAGCTGATACTGAGCACAATAAGCATTGTGCGCACTTCACTACCCTGGGGACCCGCGGTCGCCACTAAAAGCTCTCTTCTTGGATTGATCTGCAGGCTCAGATTGCTGCAGGAACAATGTCTGCTGCTCAGCCAATGATTGCATGCGGCAGACCCTGCCCTTACTGCAAGGCGAGAGGGCCACCATCCACACCTGTTGCAGGTGAGCTCACGTATGTCCCAGATCCTCCCTTCCGAAGCATCCCTGGGGTACATTTCTACTAGTGCTGGGATCTCTAATGCATGGAGAAACCAAATCTGCTCCATTCACAAAAGGCAACAAAGATGCATAACTATGGTCAGCTGTTAACTGGAAAATCACCAGGAGCACATGTCTTTCACCCTAGTCCTACTCAGACGGTCATGACATCACAAACCATATTTTTGGCACAGGACAGGTGATAATCATTTGGGTCATGTAAGGTCCAAATGAGGAGGGAATTTTAGCAACAGGACATGAGGGAAGTTAACAATAGAAGATTGTAACCAGCTCAGAAGTGAAGGAAAGAACCTACCCAATGGGGACCCAGATTTGTGGAAAAAAGCCAAACACTGTCTGTATAAGAAATATGTTGTAGATACTGACCTGAGAACAACAGTGAAGTTGCTATGTAAAGTAGTACACATACTTGTTTTCAGTGATATGCGTCTGCTCGTTGGTGGTCCGTGCTAACCATTGAACCTCAAGATGTTCCCTCCTTCTTAAGTACACCCTTCTTATTATTAACCTTTCCTAGCCTGGGGTGCTTGTTTGGCCTGCCCTTGGTTTCCAAGATCCCTGCACAGGCAGAGTGGGGCGGAAGCTACCCAAAGCACTGTGGGTGCACGAGGATGCCAAACATCCTCAAAGGGCACAAGGAACCGACCCCAAAAGGAGGTAATCATGGCTTTTGGCTAAGATGACTGATGAGATTCGCTTTGGATAAAAGCGCCTGCCAAATGATCTAAATGACCTAAATGTAGATCTAAATGCTCTGTCACATTTTGGGGTCCTGAATTCTCTTGTTATAGAGGGCACTACATTCCACATATTCTATGTGAGGATCTCCAAGGCACCATAGTATTTTCCTGCCAATGGATGAAAAATGAAATAAAAACCACCCAAAAACCTGACTTCTCTCATTGCTGATACACAGAGGCATAGAGGGAAAATGCCAGATGCTGACAAGCCCTCTCTAACCCTCCCATTGCTCCATGGGCGTTCTTAGACATTGTTGACTTTATCTCTCTGAAGCCTCACTCACCTCCAAGGGGTAGGGATTGAAAACAGCTGTACAGAAGTTAACAATGCTATTTCATTTTTTTATCTTTGTGTATGAACTCCCCCTGTACCCTGGCCTGTTTTGAGCACACTCAGTATGGAGAGTTGGAGAACAAAGGGTGTGTTCTCACCCACGTTTTGCCCTTTTTTAATGGGTAAATCAAAACCAAAGTACTTTTCCTTTCTTGGGCTATTACCTACTTGTTCTCTGAGGCACTCAGTTCCCCTTTCAAGGACCTTCTGCACAGTAGCTGATGGGACAATTGCATTATCTTGAATTGACAGCTGGATGCCCAGATACCATTCCCCTCTAGAAGCAAGGCATGCTTGTTGTAGTATAGACAAGCACTCACCCACAATACTTCAACACTCATGAACAACAAAACAAACCTTAGAAATTCTTATGTGTGCAGGCTGCGGGAATTCCAGATCCGCTGAAAAAAATAATTGCGATGGGATCACAGGCAATACAGTTTGTTTCTCACTGCTGCCATGGCCACTTTGTAGTGAAGCAATGGGCAGTTGTTCTAGTGACACTGAGATATGAGCCTGGAAAAGGTGGCACATATTTTCCACTGGTACGCAACCTGCCCACCTCATAGAAAATGAATTAGATGTGCAGAGAGCCCACAGTAAAACCATTAATATGAAGCATCTTGCAGTAGAAAGAGGAAGACCAGAGCAATTAAGAAGGCAATTGGAAGTGTGTTCTTTGCAGACATTCTATACTTTTTAATTTTGTTTTTAATCCAGGATCCATCTGAGAAAAAATGGTTTTGGCAGGCAGCTTTTCAATCCTTTCAGTTTTCTAATCACTTTAAGAACTTCCTGGCTAGCTGTCAAGACTGCAAACAGGGACCAACAGTTTGAGATGGAAGTCATTGAACTTGGCTCTCAAGGACTAATGTGTACCACCTGTCCCTTTATATTCACCAAGTTAAGTTGTTGGATTTCCTTTTCTAGTTATGGGGCATATATTTAAACTTGCCATACTTACTAACCTTTCCCAAACACTTTACTTTAGGTTAAGATGAGGACTCTCCACAGAAGGAACCACATGATGTGGTTGAACAGACCACAAAAGTATTCTTGATACATTGGCATAACCCTGTCCAGCCTATCCACCCCACCCGAGCACGCTTCCACAATACAACCACAAATGCTTTCTCATTAAAGTAAAACATTTGCATAAATGCAAATGAAATTGATCTTTCCTTAATCTAAATAGGAAACAAAATGTAAATATGTGTTTCAATATGTGAGAACATGTGAAATATATAATGCTTAGACACTCTCTGACAAGAGCACAAGTAAATATGAATTCAAATCCAAATGATTCATCCAAATACAACACTTCCATAATGCATTCTGTCATTCCCACACTCCACCAATGATACTATCTTACTGAAATAAATTCAGCATTTGTGATTCAACAACAGCAAATGTGAAAATGGACATGAAATGAAAAAAACTTTTTGGCCAAAATGTGTCAATTTCTAAACAAAATGGCAACAGATTTTCTAAGTGATTGAATAAATGTCAAACACGCAGTGCAACAGCACACACAGTTATGCATCAACAAACTACATATGTACACTTGAGAGGTAACTAACAACATGAAGGCAGACAACTGCTCTGAAAAATATATTTTCTTAAGGAAATGTAGCAATTTAGCAAAACTGCAGCAATGAGACATTGATTGCATATGGTTGCCTCATTAACAAAAAACACAGTGAGTTCAAACCTGTGCTGGGTCTGTGTGTTTATTTTGAAAAGTGTTTGTGTCAAAGTACCTGGAATACTACCGCATATAACAACATGATAACTGCCCTTGTGTGTGTGTTTGTTTTGTTCTTCATTCAGCATGTTTAACTGGAGCTTGTCGACCATGTTGTACAAAAAGTAAATTAAGCCTCAGCTAGAAATGAATCTTTTCCTCTGACATTTTTACATTACCAATTCTTGTCAAAACTATACTTTTCAGGCCAGAGAAATGTTTCCTTTTCTTCATGAAAGCTGCCAAAAGTCTGATATAGTATACACTGTATGTCTTTTCACTTGTTTATTGAAAAGTGATCACACTTTTCATCAAATGTCTGATATGGTACTGCATACTTATTGGAGAAAATGGAAAAATATCAGGGTTGATTATAATCTTGAGACAAAACATTTCCTGCATTGGACCTCATTTATCAACATGTTCATAGAAACGACTGTATTTTGTTCTTGGGTCTGATTAGTGAAACGTGCATAAACACCCAATATCATTCTTACTCTCATATAAAGATGACTGACTGTTCTTAAGTTAATATGCATAAGACGCGTGCACTTGTTATCTGTAATTATATGTATAGGAGTGTGAGCAGTGGAGTGTCTAGGACATTGGTGAATCACTGGTAGAAATAAGCATGACTTTGAAAGGACTCCATTATGTAAACACATTTTTAGATCAAAACCTTTATTTTTATGTTGTCATGTCCAACAATGAAATTTGTATCTGACACATAGAAGGTATGTGGAAGTAGGCTTTACAGATGTAAGCCAGGGGTATGAGATGCATGGCTACATGTAAATCCTTGACTCAAAGATGCTCATCAGCTCTATACCTCTTGGATGCCAACCAATCTGGCTTCAAAACTGTCCGCTCCACTGAGATGGGCTTCCTGCCTGTTGTCGACACCCTGTGGTCAGCAAGAGCTGCCTTCAGGTCATCAGCCCTTATTTCTACTAGACCTGTCTGCCACCTTCGGCACGGTGAATCACCAGATCCTTCTGTCCGCTCTCACTGATGTGGGCATCACTGGCACCGCACTCCACTGGTTTCAGTCCTACCTCACAAGTAAATCCTTCAAGGTATCTTGACATGACGGGGTATCTAAGTCACATTGGCTTATCACAGGGATACCTCAGGGATCGGTGCTTGGCCCCCTCCTCTTCTCACTGTTCACAACCTCACTGGGCCCAATCATTCAGGCGCATACCTTTTCTTACCACTGCTTTGCCTATGACACCCACTCTACTTCTCATTCCATCCTGATGACCCCACAGACTCAGCATGAATCTCCCCCTGCCTCTCAGACATCTCAGCTTGGATGAAGAAATGCCACCTTTAAGTCTAACCTGTCTAAGACGAAGCTCCTCGCCTTCGTAGCCAGCCCATCCGTTCAGCACGACGTGAGCATACAGCTTGGCTCAACAACACTGACTTCATCTAGGTCTACAAGGGACCTGGGGGTAGTGTTTGATGACCAACTTAACTTTACAGACTACATTGCGACGACAGCCAGATCATGCAGATTTGTGCTGTACAGCATCAGGAAAATCAGGCCCTACCTATCTGAGTATGCTGCACAGCTCCTTGTCCAGGCTCTTGTCATTTCAAGACTGGACTACTGCAATGCTCTCCTGGCTGGCCTTTCTACAAAGTGGTTTTCAACCACGTTACACCTCTCTTTGTCTCACTCCACTCACACCCTGTAGCTGCCTGCATCAGTTACAAGGCCTTATTGCTTGCGTTCAGAACAACCAACAAAGCTGCACCTACCTACCAGAATGCTCTACTACAAGCGTTTGTTCCCTCCCAACCACTATGCTCTGCTACCGAACGACGTCACATCGTGGCACAAAATCACTATCCAGAACTTTGTCTGCCGTTGTCCCCCAATGGTGGAATGACCTTCCACGCTTCATCCGTTCTGCCAAATCAATGACCATTTTTAAGAAACACCTGAAGACAGTTTTTCCGCACCAGGAAAGCTCACCAGAATCACTACCACCTAAAGCAATTTCTTATGTCCTAAACTCTGTTTTCCTTTAAAAAAAATGTAATGGTTTAATGCATTTGTGTCTCTACCAGCTAGTGTGTACATTGTCTGGCCAACTTTTGAAACTTGGTCATGCAGAACTCCTAATATTGTGATTCTGTGTATGGCTTTCACTTATGTTGTACTCTGCCTCACTTGTAAGTTGCTTTGGACAAAAGCATCTGCCAAATGAATAAATGTAAATGTAAATGAATGCCTTGTTTCATGGCCATATTGTGAATAACACAGTGGACAAACTTCATCTTACACAGCCTTTCTGCTGTGTACAAAATTGTGCTCCCTGCTGTGTCCAGACACATCTACCAACCTTTTAGCGCACTAATAGTGTGCTCCATTACCGAGTGAGTACACGTATGTGGTTATATTGAACCTTCAGTGGTGTCTTATGTTTGACCAGCAGTGTCATGAGCCAGGTTTTCAGAATGCAACTCTATGTCAGAGAGAATAGCACTGATGAAGGTCGCTAGGACCAAAATATTTGCTATCTTGCACTTCACCCTCTGCAGGTTGGTAGATCTTCTTTACCTGCATTTACTTTATTTTGCTGGGATTTTGTAGTCCCAGATAATAATGGTGTGCAGGCTGACTTGTGTGTCTTAGCTCATTTTCCCTAAATTGACTTAGCTGTGGTAAGCACTGACTTCAGAGTTTTCTTAAGGGTGCAGGATTTTTCGTCACGTAACCACATCACATAATGACAATGAAACCCAACCGATTAGATTAGTTAGTATATTTTTGTTTGTTGCAAACTGAATCACATTTTTATGTATTTCAAATGCAAAGGGTCATTTTGATTACATGCATATATTTGTTACTTGTTCAATTTCATCAGAATGGCAAATAAAAATGTCATCTTGCTGAAATTTGTATGTGGAACAAGTGGTATGGAGCAGATGAGAGATTCAGTTGTACACAGGAACAAATCCAGGTAAGAAGAAAATGATGAATTCTAAAATGTTTGTCATTTTTACACATGCATGAATTGTGAGTCTGGCCCTCTATATACACAAAACATGCATGAATACTTTATTAGGCCCACTGTCTTATTTTATTATAGGACCATTACATTTGTGAGCAATTTTGGGCAGAAAGAAGAGTCAGTTCACAAGGCAGCTCTAACCACTGTTGTTTTTAAGATCAGCCTTCCTTGCAGGTTTCTGGCTCCAGGTTATTCTGTGTCCCCAAGCTAAAGTCTTACAGATGGATCTAATAAGGGCCAATAAACATCCCCAAATCAAATCACTCCACAGAAAAGTGACGGAGAGAGCAGGAGAGGGGAAAAGGCCCACAAGATCACAGAATGGCTCACATGTAACAGAGCAGAGTCCAACAGCTTGCAGAGCTGGCTTGGAGCCCATTATCCACAGCTTGAGGTGTGGGGTAGACATACACACCAACATACAGCTTCTCTCTGCCATCAGAGAAAATAAAGTCCAGTTAGCAGAGGTCAGCCAACAAAGTATGACCCCACCAGGGACACAGAATGTAAGCAGCCGAACAGAGGTCAGACAGAGTACCAATAGCTAAAGCTTACAATACTGGACAATGATATTATACAACTGTTTGTACAATATTCTTTCTATAATCCTTTTTTTCTTTTGTGACAGTATATTGAGCTTAAATATATTTACAGTAAATTATTGATAAATGCAAACACTGCTTGGACATAATAAGGGTGCATTTAACTGTAGTAGGTCCATTTAAAATTGTATTTTAAATGTCTAAAGGGTAGCAGACTTCCTAGAATATTATACATGTTCAAAATAATTGTTCAGATTACTGTTGTATTCTCCAGTCATATGTGCAACACTTTTTAATCAGGGGGAAAGATCATTGAAAGAAAAAAGAAGCAGACCTTCAACAGTAGTGGCCACCAAGGGTCATAGGGTGCAATCCCTCCTAGGTCACTATCCTCTGCTACCCATTTCATTTACACTGACATGGTATCTGAGCTAGGCCGGAGACACAATACTGTATCAATGATCTCGCAAGGCAAAATAAATACAAATAGGCAAAAACAAAAAGTTAAAAAGAAGAAGAAGAAAATTGATTGCCACAACTGCCCCCTGCATAAGACCCCAACCCCCTGGATGTTCCCTGGCTACAACTTCTCTATTGCCCTGATAAGACAGAGAATGGACACTTCTAAGATTCCAGAACCCTACCCCTGCCTTCTCCATTCTATTGTTCCCATTCTGGAGTTCTGCTGGAGCTGAGTGCAGAGTGTCAGGTTGTGCTGGGATATCAGCTATCAGGTCTGGAAACAGATCAAAGCCAAACAATGAAAAGAGTGCACTCCCCACCCCAGCTCCAAATTATCAAGGGGGACAAAAGGGTACAGCCCCATCTCCCTTGGGGGCTGTAATGAGAGCAATTACCCTCGTGGACCAGAGCTGGTAGGCAGCCCCATGAAGCTCAGCGTGGGTGTCCGCCTGAACGCCAGGGACCTTTAAGGGAGGCATGTACGCAGGAGGGGGGTGTTAACGAGCATGACAGTGTCTTCAGGGTGAACATACACAAACAGCACCCTCCTCTTTGCACGTATCAGCCAGGACAAGACATATCCTGCAGAAAAACAGGAAAGGAAACATGGACGCCAAGCGTCATGCACTCACAGTTATGCTCCACTGGGCCCACTTCTTCACCCTGACCACAGTGCTGAGCACCACAGCCTGCACCAAAACAGACACCTCCAGCAGGCGAGGGGGGAAGCACAGGCACACAGGAAGTTTCTAGACTGTATGCTTCTTTGTGACTTCTATATACATGTAATAAAGAATTTCACAGTTATGATTTTTCATAAGGCATCTCTGCTGAAAGTTGTGGAGCTGAATAAATCTGTTGTTGTGGTAGCTTTGCTTGCTGTTGTTGTGCTTCTTTTTTCTCTGCTTCTTCTTGCAGTGGTGGTTCCTTAGGATGGTAGTATTGTTGCAATGGTTGTTGTCATAGTGATTGATGGTTGTACTGCCAGTAGTTTGACACCTGGTGACTTCACATTGTTATTTCTGCACACTGTTGTTTTTTATGTGTTTGCTGTGTAATAATGCAATTCAGGAATTGTTTCATGAAATAAGATAATAAGTCAGTATAAATTCAAATTACCTGACTTACAAGTTTCACAACACTTATTAAGGCTTCCTTCTTTAATTATGCTTGTCAATTCAATCTAGTGTGTATGGAGGTCAAACATCTGAATGGATATAGGTTCTGGTTATCCAGGGCAAAAAGATGGAAAAAGGCAGGGCAGGAAGGGGTGGAATTCAGTCTGTACTTTCATAGTCTAGTCAACCAATCAATGTTTTTATACACCATTACCTGTTTCTACAATACTAAATTATATTATTTCATATCATATTATTGTCACAGCACTATTCATGCAAATTTCAGATGCAGGACAATATTGGCACAAATTGTATTAGGACACAATGTTACTTTTTCGGCTACCAAAAGAGATGCCCCTGGGTACTGCAGCATTACAGATCTATTTAAGAAGGTACAGCAGATTGCTCTGTCAAGCACTGTAACAGTGAACCTCTGAACTAAATGGAAAGGAAATTATCCATAACACTTACATAGAAGAGGAATGGAGACCTTGCAATTGTAGAGAACTAAACTGATGCAAGTTTCATGTACATTGCACAGTACATTTATTGATTTATTGGTAAATACCTTCAACACAATCTAACAAAAATCTTCCAATAATATTTATTGCATGCTGATGCCGACTTTTTCCTTTATGGTCGTAAATATTGAATACAAAGAATCCTTCATTTCTCTTCAAGTAAAAGATCATGACATCCTTATGATGTCCATTTGTAAGACAGCATCGTAGTTATTCACATTTTAGCCAAAAAATCTTTTGATCTTTAAACATTTTAAAAATATTCTTTTTATGTTCTATATTCTTTTAAATATTTTAGTATTTATTTCTTTTAAAAATCCAAATGCACTGCTAGTTGAGCTTCAAATATAATGTGATCTGTTGTGAATGGTGGTGCTGGTTTTTAAACAAGGAGACCATCTACTTTTATTGGATCAGTACAATATTAATTTCTATGCACTGCCAGTCTAAATACATGTTAGCTTGCTCTAGAGAAGCTTCAAGATCTTGGATGTGTTGCTATGGTAAAGTGTCTGATTAGACCTTAGCTTGATTTAGCATAACAAGAACAATTTTCCAAAAATATTTACAAAACATAGTTGCACTTTCTGAAAAAACCCTTCCCCAGGTGAAAACCCTTGTTGCTGTTGTTGCTGATGAACGTGCTGGCAGTTACTTCTGTTCTCATTTCACAGTAATCACCATGAGGTGATCAGCACTGGCCCCATGCTGGCTGGGCACAAGGCACTGAACAGAAACAGACCTTGGCATCATCTGGCGTCCTCATCCACATGCTGTTTAGGGCACCAACTCTCAATGCTGACAACTTTGTCTCCCTTGTCTCATCCAAGGTCACTGATATCTGTAATTCATTAATTCACTCAACACTTCTTTTCTGCCCTCAGGCTACTGCACTGGCTACATGGACAAATGTGCAAAGAATGACAAACTTCAAAAGTCTGTCCCTTGTCATTTACAGCCTTTTCCCTAATCTCACACACCTGTCCTCACTGCACCAATCCTGGAAGGCCACCACACGTCAACATCTTAGAGAACAGCTGTTCATTTCACTTTGCAAAGACAGATACTTTTGAAATGGATGTCCGTGGACATTATGTTACCAGTGGTTATGACAGCAATGAGTTCTTTCAATGCTACAGTAAGAATAATAATGGTGTGCTGGCAGTCCATTAGCAAAGAGTTAAAAAAAAAAACACTGACTTGAATTAATTCACAGTGGGGTTTGTTTTAAAAAGAGAGCTGGCCCTATTTCTGAACTTGCTGTTCAGCTAATTAGAAGGACTGTATAGAGATTGCACACAATAAAAACAATTTTAAAATGGTTAGTTGCAACCTGTTGTTAGTGTTTGCATTCCAGCTGTGACAAGACACCCTGATATACCATGGATACATTTCAATACCATTGTGCATTTAGTGCCTGTCATTTTCATAAAATTGAATCATTATTGGATGAACTTTAGGTTAAAGTTAGCGAGCTACTTGGCGCACTACAAAAAGTAAGAGGAGAGACCAAATTTATCTCTTATTGACTTCATGAAACGTAATTTGTGTAGTGCTTAACACCCTTAACTGCGCTAATATTTATGATATTCATAACTAGCAAGACAGCTAGTAAGAGAATCCAAGTCAGTTTGCAAGCCAGGAAAATAATGTAATAAGGCACTTTAAACGTAAAAAGGCAGAGTGCTTGCTACAAAGTTACGGACAACTACCGCTTGAAAGCAACTCCACTTTGCATCGTGCCTAACAACACCCTGCAGCCGTGACAATATTCAGGATATACCATGGGATTGCATGCCATAACGTTTCAATATAATTGTTGCTAAAATTTATTGGAACTAAAAGATGGTCCACATGTATTACAAATGTTTTATTCAGACACAGCATATGAAACATCTCATTTTGGAAATGCAGTTAGATGTGGTACAAGTCCTCTCCAGCACTGGAAGTGCTATCTCCCTAACCATCTTGACCATTCCCAGAGTCAATATTACACTACATCTGGCAATTTGTCATATTAGACATCACAAGAATCCATCTATCTCTCAGTATTTAGTCCACCTAAGTTGGTCGAGGCCTCTCGGACTGTGTACTGCAACTCCCTCCAACCCAGCCTCCCTATTAGCACCATCTGACAACCCCATCTTATCCAGTATTCTGTGGACCGACTGGTCCTCTTTGTTGCCATACACTCTAAGGCAGCCTATGTCTGCTTCAAAACTCTGATACTGGCATATTGGCTTTCCAAACACACTGCCTCCCCTTACTCATAGTCTGTCTTCTCTCTCTCAACAGGTCATCTGGTATCCTGCTTCCCTCCATCATCTACTGTATCTGTCCCTCTAATAAACAGCACCATGATGAAGGCATGTCCTGTCTCAGCCATTGCCTCCATTGGTGGAGGAAGCTGCATAACTTGATCAGGACACCAGAGTCACTCACCGTTTTCCATCACCTCCTGAGCTCTCACTCTTTCAAGCTTCACCTAGCTCATCCTACTCAGATCTGCCCTTGTCATTCATTTGAACTTTGACCTGTAACACTAGCCCACTCCTCAACCATTTTGCATTGACAGTCAACAAGTACTTTATTGACGTTAGTTATACTCAGGAATTTATACTGTAATTAAAATAGCCTTTGTAGCTTTGTAGGTAGTTGTATGCTCAGGGCAATGCTGTTCCTGCTTATTTGCTACGTGTAATTCGTGTAATTCAGTTTTTTTGCTAAAATATGAATAACTACGATGCTGTCTTCCAAATGGACATCATAAGTGCTACTTGTAATTCAGTAATTCCTCCTGAAAAGGTTATTTTCCAAAAATATAAATAAAGAGACAAACAAATGAATACAACCAAACATAGTTTTCAGACAAAGTTAAAGCCCAGATGTCAAGAAAGCACACACAATCATCACTCCCTCACAGTCGATAAGACATCAAGAAAAGCAGACAGTAAGAGGAACAAACTAGTCTTATAAAGAGGAAATCTCGATCAATCGAAGTGAAGCATTGGGTTACAAATTGAATTTTAACCGAGCTGTTTTTCCTCTGTTTCTCCAAGTGCCTTGCATGTTGCTGCAGTCCGAGGCTATTTAAAGTGCCCTGTGCATTATTAAGTTAATAATGGAAAGAGACAAGAAGTACCATAAAAAGAGGATGATGAAATTTAATCATTTTGGGAAGAATTGCTCTGATACCACCAATCAGTCACGGAGGGAAAGATCACTAACGCTGCAGAGCCCTCCGTACCCCGCCGACCGTCACTCAATACCATCAATATTAAAAGGCTGACCCACAGAAAGTCTTTCCAAGGTCACTTGGAGCATCCTCTGGACACAGTCATTTACAGGAAACATACTGCATGGCAAATGTAATGGCATCATTTCTGCAGTGTTAAAAAATGTATTCAGTTGATACAGTTTTTTCTCCATCATTGTCAACTAAAAAAAAATCACATCAGCATGCTCTTATTATTCACATTACTATTATTACCATTACTATTATCATTTTAAATAAATGATGATACACAATAAATGTATAATTGATATGCTTATTGATATAAGTGACGGCTGCAGTATTCACTGTTTCTATTATTAAGTCCTCACAGGGAGAGGACACTGTTTACTCAGGTAAAGGTGGAGAGCAACTGCGGTGGGAATGATGTAAAGGTGAGGCATTCTGAGCAAGTATTTACACCAAAGTACTTTGCCTTATTGAGTCTTGTCTCCGATAAGACAGAGATGTTGAAAACTAGTCCTTTTCACAGATCCTTGAGCTCCAGTGACCTTAAACCAAACATTGGCTAAAATGGTTTGTTTTCTCCACTAGAGAGAGAGAGACTGATAAAGTGGGTCCTCTTCTGCTCACAAGCGTATGCAAGGGGAAAAAAAGGGGAAAAAAAAGACCTGCCACCTTTGTCATCCAGATCTACACAACAATCTACGTACTGCACCAGTCTAGGAGCACCTGCTGAGAGCCTCCAGCCCCCGCAGGCAGTGAGGCTCTGAATGCGCAGGTACTGGTAGACGTGACTGAGGCCCCGGTACTTTGGAGCCTTGAGAGACTTATACATTGGAGACTCTTTATGGACGTCACAATGGGGAACTAATGAGAGCAGGAGGAGCATTCGTTTCCGTACTGACAGCAATTAGGAAAAGGTCATCTGGAGCTGGAAAATGCGCACGGGGGTGTGCAGTGATGTTTGGCAGGGCTGAGTCTGCAGGAGCAAGCTCAGCGGGGCAGCGGTTCTGATCCGGCGGTTTATGCACCATTGTGTTTATGAACAAAACCGCACCTCCGAAGCCAGAAGCTTGCCTCTCTGCATTGTTTCAGGACATCTACGTTCCAGCTGAAATTTTACTGGAGTCCAGTTTTGTAGAAAGCTGACTTTTATTACCCATCTCCTGTGTAAATATTTTTTCTTTGCCACTAATGTAGAATACGAGACCTCAAGCTGTCTGAACAAAAGCATATTCTTTGGCTGAGAATGAAAGACCTTTTGTCATTCTGGTGTCTTACATCTCTATCACTGCCCACATTTGCTAAAAAAAGAGGAAGCCTCACAAAGCTGGAACTACACATTCATTACCTTACAAGCCCATTTCAACATATCCCAGCCTCCTCTGCTCTGCCTCTGTGCCCCTGCAGAGCACCCATTTTCTCTATCACTGTTTTTTATGTTCTCTCTGACAAAGCTTGAAGGCCAAATCAAGTTTGAAACAATCAGCTCAATTCATCTCCCAGCCTCAATGATTCAGATCTAATTTAATCATTCAGTCTCTTAACAGAGCCAGCAGGAGGGAGGAGCAGCCGTTGAACAGTTTCATTTGCCCTGTCTCTGAGGGAGCAAGAGGGGCTTCTGGAGTCTAATCCAGTTAGGCCTACAGCGAAGGAGAAACCATGGCAGCAAACTGAGGAATACTGGCTGTGTCTCCTTCAGATGGCCACTCATTACACTCCTTCTCCTCTTTCTCTTTCACTACCAAAAGACAGATAAACAAAGTACAGTCAGATCCACTGTACATGCAGTAGACACACACACAGTGTGGGTGTAAACCATAAACCAGTAAAGGAGATTGATAAATCATGCTGAAAAGCTTGACAAAGGAAAAAGGAAAAATTCCCAGATGCCATGAGACATGGGAAAGGCAGGTGCCATAGACCCTAAAGAGGAGCATGATAATGCAATAATAATGCATGATAATTTCCTTGCTTACCAGCGGAGAGTGTTGACAAACACATCACACTCAGTCCCACAGCTGTCTCGGGCCAAGTCCTCCCACACTGTACCCACTGGGATTAAAATGATGTCATTACTAGCCCACACTTGCCACAACAATGGCCTTGGGTAACCGCTTCAACCAAACGATGAGGAATGGTAATCCCCTTCCAGCCACTCCAAGATAGTAGCGGGACATTGAGAGTGTGAATGCGGCTGATGTATGAATTTGGAGCAGGTCTGGGAAAATCTCTTTTTTTGGTCACCTCCACACCACAAAACCCCCACAAATTGCTGGATATTGCAGACCGTTGCAGTTTTTCCCACTCTGAGTATAAGGGAACTGAGTATGCGAATATAGATGGGGTAAGTGTAAGGCCCAGTAAAGATACTCTGAGTGTTGCTATTGTGTACTGCCGCCAGCGCAGCAGCATCCCCATGCACCACTGGGTGGTCGTAACAAAAAAGGTGGAGTCTTCCTCTTGTGAAAACCCCACCCCTACCCAGGCCCGGATAAGAAAGAAGCATTCGATTTATAAAGAGTGCATGCTGTCATCGCTGTTTGTTGATAGCTAATGTGGATTTATACATTTGGTTGGAGAACATAATGAGTTTTTTGAAGATAAACATTTGGTAGAAGAAGTGAGTCTATGCATATGTCCACTAGTGGATGTGGATAAGCAGGCATCCTTTTTCAATAACACAATGAGTAATTTCAGTGTTTGATAAAACACATGAATTATGTGATTCCATGAATTATAGATTCCATTCCATGAAGTATCTTCGTTGACTATGTTCAGAGTGTGCATGCACTAAATGTGTGTGTGTGCGTGCGTGTGTGCGTGCGTGCGTGTGTGTGTGCGTGTGTGTACACAGGCATGTACCAGTGTGCTGTGCAGCTGTCTGACTGCACGGATGTAAATGCAGATGTGGCTATGACCATGACATGAGAAAAGTCAGCACCAGAGTTTCAGTGGACAGTTTCAATACACTCAGATTACACACTATAACAGTTGTACTGGTGTATAATCCTGCCACAAAAACGCCAGCTCTTTTAATGTTTTAGATTTTAGTTGATGTGTTTTAAAAAAGCCTCTGAAAAAAAGTTAAATGTAACAGTCTGATCTTACCTCATGGCTCAAACATTCATATTGTGTGTCACATTTTGAATGATGTATTAAATGTCAAGATTATAATGAAGAGATATATGTGGTATGTATATTTTTGTAATTAATCAATATAGTAACAGAAGATGGCAAATTGTACAGTGAATTTGTACTTTCTCATCATCCTCAAGCAAAGAAACATCACACAGCACTGCAATCATAAGGGTACGTGGAAATGTATACTGAGGATTTCTCGGAAACATTAGAAAAACTGCAATCCACTTTGAAACCACTTGTCTTTAATTATTCAAACTTGCTTCACTTAATAAAGCTTACTTTAGAAGTATACAGGAATCCCAAACTCAGTGAAACAATCCACAATGATCAAAACCAAGGGCAAAAGTAAGAAAAACACAGCACTATACTTCCATGGAAATGCACCAAATATGTGTAAAGCTTGTCTAGATAACTCACATCTGTATCACAATTCACTCTGAGGGAGTCTATACAGAGTAAACCTGAACTTTTCCTGCTCTTGCATAAAGACGCCTGAACCCAGGCTCTATTTTGATGTTTTTGCAGCAATTTGTGGCAGTTAAAATGAAGACTGAATGCCCGCAGCATTTAGAAAATAAACATAGCTCTGCCTCAGACTTGTAATCAGCAAGCTGAAACTGTGGGACTAGAACTGCCCTCTGCACAAAGGCATAAACAAATGAACAAAAATGATAGCATGCGTATAAACTTGCATTACTATTATTTGTCACTTAAAGTTCACATCAAAATCAGGTCTAAATTGAAATCAAATGAGTTAAAAATTGCTGTATCAGTTTACATTTACAATTTGTTAGACTAGATACACAATTGTGCAGTTCAGAAGATAACTTGTATGTTTTTGAAATAGAAGTCAAACTGACTAACAGCAGAAAAACTTTGCAACGAAAATTTTGAGAAAACAGGAATATCCTATAACAAATGAATAATCCAACACAGAGGATACTTACAGAACAAACACTCTTCTCTGCCTTTGTTAGTTTGAAATATACAAAAGTAAAATGTAAAAACCTGCCCAGTGGCCCATATAATACTGTGAATTTAATTAATCAGATTTTTTCTGCTTCATAGCCTGAGGAGTCAAGTCTAACTTAAAGTGTAGTCATATTTCACATTCTAATACACTTCACTGCAAATGGTTTTATTTTAGAATTTTGACCACAAATTAATTCTTGGTAG
Source organism: Megalops atlanticus (assembly GCA_019176425.1). Taxonomy (NCBI): domain Eukaryota; kingdom Metazoa; phylum Chordata; class Actinopteri; order Elopiformes; family Megalopidae; genus Megalops; species Megalops atlanticus. The sequence continues at coordinate 40,258,847 of CM032875.1, read as the reverse complement.
TTATACTTCAATTGCACAGGATTCTATGCAAATCTTACTATCCAGAAAGTCACCATTCTGGAAGCTTTTCCAAGCAATCAAAATCATTCACAGATTTTTTTTTTTAAATGTGCTCCCCAATGCTGAATTTAATGCATCTGAATAAAGTGGATCTGCATTGGGTCCAGTCCTCACACTATAAAGAATCTCTTCCATCTGTGTTTTTTTTTTTTTAAAAACAAATGCAAAATAAATAGATTGACTGATCTTTAATGTCTGTCTGAATGGCCAGGACCACAACTACAAAGCTGGCTAAGAGAAGTATTTTGTCAGTTTTGTACTGTTTGAATGAAAAAGAGCCAATCCCTGTTTTGTTTTTTTCCCAAATAAATCCCTGACTAAAGATCCTTGTAGATATCTGCTGTTATACTCCATCTGTCTGAGGACTTGATTCTTCTCAAAATAAAAGTACAAACCTTAAATAAATAAATATTTTTAAATTTAATATGTCATGATGATCACTGAAAGCTTTTTCAATATGTTGTGTGTTTGAAAATTCTGTAAACAGAATGAAGGAAGAAGGCAGACTGCTCTTGAATAAATGATTTGCTTTTTTCCTTGAATAAAGTTTACATACCAACAACATTCCAGATAATGCCTCACCCTGAAGTATTTTGTAAGTTTTACATGTACTGTTTGAATGAAAATCAGAGCCAAGTTTATTTTGTTTATTTCTGAATGTATTTATTCATGTATTTCCTGCACTTTATTACTGACTGATCAATCTGGGTGGACACTTTTCTGCAGGTAGAAGGCATGAATATATTAGAAATAGGTCACTGTAAGAAGCTAAATCTATAGAAGAGGCACAATACTTGATCCAGGAATGCAGACATACTGCCTCTACATTTGCATGTGCATTAGAGATGGTAAAGGTGATGCTGCAAGGTCTGGCTGGTTCTGGAGATATATGTCTTGTGTAGCAACAGCATCACAGGTCCAATCAGGTAGAGGTACGCTGCAGAGTGACTCAATGTACATGGCAATCATATGCCAAAGTATCTTCTGTAACATAAAAGCACCGCATAAACTGCATAAAAACTACACTTTGTACCAGGTGAAAAATTTGCTATGTGCTTAGGTTCCCCTGGATGGCTGTGTAATTAAACCTTCCTGTCTTTGTTTCGAACAAAGGTCCATCTCTTCATCAACACAGAGATCTCTACTAATTACCAACATCACAAATGTTTGTTGATAACTTACTAACACTCTATAATGCATAATTCATTTTTTCCCAAACTTACAGCAGTTCTGACAAAATTAATTTAATAGGCAGATTATACACCCCTTATCTGAGGGAGGTGTTGGAAAAGACATCCTACATGCTGACATATAGTAATTGACATGAAGACTGAGATAGTATCAGCTAACTAACACCCCTGATTGAAAATAATAGGTTTCAGGGCAGGTCAATCTATGAGCAGATTGTGGATGAAAGGGGCTCAGCTGGAATTACAAAGAGGTAAATCAAGCTACACCTGTTACAATAACACACATTCATATGACAAATTGAAGTTCAGGCAAATGCAGTTTCAACTCCGTTATTGCAGTTGTTTACAGTGTGCCCAGAACAGACCCATCGCATTTTCCGTTCACTGAGTTCTTCAAAGTGAGAGGTAAAGTAGATGGAGATGTGCCATCAGGGAGCGGTGTCTGTCACCATGCCTGTCTGTGTACCTAACGGAGAGGGAGGCCACCCTGGTTTCTTGCAGTGGTAGGAGCTGCAGCTAGGGGGGCTGGAAGATGGAGTGAGGCTGTCAGCTCGGCTCCTGTTGGTCCATAAAGCACTGAAGGCCCGGGCTGCCACACTGCACAGATAAATAAACTTGTGGGTGTGGAGAGAGGGTGGAGGTTGGTTTTGGGGCTCAGGACAAGAGGGCAAACAGCCATGGCATGGCAAGGTGATTTACTTTTCAGGAGAAGGGGAACAAATTAGGCAGCAGCCAGCAAGGGTAACTTCTGCCCCTTTCAAAACAGCACCTGTCTCCTGTTTATTAACTGCCCTCTTCATTTCCAAATTATTTGTACCACTCGCTGCCTTTGAAGATTTTTGAGCTGCAATAAACTCACAAAGACAGGGGTTTTAAATCAGAAATGACCGCTGACCATAGATGCAGACCTGAGAGACAGGGTGGTGGGGGAAAGCAGTGTTAAAACAGTATTTTACACTCTGACTGAGCAAGGATGTAGGGCTTAGTGCTCCAACTATTTCTGTGGAAAGTTACAAGCCATTCAAGTCATTCACTGTAGCTTACTCCTGTTTTCACACTGTACAAGAAGATCTTTATCTAAGTCTTAGATCTGTCAAAACTTGGGGGTTTTAATGCAAAGGATATTTTGAATAGACAAATGCATCTGCTGGTGGTCTATATGGCTTACGCATTGGCAGGAGATTTGCAGAATGGTTTTGTGTTTAGACAAACACACTAAACTTGATATGTCAAACATACAGTACATTTGATATTAGACCACATGCATCTTCAGCTCCTCACCTGGGGCTGAGGGGGTGAGAGAAAGGTCAATGGTCAAAGGTCAAACGAGTGCCGCACTGACCCTCCCATCACTTCACACTGGGGACTAGCACCAGGGATTCGGTTTTAGCCTGTGAATAACTCTGCGTCTTGTAAAGTCAACAAGCCGTCAGTCTCACTTTTCCCCTCAGGCATCCCCCAGGGCAACAAATAACAAGAAACGCCTCTCGCTGTCACACGAGCTGGGTAGAAAATCTGTTCTGTGTTGCAGGGCGGGAAAGCTGACAGCTTGAGCTGGAATTAAGGATTATTATTAGAGGTCTTGTGATTCATCTGACAAATATTGACAAAACACACTGTGGGAGCAAAACGTTGACACACCTCATTATTGAAATTGCCCCCAGGACAGGAAAGGCGATTTAAAAGAAAACAGCCTTTAAAGGAAAGAAGAATGGCAGAAGGGGAGCAAGAGGGCCACACTGTATGGTATGTGCTTTTAAAAGCAGAGCCCCAGTGAAAGATAGGAGGCCTCAAATCACTTTCCTTTTAAAAGGAAAAAGGTAGCATTCCAGTGGACTAATTAAAGAAGACAAATTAATACCTGCTGCATTGTGACGAGTAACCCCTAATTTGTGTGCATTGCCACACAGATGAAAGAGGGCGCTCAAATACATGTATGACAGACAGGCACACTCATTGACAGTCCACAGGCAGGTTGTGGGGTAGGGACAAGAAGAGCCTTGTTTACTGCAGCTTCACTGTCATATTCAGAGAACGTATGCAGAGCCCTATCGTGCCATCATCCTTGTCGAGGCATGCATGACCTCAGCTGATGTTTGTACAACCAACTGCAACCAACCAACAACCAACATGGTATGGTTTCTATTATTATTTTATTCTATAAAATACTTATATTACATACTGATTAAAAATATTTATGAAATTCCAGATAATCAACACTTTTATGTGCAAGTGAAATCCTTTAGAGGATGTTCTATCTCTGTGCTCTCTCTTATACATAAACACACACAAACAGACACAACTAATCCAATTCCATATTTTCCAGTCAAAAAAGTATTTAAAAATTAAGCTAAGAGTATGACTGGACAGCCTAGCACAGCCTATAAATGTAAATGTTTCAAAGCTGTATCATTAGTGCATTTCTGCCAACATTTTGTGGTAGATCACAATCTTCCTGGTGTAAGATTTTTGCCCAGTTAAATTCCAGACATCAGCAAGAAATTAAATGTGTTTGGTAACAGAATAATCAGACTGTGTCAGGACTCAGCCCTGTTTGTTTTTGTTTTCCCTGTCCATTTCTGTGTTCCAACATTTTGCCCTGTCTCCGCCCAGATCCAGTCAATCTCTCCTGGTCACCCTATTTAATCCCTGTTTGTTTCAAGATTGTTTTTCTGCCCTGTTAATTATTCTGATTTTCTGCCTGTTCTTGTGACCTTGCAAGAAATTAAATGTGTTTTTGACTAACAGAATAATCACCTGATTCCTGTCTCTCCCTGCCTCTTTGACACTCTGCTCTGCACATCAGACATCACAAGTAATGTCTGTGATAACAGCAAAATAACCCCATCCACCCCCCATATGCAATGAGACATCAAAGAAGCGCTGACTATGCCTGTAAGCAGGGCGGCGTCAAGGGGTCGCTTGACTTTTCAGCGCTCTGAAATTTAGGGTTTCCCATATGCCTCGGCTGGTTTAAATTCTACTGCAACACCCCGGGCGCAGTCACAGATTTTGCTTCTGTGTTAACCCTCTTGTCTTCAGGGTCAAAAATGACCCGAGACCATGATTAAGGGCACATAAAACCCCCAAATCATCTTTTTCATCTTGAAATTTGATGACTTTTCCTCCAGTGACCCAAACATTAGAAAAAGTGAAAGATTGCCTTTGTTCATATTTCCATGGTTTCCTAGGGTCATTTTGACCCGGTAGTTACAGTCATTTACACACCACAAAAACACAAAAGCACACACACACACATACACATACACACACACACAATGAGAAGTTGAGATTATGTGTGCTACTGACTGAACTCAGACAAAACTATAACTTTCTTGCGCATGTGCAGCATCTCCCCTCAATGACCCCATACATGACTCCAGTTCACAGACAAAACAAAACAATTTCAGACAAAACAAACATTTCTTGAAATTTTCTAATTTTCCAACAAACATTTCTAATTGCTTACTAAGATAAGATAAGATACACACTTTTTAGCCAAATTTTTGTTGTAAAAATTACATTTTTTGTTTTGTATTTATTATCTTATTTTCTTCTTATTTATTGTTATTGTTTGTACACTTTGTGGGTGGGGGAGTGGTTAAAAATGAGAAAAGTATTCTGTGTTTTTTTAGTATCACTGTGTTGCCAAAACTGTTATTGTTCACCTTCAATAAAATACATTCATAAGTACTTTCTGCACATTTCTGCTACTTTCTTAGGCTATATAAGTGCCATCTCTTGCTGCAAAATTAATGTTTACACCTATGCAGTACCTTTAGCAAGAATAATAGTAATAATAATTAACCTGTACTTATTATGACAGGTGTGTTATAATAAAAACGAATGGTGTCCACTGATTAAATGCAGTCTTTCTGCAGTGTGAAGAGGCAAAACCAGATATTCACAATCATGCAAAATAGATTTGAGACTTAAAATTCATTCTGCTGTATTTTAGGGGTTTAGTGAAGGCGGGTCATTTCTGACCCTGAGGACACGGGGAGTATACAGAAAGTGAAGACAGCACGAGGGTTAAACACAAGGCTGAATCAGACCACCTGTGTTGGCTTTGTTTTTTAGTCTAAAAATAATCGGTTTGTTTTATTAATGTATTTATTTATTTTTCAAATTATAAATGATAGTATTCACACATTAAAAATTAAAAATTCCAAATAAACCACAGAAATTACTTGGGGGTGCTAGGGGGGTGCTATGGCTATCCTAGGGGTAGCTACAGCACCCCCAAGCCCCTCCCTGGCGCCGCCCATGCCTGTAAGACCAGTAAAAATGGAGTCTTGGTTTCATGGGCCATTACACAGATGTAAGATTCCTCACAATCGTACATAACATTGTTGTGTGGCAACCTGGGGGTACAACACAGTGCAATAAAAGGGGTATAAACGTTGGCACAAAAATGTGTCACGGCTGGGTGAATGCATACGAAGTAAAACATCTACAAAGCACTGGTGAAATTCATTGAAGACCACAATGGAGGCATGCTTTATAAACACTTTAGTCAGAGGTTGCTGTAAACCATCCACCTGGAGGATGTTACAGGGCCATGGCTTCACAATGACAAATATACTTGACAAATATATGTCTGCCCTGATTTTAAGAGTCAAAACTGATGAAATTTTCAGGAAAATGATCCTCTCACAGGTTCCTTAGTGCAAAGCTTTTTTGAGGAGTTCAAAGAAATATATTGCTGCAATTTATCTTGACATCTTGAATTTATACTTACAAACTGCAAATGCAGCATGTTTCTTGGTGGCATGGCATGTTACCTTGCAACAGAAAAGGACGGCAAAGGACAGCTTGAACTGCGTGTGACAGCTGTTTACAAACTGCGTGCAACTGCTATGTAAACCACATGTGGATTTTGTTTAGGTCAGAGGCGGCATGATGGGGTGGTCAGAGATACACACCCATAACCAGAGGATGAAAAGTCTGAGTCCTGGGAAAAACATTGCCTTTGTGTTCTTGCAGAAAGTGACTTGGAATGGTACAAATATGAGTTCAGCACAGGAATGGGTTTCTGGTTTACTCTGGAGCACAAGTACTGCATATTGCCCAGTGCATGGGCGACTCCCCAGTAAATGAGTGATAACGATAAGGATAACTCAATCTCGGTGACTAACGGCCCAGCAAGCTGCCCATATGCATTACGGCACCACCACTTGACTGTATGCATTGCCCTTTGTCGTCCTGTAAAGCTGCGACCGGGGTGGAAGAAAAAGCAGCAGCAACAGATTCAGACCAGCTGCGTCTTTATAAATTCAATTTAAAGGCAGGATGTTTCAGACAGAGGCAAAGTGAGGAAGAAGGGACGGGACTGGGAAGGATCAAATGGTATTAAGAGACGGAGGGGGCTCTGGAATGTGTGTGGCAGTAAATCACACTGGAACACAATAAGCGACCAGAGGGGAGTTCGAGGAAAGCGAGCACATCTTTTGTTTGTGGTTTCAAAAGAGGCTGCAGTGTGAGGCCCCCGTTCGCACCTCGCAACAACACTTCTTCATATACTCACAAAGTCATGTAGGAGAGGGTCTCCCAGGGTCATGCACTGGGATGAGCCATGAGACACAGCAATAGCTGCCAAATTCCTTCTGTCATTGTAGTTGGGACTGGTTAATTTCCTTATCTGTCAGACTCTTAGCCACGCGTTCCAATTCGGGAAAAACTTCTTTTATACAGTACAGAGGAACAACACTTCATAATTGGAGTCAAGAGGCCTTTATTTTCCTAGTTACCAAATATGAGACAGACAGATTGACAGATAGATGGATAGAATGATCCATGATATCTGACATTTTCCACACACTTTTCTCATCAATGGTGCATTTGTGCTGATGACCAGTGTACAGCCCCAAGTATGCAATATCATTAAGGCAGTTTGTCATTATCATTAAGGCATCTATGTTGTTAGCCTGTCCTTCAGAGCAGGAAAGCAGAAAACAGGTGTGTTTTGTGACTATGCATCTCAGTGCCAGCCTACATCCCAGTTGGCAGGAGATTTTCTTTAGGTGTAATTGTTCTTGGTGCTCCATGGCCCCCAGGGGGGCACCAGTCATATATAGCAAGTGTGACACCCATGATTCAGTACATGTGTGCAGAGTCTGTGCAGAGCCAGTTCATCACTGAGTGGGAAACATGGCTGTTACTGCCGCTCAGAACCCCAATGCTATCTTTCACAGGTCATGAATCACTGCTCATTTTCACAATGAAGTCACACAGGCTTTAATTCCTGAGAGAGTTTCGAAGTACTAATAACATCATGATTGTGCCCCTTTTTTTTGCCAGTCGTCTATTCCCTCATGCATCTAAGTTTCTCCAAAGTTGAGAAATGTGGATACAATTGTCCCACATTGCGTTTAGCTGATATGTCATGGGGATAATAGTTTGATTTGCAATGAAAAATCCCAAGCGATTTTTCCATCAGAGTGGTGAAATAAAACAGAAAATCGATGCCATTCACCATGAGGGATCATTACTGCTGAAATGAGGATTTATGGTGGAGTGTTAAGACAATAAATATTTGATTCCACGTTGCGAGGATTAAAAATGGGAACTCATATGTATATAAACCACCGTCCTCTCTTATTATTTACTTCTGATCTTTTTCTTTCCGACGTACTCAACCATTACTCTTGTGAAAAACGATTTCCTCTGACAGGAGTCTGGAAGGCATTACCTGACACAATCCAGCTGGGTACCGGAGCATGATTAGTGTATTAACAAGACAAATCAGCCTTCGCTACGCCGCGGCAGGAAGACTCACTTTCTGTAAACACTAACTCCCAGTGTTCTTAATCTTGCTACTTTTCCACCCCTATAGGCCACCAAGTTAGAGCAGACGGATTTCATTCCTCTGGGGAATTTTTCCCCCTGTTATCTTCTATGCTATTGATTTGCTTAAAGCAGGACTTTAATGTTTCATTTAAAGTGTAGCAGAAAAGATATGTGGGCAGCAGGTTACTATATGCAACATCAAAGGGGGGAAACTGCAAATGATTATTACAGCTATTAAATATTGTCTATGGATATCACATATGATTTCACAGAGCTATAAAATAGTCACAACTGCATTCTGTTAAACTTACAGTAGGAACCAGTTTATCCTTGCTGAAAAGCAGTGGAATCGGTGTCTTATGAATTCGCTCCTATATTTATAGAAATGATGGTCACTTGGGGGGATTAAAGCCAGAAATTGGCAGGGTCCAGAGGTTCACATGGGAAACATGGCTTGGCCTTGACTGGAGGACCCTCTTTTGAGCTCCCACCGCAGCTCCTGTCAATCAGAGATGAACATGTCTGCTGTTCACCTCGCGGGGCCTTGATTCAGCCCTCTCTCTCTTTCCCCCTGTCAAGCGCCTCTCTCCAATGGGTCCAATCTGTTGGCACACCAAGCCGATGCCTCTAAGTCTGGTCCCTCACAGGACCAATAAACAAGCACACATTCATATATATGCTATGCAACCCAAACCGCATATTGAGACTGTCGAGCCACAAAATGGCACCATAGAGCGTAAGGATGAAGATGATGAATGGGGGGGTTTGTGTGACCTCCTGCAATGTGACTGTGACCTACCTGCACACACATACACACACAGTATGGGCCAGTGTCTGCAGGAATCTGACCGTCACAGCTGTAATCCTCCTAAATTACAGCTGTCAATTGCCATATATAATATCACAGAGGAAGCTCAGTGGCAGACAGGGTAAGGCAGGGTAGGGTAATTGTCCTCTCCAGCCCTTATTATGTCATGTGTCCCATTTCACAGTATGAATGAGTCATGTGCTGGGTGCAAAAAAAGGAATCCATCATGTTTGGGGCAGCAGTTAGGGAGCTGGTGGTACTGGAATTGTGACCATGAGGTTGCGGGTTCAAAATCCAGGTGGAGAGACTGAGCTGTACCCTTGGGAGAGATTGTCTAACCAGATGTATCTAATCTGTCCTGAAAACTGGCCATCTGTGGGGATGCCTTCCAGAATTTTGCTGAGCCTTGTCAAATTAGCTAACAGCTTCACCTAAATCATGAATGAATTTACGGTCGTGGCTATCATCTTCATTAGTATTACAGTTGTCTGTACCATGGCGTCCCTCTGGACTTAAAGGTCTGAAAGGTCCAGCGAAGGACCAGTTTGAGGGTCTCATCATAAAGTGAACCACATGTTGCAGCTGGTTCCCTCAGGGGAGATGGTGATGGATGTGTCCCTGGATGGCCACTGGCATGGACACAAGCGTAATGGAGGAATGTGCTGAGCTGAGGCCAAGCCCTGCATACAACTTTGAGAACCCTGATCCTAACGCATTGTGTCACATCTGTGAAATTACACTGCGGGGGACTGGGAAGCTGAATTCTGACTTTTGGGCAGAGCATGTTCATTATAAGGTAGAGTCTGGAGTCTCGCCCCACCCCCTTCAGAACGTCTCACATTTTAACACCGGCTTTCTCAGGCCAGTGCGTGAGGGAAAAGGGGATTTGCTTTAATTATGTTTGTAAAATCAGGTGAGGAGTGAGTGTTACTGTATCTAAATCCATGTCTCTTTCATACAGGATGTGATATAGAATGTTCTTTTTCCTGATGTGCGCTGAGTAGTACTGACACACACTGAAACAGCAATATGCTCTGGGGAGGGGGGCACGCCTCTCTACAGTATGATTCACTCTGGGACTGATCCTGTGTCTGGAACTCCATCAGCTCTTCCGCTCAGTAAAAACACAGCACTGCCGAAGCACAGCGGTCATTATATTGAAACAGGAGACTCAGGCTACAGGGATTTCAAGTTGTTCTTTGGACTGAAACAGGTTAGTCCCCCTCCCTCCTGGCCAAAAAAAAAAAAACACTCACTCTCTCACTCACATCTACTGTTTCCTATCCATTCGGTAGGGTATGACAGCAAGGACCTTTAAGACACTAGTAAGTTCACTAGTACGAAATTCTGTTTGCTACTGAAACACATGCATGTAAACTTATACTGATTTCAACACTTGTTCAGCTCATCCACATTTAATAATGAGGTATCAGGTTCCTTTAGCTGGCATTGAAGACATACATGATTTGTACCATGCTTAATCAGAAGTAATGGGTAGATTTTTTTTCTTAAGGGCCACAATATTAATGGAACACACAAATTTTGAATTAAAACAAGTCTAGAAATTGATCTCAACATGTCAATTCCAGTAAGAAAATCCTTATTTTGAAGATCAGTTATTTCCTGTTATCAGCTATGGGTTACTTACTGTACCAAGGTCAGTGGAGGGAGAATACATAAAACAAAAGGGTTCACAGGTCTTGGGCAGTAGGACCTTCCATGTCCTGCAGCTCTGCCGGAAAAGCCACTCTGGGAAGGAGAGACAGCAGCTCAGTATGATCTTGATCTGGTCTGTCACAGCTGGGTTCATTGCCTGCAGCCAGTCGTGTGCAGTGAGGACTCCCCTGGAGGACTTAGTTTTCACTGCAAATAGAAAACCATGGGTGTACCAACTGGCTCTTCTGATTAAAAAAGTGACAGTATTTCTATACTGAAAAATTCTATAGCCCAGTAATTAAGTATGGGCTTTACTGTTAAGTACAAATGCAGTAGGCATGGATCTGTAAATAAAATTCTTAATGAAGGAAAACTTCATCAAAAAAGGGAATGAAAGAGAATTTTCCATGCACATTCTCTAATGACTGACATTCTGAATAAGGATATTGGGCAAAGCTGGGGATGGGACCACAGAGCAAAGTCAGCATTTGGCCTTATCCCGTACATGATATCAATGTCAGAACTAACACAGAATATGAAACAGACATCAAATTGATCCTTATTAACATGACCATGCATCGTGTTGTCAACACACAGAAGACATAAACTGTGTGTCTAGAATGAGGAGGCAGCATAGCCACAGTAACACAGGGAATTGTGGGACGTGATTAGCAAAGTACATGACCTCATGCATTGAGCTACCTTGTTTTATCTATTTGTTTGTCTTTGTCTTCAGAACAAGTGCTTTTTGAAGCTGTTATTTTTAGTATCATTACTATTTATGTACTGATTTGGCTATCCAAAAATGATGAAATAACAATTTTCAAAATTTCACATAGAATCTATTATGTGAAAACATGGCAGTAATGTGATGAACCACCTAAAAATTAATACATCTAACAACTCAGCTCAGAGCCCACAGGCCTGACCCTGGAACATGAAGTCTCATTTGCGTAGACCTTGGAGCACAGACCTAGCTGTTTCTGCTGCTGTGTTCAGTCACTGCTCTTCCTAGAGATATGGTTAATTGAGCATTTCCTTCTATGTCTGCTCAAGGCCAATGCTGACTGACCAGAGATCTCCCTGAAAATGTCCTGGCAACTGATCTTAGTCCCCAGCTTCATTGCTTCCTCACTCAGGTTTTCACACAGCCATTGACAGGATGGTCTTCCAGGGAAGCTTCAGTTTATATTAGCAACCAAAAACAGTGACTGCATTTTCACCCAGGGAATGCAACAGAAAAACAAATCTGTGACTAAATGAGTCGAATGAATCGAATGAATCAGTGAGTAAATGAGTGAGGGTGCAAAACTTTTCATCTGAAAACATGCCACAAAAGAAGTGCCCACATCGCTTTCCCACTTTGTGTTCAACCCCCACCATCCGTTCCTGTGCTGTGGCAATCTAAACTCTCTCTGCTTGACTGACCTCTGTATGCAACAACAAACACATAGACAGTGGCCTGTGATGAGGGATCAACACAAATCTATGCTATGTACACACAGTGAGAGGTACCACCTAAGGAAATGGCCATCATAAATATATCTATTTCACATCTGACATTGTCCACAGCAGTTTTTTAGTAAGCCTTTGACTCATGATTCAAAACACTTTGCTAAAGTGCAAAGTTCTTAAAAAGAGCCAAACTGCTCACACCAGCATCAAAAAATCTATCACCAGTGCAAAGTGATGGTTTCAGATATGCTTCATTCATCATACAAACCATAAAAAGCAACAAATCATGACATAATGTGAAACCTTAAGAATCTTGAAGATGAAATCTTGAAAATAAAATCCAAGCAAAACAACAGGTTTTAAACTGACAAACATTTTAATCAACATTTAATTACTGTAAAAACTCCAGTTTCCATCACAGCTGAAATAAATTAAAAATTCTAAATAAGTTAAAAACTCTAATGAAATTATTCTTGTTATTATGAACAAGAAATGATATCAGCATAAATACATATAAATTCAAAAAATGCATAACGTTATGCATTACAGTATGTCAACCAGTATGGACTGTACCTGTCTTCTGCATGTGGTTGTGTATTCTCCTCGACATCAGTTATTACACCCTCATTGGCAAGGCATCAAATTCTGAACATGGCACCAGCATTTGGTTGAATCTCACTTGGTCACAACCCGACCATATCCATGCTGCAAGTAATTCACTCTTAATGTCTTTGAAAAGGCATCAAATACATGTGCTTCATAGTTACTTTGTATCTTTCCAAAATGCAATTTTGTTGATGGCAACAAGCCCTTGAAAATTGTCGTTATCTGCAATTATGTTCTGTTGGATGTCCTTTAGATAACACCATTCCTTGCCACACCATCTTCACAACAGCCACCTCCTGTTTTCCTGTCAGAATAGTGACATGCCCACCACTGGCTTCTTTCCTTTCAATTCTGGAGTACACAACAGATGAGTAATATGGTAAAAAATACTTAATATCAACACTACAATAATGTTGCTCATTTGAACAATACCAGCACTACTACCCTGACATTCCCTATATTGTGTACTTGACTTACCTTGATTCTCACTCTGCAATATTCTTTTGAGAGAGTCTGCAGCTAACTTCTTTAGATTTGGTTGGACAATTAATCCAGCTGCTTGCAATGTTAGAGCTCTATTCATGACATGGTCAGATACTGCTGCTTTAATTTAATCTGAGATGATTGTACCTCTTTGCTGTTGACCTCAACCATGCCACAGCCACAACCTCAAGGATGACCCTGTCTACATCCAAGATGAATGTCATCTACCTGCTCTAACAGCTACACTGTTTCCTGGTGGCCTTTTCTGTGGTGGTGTGGTATAGTATGTTATTCTGAATTCTCAAATAATTGTATACACATTACATTACACACGTGTAATCTCCATGACTAGTACCTGAACATTTGAACACTGTCTTTAAATGAGATGGTAGTATGTAGAGAATCATGTAGGTGCTTAAGAGTTTTCAATTTTGTGTGTAAATATGATGTGTGTCTTAAGGCAATAATTTTGCAACTGTCTCAGGCTATTTGTGGTAAGAGCTTTGCACTTTAGAAAAGTGTTTTGGGTAATGAGTGAAAGCAATCAAATAAAACTATAAAACCCACAGGAAATATTACACATTTCGACTCTAAAGTCCCTCTGTTGGTTGTGTCCTCAGTTTAAGAATTTCTTTTACAGTGAGGAATGCCTCAAAGTAATTTGTGGTAAACATGAAATTTGAAGGAGTGACATTCAGGTTAATCTTCATAAAGTTTATGAGAAATGATCAAAGTAAGCGTGTCTTTCCTGGAGGCTGTCTTGTGGCAGGAATTGTGCACAGGTGGCTTGGTGACAGAGTGCAGTCAGTTCTCACAATGAGAGCTGTGACAGAGTGTTTATTTTGTTTACCATGTGCTTTAATATCCCAGCAACTGAAGCTGACAGGCCTACAGTTGCAGTGTGTGTATGGTGTGGCAGTGCGTGTGTGTGTGTGTGTGTGTGTGTGTTTGGGCCTTTATAATATTATGCAATGTGGTATTCTGTAGACTTGAGGAAATGAAGACACTTTAAGTGTTTTTACAGCCTGTGCAATTCACATTTGTGGCTAATCACAACCACACGGCTGCAAACACCCTGACAGACACACGCTGGGCACCCAGAGCCACATGGCCCCACACACACACACACACACACACACACACACACACACACACACACACAGTTGTCCGTATGCAAGTAAGCTTGCATACGCTATCACATACACCAAATTAGACTGTATACATAATGAGACACAATTATTCACACACATATACACACATGAAAAGCAAGTCTGTCAAGGCAACTGGATCTTATAAATGTTTATCGAAGTCTGTTTGCATTGTAATTTTGCAGCTTTTCCACATATGTGCAAGGAACCTTTTCTATGGATTGTATTATTGTTTTCAGTGTCTTACTTGGTAAAGTTTACATACACTTTCCAATCTATAGCTGCACTTGATTACAGTGTACACTTTGTAAACTATGGTGTGCACTATGTAAACCTTTAAAAAAGGACTGAGCCTCCACAGTCTTCTGTGGGCGACCATAATGAATTGGTATTAACTTGCCATCTGAGCTCAGATTTCCTGGGTTTAGCTCTTCATATGAGCTGGTTTCAGGGGGAAAAGCTGGTGGCAGAATCACAGAATCAGCTGAATCAAAGGTCCTCTCAGAGTAAACATCCCTTCTGCGTGTCAACAGAGATCTCGCTCTCTTTTCCAAAGCATCCAGCCTCGTTCACCCATACTCCAGGCAGGCCACCCCCTACCCCTAAAAGCTTTTTTTAATTATGAAGTGGCAAGGTTTGCTCATGACTAATGCCAGTGTCAGCATATCTTCTCCAGCGGCAGCCTGCAGCATATCAGCTGAGATGCTCTGTAAACACTGAGGGATCAGCAACTCCTAATGTGGAGCAGTGCCCCGCTGGCGCAGATCGGTATCCACAGCATGGCATAAACAAGGTGAGCTGAGACGCCACCTACTGTGGAATATGTGTCATCTGTCAGAGTGGCATCCACGAGGCTCAGTTTTTAATTGCTGCATCTGTGACAGGTTGCACTGCATGCATTTTACATCTGACACAATACGTATATGGCTAGGAGACAACTGGAGCGATGGTTACAAGGGCCATTTTGGGTTGCAGGGTGACTCCAACACCCCGGGCAGTGTAACAAGTTCATACAACCTCCTGTCAATCAGCATCAAAGGACAACACCCATATCTGGGCCTGATGTGCTTATCTGACTCAGCTGTGATGGAAGCTGGACGAACATAGTCAATTACCTTGAAAAAGGATATCCAATACTACTACCCTCGTGATTTGGTTTCTGGCTCTCTCCTTTCTCTTCCTCTCTCCAACCAATTTGTTTCATTTGTAACAAACAGAGGTTACAAACCTGGTACTAATAGCGTCTTCTTCACTTCTCAAGGATTAAGGACATATGATCCATCTTATGTTAAATACGTTATTTCTGTGATTAGAGTCGTTGCTTGCATGTAGTCAGTCAATCAGCCTCAGTCTGCTTTTCAATGGCACCACGCTGACAACTGATGCCAAACAAATCAATACAAGACAAAGTGATACCCACAAAATAAATAAATGAAATCAAGCTGGTTTATTAGTCTTCTTTGATTTGTTAAGGAATATGTAAGCATGTGTGCAGTCAATGCAATGCTTGTCAGATCAATTCTCTTTACTACCCCAGAATCTGGGAAAATGAAAAAAAAAGTCTTTGTGTAATCAAATATAATTGGAAAAGTGGGTTTGTGTCACAAGGATCTATGTTATTCAGATGTAAGGTATCATGTTTAAATGATGAAAGTCAGTGACTCCATTGATCAAGGTGTCACTCAATCTGTCATGTCAGGTTAAGTTGTGGAGCATGCGCCATCAGTCATACACAACTGATTTGAAAAACAAGAAAACAAAAGCCCAATGAAGGTCAAAATACTGGTTCAGGTTGGAAATCACAGCAGTTTTGCAGTTTGAGTCTGTCCGTTGGCCACATGCTATACCAGTGGTCGGCAACCTTTACTATTTAAAGAGCAATTTTTGGCCAGAAAGAAAAAAATATCTGTCTGGAGCTGCAAAAAATATTTGAGCCCTTTATATGCAGCTACCACAGCCTATTAGTCTAAATTCACCTATCAACATTACTAATAGGTCTAAATGAGCATTCATTCATATGTTTTACCACAAGGTGGCTGCGGTAGGCTATTTATGATTATTTGGTACTTTAACTTTGCATTTCCATTTTTTGTTTGCTAACTTCTCGCCGCAGATCAAACATTCCGGCAGTAGTGGTGGTGAAAGCAAACGAATCTGTCCACGCACTATTAAATTCTCTGTTTTCCTCCAAGAGTTTTCTTTTTTGGATTTTGAATCCATAGCTATCTTAGGAAAACACCCATTCAAGAAACCGCTACTGAGTTCGGCAAAGAGGCGTCAGGCCGTGATGTAGCATATGACACACATTTTAGTTGACGAAGTGTTAAAACATTCGTTTTTTATTCGGTGTATAGGCTACATATTTTACAATTGGATAATGTAAGGATGACTTCAGGCCTACAACAATGATAGCTTGACCAAGTGAACGTCACTGCCACCATGTAATATGACCCATTCAAGAAGAACATCGCAAGAACGCATTTACATCTCTCGTTTGTGAATGGTGGACAGAAAAATAAGTAGCATCTATGACGTGATTATGTATTACATTATCCCCTTTTTATTTAATGCTTAGGTACAAAATACATGAATTATTTATTGAATGGGTCATATTACATGGTGGCAGTGACGTTCCCTTGGTCAAGCCTCAAGGAAAGAACAGCAGAAGGAATTGTTAGGGATCGTGAAATGTGCCATATTTGTATGTAGGATGCCACGCTGTTCAGGGACCTTGGAATGCAAGTGGCTACTCAGTATAAAAAGTATATGTAAAAGCATAACCCAGAGCAAGATGCTTCTAGTTTGCCATTAGGTTCAATCAGAACCTCCCTCCATACTCTAATGATGTGCAGTAACTGGAACTGAGGCAGCTGTGAGCTGCTGCTGAAAGTCAATGGCAGGAAGCATATGTGTTTCCAAAAGGAAGAAATACTTCGGAGTGAAAACATTTTCCCTGTGCACAAGTGTACATAAATTCATGCAATTCAAGACGTATTTACAGTCCCTTTGGTGTTTTACTAGATCAGAGACCCATACCCAGAAAAACAGAGCTAATCCAAAACATTCCCACTCCCTCACATTGGGACAAACAGAGGCGACGCAGGACCGATAACTTAACTATGAACAAAATTGTGGGATCTCACACATGCTGTGGCCTCCAAACCCAAGCAAACAAATGACCCCCTCAGACTGATTCAGGGCGTTAGTTCTGAAAACCTGGAAGGAGTTCTGTTGATAAGCACAGATGACATGAGAGTAATTCCCTCATTTCTCACCTTACAGATATAAACTGTGTCTTAGTCGACTCGGGACATGATATCAGACACAATAATTCCCCATGAAAGACCCCCTCCTTGTGTCTAGGTTTCCTGAAACAAATTTTTATAATTCAGTCTGCTTATGCTGCACAAAATTCCATTCTTCACAGTAGCCCCAGGGTTCTGGAACCACAGAGTGCAGGTAATGCTTGGATGATGTGGTAACCAGGTCTGGCACTGTTGCTCATTTAACTTGAGTGGACACACTTCTTACACTGTTCTCTTGTGCTGGAAGTCACTCTTAATAAGAGCATCTGCTAAATGAATGTAAGGTATTGGAGTCTTTCTTGTGTGCTTTTGAAATTCTAATTTGTAAATCTTTTTAAAACGTAAAATTGTGAACATATCATTTCTGATTATTATGTAAACAATGCTGATCATACATCACATTAAGCAGATGTCCACCCATTTTCAAAAAGCCGTAATACTTTGTGTCTGCGATTAACATGTGGTGCTCATGCGTTCCATTTCCTAAACCCAAACAAACTCACAAACCCCTGTGGCTGCAGGTAATCTGTAACAGGCCTACAGTGAGGGTAAATTTAGAATTGAGGACCGGCTACTCCATGTCACATCTTGATAAAAGACAAAACAGAATCAGGCAGATGTTAGGGGTGTAGAAATGGAAATCGCATTTGGCAGATTCTTTAAACACCATTAACATGCAGCCCCATGCCACAAATATAGACAGGAAACCACTTCATTGGCTCTACGCTACACTAGCAAAGTCCTCAAGTTTGATTTCTGTTTGCCAGAAAAAAATACTGCGTATCAAGCAGCCTGGGAAAAGATCAGTGAAATCCAGCGATGAAGAACAGCTGACAACTTGAAACTGCTCTGTCATTACCTAGAAGTGACATAACGGAATGGCTGGACCCCATCCCTCAGTGAAGACATTTACAAACTCTCCCAACAATTAACTTTCAATAAGGACTTCCGGCTAAACAAGGAGGTGAGAATGGGCTTTTGGGTAGGGGGTTATTTTGCAGTGGTTAAAAATGGCGCTTAAAACAATAAACAAACTGAATGACAATTATACATAACAACCAGTGGACATGGCAACCTCAGCTATGGGAAACTGTTGATAGAGGCCCATAGAATGGTGGTTTTGGCCTTTCTTTTTGCTAAGAGGAAGAGAGGAAATGAAACATTCAGAAGTGAGATTTATTCGGGATTAATGAAGTGCGGCTTTTCCTGTCCACCATTGCTTGAGCAGTATGAATCATACCTCCTTCCTCTCCTCCTTCCTCTCCTCCTCTTCTCCTCCCCTCCAAACACTGGCTGCTTCTGCCTTCCTGCCAGATCCTTCATCCTGCGTCCATCCTGCCCCCATCCCTGGCTGCTCCAGCATCAACAATGCTACACTGGAAGTCAGGACAATTTCACCCCAGCAGGACAGAACTATATTTAATGTCTCTCTGCTCTAGCCCAGAAATAATTCATACCCAAGAAAGGCCTTTTTACTCTGCATTCTGAACTACTGTGTCCAAATTCAGCCATTTTTATCACTGACCACGAGGGCAGCCTCTTGCATAACAAATTCTAGGCCTTAAATTAAATTTTGTACTCATTCTGTTTCATTTTCAAATAAAAGAGGAACAAAATCATGATAAGCACAAATAAACTGTTCAGGCTTTTATGAGTCCTCCAATGGTGATGTGAGAGTGAGGCCTCATGAACCTCAAACTATCAGTGACCCATTGCTTTAAACCAATCAGTGTGTTTCCAGAGAAATCTTTTCCGTGATTCATTGATTGGGACCAGTGGCTGACAGCATAATAGTGTATAGTAATAATAATAATCCACACATTTCTGTGTTCATGAAAACTCACTTTCCCAACACCATTAAACACATCAACTTCACAATGCTAATCTGGATGGTAAATTACATTTTTTATGATGGTGTCTTTCCTGTATAACCCTTGCCTTGTCAGCACATCCTTGTAGTGTATGAAGCACAAGCCAACTGTCAACATCCCAACAGTCTCGACCTGATACTTTGCAAGGAAGTTTGGAAGGTCTGTATTGTCTCTCCCTTCCTGGCACAACAAAGGTTTCCACCACAAAGGAGAGAAATTCAACTCCACCATGATCCTCGGATAGGGATTTTTCTTTCCACACTCTATCATCAGCGGCGACAAGATCAAGGCTTTGATGACGGTATGTTTAAAGTGACACAGGCTTTGGACCTTTTAAAATTGTAGTCCACTGCCCTGTGGGGATGGTCCATTTTTCAATGCAGCTCCACAATGCATGTGGTCTCATGAACTCTACAGGACCATGGAAGATACATGACTGAAGAAAACTGAATAAGAGCAACCAAAATAAAAATATTTAATAAAAAGTAATAAATATACCTTCTTAAAAATAGCAGTTATTCAATTAATGTTATAGTCATTTCCCTGTAGTTAATGTTTTTGTTTCTTTCAAGAAACACAACATAAGAAAATGGGAAGGTATCTGGTACATGGTTTATAATGTACATAATACACAATAACTTGACCCTACACTTGGTTGGACTACTCCATGCTGTTTGAACCATCATTTTATGTGCATACTTTGAATCTCTTACATTTTGATATTTGTCAGTGCAAACATGTGCAACTAAAACATGCAGATTTGTACAGACCTTAGACATCTTTATGTCCACCACTGGCAATCCTTTGATTGTGAACATGTACAAATAAATACAGGTGCAGAAGAACTATAGGACAAATGAAAAATGGAAAATTCACTAACCATGTTATTTCTATTTACATTTCACTCAATACCAATGATTATCCTTCTGTCAAGAATTTTCCTCATCTATGGTAAATCCCCACTGAATATGGCTCAGTTTACCTTATCTGAGTATGTGCCTCCTTGTCCCAGTATTGAAGATGGTGATGATGCTCCACCCACCCTCCAGCAGGAGAGGGAGAAAAACCTCCCCTATCACACTCCCAAAGGGGGTTACATGTGTCTGTACATATGCTTCAGACTGCCATCACACCGGCACAGGAGGTAGATGCCAATGTCCCACACTACAAAGAAAAAAATCAGCAACCTTAGGAGATGTAATGGAAGACTTCATGAAATACAACAGGAAAGTGTTTCTCAGTAAAAGCCATAGCAGAAACATTTTGGCATTTCTGAATCAATAAAGTCTTTTAACGCCTCCATTATGCCTCCAAGAGTTACTGCTATTTCTCTGACCTGTGTACTGGTTTCTGTTCAGGCACCTTAGAATCAGTTTTACTGATGGCCCTAGAGTAGAAAGCCTTGTCAGCTCTGGCCCCTCTCTGACGCTGTTCTGATGGGATGATGTCTTGAAAAAGGGAATATAGAAGAATATATGAAGACAATGTCTACAGAACATTTATTTTAACTAATTTATTGGCATAGAAGACAATTATGGGAAGTTTCAAGAAATATTAAGAAATGAATGCACGCCTGAAGCTGTATCCATACTATTGAACAGCTGCACAATGGCCAATGTTGTCACGTACTTTAGTTTGCAAGTAATTTGCAAGTAAGATGTGCATCTGAGTAAATACCAAATTCATCTGTTCACGAGATGCAGCTGCTGTTGCTTTCAAGTATGAACAATTTCAGATCGTCATCAGAGCACAGTATGTGTGTGTGATCACATGAAGCATGTTAGACTATAACTTCATTGCAAATTTCATTGTGGTCAGCTAGAAATAGTAAATGTTCAAATATGAACAATTTAGGTCAGATCATTCTTATCAAATCAGAGCACTGTATGTTTAAATGATCACATGAAGCTTAAAAAAATAACTTGAACTGATCTCATCATGGTCACCTTATGTCAGCTTTTGGTTATCCCCAACAGACTTTATTTTACCATGCTCCTAAAGATTTAGGTAATGACATGTGTTAAAGCTGATTTATTTTCAAGAAATGCTAAATGTTTGTTTAGATTCCTATTGTCATAGCTATATGTCATAGGTGGAAAGCCAATGAGACAGGGCTGCCACTGCCTGCTGTATAATGTCCATCCCCAATAATTTGGGCATAAGATGTTACCATGTCATGAGAGTAAAATTTACAAAATATAGCTAAATTTGACCAATATAATAAGAGATTTATTTTTTTCTCTTTTTTGCCTCACCACTACAAACCTGTTGACTGTGTTTTCATGGTTCCTGTTCTCCAAACAGATGTATCGGGAGTAGTGTATGTTTACTAATTATAGGTATATTCTGGTTTGTCATTACAGTAGCAGATTTGTATTTTTTACCCCTATTCATTCACATACAATATATCACATTACATGCAGACATAATACATAAATAATAAACAGCAACCAATGAGATGACTGGATACAGAGACAGGTCAAACAAAACTCTTTCTGAGATCCCATTTTTAGTAGGTGTATTGCAAAATACAAGTAATATTAAATAAACACACACAGTTGCAATGCATGAAATTAATTTAATTCATTAAGTGAATAATTAATTGTTATTAATTAACCTAATTATTAATTAGTTTAATTGATTTAAAAAGGTTCAATTTGAGTTAATAGTTAATTTTAATAAAATATTTTGTTTTAAATTTAAAACAATGAATCAATGATTAATTATTATTTTGATGAAAAAGATATCTGCATATCTGTGATATTTTTATTTGACTGATCATTTGTTTTCATGCTAAATCATCATAGAGTAAGAGGAAACAGACTGTGTGGAAAACAGACTCTTGCTTGCACTATCATTATTTTCTAAGGCAGAATGATGTAGCTATAGCACATCCCTGTGGTATTATTTGGAAAATACTAGGTTTTGAGCACAGCGCACAACAGTTTTAAAAAGATCTACAGAGAATACATATGACAAGATCAATTATTTATTATTTAATATATGTATATCGGGTCCATTCGTAGATACAATGTATGCCCGTGTTCTAATGGTTACTCATTTGCACTTTAAGTCTATCCTGATACAATACTACAACAAACAGTAGACTAGATCACCAGTCCAGATGTTACAATGTGATAGACTTTGAAATGGTGGACACTGGAAAACATGGCCCATTAGAGGTAATGGGTTCAGGAAACTATAAAGTATTAACGTAATAAAGCTGAAAAACATTAGGTGCATACCAATAATCTGAATAGCAATTCCCTGTGGTGGAAGTATCAATGACTACCATTCCCCCTTGACTGTCTTCCCACAACCCTCTTTCCACATACAGACAGATGAAAAACCAACATAAAGTGTCTTTGTAAGGTGTTGGGCCACCACGAGCCGCCAGAACAGCTTCAATGTGCCTTGGCATAGATTGTACAAGTCTCTGGAACTCTACTGGAAGGATGGAACACCATTCTTCCAAAAGATGTTCCCTCATTTGCTGTCCAAAATCTGCCATAGGTGTTCAATTGGGTTGAGATCTGGTGACTACGAAGGCCATAGCATATGATTCACATCATTTTCATACTCATCAAACCATTCAGTGACCCCTCGTGTCCTATGGATGGGGGTATTGTCATCCTGGAAGAGACCACTCCCGTCAGGATAGAAATGTTTCATCATAGGATAAAGGTGATCACTCAGAACAACTTTGTATTGATTTGCAGTGACCCTTCCCTCTAAGGGGACAAGTGGACGCAAACCATGCCAGCAAAATGCCCCCCACAGCATAACAGAGCCACCGGACCCCTGTAGGGGTCAAGCATTCAGGCCTGTACCGTTTTCTTGGCATACGCCACACATGCACTCACCCACTTGTCCAGAATATGGTGAAGGATGACTCATCTGACCATATCACTTTTTTCCACATGTAGACTAGTGCCTATGGTTTTTGCACCACTGAACTCTCAAATGTGCATTCATCTTTGTAATGCGGGGTTCATGCACTGCAACCCTAATATAATATCCCTCTCTATGTAATTGTCAACAGACTGTTCTTGCGGACACAGTCTGATCACATCCTGCATTGACATTCTCAGTCACCTGAGGAAGAGTTGCTCTTCTGTTTTTCCTTACGTATCGCATTAGTGCACGAGCATCATGGTCATCGAATGTGCGCTGTCCACCACAATTTCCACAAACCCTATTTACTGATGTCTTTCCCATAAATCTAAATGCAGATGTCACTTTATTCACTGTTCCTATTGAAACACTAGCCAGTTGAGCAGTCTTTGTGACTGAAGCTCCTGCCATCTGTGCCCCAACAATGAACCCTCTTTCAAAGTCATTTAGATCTTTTCTTCTTGCCATCTTGATCCAAAATTGAGATCAACTGGGCCTGCTCAGCATTTTTATACATGCCACATGATTGGATGTTAATTGCTTAATTGTACCATGCAGTACACCTGTGTGGAAGCATCTGCATTTGTTATGTTTCTCCACTCATTTATTCACCCGTATGTATGTGCCAATAATGTGATCTGGAGTATTTGGCAGAAGTACAGTGTCTGCTTTCTTTGCTGCAATGTGATTGGAGGAAACAAATGAGGGAGTGTGAAGAGAGGGGGTCAGACAGTACTATCCCAGCACAGCTGTAGTCAGGATAGCCAGCAGCAGGGACAACAGGCATCCACCCAAAACTGGAGTGTTGTAGTACTCAAGTCCAGGATCTAAGTCCTGATTTTCATGGCATTGTTTGTGACTGAAGCAGGACTTGGACTTGGACCTGAACTTAAGTGACTTGGACTTCCCAAAACTGTCAACTGTAAAAATGAATATGTGCTATAACAAACTGTTTAAATTCTAATTTATTGAATTGCAATTAATCACTTTCAATGGTATTGTCCAGATCTACCTGTTTCACATTAGCATCAGTGACATGGAACATTTAATCAGTAACAAGTCCAAGGTAGTACAAGCCAGGGTGCACACTAATAGGGATAGCTATAATGTAACGTTATTGTTGGAATTCATGACTATTGTAGATGAATGAAACAGCAAGGAAAATGATAACTCTACACAAAAGTGCTATTGGGGTGTTATCTGTCCCTGCATCCAGCGCAACCACTTAAAGGTTCTTTAGCCAAGGGGACATCTTTATGTGACCACATTGGGCAAAATTGAGCAGTTCCATCCCCTCTAACCTCATCTTTCTGAAATACAACACTGATTAGGTGTTGTCCTTTTGTGTTGTTAACGTGTGTATGTCTACATTTACATACACACATACGTCTGTTTCCGTTGCATGATACCTATATTATAGAGTACATTATCTTCAGGTGTATACTGTTGACAAATGTTTGTTTTTATCATCTAATCTTTTTTTAGTTCAACAGGAAATAACTGTACAGTGTATAGCTGGTTTGAAAAGTAAATGACATTTATGAGATCAAAAATTTGTTGTTGCTACTTCTTTAACATAATATGAGACCTGGGGAAAGAAGTGTAATGTGTTAAAATTTAGAATCTCTTATATTTTACATTTTTATGTAGTGTCATATTGTCATGATTAAATCTCATGAACATTTGCATCAAAAATCACTTGTAGATTTGTGTTTAATGGTACACATGTACCCCACTCATACTGATTGTGCTAACTAACAGAATTAGTAAAGGTTTAAAGAAAGATCATTAAAGAAAGATTTTATTTGGATTAAATGCCCCTGGCTCTTTTTCTAATTTTGTCTTTGATAGTGGGAGCTGGAAAATTTGATTTTTTTCCCCATTCCTCACCTCAACTGTGATTCAAACTTTAGTACTTTGCCTTGGATTTGGAATACTGCTGCCTTGTGACTCAAATTGGACTTGAGGTTAATTGACTTGACTACAACGCTGTTCTTTTACCTCTATTCAATGAGGGCATTGGTTTGTTTCCAAGAAAGCACTAAACATTCAGCCAAACTACTCTATACTTGTAATGACAGCACTGTACTTGTATTTCCCTTGACCAGATGAGTGGTCCAATGGAAATGGAAGCACTGTCTTGGATCAGCAGAGATCTGCGCACTCTCTGGTGGTATGCTGGGTAACAGTGCTGTAGAATAGCACAAAGATCAGAGAATGCATTTTTCTATTTCTTAGACCATACCATTATATCATTTTTCTGATCGTCAATGGATACTTCTTTTCATTTTGATTAATTGTAACTGTGCTGTTCCACATATTCATATATTAAATTTATGACCAATTCTCTATTTTTTTCTTCTCATTGGGCGCAGGACAGATCAGACACAAATTACTGCAAAATTTGACCCAAAACTCCAAAACTGTGTGAATGTGTGTCAGGATATTTTAATGCACCCTGTAGTAGAAGTCCACAATGTTAAAGTGAAACAAAAACTGCTGTTACAAATCAGTCGTATAACAAACACAGCATGCCGTTGGCTGGCGTGTAGAGGCACAGGTCATACACGCAAGAGGTGAAGTAGGGTGTGGGGTCAGCATGGAGGTGGCAGTCCCTGAAGGGGCCGGTGGTGTTGGTGATGACACTGCAGAGATCAGTGTACTCCTGTCTGAAGGTGCAGTCCTCCTCTCCTCCTCCAAGTCTCACATCACCTGTGCCACAGCTGGGGGAAAAAAAACGAGGGTCATTCACTTGCAAACAGTGCCCACTTGAGGCTCTGATAGAGAACTGCAAACATGCTAGATCTATGCTCACCAAATCTTTGTATTTCATAAGTCAAAATTAAATGTTTTAGTTCTGCTTTTTGTGTAGCTTGTGGTTTTACTTCCCTATGGTATAACAACACTGTGTTAGAGGGACAAGAGGGTACCTGATCTAAAATGTACCTACATTTTTATGACCCTGGTGAAATATTATCAGAGCTAGAGAAGAAAGTGTCAGTGCTCCCGCCCCCTAGCCGTGGTGTTTTGTGTTTTTCTGTCCATGTGCTTTTGTTTTTTCTTGTGTTCTAGCCCTGCCCCGCTCCCTGTCCGGTTTCCACTCCACCTTCACCTGCCTGCCTGCACACCTGTTTCCCATTCTGTTGTCAGCCCTACCCTATATCTTCCCTGTGTATCCCTGTCCTGTTGCTAGTTCGTCACAGTTGCTTTGCCTGTTTCGTCCCCGCCGTTTGTTAGCCGTGTTTATTGCTGTTTTTCAGTTTTTGACCTGCCTGTTTTTCCGACCTGATTTTTGCCTGCGGCTTTGCCCTGTTGCCTGTTTATCTGCCTGCCTGGTGTTTGACCCTGCCTGCTCCGTTTACCCGTACCTGGATTTGCCCCTCGGACTGCCTCTCTGGTTTTTGACCCTGCCTGGTTTTGTGATTACGATCTTGCTTGTGGACTTTAATAAATCTGCCTGAATTTGACGTTTTTGAGGTCTGCGACTGAGTCCTTGCCCGAGCCCCTGACAGAAAGCTCCAGCTAACAAAATTGACCTTTTACTTTTCCGCTGCATACATTCACTTGCCATACAGTAGCAGGGATTTTTTATTCTCAATGAAAATATAGTGCTGTGTAGACTGAACACAAGTGCCAAAACAGGATAAAGACAAAGAGCAGCAATCCTGCTGTTGGCACCTACAGAATATCAATGATAACAAATAACTCAAATCACATGAGTCTTTGAAATTGAATACTGAAAATATACAGCATATACATTTAAACTATTTTAACTAAACACTTAGTAAAATAAAATGAAAACAACCTACAAAAAACAATCTGTAAATTTGTATATACATGTGTAATTGGGGTTTCATTGAACCGGTGTGATTTCCACAAAGTCACATGATCAGGGTAAATATTTCAACTGCATACCAAACAGTGCTAGTTTAACCCTTAAGTTGCCTTTTTCTAATAAGGAATTTGTCTAATGTGTCAATCAACACATTTTCATGGTACAGTACCTATCAGTAATGTTCTCAATATACTGAAAAACAAGAAAGACCTGATGCCAAACGTCTACTCACATCTTTATCGTGTATCCAGATCTATGTGGCCTAATTGAAACCGTTTTCATCCACCTACTCCTGACAGTTCACACGTGAAACTCTATCCTTTCAGCCTGCAGGTTAGAGCTGCTGATAAGATTGGTGAACAATAAATAAAATAAAAATGCATGAGAAGTCATGGTATATTGTGAACAGTCACAGAGGGTCATAGAGGGTGTTGTTAGGCACAATGCGCAAATGTCTGAAACGCTTTAGCTGTGACTATATTCAAAATAAACCATGGTCTCCATTATTTCTTTTATAAATGGTGCAATGGTATAATTTAAGATAAGCCAAGAAGGTTTTAGTGGTGGTATACCGTGATTATAAACATGGCCAGAATGCTGAATTAACAAAACTTAAAGGACTGAAACTATCCTTGTAAACAGTATCCTTGTAACCAACTTCTCACCCAGGAGTGCTGATGGCTAAATACCATCCACTGCTAAATTCCTAATCTGTCAGGGCCTCATCCCCATTTAGAAGGGACTCTTAACACTCTGCAGTGTCCCTGCCCTGGCAGTTTTCACTTCCTGAGAACTCAACAAATTTCAAATATTCTGCAAAGAGTTGAATTCAGTTACTGATCAATTTTACTCAGTGATGGACCAGGAGGAATAAATTATTTGAAATGAACTGCCTATTAATTGTACATCAGGAACAGTGAAAATGGAAATGGTTTTAAAAGAAGGCTTAAGACACACCTTTATATGATTAAAAAAGGTTACATCCTTTCCTAGGGTTAAAATACCACCAAGTTTTCTGTATTCATGATTAAAAAAATGTTTCTCCTACATCCTTTGACACTCAACTAATTTTTTTTTTTCCCCTCCACCCCCAGGTCAACGAAAAGATCTCCGTGGCTGACATCTCCAGATGGATGGCCTCCAACCACCTCAAGCTCAACCTGGACAAGAGTTTTCTCCTCTTCAAGAGGTCTCAACTTCCTCCACTTCGGTGAAGAGCCTGGGCGTCACCCGACAACAGGTTGGACTTCACCGACTACATCTCCCAGCCGATTCCTCCTCTACAACATCAGGAGGATTCGCCTTTTCTGACCACCTACTCCACCCAGCTGCTCGTAGGCCACTGTGCTCTCCCGCTTGGACTGCTGTAACGCCCTCCCCGCAGGCATCCCAAAACCATTCATGCTACTACAATCTCCCCAAGTTCTCCCGAATGAGATCCCTCCACTGGCTCCCAATCGCAGCCAGGATCCGTGAAGACCCTGAACTCAGTGTTCACCTTTTCTGCTGCAAGAAAGACTGCCCGACCTACCTCCAGGACCTCATCCTAACGTTCAACTCCGTTGCTACATCCGATTCCACCCAAATGAACAGGTTCTGCATCGTGGTGGAATGAACTCCCCACCCCCTAAGAACAACTCCATCAATCCAACCAGATGTGCGCTGAAGACACACCTCTTCAGACTTACCTGAATGATACCTTTGAACAATGTTGAGAATCTGACTCCCCTTGTACTTGTTCATTTCTTCCATTTTTAAATATTTGAGATGCAATCCTAGTTCAGATTAGTTGGCTTGCGCTCATTTTTGCATTGTATGACCTTTACACATCTTGCTCTTGTACCTGTTGTTTGCTCACTATTTGCACTTTTTGCAGTGTAAATGTAAATGTAAATGTAAATGTAAAATCATACCAATGAATATGTGACAACTCAGTGTTGTGCAAGTTCACATATGGCTAGCTCAAAGTTCAGTTGATTAAAATGAACTGGTTCACATTCTGTTCTATCTGATTTTGAACAAGTTGCCCAGTTCATTCTTCCAATTTAAATGAGCTGCTCCAGGGACTCTGGGCAGTTGGTTGTGAGCTGTCGAGAATAATAAAAACGCTCGTATAGAATAACCGTGTTTATTCATCAAGCAGTAACTTTAACACACCCAAGGATTCCGAATCTCGCGCAAACCTGAACGAGCTCAAGTTCACGTTCTTTAGTTGCAAATGGATACGTTCAAGTTCACCGTTCACCGAAAAAATGAGCACTTTCAATGAACGCGCTCTTTTAACGCGTTCATGCACAACACTGTGACAACTACAAATTTAAGTGATTACCTTTTATTAATTATCAGTGTTGTTTTTGTGTTGTTTTGGACCTGTGACTAGAGCTCTTTGAGTCTGCATGGTGTAAATTGCATTATACAAAATAAATGTGTTTTATCCTTATTAAATTAATAAAAGCAAATCAACTAAGTTATCAGAGAGATCTGAGTATTAGATCAGTTTAAAAGAGAACATGAAGAAACTCCATGTCTCCACAAGACCCTAATTACTAATGTCCTCAGACTAAATCAGCTCCCAGGATTCAGGACAATGAACTACGAAAGTCACTTAGTACGCAGCTTTGGCAGTACTGTAGCAAGGGGACTATCTTCAGTTTGTGTCTTGTTGTGGTACTTTGTTGTAACTAACCTCATTGAACAATGCTGACTTTGGCTGATTTTGAATACCTGTACGCTCCTGCTCTGTCCAATGAGTATGTGGGTATCCTTTCCCTCATGGGACAGGCACACATCCAGAGAGAATACAAAGGACACCTGGTTGTTTTCACAGTGTCATTTGTTTGCCACAACACAAAAGGATAGCCCATTGCTCCTGGGTGGGGGTGCAGCTAGTGACACAGCTGTGCAGATCTTTGCAGGCATAGCATCACAACACTGCCATGTAGCCAGGGGTCCAGAACTCCATGTCAATTTTAACCCCACAGGGTGATACTGAGGAATTTCACACTGCAAAACCCCATTCAAATATTTTAGCTCATGCAACCGAGACAATTGTTAAATTACAGAGCACACTGAACATATCTAGCATATTATCTAGTCTTTAAAAAGAAAAAAGAAAAAGAATGCTGAAGAGAAGAGCTGGCCATCGAAGGTGTAGTAGCGGGGGTCACCAGAGATGGTGCATGTGCCCCTCTGCACAGTCTGGCATGAATACCGGAAGGCAGCAGCCCGGCACACCTGGGAGAAGGAGCAGGGATCATTCTGGCACTGCAGGCCACTGTGGAGGCAGGAGCATTTCTGATTGCAGGTGCTGTCACTCCAAAAGGAGTCACCCAACTGGACTGGCATACCTGAGAAAGAGAGAGTGTACTTGTATTTCAGACATGTAATGTACGCATTGCACATGCATACACATACATTGCACATACATATCATAATTCATTCCAAACATTGTGAAAGACAACTGTGTTCATTTAATTCAAAATGTGAATTTTGAAAGTGATGCATACAGTCTTCGCATCCCGTGCAAAATGCCCAGCAACATGGACCATTGACATTACTGGTCATACCCAGGTTTTTGACATTTTGAGATGTTCCAGTTATGGTGAAATAATGGATTAAGGTTGTCATCAATGAGAACTTTCTTATTAAAAGATGATTATGCACCTTCACCCAGATCAGAAGAGCTGCATATTAAGAGCAGAAAGAGACAATACTTTTACACCTGAAATGAAATGATGAAATGCTTGGAGGACATAATGAATCACATGTTTCATACTGTATAAATGCCAACATGAAAAATGCTGGCATTGGTGCAAGAATTTTTTACTTACTGACAAACAATGCAGCAAACACCCTTTACCACATTAGACAACAGAATCATGTAGCATGTGTCATAATAATCTCTCAGTGTGAACTTCCAGTTTGCTCACATACTTGCACGTAAACTTTTTTCATGCTCAGCAAGTTTGCCAGTTGAAGAATGAGCCATCTGTGCCTGTTTCATTTTTGCTTATTCACTGTCTAAAGTGGTAGCATTACCTTTTCCACTTTCACAAGTACTTATTTTGATTTGAACACATTATTTTGATTATAATTAGATCAGAGGTAATTTTTTAATTAATGACCATACATTGCAGAACATGACAAAGCACTGTGCAGTGCTGCACTCAGGGATGCTGCTGGAGGGGTGTTTAAGTCTAAAGTCAATAAACAGCTCATTTTATTCTGTTAAATTATAGTTTCAACCTGTACTGCCCTGCCCCCCCCCTAATCTGACTGTGTGTTCAGACTGGTTTTTACAATGAATTATTTTGTTCATGTTTGTGAAGAGTGTTGGCCCACTTCTCCACAAGGGCATATTGTTGAATGCATTCAATTCTGCCTTCATTGACACACTTGCTTTTTTTCCATCTGCAGCCCAGTATGCGCAGTATGTGCACAATAAACACCTGCACAGCCTGGGGGGCTGCAGCAAAACCCCAGAAACACCCTGCAAGACAAATCTTTCAGTTCAGATTCACTTGTTTAGGTCTGAGGGCTTACTGCTGAGTACATTCAACCCCCTTTCATTAATAGTCTTTCTCTTTTTTCTGTACAAACCAATATGTTTGTGCCATACGCCTTCAATAATGGATTTGAGCGCAAGAACCAATAAACCCAATGAACATAGTATGTCCTACAAAGCATAACATGTTAATAATTTCAGTAATATAATTACACAACATGTAAGAAATGGTCATATTTAGGGACAGTCCATTCAAAAGTTCAGTTATCACACAATTATATTATTGACATATTTTTATAGGATACATAACTAACTTAATCTGGGAAAAGAAAACTGTCATTAAGGTGGTAAAGTTATATAAGATACAACATTTTACATGGAGATTTAATGTGTGGCTAGAAACCTGAAGTTGGAAATTGTGGTTCAAGTTGATAGGGTGCTGTGATATTACACTTGAATTGGAAGGGCACAGACACATTGGGTTGGAGTATAAGCACAGTAGCTGAGGAATGTTTAACGCAAAGAGGGAGGTAAAACAGGATAAATTAAGTATTAATTGTGGGGCAATGGTGTCCAGATGGCAGGTGTCAAGGATACAATAACAGTTGTGTAGGGTATCTCAAAAACTTAAAACTTGGTAAACTTTATCTATCAGCCTAGTGAACTAGAAGCTAGCTAACCAGATTGCAAAAAAAGAAAGAGCAAATGTTCAAAAACCCAGTAATTTATTTTAAAAACCAACAACCAAACCCAGCCTGAGCACAGTCAGATGAAAAAAAGTGAGTCTCCTACTCTCCATCCACACACCTGTAGTTAACATGCTTTTAATTAGGCAGGTGAGGCTCATGAACCAGTGGCTTGTTTTGTTCAATGAAACACAATTGTCATTACATTTTCTGTTGTTATGACTTTAACATATTGCAGCAAGAAAGGCGGAAGACCTAGGTGAGAGATAAAGTCTCAGTTTAAACATTCTTTTATAGCTTTATAGCAGAGGCAAAGCAACATAGCAAGTGTCTAAATCATCCATCACTGCAAACAGACAAGGATGGGAGTCACATTACAAAATACCCATCTGCTTCACAATGAGGAACATAAAACCCATGCCCTGGAAAGAATAAGTAGATTAATGAGGGAAAACCATCCAATCACATGCAGACAGGATCGTACAACATATAACACTTGCTTCACATTACAGTATAATTCCTGAAGACAAATACACTTTACATTAGCCAACCTATCTATAACATCAAAACATTGTGTTGGACATAACTAAAAAGCCTTGCCAGAATATTGGAGAAAGTTACAGAAGCATCACTTTTGAAGCGTGTCCTTGTGTAAAGGGTACAAAAATATTGCATGAGATTGCAGCTTGGTTTTGTCCCAGCTGGGTATAAATAATAATTACCATTTCCTGCTTTTTGTATCTGCAAGAGTTGGCTAGCTAGTTGTCAAATTTGAAAGGTTCTGAAAATGTTAATCCCAATCAAAACTAACTTGCTGCTGGCTAGATTGTTGTGGAAAAGTTTCAGTCTGTTTAGAGTGAGTGGACAGGCCTTCACTCTGCCTGTTCCAGTTTCACACCATTGTCAATTACAGATTAATGAAGTTAATTGGCGAAAGATTTAACATAGAGCTTATCCTTGTAATGTTTTTTTCAAGGTTTTTTTTCTCGTTTTAAATTTAGACCTTGTTTTGATTTCAAATCAAAGTGAAGCAAAATAATGAAAATGGAAATAACGTTCTTTAACAGTTGTTGGATTTGGATTTTCTACTAACAAGTGTACTAACAACTCTTCTGCCAGAAGAGGAACTAAATAGTGAGCTGGTTCAGTGCATGTGTGGAACAATTGCATGCAAGTACTTCTACTTTTGCAGACTGGAATTTTCACTGTAATCATCAATCACCATTCAACTTGCCAGATGATTTACAGTGATTTATTGATTGGAACTAATGACTGACAGCATAATAGCCCCACCCATTTTTTTGGGTCATGAAGACTCAGTTTCCCAACATCATAACACACATCCGCCTCTCTTTGCAAATCTTATATTAAAACCAAATGGTAAAATTCATTTTTGTGACAGTATTTTTAATGAATAACCCATGCCTTGTCTGTACAACCTTGCAGTTTGTGGCACACAAGCCCATTGTCAACACCCCAACAGTGCTCACCTGATACTTTGTAAGGATGTTTAGGAGGCCTGTATTGTCTCTCCCTTCATAGCACAAAAAAGGACACAGTGGCAGTGAATAAAATGAAAATATAATTTGACAGATAAAAACATGCAGTCAATGATTGTTATTTTGACATAAACAACATCTGTAATGATTTTATTTGATTGATAGTTAGTGTTTTCATACCAGAAAGATACATTGTAGGGCAACAGTACTTTGTGTGTGGTAACTCTTGATAGCACTGTTGTCATAATTTACTAGCTATAGCTAAGTAGCTATACTACATTCCTTTGATATCATCCAGAAACTGGGTGTTGAGCACAACACTAAACAGCATGCAGTAATGGAGTTTCTGAGCCTTGTTCACTGAGCAATAAAAACAACCACAGCAATAAAAGATCTACAGACAATACATATTACAACTCATTTTGACCACTGATTTAGAAAGCAAACACCACCATCACAAAACAAATTTACCTGTACTTCTCAACATTCTTAAAGTGTGGAAAAAAGTAACCTTATATAACCATTAATACACAATCTCAGACAGCCCGCCAGAAGGCAACTATTTACAGTTCACCAAAAGGGAATGAGTATACGACACATTCAAAACTCATCAATATCCTTACTGACAAATTAAAGCTTCTGTGCACAAAAATGTTATTCAGGAGGTGGGGATATATTAAGTTGTATCTGATATCAGTATAAAGAACAATAAATACATTTTGTAGATGATTAAAAATGTCATATGAGGGAATTAATTAAATGTGTCAATTAATCATGAACAGTAGGTTTTGTCAATTAATGCAGATATGTATACCCATGTCCAAATGGTAACTTAAAGTGCAATCTGTTTGATAGCTATATCCCAATAAACAGTTTGCCAGATCAGTACAGAAGATACAATGTGATAAAATGTAAAACGGTACACACTGGGAAATATGCCCCATTAGGGGTCTGGGTTCATAAAACTATTTATAAAGTAGTAATGCCATGAAGATGAAAAATATTAGGTGCATACAAATAATTTGAACAGTGATGCCCTGTGGTGGAAGTATCAATGACTACCAATCCCATTTGAATGTCTTGCCACAACTTCCACTTAATGATCACTAATGTGATCTGGAATATTTGGCAGAAGCACAGTGTCTGCTTTCTTTGCTGCAATGTGATTGGAGGAAACAAATGAGGGAGTGTGAAGAGAGGGGGTCAGACAGTACTATCCCAGCACAGCTGTAGTCAGGATAGCCAGCAGCAGGGACAACAGGGATCCACCCAAAACTGGAGCCTTGGATGGCTTTATTTGTATTCGGACTGGAATATCTGAGCGGGAAAAGAGAAGAGAATCATATAATGTTGAAACGGTCAAACATAGAGCTCTGGACTGCATTAATGTCTTTACTCAATAAGAGAATTTGTTTCCACGGAAAGCACTAAATGTTCATTGAAGCCACTGTGCTAATAATGACAGCAATGCACTGTACCTGTATTTTTCCCTGACCGGATGAGTGGTCCAATGGAAATGGAAGCACTGTCATGGATCAGTAGAGATCTGCGCACTCTCTGGTGGTATCCTGGGTAACAGTGCTGTAGAATAGCACAAAAATCAGAGAATACATTGTTTTAAATGTCTTAAACCATACCATTACATTATTACATATTCAAATTACTCTTTTCATTTGGATTAATGGTAATGATGTTCCATATAATGATTTTGAATTTATAACCAATTCTCTGTTTTTCCCCTCTTTGAGGGTAGGACAGATCAGATCCAGATTACTGCAACATTTGACCCATCTGCTTATTACTAGTGATAAACTATGTCCACAGCAGTTTCATTCAAGATGACCATTTAAATTCTTTCAAAAGCTACTAGTGTAGTCAAAATGAAATTTAACACCTGTGAAATGTCTTTTCAAAATCAGACACATGGTACACAGAGTAACTGTGGGAACTCCAAAACTGAGTTTCATGAGTGTATGTCAAGCTTCTTTAATGTACTTTGCGCTCATGGTACAGGCATTGCACAATGATAAAGTGAAACAAAAACTGCTGTAACAAATCAGCCATGTAACAAACACAACTGTGGTAAGTGTTGAGGAGCAGGTCTCACCGCGGTGCAGTTGTTTCTCTGTCGAAGGCACAAATGAATCTGACAGTGCAGGTAAACCGTGGAAGAGTTTCCGGTGAATGTGAACATCCTGAAGGTGAAACGGCTGACAGTGGACACCCCATTCTGAAGCAGCTGCACGGTGTTGTCATCAGTGTTGGGGCATCTGAGGGATGGTGGAGAGGGCGGAGTCATTTGTTACACCACTAAGGGGCTTTATTTGACTGAGTGAATTAATGAGTTATCATACAGTCATACAGTTAATTTAAGAATAGAGAGGGAAACAAAGGCTTTGTCACTTGTCTGAGCACTTTATCTACAAAGAATGTGTTCATTGTGTCCATACAATACCCATCAAGTGACCTACTTGCGGTTTACTTGCCAAGTCTGTGTAAAAGTAAATGGATCTGCACAACCCCAATTATTGAGAACCAGCATTTTGTAAATACTTTACACCTGTAGTCAGGAGCCAGTGTGAACAAGGAGAAGCCAGCCTACGCTGTTGCAGAACAAGATTTCTTTGCCTGTCTGTATTTACCGTCGTAGTTGTAATCCACCAGTAATCAACCACATAAACTCTATAATAAATGAAAGCATTCTGGAATGACAGACATGAGGAAATATCACTTACTCTCTGATGATGAGGTTCCAGCGGACAGGATAGGAGGGGTCGTTGAAGGGTGTGGCCCAGCAGGAGTCTATGACAGCAGAGATTTGCTGCCTGTCCACCCCAGTCACCTCCACAGCCACATAGAGCTGCTGGTCCACCTCCAGCTCAAAGCTGGAACCGGAGAAAGGCTGGCGGAACCACGGGTCTCGATAGGGGGTCATCCTCACATGATAATTCCCCACGCCCGCAGGCAGCTTCTTCCTCACAATGCTGTCGGGACCATTTCAAAACCAGTGATCGCAACATAATAACCCAACAACCCCTCCGCAACCCATTGCTTACGCCTACACAGAAGCAACCTGAACTGTACCATGCACACTTTCACTGTAACTAATGACACTCAGCACCATTAGTACACACTGAGTAAGGGAAGACTGAGCTTTGCCCACCTCTCCACAGGGTGGATGGCTATCGGCATGGAGATGGAGCTGGACAGTGGGTACACACAGCAGAAGCGCAGGTTGATGCGTCGCTCCCTACTGATGACACCCCCGTGCGGGTCAATTTCCCCTTGAATGGAGTTCTCGTAGATGAAGTGAGTGCCATTGCTCTGCGGAAGAGGTTGGAGCGGAGGACAACAACGCAAGCAAGTCACTTCAGCTGGCTGTACTAGTCTGTTGTAATTTTTGGGAAATGTGAAACAAATGGCTTATGTCCCCTTATAGCAGAGTGAAGACGGGTACCATGAGAGCTGTCCCACAGATGTGGTCCTCGTTGTTGAAGGAGAATTCCACTCGGCCGTGGCGGAGCGTCCCATTGCAGCTTGGGTCGTTGAGGTGCAGGATGTGGGGCGGGAAACCATTCTCAAAGAGCTGACAGCGTGACAAGGACATGATGCCGGAGCTGCTGAAGCAAGTTTCCTCTGAGTCTGTGGTAAGGAACCAGGAACAGGAATGAGCTACATTCATGCAGTCCAAACTGCCATGTATTGGTGTTTGCTCTCCTGCTACCTGACAGGGAGTACAAATGGAATTTTATTGCAACATACAGTCATCACTGTAAATCTGATAGCTTTGATTCAAATATGTTAAATTGTAGCAGCATCCCTTCACTACATTACTGAACAAGACAGTTAAACTGTATGAACTGGATTTTCTTTCAAAACTTCCATTCTGCAAAGAAGAATCACTTGTTAATGAGTTAAACTTTAGCATGAAGACCAAACCATTAAGAGCCATTAGAACATAAAAGACAGATTGACAGGCCTTGACAGTTTTTCAGAGGTCAGTTGTGAAATATCGACGTGACAATGTATTTGAACGGAACCAGGACCGCTGGGGTTGTGAGGTAGAGTGAGACATGAGGACCTGTTTAAAAACTGTCAGTGATAATTAATGTTTATGCTGCTACAGTGATAATAATGCTGTCAATGGGCCTCATTCATCAAACTGTTTGTAGAAACAAGTGGATTTTATGCTTGGTGTATATGAAATAGCCTTATTGGATTCATGAGACATGCGGAAACACTCCTTCTTACCCTTGTTCTTATGATGATGAATACCAGCTGTTCTTAAATAAAATGCCTGTGCACATTACCTGTAAAGAGCATAAGTAAATGCCCAACAATACCATATGAAAACATTCTGACTTCCAAGTGGCAGTATAGCCAGAATGCCATAGCCATAAACTGTTTTTATATCAAAGTGTTTATCCTTATACTGTCCTAAGCCAAGGGTAAAAAGGTGCATATACCTTGACTCAAAGACGCTCAGTTAATTATATGCAAGCATCTGAAGTTCTCTGGCATAGGTCCTCCTTGCCATTCATTTCAAGTGCAACACAAATTGAATCGTGTTTTTATGTATATCAACTGCAAAAGGTCATTTTGTTTATATGTAAATTTGATACACATACTGTTGCACACACGTGCATACACACATTATATATACATATATACACAGATAGCTCACCATAGTTCTCAGGGTCAGGGCGATTGTTGTCTTCATTACAGAAACAGCCGTAAACCCCATTCTTCTCCCCACACCATTCCTGGTCTGTGCAGTCTAGCTCATCACAGGGATCAGTCAATGCTGGAGAGAGAGAGAGAGAGAGAGAGAGAGAGAGAGAGAGAGAGTGGATGGGTAAGATGTGAGTACAGCTGGGCAGAGGTTTTTGAATGCTTTAAAAAAATCAAAGACAAAGAATATTTGGTTCTGCACTGGACTATTGGACCTATTTAACACCAAGAGACTTAAAGGACGGGAGAGGGAATGAAAGTGTGTGGCCATGCTGAAAAATGTTCTATATTTATCTAGAATGTACATGTAGATGTGTTTATATAGACATATATAAAATTCATGTTAATATAGGTGTGTATGTAGATGTGTGTATATACAGATGGCTACATAGATGTGTGTATATACAAATGGATATATAGATTTTGTATATTTACAATTTGTTATGTCCTCTTTGGTTACCCAATGGAGGGGAAATTAAATTATGTATCCAACAGTGCTTTCACCAGACAATGACAGTAAAATGGCTAATGGCCAGGTGCTACCATTACAGAAATGACATAGGGGAGAGAGACTAACGGCAGAGCAGGTCCGGCCGCCATTCCGGGATCTGGAGCCCCAGGACAGAGCAAGCTGCCTCATAGGCTCCCACAGCAGAGCACAGCATGCCGTTGGCTGGCGTGTAGAGGCACAGGTCATACACGCAAGAGGTGAAGTAGGGTGTGGGGTCAGCATGGAGGTGGCAGTCCCTAAAGGGGCCGGTGGTGTTGGTGATGACACTGCAAAGATCAGTGTACTCCTGTCTGAAGGTGCAGTCCTCCTCTCCTCCTCCAAGTCTCACGTCACCTGTGCCACAGCTGGGGACAAAAAAGGACTCTTATTACCTTGCGAGCGGTTCTAGCTTGAGGCTCTGATAGTAAAACTGATACTATACTGCAATATATTTTGAGAAAAATTTCCATAATTACTCTTATTTAAATCAAAGTATTTCATAGGTCAAATTGAGATAAAGTTTTAGTTCTGCTTTTTGTGGAGCTTTTTGTTTTACTACCCTGCTATATAACAATACTGTGTTAGGTGGACAAGAGGGTGCCTGATCTTAAACGTACCTACACCTTGAATTAGCCTAGCAAAATATCATCACAGCTAGAAATGCAAATTCCCATTGACAGAGTCATTTAATTTTCTGTTACATACTGTATATTCACTTGCCATAAAATAGCATGTTAGAGCATTTTTTTCAGCTAGTGCATATTGAAAAAAATGCTCTAAAAGTCCATGCTGTTTTAGACATGCAGACTAATGTGTCCTAATGAACAACCAAAATTACACTAGTTACAATCACTATGGATGAAATTAAAAACATGTCTTTGGTGTGAATTTCTTTTTTTCAGTTATTTCTGGAAAAAAAAAAACAAGCCTACCAACCATGGACTTTTTCATTGTGCACTTAAAACTTACTAGGACAAGCTGAAACAAACTATTGAATAATCATATAAAAACAGCAACGACTGCTCACCCAGCACTGCTGATGTCTGACTTCCATCCATCTCCAAATTCCTCATCTGTCAGGGCCATATCCCCATTTGGCAGGACTTTGTCATCATATGGGTCACCATTGAAATTCCCACACATTCCACAAATGGAGCCGCGATGGTTCTGACCCAGCCGGACCAACAAGGTGCTCCTACCGTCAAAGTGGACCATCAGGTCATTGGAGGTGTTCAGCACCACAAAGCCTCTCTCAAATGACACTCCAGCAATGTAGCCGATGGCTGAGGGAATAGAGACCTCATGACCGTCCACCTGGGAGAGAGAAGGAAGGAACTCTTAACACTTTTGCAGTGTCCCTGACAGTGTTCACTTCCTGAGAAGTCAACAAATTTCAAATATTCTGCAAAGATTCGATTTCAGTAACTGATTGATTTTACTCAGTGCTGGAACAGGGAGGCTTAAGACACAACTTAATATGGTTAAAATAGTTACATCCTTTTCTATGGTTAAAATAGTACTGTATGTGTATGAAATGTTATACTTTATATATACTTATACTGTATCTTATATCTTATATCTATATGTACTTTATATTTTGAATTGCAGATAACTGCTCTAAAATTCATACCAATGAATAATTAACAACTACAAATTTAAGTGATTACTTTTACCAACTATAAATGTGGTTTTTGAGTTGTTTTGGACTTGCAAGTACAGCTCTAACCTCATTGAACAATGCCGACTTTGGCTCATTTTGAATACCTGTACGCTCCTGCTCTGTCCGATGAAGATGTGGGTGTCCCGTCCCTCGTGGGACAGCCACACATCCAGAGAGGATACAAAGGACACCCGGTTGTTTCCACGGTGCTGGTTGGTGGCCACGATGCGGAAGGATAGCTCATCGCTTGTGACGTTCCCGCAGGTGCGGGCGATCTCGTAGGAACAGGTGCCCTGGAAATGCGCCACAGCTCCGTCAAAGGTGAAGTAGTGGGGGTCGCCAGTGACTGTGCAGGTGGAGAAGACGTCAAAGCAGCCCAGCCGCCCCTCTCTGACACCGCACTCCTGGGTGGGGGCGCAGCTGGCGGCAGAGCAGCGCAGATCATTGGAGGCGTAGCATTCACAGCGCTGCGAGCAGCCAGGGGTCCAGAACACCTCCCCAATCTGAAACCCACAGGGTGATACTGAGGAATTTTACACTTTGAAGCCCCATTTAAACATTTCATCTCATGCACACATAGATACCTCAAATTACAGACCACATTTGACATATATAGTGTATCAACTATTCGTTTAAAAGGTAGTAGAAAAAGAAAATGTTGAAAAAAAAGAATGTGCTCACACACAAGTGGTTTATTCCATGAAGTATTTTGACCTACATGGACTTTGTCAGTTCTACAATTTATTTATTACTCTGCACTACTTATTAGACCTGCATATTTTCCTTTTCTGTGTAAACTTAACTGTTAAAATGTAAAATCCCCAAAAGACAATGCTGTCCATAAACCAAATTTCCTTCTATATTTTCTAACCCATGAAAGAGAACCTGTACCCGTTCCCCCAAATTATTTGTTTGTTCCACTGACAATTTGTTAAATGTCTAAGGATTTTTGTTTTTCAGTTTTCAGTAATTGACCTTGTTTCATATCAGTTTTGTCTGAACAGGTTAATTGTTTGTGATTGTCAGTGTGTGTGTTTTCATAGTCTTTGTGTGAACCAGCCCATTGGTTAATGAGCCACTTCTGCCTAATTAAAGCCATATTCAATATAGGTGTATGGCTGGAGAGCAATAGGCTCACTTTTTCAGCTAACAGACTGTGTGCTCAGGCTGTTTTTGTTTGCTGGTTTTTGAAATAAATCATTGTTTTTTGAACGTTTGTTCTTCCTTTTCATCTTTGTGAGAAGTGTCAGCCAGTTTCTCCACATGCCCACTGATCCAAGCTCACAGTAAAACTGCAATGTCTCACCAACTCACCTCAAAATAGAAGCCATCGTACTGGCATCCACACTGTGCTAGGGGGACACAATGGCTCCCGCTCCTGACGTAGCCCTCGTCACAAAAGCAGCCCTCTGCGCAGGTCTGCTCACAGTTTGCATCAATGTTGCTGGCACAGGTGTTGCCACATTCCGTGCCACAGAGCTCATAGTGGCTGTTCTCTGGGCACTGAATACCTGAAATCAAACAGAGAATCACACAATGCGTAAGGGAAAACCAGCACTTGTCCAAAGGAGAAAACAGTAACTTAAGTGACTGCTGTCCCCTGGGATCGGGGGGCATACCCTTGCTATGTGTAGTAAGATTACTGATTTCTTTACTGGCTTGTAAACAATGTGGACCCAGGGTTCAAAATGTTAAGTGTTGTGGTCAAAAGGTCACTTACTGCATGGTGTGTTCTGTCTCCAGGGATACACTCTGGCATTGGCAGCCTGGCAGGCACTCACGTAGGCCTGAATGGCCTGGCACAGAACAACAGTTCTGTCCTCTGAGAGGCACAGGTCAAACACACAGTCACTGAAGTAGGGCTCTGGGTCCACCTCGCTGTGGCAGAAGCTAAAGGGACCGTTGCTGGCTCGAATGACCGCACAGTGCATCTGGGCCATGGTCTGGTCTGGGCAAATGGGGCAGGACTCCCCACACCCATCACTGCAGGTATAATTTCCAGTCACCTTCCAATCTGTGCCAAACTGGGACGCAGACGCCGCTTGGACACCAGATCGGGTCACAAAGTCATCGCCAGGCAGCCCATTGAAGTTGCCACACAGCCCACAGGTCCCACCTCTGTAGCTTGAGGGCAAGGTAATAGAGACAACGCTCCAGCCATCATAACTGACCATCAGGCCAAAGTCAGCATTGACAACCGTGTGCACTCCACTTAGGTAGATGGACACCTCACCACCACGCAAGAGAAGTGGTAGGTTCCTGATCACGCCATCAACCTGGAGGAAATGCCAATGAGTAATGAGTATGAAAAGAGTATGGAATATTCTATAGTAATAGTAGTCATAATAATAATATACTGAAATAGTTGCACTACATTCTATAGAGAGGGAAATCCTCTATCACAGTCAGCAATTCACCTGTTATGCATTTCAGAGTTGTTTTCAGGTAATCACTCCCAATTAATAATGTTTTCAAAATTTATAAGGTACACCTTGTGTAAGGATGGCTGGAAAACAGCTAAAATAGATTGTTTTTAATATGCTATTTGGTCAACAGTAGTACCATACATTAAAATCTAGTCCACTGAGATTTCCACATATTTCTCTTGACCAGTATCATATTTTCCTGTTTTTTTCCACTCCGTTCAATGCAGTTTTTCTGTCATAAGGCACATCGCATGACAAAAGATACCTTGAATCAGATACCGTGCATACCGTGAATCAGATAACATCATGTCACAATACACTGAACCAAGACATAATGATAAGGCTGGTAGTGATACGATGTTATCAGCAATTCACTCATATTTGCTGAACCATTTCTAAATAATCATGGTAGACAGCGAGTTCCCACACCTGTACTGTGCCGAGCCTTTCGTTGGAAATGTGCACCGTGTGGCCATAGACGCTGATGAACACCTCTGCTGTGATAGACACCGGGAGGCCATTCCATGGCTCGTTCCTTGCATCCACCTGAAAGTCCTCCAGTCCCTGCGTGGAGTTACAGACGGTTGCCAGCACGTAGCGGCAGGTGCCCTGGAAGTCGAAGGTGCGTCCATCGAAAGTAGAGTAGTGGGGGTCCCCAGAGGCAGAGCAGGTGCCGTGGGGTTGAGGGTGGCAGCCATACTGGCCATCTACGATGCGGCAGGACTCGAAGGCCCCGCAGGCCGAGGGGACGCAGCGGACGTTCCCAGTGGTGCCGTTGCACGTGCAGAGGCGTTGGCAGCTCTCGCCCTCCCATAGGCTCTGACCGTCGCGGTAGTAACGCCCCTCACTGTGGCAGCCACAGTCGATGGGAGCCACACACTGGCCACCAC
Source organism: Megalops atlanticus (assembly GCA_019176425.1). NCBI lineage: Eukaryota > Metazoa > Chordata > Actinopteri > Elopiformes > Megalopidae > Megalops > Megalops atlanticus. Next base: position 40,214,861 of record CM032875.1, on the reverse strand, counting down.
TGAGGAGGAGTCCGTCATCACACTGGCACCCCTCCTGACACTGCTGTGTGCACACGAAGGGGAAGGAGAGGCTGGGGCAGGCGGCCGGGCAGGAGGTGCCACAGAGCTCATAGTGGCTGTTGGGAGGGCAGCTGGGCTCTGAAAGAACAGACCAGGCATGATGAAACAGATGGAAATGCATTTATGTGTTTTTTGTGCTCTTTACATTAAGTAAACATGCTGGCATCTAACATACTGTGGTTGTGTTCTCATATGAAATAATGCCATTCATAATACATGTGACTTCAATGAAATCCATATAAACCTCATACTGACCGCAGCTGGTCATGTTTCTCCAGTTCCCCACAGTGATCCCGTCCTGCTGACACAGGAGGGCATAGTTGCGGAGTGCCTCACACAGGACCGCTCGGTTGCCACCTGCCTGGGACATGGCCTCTGCACAGTCTGTAATCCTCTCCCAGGGGTCCAGCATGGCCTGGCACTGGGAGAACGGCCCGTCGGATGAAGACATGAGGCCACAAAATTCCCCTGACAGATACTGGTTGCTGTTTTGTCCCGACTGAGTAGTGCTATCATCAGGCTCCACGCAGTGAGCCGACAGGGATCCGTCACGCCAGCTGTCCCCGAACGCCTGCGAGCTGTTGGTGAGGGAGCCTTCAGGGGTCGTGAACTCATCATCTCTGTCCCCATTGTGGTTCCCACACAGTCCCCCCAGAGTGCCATTGTAGGTTCCTGGCGTGGTCACTCGCAACAGGTGTGGCCAGTCAGCCTGCACTGTCACGCCGAAATCCGTCTGCACAACTATGTGAGTCACGCTGCTGTGATACAAACGGATCCTGCCAGAATCACTGCTGAAAGGCAGTCTGACCAGCTGCCCATCCACCTGAAGATGGAAAAGGGTTAAAGTGGGAAATATCAAAACATTGCACTCCAAGTGCTTTCCTTTATTAATGAAGAGTACATGAAATGGAGTTTGGTATTATGCGGAACTAGAAATCTGGACTACATTCCCATAAATGTCTAGAAGATCACTGCATTATTCCTAATTTATGACATTTTTGTTCTACGTTTTTATTCAATGCTTAGTAAATGAACACTCCAGAGTGAAAAGTATTTTACCCACCTGTACTCTGCTGCTGCCTCCCATTTCAATAGAAATCTCTGTCCCCTCAGCCTGAAATTTCAGTATCCTGGCAAAATCAGTGCTGTCTGGGCCTCTAGGAACCTTCTGAGCTGTCACCATGAAGCGTGGCAGGGATGTCCACCCGATAACCTTGGAGAGGGTGAGCCCACAGGCTCCTGGGTACTGGAATGTCAGCCCATCGAATGTACGATATCGCCTCGGTCCCTCTACCCAACAGGTGCTATAGCTCAGGGGTTGACACCCTCGCTCCCCATTCTCCACCCCGCAGACCTCCTGTGAGCCACATGAGTGGATCTGGCAGTTCATCACGCCACTTTCGCAAACACACAGCCGCCCGCAGTCCTCATCCAGCACGACTCGCTGCCCGGCACTGTAGTACAGGCCTTCAAATGTGCACCCACACTGTCCTGTAGGCACACACTCCCCAGCACTCAGGACAAAGCCAGCATCACATATGCAGCTCTCTTGGGATGGTATTGGGCAGTTGGAGGGGGCTGAGGGGTTGGAACACGTAGCAGGGCAGCCAGTGCCCTGAGACTGAAAGTGACTGTTAGCAGGGCAAGAGATTTCTGTGAGATGAAATAAAACAGACAAAGATTTCAGTAGATTGTTAGTGAGTTTCAAAAAAACTGTATCAAAATATTCAGCACAACTCTAACAATAAAACATGGTATCGTTATCTGTGTCAAGCTTTGCCAAGCAATGTCAAATTGCAAATTTCCTTCAATCGAACATGACTTGCCAAACATACCACAAAAGTCCTGCCTCCTCCACAGCCCAGGCTGAACTCCGTGCTGCTGGCATTGGGTGGCGTACACATTGAGTGCCTGGCACAGGATGGGCTGGTAACCGCCTCCCACACACAAGTCATAAACACAGCTTTCCATGTAGGTCTGGGGGGGTAGCTGGCTGTGACATGCGGCGAAGGGCCCATAAGGGTCCCGGAGTATGCCACACTGGTCTGTGTCTGAGTACAGCTGTCTCTGGGTGGAGCTGCAGATGGCACAGTCCAGGCCTGCGCACCGCACCCTCTCACATTCGGGATCAGTGTCCCCAGGTGCCTGCCAGCTGTTGGCAAAATCGACATCTGAGCTTAGCACCTCCCCCGAGGCTGAAAGAAAGTCGTCCTCCTGGTGGTTGTTGAAGTTGCCGCACAGGCCGCAGGTGGCATTGAGGTAGTCATAGGGCACACTGATCCTGACGTAGTGGTTGGCGTCATATGTCACAATCAGGCCAAAGTCAGTGCTGACCGCCAGGGAGAAGCCAGTCTGGTACACTTGGATAGTGCCATTGCGGAGCGAGAAAGGAGCTGCAGTGTAGGTCCCATTGACCTGGAAGGGCATCATATTGTGAATGTTACAATGATTAGATCAAAAGGTTTGCCTTGATGGTAATATCAGTATGAAGAACATGTGACAGCAAACAGTTTTTTTGTGATGATATGTAACTTGGTGTTAGTAAGAGTAGGAGCTCTTAACAAAATGACTATCGTCTATTTTTCTTCCTTGACGCGTGTTTTCATGAGCGATGCACAATGCTTTCGGAAGTACTGACCCTTGCATGGGCAAGATGGGTCTTGACCAGCTCAATCTCCTCTCCATAAACAAACACCCGCACAAGACGTGTCCAGGATACCCGGGTGCTGCCCCGATTTTCGTTCTTGCCCTCCACACGGTAGTATGGCAGCCCATTGTCGCAGGTCTGGGAGAGGACGTAAGTGCAGGTGCCCTGGAAGTGGAAGAGCTGGCCATCGAAGGTGTAGTAGTGGGGGTCACCAGAGATGGTGCATGTGCCCCTCTGCACAGTCTGGCATGAGTACCGGAAGGCAGCAGCCCGGCACACCTGGGAGAAGGAGCAGGGATCGTTCTGGCACTGCAGGCCACTGTGGAGGCAGGAGCATTTCTGATTGCAGGTGCTGTCACTCCAAAAGGAGTCACCCAACTGGACTGGCATACCTGAAAAAAAGAGAGTGTACTTGTATTTCAGACATGTAATGTATGCATTGCACATACATACATACATACATACATTGCACATACATATCTTAATTCATTCCAAATATTGTGAAGGACAACTGTGTTCATTTAATTCAAAATGTGAATTTTGAAAGTGATGCATAGAGTCTTTTATGTGGTGTTACTTTGGAATTTACCTTGAAAAAAGCAACCCATTGATCCATGATCTGTGCGAAATGCCCAACGGCCTGGAACATTGACGTTACTGGTCATATCCAGGTTTGTAACATTTGGAAAGGATCCAGTTATTGTGAAATGATGGGTTGAGGATATTGTGTCATAGCCAGCCTAATAATAGCAACAAATTAGTTATATAACAGGGATTAAAGATAAAGTAACAATCTGACATTACTATGGCGGCCATCCACCTATCTAGTTCATCTTTTTGTGCACACTGTATGGTTTTGTCTCATAGAGTTTCCCCCGTTTTTCTGTGTTACTATTTTAATAATCATATTCTACAGGAGAAACAAGTGACCATCTCATCTTACGTGTAGTGCATTTAACATGTCACATGCCAACTTCTGCTGTATATGGGAGCCCTAAACTAATGTCTTGAATGAGATACTATCCCTCACCCTTTACTGGTGTACATGCTACATATAGAGGTCCTCTCACCTGCACATAACGGGAGGTTGGGGCAATGATGCCATAGTTCATGAGGACAAAAGAGCGACTTTCATCTGAAATCAGTACCACTTGGAAAGATGTTTCCTAAGAACAACCATCAATAGAGTTACATATCAAATAATATAAGTATGAAATTCAAGCAGGCATATAAAAGTATCAGTAAGTAGACTTATGTAAGCCTGGACATCATTATTTTCATTCTTCCGCTGACACCCCAGTCCTGACACACTAACACTTGGAACATACATTTCATTCCCAAACACTGCAGCTAAAGCTCTGATTCATCTCTAACACTGTTCCAAGATGTGAAATCGAGTTTCGCTAAGACAGAGGACAGTATATTGATAAAATGTAATTGATATACTACTGTTTCCTACAGCACAACATTAAGCAATAATGTAATAAATCATTCGTGAGAATTAGTGTTAAGCTTACAGCTACAGGAACACAAATGGGGTCCCCCATAACCCTCCAAACTGTATCAAATGCCATATGATAATATGATTTAATTCTTCATGACCCTGTATGAATTATTGGCAGTTCTTACCGTCCCTGTTACTGGGAAGTAGGCCACCCTGTCCCACGTGGCGATGAAGACCCAGGAAGCAGTGAAGTGCAGGCTGGGAAAGTACTGGTTGATATCCTGTGTGGCCCGCTGCAGAAGGCTACCACTGGTAACCTGACGGTAGGAGACGTTGCCATTTTCCCTGTTATCCAGGTCTGTCCAGAACACAGCAATGATGTCTCTCTGAACGTAGGCTGGGAATTGGTAGGGGCTGTAGCTGTAAAAAGCTGAGTTAAACGTCAGGTCTCCATTGTTATTCACCTGTAAGAAAAAATGCAAAAATTTGAACGTTCATGCTCCTGCCATGAACAATTTTGACAGTTATATTTGTCTATTTATTTGTTTACCTAAACCCCAAATTGAAAGCTCTTCATGTTGAATGGCAATAGTAAGGTACTAACAATATATTTGGTCTTTCAGTAAATACTTCAATTGTCCTGTAGGCACCCTTCATCAGTGTCATCAGTATTACCTATGGATTATCAAAAACCTTCATGTATGTTGGTCTGAAATCAACCTTAGTGTACTGTTTATTCTGAATTAAATGTGTTAGTTCACTCACAAAAATCTGCTGGTAACTTCTTCCAAAAAAGGGAAAAATCCTGCTTAATGTGATCAAAGGTGAGCTCCCATCATCAGAATGAGGGCTCAGTGTGTCTCCATATAGAACGCCGTATGGATAAAAAATTCCTGCAAGTAACAGAGACAACAGAGACAGACAGATTTGGTGCCTGAAGTGGAAATGGGAACATTCACAAATCATATAAACATGATTATGATTCAGCACCAATCATATGGTCAAAAAGCTTGTGTGGTTTAAAACTTCCCAAATATTTGTGTCCATTATCAACATACTACAATCTAACCATGGGTGAACTGCTTGCCATTGTATGAACTCTATGAATGTCTCAAGTATATGAGACTATACTTAACTCAATACAAAATAAATGAAATCAATTTTATTTGTGTTGTGCTTTTCATGGGGTGATCATCACAGAACCACTTTACAGGAAAAAGGGGGAAAAACAAAAACACAATACAAGAGGTAGTGCATAACAAATAAGAGAAAAGGCAATTTAATGCAAGGTAGTACAATGAAATAAAATGCAATATTAATTTTAAGCAGGATTTATCTAAAAAGTGAAATTTTTAACCTGGATTTAAAAACCTTTATTATGTCAGACTGCCAAACAGTTATTTAACAAAAGAGAAGCTCATTCTCCCTCCCACTGATGTTGTTTTATATATAAAACCATATAGGTAAAAAAAAAAATCTCAGTCTTATCTGAATTCAATAAAGGAATGTTTTGGGTCATCTGGGCCTTTAAGACAGACCTCTGGTTTAGTAAGTTGAACCTCCTTCCCAGGTTTGACTGATATATACTGTGCAGTTGCATGTCATCCACATAGCAGTGGTAGTCAACACCATGTCTGCTTATAATAGCAGTAGTAGCATAAACTACAAATGGAGAAGAGCAAAGATCCCAGTACAGATCCTGGTGGTTCACCATAGCTGACAACTGAGCATTCTAATGACTCATCATTTACCTGCACAAAGTCATATCTGGATTCAAGCCAAAAGAGAGCTTCAGCAGAAATACCAACTTTTTTCTTCTGATTTGTCCAGGAGAATATAGTTGTCTATGGTATCAAATGTAGCATTCAAATCATGGAGTACAAGTATAAAAATATAGCCACAATCAGAGAAGAGGAGCAGATCATTCATTACTTTGACAAGGGCTGTCTCTGTGGTTCTTTCTTGGTTCTTTCTAAATCCTGACTGAAATGTTTCATTATTGGCCTGCTGGAATGAGGAAAGCATTTGACTAGGCAGGGTCAAGATTAGACTGTCAAAGTAATACTGTCAAAATGCCAGCAAGAAAAATGCTGTAATTGGTGCAAGGATTTTATTTACTGACACCACAAACCTCGTGTTGACTCTGATCACTTGAATAATGTATATTAATGTTAAAACAGATTTAGAGCATGTGAGTTTTTCCTCATGGTGTCTGGTATATTCCGTAAACCATCACTACCTGATAATTGCTCTGTAATTTTTCATTTTGTTATTCTTTTTCATGCTTTGGTTTATTAGTTCATATGAAATTATGTGAAATTATGTTACCATTTACAGCCTCGGTCACTTCACCTGTTAATACAATAGATAGAAAAATGTAAGCACAGGTATAATTAGTACAATAATAACAAATGCATTGAACAAATGCAACAATGACATACTAGTGAGGTCTACACTGTCTTACAGCAGCTTATGACACCATAAAAGTAATGGCCATTTGCAATAACCTTTGCCATTTGCAATTGCATTAACTATTTACAAAACGAGTCATTTACTTACCAGCAGTATACTATAATATCCAGAACCCAGAAATATAAAAAAACAAATATACTTCTTTCATGATCAACAAGTTTGCCAAATACAAAATGACCCATCAACACCTGTTTCATTTTTAGTTATTTCTGTCTAAAGTGGTAGTATTAACTTTTTCAGTGTCACAATTATCACGCTGGATTGAAGAAGCTGTTATTCATATTATTTCTTCTTCTTATTCCATCCAAATTTCTGTATATGACTCCTCCTACAGCTGTTCAACTATACTTATGAAACTTAGCCAATACATTCAGCTAATATGGGATTGCATTGATTGCACATTTTGTATCAATACATAAGATCTTTTTTTAGGTATTTATGGATTTACTTCAAAAAATGTCCTAATGGCCAACATGGATGGAGCATTCAGAATGTGGACATTCTAACACATGCAGCTGATATTACAATGGGCCTGCTACAGAACCACAGATACAGCTACTCTAGATAGCTGCTCACAGACAGCTACTTTCTTGCTAGGCTTTTTCAAGCCAACTTAAAGTTTACCTTAAACTTTACTTTACTTTACTTTTAATTATTATTTCTTAGATCAAGGACCACTTTTTAGCTTAAAACCATATTTTGTTGATGATTTCATGTGAAGTTCACAAAGTCAGAGTTAACCATATTCGAGGCCATCAAGTAAAAGGGCAACCAGATACTACCTGGCACATATTGTTGGAAAACTTGTTGATAAAAACAATAAAAAATCTTCAGGATTAATAACAAATGAAGGCAAGTTATCTGCCTCCCCTGTTAGTAACTGTCCTCGTCACACTCAGGCTAGAAAATGGATCAACAGATCTACAAATCTGAATTTGTGAATTATGATTACTACAAGACAATACTACAAGACTGTCCAACTTTGCAGTGATATATTTCTTACATTTAACTAAAGTATTAGAGCTAAAACTCACTCAAGAGCAGCAGCTGTAGAACACATAGTGTTAGCAGAAACCCCATGGTAACTCAAGTCTTCATTTGAGGTGGATCAAATGTGCAAAAAAGAAAACAGTCACTTTTCCTGAAAGCCATCCATTCAGTCACACAGCAAAAGCTACAATGCACATACATACAAGTTAATAGCATTGTCATTTATGAACAAATAAAGCAAATATATGTATACAACATGTATGTGCAGAGAGTATTGTATGAAAGCTTGAAGCATACAAAACTTTTTTAACTATTATTTTTCCAGTATGAATTGAGTATGAATTCTCTGAGAATGTGGGTGTCAACTTCACTCTTACAGTATTGTTTATTAGACATCACTAAACAAATACCTGTCAACAGGGATGAAAACTTATACTGTTACAACAAACAAACATAAAACATATTATTTTCCCACCCCACAAAATAATTCAGAGCAACATAAAAGAGTCCTCACCCCAGTTCTTACACTGAGTGCACTCTAAGGGTATTCAAGTATAATGAAGCTGATCATGTTAAATTGGCACTGCTTTATTATGTGTGGTAAATGAGAGGTGTGCATATTTTAAGACTGTGTTGGCATATTTTCACATATATAAAGCCTGCTACTTAAATAAATGGTTCCATCAATAGGAAGTGCAAAATGTTTGGCCTTCCTACACCCAGCCCCCATAAAAATATGGACAGTCCTGTTATAAACTGGGCTACTGAAATGCAGGGGTATACATATTCAAAAGGCTGCAACACACACCTGTGGCCATTCTAGCCATATTTGCAAAGCAAACTGCCTTACTTACTAAATAAACTTTGATGCTTTGAAAAATATAAATATTCCCTTATATGTCTGTTTTAAAATGCCCCAGCTCTATTTAGAAATGTGAAGATGTCATAAATATTTAAATGTCTATGTCAAGTGTTCTCATTTCTAAACATTATTAAAAATAAAAACATTTGTAACCCATTTAATAACATCAAAATATGTGCAAAATATCTGAAATTAAGCTAATTTTGTTTGCAGAAAAAGAAGCTTACCAGTTAGGATCACCTTCTGTTGCACATGACACTGTTGGTTTGGCACTTATATTGATGGATGTGGGGGTGTGGTCTGGTACATTCATACAATGATGAGCATTGAAAAACAACTTATTTCCTTGAAGCTTTGCAAGACGTAGTCAAATAGAGGCAGACTGTTAGTGCGGTATTCACAGGGCTGCACAGTGACACAGCAACACTCATGCCATTGTTCACTGGCACCGCATTCACATGACCAGCCAGTCCCAGAGGATTCCAAAAAATGGCCAGCTGGAACAACACTAAGCAAAAGGCATGATATCACAGATAATTACAATGGCCATATCTCAATTTACTGTGATAAGATATAATGTTACTATGATTATTTTGCTTGCATAAGACTAACATTATGTTAAAGAAAGCAGTCTGAGTTTGGGTTTGCTGTTTTGACCCTATGGATATGAAAAGTTTAGACTCATTGCAAATAGTTGTAAAGAATTAGACTAAGAACTAGAAAGCAATGCAGCAGAGATCATGTGTTTATTTAAATGCATCTGAGCTCTGTGGTACTCAGGTGGAGGGGAGGTATAGTCCACTGCCAGGTTATGGTCTCATATTTTCAGCATCACAACATTCATTGGTTTTAGTCTAGAGTGTATTGTTTGTCCTATATGAACACTATTGTCTTATCATATAAATCCAGGGTCATTGTTTTTTATTGAATATGGTATTTAAAGTGTAAAATCATTTAGGACAGATTTTACAGAGAAAATTAAGTGAAGATAAAAGTGAAGTGTGCATTTTCTTAAATTTGCTGTGTCTTGGTGTTACAATAAGTTACAGTCCAGAGTTTACCTTCACTTATAACAGTTTTGGCAGTCACTGAAGTGTCAACAGTTTTTGTTGAAGGTCTGTGATTGGCTAATCCAAATGGTCAATGTGACATGCAGTCATCCACCGCTTTCAAGCACTGAAAACATAGCAGCATAAACATGCATGTGAGAGCACTTTTCATACCATCTATGCAGCACTGTAAGACATGTATAACTATATTTGTAACAGTAAGTGTTGTCACATTAGTGTTGGGGAAATGAAAAGAGAAAGCCGAGGAGCAGTGTAAGTATGCAAATAGGGTCATTAAGGCAGAGTGTTTATCCAGATACAATGCTAATGGTAAACATAAGATGTCACTCCTATGGCTTGCTAGGTTAGCAACAAGTATGAGAAGATATTGTGCTAACTATGATGGCTAGCGTGTTAGCTGTACAACGACATAAACAACATAACTGGCAGGAACAGTTAGATCTTGTAGCCAAATGCACAATGCATTAACTGATATAGTAGCTTCCTAAACACTAAATAAGTGGTAAAACAGAAAGGAAATCAAAGTTTGATAGGTAACTGAAACTAATAGTTGCACTAGTGAGGACATTATCAACTTTAGTTAGGCTACATAATTTCTAATACTAAGGTAAAATACAGTAGCTAATTAATATGGTGTTTTGTAGCAAGGCAATACTGCTACCTAGCAAAAAACTGGTTGGTAAAGCTATTGAAGTATTGGAGCTAATTGTGCTTGCTGTTACCACGTACGTTGAAAAACCTGGCCATCTCATTATGCTCAAACTGGCCATCTCATTATGCCAAATGTCTAATTAACTAAGGGGGGACAACACAGGGCAGACTTCTCAAACAGCTTCTTCCTTGGCAAAGCAATTGTTTTGCAAAGTTGGAATGGGTAGGTTTCAAAGTTCTTCTGTAAAAGCTTATGGATACAATTGCACATTTTTTACTGTCAAACCTGTTCCAAGCAAGAAGGTTCCTGTAATATTTCAATAGTCTTCTGCATGATGAACATGAAGACTGTCAGAGGTAAGCCTGCAGGTGATTACAATTTTTTTATCACATAATGACACATTACAGGAAATTGCACAACATTCCTATTAAATTTTACTTTATTTCCTCATTCACCTTGGCATTCACCTATAGCTCCAAGTACAGAGCACCAGAAGGAGCAAATAAACCGGTAAAACTTGAATCCTACATAAGGCAAAACAAGCCTGAGATTAGTGTGAGGATTTCTTTAATACCCCTTAAAGCTTTTAATCATCATGAATGAATACATCTCTGTGCACCCGTTTTTCTGTACATGAAGTCTTAAGTAGCAACAGTAATACTTAAACGTTGCACTACATACTTTATGCACATTTTCTTTATCAATAAATTATTTCACAGCCCTTTGGCTTAATACACATACCAATGATGAATGTCAGACAACATGAATATAGTGATGACGTGAAGCCAGACAATGGTGGGATGGTAATGTTTGAATTAGTTATGTTTTATTGTTTCTGTATTATGTCTTCTGTTAAATATCTTACAAGAAAAAGATGTGCCCACCTTAAAAAAGACAAAATGCATTCATACTCAAGATCCCAGTATATGGAATCTTTTTTATTTTGAACATTGGAAAGCAATACACTTGAGTACCTTGAAAATGAATTGGATTAAGGTATTTCATTTGCACAGTTAACTTAAAAATAAAGATCAAATTAAAATATTTTCCGTTTCTATGTTCTTTTTCACTTAACATTTTCCATTTGTAGTTAATGCATTAAATGAGAGCAATACTGTTCTGTAATCATCTAATTTACATGACTGATGAACTTGATGTTGAATGCAGATTATGATTGTGACATACATACGATATAAGAAAATAATTAAGTGTGTAAGAGTTTTGACCTGAGATATTTGCACAATTTTACTGAAGTAATGAACAAAAAGCTCTTTGACTTTGAAGTAATCTGAAGGTATGTTTAATTCAATACAAAACTGAGTCCTTGCAGTGCAAATTCTGTGCATTACAGTTCTTATGCATCTCTAGCAGCTGTTGCCAAAACAAATTAACACAAACATTGGAATTATTAGATTAATCAGATTCAAACCCAGAAGTCACACACGATGCACCCAAATGTCAAAAAAACACCATATAATAGTGTAGCCAATCATCTAAAAAACAAAAAAGTATACTTTATTCATCAGTTTATCCTTCCATGTTCACCAGTTCACAAAATTTTCAGAACACTGTCATTTTATTTTACCTTATTAATTATTCTGTAGTTCAGGTGTTTTGATTTAGGCATCACCGACACCCTTACACAAGATTCTGCACTGCTCAGCTGTCAGGCCCACAAGGCACGTAAGCTCTGTGGACCCAGTGGATTTCCTAGAGAGTATCACCACCAGCAATGTGTGTTGTTGAGCCTCTTTGGTAATGGTGACTTCAACCAGAGGTAAAGAAACTATGGTGGAAGTGATTTTGGAATGTAACTGTCAACCTCTTTGTGTCAAGTGCCAACACACATTTCCAGTGGTGATACTCTCTAGGAAATCCACCGAACTTACTGTTCACCCTCCTGTGGAGGGGCAGGAAGCATGAACCACCTTTGCAATTGACCACTCCTGTCATGCTATCCCTCTGGACCAGCACAGTTCCACTGTTGTGGTAGGGAAGTGTTGTGTTGTGGTACCCTCAACACGGACAAGACAAAGGAGATGATAGTGGACATGAGGAAGGAGAGGGGAACTCATCGGCCACTGTTCATCCGAGAGCTTGAAGTGGAGAGGGTGAGAAGCTTCAAATATCTGGGCGTTCACATCAGTGAGGACCTCACCTGGGCATTCAACACCACCCAGCTGGTCAAGAAGGCGCAACAGCGGCTATACTTCCTGAGGAGGCTGAGGAAGTTTGGCATGTCACCTAGGATCCTCAGCAACTTCTACAGCTGCACTGTGGAGAGCATCTTGACCAGCTGCATCACCGTGTGGTACGACAGCACCACTGCAATGGACCGCAAAAGCCTGCAGAGAGTGGTGAAGACTGCTGAGAAGATCGTCAGGAGTCCTCTGCCCTCTCTGCAGGCCATCTACCACTGCAGAGTCCACAGGAGAGCTGCCTCCATTCTCAAGGACCCCACCCACCCTCAACATGGACTGTTCACACTTCTACCCTCAGGACGGAGACACAGAAGTGTGAAATGCAGGACCTCCAGACTGAAGAACTCTTTCTTCCCCTCAGCCATTAGACTTTTAAATGGCCAAAGGGAACACAGACCTAACTACCTCATGTAGTACTTGGACTCATTGTTTATTCCAGTTGCACTATCCTACTGTTACCACCGCACCTTGCAATCTGTTGCACATTCCAAGCCATATTGCACACTTACTTTGCACACTAAAGTACATGGCTGCTATTACTACATAGTTTATATATATATATATATATATATATATATATATTTTTTATTTTTTTTTTTTTTTTCTGTATTCCTATAGTTTTTTATTCTATTCTATTTATTCTACTTACTTTATCTTTTATTCTTATATTATTGTTATGGCATCCATTGTGGACAGCAAAGGAAGAATTTCATTGGACAGGGAACATGCTTCTTACTGTGCATATGACAATAAACGCTTTGACGTGGTAGGAAGTGCCTCAAGGCCAGCGGGCCCACCCTTAGCTCCAACAGATATGTGTGCAAGTGATTCCATAAGGGATCCCAAACCCCACTGACAGACATCCCCATCCACCTAGTTAGTTACATTAGCTAGCTGGCTAACTAACCTTATTAGTAAAATGACAGACAATGGCAAGAGTAGGTATTGAATTGAAATGAAATTAAAAACCGTCATGGTATTCCAGACATTTAATTAGTTGAGAGATAACTAAAAGAGGTAGACTTTCTCACTAGGCAACAACATACCAACAGTGTGTGTGTGTGTGTGTGTGTGTGTGTGTGTGTGGGTGTGTGTGTGTGTGTGGAGAATTCCAGAAGTTGTTAGGTTTAATATGTTAGAGTTTAATAGAGTTCGATCTAGTTTAATAGGTTAATAATAAAAAGTAGGCTCAATCAAAAAACATAAGTAAATCAAATAAAAACAGCCTATAACCCATTAAGATGAAAATTGTACAGTAAGCAGTTCATGCTTTTGGTAACCATAAGCTCATAATCATTTGCAGCTCTGAGAGATAATAATACTGTTTGCATGTTTGGCATGTAAACTAATAAAAATGCAGGTTGGATGGAATGTAATGCAGGGTGGATGGAATTTCTTTGTCACTTAATAACTGGTGCAGCTGCATATCATTCATTCTTTTCATTTCCTGTTTAAGGGTTACCTGAGCAGAAAAAAAATCAAAGCTAGAAAAAGGAGGTTTCCTGAAAAAGGAGGTCTTACAGTAAAATCTTTTTTTCATAGTGTGAGGTGAACCATGTGACAGTCAGAACTAAGCCAGAGAAAACAATACACCTATCAGTGTATATGTGTCAGTTTACAGACTGCTGCAAGTCTGGTGTAGATGGGACCAGAGTAACTCTAGCCTAATCTGGTTTTATTCTCAGAGACCCATGGTCCAAAGTGTGTGCAAAGATCGCAAAGTGAACTAGTAGAGCATTTTTTAATATTAATTACAAAACTCATTGTCTTAAGCATGCCATCTCAAAAACTAATTTTAAAGCCTCCGTGAATTTTGTCAGCAATTAAAAAATCTGTTCATAAGCAGTCCTGTCGTAAATATGGGTCATAAATTCAGCTCATTGTCATTGAGCTACTCTCAACCAAGCTTAAATTTAATTGGGAAAAACTTTATTTGAATTCCAAGGAGACCCTTTTAAGGCTAAAAAGGTATCATTGAACTGGTTGCCCCCATGCCTGCTGCTGCACGCATATGAAGAGTACTCTATTAATGAGCCCCTACTCTGTCCCCAGTTATAACCATAATTCATGTTTAAAATAAAACCGTATGCATGCATATCTTCATTAATAAAAACATTAATGCTGCTTTTCTCACACAAACAATAAATTGGCTAAATTCTGAAAAGAAATTCTTTTTCAAAGAACTGTAGTGACAATTTCTTTTCCCAGTCTATGTTACACAGTAAGTTTTTAATACTGGGGCAATTCTTTTGAACATTGACTAATAGCATTAATATTTGATTATTCAAAACAATATTATTAAATTTCATCTTTAAAAATGGCTCAGCTAGTAAATCTGTTTAAATTTAAACAATACAAAAGTTTCTGCACTGATACTCACTGAACCAATTAGTCAGGTGAGTATACGTCTGTTCATTCTTTAATGTTTGCTCAAACCGCACCACACACTTCACCGCTGTATACTTTTATACTATATTTTGGCAACATTGAATGACGCTGCAGCGCGGGCCGCAGCACGTCTGTGCTGTCCGAGAGCAGACTGCTTTCCATTACAGCCTGCAACCTGCAGATAGATCATAACACCTCAATCAATCACATTCGGAGGGAATGTCGGCAGTTCCTGCTCTAGCTCATTTTTGTCATAGCCAAGATTGATCATTCTACTGAAATGACTACTGTAACCTGACCATTTCATTTTTTTTCATAAATTACACCATTGTTCAGCAATGTGTTCAGTATCTTATTTCACTTACCTTCTGCATATTTCCAGTCATCTCTTTGATGTGTAAATAAGAACACACCAAAAACTTCTAAATACATTGATTAAACTTTATTAAACATACTTTGAGTTACTGTGCATTGTTGCTATGTACATGCATGAGAAGACACTGTCTGCAAAATAAAAAAACAAAAAACAGTAAGGTATAATATATGCAAACATGCTAAAAGGAATGTAATGATGAGTCTTTGGTTGACAACAAGTTAACAGTAAATGGGTAAAAAAATAAATAAAAGGTACTGCACCTGCATGACAGGGGCAGATTAAGTCAGCTCTGTTTACAGTTAAGCCTGAAGCATCTTGAAACCTGAGTCAGAATGTCAGTATAACACTCATCACTAGGTGGTGGTACACTCTCACTCATCTAGCTGACAATCATGTTCTGGTAGATGGTTTCATGTGCTGTTTCACTGAGGCCCTTGGCTTAAGCTAGGGAAATGTAATGATGAAGTGGCAACAATTTGACTCTGTGATGAGAGCTATGCTAAAAAGAAACTACATGCATACATGAAGACATGGAAAAGTGAAGAAAGGAAAGCAAGCAAAAAAGGGGAGATTTGAACGTTATCATTACCCTCTTCCACATAACTGTGTACTGCAATACAAGACAGTGGAGACCATATCATATCAGGTCTCTTGACCACACTTGGATTTCATGTTGGCCTACACAAACAGCAGAACAAGAAACGGCACAAAGGGCTTATCATAATTTGACACTGGACCTGTAACCTTGACCTGAAAACCGATATCCACAGATATGTAGAATACTTAGTGCAAGGTTGCAGTTCCTACAGAATTATGAAAAGCACACCTCAGACAACCTCTAACTACACCATGTCAGTTAGCCCTCCCACCCTTACCCACTTAAAAGGAGTTTCCCTGTAAAAACAGTCTGGATAATTTGACTGAATAGGGCAAAGTCTCTGCACAAATAATAGCCAAAATACATTCAAATTCATGTCAGAGGACATACATGCTCTGAATAATGAAAGCAAGTAGAGGAAATTAACTGATGTATAAATGGCTAGAGAATGTGATGCATACTGGTGAACACACTTCATCTGAAAGATGACTTTTGTAGTATGTGAATAGACAAATTTCACTGACACCTTCACTGAGAATGCAAAACTGACCATTGCAGTCCTGTGGGCACTTGTGGGAAAACCCTAACTGAAAATGAGAGGGCTGAGTTTGGACTAGAAAACTCTGTGACCTCTTGCCCAGGGAGAAGAGCTGCTATTATCATACTTTCTCACAGCTGGTTGACTCATTTCTGCCTCTGGACAAGAGACTTGGCAATGAATTGCAGTTTTCAGAGTCATAAACGTGTGGTTTGATGCAGTGCTTTTTTCATTTCTATACTATATTCACGAACTTATAATCAAATAATAATCAAAACAGCTTTACATGTTAATACACCCCACCCATTTATGGATCATATGCATGTATCTTTTTAAGCGGTAAACAAAGTTCCCATTGAAAGTAAGCACTGAAGGTGCCAAACTAGAGATGAGTGATCAATTTAAAGATATTACATGAATCCATTGTATGTTTTTTCCAATAGGTTGCAACAGATTCATGGGTCTTTTAAAATCAGAACAACCGGCAACCAATTAATATAAATCACTCTAGGGGGCAGTAGAATCCATTATATCTATCTAGCAGACGCGTGTCCGTACTTTACGGTTTTTACATGCGACATTTATACCGCTGAATGTTCGCTGAATCAAGTCAGGTTAAGTACCTTGCCCAAAGGTACAACAGGCCCACCTGGGAAGCAAACCGAGAAGTTTTGGGCTGCACCTTAGCATTACACTATACTGCAAGCCGGTAGGATATAAAATACTGGTCTGTTCGATAGACACGTTTTCCCGATCATAGGAGAGCGCTTGAAAATCAATATTGTAATTCAAAGGTAAGAGAAGTGGAAAAGTTTAAACACAGGGCTGATCATAAGTGCAGAGCCTATACCATTTTCTATTTACGACAAGGTTGGCCTCCACGGGCTATATGTATAACATTCAATAACTACTGTTTCACTTGAAGGGAAGACTGTGCATATGTAATACAAACTGGTTTTGGTTCTTAGTCGAGTGCCAGATGTGTATCATTAGATAGGTGCTGCACAGAGAGAGGAAAAGCGAAGGAAAGAGACAAGGGGGAGAGGATAAGAGACAGGATCAGAGAGAGAGAGAGAGAGAGAGAGAGAGAGAGAGAGAGAGTAACGTGGAGTGGTTTAAACGTGAATGCGAGACGCTAGTCTTCTATCAGTGTGCACGCGCTGAAATGTACAGCAATAGAGTGCGTGCGCGTCTGGTTGCTCCTGTGTGGAGTGAAAGTATCACCGTCTGAGAAAGGATTAATTTGCTTGGCAGATTGGTTCACATTCAGTACGTTGCATATTATAAAGGGGGAAATTTATATTGGAAAACAAAAGTGGATGTTTTTTGTTTATGTTTTACGTATAGTCTGCCTATGGATTTCCAATATTCATATGATTTTATTAAAAGCTGGGAGTGAGATTTTACAAGTGATTTTTTTAGATATTCAGACGCTGCTATTTTGACTACATTGGACATGGGACCGGGTTGTGGGCTTGGGGTAGCCAGTGCGAGAGGAATTGTGTCTCCCTGAATGAAACCTGGTTTTAGCTACGACGGGAGCTGAGGAACGGACTCGCGCGCAGTGAAGATGCGTTCCAACCGAGGCTTTGTCTTGCTGCTTCTGAATGGGACAACTTGCTTGGTAAGATAGAAGGGGTGGGGTTAGTGTCTATGCTCTCGACAAGACTCATTTGTTCTAGGCATATTTTTATCGTTTAATGTACCTGTACGAATGACTTATTGGCGTGCACAGGTTGCAAGACTACCCTTGCACACTGTTACTGAAGTGTGCGCTGATGCGTCATCCACTACACTTTTGCTGGATTTGTTCATGTAGTTCTATTTAATTCCAAGTTAGAAACCACAGCGCTGCTCTTCAGTCTTAGAGTTATCGCTTCTGACGTCTCACGAAAACGTAAGAGAGGTACCAACTGCGTTTAATGTCCGGTAATTGTTCCTCTTACAAATCAGGAAAAAAACTAAATGGACTACCAGTGGGCACTGACATGTCCTTAAAATAGCTTTCATACCTATCCATTGCATTGTGCTTTTGGTTTTGTGTCTGGTCCGATACTTTGACAGTTCCTTAGGTAACCACAACAGCCTGTACGCAGCATTTACATGTGTATCTGTACGTTCATCTGTTTATTGTTGTCTTTGTTCACAATGATGTGCATAGCTGATTTTATCTCAAAACTCACATAGATTTACTAAACGTATGAAATTACATAGTTTTCATGAGTTGTGAGTGGTCGTGTCGTTTTACCTTTCAACTGTGCCTGAAACCATTATGATTTTAAACAATAGTAATAACACGACTATACTGAGTTGTCATTTAAGCAAATCGACAATATTAATGACTGCAACCTGATCGCCTTAGATGTCAAAGATACGCTGTTACCTTTCTCAACAATTTTATGTCCTTTTAACTGTGGCATGAGCAACATTAAAACTTGATTAACGTAGTCGGTTCCAAGTGGCAGTTGTGGTTAATAAGAGGCTGTGAATGCATTCTCGCACCGCCGGCTGATCGGCTTAATTTTCAATAGCAAGAGACACAAATGTTCCCGCTTTTACAGTTTACAAACAACACATCACTGCTAATAGACATTTGAAAAGCTATAACACGCAACACTATTTTCATAGTAATTTTTATTTGATATTATACCAGTGGTGATCATGTGGGAAAAATAAACGTGAAGTATGTTATGAATAAATCCGCTTTGATTTTATAGTTGGTGTCAGTGCGTAATTTTCATACACTTTATATAAAACGTTTAAAACAAATACAAATACAAATCTGTAACCTGCACAATAGCATTTTAAGTAGACAAAACATGACAAAATATAAGATGTGTTTTTATTATTCCATCTATGGTGCAAGATTGTGTAATTATGTTTCTTTATTCGGGGATATGGCTGAGTATTCATACTAGCATGTCTAGGGAGAATGCATGCCGTAATTACCTTTAGAAAAAGAGAGCATCAAAGCCTCATATAAATATAAGAACGTCATTACTGGTACTTTAAGTACAAATATTTTAACATTAATAATAACTTTAACTTTAATTTTCTGTCCTTTTAAGACCGCCGTCTTCTTCCATTCCCAAGAACACATCTCTGTCTTGTTGGAAAGTTTTAGTTATACCCAAGCGCGGGTAGACGGGACGCAGTCTTTGTTGAGGGATTTAGCTCAGGTATGGCTTGGCATGACAGTACAAGACAAGAGCTAATGATCTAATTATTTTACATGCTCATCAATCTGTCATTATATTTACAATACCCACGCTCGTCGAGCTGTACTGCAGACAATATTGGACAGAGATATGGATAATATAGCAGCCTCGTGACAGTGATAGATGCTACTGTAATTAATCAGTTAATTTTTTATTGCTTTGTATAGCCGTGATTAATGTGTCCCGTTGCGTAATGTTAATTTTCCAACAATAAGACGGAATGCAGACAGAATTTTCCGTCCAGCAAGGCTAAGATTGTATTTGTTTTTCTGATTAGTGATGCATTTAAGGTAAAATCAAATGCTGGTAAGTTGATTTAGATAAATGTAAAGGGGGAGAGACAGGTCGACATATTATCTTGGACATCATAACGCACCTTGCTTTTCTCTGTACATCGCGTTCTGAATAATCTGGCCTGTATGGCCCTGTGTTTTTTCACTGCCAACCTTTCAGGTAGAGCTGGGTACGAATATGCAAATATTCCATTAACTGAAATAAGAAGTGCTCAAGCATTAAAACATTGTCTCTTGAAATGAGTTGTTTAAATAGGTCATTGGACAAAAATTCTGTTTGTACAACACTTTCAAAATAATGACTCTTTAACACCAATATTCTATGAGAATAGGTAATACTTAAGAAACACATTGTATGGAATTTTTTTTTCTTTTTTTACATAAAACATGAAAATGGTAGTAGGACGCATGATTTGAAATGCTAAGATAGTACACCACAAATCAAGTTCTGTCTCTTATATGCAGTCTCTCTTATATGCAGTTGAAGCATACAACCAATTTCATGTTTAAACGAATGTAGGAAAGCAAAAGTCTAGACCCAAGCAGACTACATACCAGCTCACACATGATTTTGCAGGTCTTATGTCCACAGCTGCACAATTTTCTCAGACAAACAATGCTAAAGACATTTTGTATTATGAGTGTTGTCTTTATCTTGTGAGCTTCTAAAAAATGCTACAAATCTCTCATTCTGCTTGTCTCATTTTATCATCATGTGACAGTATTAGCCTTGTGGAAAGAGTAAGAAAATTAGGGCAGTGTGCTACAGTATCTTACCACCATGGTTATACTGATAACCATCACCAGAACCAATGTAAGTCTAGACTAACACCCTTAATGCAAAAAGCAGGCTAGGTTTCCACCCTCTTCAGTGGCTGTATCAAATGGGGTTGAATATGTCCTAATAGTTTTTAGCGGTGAATGGGCTGTTTTTTTGTTGAAGCTTAGAACAAGTATTTCCAAATGCTGTAAAAGTATAAAGCATTGTTTCTAGATGTCTGTTATAGATTCCATTTAAGTTTATACGGGAAATATTGTTCATTACACCTAAGTGAATTTATGCCCTCACATTGGTGATTGTTTTATGTTTTCAGTATGCAAGGTTATATTTAATTAAAAAAAACCTTCCATCAGCTTGAAAATCCCTGAAAGACATTCTTTTCAGTTTTGAATGTTATTTATTGATATTATTTTTAACAAATGTTTTTCCATTAAATTTAAAGCAATTAAAAATAGTATTGAAAGTAAGAATAACATTACATTTGTCTGTCCTATGTTTAAAGCCACTTAGAGAAAAGTGATGCAATATACCTTGCCAGGGAAAATGTCCTCACTTGGAGCCTGGGTCTAGGAGGCTTGTTGTTTCTCTGTGTGTCATTAATTTTTGCTAATGCAGATTTTCCCATTCACTCTCATGAAATCTGTGAGTCTTTTCAAAAGTGAACCTGCGCAAGTGTTACCCACACCTCTACTGTAGTGGGTCGAGTGAAAATGAACCACTTGCCGATGAGCAATTACATGAGAGGCCATGACATGTCACAATAACTCTCAACCACGAGGCAAGAAGTATCATAGGTATATTTAGATAATTTATCATGGGATTGTCTGGAAATCATTCCAATTTACAATGCATTATTATGGACATTTAATATCAGGCTACGTACATTTTCATTTTAATAAAATTAAGAATATGTAAACTTAATTAAACAACCTCTAGAAAACTGTTGCCTGACTAAAATGATAGTATCTTGACCTGTCATCTTTGACCTTGTTGTTTGTGAGCACAAGCCAGTGTTTGTTTTGTCAGCCTATGAAGAGATTTAAACACCATTGTTACAAGATAATTTGGGCAGGCTTCTTGATGCAGTTTAATTAATGCAAATGCAGATTATTTAATTAAATGATTTGTATAATTAGTCAATGTTTATTGTTTAAACTGCATTTCTTTTATGGTCAATATTGCTTAAAAATGTTACCTTAAATCGAATCACTGATGATTAACATTTTATTTTTAGATTTTGGCATTAATGGCTTTTTGATGCATGGAAAGTTTCTGGCTTTAAGAGATTTCAGTATCGACTAGTTAAGCATGTTTGGATTTCATTTTCCTGATTAATTTGGCTCAGTGCATTTAAATTAAGAAACACCACCACTGATATCCAGTGTGGCTAGATGCATGGCTGGTTGTACATAATAGCAGGAAGACATGTTTAAATCATATGTTAGATCATAAAGTGAGTATATCCGATGAAGCACATTAGCGGAATAAATGCAGTTATGCTCAGTAAAGTGTTTCCTTTAAACAGTTAGGCTAAAGAATGATTGTTGACTGCCTGACTGACTGACTTTTTGTGCTGATCCCATTTAGATCTGACAGAAACATTCAGATGTAGACACTGAAACACCCGCACCATTTAAACCTAAAGTGGGATGTCACAATCCATTCGTGAGTCCTTGTTGGTTTTATTCCATCCAGTTCCCCTATGGCATAATGACTTAATCAGCTGTGTTCATCTAATAGCTACAGCAAGACCGGGTTCATGACAGAGAAAGGATCTTTAGCTGAGGGAGGCAGTTTAAATAAAATACTGAGTCTGACAGCCAAAACACTGGTATTTTATGTAGAAAATTAGAATCATAACCTACTCTTGCACCCCTCTTATCTTTTGTAGATGGAACTGAGTGGAGTGATGCAAATCAGTGAAACACAGTCTCCAATAAATTAATATACAAAGAATATTGCAGTATGTTGAGTGACATTAACATGGCTCCCTATACATAAACCGATATACTTAACCTTCAGATTCATATAACCTTCATTCCTCGTGTGCATAAGTATACCTCATGCAGAATATCTTGTATAAAGGATGTGCAATTGGCTGTGAGGAACTTTGTTATAGTGAGATCATGCTCATTTTAAGGTCACAGAAAAGAATTAGGACTTATTATAATGATTACAGTGGAGTGGTTGTCAGGCCTTTCATGTGTGAGGAATACATGTTCTGAACTGCAAAAATTTGGGCAAGGCTCTAAACCTGAACTGTTGCTGTACATCCCCTAGCTGAATAAACAATGTACATCACCCCTGAATCAGCTGCGGGGAATCAATAGTAATTCCAATATTGATCTTCAACACCCGCTTAGATGGTGAAACACTCAGAACTTCCCAAAGAATAAATGCAGTAAATAACTCTGGTAGGAACAGAATATTACTAATTTGCCATGCTTTGCCCTGTCAGAAACTCTTTGACTCATCCCTCTTGGAAAAGCAACACTATCTTCACGGTCAGTGGCCTTGTCCACCAAGATTTATCCAATTCTTTGGATCTCAAGGCATGAGTAAAGCCCCCTGAAAATCTACTCTCAAATATCCCCATGTCCTGTACTATTACATAATCATCACTGGTACTCAGGATAAATCACTTTTTAATGTTGATTGTCATTGTCGTGACGCAAGTGGACATGGCAACATGACGAAGTTCTGTCCACAGAGAGAGGGGGACAGAAGCAGTCTGCACGAACCTGTTTGACCTTATTCAGTCTCCTCCAGAACCACAGTAAAAGAAAATTCCCTTCGCAATTCAGCAGTGTGATTCAAAGTGTATGGTACATGACATCATCACCCTTCTCCTTGAGACAAAACAGCAAGAATATTGGGCTGAAAATATTCTCCATGTTGTGTGTGACATTCATCCTGGGAAATTCTGAATACTCAATGGACCTATAGTGTTAGCTGGAATTTTTTGTCTGAGAGAAAAAGAAACAGAAACAACGAGACACATATTACTGTTGAGTGCAGATTGGATAGGAATTTTAAGCCTGTGATCGACCCAAGCCCAAGAAAAGATAAACTGACCCAAACCCGAGCTTGATGAGCATTTTTTTTTAATTTGCTTGACTGATCCAAGAAAACCTAAATTTGTTTAAAATGCACATATATGGTCCTGTCTGACTTTCAAAAATGTAACAAATGTTACATCTTTATGTGTAAGAAGGAGAGAGAAAGCCATAGAGTGTTTAGGGAAAATAGCCTGCCACTTTCTAACTTGTCAGAACTCAATACTGTGAGGCTCCAGAAACACCAGACCTGGTATTGTTTGCTAGGTAGTCACAAAAAGCAAATAACTCTACGCTTAAAGTTTGCTGAGCTTACCAACTAGTTAGCTTGCTAGCTAAGCAGTAGGTTATAAACTTCATAAAGCACAAAACTGAAAGAAAAAAAATTAGACGTCCACTCCAGAGTGCAAACATGATATCCACATTCAAAAGGTCGGCTAAGATTAAAACAAACATCCCAGAAGCTTAACTGGAAGAAGATTGTATCTTACTGATGAATAGTGGTCCAATCTGTACTTCCTTCAAATTTCATCCTTGGGGTAGTTACATGAACTGACAATATCAACTGGAATTTACTTCCAAACTGACAGTTTACTGATCTGGTTCATTACTACAACTAGCCCCAGCAATAACAGCTTTCATCTGATTGCATCGGCATCCATTTTGCTTACTAGCTGTGCTGATAATACTCGACTTTGGTGTCTGCTGTTTTTTCCCTCCAAAATGACACATGATGCAAAGGCTTGACGTGAAGATGATATGAAACAATTTAACTAAATTTAAAAGAGTACACTAAATTAGACCTAAATTTCACACAAACACATAAATAACCCTAAATAATATCCAACCTGACCCTAGCCCAAAACATCCTGAGCTCAGCCTCTACCATAGGGCACTGTTGGTCTTGGGTCAGGTGCTAGACCTCTGTATCACTGAACAGACTCACAAAACAAAAGGCTTATTTCACTGAACCAACAACATACAGGAGGTAGTGTCAGAGAAGAACATTTCTGAGAGAACATTCTCAAATGTTCAGCCTGTCCATTACTCACATCCTCACAACCTCTCTTTTCCCCTATTACCAGAGTTGGCTAAACTTTGTCAGTCTAAGAACAGAAGTGTCTTCTGTTCCTTGATTCGCCAAAACACTAGATTACTTCACGGGAGCAATGACTGGGCATAATTTGATCAGAATAAACATGATTTGAAGATATGCGGTGGTGGTGGTGCAATGGGACCAGCAGGATTGCTCTTTTCCAGGAAAAATGCTGGCCAGACCAGAGCGATCCATTTTATGAGACACCTGTGGTTAGCGAGCAAAAGGAAGCGCTAAAGCAATGAGTGATTGGAGGGAGAAGTGCCTAATGGGACCCAGGAAGGCTCTGCTCAGACCGTAAATCTGTGTACAGTATGCGTAGGCACATCCCATTCTGCCGCCAGAGAACCCGCTGCTCCCTGGGCTCCCAGCATCCCTGGCTGCTCAGTTCGCCGGATTGTGAAATTGCACCAAATGTGAGAGAGCACAGGTACGGCACTCTTCATCCTTACAAAGAATTTCCAATGGGAGCGTTACATCACCTACCCCCCATGAAGGGATGCAGTCCTGGTTGTCTATGCACTAAAATGGAAGCCGCGGTTTTCTCTTGATGGTTCTGTCATTGCTGTGGGTGGCATGTTGCCTAGATCTGATCGTCTAAGTATTATGCATTAGCTTTCACCTCATGTGATAACTTACAGCATGGTGTGTTGACAGGCATTTCAATGGGTGTGGTTTTCATGGGGGCAGCTATTGGGCATAGCTGTTATGTCATGAGATGCCCCTCCCTGGGGAGGCCTTTCCTCTATGTCTCCTTAGTTATCAAGTGTCTATGTACCTACCACAAAGGATGAGATGAAGATAAAGGGCTGTCATAGTGGCATGTATGGCACAGAGCAATCACACATCTTCAGGTTCCTGTTTGTTAATAGCATCAGCTGTTGCGCTGGAAAAAATTAGCTAAAAGCATCAAAGGTGAAGTTCTGGATTTGTCAAATAGGCCTTTAAGAGAAGGAGCCCTATATTGGTAGTAGATATCCGCTGTTTGTCTGATTTCAGACAGTAGTGTACACCTTGCTCTCCATTAGAGGGGGCATGTTGTCTACAGCAAGCTGCAAGCAGCGTCTTGAATCTGTGCAGACTGGAGTAAGCACAGGGCATGTGTGGGCATTTTCAGCTGTCTGGCTGCTCTGAGCTGACCTTTGGCTCACTCTGAAGTACAGATGATCATCACAAAGGAAGCCCTCTGTCTGCTGTCACTGACAAGAGGTTGGGCAAAATGAGAAATTTTAACAGGGGCACCCTTTCGCTGGAGGGTTGTGTCATCATCTGCTGTTACACATCAGTTCCACAGTCACGCCACATTGCTGTGATGTGAAGAAATACGTAAGTGCAGTATAATAAAATACACATGTAGTCCCCTTGAAATTGCCTTCAGTTTTCTGTCAAAATCATCTGCATCAGCTGCTCTGAAGATGTGCAGATATGGACCCTTATATCAGCATGAAGGAGCCTGAGAAGCACACAGAAATGAGGTAATGGGGAATTCTGGCTTAATCCACAGAGTATGAAAACTTCCTGAACACACAGGATAGAAATACATTAATTTGGAGGTGATGGGGAGGCTGAAATGTAAGGAGTATAGGCACCTTTTCCTCTAGCAGCTCTTATGAGAGGGTTTCTCCTGTCAAAGAAGTGGTGTGGTGCAGTGGTGTTGGATCAACCAAAACACTGAACCCAGTTTCCCATGTGTTCTCCACCTAGGTGTCCGACACTATCTTTCGGCACAAACAGAAAACACAAAAGATGGCACCATGTGTTGTGCCCTTTGTCTGTTCCTTCACAATACTAATAGGTAATCCATGGCCCTTTTAGATGTGGCAAAGTGGAGAGAAGCAGTGAACTGAGATCTAGTGGGATCCGGAGCGTGATCCTTTCCAGGCTTGTAACAAGGGGGCTGATCCACTAAAAACCTGCCCCCACTGCACAGAGAGGCCTCCCACAAGCCCCTTCAAGCCTACATAAATTATGCATTAAAGTCAAACAGCTTGTTTCTTGTGAAATTACCTTTTTTCTCCCAGCTATCCAATGGAATAATTAGTCAAAGGGCAGCAATTCTCTGGTTTTAATCACCTAATAAAACAAGAAATCACCCACCATGAGCAGATTAGGTCTGGCTCTGGGAAAAAAGCCGCGAACACATCACAATTTGCAAAGAACTTGAGCCTTTAATTAAAAAATTGATGTCATACCAGAGAAGCAAATTTCAATTTAAAGGCCAGAGGAAACAGAATTGTTACAGAATGCATAAGCGCAGGCTTTGTCCACTTTACTATCATAATCATGCATATATGTGAGTAGAAATAATGATTTTTTTTTTTAAATGAGCCATTGTAAGGAGGTCCTGTAGTGCATTTAAGTCTGCTTTAGGTGGTATTATTACATATTGATTACCACCAGCTTTCATGGGAAGCACACCATCTCTGTTGGGTGTTCACATTCTCCAAAATCGATGAAGTGTTGGAATGTTCTTTAAGCAATGAAGCTAGACATATTTTTAGGGTCAAAGTGAACTCAACATTTCTTTTTAAATCAACATAACGTGTTGCAAGGTCTCCTGTCAATTCTAGTTATTGCCAATTTACTGGGCTTGCTGTGCTTGTGCCACATTCACCCTTCTATCCACTACCTCTACTGTTCTTCTTACCACAAGATATACAGGGTCTGTTCTCATTATCGATGAGTGAGTCACAATTACAGTGAATGGAAAGACCCATGGAACCAACCTCCCCTACTCACTCAGGAACATTATGAGTGAGACAGCCTTTGCACTCTGACCAAGCCATGTGCTGGTGTTGATGGCATCAGGATCCACAGGGACTCAGAGATCCACGTTGACTCGTTACACAGGATAACGGAGGGCAGCTAACTCCCACTGAGTGTCATCCAAACACATTTTTATTTTACCTTCAGCCATTTGACTAAATTACCAGGACAATAAAAATGTGTATTTATTTAGCGCGGAGGCATTATCCAGGGCAACCTTTAACAAGGCCATCAGTTGATATGAAAGCATCATTTGCCATTTACAGTCAGGCACAGTTCTCACTTGTTTTATTGACCCAGGAAAACCCATTAAAGCGCTAAAACATCAGAAATTCTCATCCTGTGCTGTGAGTGATGCCTCAGTCTGCCCTAGTCATGCAGTTAGTCAATCCTCTACTCTGTTTGGCATCCAGACGACAACGGTAGGTGCAGTCTGTCATTACCTGGTGCTTACCTCTGCAATAGGGAACTAGTGGTAAAGCACTCTTAACACATATTGTGTTGTGTTTCCTTTCAAATTCCCATGTAAGTACCTGAAGTTAAGGAGTGTATGAAGAGATCTAAAATGCAAACTGCCTTTTGAATTGACTACTTGGGTAAGGGAAAGGAGTACTGCTCTTTACCTTACAGAACAACTGAAGGCAGTATGTGCAGCTGGTCCCTGAATCTTTTAAACGCACTCGCTTGTTATATGATGATTTCATATTTCACAAAGCACATCAAAAGACTCCCTTTGTTTTAAAGGTACCATATTTGCAGTTCTAAAGATCTACATAATAGGCTAAAATGTAGGGTAGAGTAAGCAAATCTTAACTGTATTTCTCAAAGTGGAACGTTTGGAGATCCAGGTGGGCAGCTCTGGGGTAACGGGGCATCCCACAGAGGGCACCATGCTGTGCCAGGAATTCTAACAGATGCAAAAAACCTTCAGGCTGGTACCTCTGGGAGAAAGGAGAACAGCACATTTGTCATTGCAATTGTAATGCATGGCATGAAATCTAAATGTCTGCATTGATTAAAATCAATATGCTTGCTGCTGCTAATTTTTCACTCATTGATAATAATGAATTGTCACATTAAAATTTAAAAGATATTCAGGTAAGGTGAGGTTTCTTATAGGAGCTACTACATATGCCAAAATTATTGAATCTTAATCTTAATTTTCACTATAAACCTGTTGAATTACTAGTCTAGTGGAACAAATGTCTGATCAAACCTCACTAAGAGTCCACCTACTTACTTACTTCAATTCTGAAGGCCTTATCACAGAGCATAAACTGCATCTGATTACCGTTTGAACTCAGACTTTATTGTTCTGTTAATATCACACTTTCACAACCACTCCACCCTATGAACTACTGTACTGTTAACACTAGTAGCGAAGAGTTGTTTAACTGCTAATAGATATTCAACTTCAAGTAATTTCCCATTACTCCCACTCTTTACAAAGACAACACTTAGCCGAGTTGACTTTTTTTTATCTTTTGCTCCCTCACTGTCGTCTCTGGCAGGATCTAATAGTCTTTTGCTCTGGTTGATTGGGTTTTTTTAATTGAAACATCAAAAGCCTTAACTGAACACAGTTGTGGTCATTGTCCCCTGTCTTAAAGTTATAATTGCTTCCCCACCCAAGTGGACATCAAGGCTCAAATAATTCCACCCACAAATAGCCTGCGCTAGGTCATAGTGGTGTTGACCATGATTTGCATACATAGGTGTGAGTCCTGAAAAAAGTTTATATGTATGCCTTTGATGTGAATTAGAGTGGTGTGTATGTGTGTGTGGATGGCATGTATGCATGCATGCTTGTGTGCTTGTGTTTCTATGCCGCTGGTTGGGTGAAACACCTCACAAACACCTATATCTGGGAAAAGAGTTAATATCCTCATGGCTGTGGAGGTGTCTGGACTAGATTCTGAACTCTACTGAGTTCATTTAATTTTAATTGTATCCTGAACTTCCAATTGCCAAGGGTGCTATGAATGTATATGAATAACTCCAAGCTATAAACTCACATCAGTTCACAAATTCAGTTCCAAAGGAAAATCAATTTTGGAGCTACAAACATATACACATATATTAGTACATACACACTCATTTATATCCATTCTCATGAGTTTATAATTCATATTGCAGTCTCTAACTCGCTATTATTACTTTTCTCCCTTCCAGCAAAAAGCAGAAAATAGATATAGAGTCAATAATCTCTGGCATATAATCCTTCATGTGGTCTCTCTTTGTCTCCCTTCCTGCTCTCCTTGCTCTCCCCCCAGTTCGCTCTTGGGCAGGAAGACCCTTCCCTGGGACACAAAGACACCCCAAGTGAGCAGCCCAAGACAATGGGTGTCCTAGGAGGGCAGAGCCTCTCACCCCTGGGACGTTGGATGTTGCACACTAAGAGCCGGGCAGCCAACACCACAGCGCTGGAGCTTCCATACCGCTCCCCAGTGCCCTTCTCCAAGCAGGAGTTCTGGGAGATGTTGGGCAGCGACCTGCGGCCAGACGCCAGCACTTCACGTGTGAAGCGCCGCCCCATCGTCAAGACGGGCAAGTTCAAGAAGATGTTCGGCTGGGGCGACTTCTACTCCAACATCAAGACGGTGCGGCTCAACCTGCTGATCACCGGCAAGATCGTGGACCACGGCAACGGGACTTTCAGCGTGTACTTCCGCCACAATTCCACGGGCCAGGGCAACATCTCCGTCAGCCTGGTGCCGCCCGTCAAGGCGGTGGAGTTCGACCTGGAACGCCAGAGCGTGGTCTACCCCAAGGACTCCAAGATCTTCAACTGCCGGGTTGACTACGAGAAGGTAGACCGTAACAAGAAGACCTCGCTCTGCAACTACGACCCGTCCAAGACCTGCTTCCAGGAGCAGACACAGAGCCACGTCTCCTGGATCTGCTCCAAGCCCTTTAAGGTCATCTGCATCTACATCTCCTTCTACAGCACAGACTACCGCCTGGTCCAGAAGGTCTGCCCTGACTACAACTACCACAATGAAATGCCCTACTTGCCCTCTGGGTAAAAGTGTTGGGAGAGGGGGTATAAAGGGGTGGCCAGGGGCACTTTGTGGGGAGCAGCTGCAGCATTAGGAGCAAGGGGACTCTCAGAAGGGCTTGGGGAACTACAGAGCAACTTTTTCCCCCGATACACTGAAAAATTCAACTCACAGACGTTTCCTGTTCTAATGTGCCCAAAACAATTTATTTATTTGTGCGTTTTTTAGTTTCTGTACTTTACATTATTTTAAATATCATATACACATCTTCCTATCTCTGTAAACCTGCCAATCAATTTTTGATTATTCTTCAGCAATCTCCCCACAGTAACCCTTCAAACACTCTTACGCCAAAAATGTGCTCTAGCCATTTTTGCCTGCCCCCCAAGTAGCTGCATCATTAGCTGCATAAAGTTCTTCTGACCCCTCTTAATGCCCTGGTTTTCACCTCTGAGCATGGATAACACCTCTTCACACTTCAGCAGACATATCTGGCCAGTTCAAGGGTGAATCCTTTGTTTATTTCTGTAAAATTTAGATCTGATATTTTTTTCACACACATTCCAAAAATGAAGTCCACAAATATTCATAACAGAGTGCATATAAATAGAGCACTCAGAGCTGCCAAGGTCTGAGAGGCAAGAATGGGAGGACTTATTTCTATTGAACAATAGGTGCTCTAATTCATTCTGTCCTACCCCTCAATATACTAGGAGAATTCTGAAAGGTATCTGAATTAAAACAGTGAAGAAAAACGAGGTGTAGAGTTTTAATTAAGCTGCACTCTCACTCTATTGTGCTCTCCGTTTTACAAGATCTTGCGATAGCAAGCCTGGTTTCTATTAAAAAGAGATAAAACTTTGTTGTAATCAGTTAGACTTCCTGATGTGAAACATCTCCTACCTCCATTTGTGTGAGGATAATATTCTTCCCTTGGAAATTACAATGTGTCATCACTAGTGTCAGACATACCAGTTACTCTGATGTTTCTTATATATATATTTATTCTTATATATTTACAAACAATGTACACAACAACTTGATTTGGGTTATATGCATCTGAGTCTTCTGCAAAATGTTAATACAAACAGATTAAGAAAGAACTTAACAATAATTATGAATTGAACGCCATGACTACACACTTAGATCACCACTATCATGCTCCCACTTGAGAGCACAGATCCTACTAAACACTAGACACACAGCAGGCCACACACAGAGAAATGCAATCAAACTGCAGCTGAATAAGGGTGGCTGGGAGGGAAGGGATCAGCCAGACAGCTTCCTTATTAACAGTGTGAGGTCATCATTAGCTGTGCTCCTCCTCTCTACTGACCTCTACTGACCTCTGACCCTTCATGAGCAGGAAAAAAATAAATGGGGAACTAAAAAACTAAAGCAGTTTTGCGTAGCTGGCACCAAGCCAGCCTCTGAACGGCAAGAGAACCAAGGAAGGGATTTACAGGCCAAGTCGAACCCGGTCTCTCACAGTTCAAGGGCAGTAAGTGCCTAAGCCCACACCTCTCTGTGGGCAGCTATTAAGCCTGGGCAGAAAGGTTCTGAGTGTTCCTTTCATCGTTCAGTTTCAGAGGAAAAGAGAAGGAGACTCACAATGCCACATGCATGATTCTGTGGACCATGAAAAAGTACATTAACGTGTCTGATAGTTTTCTCTTTAAGGGAAGGTTGACTCCTTAAAAGCCTTTATGGGCTCATCATAACTGACATGTCCCTTACCTCAGAGAAATACACCAGCCCCAATCCCAATGATTCCTGAAGGACCATCATGAAATTATCAAATCGTCTTTTTGAAATAAAGCAAACTATTGGCACACAAAACCCAGTTCTCTTTTCCAATTTTAAATTAAATTAAGTCTTTTTATGCCAGTTCATACTTCCTTAACTGTTCATCTTGCTCTTCTTTCCCAATGACAGTTTGAAAATATAATGATTAAAGTAGCCATGCTGGCTGACTGTATGCTGTTATAGGCCTTCAGTGATAGTAATGCTGTGCTGTGCACTCTCAGTAGAGAACAGACCGATCACTGACACGCACAAAGAGAAAGAGCTGGTGAAACAGGGGTGGGGGGAGGCCTGCTCCGATAATGCTTTGGGAATTGGGTTTCTCTCTTTTGTTTCACTTGACATGATACAATTATGGAGCAGAATAAAGCAGGCTGCCACATTGCCCTCCCTCCGGTACCACTGGCCATCCTGCCCTGCCGCTGAACCCGGCTCTAGGAGCACCATCCACCCCCCACTCCTCTTCTTTGGTCCATGTGGGACTCAGACTATACAGGGAGCAAGAACAAGGCAAAATAATCTCCCTTGGATTAGAGATATGGATTACTCATGTTCGCTCACCCACACACACATGCACACACACACACGCGTGCACACACACACACATTTACATGCGTACACTCATACATATTCATGCAAATACACATATTACTTTCACTTTCCAGGTTTAATCCAGTACAGTCAGTCACTAGAGATGTCTGTCACTACCTGTCCTCTGTAATGACCCTACCTGGCAAATTAAATGGGTGGGCAGTCCATCTCAGTCCAGATCTACCCCATTGTAAAGGAGTTTAGTGGATGTGGTCTTCTCATGGCAGAACTGGGTTCAAAGTGGCGTGCATGTGGGGGAGCTGTCTAGTTAAGTCAGGAGCATGGGAATATTTTAGGGGTATAACCTTTAGACCATGACACATGACTCCAGTTTCAACTACCCTCAGCAACAAGGCACAAAGAGGCTACACACCACTGCTCGTCTCTAGAGTCGGGAAACTCCTCTTTGTATCACCCACATTGACCCAAAAACTGGAACTGTAAAGTGAAGACGTCTGGGTAATTCTGGGTAATCCTCCCACCCCTTCCACAGGACAAGTCGAGCAGGACAGCGATCATCAGTGCCCCCCCCCCCCATTCAGAGGGCACATCCCTGGGGTGGTGGGGATGGGAGCACTGGGCACAGGTTCATTGTTACTGGCTCCACCACAGATATTCTGCCTTTCAGAGGTGCAGGACATTGCTGTTCAGTTCAAAGCAATACAAGAACAGTGCTGTACCATCTCATATGAACCCCCCGCCCTTGGTTTGGATTAAAGTTCTATTGAAAAGTCCATCATATTGCTGTGTTTTTATTTGGTAGCTTGTTTGTTCCACGCAGTACCATCTTGAGACAAACTACTGATAGAGGTCACTGGGGTTTTACACGCACATCCAATTTGGAATCAGTACATGGAGGTATTATCCTTTCAATCCTAGGGCAATGGGTTCCATTCTTATTTCTTGTTTTGTTTAGAGAATGCGACAGGTAGAAAATGAGAAAATGCTCTTGACTTTGTCATACAAGCAGACTCATATCCCAGCACAAGGGACGAGAGATGAAGATGTGACAAAAAGTTAAGATGATGGCTACGGGAGGAAGAGGGAGAAGCAGTTAGACAGGGAATCGTCCACATCGAGACAGTGCACTGGCAGCCACAGCCCGTGAATTAGATTTTTTTTTAATTTGCCTCCATTCCTCTTGCCTTTTTAAGATGTAATTGACATTAAGTCTGGTCATCTTCTTAATTAAATCCCAGACAACAGTTAATGAGGAGATGAATTCACACATTCAACTCACTACATCCCTTTAAACAAGATCGATCACGGCATGGCTGCTGGCACCCACCCGCCCCCTTGTTCCCATAAAAGCACAGAGCCTGCCTCAGGATAACCTTGCAGAAAGCAGAAGGAAAGAAGACAAGAGGATGAAGAGAAGCACAATCTGTAGTCAGATTCATCCAAACGTGTTAACTTAAGGGATAGTATTGTCTGAGACTGTATGAGGGATACAGATCAGTTGACTTTGGATGTTTTTTTTTTGCCTGGAAGAACCAACAGGAATGTAGAGCATTACTGGCCTGGCCATTGTTTTAAGGGACATATTAACATAAAAACTACTAAACTTGAATATGTGGGCACTGATGGGGGTTCTTTATTATAAGCAATGAATTCAAGATAAAGGATGCAGAGCAGATTAAGGCCCAATCTAAATACAGTCTTTGTCCTAAATCTTATGCAAGAAATACATTACTTTTCAAATTTCTTGAACATTTAAGTTTTGTAGTTTTCAAAAGTAATAAAAGATGTGTAAGAGCCATATAAACAAAACACCTCATTTAATTCATTTCCAAAAGTTAAGGGAAAGTACACCATGATTAGAAGAGAAATGATGAGGCTGAGAGACCCACTTCAGATTTCACAATTTTCATTATAACAGCATTATGCTCCATGTTCCTCTTTATTATAATCACGTTATCAGGCAACATTATAACAATAACTTTGTCCTAACTAATTTTTCAATGTTCAAGAATTCTTCAAATGGTCATATTTGTGTACTCTTTAACATATTTTAACATATATACATATTCAACATTGTATACCATTTAACTATTTAACAATAGCATAATTATGAGCAGTTGCATAATGCTAATGACTGTGATGAAAATGCTTATATATGCTTCGAAATTACAAGGTCTGAGGCAAAATTATTTGTCTCAAACTCCACAGTTTTACCACAGAGCTTTATTTACCTTACATATTATAGCAACAACAAAACTGCATTTCAAGTCATTTAAGCATTTTTAAATTATGTATTTAGATTCACAAATAGTACTTCTTCACTTCACAGGGGCAAGAACAGGCCAGCAGTGGATTAACTGCCACATGCACATCTTCCAAATAGATTCTCACTTCCATTTCTTACAATTGCCTTGAATTTACTGCTGGGTTGAGAAGATAGATGTGACATGAAATTGCTCAGAGTGTTATGGGTAGGATGCTTGACAAAAAAGAGTATTGATTTGAATGTTTGCATTTCTATATCCTGACTCAGTAAATACATTTTTTACTGTCACTTAATTTCAGTGTCATAACCATTATCATCATCATCATCATCATCATCATTATCTTATCTTCAATCATTACTACCAAAGCACTTGAAGCCAAATCTATTGTAGGTTTATATGTTTTTCACCCCTAGCATGGTGGGAATGTGCAGTCTTGAACAAAGAAATAGATGGAAATTTCATTATAGTCCACATTCCTAGGGGAAGCAATTATTCCGCTGTTACCTGGAAACCAACCCTGTCCAGAGGCAAACGCTAATATATTCATGCACATTGAATTCAAATATACTTTCTAATTTTGTGTGGTCACAGAAGACACACAATCTACACGGGCACTGTAAGTGGTTTCATGTTTCGGCATTTTAATGATCTGGCCTCCCACCGGTTTTGGTGCATCTGGCTGAGACAACATATTAGAACCATCAGTTTCGGAATTCCTCATCCTTGGTCTAGACAACAACACAGCCATTCACGCTAAATGAAAGACAAATAAACATTAATAACAGATATCTTTTAGGGCTGATATTGTGAAAATGTCTGTCTGAACTGCTTTGTTGTTCAGTGGGATTCCCCATGTTTTCTTCAGTCCCTATCAAAAAAAGTAGAGGGAAAGGAGGAAGGGTACTGGAGACAGAATGACCAATGAGAAGGAAGAGCTTTCAGGCAGCAGTGGAGGTAGGACAAATGATACTTCCTAATCTTGTTGCTAATTGAAATTCAGTGTTCATCAGCCCCATATTGCCCTAAAGCAATTAAATAAACACAGTTTGCACACTGGTCATTAGACAATGGAGATAACCTACAGCAGCAATCAGATGAACCTTTTACCATTTGAAGCTGCAAAAACTGCAGGAACATAGTGTGCATTTTGGTATTGCTTTCTTCAACATGGTAAGGATTTACTTAAGATTTAACGGGATATTTCAGTGCAACTGCCTGAGGTGGATGTCAGCTCCACATTTGCGATTCCGATCACAGTAATACTTTCTATGACAGGTCCTACACAAGGATCATAATGGGCCTATGTAAGCACTCATAAC
Organism: Megalops atlanticus; assembly: GCA_019176425.1. Taxonomy (NCBI): domain Eukaryota; kingdom Metazoa; phylum Chordata; class Actinopteri; order Elopiformes; family Megalopidae; genus Megalops; species Megalops atlanticus. The sequence goes on along the minus strand of CM032875.1, from coordinate 40,178,413 downwards.
ATTTACATTTACGTTTAGTCATTTAGCAGACACTCGTATCTTGAGCCACATACAAAATGCATAACTTATTCATTAGCAGTATATAAACCTTTATTAATACTTAGGCAAATTGACCAAGGTTTATATTATATTATATTATATTATATTATATTATATTATATTATATTATATTATATTATATTATATTATATTATATTATATTATATTAGGTATGGAGGTATTGCCATATCAAATCAGAATATCATCCAGATGTCATGGAAGGTATTTCGGTTAGTGAAACCATGATACTATCTGTTTGTGAATAGATATTTCTGCACCACTATTTGTCATCACCAACAAGAATTGTCTGTCCCAAGACTCACATTCCATATAGACAGAGACATCATACATTCTACAAAACTGATACAATACTCATTCAAATGCCTGACTCTGCCAGAATTACAAATTCACATAGACTGCCATGGCTTAGGCATTTAGACTGAGTGACAACCACAAAGGGAGGAAACATCTTGTGGCCTTGGTTGACAGTATTTGCATTCTGTATTATGGAACCAAAAACACGCTCTTGAGGGTACTGATGGGGCAGGACATGGATTTATTCAATTACACAAATCAAAGATCAACAGGGGATCAACATGTTAAACCCACAACGACTTGAATATTGGAGAATTTACACATTTTCCATTCTGGACATAACTGATTACCTTTCTGTTCTGTATATAAAGGACATAATATTTACAAAACCATTTTCCTGAATGATCTGTATTATATTGCACAAACATATTGTTTAGACTACAAAGACCTCAACTAATTGAGGGTGAGAAGACTGAGATTAAAATTCTTCATTTTGGTTTCAGCCTCAGGTGGGAATATTGTTGTACCCAGTGGCTTTCTGCATAATTTAAAACCCAGTTGTGTAAGTCAGGGGCATGTAAAACTTTCTATTTCGTTGGAAGTAATTCTGCAGCTTAGATAAGGATTGATTGAAATGATCAATGCAGAGTACAATGGAAGGAACTGGTGCAGCTGCAGAAAGGTCTAATGCCATCTATGCCAGATCAAATAGAAACAACAATGGCTTGACAAAAAACATTTAACAGTTTCAAGATGAAACTTTCTCACACTCTCGCTACTTCCAGTTCTACCTTTTTTTTTTAGTCCTCTTTTCTCATTATTGACTAAGAAATACACAAACCAGAAGGAAAAAAGCTTCTGTTGAGATGATGTCCCATACCACCTAAAATGGATCTGAATCTTATTGGGAATGTGTCCTTCAAAACTGCAACCTGCTCCCTATCCTGCTCTCTCTCTTTCTCCTCCTCCCTCCCACTCTCTTCTCTTCCTCTCCACTCTGTTTTTTTCTTCTTTTTTTATGCTGACAGGCTTTCTCACTCAAGCAGGGCCCAAACTGATAACAGCCGTGTTCTGGGGCCGGGGCCGTATATCGGAGGGATCTGTCCCCGTCTCCACATGTGTTTCCTAGAGCTCATTATCAGCGCCTCCAAATGGGCTTCATCAGGAACGCTGCAATGTGCCGACTCAGCAGCACCAACAACAGGCCTCGCCAGCCGGAGCATCGATCAATCTTCATTTTCTCGCTTTCTGCCTTTGTTCTTCCTTCTCTTTTATACGCCTAAATTTTCTCTCCAAATTGAATTGAGCTGAACTTTTTTTTTTTCAGAAACAGGATATTTCTTGTTCAATTTTGATCATAGACAGGACTTCAGAGATTGAAAGTGTCCGCTTGCTGATGGTACGAATAGAAACTGAAACTGTGCTGGTAGATGGTGGAGATGGAAGTCACGTACCTGAAGACATATCTGAAGTTTGCTCGATTCAAAGAGAAGACTAAAATAACACAATAAAAGGATTGCACAAATTTGAACTGTCTTAGAACTCGGAGAGGAAAATAAGCCATGGTGCAAGGTTTTGACAGTAAACATACAACAGCCACCACACTTGGAGATGTCCATAGTCCATCCGGAATACACTACTGGGTGATCAGCTGATCCAGTTACTCTATGCTAGCGTGTCTCACAAATGTCCAACGTCTGGCTGAATGTGCGGACCCTCTAAACAAAATCTTCAAATAACCACCAGTCCCCCCTCTATCCACTGTGCCACTTCTTTTCTTCACACATCCCCTTACCTACCCCTGTGAACTATAAACCCTATCTCCACAAGAAAGTGCCTTTTTTATTATCAGATTGATTTGTGGTGAGTGAACCATGTGATTCGAAGCCCCCACAGCATAGCTGCAGAATTATTGTGATTAATGGCAGAATTAACATATCAGAGCATGTCATTGGGTTGGGAGACAGAGCAGCACCTTGGGATTGATTTACTCTAAATGAGAAATCCTCAGAGCAGCTGGGCTGTGCAGAGAACTTTGTTTGCCTGGGTAAAAAGGCCTTCTCTAAAGTTGTTTATTTCTGCCAGCTCTCATGTTAATATTTCCCAAAATACAAAATGTAAATGGTAAAATGGTGAAATATGAATTTAAAGACCCTTAGACCCTAAAAGACCCTTAAAGGTGATTATTACTGATTGGGCAACTCTAAGTTTCAACAGAGCATTTTTTTCATGACTAAAGGCACTGCCATCCTTACAGACTTGCAGCTGGCATAAGATAATTCCCCTAAACCAAGGTGTACATGGTGTACTTTTATGGTGAGTAATTATACTGTGCTGCATTTTATTCATTTTTATTGTCTTCTTTTTCTGTTTTATTTGTTGGTTTGTTCTGCTTCCCACTGTCATCTCAGACAGCATTGCTTATCCCTGGAAATGATTACCAATGCTTCTTACCAGCTTGGCTGCTACAGATCTGCAGGTCAAGCAAAGCAAAGCTCTCTCAATCACAGGTTCAACTGGCCATGAAGAAAATATGGTATCGCTGCATGTCCACATCCCTCCCAGGTGTAGCCTCAACATAAGTGGCTGTGGGCTATTGATTTGGAACCAAAGTCAACATAAAAAAACCCCATTCTTTTATTCCTTGAAACATTTAATTTGTTGCCCTCATAAATAAAAATCACAGCAGCACAGTTAGCTTTCTACAGACAGCCGTACTGAACAAGTATAGACATTCCCACAAAGCAAAGATTTAAATCCTGGTACTGATGGATTTTTAAAAATATGATCAAAGGGAACTTTATTTCAGTTGTGTGTGTGTTATTAGAGGCCAGTGGAGAGGGAACGCCTTGAAACTGCTCCAAGGATTTTGTGGGTTACTGCAAACCAGTAGGGCCAGTTCATGTTTTGGATATCATCAGAGTCACACCAGCCAACATAGACCCCAAACACCACTAGTGGGTCTGGGCTGATGGACAGGGTCTAACCGGCGGGGCACCTCCTTTTAACTCTATCAGTCAGGCACCTCTCACCCTCAACCCCACGCAACAGACATTTACAGACAGGGAGCTGCGAAATGCGCCAATTAATGAACCTGTCCAATCGGAGGGGGATGTTTTACGAGGCCCTTAGCATTTACCTCCCCTGCCTTTCAATCTGGCATCTCCATTAAAGGCACCGCCGCTTACCACGTGCCGCTCGTCCATCAAAGGGCCGAGCCACCATGGATCCCCAAGCCACTCGCCTCTGACAGCCTGATAAGGAACCAGGGTGGCAGGAGCCACATCTCAGAGCAGGGGCAGATTAGTTATGGACATGGGAAAAACATCCCTTGATATTGTTCATATGGCTGGAGTGAAGAAGGTTGAACAGTGCCACTCCCTGTAACCCTGGTGACCACACACTCACTAAGGCGGTCTTGATTTCCAGCCAATACAGTAAGACAGAGACCTCGCCCTGGTGAATGGTTGCCCCTTAGGAGTATCTTTTATGTGATTAGGAGTATGTACGTCGATATGGCTGTGGATGAATGGAAGTGCAGTCCCATGAACTGAGAAGTACTTATTGTTATTCTGAAAATATGTTATTCTGAAAATATATTTAAACATACATAACATATAATACATATAATATGTACATAATAAATAAATATAAATTAACAGGTATTGTACATTATGTTGATGATATTCCTTGTATTTCTGGCATGGATGTTAAAACATATTTTTGTAACATCTCTCTGAACACAATAAGAGGTGGTAAAATAAGACATTGGGTATCTGAAATTTTGCTATGTTACACATAAGTCCTAGCAGTTCATGAGGGAGACAGCATCTTAAGGGGAGTGTTCCTACGGAGCCCAGGTGCTGCCTGTGTAGATGAGAGCATGGAGGCCACAGTAGGAACTCAGCTGTTCTTTGTTGCTCTTTGCCCCAGTGATTTTGGCATTCTTACCCAGAATACAAAGCACCTTGTTGACCCTCCAGATGTGAATAGTGCTCCTCATCTCCCTCCATGCTTTTCCTCCACTTATACCATGCTGTCTGAATTGGGCTCACAGATGACTGCTGGTTGACAATGGGACCTTTCTTGGGGGGATATGTAGATGCTGTTGTTAGGGAGATGCAATTTTTGATTATTTTGGCACTTAATACATAAATGTGTATATATTCATAGATAAATGCCAATTTTCTCTGGAGAGCTTTTCAAGAATAAAATGCTAAAATGGATGTATACGTATTCACAGATGATGTGCAGCGCTGCCTTTTTTAAAACAATTTTTGCAATGTGTAGTTCAGAGCAATGCGGTTACCACACAGCTCTTGCCCTCTTCCTGCTCTGTCGAGTCAACCCAAAAATTTAACTGGCAGCTGCTAAAAACACAAGAAGGATAAACAGCCTTTTGATTTAACACATAAAACTGCAATTAATTTGCTTTTAGATTACATTTTAATGATTTTATGCAACCACGCTGATTACTGTTGTCTTTGTAAAGAGAAAATCTAGCCCTCTTTTTCCATCTGAATGAAGAGGTGAGTTTCCTTGGTTTAAAAAACAAAATCTCATTACATGATAGTCAATATAGTCATTCTAGGGCTGCCACCACCAGTCTAAAAGGGGTATGGCAGAAAGTGGTATACAACCCCACAACAACAATCTTATTACATCATAGTCGTTTGTAACTCGCATCATCATGCCACATCGTGCCTCACTGCTGCCATGCCCTGCCTCAGCTTTCTGCAGTTTCTGTTTTGTCACTTGGGAATTTTTTTTTTTACCTTACCATGGTCAAATTTCAATGAGTAGCCTTGCAGACCAACCTTGTAACCTGCTACAAAACGACACGAGCAGTTCAAATCTGGTGTGAAAACACAGTATTATAGCCATAAATAGATATTTAGCAGACAAACTTTGTTTGGGAGACAAGTTTGTTACCTGCCTCCTAGCTAGCTAACTAGCTAGATTTCTGATTTTAAACAGCCCTCCAAAATTCAAGAGTAAAATTAGATTACTAGATTTTTCGGTCAATCAGCTACCAAGATATACAACACTTTTAAGATGTTCCAAGAAGCATACATTCTGCAGTTCCCCTGAATACCCACTCAGAGTGATAATACCCTCTGCTAATTTCCCCCACATAAAATAACCAATAATAACTGCTAAATATCCTCCACATAGATACTGTGTATAAATTAAACATGAAATCTTTGACAAGATCACCATGTGCAGAACCAGGTGTGTTTTTTCCTGCTACTTTTAACATCCATTATATTGCCAGTACACGTGTGAACTTCTTTCTTAATCACAAGCGCGTGGTAAACAGTGTCACCAAATACGCGAGCCCCACAAGGTCAGTGAATTAATCAGGAACCAACAGAGCTCTCGTTCCATTAATCTAAATTTAGCAGCGGTGCGAGGCTGGAGCCTGGCAGGGCCACATGAGGTGTGAATGGAGCCAATCACAGTGCAGGGAGAACCACAAGCATGTCGTTTTGTAGCAAGCCTAGCGCTCTCCTGAACCGTGAGACCCACCCTCTCACTCACTTACCCCCTGTGGACTCCGCTTCAGTGTCCATATCCAGCTACAGAGAGCTAATGTAGCTTTCTCCAATGGAGGGTCCACAGTAATGCTGAACAATAAGTAGTCACATACATCATGTTTTAGCTTTTATTTGCAAACAGAGGTCCTTATCAGCAGTGACCTTAAAATTGTATGCTATATTTTGTAACCCATGCATTCAACTGGTTATTTTATTATTGGAGGAGCTATTGCTCAAGGTTACAACAAAAGCTTTTTGCGAAGAACTTCAAATGTTTGGACCCCTACATGCATACTAATCCAACCCTCTGGAGGGACTTCAGCTCTGACCACCAGCTCAGAGCCTGAATCTAATATAAAGCTCCTAATTGCAGCAGGGTGGTGTAGCTTGCATGACGCAGGTACACACATACACAGTGCAGTATAATGATAGTCCTGTTACTGTCTTAGAATCACTATACAAGCACCATACAGAGTGAATTGTCTACTTAAGGCCTATAGGACTGTTCCTAACATGTCATCCATGTCTGAGCCTCCTCGCAGTTAAGGTATCCACTAAGGGTGAGACCATGTGACCCTGTGACTTCCCTCCCTCTCCCAGGCGTGGAGATGAAAGCATAGAGGCCGCAGTAGGCAGACTGGAGAGGTTTCCTGCAGTCCCTGCAGTCCTGCAGACACCAGCGCAAACAAGGGCAGGCCCATGAGCCAACTGAGAGGTCAGCCTCATCTTCTCCTCTGGAATAGTAAAATCATTCTGTGACAGAGGAGGGAGATGGGAGAAGGAGAAATAAGACAAAGGTTTCAGCTTTTGTGGAAATTAATAGCCAGTGTTTGATAATGAGCCTGAATTCAAGAAAGCTGGAAATCAAGTTAGGAACAGAGCTGATGTGGTAACTTTTATCTCTATCAGAATCAGATTAGCTTTAAACTAATCCTCACTTGGCCACCTTCAACCCTGATTTTGAGAAGCACACACAAATGCACTAACTCAAGAATAAGACTTGGTGCATTGCTCTGTTCAAAGGCATCACAATAAGGAGACAGGTTTTAAATGTAGGCCTTGCTGTGAAGTCCATGCCTCCCCCAGGAGGACTGGAGGTCCCGGAGAGACGTCCCAAAGGAACTCACACCAGCACCAAGAAAAACACCTCCACGGTTCTGCAGAGATGAAAGAGAGGGAGAGACTGCAGAATATTCTGAGCTGCCGCTCCTCCTGCAACCTTGCCTTTCCAACCAGACGCCCCCTGGACCACCTTACCCCTCCAGCAATTAATCATCTAATACTGTGGTTACTCAAGCGGTGCCCCTGTTCCCTGGATCCTAATTAAACAGGAGGAGAGCAAGAGTGGGGAGTGAGAGAGGAGGAATACGTACAGACTGTAGATGGGAGATGGGGTATCGGGGTACAGCTATGGGCTCTATGTTGGGCTATTTCACTTAAGACTGTCCACATTGCCCTTCACTAGATGAGCACCTTTGGCTGGGGATGAAGGGCAGCAAATGGTTACCTCCGGGCAGCAATGTGGTGTAGCCATTTGGGAGGTGGACGTACAACAACAAGCCTGCACGCTTGAACATCATATGAGGCACTGCAATTATAGCCTTGGCAAAGGAGCCCCAAATGGATAATATGTGAAATTTCACCTGTGTAAGTCACATTGAATCAGAGCATCTGTTAAATAAATTAATCATACAACACCTAAGATAACACTCAGAAAGGGCTAAGGTCAAAGGCACAGGATGTGGGTCAAAGGCACAAGATGTGCAGACATTGACTTAACCTTCTCCACACAACCACAGGTGTGCACTAGTCCTGATCTCTGCAGGGCTAAGAGAAAGAGCCTCAGCACCAAGGGTTGGTGTGCTGCACTGGTTCTAAACTGCAGAAGACATGGTGGTGGTGGTGGTGGTGGTGGTGGGGGGTTGGCTATTGGTGAAACAGCTGGGTTGCCTGACTGCTCTGTGGCTTTTGCTATTATTAGAGTACCTGAGCTGTTAGTCACTGTGTTCACGGCTCTCTGGCTCTCTTATTTACGCACCGTGTCTCGCTCCACAGCCACTTTTGTGAACAATTAGCCACCTCTGAGCCAACAGAGCTCGAGCAGGCTGGCTCCTCTTCCCTCAGTGAAATACAGACCTTCTTTACTTTTATGGATTGGAGGTAATATATGATTTTATTTATGAGGTGAGCCACTGACAGATTTAATATTTTAATTCGGTTTTATGGCCTGAACACGGAGTGGCGCGCTTTATTGCTGTTCCACCAGCGGAAGCGATGGGCTGGATCAGACGGGATGGGTCTGTCTGCAACCATCCCTCACATCGCTCCTTCAAACAAACAAAAAAAAATCCCCATCCGTCACCTTTCATTCTCCTCCCCTTCCCTTAAACCCATAAACTCTCCCGGCATTGAACAGGGGGAAGTGACTGGAAGTATAAGACACAATGTAATGCTCGATAAAGAAATCTGGGGGGCAGTGGAGAGAAAATTCACTGCTGAGAGGGCGAATCAAAAGGCCTTCACAGCCATGGCCCATGCTGTAGATCGCAAGGGCCCTAGGGGTTGTCTGGGTTTCATTATAACATCAAGTCTTAATTACTTATTGAAGTCAATATTTAGATAAGATGTCAAATCACTACTTTGCCTCAGTCCTTTTTTCATTGCTAATTGAAAGGCACCTATTAAACTGCTACGGAGCATGAACCACAAAGAGCCTTGCAAGCCGTATCCAGAGGAAGAGGAAATGTGTAAGTGATATAATGCTGGATATATTGTAAAGGACCACAGGCTCCTTGAAAAGGTAAATAAAAAGGAAAAAATAAAATAAAAAAAGTCAGACAGGCCTCATTGAGGGACTCCTTTGTGGTCAGATTGGGTCTTGATTAAGCAGTGTCCTGCACCACAGCCAGTTCCTGAGGGAAGTACTACTCTGCCCATTTCAGAGATCAACCTAAATCACCAATTCCTCTACGACCAGGAGCACAAGACATTTATTGATCCATTTGAGCAAGTCACTTGTCCAATCAATGGGGCACCATTCCCCAGGAGGCTGGGGGCTGTTCAAGTGTTTGCTGCAAAATGATTTCTATATGACACAAATCACCCACCTAATTAATCCAAATGAAGATGGACTGTAATCCCTCTCCTAGGAAATGATGATTTAACAGTTGGGAATAAATCCCTCCAGACTGTTGGCCTCTAAAATGCCTGGCCTTTACCATGTCTTTTTTCCCCCATGGTGGGACAGAAGAGGAGGTCACATACAACCAAAGGTGTTAGGTATCTGGGGTAAGGCTTTTCAGTCTACGTGAGTTCTGCTCTTGCAAGGGGTTTACATTTTATTTAGTATTTCATTTTTTGTTAGATGTATGTTTGCCGGCCTGTGACTCAAGTAAATCTTCCCCCAGGGTGTACAGTAAGGTTTTTATGCTTTCCTCAGTGCGTCTCACAGCAGAGCTGTGCCTATGGTCCCTCCCTCCAATGTGTGCACACTGCATTAATACATCTGATACCACAGGATATATCAATATGTTGACCATGCCTGTGTGCCAATACTTGGGTTAAAATTACTAAACAAGATCTTGTGACTACTGCAGATCCAAAGTGACATGAGCGATTCAACCCATGCAAATAGTTTTCAGTGACTGGCACAACACATTAGAATTTGAATTGAACTTTTAAACTATTTGAACTGGGAGGGAAATTAAATTTAACTAAGCACCATCTATGCTTTTAATAAGTCCAATTCTGATCGTTACTCATTTTGCTAATAATTTAATGAGTATTAGTATGGTATTCTTACAATAACTTTGTTAAGGTTTATTACTTTCTATTTGGACATTTACCAAGGGGAAAGCTTTTACTTCAGGTGAGCTGCAGTGCCTTTAAGAGAACAGAAATGAACTGCTGATGATGAAAACAGGCAGCTGTGGGTCGCAGACATACAGAGAGACTCGGACCTCAGACCCTTGTTTTTGGGAGTTCATTGGGTAAGACCACAGGTCAGGGTCCAGTTTGCATCAAGCTAATGAATAATTTATGAGGTGTTAATTAAAATGTACACAACGCTTTTACTGCCAATCATGGAACCCAAGGACAGGCAGCTGAGACAGGAGTCACATGGGTCATGTGATAGACTATTGCAAAAACAAACAATAAAGCATATACATTGTGACATACTTTTGAATAATAATAATAAATATGACTGGTATGATATCTTCCTGTCAGCATCTGATTTAGACCAGGGGTAATGGATGTACACATAATATCTGGTCTGTCGATATCAATGAAGGAATTCAGACCTCAAGAGATAACAGAGATTGACAGTGTCCTGGAATCAACTTTCAGAGTAAAGCAAGTTCAGTAACTTATTGAAACATTTAAAGACAGAAACATAATACATTTCACAGGAGTAATGGCAAGTAGTCCTTCCGGTTAACTTTTAATTAATATCATTTTGTGACTGTTTACAATTCTATCAAGAGCAAAATTTGAAGAGATCTATTAATCTTGCCACAATGCAAGTAATGCATGTAATAAAACTATTTTATCCTCATCCAACAGATATGAGTCAGTCACAGCACTTACATACTGTACAAGCATTAGCACAACTGATAATCTGTTACACAGATTGAGTCTTCACTATCCTAGTATCTTTCATTTTTTCTTTTATTCCTGAACAAAACTCTATCCTAGAACTGTTCTTCAAAAATCCTAAAATTGTAAAAAAACTTGTTACTTTAAACATTCTTTAAAAACCAGTCACATTAATAAAAGAATCAGGCTGTATATGGAACAGCATGGTAATCCTAAAAGGCCATAAAATCTCTGAGAATCTCATTTTGTCACATGACATTGTAGTAAAATGTAAAATGTATTTACAGTTTTGAATTTGCTAATTAACTCAAAAATATGTAGTTTGCTTGATGCTACATTTAAAATTTCATATTAAAACTTTGTTGTTGTAAAATCAGATATTCAGTATTTGCTATATGGATTATTAGCGTGATCATACTGTTTCTGTATGACTACTGATCATATAACCTTTCTAAACTACACAGTGCTTTGGGGTGCATGGCAACCATTCCAGCTGTAGATTTCCAACTACAGTATGTGGAAGAGCGCTTGATGTGAGCCCCCTCTATCCCAATTTGTTTATGCAGCATATTTAGGGGTCCAGGCAAACAGTAACTTAACATTTTCACAAAGGGAAGGAAAAAACAGTGTTTTTCTCTGTAACAAAAGATTGTGCTATTCTTACTATCCATTCAAGATAAATTACATAATTAACCTTTGCAGTTGAACTAAAACATTGTTCAAATTAATTCACCAATGGTTACAGAGGTAGAGAGCCTCTGCACGTATATTGTATCATGAGAAAACATTTCTAAAGATAAACTTGGCTGTCCCACAATGTTTCTCTCTCTCAATGAGTAGAATTACTGGACCTTAACATCAGAATAACCAAGACTGTTTATCTTGGGGAAAAAATAACATCTGCTCTTAATGACACTTTCTCAGATTTTACAGATGAGGACCTCTGTAAATATGTGAGAGTTCTTGTAAGACCAACTTATGCATTATTGAATTTGCTGTGTCTAAATATATTACATAATTAAAGTATTAATAAAATGTAACATGTCCTTGAGTATATTTTTGTTGGTAAGTTTAAATAGTTTGGCTCAGAGGAAGTACATTTAAGCTGTACTATTTTAGGTGCACAAATGGAGGAAAATGCAAGCATGTGAATGGGAAGGAGGGGATTATTTTGGATCATACAAGGGTGGCAATGACCAAAATTATGTGAATAACGTTGAGGGAATGTACAGTGCAGTGTATACGTGCACACTCGAGCATTTAAGGGAATTAATTTCCAAGCCATCATGTTGGGCTGCATTAATCATTCATCTCTTCTTATCTCTCCCATCATTCTCACCTGTTAATTCTCACTCCCACTTAGCGCGACCATATGCTACAGGCAGTAAAAGCCGGGATAATTGAATTAAAGCGCAGTGTCTTTTTTTTATTCCCCTCTTATGCCCTTCTGCCCTCGTGCAGAAGGCAGAGAAGGAAAAAAGGGCTCATTTCAAAGGAGGGGTAAAATGAGAGAAGCACAGATTAGTAAAACACACAGATCATTAAAGACCTCAGGCCTTTTTCATACACTGAACTAAAATGGAAATTGAACTATGTAAATGATGTGTTTTTAGCAGTTCTGGGTGTTTTGACTTAATATTGACCTTTTTTGCCCCAGACACCAGAGCTCTTGTCTCTTTTTTTTCCATAATTTTACTGAAATAAAATAATATTTAGAATTGAACCCTTTGACCATCACAGAATGGTTGCATTTGTGTAAATGGGAGATGGGGTTGTTCATCAAAGTGCTAATGATTATGAAACTAGGGGGTGCTCATGTGTATACAGAAGATGCACATGCTTAAATACATATTGATATTAATCAGCTTATCATTTAATGCTACTGCCATTTGCATTTAGATATAGTAAAATAGAAAGCTATACCCAGAAAGAAACATATCAGCTTCAATTGTATAACTTGCTGTAATGATGTAGTGTTTATTCCATTATTTATGTTGTTCAATGCTGGTAGTCAATACAAATCTTTTGTTGCAAATATAAAATATGATGCCAAACCATGTGCTTGAAACAATGAAATTATTTTAAAAGTCTGGTCAGGCCCAGTTGTCACATTCATTTTGGAGACAACTGTCGCATGTGACAGTGTGACCTTAGTGATGGCCTTGCATTATATCACTACCCTCTTAATGTCAGGTTAGATTGTTCGTTTCAAATATTCTTTTTTAAAGGAACACACAGTACCATTTTTAAACTACTTGAAGTCAAAAATAAGGTTGAACTTCAGCCAATATTCATTCTTCATTGTGAGGCTTGTGAAGAGATCTCAGGTGCCTACAAGACCACCATCTAGCAATGTGCAGTTGCTAATGTTACTAGCATGCTTAGGCTACAAAAGTTCTGCTAGGGGCATCACTGACTATGTTTCAGTACTCATGGACATGATGATGGGTGCAGAAAACTTGTCAATCATCACAGTCATATCCAAATGTGTACACCTGCAAGCCCTTCCATTATATATGGAGTGTTATAAATAAAGTGACAGAGATGAGTTTCATTCAGTGAAAATAAAATTGTTAATGTGTGAATAATAACACATGTATAATAATATGTAGTATGGAAATAATGTCTCCTCAGTATTTTTGTGACACTATCGTTGTTAAACTATCATTGTTTTAGGGTGCTTTATTATCTTTTGTAAATGCTACAACATTATTTGTGATAATCAACTCCAGCATGTAGCAGACTGTCACAATACATTAGTATCATTTCAGCTGCTTAAAAGTACATTTTGATTTCAAGTTGAAATAAAGCATCCATTTGTACAGTAAATGTTACCCTTTCATTTAATGAGTAACAGAATCTTTTCAGGACATAATGAATGAGGACAAAAAATGGAACAAAGAGGAAAAAAGGGTGACTTTTCCCCAACCCGTCCCTGCTTTGGAAAGTCGTCAAAGCCATAGATCACAGTCTGCCACGTTCATCCCTTTTCCTCGTGTTAAAGCAAACACCCTGTACACACAGAGAACTACCGCAATCCTGAGTGACAGAACGGCGGCTGGTGATGACATTGCCTTGTTATGGGCCAACGAAGATGGTTTGTCTGACCTGAACAACTTGAAAGCTGGGTGGCAGCTACAAGTTGTGCTGTCAGGCTGTGCGGCTAAACTTTACTGCTGCCCCCTGTGTGCTGGAAGAGATTGCTTTAAAAAAGTCAGGTCGAGAACCTGTGGATGTGATCCAGACTCCTCCAACCCGGTTTTATTGCTTTTCGGCAATATCCCCGTGTCATACCGCAGAAATACAACAGTAATGTGATTCCCCCTCATGCTGCTCATCACAAAGGCGGCTGCTCCCAGAGAATGTCCGTAATAATGGAAACATGGCACAACACAAGTTTATGCCTCGATGAGATCTCTGTGAAAAACTGCTTTCAGATTCACAGAATGTCTGAGATTCGGAAAGATATGTAAACCATTTCTCCACCTTCTGAAATCTCACAGTAATTGTAACAATGTAACTCTCTCTCACACACACACACACACACACACACACACACACACACACATATATATATATATATATATAATATGTGTGTGTGTGTGTGTGTGTATATATATATATATAGAGAGAGAGAGAGAGAAGCTCAATGAAGCTCAATGTTATTAAAACAAACCCACAGCCCTTTGGGCAAGAGGAGAGACAACTATTGTCTGCATTAAGTTCTTTAATTTGAAATCAGCGCATGTGTCAGAGTGCAGATTTAAATTTGGCCCAGAAGCTCCCTTAGCTCAGCATTTGATCTATTTCAGGTTTTATCCTTTAAATGCGATTTGAAATATAATTTGCTGTCCTTTCAGATAAGCTCAGTGTGATGTAAGAGACCCTGACTCTCCCAGCTCTTAGTGTGGATTTAAATAAAGAGTCCACCCACTGGTTTCACCTTAAAGTTTCGATCGTCTCTGATCGGGGAAGATAAGGACTCTGCTATGTGGTTCTTTCTAATGTTTTGTACAAAACTACAGGATTGCCCTCTGGAACTGATGTGATAATAATAACACCTGTATTACAGGGTAATGATAGTTATGTCAACACCAATATATCTCTGGCTGCAATTGTATCCTGCATGGAAGTAATCCAAACAGCCCACTCAGTGTGTTGCTTAAATCACACTGCAATCATTTGCCGATTAGAGACCTACAAATCACGGTTTGGCCCAGGTCCACGCATTTTGTTTTGTCACTTGAGGATCATTGCTCTCATCCTGTGTCCAAGGAGGCAGGATGATGCCCAAGGGCCCGGCTACTTGGAAAGAAGGTGATAGGATCACAGGAAAAGATGTCAGCAGAAAGCAGGGGGCGCTGGAAGGATGAGTCAACAGCGGACATGACAGTGCCCCACCTAACAAAACCAGAGAACTAAGGATTGCAGAGCAGACATGGGTGGGGCAGTGGTGGGTTGGGCCATGATCACGTGACCAAGAACAGCAAGCAATGAAGAAGAGGGAGCGTGGGCTAAAGCTCTCATTTTCCTCTTCCTTTCTTTTCACAGGCAGCAACTCCGTGAAAAAGTGTGGGATGAATGAGCGTCTAAATTGCCTGTCCTCCGTGCACATTAATGGAGACAGATGTGTGGAACGCAGGGGAAGTAATTGGCCGAGTGAGGGTGGTGAATGGCAGCATGGGGCTCCCTTCCCCTCCTGCAAAGGGAGGAGGGGGTGGTGGCATGACTGAGGCTGTTTAAGAGAAGGTCACAGTTGGGAGCAAGGCAATTTGAGGTTGGAAATGAGCGGTGTCCTTTCTCATTTGAGCGTCACAGGCGCTCAAGCCTTTCAGATGCCACCTCCCCTTAAATATCATGGACGCATTGTGTTACCCGCCCCAACCCCCTCTTTTTTGTTTGTCTTTTCAAAGAATAGAGGGAGGGAGGAATGAAAAGGAGATAAGAAATCGGTTTGACACGTAGTGATAGGGAAATGAAATCCCCTGAATGACTATCTGAGTGGCACACATCTGTAGTCACTAGAGATTATGTTAGGAAGCACAGCGGAATGGGGGACGACTGAAGCTCATCTCTCAACAGCTGGGACCCTACATGGGAATGCGAAGGTGAGGATGGAGGAGCGTGCTCACTGCACCCCCCCCGGCGAAACTGTTCTGGCAAACAGACAGAGGGCTTTATTCAGCTGTGGCAGTGCAGAAATTGGGATCTTAGGGGACTGTGTGGAATAGGGGCTGTGAAAACACCACGGGAGACTTTGGCTCATTTCTGTTATTACTTGCTGGGCCTGTTTTTTGTTGAGGCCCTGGAAAATATTGCAAGTGAATAATGGAGGGACCTGGCTGGTTGTGCTCTCCGGGACCCCACTGGTCATTCCCTCCCACTACAGCAAATGCAGAGAATAACAAGATAATATACCATGCACGCAGCATCAGATGCTGATCTGCCTGCCAGCCAGTGAGATGACAGACAGCCAGTGAGATTAGGGCAACTCCATGCATACTTTACGTGAGTTGCACTGCAGGAAAAAATAACTCGGTGGACAACACACAGTTCTGTCAGGGAATGGGTCTCCTCGGACAGCTTGGTGCTCTGAATCTCCTCTACTGACTGATAAGGAATGTGGAACTGCATGCCACATGAGAAATCTTGAAACTTGTCTCCTTCCATCTCAATCAGAACAATATCATTTCAACCCTAATTTTGAACACACAGATCTTTGAAATGAGGTTTCACTCTCAGTCTATAGCAAATGCTTATACTTAAAAGAAAGAATCACGCAAACTGTTCTTTTCTGTCAGTTGCATAGCTAATCTGGGTTTGTGAAGGTCCTGGTTTGACCAAAGTTTGCACCTCCCTCAGTTCAACATCTCTATATTTCAGTCACCTTTGCTTCCCTCTTTCTTCTGCAGAAAATTTCAATTCAGTTTGGGCCGCTGTCTACCCTAGGGGGCTACGCAGGTTGTTGTCGTGTTCTGGTGAGCAATAAGCAGCGACTGAAACCCAACAGCACTATAAGTGTTGTATCGATCCCCCTCTCTGTAGCTTGCGGATTAAAGAATAAAAGGGCCGCTCAATAAACTATTCATCCAGGGCAAAGTGAAACAGTTCCCTGGGGTGTGTCTCAGTGTGTGTCTATATGTGTGTGCGTGTGTGTGCGCACGTTGGGGGAGTGTTTTTGGCTGTATTTTGGTTAGTGTTTACATCCTTGTGTATGTATTGCATCAGACCAAAAGAGAATTAAATGCTTCTTTCACAGTCACTGTTTGATGGGCCTGGTCAGTGTGACGTTCACATATCAGAAATCTGGAAAAAAAATTCTACAAAACCTCCCAAAACAATGAGAAACAATATTCATGAGGCACATGTTTTACATTCTTCCTTGATTTGAACAAAAGACACATCAGTCCAAACAAAGAATTCTCTGGGGCTTCATTCAGAACAATTGTCAATTTGGAAGTCAGGGATAGATGAAGGCTCATGCGAGATGCGGTGTATTATATGAGCAGTGTGGAAGGCCTGTACATCAAAGCTAACGAGACAGAGCCGGATGACGGAGGGGTTTGGAGTAGAGCGGGAAGGGGGGGGTTGTGGAGGAACAGGAGCCGACTCTCCCCTGCTGTCTCCCGCTCTGTCTGAGGATCTCACGGAGCGCCTCGGCGACATGATGCATATTCTCCACGTTAATGGAGGCCCCGCTACAGCTGAACACTTTGCCGTTTTCACAGGGCGGTGTTGGCGGAGGGAGCGAAATTAATCTCCTCTCTCTCAGCGTTGGCCGCGGTAGGAAAAAAAAAAAGATTTGCAATATAGCTCCTCATTTTTCTTGGTGCTCTTAGTGAATGACTCAGAGTTTGCATAAAATGGATTTTGAAAAGTGCAGCTTGCTTAGAATGACATTTATATTGTAGTTCACTTTCTTTCCGTTAATGTCTCCCTATGTTGCCTGTGCTTTCAAAGAACTCATGTGTTCATATGTTGTAGAGCATTTTCTTAAAGGACAGTACATTATGATTGCTGCGTTGCATGCGTATGCCACATGCAGTTTGGTAAGCGGAGTTGTTAATACCTAACATCTTTAGTTTGAAGCTGCTGAAGTTTGCGGACTTCTTCACGTAGTTTTCCACATTCTCGGGTGAGCCTGGGGCATTAGCAACTCTCCAGGAGTTGAGTGAACAGTGGAGCTTAGTTGTGTAGACCTCCTTCAGAAAGGCCAGTCCACAACTCATCTTTGGTGAATCGCCTCAGGGATTTCTTGGGCTTGCAAACTTTTCTTTCTCCCAGGGGGATTCTTCTTTAGGGCTTGTAACATGATACTGGAAGGGGTCATTCTGTGTGACCGGTCCATTTTCATTTCTGCTCTAGGCCGCCCTGCCAATTACTTGAACCAAATAGCAGAGCTCAACCTTCAGGTGACAAACCCAGAAAGCCATTTCCGGCCAGTGGTACACCCCAAGAATTGACTGACAGACAGGTATCTCATCCCGCCACAGGGATTCCAGCTCTTTGAACTGCTCCCTCCTTCCTTCAGTCCTCCACCTCTCCATCCATTTCTATATATATATTTGTCTTGGGGAAATAGCTGTGCTGGAATGTCTAGTGTGTATTGACTTTGCTCGTCTCCATTATGGCAGACTGAGAATCTCTCTAATAACTCCAAAGGGGAAAATGCCCTGCCTCTTGAAGGCTTTGACAGTGCAAGGCTTCCCTGACACCCCCTCCCCTTTTTTTCCTAACCCCTTCTCTCTCATTGGAACCCTGCCTACTCCTAACCTGTGGTTCACAGCTACTATTGCAGGCTGAGTGGTAGGCATCATTAACATCTCAAATTAGCTCCCCTCTACGCACACACACCAAAGCATTCCCCAGCAGAGGGCTTCATCAAATAACAATCTCTCACCAGATGAAGGCTGGCTCCCCTGGCCACCTCACACACTTTTTCATCCTTCTCATGCAGGGGTCTCTGAAAACCCGTCGTCCTAGCATTAATAATACACAGAATTATAATAGCAGTTATTGCAAACAGCCAGAACAAGGAAATGAAATGATAGAGGACCTGCCAGGGTGGTGAATTAAATTTCTCCAATAAAAAGAAAAGGAAAATGTAAAATGTGTCTCTGACTCATCGTTTAAAGCTCAGTGTGACTCTGAGAATAAATGAATAAAAACTGGAGCCAGTGATACTGCATGAGTAGCATGGTGGTGCCAATGTGTGAAAATGTATGTCAGTGTGTTTGCATGATGTGATACAGTAGTGTTTGTGCATTTGAATGACGTGAGATTGTAGTACATGTGTGTTTGCGTGCGAGGATGTGTTTCATAGCAATTTGCATATGTTATCTGTTGTAGAGTCGTTACTGTTGGACCCCAGTTTGCCACCTATACATACCATCCATATCACTAGCCTATTTTATATTTTCCTCCTGAATAGACATGAATCCACATCACAGATCAAAACTTAACATTTTCAATAACACTGAGTTTTTGAATATTCTTTCTCTGCACATGTAATATCTGTAGGTGTACACATATCCCCCAGGTACAGTGCTTTGACTCCATCAGGGAATAAGGCACTGTTTAAGGTTAAATACAGTTCCTCTGCCATATTGCAGTGATTTTCATACAGTCAACATTTTAAAGCCGCTATCATCATCACAGTGATGACTGCGCTCATTATAAAAACCATTATCCTCTTTGTTATGGTTGTTATTATGAAGTCCCCTGTGTGTTTACTAAACAGTGATTGCACTGAAGATGTTTAATATTTAATAACATGCGTGACTGGAGAGAACGTCTGTCTGGGGAGAGCAGCAGCATGCCTGGGCTCTTTGGGCCATTCCCTGGCGCAGCTCTCCGTTGTTTTCCGCACCGGGACGTCTTTGCAGATTCCCCCAGGCTGGAGAGCACTGGGATGCGGCTTTAAGGTAGACTGTTCAATAGGCTTTTCCCTCTAATATTAAACAGCTCTCGCTCAGTGCAGGGGGCTGTCGCACAAAAAACTTTTAAGGACTACGGTTACAGAAGGTGAGAAAATTGTGAAAATATGAGCATTTTCATCTGACTTGTTCTCTTATCTTCCCCCTCTCTTTCTCTCTGACACAAGCTGAAACAGTACACTCCCAGAGAGGAGAAAAAAATGCTTTGAGGGTCTCTTTGGTGTAGAAAACTCACAGAATGGGATGTCTCTGGAGAAGCTGGCATTGGTCCATCATACATATCGCAATGGACGTGCAGTCACCTTGGCTCAGTTAGAAGTTCTGTGTGCACTCACTGGAAAAATGCATGTGTGAGCCCTCAAGCAAAATTCATGCACACCCCTGGACTTGAACCAGGCTTCAACCCAATCTGACTCCTCCCAACCCTGAGAGGGGGACCTACAGCCGTTACCTTTGACACTTGAACCTTGCTGCCCCCTGCAGGACAGTTCTGGCGCGTGCTCATAGTGGCAAGGGCCTGCCTTCCATCAGTCACTCCTCTGGGTGACGTCCATTAGGCCGGAGCGGCACCGTCATCCAGGATTGGATGAGCTCCCAAGGCAGAGGACGTCTCCTCCAGTCTCAGTGCGGCCATCTGCTCCATCCAGAAGGCGGCCGCCGTGCCCGCCTGCTGGAGATGTGCTGAACCCGCCATATTTAATTTGAGAGGAGCGAGCGGGGATGGTGGGGTCAGACCCCCCTTGGCCGGGCGGGACACTGGGTCGTCTGTTACCTGCCGACCCCTCCGTCTGCTGCAGAGAACTCCAGCGCGGGGTGGGGGAGAGAGAAAGCTGCCAAAAAGAGTTCTTTTTATAGATGTGAGACTATAATTGGAGGCAAAATGTGTTTGACTGGTTTCAGGCATAGATTGTTGCTGACACAGGGAATTTGGAGAGTAAGTCTGAAAACAAAGAGAACTGTACAAAGGGGAGAGATAGGGAGATTAGGGGGAAAAGCAGTTTTGGAAAAAAGAAATACATCAGGTGCACTTGTACATTGCATCCTTCTTCTAACAGTAACAGCAGTTTCTTTAAGTGGAAAATTGGCACAGGTGTTGAAGATTGAGTAAGAAAAGAGCTATATTACTTGAGTACTTTTTTTTTTTACTTCATAAAGGCAACAGGCAGCATTTCAAAATGCCCACATGATAAAGAGCTCTTGTCACACATCAGTCATGAATTTTATGGAACATTCAGGCAGCCTAATTGCTGACCTTCTTCAGAGCAGAACACATTTTATTTCAAAGCAGATAGAAGGACAGAAGCTGATGGAGAAGGACAAAGAGATACAAATAGACAATGTAACAAAAAGCTGTCACTGTACTGTCTCAAACAGAGCCCTGTCTGAAAAACCAAAGGACCATAATCCCTTAACCTTCACTTTTTTCGGTTCCAAACCTGTCCACACCGACCCAAACAAACATGCAGGGGGTAGAGGGGCTTTGCAGCGCAGCGGCCCTCCTCTCTCTGTAGCAGGAGTGAAAGTCGACACGCCCTGCCTCCCCTGTGGTGTGACAATTAGCAGTTATTAGCGGCTCAGGGAGCCCGCGGCTCGGCGGCGCAGAGTGAAACGGCACTAATCAGCACCGCCTTTCATTCGAGCCCTTCCGCCGCCTCGCACTCCGCGCCACTGCTCAGCCCCCGCTGCCGCCTCCAGGCAGAGCGCCGCTGTTTACTCACACCGCTTCGTAAAATCACACTTTTATTTTATATTCCTCTGAACACTGTAACTCAGAAGGGGGAGAGGGAAAAAAAAAGCCAGAAGTCGGCACGGTGAACAAGAGGACAAAGTTTCCCGTTTTTGTGTCCTTCGGCGAGCGGGACAGGCCGGCAGGCCGACGTTGGAGATTGACAGCCTGGCCTCCATTGGCGCACAGTCCAGAGGAAAAGGAGGGGGTGCAGGGTCGGCTGTGTCCCTAACGGTCTGGGCGCTCACGCGAGCCTGCGCTTGCCGTCGCAACGTTGTCAGGGCTAAATGGCAGAGGGGAAGAGCCCGGGAGGAGGGCATTCACTTGCTTTATCGTTCTGGCCGTGCAGCCCACCCCTCCTTCCCCTCCTTCCTCTCGCTTGCGCCTTTAATAAACAACCTTGGATGGGGAATTTAATTTAAACCAGGGCTATCCAGCATCTTCAGCGTTGCAAGAAAAAAATTGCAGCAATAAAGAAGAGAACACTTAGGGGGCAGACAACCTTTACAAAAGAGCATTGTGTTTGGCGGCTCATTCGCGTAGCCCGTAGGCCCATGCCGGGTACACAGAGGGCCCTTAATTCCACATTCTGCTGCAGTCTGCTTCTACATGGTCATAACGCCTTGTGCCTAATGAGCTAGAGGAATGGTTTTGTTGAGGGAGCTCTGTTCTGATGTTGACACAGCTGTCCAGGAGGTAGTTTTCGAAAAGGATTATCGGAGAGGAGGGTCTCTGCTTATTACCCTCTCCTGTTTACTTGCTGATTGATTAAATGAGAGCGCATGCTTAAAATGCACAGTGATGCATTCTGACTTCAGCTGCAGTTGTTGTTCTTCATGTTTGTGGCCAGGGCTCTACTACGTTACACCAAAATATTATTTTTTATCATGCTGAAGAAAATATTGACGTTTCCTACACTCAGCCGTGAAAATTTATGAAGCACTGGTGGCGTTGGGATTGTCTAATATCCTCTGCTCAATGGATATGTAGATGTATGCAAATCCATGCATGTCCAGATATTGACCTCAACCTGTTAGATGTATACTGTAAATATCAAATTCCCCTCATTTAACCATCTTGAGCAATACCACCTGCTAAAAATAATTTTCTCCGTATTAACATGCAAATATATGCAGGCATATTCAGCACTCGGATTAAATTAAAACTTTGATCCAGCCGCTAATCGCAAATTACAAACCGGCTTCTTGTGGCTGCTGCTTCCTGCCTTGTCAGAGGGCTGTACCCCAGGGGGGTGCCCCATCAGTACAGGGTTTGACAGATGCAGGTCTGGATTCTATCGTTGCATATTAAGTAATCCCTCTCCAAGAGAAATAGAAATGACTTTGCCAAAGTGTAATTACCTACACCATACAATCATTACCAGTGCAGAAAGTTATTTTCAAGGACTTTTATTTGCATTCAACATTTTGCACAGCGGTTATTTGCTAACAGTGTTAGTTACACATTGCAGTACTTTGTTATACCTCGTAAGGCTTTGTTCCTTAGTTCTACTGTTGATGTAAAAACCAGTTTGACTTTTGCAGCAGGCACATACCCACTCCTGCATATGGTAAATTGTGTGGTGGGGGTAGGTGTGAGGTAAAAGACTGAGGTTTTCTCTCTCTCTCTATGGAGGCGTGAGGCGGTGTCCCAGCGAGGGCAGCAGCTCCGCTGCATGTAATGTGACGCTGAATGAGAGTGGCAGCTACAGTTAACGATTTGCGGCAAGCGCGGGTGGGCTCCACGACAAAGCCCGCCTGATTGACACCCCACAATTGTTTAATCCAGCGGCACACTGTGGTCTTAACCACAGGGCTGGGAGTGCATTTCTGTAACATATGCGCTGGAGGATACACTCGAAACTACATTTTTAAGTCTCAAGAAATGTTTGCCTGAGTGGTCATGCTGCTCTTATATATTGTTGACAAAATGAGCACACAAACCATAATTTAAAGACACCTGGATCACAGTCTTCTATTTTATGAAAAAGGTAAGGTATAATTCAGTAACTCACAACATTACATTTTATTCAGGTTTATTATATCGTCTATCAACAATATTGCTCACTAAAATATCCTAATTATACATTGTATGACACAAAACTGGAAACATGTTTCTTTCCATGGGATTCTCTTTTGTAGAGCCCTAAATATTTAGTGGAATCAATATACTGATTTGTTGATTGCAAAGTTGAAATTGTCCAATTTTGGCATTGTCTATAAAAACTCATTTTGTTCTTTACTGGACTTTTCTATCCACCAAGCCAGTAAATGTGATTTCCAACTAATAACAAAAAAGTGAATGTTGTATTATGTAAAATAAATATACCTCCACAACAGTGTTGCTGCTGTAAGAACTAGCCAATGTTGACTAGCTATTAATGTAACATATATGAGATAATGCTATAATAGGTGTCCTGATTTTGCTTGGTATCAATAACCAGCACTCCAGAGGGGATGTGCTGATCTGACATCAGTGCAGATTATTCTCATGGATGAAGTCACAACATATTTATCAAGAATTGGGAGTTATTTCTGCACAGCTTATCAAACTGTGTCTTATTATGCATGTGAAAGATCTTTACAAATGACCCAATAAAAATGAATATGTTCATTTGTCAGTGGTAAACCTTTAAGCTCAGTCAATTACTAGTAGAAAAACCTGATCAAATGTATTTAAATCAATTCAATTTATTTCTTAAAAATGTTCTCAGACTTCTTTCTGTATCAAATCAAAGTCACTTTGATATTTGTACTTGTAGAATCACATACAGTACATGGAGACAAATGAATTATAATGTCCTTACCCTGAGAAAATGAATCCTTTAGGAAAGCATTCTGAGTAAGGTTAACATTCTGCAAAGTTACAGAAAAATATGTGTTGTATTACATTATTATCATTTGAGATGTGACACTTTTACAAACAAATACCGAATTGTTTACACATAATGTAATGAAAATATTAGCTCTTATGGTCAAAATACATAAACCTTACATTTATGGTTGTACAGATTTCTCACTTGGTAAGGCATTAGATGCTAATAGAAAGTCTCAGGTGTTAGTCACTAACAATACGGCTTTGTCTCTTCGGGGTAGGTCGGGCTTATGCTGAGAAAACAAAATTATTTATTTTTGAATCATGCAAGATTTACATCACAGTTATATTGTTAAAATGGTATGTAGCTAGCCAGCTAACTCTATAACAGAAGCTGATGTATGTCAGCTAGCTTTACTATTTGACTTTACACATAGACAATGCATGGGAGCCTCCACATACAGTATTAATCAAATCTCCAAACAAGCTTTTTGATGTCCTCCGTTGGTAGTGTGTCATTCCAACATCAATCTTATTGGTCAAGCCTACTGTGTGGCACACATATCGCACAGGGTTTCCATTATCCAGTAATTAAGGTTTTGCCTGGTAAAATTTATAAAAAAACCAATAAATTAAAAACTTGCCGGTCAAAATGTACGGTAATAATGCTCACACAAAACGTAGCTATAACGAAGGCTATCCCTAAACAGGACATTTGTGTTTTGACAGCGAAACAGCCTATTAACAGCCTACAGTACTTTTTTCCCCCAAAAGGGTGCGCTCTTTTATTGCGTATTGATTGCTACTAAGACCACTACTATTTAACTTTGAAGAAATTTATCAGTTGCCTTAGCCGTCTGGAGGAGGACAGAGTGACACGGCTTATGCACATTGCAAGCTGCAAAGACACATTGGACACGCTTGATTTCAAGTCAGCGGCAGAGGACTTTGCCGCAATGAAAAAAAGGAGAAAATAAAATGTTACCTGGTAGCCTATAGGCTACATTTGATGCCATGTAGTCCTAGCCTTTTTTTTAAACAGGCTACAGATGTTACAGGTTACAGATATTTTGTAATAGCCTACATTAGCGGCTAATGTTGAGGTTTTGCTCAATTGTTACAGTTTGTTTTGCTTAATCGTTACTGTTCATTAAATAGTCAAACTGATTTGAGGTCATTGTCATTCTTTCGTCAACCTAGTTGTACATTATATTTGCATTTGTAACATAGACTGTTATTGAAACATGACCGGTAAGTTTCAAATTTGTACGGTAAAATAAATTCTTTCCGGACACCGGACCAGCAAGAAAAAATCCTAGCGGAAACCCTGATATGGCATGATAACTGATGGGTCAAAAATTGGTCAAGACCACGAGGAAATGGTTGCAAGTCATTTTGTAAGGGGAAATGCAACAGCCTCATGTAGAGTCATTGTGTGCTAACAGTTTCCTATTTCATTTAATGGTCCCATTTTGTAACTAAAATGAAATATCAAGTAGATATTTAAAATAACATATCTGTGTCCACAATGTACTCAAGGAGTACATGCAGAGTACTTCATCGCATTAGCAAACACTCAAAATTTCACTTCATGGCATATAAATTGTGTTACTGTGGTGCAGACAGTAGTCAAAGAGGAGTAAAAATATCCAAGTGACCTTAAGGTTTGCAGCTGTCCATGGGCAACCACAGACAAATGATTCATGAAAGTGGAGCCTGCCAGCTGAATTAATCACCATCATCTTCATCACAATCTTCACCACTTACTGTAGGGCAGAAGAAATATCCAATGGCAAATGCTACATAAGGACTATGAAAGAATGCTGAAGTGCCCACAGTCTGAAGTCTTCTATAATGATTACGCTTCACTGCAGGCATAACAACAACACTTGTTTACCTCAGCAAATAAGGGTTGCGAGGGCATGGAGGGACCCAGTAATAAACATGATCACTTTATTTGAATCTGTCACCTCCAGACTAACTCATTTTTCACCATGAGGAGCTGCTAATTTAATGAGCCACATTCTTAATACCTTGTTGTGTGGAAGGAAAGCAAAGTGGCATTTTTGGAGCGGCTGGAGCAAGGTGAATGGCAATATTCAAGGGTAAGTACAACACAAACAAACAGCGTCAGCTGCGCATGTAAAATGGCTTGAAGTGACGGGACATAGACTTAAAAAAAGATCAGGACCACTTCAACTCTTGTCGGAAAACAGACCAAGGGTAAAAGAGGGTTTTCAGAGGAAGGACCTAAAAACATGTAATTTGTTTGAAAAACATAAGTGTGGGATGTTACTACATTGTTATATGTGACTCTCCACAGCAGCAATGTCTGTGATGATAGTAGCCTCTCATCTGATGTTACAATGGTATGCATGCTTTCACTTTCATGATCCTTGCACAAGGGCTAAGCATATACAAGCCCCAGCAACAGTCGCTTGGCAACATTTTTTAATCATTAACGTATCTCATCACTCAAAAAAGAGAGTGAAAGCATCAGTGGATTTTATTACCTCTGCCACAATTCAGTAAAGTGGAAGTAATGTGATCACCCCCTTCATGTGTTCATGTGTGTATGTGTACATGTCTCTGTCTGTCTGTCTGTCTGCCTGTCAATATAACTAAAGGACATATACACATATTCAGATACTATTTGATAAAATGATTAGCAATTGGACACAAAATAAGTTATTTTTGGGCTTACATGGCAACTGGTAATGGACACTACTGAGTAGCACCATTTTACTAGTGAGAAACAAAGGTCTCCCTTACCACCTGCTTCGCTGGAAACCTCTGCCTGGAATAGTTGCTTGCGAATATTAAAAAGACAGCTGCTAGGAGCATGGAAATTATATCATAATTAGCAGGTTTCCGAACCGGCATGCCGCGTGAAAACAGATGGCCTCTTAATTCAATTACCAGTGCAAATGACTGACCAGTGAAACGCTGGCCAAGCACAGCGACCTTCATGCTACCAACTACAGCCTGTAAGACTTTTCAACTTTTTCTCTCCTATACTTTCTTAGAGTCGACTGCTTTTGCCTCCTCCCCTGGTAGATGGACAGGAAGTTATGTGACCTCCCCTATCTGTCTATCTGTGAGCAGAATAACTAAAACCTTTTTGGACAGATTTTGATAAAACTCAGTAAATAGATATTCTATGAGGACAGGAAATAAATTATTTGATTTTAGGTATGAAATACCAGCTGTTGGATGACAGAGACAGGAAAACTACTGAGTGCCTCTAGTTTTAACCATAATTATTCAAGCAGTTTAACGCCAACTGTGTGCAAGCTCTGGCAGATGTACAGTAAATGATGAGTTAAATCGGCAGTTGCCATCATGGGTGAAATGTATTAATAAAACCACATCATGTTCAGTATCTAATAGATATTTGCTTTGCTTTCCATTTTATGGGCAGATCTTTACTGAATCATAACTCTATGAAGGGTGAGTACTGTGGCCAAAGCATTAGTTTCAAGTTGCTCAGACAAGGCACACTATTAATCAAGAGCAGCACAGTAGAGCAACTTCTTATTATATAATAAAATTGTTGGACTTTTTTTTTTACCTTTTGTATAACGCTACCCTAGAATAGCATTGTTTAGTGCTTAACAAATAAAAAATAGAACCAAGTAAAACGACATGAATCCTTGACTCAGAGGCCTATGCTTTTGAGTGCTGTGGTCATGGTCTCACCCCATTCCACTCAAACCATTCTGTGGCAATACACACCATTTACTAAAAGCCATAGATCCATGCGCCTTAAGTTGATATCGCTGCAGATTGGACTCCCATATATCACAGCATTATTCCTTCAGTATGTTCCTAAGCAGAGAACAGATACTGTACTCAGATACTGTTCTATACATTCCTACTGGATAGTCAGTTTCAATGCTGTTTTACTGTCTGAAGAGTAAATTCATAGTGCTTCATGACCTATGTGATTATTTTACTTTGGCAGCCTTCTCAGTTATATCTCAACCTGATGCAGGCATCTGATGCTCTTTTGAGAGCCACTGATGCTCAGAGCCCTGCACGCCTGCGTATCTGTGAAGATTCCTTTAAAAAGAACAGCTGCCTTTAGCCAGCCCGAAATACGGCAGACCTTCAATTAAATCTGTATTACTGCGCTTGAGTGCTTTACTGCTGCGTGCCAATAGAAATGCCAAGATGTTTATGCAAAGTAATCACCTCACTAAAGTGATGGCCATGTTCAATTTCACACAAACTCGTTGTGTAAGGGCACAGGACACCTCAGAGCACAACATGTGAACAAACATCCCATACCCAGCATTGCCTGTCAGTCAGTCATCTGTCTTAGCCACACAAAGATAGCCACCTCAGCATTTGGTTCCCCCGCCTCCTTACTTCCCTCTTAAAACAGATTGTTTCTTTACTCCTGTAGAATACTGAGGAGGAGATTCTTTATCACACAGCGTGCAAATTAACTGTAGAGAAGCTGATGTCCGGAACGTTAAACCATTTCTCTCTGCACCATACCAAAGATATAGAAGAATTCTTCCACTGCTTTTGTGTGTGTGCCCCACAAAAGGCCCCTCTTTATACCTCTCACTTTCTGAGATGCGACCAGTGACATACAATTGGTTTACATTCAATCCATGCCAACCTTATCTGAAAATCTACATAAGACATGGACTCTCTCCACCATTTTGACATTTGCAGAAGAAAATAAAGATCTTCACTTCTTGTCTGCCAAGGGACCCAACCCTCACCACATGGTGAGTGCTTCCTTCATCTATTGAACAAAAAAACTGCCATCCAGTGGACAAAGTGCTAGAATTAAAGTCTGTGTAGCTCACAATGGCAGACTCCGAAAGAAACTGTGCCAACCTCTGTTTAGTATTCTAAATTCAGTGAGAAACTAAGATACATTTTCAAGGAACTTTAGCTTCAGTGAAAGAACTCTGAGCTAGGCCAACCCCAGAGCAGTGCCTCTAAAACCACAAAGGATCACCAAGAGAAAGAACCAGGCCTCTTGTTCAAAGAGGGACAGAGAACAGGGAATCCAGTTGTATGTTTCTCCAGCCCACACAGATGAGACAGGCCAGAGATTCAACTCTACCCGGCACACAGACAGGGCCACACACAACTTCCTTTTGTGTCCAGCTGAGGAGGAACCCTGACAAAGACCAAATATAATACCAAGTTGAAAGGTTCTAAGTGTCTTTAATGCCTTTTCTATTAATAATTCTCAAACTGTAGCGTGTATTTAGGCTACTATTATTGTCTTTACCAATACCTACATACTACATTTCCCCTTCCATTATATTTTGTAAATATTTTGTTTGATAATAAATGCTATTTGCATTTCTGAGCATTGTCTGATTAGTAAATTCACACAAATCAAATGTACATTACTTTCCATTATGAATAATTCCACATTTGAATATTATGATATCCATAAGAGGAATACTGTATTTTGTTAAAGAACATCCCCGCCCAGTATACACACTTGGTCACACTCTTCTTGTATCTCCATGTCATTTTTTGTCATTTTTTTCTTTCTTGTTCTCTCTTTTTTCCCTCTTCCCCCTCTCTCTTTGTCTGAGGTTCCCTCCAGAGCACACTCCACAAAATGCAAACTGCCACAAAACGGGTGAGGTTTAATTTCTTCCCACGATTTTCATCAGGAGTTGAGCTCCTGGCAATAGCACAAACAAACATCACACAATCGTGTTGTCCTTCAGTAAATATCATTGCGGGTACTCAGTTTATTTCTATCATGAAATGCTGCACAGGGGAGACCTGCGAGACAGAATTGTGTGGCCTGCTCAGGCCTGGCCTCTGCACAGGGTGAGGTAAATGAGGCTCAATCTTCAAGGTGTCTCAAAGAAAAACACAGGACTTCAACACACCCTACACAATCCCAGCTGCGGTCATGAGCCCAACCTTTAAGCTGTACTATCAGAGCGTGCACCACGCCGCCATTCCCCACGCTGTAGATGCTGTACCCAGGTCTGACTCGATTCCTCCTCAACATTTAGGTCACCTCCTTGGCCTTGCTGTGTCTTGATTGGCATTTGAGAAATCATTTCATACCTCAAACAGATCTTGAAGACAGTACGTTCATTTGGACAACAACTATCATGTGATATTCCATAAAGATCTGGGGTTGAGTTGAATGGATATTCTAGCAATTTTTTTAGTTACACCAGTATTAATTTGGAGTTGAGTAGGGACGCTGTTAGAATTTATTGTGAAGCTTTAAGCCACTGGGCTGGTTTAAATACATTAAATACAACCACATTGCTTCAGATTTCCTCTAGGGTAGTAAAGTCCTCTGATCTGCTTTTCATAAGGGCACTTTTTAAATGAAATTGGCAACAAGATTATTTCTAGTAAGTGTTACCTCTTGGTATGACTATGTATCTCACATTTCTTACTTGTTTTACAAAGGGCAGATAAATCTGATTATATGATACAGTGCAGACAGCAAACTGTTTGCAATGAAGGTGATCATTAATGATAAAGCACCCTTACTGAAACCCTGTCATTAGTGATGATTATCATTATTCAAAGCAATGCACAGGCAAAAACAGAAATGTAAGATGATTTGTCCAAAACATACACAAAGCACCATCATGCTGATTTGTGGTCTTTGCATGTAAACATGCAATAAACCAATTGAAGAGGCTGTCATCATTTTCTTATAGGACAACACAACTGAAGAGATTATGCAGGTACAGCAAACAGTGCTGTGTGAACTTGCAGGAATGTGTGATAAAAGCACTTTGCGACTGGTAAAAACGTGTCGCTCCGATAGTCGTGCACACTTAGCATTTTGTAGCTGTATTGTATGTAATGTATTTGGACTGATCACCCTAATCAAAGTCAATCATGAGTGTGTGTGGGGGTGGCTGTGATGAGAGACACTGCATGTAGGCACTGCATTGCTGATGCACAGTCACTGCAACAATCCGTGTCAGACCTGCTGAGGATATCAGCGTCACACTCCAGCACACGCGGGGGGAAGGAAAGAGAGACAGAGGGAAGGGGAAGGTGAGGGAAGGAGGGAGGGAGAGAAAGTGAGAGAAAGAGAGAGAGGAGAGAGAAGTGAAGAGGGCTGAAAGAGAAAACTATTGCATCCAGGTTCATATTATTGGAGTGCTGTTACCCATTTACACTGCAAAAAAAAAAAAAAATCTCAAAAAACAATCTGCACACAGTTCTTGATTATTGAGGCTAACAGAGGGGAGCTGTGGTGTGGATAATTTGTAAATTTATTTTTTGATTCACATTCCTTTAAAACTAACAAATAACCTTTAATATCAGACAGAATGAAATAAATACCGCTAACCTGAGATCTGGTTTGATAACCAATTGCATAAAGAACCAGCTAATTAGTGAGATTGCTACTTAGATTTGGTGAATGTATATGAAGACATTATATATTATTGTATTTTAGCTTACCACTTTAAGAGTAGATCATTTGCTACCTTGCTCTTCAGTTGTGTGCCATTTGAATGCCTGATGAGCAATAAATGCACATTTTCAATAACAGAATAACATGCAGTTATTCACAGGTACAGGCCATATGTTCTCTACATGTCAATACATACACACTCATGCTATACAGTAGTACTACCAATACAGTAGCTCTGCCATTCAAAGCATTGATTTAAATATGATGCCAAGTTAACACTATAACATTTGCACAATCAAAAGGAAGTGATATAATGAGGGAGGAAAATAAAGATGAAGAAGAAGCAGAAGAGGAGAATAGGGAGGAAAGTGCAAAATGGTCCAAGCGATTTGTTGTGTGGCCATATGAAGTTCTGCATGAATAGGGCCAAACCCTCAGTGCTGTATCGGCATATGGCATGCCTCATCAACATGAAACTTGGTGAGTAGCGTACCTGCCAGCCCCATATACATCTCATGAGTTAGACTTTTCAGCGTCACTGCCTCTTTCAAGAGGCGACAAAAGTGAGAGTTCAAGAAGGAGCTTTTATATAACCAGAGAGAGGCAGCGATGTCAAAATGTTGAATTAATGAGGCAAATATTAATGAAGACAAAAAAGAACTAATGCAAAGGAGTTTGTCCATTCCCTATGCTCTTCTATTATTTTTAGACAAGTGTAAAAGAAGCTCTCCTTGGGCATATGTAAAGTTCATCAGACCACTCAACTGGATAGCCGGCTAATGGTTTGAACTACTGACCTGATGGTGAGCTAGTTGTCCTGAATGGACAATAAAAGACTGATTACCAATCTTTCCATATGTTTTGTGTCTTGTACTTGTAGCTGTGCTGTTTTCTATATAGATTGTATTTTGTCTAGCGTTGCAAATAAAACATTAAACACAAAGCAAAACATTAAGAACAAATACATTGTAGTCACTGGCATAAGTTTTTTTTTTTTTTTTGCTGCCTGGGTGAAGACATTATTTATTATTGTATTGTAGCATCTTCTTTTTGCCCCTAATATAAATATACATACTGATTAAAATAACAATTATGAAACTATTCTAAAAACTGTTGATCCATCTATTCCAAGTGACAGTAATAACATATAATCAATTATATAATTCATGACATTTAGCAAAGAAAATTCACTGACATCTTGTTCAATAAAGCTTGATAGATATGAGAATGAACCCTAGTTATTCAGTGTGCAAATAATTCATTTTCTCCAAATTATTGCCGATACCATACACATCAAGATCTCAGAGAGAGCTGGTTTTGCGTTTGGCTGCTCAGAAAGCTCTCCTGTGTGTTACGTCTTAACTCTACTGCAAAAGTGCACACAGAAAATAGAGTGAGTGTACTGGATACATCAAGACAAGAAACCTCATAACACTGATCCCAGAAACTGCTAGGAGTTATTAGAGGCAGAGAATGAAGGAGAACAAACATTACAAGGCAAGATAACTCTCAAGTGCCTGGAGATCTGAGAGACAGAAAGGTAAAATAATCCTTTGCATTTTAATAAAACCTTTGGTTAGGAATAAAAATCAAAGGCCAGCTATATATACATATATATATATATATATACAGTATATATATATATATATACAGTATATATATATATATATATATATATATATATATATATATATATATATATATATATCATTATTTATTTTTTAAAAACAGGAACTAAAATGTGACTATATTTCAGTAACACACAGCCAATGCAGTTTTTTTTTTATTTAACAGTATGTTCTTCTTGATATTTTTCTGTAAGTTAAAGGACAGTATTGATTTTAAGCAATTTGCATAATCATGAACTTACTCAGTCCCCAGTTATGAATGCTGGCTTGTTCTTTAATTGGTGTTTCAACACAAATTGTAAGGGAAAGCTAATGTATAACATAACCACCTTCTCCGCACCCAAGATAAAAATCCATTGGGACAGAGAGAAACAGTAACCCTGGAGGGAATGTCTCAGGGGAGGTGATACTACATTTGTTTCTCAGTTGTGACCTTTTGGTAGAGGCTGATGGGGTGATAAAAATCAATCCCTTTATGAGTTTTTTTATCCTGTAAATCATGAGACTTGGTACTGCTGCAGCCAGACGGATTTTTGCTCTCCATGCTAACATCCTCTGATGTCACAGCTCATTCATGAACATGATTTATGCACAGATGTCTTTTCCAGGATTTGACATCTCAGTTGACTAATACATGTCACCAACACTTAATGCACAAAAAGACTATCTAAGTCACAAGGAAAACAATCAGGGTCAATATCTAATTGGAGATCTCAGGGCTGTCTTTAAAAAATATATTACAAGTAGCCATTCTGGCAGTTAAATCAGAATTAATCTTTTTATGTTAAAGTGTAATACATCTCAGAACAACTACATTTTCATGTTGTTCCTTTCTTTACACTTATTTGGCATACAAGAACACTAATTATCTCAGGAACGGAGAGCTCTCCCAGCTCATGACAAATAAGCTTATGACATTTCCCTGCTCCAGGAAGTGGGAAGATACGGGGGAGTTCTTACTTGAGGCAGTATTTTTTGGATGTCAGTATGAACCCTCAGAGCATGTTTATATGGTTGTCTTAGACAAATTAATCCATTTATTTTTTGACACAGATGTTATTATTTTGTAATATTTTAGCTGAAATGGACAGTGATCTCTTCAACATCCCAACATGCTTAGCCTGGTACCTTGACCCTCTTCTCTATGTTTGAATGTGACATGCATTCTGAGGTTTGTATGAGGATCAGGAAACCATGAAATTGTTACTGTTATTTTTTTTATTGCTTGTTTAGCCGAGAACCAACACAAAAATGTATTATTACAAAATTATAAAATTGCAGTTCTTTTACACTTTAATGTGACATAAATCATTATTCTTATTCTAATGAATGGCTTGGAAATTTCATCTCTTAAGAGAACTTAATTCAGAAAACCTAGCCAGGTCATCTTCGATGTGAGACTTTCTTAATGAACCTTTGATAACATAAACAGCTAAAAATATATAAATACAATTTAGACATTAAGTCCTCGGCCAGGCTTTATTAAACATTCTAACTAAAGCTGCAGGGAAAACTAGAAAAAGAAGTAAAGTAACATCCTGTAACTGTGAGAATTGCAAGGGCTAATTATCATTAACAATGACAACTGCAGAAACATCCTTAGCATGAATTAAAATCACTGATGTTTTTCTCATCTGCAATGAAGTGGAAGCGTGAACGGTTACATTATCTGCATAATTTTTACATGGTTACAAATGAGAAATTTGCCACTGTAAGAAGTCACAATGGATCATAAGTGGACCACATCTATATATTTATTGGATTGGACGTAATCCATCAGCGTCAAACTATTGACGCACAAACACGTTGCATGCGTTTGATTTTCCAAGGCTCCAGCCCAACCAGCCCATTACCTACATATCTGTCTATTTATATATACTTACATTTATATTTACTCTGGCTGCAGTGTTGCCCCTTAACAATTAGGGGAGACAGACTCCAGCACTGTTCAGGATGGGCTTAGTGTTCTTCTCTCCTTATATAATGTCCATCTCGCTGCGTACTCAGGTTGTGCATGTTTCTGTGGGAATCAGCTTATTCACGTAGACACACAGACACAAATACAAACTTGTATACTCCAATAATTTGGAAATATAAAGTCAAACACAGACACAATCTGTCTCCCTCTTTCTCACTTACGCAGTTATACACCAAGGAAGGAAATAAGACCTGCCTTGATCAACTCTCGCAGAGGGGGGAAAAATGAATAAGAAATGCTCCCATCTCCTGCAGCCTGCAGCCTTCACTTTGCATTTTAAGCAACAAAAGATTAAAGCTTCCTCTCTCTTCCTCTTCTGAAATGCTGCGGCACCCAATTACACTCGCTGGACCTGCAATGAAACCTGCAGTTTAGTCATGCTCAGGGAAGAGAGAAGTTTGGGGACTGTGGTGGGATGGGGGGGGGAGAAGAGAGAGAAGATTTGTTTATCCTCCTTCCAAAAAGAGCAGCCTGCTGATGATGAAACAACTTGGGCTGAACGGTCAAAAGCTGGGCCGCACCACATGCTGGGAGGAGGCTACACCTCTGACACTGATCGGGGCATTCCAGGGGATTTTCTCGGGCCGGCATGGAACACAGCAATGTTATTTCTCATCATCAACCAGATCCTGACATCCTGATATTCTTCCTTTTCTTTGTAAAGCACTCACTATCCCCATGGGCTACCAATTCAGCACAGTTCATGATTGATTTGACAACAGAAAATGTCACTGCTTGACTAACAAACACTGGGATCTTTTTCCTCATTTTTTAAGCCTGTAGTGATTACAAAATGAAGGGAGAGGCTGGAGGAGTCCAGCACATGGGTGTGATAAATACGTGCTTATTTATGCTTCAGGTGGTGGTACATGTATGCACAAACTAAGAGGAAGAATAATGATACTTAGGGAACCTTAATGTGAACCTTAATGTTCTAACCTTAATTCAAGGCTTAGCAGAAGATGTGGGTTAAATTTCCTACTGGCTGCTATACAATCACATCACGCTCTGCGTTGCTGTAAGATTCGCCCAAGTTCAAAATCATGCCATAGCAACTTCTAAGACTCGTTGTGTATGCATTTCCCTTCACAGGTATTATTATTGTTTATCCTCTGTTGCTTCCGAGCTATGTTCAATTTGGAAACAAAAAAAAACCCAGGCAAGTACAAACTTTGCAAGCCAGCATAACCTCATATTAATATCATCATTACCATAAATATTAGAAAAGTAGTATGTGCCCAGCATTAAGGATCTAAGAGGAACAACTTGCTCCACATTGACTCTGACATAATTGTATGGCTGGGCTTCGGGGCAACTTGTGTATGTAGCAGATGAGGTTTGTTTCAGACACAAACTGCACTCTGGCCCTGCTGCAGCCCATCTTACCTCTCCCTAGCCGCGGCAATACTTAAAGCTACGCAAAGCATAGGACGGGAAGAGTTCATCCCGTCTCCTCTGCCCAGCTGTCGGTAGTGGACTGACTTTGTGCGGCTATGTGCAGATGCTCCAGAGTGCTAAATGCAAACACATAAAACAATAGCAGAGAAGCGGGAAAGAGATTACATTACACCCAAAAGAGGTAGGTTGCATCAATAAGGATATCTGACAGTCATAGCCAAATAAAAATATCATTAGCACAAGTCCATTCAGTTCTAGAAAACATCTCCTCCCTTTGAAAAGACTGTTTCTCAGCGTAGTTGAGGCTACGGCGTGGCGCACGCAAGCGGGGCAGCGCTGAGGACTTTGCCAGAAGAAAGCTGGAACAGAGCAGCGAACCCCGTGACCCTCCCCTCCCCCTCGTCCGGGAGAGGAGAGGCAGGTCCCTGATGCGCAACCTTTCGGCCCATTTGTTGGGGGATTTGGCCACGGCTCGGCCAGCGTGCAAATTGAGAGCGGGGGGCCAAGGTCTGCATTTTAATCAGCGCCACGAAAGACCCAGGCGGTGCATCATGTCTAATGAGGCTGAGAGAGAATGTTTTCATTTAGTGAGGCGCAGGTAACAAATGGGTCCGCCGCATCATGCTCCTGCTCTCCCGGAGTGCTCCTGTTTCTTTATGGAAATGCAAGGCGACAGGGTGGGAGAGTTCAGTCGGATCGTTGGAAAGTGTTACAGGTCTCATTAACAGAAGGCTGAAGGGAAAAAAAATTCAAATAATTGCATAAATATGACATTAATGATATCAGGCCAGTTTAATCTCAGGTGCCCCTGCGAAAGATTATTCAAGTGAAGCGTTTCTCACTTGACATTTGGCAGTCCATTCAGGCTTTCATTTGATAATTTATAGCAACAGCTAAATGCCACATTGTGCAGAGACACTGGTGCACTCATTACATCAACTTTAGATTATATAACACACACTAACAACTTTACACTCTCACACATCCTTTCCTGTAGCCATCTGCTGCATTAAGCATATTCATGTATGGTTCAAGGTTGCAGGTTATGGTTAAAACAAAACATTAGTCTGTTGATGTACAACCGAAAAAGTTATTTTAAAGAGGGAAGTCATATACAGACAATAATATGTAGTAGCCTATCATTACACATCTGTTTATTTCCCTGAACTGCTCTTCTGGGGCAATGCAAATCAGAGGAGGAGTTTCTGTGTGTTTGTAGTCCATTGCATTGAAGGCCTCCCATTTCTACATCCCTACACTTTTTAGTATTCAGCTTATTCATTATTCCTGAAGAAGGAGCAAAGCTCTTTAACCAGAATTTAAGAGCAGAAATTTGAATTACACAGGGAGGCATTCTCTTTATGTAAAAACAAGCCTCCATCATTTCCCCATTGAAAATACTCGCAGACAACAAATTCAACAATGAAACCTGTAAACCCATCTATTCATTTCTTTATTTTATTTCTTTATTTATTTTGAAAATGAATGTGTTGAATGTGTTATGAGTATTTTTTCATGACTGATTAAGACTAAATCAGCCTCCATTTTGTTAAATGTTGTGGCTTGCTAGCTTTACTTTTTTCCACAGTCACTGGCAGTTGTGCTGTTGACTGAGTCTGTACATTTTCGTGTACATGTATTTTTAAAGAGAGGCCTTCTTGTTCCTCCATACGTAATAATAACCCCTGAGGTCAATTGACCCCTACCTCAAGGTGAAGCAGAAAAAGTCTACAGTATGTAAAACCTGCAGGATAGCCACACCATCACAGAGACTGTCATTCAAGTGTTCTAAACAGGTACACTGTGACTCCACACGCATGTACAACATGGGAAATGAAATCCTTTGGCCTTCTGCCCTGGAGGAAACAAATGCCTGCAAGAACAAGGTCGGGGCTCAGCCATGCATGCACAAATAGGATGTAAACTGAAGGAGGGAAAATAATTAGGAGGATGGGGAAATTAGAAAGGGAAAAATGGTTTCGGAGCATATGAACACATTGGAATGTGGGGTCACTTTAGACCCCTCCCTGTGCATGTCTCCTCTGACTTGCTCTGGCAGCTTCCTACGATATGTTGTGATAGACTTTGTCAAATTTTAAGGAACAAATTTTTTGCAATTCCTTTTACACATTTTGGTCCAGTATTGCATTTAATCCGTTGTATGAAATGCAATACAACGGACTGTTTGGTTGTATATTCTTCATCTGATCATGCCTGACATTGTAAAAAAATGTGGGTATGCGTAAAGCAAAGGCCAGTTTTTTCACACTCTTCCTTCAGTTCTCTCACTTTACTCTATCAGCCAGATTCCTACTTTGGTTCCATGTTACTCTTCTAATTTGCTTGTAGACCTTTGTTCTTGCTTACCCCTATGTTATCCATTCTGCTCTTTTATCTTAACTTCATAATTTTTTCCTTCAATCCCTGTCATCTGCTAAACAACTGGTAGACTGAAAATAAATTACATCTTTTCATGTTCTTCTAAATTTCTAAACCTGTCTTTTTTGTATATGTTTGTCCTAGTGGCAGAATGAACAACCAGCCAACATCAGTCTTAAATTATAGTGGTTAAAGAAGGGCATCTCCTTAAGACAGGCCTCTTTGCACAATATCATACTTCCAAAATTTATCCCAAGTCTCAATGTAGATTTTGTTAATTGTATTTCTGAAAATGTTCAAATGAATCTGGCAAATTAAATAACATTTACTTATATAGAATTACAAATGATGTGGATGGATGAAAGGGCTAGAAATGATGTATATCTCTACATGCAAGCCTTTTCATACAAACTAGTCTTTTTGTGTGACTTTTTCCGCTCATATGCCTTGCTAACATAAAGGACCTCATGCTTAAACTGAATAGCGAGTCATTATCGGCCAATCCACGCAGTGCCGCTTCATATTAATTCAATCGCATGTCATTTTCACGTCAGTCCCTGAGAGGCGCCGCATGGTGTGTGTATACATTCTCCCTGTCTGTGAGAACGCACTGAGGAAAGCACACCTGGGTGTTTGCCTTTGGAATCTATAATCTCCACCAGCCGGCGAGATGGGGAGGTTTTTGTGCTGCTGTCAAGAGGATCAAAACAAATTCTCAATGGCCCTCACCCTACCCTATCCACCACCCTCCCCTCCCTCCCTCCTCTCCCGCCCCTTCCTGGAAAGCAGAGAACAGGCATCAATCTTCGCCGAGCAGTTCCTCCTCTTAAGCGAGCTGGGCTGACACAGTGCTTGTCAGAGAGTTTACAGCATTGACCTGCCGTGCCACCATCTCCGATAAAGAGGGTGAGTGATGGGACGGAGAGGAGGGAGGCTTGTGCAGCATGCAAAAGCGCACAGCCTCCCTTCCCTACCTAACGCTCTGCTCCACCTTCCCCTCGTTCGGCTGCCCACAGCTACACCAGTGGCGCTTTGCACGCACACACACAAGCAGGTGTTGGGAAGATGTTTTTTTAATGTAAAAGGCATACATCAAAGCAGTCATTTTTCCTCTCAATTGCCTGTGAAAAAAAATTCTATTAAAATGAGCAACATAAATGAGTTTGCCTGCAATATATATTCTCTCAATTCTGCCTACGTGCTGTAAATTCAGATGGACATTTATAGAGACAAAATAGTAGTCAAAGATTCAAGGACATCGAGGTAAAGTAAGATTCACTCCCTGGCTTTGAGAGCCACACTTTCTGATAGTCAAATGTAAGGGACAGAATTGTAGCATGGGAATTTGCTGTATATAAATATCACAGGTCAATAAGTTATATTTCAGGCAGTACGTTAAAATATATAAGGACATCAATGCAAAAGTATTCAATTTGTCATTATATAACACCTTGCACAAACAACGCTGTAGCTGAATCCAGTTTTCACTGTGTTAGATTTGGATAGATGGCAGGGAGGTGAAATTCGGGTTCATGCATCATTTGGTTCAGGGTAAATTCAGAATGGTGAGAACACAAAGATAGATCCAATTAAAGTGCGGAGTTGGAGGAGAAAATAATGCCTGGTCCAAATGTGGAGAGTCTTCACCTGTCTCCAAGAACTGTTGATTGTTTGCTTGTTTGTTCAATTGTTAGTTCATTTTAAATGTGTTAAAGGATCCTTGTCTTTCAACTTCCATAACTGACAATGTTTGAAGTGCATAGAAGCAGGTTAACTGTTTCATTGTTTAACTGTAATTTTGTGACTGCAAGGCCAGCTATTAGTTAATTGGCTACACCTGTTTGTTTGTCTTGTGGTGTGGCTGCAGAGCAGTGTACTCATAACTGGTTCCTTTCTTTGCTGGGTTATAAAATTGTTAAGTTCTACTCTTTCTGTTTCTGAGATGGGTTAAGCAGCTTCTCCACAATGTATAATTACCAACCAACCCCGCTAACAGCTATATAGCTTTGATAATTACATCAATACATTTGTCATTAGTATTATACCTTTGAAATGAAACAACTGATTCCTGTTCTTTTCTGTAGACATTTTATGCTTGTTCTGAGCTAATGTTTCAGAATCCTTGACAAAACTCAATGCTGCTTTCACTGGATATTAACACGCTAACAATAATTTGCTGACTGAAGCATCATAGTTTTATAAACAACCATGTAACATCTTACAGCATAAAAAAGGTTTGCACAGGTGAAACTTGGGCCTGACCTGACCCACACGCTTTAACATCCAACCTAATGCGAGTTGAGCACTTGTGTGAAAACACTAGTAATTACTGGCTAATGGTGATAGTGAAATCAATTCAAAATCACATTCAGTGGCCAACAATTATAAAAATTCTTACCAAAACCTCTCTTTTTTTGGTAAAATGCAGTTCACTCAATGGTTGAGGAAATATCAGTGAAGGTCCGCACAAAAAATAAATCAGAGTACATAATGTTCAGTACTTTAATAACCAAACACAATACAGTCCATCCTTGTTGGCAAAACAGTGCACTATGTGGTGAATGAAGACTGTACAAGGAGCTGCATAAAAATTGAACAGTACCTTTTTGTGAAAACAGAAGGTATTTAGGTGAAAATAAGTTCTGTCTAAATAAGTAAACAAATTCTCCATTAGAGGTGGATACGTTCTGTAGCCTTAAAAACATGAATTGCTTTTTTATGTGTATGTCACTCATTCAAATGAGATTGTAGTCCAGACAGAATTGCTTTCAATACCTGAGATCCGGAAACACTGAGCCTGACCCAAACCCAAGTGTTATAATGCAATCATCGGCCCAAACCCGACGGGTTTTGTCAGGTTCCGTCAGATTACAGATTACAGACCACATGACTTCCACTGCCCCCTTTTCCACAGTGCCTTCAGTTTAATCCAGTTAACGTTACCCCACAGCAGGGACAGCTGTGCCAGACTCTGGGCTAATGCCTTGCTGCAGTCGTCCACTACTCCCCTCTGAGTCGATCTGCCTCGTCTGCAAGTCACCACTCACCACACCGTGAGTGAGAAGAGACCTGTTCTGAAGTCCCTGAAAACAAATGCCTGCCAAAAACACTGCCTTCACTCCTTATCATTAAGCCTCACCAAGTTACTTAACAAACTTGCCAATTACAATGCAGGACCTAACTGCTGCATCATTTCCCATCCTTCCAGCACAGTGGTTGAGAGCAGGGGCTCTCTTACAAAGAAATGGGGACTAGTGATTGATACTGCAGGCCCAAACCTTTGAAGCAGAATGCTTCTGTCCACCCAAAACCCCAGTTTGTCCTGCACTGGATTCATTTTTTAATCTGTTTCTGCTTGAATTATACTGAATACACTGTGCAATGCAAGTGCCTCTGCCTCGAGACCTCAGTCACCAACAAACTTTAGAAATGTCAAGTAATAGATGAAATCTTTCACATCCCTCAGTTCTGCAGAGCATGTATTGAGTCACTGCATGTCAAGCATTTACAATGATGTAAAATGACCTCATATGCTGGTTGTGCAGGGTCAACACTAATATTTCTGTTTTCTGCAAGTGTAACACCATAAAAACCAACTTGAACATTCCTGCATTTAAACTATTTTATTCCTGCCTCCATATCCGAATTCCAATGGACATTCAATGAGAGCCGTCATGGAAAACATATTTATTGACAAATAAACAAGTCTGTATTTCAATGCAAAGCACTACCATAAAGTCATGCTGTTTACTTAAGGTTTATCTGTGAACACTAC
This sequence comes from Megalops atlanticus, assembly GCA_019176425.1. Taxonomy (NCBI): domain Eukaryota; kingdom Metazoa; phylum Chordata; class Actinopteri; order Elopiformes; family Megalopidae; genus Megalops; species Megalops atlanticus. Next base: position 40,135,905 of record CM032875.1, on the reverse strand, counting down.
AGTGCTGTTATGTAAATTCCTGGGAGATGCCACTTGGTTAATTTGTTAAACACACCACAGTTCATCCCATTGTAAACAGGGAGGGATTTAACATGGGTATTCAGAGAATATTACCTGATTGGTCCATAGTGAGAAGTTATGCACTTTGTATAAATTACTTTGGAAACAACCTGCCTTGGCATTTGTCCCTCAGTGCAAGTCCCTGAGGCATTAAAAATGCCAAATGTATTTTCAGCTCTTACAGGGATTGAACCCCATCCCTCCTTTGAGACAGGACTACAGCGGCAAAGCTCCGAGTGGGATGACTATGACCTCAGATCCTGGAGGACCTGAAATCCACACCAACACTTGACATAAATCAGCGCAGTGTTAATTAAGCATGTGTGTAATGGACTGTTCACTGGCCAATGACTAAATGAAACCTCCTAGCAAAGTAATTGCAGTTAAAAACTAATTTAATTAGAAACATGCACACGGTAAGATTATGGAGAGAAATGCGAGAACAACTGAATTTACACTCCTTGGACAAGAGAGCATCAAGATGCTTTTCCAATGAAAAGTGTAGGATACCAGCTAATTCGGTCTCGAGAAGATTTTATTATGGCCATTATCTTTATGAGAGACAATATTAAATTAATCCTATGAGTTCTGATAGTCATGGGAATGATCCTGTACAGATTATTATAGTTTAGCATTCAAGTAGCTGTGTTAACTGATCTATTTCAGTTTTAATACACACACATACGCACTGAGGGCAGGCTGTTCATTTTTTTCAAATGATCCACAGAGGACACAGACAACATACAATACAAAATAGTTGTAATTTATTCCTTTAGGAACAAAACATTTTTACAACTATTTAAGTGTCACTAATGAACACCACCTAATATTAAGAAAAGGAAAGAAAGGGGTTCTCTTCCACATGGAATACTGCAGGTGATTGCATTTGTGTATAAACAGCTAACAGTGTTTTACTTTTTGTTTGTTTTTGCACTTTTCTTACAGAAATAATCTGGATATCTTGAACATTAAAACGTGTTCATTCAATATCTTTCCCCCAACCAAAAACTCCTGTTTTTCAATTTTGTGGATGAAAAAGTCTTTCAATAGTTCCAAAACACTGAGGTTGGTACAAACTGCTAAGGAAAAAAACATCTCTAACGGTCTTTTCTCTTTTGAAATCAAAAAAAGGAAAAATAAAGGACAAAAGGAAAAACTGCATGCCTGATCTGACCTCGGAACTGTTATTGACAATTTTCACCTCAATCTCCAAGTGACTCTCTTTTTTGTTATTTTTTTGGTTTTGTACAGAAACCTTGGATTTTAATACACAAGTGCTACGAAGAGAAAAATTCAAATACAAATGTCACAAAAATTTATTTACATTGTTCCACCCCTTCTCTTGTCTGTATGCTTGCTTACTCATATCGGTATATATGCTCTCTCCATTGCATTTAAAAAATAAGAAAAAGAGGCAAGCCAAGCAGAGTTCAACATGAAAATCCATTCTTTTCTTCAGTCTCTTCAGTGGTCACCTCGGGGCTGCATTGTCCAGTCAACTCCCATATATTTTTTTATCTTTTTTTCCCCCCCCGAATTCTGTATTTCAAGTCACTGTGGGTGGCAAAAATAAAGACCATGAGGGAGAAAGACATACAGTAGTGCAAAGTTTTCTCTTTATGTTTG